>CM070572.1:64513336-65763336 GCA_036346355.1 Rhipidocladum racemiflorum
AGGTGGTTTTATGCCGGACGGACGGGTGGAGGTCTCGTCTGTGCAACCCTAAGGACCGAACTTGATGGTGTTAACTGAGTCAAATCGTACAACCACATGTGTTAGTATGGGATGACCTGAACGTAGTACAGGAGTGAGTGACTGGTCTTGCGCCGTGGTAGGTCGAAGTAGTTGGACAGTCACCGACGTGCTGGTGCTGTCTAAGGGTCTCCCTCACCTCGCACAGGTGTTGGAGTATACCGTCTCAATACGGTACCGTTACAACGGTGAAGGCCTTGCTATGGGTTGTGAGGCAATGGACGGCTATCGTAACACCCCAATTTTTGCTTTTCATGAATTTAAATGAAATTTGGCACTTTTGTGAATTTTTGGAATTTTCTGGGATTTATTTGGAATTTATTTGAATTTATTCTCAATTGAAATAATTAAGGAATTTAATTTTACAAATAAAATTTTGTTGGAAATATTTTATTTGAGTCCCAAATGCCCTAAAATATTTTCCATAATTTTTTTGGAATTTTTCTGGAATTTTTCTGAGTATTTTGCTATTTTTCATGAATTAAATGAATTTCGGGAAATTATTTTAAATATTTAATCGCTTCGGGTTTAGTACTGTTCCTCGGGACCAAGTCGGACTCGAGTCCGACCCGAACCCGACCGCGCCAGCTGTCTCGGTCTGTGAAATCATGTGCTGAAAAATTGGCTAAGATTTGAACTTGGAAAATGTGTTTTGTGCATGAGTTCGACAATTTGACAAGAAACAGTGATGTTCTCTTTTGTGCAGGACAAAACTTTCAAGAAACAAAGAAGTTTCCTTGCAGACGGACCGCTTTTCTTTGGTCCGCCGTGAACGTGTTTTCAAACGTTTTGAGCGGATGAAACTTCCAAACCAAGAAGTTTCGCGTGTACGACGGACTCTCCTCCACAAGTAAGGTGGATTTTTGACTACTGTTTTCACGCTTATACGGACCGATTTTTGGTCCTAAGCATGAATGGTTTTTTGCTCGATTAGGGTTTTGAGCAATTTTGGAATTGAATTCTGGTTTGAATTTGAGATTATGAAATTTGTGAGAATTTCATGATGCTTGTTTTCAAGCGGACTTTATGCAATGCTCGTGTGAGTATTTGCATGGACTAATGTTGAGTCAAGTCGCGGACTTGTGCTCGGAATCGTTTTGTGGTTTGTTCATGTGCAGGTATTGCTCGAGGGCGAATGTGGTCGATGACGGGACCGAAACTAGGTTCATGGAGGAACTGAGGTTCGGGACTAGGTTCAGGGGGAACTGAGGTCTTGGTGGTCAAGGATGTCATGCGGGACGTTCGGGCTAAGAGAATGGTGCACATGAAGAATGGTTAGTCACGTGAGAATGGCAATAGGTCATTCGCGTGCAAAGTGTTAGTCACGTGAGTATGGTAGGGTTGCCATACGCGTGCAAGAGTTGTACTCGGCCAGGTTGGGCCAAGAGGAGTTGTGTTGAATACATACTTTTTCTAGGATTAGGAGTGGGACTCCTTCTAGGATTAGGAGTGGGACTCCTTCAAGGATTAGGAGTAGGAGTTGTATTCATGACTCCTTGTATTTTGCTCCTTTAAATAGGAGGGGTTGTCTCCTGTTGAAGGGCATCAAGCTTTGAGAAAGCTTTAGGGTTGTACTCTTTTGTTTGGAGTACTTTAGACAAAAGAAAGGAGAAATAAAGATCAAGTTCTTCAAATCTTTCGGCGAGCTACAATTCTAGTTAGATCTATTCTCGTCATCTTCTGTCACAGCAAGCTTGCGAAGGTCATAACTTTTGATCCGTAAGTCCGATCGAGATGATTCTTTTTGGGTTCGATTCGTATTGGAATCTAGTTTCTTATGTCCAAATTTTAGATAAATCTAACGGTTGGATCTCCAGGAATTCAAGTTTTACCGAACCTCTATCATTCTATTTTTGTCGAATACGAGGCAATTATTTGGTTCTGTTTTGGGGTGAACTTTTATTAGATCAAAGATTTGGTTTTAGCTTCTGCACAATCATTCACCCCCCCTCTGATTGCTATATTCGTGTCTTTCGATCCTACAAGTGGTATCAGAGCTTGGCTCTACTAATCCATCTTAACAGGTGATTAGTAAATGGTAAGTTATGGCAACAGAGATATACTCGAACAAGCCGCCAATCTTCAATGGCACAGACTTTCCCCACTGGCAGATTCGGATGACTACATACCTTCAAGCTCAAGGTAACGCTATTTGGCGTAAGGTAAAGATTCCATACGAGCTTCCTTCAAATGATGATATTGATAAAATCGAGTTTGAAAAAGATGTTGAAAACAATAATAGAGCTAGAAACATATTGCTTCAAGGACTTGCTAGAAAAGAATTCGATAAAGTCTGTCATTTACTCACTGCTCATGAAATTTGGAAATCTCTTCAAGATTATCATGAGGGCAATCGACTGTAAAAGAAGCTAGGCAAGATCAATTTAAAAGGAATACACTAGATTTGAAATGAACTCTGGAGAATCTCTATATGATTGTTTTGCTCGCTTTATGTAATCTTAAACAATCTTAGAGCTGTAGATGTAAAATACACTGACTCTGAAAATGCTAGACATTTCCTATCATCTCTTGATCTTAAAATCTAGCAAATGAAAGTGACTGCTTTTAGGGAAGCTCACAAGATGAGTGAAATGACTTTGGATAAACTATATTCTAGTCTCAAGACTTTTGAGATAGACATTGTTTCAAGAACATCCAATGATAACTCTATGGCTCTTAATGCTAATTCCTCTTCATATGATAATGCTACTAGTTCTTCATCATCATATTCCATTACTGCTTTGAGTGCTCTTAGTGATGAACAGCTAGATCAAATACCAGAAGATACACTTGCTCTTCTTTCCAAGCATGTCAATGCAGCTTACATGAGATCAAGGGAGAGAAGAGGAGCCTCCATCCAATGCTACAATCAAGGCAGAAGCGTGGCACATCCGTGCTAACTGTTTCAAGAACAAAGATAGAGAGGAGAAGGAGCAAAGCAACTCCTCCAAGTCCTTCTGGCCAAGAGAGAGCAAGGATAAAAACAAGCAACGGACGAAGAAGATGCTCAACAAAGTCTTCGCGGCAATTGGTCGCTTAGACTTAAGCGACATTGATGACTCAACTGAAGATGAGAAGGAAGCGAAGCAAACGAAGCTAAATGAGAAGGATTTCACCGGACTATGCTTCATGGCAAAAGGGAACACTAGTGATTCTAGTGACAACGATAGCACCTCCAGCGACGGTGATGAGGTAATGCCTTCGTATGATGAGCTTTGTGAGTTTTAGTCATATTGAGAAAATCTTTAAGAAAATCTTCACTCAAAAATAAAAACTTAGAAAAAGATCTATCCATGCTAAAATATGAAAACTTTGATCTTAGAAATTCAAATTCTGAAAATATTTGTGATACTTGCTTAGATCTCAAATTTGAAATTAAGTCTCTAAAAGAGGAACATGTGATTAAACTAGAACAAGTTTATGCCGAACAATTGAAAAATTAAAAACTTGTGAAAAATATTGGTTGCTCTACTGATAGTTTACATGATCAAATTGCTTGCTCTAAATGTTCAATTCTTGAGTTGAAATTAAAAGATGCAAATTGTAGAGTTACCCAATTAACAAATGACATGTTCACTCATGAAATTAACTCGTGTTCAAATTGCCGTAAAGCAAAGCTAAAATTGACACTCCTTGTGATAATTGTTTAAATCTTGCTAAAAAGGTTGACTACTTGCAAGATTCTCTTTCTAGGTTCACTAAAGGGAAGAAAAATTTGAACATGATTTTAGATCAATCTAAAGTGAGCTCCAACAAACAGGGTTTAGGTTTTAACTCTTATGCTTCTACTAACATTAAACCTGTTGAGAGCAAAAATGTGAAAATTGATAATGAGCCTAAAAGAACTTTGTTTAAATCTGCCGGCACTCTATCTCCCACTATTTCAAGTGCAAAAGTTACTTCTAATGCCAAACCATATGTTAAGTACAATTGCACTCATTGTGGGAAAGATGGTCGTTTGGTGAATTTCTGCTTTAGACTAGCCAAACAACAAAAGAAAGAAAGAACTAAGGCTAGGTCTAATTTCAGACAGGCACGCTTTGTTTCTCATTATGTGCCTAGGGTGATGCAAACACCTTTTGTTGTTAAGAACACGGGAAAATACAAATCTATCTTTGTGCATAAGAATGCTCGTGTTATGCCTATCAAGCAGCGTCGTGTGTCTCAAGATCTTTGGATTCCTAAACATCTTATTTCTAACCCCAGTACCGAGACCTCGACACTTTCTGCTTCTATGTAGGCTTCTCACGCGAGGAAGGAGAGCATGTGGCTAGTGAATTTCGGATGCTCACTTCATATGTTCAGTGATAAGATTTTGTTCTCCTTTACTCATGCATCTCGTGCTAAAAGTGTTATCTTTTGAAGATGCTTCTTCCACCTCTGTTTTCGCAAAAGGCACTAGTCCAAATGGTGCAGGTACAGGTGCATATGTTCAGGGGGAGAGTATCTTTGTTCATGAAGATGATGATGATGCTGTTGAGGATGAGATAATCAGAGTTTGATGTTTGCTTGTGTGCTCGTTTTCAATCTTCCCCACGTGCTTCACATTGACAAGCTGTCAAAAGAATTTTCAGGTATCTCCATGGTACTCAAGATTTTGGCATTTGGCTTTCTGCTTCCTCATGCATTAGTTTGAGAGCTTTTTCTGATGCTGATTTTGGAGGATGTAGAATTGATAGGAAAAGCACATCTGGTTCTTGTCACTTCTTGGGAAATTCTCTTATTGCATGGTCATCTAGAAAACAATCTTCTGTTGCACAATCAACTGCTGAATCTGAATATGTAGCTGCTGCTAGTAGTTGTTCTCAAATTCTTTGGATAGTAGCTACACTTAAAGATTATGGGGTTAATTTGGATAGTGTTCCTCTTTTGTGTGATAACACTAGTGCAATTTGCATTGCTAAGAACCCCGTGCAACACTCTCGAACAAAACATATTGACATCAGATTTCATTTTCTCAGAGATCATGTGGAAAAAGGGAATTTTGTGCTTCACCATGTGGATACTGAACATCAATTGGCAGACATTTTCACAAAACCTTTGTCTTTTTCTCGTTTTGCTTTTATTCGGGGAGAACTTGGGATTGTTCATCCAATGGATTTGTTTTGAGGGGGAGTTTCCTTGCCAAGTTTTTACTTGATGAGCTTACTTTATCATATTTCTTTATATATTATGTAATTGAGCTAATATATGATAATCTAAATTGTCTCACTTGAACTAAAAATGACATTGCGGAATTCCTTGGTCTGACTGCCTATAGCTAAATACTCTGTGATATCTTACTCTTCTAGGCTTGATATTGAATCTTCTTGACAAATTTGGGCTATGAAGCAAGTGTGTTTTCAACTTTACTCTTTCATAAGACCTTTAATCACTTTTGCATGTTTACAAACAAAGAAAAAGGAAAAAGAAAAGGGAATCAATATATAAAAAAAGGGGGTTGTTAAAAGCAAAAGCTTCAAGTTATGTGCTTCAGGCTTGCTTTCCCAAAAAAAGATAAGATGTATGCTTCAAGCATGCCATTCCCTCAAAATAAGATGTATGCTTCAAGCATGCCACTCCTAGAAAATAAAAGAAGTATGCTTCAAGCATGCCACATGCCGTTTACTGTTTAAAGATTAAATTGGTCTACTAGATTGGAGTTGAAACTACTTGCTCGCCCTGATTTGTTAGCTGCTTCAACTTTGAGCCTTTGTTTTTTCTACTAAAGGTTTTGCTTCGTACTTGGCTATAGTTGACTGAATTGAGGTTGAGATGCATGTCATTTCCTAACTTGTTAAAATCACATCAAGATCATGTATTTTGCATATTATGTGATATATAAGGTTATATGATCGAATGAGCTCATCTTTTCCTATCTTGGCACTTCCTTGTTTCTCCTTGTGAAATCATTGTTTCAGAAAAATTTTGAACATGTTCTCTCTTTTGTACTCTTGATGAATCCATTGTCAAAGTGGGAGAAATTTGGGAATCTTTGAAAAGTTTAAGAAAAAGGGGGATTTGTTTCTGGAATTTTGGGAGAAGTTTGGAGATTTTTGGAATTTTTGGGCACATTGCACATTCACACACATTTTCCTTCTCAGGGGGAGATTTTGTTTTGCATTTTGGTCAAAGGGGCAATTCTGTGTTTTTTCTCTTTTTGGTCATTGATCCTTTGGATTTCAAAATATTTTGTAAAGTGAATGCCAAATGTTCAATTCTAATTGGTGTTGCCAATGTTTTCATCAAGGGGAAGATTGTGAAATCATGTGCTGAAAAATTGGCTAAGATTTGAACTTGGAAAATGTGTTTTGTGCATGAGTTCGACAATTTGACAAGAAACAGTGAAGTTCTCTTTTGTGCCGGACCAAACTTTCAAGAAATAGTAAGTTCCCTTGTACGCCGGACCGCTTTTCTTTGGTCCACCGTGAACGTGTTTTCAAACGTTTTTGAGCCGGACTGAAACTTCCAAAACCAGTAAGTTTCGCGTGTACGACGGACTCTCCCCTCCACAAGCAAGGTGGATTTTTGACGGCTGTTTTCACGTTTGCGCCGGACCGGATTTTTGGTCCGGCATGAATGGTTTTTTGCTCGATTAGGGTTTTGAGCAATTTTGGAATTGAATTCTGGTTTGAATTTGAGATTATGAAATTTGTGAGAATTTCATGATGCGTGTTTTCAAGCGGACTTTATGCAATGTTCGTGTGAGTATTTGCATGGACTAATGTTGAGTCAAGTCGCGGACTTGTGCTCGGAATCGTTTTGTGGTTTGTTCATGTGCAGGTATTACTCGAGGGCGAATGTGGTCGATGACGGGACCGGAACTAGGTTCATGGAGGAACTGAGGTTCGGGACTAGGTTCAGGGGGAACTGAGGTCTTGGTGGTCAAGGATGTCATGCGGGACGTTCGGGCTAAGAGAATGGTGCACATGAAGAATGGTTAGTCACGTGAGAATGGCAGGAGGTTATTCGCGTGCAAAGTGTTAGTCACGTGAGTATGGTAGGGTTGCCATACGCGTGCAAGAGTTGTACTCGGCCAGGTTGGGCCAAGAGGAGTTGTGTTGAATACATACTCTTTCTAGGATTAGGAGTGGGACTCCTAGGATTAGGAGTAGGAATTTTATTCATGACTCCTTGTGTTTTGCTCCTTTAAATAGGAGGGGTTGTCTCCTGTTGAAGGGCATCAAGCTTTGAGCAAGCTTTAGGGTTGTACTCTTTTGTTTGGAGTACTTTAGACAAAAGAAAGGAGAAATAAAGACCAAGTTCTTCAAATCTTTCGGCGAGCTACAATTCTAGTTAGATCTATTCTCGTCATCTTCTGTCACAGCAAGCTTGCGAAGGTCATAACTTTTGATCCGTAAGTCTGATCAAGCTGATTCTTGTTGGGTTCGATTCGTATTGGAATCTAGTTTCTCATGTCCAAATTTCAAATCAATCTAACAGTTTGATCTCCAGGAATTCGTGTTTTACCGAACCTCTATCAGTCTATTTTTGTTGAATACGAGGCAATTATTTGGTTCTGTTTTGGGGTGAACTTTTATTAGATCAAAGATTTGGTTTTAGCTTCCGCACAATCATTCACCCCCCGTCTGATTGCTATATTCGTGTCTTTCGATCCTACACGATCAAACCGCGTCGCGCCGAGCCCAACCCTAACCCTAGCCTGCAACCGTTGGATCTTGATCCAATGGTCCACATTGCGCCACGTCACCCAATACGAATCCATTTCGGATTCTGCCGCCGCAGCCGTGTGGACCTCGGTCTTCGCGCGATTCACGGAAGCCGAGGACCCGATTTATACCGCCGTCGCCACCACCGTGTAGCCTATTCCCGTGCGCACCCTAGCCCTAGACCATCTCGGCTGAGCCGCCGCCGTTCGCCCGCAGCAGCTTGCCATAGTTGGAACCTTGCCCCGCCGCGGTTTTCCGCCGAACCCCGCCGCGTCTGCCGTTCCCCGCCGTCGTTGTGCCCAGATCCGAAATCTAGATCCAATGGTTTAGATTAAGCCACGTAGTCATAGACTGCACCGTGCTAGATCCAATGTCAGCCGTTAGATCTAGATCGTACGGTTAGGATCGAACCACATTATAGCAATAGATACGATCTCAACCGTTCGATCAAGATTGAACGGCGCTTAGCGTGCCACGTGTCAGCCACGGAGACATGCCGCGTCACCCTCCCCTTACGCGGTGAAACCCGATCGGATCTGGACCGTCCGATCCAAATCGAACGGCCCAGATCAGCCACGTTGCCCGCAACGTGCGCGGCCTAGATCTAATCAGGACCATTGTTTTTCAAATCAACGGTCCGGATCGAGCCACGTGGCCGGAAGCGTGACCATCGCGGTCCGCGCGGTCGCCGCCCGGTCGCCGCTGACGTCACGCGTGACGTCAGTGTGGGACCCGCGTGTCAGCGGCCGTCCCAACGGCTCGATGACGTCATCCGTGGCGTCAGCGTGATGCCACGGTGGGGCCCGCGTGTCAGAGCCTTGGCCAGGCCGTACGCTGACGTCAGCTGACGCAATAATCCGATTTTTCAATAGAAAAATAATTCGGTGGAAAATGAATTTCCGTGCTGACGAGATTATTCGGTTTTTAATATAAAAATAAACAAATTAATTCGGTTTATTGTTTTAATTGAATTTTGAAACTTCAAATGCTTATAACTTTTGCATTTTAACTCCGATTTGGGTGATTCAAATTTCTAAATTTTTATAAAATTGAGATCTACCTAATGATGAATTTTATTAAATTTTTGGACCAAAGTTTTTCTCTGTATTATTATTTATTTGATTATTTAAATTTTAAACACTTGTAACTTTTACGTTTTAACTCCGATTTTGACGATTCAAATTCCTAAAAATTCATAAAATTATGCTCTCTCTGTTTATGGACTTTATTTGAGAGTTTGGACACTTTTTGTCTACTGTATATTTATTTATTGCTATTCACACGCTTTGCAAGTAGACGTAGAAGTGCCAGAAGGCTTCGAAGGTGAAGTGTTGACCCAGGAGCCAGCTCAAGACCAAGATAAGTACTCTTTGAAGGCAAGTTGTGCTTTGACCATGTTGATCCCATTTTGAAATTAATTTGATTTAAATTATTGCATGCTAGTTCAATTAGAAAATGCTTTAATTAATTCCGGGGAATTAGATAAATGCCAACTTTGTATTATGACACCTTGATTATTTAATTATGTGCCATGAACCCCTTGTCACCCTAGTTGAGGATTAAATAGTTGGACATTATTAGATTGCCAACATGGGTATTTAGACCGTTGTAGTACAATGCTTAGACCTGCCACGTATACATGACATGATTTTGACAATTACACGTTAACATTGACTTAATGAGATATGGAACGTGTTTTTGAGAAGTGTCATGTATTATTGATGTTGATGTTGATAGCACGTGGTGCATGGTAATCAACTGGGGGTTTGATAAATAGATTTGGACCGAGGCATGTGGCAAAAATGATCGGGTGGGCCAGATGTGGCATCGGGAAGGATGATTTGGTTCTTCGGGTAGTCTTGCCATGGTCAACCTAAGGACTTAACCTTGCAAGCTTTTGAACTGAGTCAGTCGTGCAACCACATGACCGGAGTGGGACGGTCCTAGTTGAGTAAGTTACTAATAACTTGCATGTGATATCTCGGATGTCAACTACACCTTTTGTGTAGCTTGAATGGGGAGCGTACCAGGGCTACGGCATGGTACCCGTCCAACGGTATGCCGATCCCATACTTCGCCTCTTTTAAGGGAAGGGATGGTGTATGATAAAAACCGGAAAGGTTCACTTGTGTAGTTAGCAGTTGCCGAATGGCTTTGTAACAATCACTCGCCTTTGTGGTGTTTGGCTATATCTTGTGGGTAAAGTGCATAACCTCTGCAGAGTGTAAAATCTATTCGAATAGCCGTGTCCGCGGCATTGGACATTGCTCGGGGATTACAGTCATGGGTTAGACTTTCATGAAAACAACTTGGACATGGAAAGTTTGGTTGGGTTTAATGATAACGTTGATGGAAATGTGGATCAGGAAAAGGGAAGGTGTTTATTTAACTCCTGGAAAAGTTATTGATGATATAATGTTTCTATTGCTTTCGAACCTACTTATGTTATTTGTTAAATGTTGATTATTGCAAATGAACCCAGAAACATTCCTTGTACTAAGCCATGCATGTAGAATATTAGTTTGCATTCTGTGCATGACTTGCTGAGTACCAAGTACTCACCCTTGCCACAATACAACATCAGTTGAGGAA
Source organism: Rhipidocladum racemiflorum (assembly GCA_036346355.1). Lineage (NCBI taxonomy): Eukaryota > Viridiplantae > Streptophyta > Magnoliopsida > Poales > Poaceae > Rhipidocladum > Rhipidocladum racemiflorum. Next base: position 64,523,656 of record CM070572.1, read on the forward strand.
GAGCCGACGCCAGCTTTGGAGGAGGAGTATCTTGAGGAGCCGTCCAACTAGGGAGCGAGCCCAGTTAGTTGCCTGTGGTATACTGGATGGCGCCACGAAGTTATCTTATTTTTCGCTGTTGTTATTTCTTTTTTAATAAGTTTTCGCCCTGCGTGGCGTATATTTGTAACTTGACCTTAAGGTTGAGCAACCAGTTTGGTTAACTAATTAAAGTACTTTACTATTTCGTTGAGTATGATTAGTCGTAGTGAGGATAAAACTTATTTTCTAAAGTTAAAAGTTGTCAAGATAATGAATGAATTCTCGACTTACCCCTTTCTTTCTTGTCCATACCCCTTGCTGAGTTCTTTTTATCTTCCACTTTGATTTTAAAATGTTGCGTTCTTACGCGAGCGTCTTTTGACAGATGATGATGAAGAACAACTATGCTGAGCATGAGGGGGGCTACGCTGCCGAGTTGTGGCATATGCTTTAGTTTCTTGGAGGTTTTGAGAGACCGCTCTACCAAGGGACTGCACTCGCGCAGGGAGGACTGGTCATAGGATGGGACGTCAAGATCACGGTGTATGCCCGAGAGAAGACGAAGTTCTGTCGCCCTTTTAACTTCACCGCCAGGAGGTCTATCTTTGAGATGGGAATCCACGAGGTGTCGCGTCGAGCAATGCAGCAGATCGCTCGCACTTACTCCAGGGAACTGGAAGGCACAGTATTCTGTCACCACCCACGCCGAAGCAGCAGAGCTCAGCGGAAGCCGATAGAAGATGAGGACGCTACCGTCACACACTTAGCCAGGTTCATCGTCGCCCAGGAGGAGCTTATCGACGACACAGTTCAGGAGTTGATGAAGGCTCGCGAGCAGGTTGAGGAAGGCAAAAAGCACTTAGAGAATGCTCGTGAGTACGTCGCCTATGCTGCGAAAAGGATCGTAGAGCTGGAGACCGCACTGTATGGACAGGGCCCAGAGCCAGTGTTGGAGTTGGACGCCCAGAGCCAGAGGAGGACCCAGAAGAGGCGCCACCAGCACCCACGCCACAGCCACAGCAACAGCCAGATCCCGAGCTAGAGGAGGACGCCGCGTCGTCAACCAAAGCTGCAGTTGCCGGGCATGGCGATTGCTTCGCGCCTATGCCGCCGCACCCGCCCTGAGGAGGCAGTGGAGGTTTTCTCGACGAGTGAGCGTAGGTTTTGAAGTTGAGACTCCTTCGTCGAGTCGCGTTATAGAATAGGAGTCACCCTTAGAGGCGTTTGACTCCAGTGTAAGTCGATTTGGATTTTCATTGCTTGCTGAGTGTGCAGTATGTGTTATAAGGCCCTTAGGCGTTGTGAGAGACCATACCAAGTTATTATTGAGTTAATTAATAAAAATTGTATTTTGAGTTACACTTTCCCCCGCATAAGTTTCTTTACTAGCTACTTGTCTATTATTGTTCCCTCTCATCTCTGAAACCTTGGAGTAATCGAGAGATGGTGAACACTCGCGGAAACCTTGGAGGCAACGGGAGTGGTTCTCGCCCAGTTGGGAAACCCAATGATGGAGCACCTGCACCCCAACCAGCACCGCCAGTTGACATGTAGAACTTTGGAGCTTTTCTTGCTGCACAGACCCAGCTGATGCATGCTATGATGTAGCAGATGCAGCAGGTCACTGCCCAGGCCACCGCTAACCAAGCAAATCAGGGACATCGACAGGGAGAAATGTTGTCAGATTTTATGAGGACTCATCCACCCACATTCTCTGGGAATGCCAATCCACTGGAGGCGGACGATTGGCTAAGGTCAATAGAAAGAAAGTTACACATTGCCCAATGCATGGGAAATGAGAAGGTGCTCTACGCCTCTCATCAGTTGGAAGGGACCACCGCAGAATGGTGGGAGAACTTCTGCGCCACGCGGGAGAACCCACAGGACATCACATGGGAGGAGTTTACAGCCGCATTTTCACAAGATTATCACGTGCCTGAAGGAATAATGGACTTAAAGAAGGAAGAATTCAGGGCACTGAAGCAAGGTAATCAACCGGTGTCAGAATATCTGAATAAGTTCACACAGCTTGCATGCTACGCACCTGAAGACGTAGCGACAAATAAGGCCAGACAGTCTCATTTCATGAAGGGACTTAACTCAGGACTTCAGGTGGGACTGATCACCCACACCTTTCTAGATTTCCAGGAGCTTGTGAACAAGGCGCTTATTCTTGAGGACAAGCGCAAGGAACTAGATGAGAATCGGAAGCGCAGGATGCAACAGCAGGGATCACGCCAGGGAGCACAACAGCGTCTGCGGGTTGCGCCAAATCAGTTTTTCAGATTCCAGCTGCAGAATACAGCAAGAACACCATCACCAGCACCGAGACCCGTCAATCAGAACTACTAGACCCCAGCTCTAGCCAGAAACGCCGCTTCAAGCAGTCAACAGGGAGCAGTGAGACGCTGCTACACATGTAATGAGCCAGGGCACTTCTCCAACAATTGCCCCAAGAAGACAACAGGAGTGACCCCAGTTCGCTTTAACTTGGGATCCACACCAGCCAGGACACCTGCACCAGGAGCAAACCGCAGGACAGCACAGCCAGGAGCTGCACCCCAGACCGTGGTGAGAGGCCGAGTCAATCACGTGATAGCAGATGCACTTCAGAATGCCACGGACGTCATACTGGGTAAGATACTTGTCAACTCAGTACCTGCAACAGTTTTGTTTGACTCTGGAGCTTCGCATTCTTTTGTTTCCCGAGATTTTGTTTCTAAGAATGATTTGGAGATTGTGAATCTTAAATACATGCTTTTAGTTCAAACCCCTGGGTCAGAACTCCGATCTCAAGTAGGATGTTCTGGGGTGAGAATACTAATAGATGGGGTAGAGTTCTTAGCGAACCTTATTATATTGGGAACCCAGACCTTAGATGTTATCTTGGGAATGCACTGGTTATCCAAGCACAGGGCCGTATTGGACTGTGGACGAAGAGTCATATCAGTTGAGAGCCCATGCGAAAGAAAAGTGGAATTTCAAGCGACCGCCGTTCGTGATGGACAGCTGATGGTCAACAGTGCGAAGGCAATCAGCATAGAAGATGTCTCAGTGGTAAATGAGTATCCGGATGTTTTTCCTGAAGATTTACCTGGTATGCCGCCAGACAGAGACATAGAGTTTGTGATCGAGTTAGTACCCGGAACAGCACCGATAGCAAAGAGACCCTATCGGATGTCAATCGAAGAACTGGTAGAGATGAAGAAACATCTTGAAGAGTTGATGGAGAAAGGATTCATCAGACCAAGTTCGTCGCCATGGGGAGCACCAGTTCTGTTCGTCAAGAAAAAGGATGGGAGTTTCAGGATGTGCATTAACTACCGTGCACTCAATGAAGTCACTGTGAAGAACAAATATCCGCTACCCAGGATCGATGATCTGTTTGACCAGTTGAGAGGAGCTGGAGTTTTCTCCAAGATTGGGATACCACTAGCTGAAGATTCAATCAGAGGATATTCCGAAGATCGTCTTTTCATCAAGATATGGACATTATGAGTTTACTGTTATGTCCTTCGGTCTGACGAATGCGCCAGCCTATTTCATGAATATGATGAATAAGGTTTTCATGGAGTACTTGGACAAGTTTGTCGTCGTGTTCATAAATGACATTCTCGTTTACTCCAAATCAAGAGAAGAGCATGCAGAACATTTGAGGCGAGTTTTGGAGAAGTTGAGAGAACAACAACTCTTCGCCAAGTTCAGTAAGTGTGATTTTTGGAAAGACAATGTGGAGTTTCTTCAACATGTAATGACCGCAGAACGAGTTGCCGTAGATCCAAGCAAGGTAGAAGCTGTGTTACATTGGGAACAGCCGAAGACGGTGACCCAGATTCGGAGTTTCCTAGGAATGGCAGGTTACTACCGCCGCTTCATTGAAGGCTTTTCGACGATTGCGAGACCTCTTACGCAATTGTTGAAAAAGGAGAAGAAGTTCAACTAGACACCGGAATGTGAGAAAGGATTTCAAGAATTGAAGAAAGGATTGACCTCAGCCCCAGTGTTAGTTCTACCGGACGCCAATCAAAGCTTTGATATTTATTGTAATGCATCGCGCCAAGGACTTGGATGTGTGCTGATGCAGAACGGAAAGGTCGTGTAACACCCCAATTTTTGCTTTTCATGAATTTGAATAAGATTTGGCACCTTGGTGAATTTTTGGAATTTTCTGGAATTTATTTGGATTTATTTGGAATTTATTTGAATTTATTCCCTTTTGAAATAATTAAAGAATTTGATTTTACAAATAAATTTTTGTTGGAAATATTTTATTTGAGTCCCAAATGCCCTAAAATATTTTCTAGAATTTTTCTGGAATTTTTCTGAGTATTTTGCTATTTTTAATGAATTAAATGAATTTCTGGGAATTAATTTAATTATTTAATCACTGGAAAAACCGAGTTGGTTTGTACTGTTCCTCCGACCCGGACCCAACCCGAGCCCGAGTCTGACTCGAGTCCGAGTCCAACTCGAACCCACCAAACCCTAACCCTGTCGATCGTCCGATCAAGATCGAACAGCCGAGATTGAGCCACGTCGCCGAACCCGAGTCCGACCGAGCCAGCCAAGTCGCCCAAGCTGAACCCGAGCCCAAACCCCCGCACCGTTGGATCTTGATCCAACGGCTCACGTTGAGCCACGTCACCCTCTCCGAGTCCTCGTCGGACTCCGCCGCCGCCCGCGTGTGGGCCTCGATCTCCGCGCTTTTCACGGAATCCGAGGCCCCTATTTAAAGCGCCGCCGCCGCCACTGGGTAGCCGACTTCCGTGCGCACCTGTAGCCCTAGCCCACGTCACCTGAGCCACCGCCGTCTACCCGCTAGAGCTCGCCGTAGTTGGTCTAGCACCCCGCCGCGGTTATTCGCCGTTTTCGTCGCCGTCCGCCGTCCTCCGCCGCCGTTGTGCCCAGATCCGGAACTACAAGGACAAGCCGCGTCGGAGGGGACCCTTCACTTCGCCGGAGAAGCCCCGTAGCACCGTTCAAGTGGTCGTCGTCCTCGTCTCCGGTGAGCCAGCTCCGCCGCAAGCCATCGCCGTCGCTCAAGCTCCACCAACCGTCCGATCCAGATCCAAGGGCCCAGAATCGTCCACGTCACCCCGGTGAGATCCCACGTGCTAACCTCCAGATCTATTTCCAACTGTTGGATTTAGATCCAACGGTTTAGATCGCGCCATGTAGCCTTAACCGCACCGTACTAGATCCAATCTCAGCCGTTAGATCTAGATCGAACGGCTAGGGTTAGCCGCGTTGTAAACGTTAGATTGGATCTTAACCGTCCGATCAAGATCGAACGGTCCAGATCAGCCGAGTAGTTTTCAAACGTGTGAGGTTGGATCTGATCTGGACCGTTGATTTTCTAATCAACGGCCCGGATCGTGCGGCGTGTCCAGAACTTGGACCATCGCGGTCAGCGCGGTCGACCGCGGTCGCCGTTGACATCACGCGTGACATCAGCATGGGGCCCGCGTGTCAGCGAGATAGCCAACCGCACCATGACATCACCGCTGACATCACGGTGGGGCCCGCGTGTCAGCCGTCCTCGGCCGAGTCGTGCTGACGTCACCGCTGACGTCAGTGTGGGTCCCGCGTGTCAGTGACACGTGCGCCGTGGGCCGAGTCCACGGTGGATCGAGCCGCGCCGTGCGCCGGGTCCATGGACCCGAGGCGACGTGGCGGCTCCCGATTGGTCCACGTGTCATGCTGACGCAATAAATTAATTTTCGAAAAATAAAATGATTTATTAATTCGAATTATTGATTTCAAAAATGGATTCAAACTTCAAACGCTTATAACTTTTGCGTTTCAACTCCGATTTGAGTGATTCAAATTTCTAAATTTTCATAAAAATGAGACCTACTCAAATATGAATTTTAATTAATTTTTTATTATGAATATTTCTCTGTTTATAATTAATTAATGTTTTCTTTAAACTTTAAGCGGTTATAACTTTTGCATTTAAACTCCGAATTGGACGATTCCAGTTTCTAAAAATTCATAAAATTATGCTCTCTCTGTTTGTGAACTTTATTTGGATGTTTGGACACTTTTTTGTCTACTGTTTAATTATTTATTGCTATTTGCACGCTTTACGAGTAGACGTTGAAGTGCCCGAAGGCTTCGAAGGTGAAGTGTTGACCCAGGAGCCAGCTCAGGACCAAGAACAAGTACTCTTTGAAGGCAAGTTATGCTTTGACCATGTTGATCCCAATTTGAATCCTATTTTGATTTAATTTATTGCATGCTAGTTTAACTAGAAAATGCTTTACTTAATTTTGGGAAATTAGATACATGCCAACTTGCTGTATGACACCTTGGTTAATTAAATATGTGCCATGACCCCTTGTCACCCTAGTTGTGTATTATTAGTTGGACATTATTAAATTGCCAACATGGGTAGTTAGACCGATGTAGTATGCTTAGCCTTGCCACGTGAAATGCTTTGGACAATCAAATGCTAATTTTGACTTAATGAGATACTGCACCTGTTTTGAAAGAAGTATCATGTGTTATGATTGTTGATGGCACGTGGTGCATGGTAATCAACTGGGGCTTTGATAAATAGATTTCGACCGGGGCATGTGGCAAGAATAATCGGGTGGGCCAGTTGTGGCACCGGGAACGTTGTTTTGGTTCTTCGGGTAGTCTTGCCCTGGTCACCCTAAGGACTTAACCTTGCAAGCCTTTGAACTGAGTCAAACGTGCAACCACATGTCTGTAATGGGACGGACCTAGTAGATTAAGTTGCTAATAACGTACCTGTGGGACCTCAGGTTGTCAACTACACCTTTTGTGTAGTTGTACGGGGGAGCGTACCGGGGCTGCGGCCAGGTACCCATCTAACGGTGGATTGGCCTAAACTTCACCTTCGCTAAGGGAAGGGTTAGTGTGCAATCACCGGGGAGGACCACTTGTGCTGTTAGAAGTTTCCGAAAGACTCTGTTACGGACACTCGCCTTTGTGGTGTTTGGCTGTATCTTATGGGTAAAGTGCATAACCTCGGCAGAGTGTAAAATCTATTCGAATAGCCGTGTCCGCGGTATTGGACATCGCTCGGGAATTACAGTCAAGGGTTAGACCTTCTTGAAAATAACTTGGACTTGGAAGGTTTGGTTTGGTTTAATAATGATGTTGATGGAAATGTGGATTAGAATTGGGAAAGATGTTTATTTAATTGCTGGAAAAGTTATTGCTCTTAAACATGTTTTTACTGCTTTTGAATCTACTTATGTTACTTGTCAAGATGCTGTTTTATTGCAAATATACCCTGAGCTACTCCTTTGTACTAAGCCATGCATGTAGTATATTAGTTTGCATTCTGTGCATGACTTGCTGAGTACCAAGTACTCACCCTTGCCACAATACAACACCAGTTGAAGGAGAGTCTACACCAGCTTTGGAGGAGGAGCTCCAAGAGGAACCGTCTAATTAGGGAGCGAGCCCAGTCAGTTGCATGTGGTATACTGGATGGCGCCACGAAGTTATCTTATTTTCCGCTGCAGTTATTTCTCTCTTATTGAGTTTTCGCCCTGCGTGGCATATATTTGTAACTTGACCATAAGGTCGAGCAACCCGTTTGGTTTACTACTTAAGGTACCTTATTATTTCGTTGAGTATGATTGTGATATTTACCAAAGTTGAGACTGTGTGCACTAGCGCGTTCCTGGACTAGTGCTGAATACACAGAGGGTCCGGATTTGCAAATTCAGGTCCCGACAGGTCGTTGCATATGCATCGCGGCAGTTGAGACCGCATGAGGAGAATTATCCAACGCATGACCTAGAGTTAGCTGCCGTAGTGCATGCTTTGAAATTATGGCGTCATTATTTGATCGGGAACAGATGTGAAGTATACACGGACCATAAGAGTCTTAAGTACATCTTCACCCAATCGGATCTGAATATGAGACAGAGGAGATGGTTAGAGTTCATCAAGGATTACAATGTCGGAATCCATTACCATCCCAGAAAGGCCAACGTGGTGGGCGATGCTCTGAGTCAGAAAAGCCATACCATGAACATGTTGATAGCCACGAGTCAGGATGAACTATGCAAGGATTTTCAGAGAATGCAGATTGAAGTGGTACCAGAAGGATTCTTGGCCGCACTTGAGATACAGCCTACCCTGGAAGACTAGATCCGAGAAGGACAGAAGGACGATGAAAAGGTCCAGCGAATCAAGTCCAAGATGGATGAAGGTAAGGCAAAAGACTTCAAGCTGGATGAGCAAGGCACGTTGTGGATGGAGGATCGCATCTGTGTGCTGAACAAGAGTGAGCTGAAGCAGCTGATTCTGGAAGAAGCCCATGACTCCAAGTATTCAATTCATCCGGGAAGTGTTAAGATGTATCAAGACTTGAAGGAAAGATTCTGGTGGCCGAGCATGAAGCGTGAAGTTGCCGAGCATGTTGCGCTGTGTGACATATGCCAGAGAGTCAAGGCAATGCATCAGAGGCCAGCGGGATTGCTGCAGTCGTTAAAGATACCTGAGTGGAAGTGGGAGGAAATCAGAATGGACTTCATTACCGGTTTGCCGAAGACTCAGGGTGGATATGACTCCATATGGGTCATAGTGGATCGCTTAACTAAGGTCGCCCATTTTATCCCAGTAAAGACCACTTACTCAGGAGACAAGCTAGCCGATTTATACATGACCAGGATCGTCTGTTTGCACGGAGTGCCGAAGAAGATTGTATCGGACAGAGGTACCCAATTTACCTCAAGATTCTGGAGTAAGCTGCATGAAGCCATGGGGACCTGTTTGAACTTCAGCGAAGCTTATAATCCGCAGACGGATGGACAGACTGAAAGAGTTAATCAGATACTGGAGGATATGTTAAGACCGTGTGCATTGGCTTATACTACCTCTTGGGATAAGAGTCTACCGTATGCTAAGTTCAGCTATAATAACAGTTATTAAGCAAGTTTACAGATGTCACCTTTTGAGGCATTGTATGGTCGGCCCTGTCGAACACCATTGAACTGGAACGAGACGGGTGAGCGACATGTTTTTGGACCAGATATTCTTCAAGAAGCCGAAGAACAGATTGCCATGATCAGGGAAAGATTGAAGATAGCCCAATCAAGACAGAAGAGTTACGCTGATAACCGTCGCCGAGACCTGAGTTTTGAACCGGAAGATTTCATGTATCTCAGAGTCACACCACTCAAGGGAGTTAAGAGATTCCATGCCAAAGGGAAGCTCGCACAGCGATATGTTGGACCTTTCAAGGTTTTGAGCCGCGGAGGCGAAGTTGTGTATCAGCTAGAATTGCCACAGTCGTTGGCAGGAGTACATGATGTGTTCCATGTGTCACAACTGAAGAAGTGTCTCCGAGTACCAGATGAGCAAACCCCGCTGGAGTCAATAGAGCTGCAGGAGGATCTGACTTAAAAGGAGCACCCCGTTAAGATTCTGGACACCATGGATCGAGAGACAAGGAATAAGTCAACTCGTTTCTACAGAGTCCAGTGGAGTAACCATGCAAAGAATGAAGCAACTTGGGAGCGCGAGGAGGAATTGAAGAAAGAGTTTCCAAACCTATTCCTTAGTCAACCCTTAATCTCGGGGACGAGATTCTGTTAAGGGGGGAGGTTTGTAACACCCCAATTTTTGCCTTTCATGAATTTAAATGAAATTTGGCACTTTTGTGAATTTTTGGAATTTTCTGGGATTTATTTGAATTTATCCTCATTTGAAATAATTAAGGAATTTAATTTTACAAATAAAATTTTATTGGAAATATTTTATTTGAGTCCCAAATGCCCTAAAATATTTTTCAGAATTTTTCTGAGTATTTTGCTATTTTTCATGAATTAAATGAATTTCGGGAAATTATTTTGAATATTTAATCGCTTCGGGTTAGTACTATTCCTCGGGTCCGAGTCGGACTCGAGTCCGACCCGAACCCGACCGTGCCAGCCGTCTCGGTCACACCGCGTCGCGCCGAGCCCAACCCTAACCCTAGCCTGCGACCGTTGGATCTTGATCCAACGGTCCACGTTGCACCACGTTACTCAATCCGAATCCATTTCGGATTCCGCCGCCGCAGTCGTGTGGACCTCGGTCTCCGCGCGATTCACGGAAGCCGAGGCCCCTATTTATACCGCCGCCGCCACCACCGTGTAGCCCGTTCCCGTGCGCACCCGTAGCCCTAGACCATCTCGCCTGAGCCGCCGCCGTTCGCCCGCAGGAGCTCGCCGTAGTTGGAACCTTGCCCTGCCGCGGTTTTCCGCCGAAACCCGCCGCGTCTGTCGTTCCCCGCCGTCATTGTGCCCAGATCCGAACTCCTCGTGACGAGGCGCGTCCGGGAGTACCACTCACCTCGCCGGAGCACGCCCCAAACGCCGCCCGAGTGGTCGTCGTCCTCAGCGCCGGCAACCGCAGCCCCGCCGTGAAGCCATCGCCGTCCCCGAGTTCCTCCACCGTCCGATCGCCATCCAACGTCCCAGATTCGGCCACGTCACTGGGAGGTAATCCGCACGTTGCATTTTCCATATCTAATCCCAGCCGTTGGATCTAGATCCAATGGTTTAGATTAAGCCACGTAGTCATAGACTGCACCGTGCTAGATCCAATGTCAGCCGTTAGATCTAGATCGTACGGTTAGGATCGAACCACATTACAGCAATAGATACGATCTCAACCGTTCGATCAAGATTGAACGGCGCTCAGCGTGCCACGTGTCAGCCACCGAGACATGCCGCGTCACCCTCCCCTTACGCGGTGAAACCCGACCGGATCTGGACCGTCCGATCCAAATCGAACGGCCCAGATCAGCCACGTTGCCCGCAACGTGCGCGACCCAGATCTAATCTGGACCGTTGATTTTCAAATCAACGGTCCGGATCGAGCCACGTGGCCGGAAGTGTGACCGTCGTGGTCAGCGTGGTCACCGCCCGGTCACCGCTGACGTCACGCGTGACGTCAGCGTGGGACCCGCGTGTCAGCGGCCATCCCAACGGTTAGATGACGTCATCCATGGCGTCAGCGTGACGTCACAGTGGGGCCCGCGTGTCAGAGCCTTGGCCAGGCCGTACGCTGACGTCAGCTGACGCAATAATCCGATTTTTCAATAGAAAAATAATTCGGTGGAAAATGAATTTCCGTGCTGACGAGATTATTCGGTTTTTAATATAAAAATAAACAAATTAATTCGGTTTATTGTTTTAATTGAATTTTGAAACTTCAAATGCTTATAACTTTTGCATTTTAACTCCGATTTGGGTGATTCAAATTTCTAAATTTTTATAAAATTGAGATCTACCTAATGATGAATTTTATTAAATTTTTGGACCAAAGTTTTTCTCTGTATTATTATTTAATTGATTATTTAAACTTTAAACACTTGTAAATTTTGCGTTTTAACTCCGATTTTGACGATTCAAATTCCTAAAAATTCATAAAATTATGCTCTCTTAGTTTATGGACTTTATTTGAGAGTTTGGACACTTTTTGTCTACTGTATATTTATTTATTGCAATTTGCACGCTTTGCGAGTAGACATAGAAGTGCTAGAAGGCTTCGAAGGTGAAGTGTTGACCCAGGAGCCAGCTCAAGACCAAGATCAAGTACTCTTTGAAGGCAAGTTGTGCTTTGACCATGTTGATCCCATTTTGAAATTAATTTGATTTAAATTATTGCATGCTAGTTCAATTAGAAAATGCTTTAATTAATTCCGGGGAATTAGATAAATGCCAACTTTGTATTATGACACCTTGATTATTTAATTATGTGCCATGAACCCCTTGTCACCCTAGTTGAGGATTAAATAGTTGGACATTATTAGATTGCCAACATGGGTATTTAGACCGTTGTAGTACAATGCTTAGACCTGCCACGTATACATGACATGATTTTGACAATTACACGTTAACATTGACTTAATGAGATATGGAACGTGTTTTTGAGAAGTGTCATGTATTATTGATGTTGATGTTGATAGCAAGTGGTGCATGGTAATCAACTGGGGGTTTGATAAATAGATTTGGACCGAGGCATGTGGCAAAAATGATCGGGTGGGCCAGATGTGGCATCGGGAAGGATGATTTGGTTCTTCGGGTAGTCTTGCCATGGTCAACCTAAGGACTTAACCTTGCAAGCTTTTGAACTGAGTCAGTCGTGCAACCACATGACCGGAGTGGGACGGTCCTAGTTGAGTAAGTTACTAATAACTTGCATGTGATATCTCGGATGTCAACTACACCTTTTGTGTAGCTTGAATGGGGAGCGTACCAGGGCTACGGCATGGTACCCGTCCAACGGTATGCCGGTCCCATACTTCGCCTCTGTTAAGGGAAGGGATGGTGTATGGCAAAAACCGAAAAGGTTCACTTGTGTAGTTAGCAGTTGCCGAAAGGCTTTGTTACAATCACTCGTCTTTGTGGTGTTTGGCTGTATCTTGTGGGTAAAGTGCATAACCTCTGCAGAGTGTAAAATCTATTCGAATAGCCGTGTCCGCGGCAGTGGACATTGCTCAGGGATTACAGTCAAGGGTTAGACTTCCATGAAAACAACTTGGACTTGGAAAGTTTGGTTGGGTTTAATGATAACGTTGATGGAAATGTGGATCAGGAAAAGGGAGGGTGTTTATTTAACTCCTGGAAAAGTTATTAATGATATAATGTTTCTATTGCTGTCGAACCTACTTATGTTATTTGTTAAATGCTGATTATTGCAAATGAACCCTGAAACATTCCTTGTACTAAGCCATGCATGTAGAATATTAGTTTGCATTCTGTGCATGACTTGCTGAGTACCAAGTACTCACCCTTGCCACAATACAACATCAGTTGAGGAAGAGCCGACGCTAGCTTTGGAGGAGTATCTGGAGGAGCCGTCTAACTAGGGAGCGAGCCCAGTCAGTTGCCTGTGGTATACCTGATGGCGCCACGAAGTTATCTTATTTTCCGCTGCTGTTATTTCTCTTTTAATAAGTTTTCGCACTGCGTGGCGTATATTTTGTAACTTGACCTTAAGGTTGAGCAACCAGTTGGTTAACTAATTAAAGTACTTTATTGTTTCGTTGAGTATGATTGTGATATTTACCAATGTTGAGACTGTGTGCACTAGCGTGATCCTGGACTAGTGCTGAATACATAGAGGGTCCGGATTTGCAAATTCGGGTCCCGACAGTTGACATGATTGCTAGAGTGTGTCATGTGGGTAAAGTGTACAATCTCTACAGAGAATAAATCTAATCGATTAGCCTTGCTCACGGTCACGAGCAGCTTGGATAATTATTGTCAAGTATAGTATTTTTGGTTTGCTTTTGAAAATGGTTTTGAAACCGAAAATCCTTTTTGGGCTGAGTTGGATGAAGTTTTGGTGGTGAATTGATTGAATCAATGTGACTTGAGGAATTGCTGGATGGTGGTTTGAATATTATCTGCAAGATGTGTCGGGACCCGAATCTGCAAATCCGGACCCTCTGTGTATTCAGCACTAGTCCAGGAACGCGCTAGTGCACACAGTCTCAACATTGGTAAATATCACAATCATACCACTCGATACTAATAAAGTACTTTAATTAGGTAACCAAACTGGTTGCTTGACCTTATGGTCAAGTTACAAATATACGCCACGCAGGGCGAAACTTATTAAGAGAGAAATAATAGCAGCGGAAAAATAAGATAACTTTGTGGCGCCATCCAGTATGCCACAGGCAACTGACTGGGACTCGATTCCTAGTTAGACGGTTCCTCTGGAAGCTCCTCCTCCGAAGCTGGTGTAGACTCTTCTTCAACTGGTGTTGTATTGTGGCAAGGGTGAGTACTTGGTACTCAGCAAGTCATGCACAGAATGCAAACTAATATACTACATGCATGGCTTAGTACAAAGGAATAGCTCAGGTATAATTGCGATAAAGCGACATTTGACAAGTAGCATAAGTAGATTCGAAAGCAATAGAAACAAGTATAAGATCAATAACTTTTCCAGGAGTTTAATCAACATCTTTTCCATTCCTAAACCACATTTCCATCAACATCTTTATTTAAACCAAACCCAACCTTTCAAGTCCAAGTTATTTTCAAGAAAGTCTAACCCTTGACTGTAATTCCCGAGCGATGTCCAATACCGCGGACACGGCTATTCGAATAGATTTTACACTCTTCAGAGGTTATGCACTTTACCCACAAGATACAGTCAAACACCACAAAGGCGAGTTCCCGTAACAAAGTCTTTCGGAAACTTCTAACAAAGACAAGTGGTCCTCTCCGGTGTTGCACACTAACCCTTCCCTTAGCAAAGGCGAAGTTTAGGTCAAGCCACCGTTAGATGGGTACTGGCCTCACCCCAGACGCTCCCCGCACAACTACACAAGCGGTGTAGTTGACACGAAGGTTCCACAGTGCGTTATTAGCAACTTAATCAACTAGGTCCGTCCCATTACGGACAAGTGGTTGCACGCTTGACTCAGTTCAAAGGCTTGCAAGGTTAAGTCCTTAGGGTGACCAGGGCAAGACTACCCGAAGAACCAAACCAACATTCCCAATGCCACAACTGGCCCACCTGATCATTCTTGCCACATGCCCCGGTCAAAAGCTATTTATCAAACCCCAGTTGATTACCATGCACCACGTGCCATCAACATCACATGATACCTTCCCAAAATAGGTTCAATATATCATTAAGTCAATATTAACATTTGATTGTCCAAAATCATGTCATGAGCACGTAGCAGGTCTAAGCAATGTGCTACAACGGTCTAAAAACCCATGTTGGCAATTTAATAATGTCCAACTAGTAAACCACAACTAGGGTGACAAGGGGTCATGGCACATATTCAATTAACCAAGGTGTCATACAGCAATTAGGCATTTATCTAATTCCCTAGAATTAAATAAAGTATTTTCTAATTGAACTAGCATGCAATAAATTAAATCAAAGTAGGTTTCAAAATAGGATCAATATGGTCAAAGCACAACTTGCCTTCAAAAAGTACTTCCTCTTGGTCCTGAGCTGGCTCCTGGGTCAATACTTCTCCTTCGAATCCTTCTGGCACTTCAACGTCTACTCGTAACGCGTGCAAATAGCAACAAATGAATAAAACAATAAACAAAAAGTGTCTAAACATCCAAATAAGTTCACAAACAGAGAGAACATAATTTTATGAATTTTTAGAAACTGGAATCGTCAAATTTGGAGTTTAAACGCGAAAGTTATAGCATTTTGAAGTTTAAATAATCCATTAAATAATATTACAGAGAAGAACTTTAGTCCAAAAATTAAATAAAATTCATCATTAGGTAGATATCAATTTTATACAAATTTAGAAATTTGAATCACTCAAATCGGAGTTAAAACGCAAAAGTTATAAGCGTTTGAAGTTTGAATCAAATCCTGAAATCAATATTCGAATTAATAAATCATTTTCTTTTTCGGAAATTAATTTATTGCGTCAGCAGGGACACGTGTCAGCCTCTGATTGGACGGCTGACGTCAGCCGGTTCACGGGCTCAGCCCACGGCTCGGCTCGGTTCCACCGTGGACCTGGTCCACGGCTCACGTGTCTCTGACAGGTGGGACCCACTGGGGTGACGTCATTGCTGACGTCAGCGGGGACTCAGCCCGTTGCTGACAGGTGGGACCCACTGGTGACGTCATTGCTGGCGTCACCGCACGGCTGGGGTGGCCGCTGACAGGTGGGCCCCCATGACGTCAGCGTGACGTCATGGTGCGGTTTGGCCGCGTCGCTGACACGCGGGCCCGGCGTGTCAGTGACCCACGCCCACGCATGGGCTGACCGTGGTGGTCAAGCTTCCCACTACGTGGCACAATCCGGGCCGTTGGTTTGAAATCCGACGGCTTGGATTGGATCTGGGTTTCACGCGTTTGGGTGAACGCGTCGAATCTGGATCGTTGGATCTAGATCCAATGGTTGAGATCCAATCTAACGCGTATAACGCGGCTAACGCTAACCGTACGATCTAGATCTAACGGCTGAGATTGGATCTGGGGTTTGGAACGGGATCTCACCGGCGGGTGACGTGGCACGATCTGGCCCGTGCGATGGAGATCCGACGGTCCACGGAGCTCGGGGTCGGCGTTGGTGGCCAGCGGTTTGGTGGCCGGGCCGGGACGGCGACCAACGGCGCGGCGTTGCGGGGCTCCTCCGGCGTGAAGACTTGTACTCCCGAACGCGTCTTGACGCGAGGAACTCGGATCTGGGCTCAACGGCAGCCGAGGACGGCGGAGACGGCGGCAAACGGCAAGGAGGCGCGGCGGACACCTAAACCAACTACGGCGAGCACGCGCGGGCAACCGGCGGCGACTCGGGCGGCGTGAGCTAGGGCTACGGGTGTGCAATGAAGTCAGCTATCAGACACGGGTGGCGGCGCATTAAATAGGCCCTCGACGTCCGTGATACGCGCGAAAAACGAGGCCCCACGCACGGGCGGCGGCGGAATCCGGCGGCGATACGGAGAGGGTGACGTGGACGCACGCGAGCCGTTGGATCTTGATCCAACGGTTGGGTAACAGGCTCGGTCCGGATCGGCGACCTGGCTGGTTCGGTCGGGGTTGGGCTCGGGCGACGTGGCGCGTTCGTGGCCGTTGGATCTTGATCCAATGGTCACGTGGCTAGGGTTCAGCCGAGTGGGTTCGGCTCGACCACATGGCTTCGGTCGACTCGAACTCGAGTCGACTTCCTCGATCGGATGAAACGATACTAAACCGGAGTTGAATTTCCAGCGATTTAATAATCAAATTAATTTCCATAAATTCATTTAATTCATTAAATATAGTAAAATGCTCAGAAAAATTCCAGAAAAATTCTGGAAAATATTTTAGGGCATTTGGGACTCAAATAAAATATTTCCAACAAATTTTTATTTGCAAAGTTAAATTCTTTAATTATTTCAAAGTGGAATAAATTCAAATAAATTCCAAATAAATCCAAATAAATTCCAAAAATTCACCAAAGTGCCAAATCACACATGAATTTAAGAAAAGCAAATTTTTGGGGTGTTACAAGATGTTTCTCGGATTGATCGTTGGTTGAAATCGGAAGGTGATGAATGTGGATACTGAATGAATTATACAATTATGTATTGAATTACATTCTTTATCAATTGCTTTTGTAAATTGAGCAACTTCTGAAATCTATTATTCTATTGCAAATAAATTTAGCTTTATGCAACTCTGAACTGGATTAGCAGCCCTTTTCATTGATTAACCTGCATACTATTTATACTTGCAAACACTAAAGTCTTGCGAGTACATACGTGTACTCACCGTTTGCTTTAAAACTGATTACCAAGCTCAAAAGGCGAAGTCAAGAGAGAAGAAGGCGAGCTAGGCGAGGATCACTTCGATTCAGAGATCGTCGGGTTTTGCAGCTGTAGATTAAGTTTTCTCTCGGTCGCAACTCAGCTACTGCCTTTGGGTTTGGGAAGGTACTCTGATGTCGTTGCTGTACTCTAAGTCTCTCTTTAGCTCTTGTAGCCATTTGGCAGAATTTCTTTCTTGTATTACTATATCGATGTAATCAAACCTGTACTACTGTAACCATTTTGCTAATGTAACTATTTTGATGCAACTTACCGTGGAAATATGTGGGTGCTAGGCTACTGATCCAGGGAACTAGCACTAGGCACATATCTCGGGGAAGCTTGGGTTGAAATCAATCATTTGGCATATGACCACGTGACGAGTGTGTCGTGCCGATTGATTGGCCTCAATCCGGGTACGGTTTGTATATAGTGATTGGTTTACTGACAGGTTGCGTTAATTCCAGTCCGACACAACAGTGAGTACCCGAATCACTGTTACAAAGACCGGATCCCCCACGACAAGGTGGTATCAGAGCAGATTCGAGTTGTCGACTGTAGGGAAGGCTTAGATAGATGGGTCGATAAGACTAAGGACATGCTTTTCTTTGAAAAAGTATGTTTGCTATAAAACTCTTAATTGCGAAAATGTAGATTGCTGATCTTATCTGTCTGTAGTTCCTTATCTCATTTATTCTTCAAAATGATTTGGACTTACCTTAAACTTCACACTACAACATAACATCCCTGTAGAGACGTGTTCTTTGTAGTTTAGAGACGTTTTATTTCATCTCCACAAGACCATAGAGTCATTTTTATAAAGCGTCATAGGAGCGTCTCCACATGGATCGTCTCAAAAATATAGAGACGTTTTGTCAAGCATGTCTACATCATTTAAGACATTCTATAGAGACGTTCAATTATATCTCTATAAATTTAGAGACTCTTTTGTAGAAACATCTATAAGATGTCTCAATTGATGTATAGAAACGTTAAATTGCATCTCTACGAACTTAGAGACACTTTTGTAGAAATATGTACAACATGTCTCAATTGATGTATTTTATAGAGACGTTATGTGACGTATACATATTATGTAAACACATATTTCTGGATGCCCTATCTAATGCGTATTTTGTTATTTTTGTTAGTGCATTGTACTTTATATGACTATACTTGATACATATGTGTATTGCCGTATGAAGGCAGTATTCCATTTTTTTCTCCATTATGTAGCCATGTAATGGGTACCATCATATTCTCAGAGTATATAGAAAGTAGTAAATTAATATAACCCATAGCAGCAACATGTACTTGTATTAAGAGTAGTGGAGATCCCAACTAAATCAAACATTCATATAAAATAACAGAGTTCACAGCTGAATGAAAAATAAATATGAAAGAAACATATGGATAAAACATCCTATTAAAAAGAAACTTGTGCATCAGGTCTTCTCAATTGTTGGAATCCATCTACAAGCTTTCTTCAAGTAGAAACATGTGCATCAGGTCTTCCACTCCGCCCTATATTCTTTTTATAGTCCTCCATTATCCTGCAAAAGCACACATTTAAAGAAAAGATAATCTGGCATGAGCGCTTATGAGAAATGAAACACTAGTTTAATTAATGAAATTTGAAGTGGCATACCAACTTGTGTCGGGTGGAAGTTTTATTCTTAGGCTTTTTTACCTGAATAGTGATAGATATTATATGAATAACATGATATAAACAAATGTTATACACTAAAAATTATACTTGTTGAGTTTACGGAAATGATCTTACATA
Source organism: Rhipidocladum racemiflorum (assembly GCA_036346355.1). Lineage (NCBI taxonomy): Eukaryota > Viridiplantae > Streptophyta > Magnoliopsida > Poales > Poaceae > Rhipidocladum > Rhipidocladum racemiflorum. The sequence goes on from CM070572.1 coordinate 64,542,730, forward strand.
TAATCGAGGCCAAGCAATAACATGATTGATTGCTTCTCTTACTGTATGAAAATTTTTATACGATCTAGGCAGCCTCTCATCTCCAATATTTGTAACACCATGAATCACCCCCCCCCCAAAAAAAAATAATAATAATATTTGTCTCCAAGCATGTTTCCTCCAACCACAAGTGTGCTATCTTTAGTCACTAAATTCCATTTGGGATCACTACCAACTCGTTCAAAAATACAAACCTACAATAAAAAAATAAATCATAGTGTTGTTGGATAGTGTCAATGAAGAGGCTAGATGATTTTACTATGACAGTACTATGGGGATCTCTCGAGATATTGTAAATTTGTAATAATAAATCATTGCAGCTATACATTTCAAGTTACATGGCCATACAATAAATCATGCAGCTATACATTTCAAGAGGTAACAACCGCAGTTCATCAGAATAAATCTTTTCATTTGTTTGTCATATTAAGGAATATAGAAGAGATTTATTGTAACTATCACAGTTCACAGAGGTGAAGAAATGCAAATTAAAAGGCAAAAATTAGGCCGACCTGAAAATGCCCGAAATGACTTTGATTATGAGAATATGGGTCACAAAATCTAAGCGCTAAACTTGTGAGGGGACAATTAGAGGGACACATATATTTCAACATAAAAATGCTAGTAAAATTCAAAATGTGGTATTTTATTCAGGGCAAGGCATCACTGACTCAAATCAAAATGAAAAAACTGTGAGCTTAGCAGGAATAATTGGGGATGTCGGTATTTCATTCAGGGCAAGGCATCGCTGACTGAAATCAAAATGAAAAAACTATGAGCTTAGCAGGAATAATTGGGGATATCCATACTGTAACTACTATCCAAACAATGCTATTTCTGTTTGGATAGGCAGGACTTTGGGAACATTCAGGCTTAATTATCTCAAACTTGAATCGTCTTAGGAAACTACTATAAGCAGAGCAGTTTGAAACTACATATGTATCTAACCAACTGCAATTTTCGTACAACTATATCTAAACGTGAAGCACAAAAGGTAATATACATCAGACATTGTATTTTTTTCGGTACAACAACAAGCTTGATATACTTGAATAAAAAATTGTGAAATCATGTGCTGAAAAATTGGCTTAGAATTGAATTTGCAAAATGTGCTTGTGCTTGTGTTTGACAATTTTCCAAGAAACAGTAAGTTTCGCTTTGGCGCCGGACCAAGCTTAAAGAAAACAGTAAGTTCTGCATGTACGACGGACCAAGTTTTTGTGTCTGTTGTGGACATGCTTTTGAGCTCATGAGCCAAACTTTTTCTTCCAAAGAATCAGAGACTTTCACATGTACAACGGACCAAGTTTTTGGGTCTGTCGTAGACATGTTTTTGAGCTCTTGTGCCAAACTCAATTTTCCAAGAAAATAGCAGTCAGCGCATGTACGACGGACCAAGTTTTTGGGTCTGTCGTGGACGTGCTTTTGAGATCATGAGCCGGACTCAATTTTCCAAGAAACCAGTAAGTTTTGCATGTACGTCGGACCAATTTCTTTGGTCAGTCGTGAACGGCTTTTTGAGGATTGATTTCGCATGTACGACGGACTGATTTCTTTTAAGTCCGTCGTGAACGTGTTTTCGCCGAAATGTTTTCTTCTTGGAACAGAGACTTTCACGTGTACAACGGACCGATTTTGTTGGTCCGTCGTGAATGGTTTTTTGAGTGACTTTTTCATGTGTACGCCGGACCGATTTTGTTGGTCCGTTGTGAATGCGTTTTTGCTCGATTAGGGTTTTGAGCAAAATTGGAATTGTGTTTGATTTGTTTTTGAGATTATGAAATTTGTGAGAATTTCATGATGCTTGAAGTGGAATTTATGCAATGCTCGTGTGAGTATTTGCATGGACTAATGTTGAGTCAAGTCGCGGACTTGTGCTCGAAATTGTTTTGTGGTTTGTTCATGTGCAGGTATTGCTCGAGGGCGAACGTGGTCGATGATGGGACCGGAACTAGGTTCATGGAGGAACTGAGGTTCGGGACTAGGTTCAGGGAGGAACTGAGGTCTTGGTGGTCAAGGATGTCATGCGGGACGTTCGGGCTAAGAGAATGGTGCACATGAAGAATGGTTAGTCACGTGAGAATGGCAGGAGGTCATTCGCGTGCAAAGTGTTAGTCACGTGAGTATGGCAGGTGGCCATACGCGTGCAAAGTGTTAGTCACGTGAGTATGGTAGGGTTGCCATACGCGTGCAAGAGTTGTATTCGTCCAGGTTGGGCCAAGAGGAGTTGTGTTGAATACATACTCCTTCTAGATTAGGAATTGTATTAAGAACTCCTTGTGTTTTGCTCCTTTAAATAGGAGGGGTGTCTCCTGTTGAAGGGCATCAATCGGAGCTGAGAGCATTGAGAGCCCCAAGCTCAGTTTTAGGTTTTGTACTCTTTTGATGAGAGTACTTTAGACAAAAGAAATAAAGATCAATTCTTCCAAGATTCTTGCGTGCTACAGTAACCACGTTGCTACAGTGTTTTCTGTCTTGGTTCTTGTTTGCATGCTTGCTCTAATTCTAGATTGGTTTTTGATTCTTGAGTTTCATCTTGATTTGATCCATCAAAAATCTTTCTAGGGTATTGATTTAGAGTTCCTCAAAGTCTAGTTGATTAATCTTTTGAAGATCTTGTTTAATCTTGAAGTTTTGATTAGATTAGTTTTCGTCAAGTTCTGGAACAGCGAGCTTGCGAAGCTCATAACTTTTGATCCGTAAGTCCGATCGAGCTGATTCTCTTTGGTTTCGATTCGCATTGGAATATAATTTCTTGTGTCCAAATTTCAGATCAATCTAACGGTTGGATCTCCAGGAATTTGCGTTTTACCGAACCTCTATCATTCTGTTTTTGTCGAAAACGAGGCAATTATTTGGTTCTGTTTTGGGGTGAACTTTTAATAGATCAAGAATTTGGTTTTAGCTTCCGCACAATCATTCACCCCCCCTCTGATTGCTATATTCGTATACTTCGATCCTACAAGTGGTATCAGAGCAAGGTTTTTCTAATCTATCTTAACCGGTGATTAGATTAATGGATCGTTATTCGACAAAACCATGTGTGTTCGATGGTGTTGATTTTCAGTTTTGAAAGGCAAAGATGGAGGCGTTCATCCAAGCACAAGGCTTCACAATTTGGGAGAAGGTCTACAAGCCATATGAAGTCCCTGCAAACGACAACGTCAACGACACCAATCGCACACATGTTGAAGCAAACGACAAAGCGCGCAACTTGATCATCCAAGGTTTGGGACACAGTGACTTTGACCGTGTGATCCATCTCAAGTCCGCATATGAGGTATGGACATCTCTTTGTGATTACCCTGAGGGTTCTAACACTATTAAAGAGGTTCGTCAAGATCTTTACCAAAAGAATACATGCGATTTGAGATGAAACCGGTGAGTCGCTAGATGACTTCTTTGCACGTTTCAATAAAATTCTTAGTAATCTTCGTCTTTGTTGGAGTTAGCTTTGATGATCTTTGCTAATGCTAGACAATTGCTTGGTGCATTAGACATGTCAATTTGGGAGATGAAAGTTACATCCATTAGAGAATCTACTGTCATGAGTACACTTACTTTAGATGTTCTTTATTCTAAGTTGAAAACTCATGAATTAGATGTTTTTGCTAGAAAGAATGATTATAAATCAATTGCTTTGACATCTCAATCGAGCATATCTCATAATGGTGCTGCTTCAAGTTTTGCTCTATCTTTCTTGTCTTCATTAACCGATGAACAGATTGAGCAATTCCTAGAAGAAGACTTATCACTACTCTCTTTTCGCTTTAACAAAGCTTTGCAAAATGTGAGAAAGAGAAAGAGAGGTGGTGGTGATCCTCCAAGATGCTATGAGTGTGGTGATCTCGACCATATTCGTCCAAATTGTCCTAAACTTGCAGGTAAAGCATCAAGGGAGGAGAAGGACAACGACAGAAGAAAGGAGAAGAAGAAGTTCTCTCCAAGTGATAGAAAGAAGAAGAACTTCATCAACCGCAAAGTTGTCCATCGAGTTCTCTCCGCTCTTGAACAAGTCAATTTGAGCGATGTGGATTCGGAGAGCAGCGAGGATGATGCAACTCCAAGCAAGCATGAGTTGACGGGGTTGTGTCTCATGGCCAAAAGCAGCGACAGCTTCACCGAGGACGATCATGACAGCGACTTCAATGAGGTAGATCCTTCTTACGATGAATTAGCTATTGCTGTTGCTCGTCTTGGTAAATTGCTTGATAAACGTGACAAGAAAATTAAGAAACATGATTTTGTTGTGGAGTCATTGAATGCTGAAATTTCTAGACTTAAAACCTTGATTCCTGATGACGATGCTTGCAAATCATGTGACTTAATTTACAATAAGCTTACGTTGCTTAGGAAAGAACATGTTTCCTTGTTAGAGCAAATCAATGCTGAAAATGAGAAAAATGAGAAACTTGTTAAACATGCTAGTTGTTCTACCATTGATTTGCATGATATAACTCCATGTTCTAAATGCTCCATACTAGAATTGAAGTTGCATGATGCAAATGCTAGGGCTTCTCAAATGACAGAAGATTTGCTTACACATGAGGTTCTTTCATGCTCAACTTGTTGCAAGCAAAAAGGAAAAGTGAACGTTCCCTGTAATAATTGTTTAACTCTTTCTCGAAAAATTGATTACTTGGAAAAGTCATTAGAACATTTCACTAAAGGAAAGAAAAACCTAAACATGATCTTGGATCAATCAAAAGTCAGCACTCATAACAAAGGTTTAGGTTTTGATTCTTATGCTCATCATAAATCACATGCTCCCACTGTTGTCAAAACACTTGAAAGTGGAAAATTTGAAATTGTCAATGAGCCTAAGAAAACTGTCTTTAAATCTGCTGGTCTTTTATCTTCTACTATGATGAATGCAAAATGTGCTTCTACTGTTAAAGCAAAACATCATTTTAAGTACACTTGCACTCATTGTGGTAGAGATGAACATTTAGTAGACTTTTGCTTTAGACTAGCTAAACAACAAAAGAGAGAAAGGTTTAATGCTAGGTCTAATTTCAGACAGGCACGCTTTGTTTCTCATTATGTGCCTAGGGTGATGCAAACACCTTTTGTTGGTAAGAACACGGGAAAAGACAAATCTATCTTTGTGCATAAGAATGCTCATGTTGTGCCTGCTGTTGTGCGTCGTGTGTCTCAGTACTGGATTCCTAAACATCTTATTTCTAACCCTAATACCAAGACCTCGACACTTTTTGCTTCTATGTAGGCTTCTCACGCGAGGAAGGAGAACATATGGCTAGTAGATTCCGGATGCTCACGCCACATGTCCGATGATAACAATTGGTTCTCCTCTTTCACTCGTGCATCTCGTGCTAAAAGTGTTATTTTTCAAGATGCTTCTTCCACCTCTGTTTTCGCAAAAGGCACTAGTCCAAATAGTGCAGGTACATGTGCATATGTTCAGGGGGAGAGTATCTTTGTTGATGAAGATGATGATGATACTGTTGAGGATGAGATAATTGGAGTTTGCTGTGTGCTTGTGTGCTCGTTTTCAAGCTTCCCCGCGTGCTTCACATCGACAAGCTATCAAGAGGATTTTAAGGTATCTCCGTGGTACTCAAGATTTTGGCATTTGACTTTCTGCTTCCTCATGCATTAGTTTAAGAGATTTCTCTGATGCTGAATTTGGAGGATGTAGAATTGATAGAAAAAGTACATCTGGTACATGTCATTTCTTGGACAATTCTCTTATTGCATGGTCATCTAGAAAACAATCTTCTGTTGCACAATCAACTGCTGAATCTGAATATGTGGCTGCTGCTAGTTGTTGTTCTCAAATTCTTTGGATAGTAGCTACACTTAAAGATTATGGGGTTAATTTGGATAGTGTTCCTCTTTTGTGTGATAACACTAGTGCAATTTGCATTGCTAAGAACCCCGTGCAACACTCTAGAACAAAACACATTGACATCAGATTTCACTTTCTTAGAGATCATGTTGAAAAAGGCAACATTGTGCTTCATCATGTGGATACTGAACATCAATTGGCAGACATTTTCACAAAACCTTTGTCTTCTTCTCGTTTTGCTTTTATTCGGGGAGAACTTGGGATTGTTCATCCAATGTGTTTGTTTTGAGGGGGAGTTTCCTTGCCAAGTTCTTTCACTTGATAAGCTCACTTTATCATATTTCTTTATATGTTATGTAATTGAGCTAATATATGATAATATAATTGTCTCACTTGAACTAAAAATGACATTGTGGAATTCCATGGACTGATTGCCTATAGCTAAATACTCTGTGATATCTCACTCTTCTAGGCTTGATATTGAATCCTCTTGACAAATTTGGGCTATGAAGCAAGTGTGGTTTCAACTTTACTCTTTCATAAGACCTTTTAATCACTTTTGCATATTTATAATCAAAGAAAAATGAAAAGAAAAGGGAATCAATAAAAAAGGGTTGTTAAAAGCAAAAGCCTCAAGTTATGAGCTTCAGGATGCTTTCCCTAAAAGATAAGATGTATGCTTCAAGCATGCCATTCCCTCAAAAGACAAGATGTATGCTTCAAGCATGCCACTCCAAGGAAATAAAAGAAGTATGCTTCAAGCATGCCAAATGCAGTTTACTGTTTAAAGATTAAATTGGTCCACTAGATTGGAGTTGAAACTACTTGCTCGCCCTTATTTGTTATTTGCTTCAACTTTGAGCCTTTGTTTTTCTACTAAAGGTTTTGCTTAGTACTTGGCTATAGTTGACTGAATTGAGGTTGAGATGCATGTCATTCCCTAACTTGCTAAAATCACATCAAGATCATGTATTTTGCATGTTATGTGATATATAAGGTTATATGATCGAATGAGCTCATCTTTTCCTATCTTGGCACTCCCTTGTTTCTCCTTGCGAAATCTTTGCTACAGGAAAAATTTTGAACCTGTTCTCTCTTTTGTACTCTTGATGAATCCATTGTCAAAGGGGGAGAAATTTGGGAATCGTTGAAAAGTTTAAGGAAAAAGGGGGAGAAGAAAAAGGGGGAGTTGTTTTTGGAAATTTGAGAATTTTGGGAGAAGTTTGGAGAATTTTGAAATTTTTGGGCACATTGCACATTCACACACATTTTCCTTCTCAGGGGGAGATTTTGTTTTGCTTTTTGGTCAAAAGGGGAATTCTGTGTTTTCTTACTTTGGTCTTTGATCCCTTGGATTTCAAAATCTTTTGTAAAGTGAATGCCAAATGTTCAATTCTAAGTGGTGTTGCCAATGTTTTCATCAAGGGGGAGATTGTGAAATCATGTGCTGAAAAATTGGCTTAGAATTGAATTTGCAAAATGTGCTTGTGCTTGTGTTTGACAATTTTCCAAGAAACAGTAAGTTTCGCTTTGGCGCCAGACCAAGCTTAAAGAAAACAGTAAGTTCTGCATGTACGACGGACCAAGTTTTGTGCATGCGTGGACATGCTTTTGAGCTCATGAGCCAAACTTTTTCTTCCAAAGAATTAGAGACTTTCACATGTACAACGGACCAAGTTTTTGGGTCTGTCGTAGACATGTTTTTGAGCTCTTGTGCCAAACTCAATTTTCCAAGAAAATAGCGATCCAGCATGTCTGACGGACCAAGTTTTTGGGTGCATCGTGGGCGTGCTTTTGAGATCATGAGCCGGACTCAATTTTCCAAGAAACAGAAGTTTTGCATGTACGTCGGACCAATTTCTTTGGTCGATCGTGAACGGCTTTGAGGATTGATTTGCATGTACGACGGACTGATTTCTTTTAAGTCCGTCGTGAACGTGTTTTCGCCGAAATGTTTTCTTCTTGGAACAGAGACTTTCACGTGTACAACGGACCGATTTTGTTGGTCCGTCGTGAATGGTTTTTTGAGTGACTTTTTCATGTGTACGCCGGACCGATTTTGTTGGTCCGTCGTGAATGCGTTTTTGCTCGATTAGGGTTTTGAGCAAAATTGGAATTGTGTTTGATTTGTTTTTGAGATTATGAAATTTGTGAGAATTTCATGATGCTTGAAGTGGAATTTATGCAATGCTCGTGTGAGTATTTGCATGGACTAATGTTGAGTCAAGTCGCGGACTTGTGCTCGAAATTGTTTTGTTGTTTGTTCATATGCAGGTATTGCTCGAGGGCGAACGTGGTCGATGACGGGACCGGAACTAGGTTCATGGAGGAACTGAGGTTCGGGACTAGGTTCAGGGAGGAACTGAGGTCTTGGTGGTCAAGGATGTCATGCGGGACGTTCGGGCTAAGAGAATGGTGCACATGAAGAATGGTTAGTCACGTGAGAATGGCAGGAAGTCATTCGCGTGCAAAGTGTTAGTCACGTGAGTATAGCAGGTGGCCATACGCGTGCAAAGTGTTAGTCACGTGAGTATGGTAGGGTTGCCATACGCGTGCAAGAGTTGTATTCGGCCAGGTTGGGCCAAGAGGAGTTGTGTTGAATACATACTCCTTCTAGATTAGGAATTGTATTAAGAACTCCTTGTGTTTTGCTCCTTTAAATAGGAGGGGTGTCTCCTGTTGAAGGGCATCAATCGGAGCTGAGCGCATTGAGAGCCCCAAGCTCAGTTTTAGGTTTTGTACTCTTTTGATGAGAGTACTTTAGACAAAAGAAATAAAGATCAATTCTTCCAAGATTCTTGCGTGCTACAGTAACCACATTGCTACAGTGTTTTCTGTCTTGGTTCTTGTTTGCATGCTTGCTCTAATTCTAGATTGGTTTTTGATTCTTGAGTTTCATATTGATTTGATCCATCAAAAATCTTTCTAGGGTATTGATTTAGAGTTCCTCAAAGTCTAGTTGATTAATCTTTTGAAGATCTTGTTTAATCTTGAAGTTTTGATTAGATTAGTTTTCGTCAAGTTCTGGAACAGCAAGCTTGCGAAGCTCATAACTTTTGATCCGTAAGTCCAATCGAGCTGATTCTTTTTGGGTTCGATTCGCATTGGAATATAATTTCTTGTGTCCAAATGTCAGATCAATCTAGCGGTTGGATCTCTGGGAATTCGCGTTTTACCGAACCTCTATCATTCAGTTTTTGTCGAAAACGAGGCAATTATTTGGTTCTGTTTTGGGGTGAACTTTTAATAGATCAAGAATTTTGTTTTAGCTTCCGCACAATCATTCACCCCCCCTCTTATTGCTATATTCGTATACTTCGATCCTACAAAAATCTATGTGATCCTATGAGCTAACATATATATCTTCAATGCCTCTGCTGCTACTAACACAAAGAATGACAGATAACATGCCAAAAAGCAAGCTCGATGCTTCACATGGCTGCCCCCAATTTGTTTCATATTTGCATGTAAATTTATTTTGAGAATTAGACTATTTAGTGATAGACAGCAAAATGATCTAGCAATTCTGAAAAACTTGGATGGATCTGGAAAGCTAACCATAAGAAATAGAAAACCCCGAAGCTAATAGTAAGTAGATGGGAGCAATAATCGGTGAGACCATCTTGTCCTTAGGCCAGGAAAAGGGGACAATATATCAAAATTGGGACGAGTTGAACCTCCATGTCAATGCATCATGAGGCAAGGTGAGACAAATTCAAGTTACATGGCAGTATAATAAATCATGCAGCTATACATTTCAAGTTACCGATCCAATATCCAAATTCCAAACATCAAAATTTCTATCAATGAACCATTCAACCAGACATGCATTTTCACAACCACCTGTAGTGCAATGTCCAAGTATCATCCCATGAGACAGCGAACAACAGAGACAAGACAGTGTGGCTATGTGGAAGTAGCAGCGACGGAGGCTTTGCTGACGACTTCAAAGAAAACATTCGAGGATGAAGAAATGTTAGCAGGGTTGCCTCATCAATCTAGAGAGAGCAAGGGAGATCTAACCCTAGATCGATTAAATGGTGCAAAGCACATCAACAGGGTGACCTAGAGAGAGCACCGTACCTGCGCATGGAGAAGGCACAACACCCAGCAGATTGGAAGGGGATCACGCTGGCACGAGCGCGGGGGTGAGGGGGAGCGACGGTGGCGGCGGAGTGGCGAGGGTGGCACGGGCAGGGTGGAGGGGAGCGCGACGGCTCCGAGGCGGCAGATTTGGGGATCGATCCTATTCTTTTCCCTAAAAACAGTCATGGAACAATGCGAATTACCGATTTGTTAGGGGTAAACTACAGTCGTGAGTTCTAGTTTTACTGCCTGCATTTTATTTTTTTAATCTAACGTTGGCATTATGTAATTTCTAATGTACGACTATGCTGTATGGTTTTAATTTTTACATTACCAAGATCATAATGCTAGTACAAGATTTTCAAAATAACATTGCAAGGGGTGGGTACTCTACAAATATTTTATACATCTCGCAAATATTTAATAAGTCTCTCGATCGGTTCATCTCTACAAGTTAAATGAATTCTAAAACATGCAAGATTACAGATGAGACATATCCTAAGACGTCTCAATATACGTCCCTACAGGTGAGATGTATTTAAAACGTCTCAAGCTTCGTCTCTATAGAATTTAATCTTGTGGCGACTTTAAAAGTGTCTCAACAGACGTCTTTATTTCATATCTAATTCTGAATGTAGAGACGAATTTTAAAGTGTTTTAAGCAAAACGTCTCCACATGCCTATTTTGTTGTAGTGTCAAACAGCGGTTTCTCTGAAAAAAAAGAGGTTTGGAAAATGAGTTATTCTATTCCTTTCGTTATTCAAAATTTTGGGAGTAACTTTTGAAACCTGAGGCATTTTGACAATAGAAAAGTTAAAATCTGAAGGGTTAAGCATTGGTTTAAAGGTCTTGTTTCTTATCTCCTCTGAACAATCTCCTTGCGAGATAAATTTTGGAAGACTCGTCCACTTTCAAATGCTAGATACGTATTGAATAGAAGTTAGGGTAAGGAGATGGGAGTTGGTGTGCTTGTCATGTTTGTTGGGTGTTGGTTGTTCATCTGAGGGTTGGTTGAATCCTATCCACATAAGGTCTTGCTAACTGTGCATTTTCTTCATTCTTAGATGTCAGGTCGTTGGGAGCCGTGCTATTTTACTAGCGCAATTTTGGAGGGTTCTGTTCAAGCAGCCCTCTGGGAGATGATACAGCTTGCCGGTTTTTTGGAGCGACTAGTGTATCTGATCTCTCGCTTCGGAACCAGCCCAGCTTCTTCACTGTTTGCAACGGAAGTGTCTATCCATGGTCGCCATGGTGGGGAGCCGACTCGTCGTTATGTCGGATTGGCTTCCAGTCCGCTAGCTGCAGTGCTTGACGGAGCCTACGTTGCCATCTTCCGTCTCCGTCATGATCTTCCAGAAATGGCTCAGCTGTTTTCCAATTGTCCCACTCTTGAGTCGGACAGCTCGAAGAGCACATATGTGACGTTGGATGCGTCGATGGATCCTGCGTCTGCCTGGTAGATCAGGCTAGTGGGTCCCCTTGACCAATATCTTCGACGTCTCCGGGATGAGCTGTTGTCTGCTCGTCGCCGTAACTTTGTGCTCGAGAGCCATATGGCGCCACTCCTCAATCACAGCTTCTTCACGACAGAAATCGTGTACGGGGTGCATGATGCCCTTGAGCCAGCAGAGGAACTTCCGCAGCCGTATGGTAATTACCTTCGGGTTGCTCGTCGCACTCGGACGCCAGTGGAAAGCAGTGGGTCTCGCTCTGCGATGACTTATCCCAGCGCATCCTCGAGTGTGAATTACAGGCGAAACATCATCTTCGAGTACCAAGAGTACTTATTGATGATGCCAGTTGATTCAGCTTCGCCGCCTGCTCCTCCTCGTTCTTCTCCTCAAGTGGCTTAGTCGCATAGTTACAAAAGAACTTCTGGAGCCTGGGACCGAGCTGCTTCAGTCACTTGCTATGCCTGCCACCAGAAGTGGCACATTGCTAGAGACTGTTCGTTTCTTGCTCGATCCGGAATCTGAAGAGCCAGTTCAACCCCAATGTTCATTATGAGGGAAAGTAGTTTTAGTGCTCATTTTGTTGTAAGTTTGAGCCAGTTGACTTTGTACTTTTGCCTTGTAAAGAACCTAATGGGATTGTGCGATGGTTGTGGATGACGATTATAAATTAACCTGTTGTGGTACGCCAGGCTGTACTAAGTTGTCATCTTTTAAATCTATTGCAATGGCAAATCTATCCTTGTAATTGCATTCTCAGATTGCTTTTGTTTTGAATGCAAGTCCTAGGTGCAGGTTTGATTCTACTTTGCCTTCGAGCTTGGTCATTTGGTTGCGCATAATGGTTTGGCACCTGTGTGCAACGAGATGCCAAGAGTGCACCGTTGGCGAGTGGCCCTGTTCAAGGACGCCACGATCGAGCTGTTGAAGTGTCGAATCCAGTGCATTTTGTTTTGCCGCACTTGGGAGTTGCAAACTTTGAAGCTCAGTATTTTAGCACGCCATTGTGTGGTTCCAGTGGATCGCAAGTTTGGCAAGAAGCGCTGAAGGTAGAATCGCAGTCTTCTCTGTCCGTAGCACAAGTCCTGACCACGCAGACTTTCTGCTAGAAAGGCTGGTGCCAAGTGCAGAGAGTTCCAAGGCTACAATTTCAGATAGTTTGGCAGCTATGCATCCAAGATCTCGTCTGTTGGAGTTCCAGCGAACTCGTCACTTGAGGATTTTTAAATCGATGGTCGAACCTTTGGATGCTGATGATTGGCTTAGCGACTTTGAGTCCAAACTCGATCTCGTGAAGTGCACAGACGATGAGAAAGTGAGATTCGCTGCATTCTGTCCCCAAGATGTTGCTGCTGCAAGGTGGAATAGCCTTAAAACTATTTGTCCACCTAGCCAAGTCGTTATCTATAAAGATTTCAGTGGAGTCTTTTGTGCAGCACATATCCTCCTAGCTTGTTGGAGATTAAGGAGCGAGAGTTTTAATCTCAAGCAAGAGTCCATGTTAGTTATGGACTATCTCCACAAGTTCCAAACACTTGGTCCGCTATGTCGCAATTGAGGTTCCGAGTGAAGCCCGGAAAGCCTTTCTCTTTCGGGAAAATCTCAATGAAGAGATTAAGTTTTCACTCACAACTTCCGATATCCCCAGCATGCGAATGTTGGCCGGAAAAGCGATTCGCGTTGAAGACAGCGCAAAGGCAGTCCAGGAAAGCCGTAAGCGAAGGTGGTTGGCTTAGAAGTCAGTGAGTGCCGATCTTTCCTAGTCGCGTGCGGAACCAGCCGCTAACGCTCGGTCAGTTGTTTCTCCATGTTTAAGATCCCGAGGGAATGTTTTTTTGACCTTTCCTATCTGCGGGTTAGTCCTCTAACCGCGGAAAGGTGATCCCATGGGAGACAAGACCAGATGGCTAAATTAGCTGGTTACGCTTGTCATGAGAAAGGTCTATCGTGTTAAAGACTGTTTGAACCTATGACCTGCGATAACCCGTATTTAAGACCTGAGTGCCCCAGATTGTCCGCAAAGTTCCGTCAGTGGACGCTAAGGACGTCGAAGTGGTTGCTCAAATCTTATTCAGCCCAGAGTCTTAACCGTTGTTGGCCTGGCTTTGTGATAGCTGAAGATACAAACTATGCGTCTGGTGTAGTACTCGGTACGTTCCCATACGTTTAGCTTTCGCAATGGCTTTGGTTGAATCTGGAGCTTCTGACTGGAGAGAGTCTTTCGTGCTGATTTTTCTTCTTCTTCTCGAGACTCTCTCCATTGTCTGATTGCTTCAGAGTCCCGTGATCTCTCCTTTTGGCATAGGAGGCTTGGTCACATTGGCTTTGATCATTTGACTCGAGTTAGCGGCCATGATCTCATTCGTGGTTTGCCCAAACTCAAGATGGTCAAAGATGTAGTATGCCCTCCTTGTCGACATGGCAAGATGGTTGCTGCTTCTCATCCCCGAGTCACCCGAGTGATGACTGATGCACCAGGACAGCTTTTGCATATGCACACTGTTGGTCCAGCTAGAGTGCAGTCAGCGGGAGGGAAGTGGTACATTCTTGTCATTGTTGATGACTTTTCGAGGTATTCTTGTGTCTTCTTCATGGCCTCGAAGGATGAGTCATTTTCTCATTTTAGGGGTTTGGTTCGTAGGTTGTCTCTTGAGCTACCAGGTGCCTTATGAGCGATCCGCAGTGACAATGGCACAGAGTTCAAGAACTCCTACTTTAGTAGCTTCTGTGAGGAGTTAGGCATAGAGCATCAGTTCTCTTCTCCATACGTCCCACAGCAGAATGGCGTAGTGGAGAGGAAGAACAGGACCCTGGATGAGATGGCCAGGACGATGCTAGATGACTACGTGTGGCTTGATCTACGCTGTTCACTCCAGATCCAACGGCTACGATCTAAATTAATCGGATCTATGTGAATCAATCCTAACCGTGCATCTAAGATCGGGCGGCTGAGATCTAATCTAGCTCGTAATAGTGTAGAACCATGTGGCTTAATTTGGCACCTTCATTCTAGATCTAACGGCTGCAACCGGATCTAAGTCCAAGTTCTAGATCTAATCTGGTTCACTCAGTTTTGATCTAACGGCCTATGTTGACCCAATCTACGGTGAAACAGTACGGCTACGTGGCCTTACCTCGAGCGTTGGATGGAGATCGAACGGTCGAAGAGCTTCGCAAAAGTCAGCAATGGTGCGGCGAGGCCCAACCACCGGAGTCGAGGAAGACGACCACTGGAACGACGATTGGGGCGTCTCCTGCTGGGGTGAAATATCAGTCTTGATGCGCCTGGTCACGACGGTTCCAAATCCGGGCTCGGAGCGGCGAAAAACGGCTCGATGTTGACGGGGAAGACGAAAATTAGCAACGACACTGAGGATCGACGGCGAGCAATTAACCCTAAGAGGCGGCGGCTGGGGCTAGGGCTCCTAGGGCAGGATGTTTAGCGTGAAACGACGAACACGGGAGTGCGTGCGGCGCATTAAATAGCGGCCCCGAAAGGCGTGGCCTACCCAGAAATGGCGGAGGTCGACGAAGCTCGAATCGAGTTCGGCGAGGTCGACGCGGCGCAATCCTAGGTGTCCACATGGTGAGATCCAACGGCTCCGTGCACGTGAAAACGTGGACAACTCGCGACCGTTGGATCGGGATCCAATGGTTAGGGCAAAAAGGGTTAGGGTTACTAACGGGTTTGGTTAGCGGGTAACAGGTCGGGTCCAACGGTTCCAGACCCGTTTAGGGTTTTCCCGAATTTCCTTTTTCCTTTTTATTATTTAAAAATAATTCCAGTAATTCAAATAAATCAAGAAAAATAGCAAAAAGGTCAAAAAAATTCTAGAAAATACTTTGAGACATTTTGGACTCAAATAAAATATTTCCAACAAAATTTTATAGGGATTTTTTAATTATTTAATTAATTCAAAAGGGAATTAATTAAAAATAAATCCAAATAAATTCCAAAAAATTCCAAAAGTTTAAATAACTCAATAAATCCAATAAAAACAAAATTTGAGATGTTACATTACTTAATAACAGAAAATAAATTTCAACATAAATTAAACATGGAATAATGCTAAAAAATAATCCAAAGACATGGTGCTCATAATATGTTATATGAGATTTTCTAGAATTTTCCTAGTATTTTCAATAATTTTTAATAATTATCAAGCAATTTTTAGAATTTCTTAATAGGAAAATTAAATTTCAGCACATATCAGCTTGAAATAATGCTTAGGAAAATAAAACTAGAGCCATGGCATGAACAATGTGTCATCATGATTTTCTATAATTTTTCTAGCATTTTCACAATTTTCTGTTGATATTTAAGCAATTTTGAGAATTAATTAAAAAATAGAAAAATTGACTTAGCACATATTGAACATGGCAAAAACTAGAAAAAAATAAACTCAGGGTATGGAACTTCCAATATGTGCTAAATAATAATTTTTTCAAAATTTTTGTAAGTCCACATATCTTGAAACCTAATTTCTACCATTTATTAGTAATTTTTGGAATTACTGATATTTTTTTGAAAATTACTGGAAAACTCGAGGGCATAAACATAAATTCTATTTTTTTATGTTTTTTTTACTTTTATCAGGCTGTACGGCACATGGGCCGCACGACCCATTAGGGCCCATGTTGGTCCGGTTGAGCCCAAAAGGGCGGCTAGAAAACCCTAGCTGCTTTTTAGTTCATCGCAACACACGAACCGCCGTCACCTCTGTCGGATGGCCCCCTCCCCGCGTAGTAGATCACCGTCGGTTCCACGGCGACCGAATGCGGAGCTCGAGGTGACACCGCATCGCCGAGCGTGGCGGCACTGCGGGTGCCGCTGCGCGGGTGCACTTGCCGATGGGCACGTAAGTCGAGTAGTTGGGGGGGTCAATGCGCCAGCCGGTGCCATCGCGTGGGAAGTCGAGGCACTAGCCGTGCGCACGGGAGGCTAACTGATTCCTTTCAATTTGAATTCAACCAATCTTTCTATGGTTTACATGAGAACTATGGCTCTACGGCCATCCTTTAATTATCCCATGACTGGTGCTCCAATACCAATATGTTTCAAGAACTAACAACAGAAATCTACTTCCACAATTATACTTCTTTCAAACTTTTATTGATAACAATACGGTCGATTGCATCTTACAGACTGAATCAGTACACAAACTCTTTTATTTTATTCTTTAAAAGAGGTATGGTGCTACTGAAGGTACCATCCGTTAGCATTTACTGATAACATCATATTCCGGGTGCCTCTTCCTCATCTGCATGGGGCATTGGTAGACCTGACGTTCTATATCGCAATACCTGTGATAGAAATTTCCGATTGCGTCTACCACCTGCTGCCGGAGTTATGGTTTTGATAAGAACAGCATCCGGGATGTTGGGATATGAAGGAGATGCCTGGTGTCCTTGCGGGCAACGGCGAGCAGTATGCCCTATAGCAAGACAATTGAAACAACGACGAGTTGTCTCTGAAAATTCGTTCCGTCGAGGTTGACTAGTCTGGTCATGACATCCTTGCATCACTGGTTGCACTTCTGATCCTGGGGTCTTGATTAAGGTTACTTCTTGTGCTGTGTTGAGTTGAAATTGGTTCACACAAAGCCGGGAATTACTGGCAACATACTGCTCTTGACTTACTACCTTCCTTTTGCGGGAATCCTGTTGCCGACTGTTGTCTTCTAAGGAGAGTGCTTTGCCTTTGCTAGCTTGAGGAATCTTTGCTACTGGGTGCAGCTGTTGAGGTACTTCCACCCCGACTTCTGATGCTGGAACTGCTTGTGGTGATAAGAATTTTGGTTGTTCCAAGGGACATTGTTTCACATAATGCCCTTCCTTGCCACAAAGGTTGCAAAACCTTGTACTGGATCTCCTTCCTTCGAGGGCACTTGCTGAATCGGTGTCCAGTTCTGTCACAGTGACTACAATGGATATCTTCTTTTGCGTTACCCTTTTGGGGACATCTATAAGCAACATGTCCTTCTTTGCCACATTGATAGCAGATAACATATCTCCCTGGGTGTAGGCTTACAGGAGGGGTATTGCTAGCGCCAACGTCACATAGTACTTCCGGAGACTTGGTCTTTAGTAACCCATCAGAAGGATACAGCTGAGGAGTTATAGGTGTAGTGACCAAGGAGGCTTGGTTGTTCAGTTGTTGTATCATCAATTGCATGAGCTGAGTCTGAGTCACCATGAACTGATTCATATTATGAAGAAATGCTATTATCACCTCGGAGGGTTGCGGGTTGAGCTCGGCAGTAGTACTGACATTGACAATTGGAACTTCCCTGGTGTTACCATTGACGTTGACCAAAGGATTGGAATTCGATGCATTAGCTTCTTTGTTGAGGTTAGCTCTGCGATTCTTATCCATCTGACAGTAGAACAAGGCTTCCAGATGAGAGAAACGCACGGACAAGAGAGGAAGGGGAGGTTCTAATAACACCACCCTACCCCGGATCGGCTATCCGGAATCCCTTGTGTATTTCTGTACTAGTCCCAGATCAGTAGCTAGTACACACAGTCAAACAGTGATGAATCAACAACTGTATCACGATTACATATAACAAAATAAGAATAACACCAAATAAAAGCAAAGACCTTATGGTCAAGGTTTACCATTACGGCCTGAACAGGCATAACAACTTGAACAACCGCAATGGAAGACGAAAACACCAAAGGAACCCATCCAAATGCCCACAGGCAATCGAGTGGGGAGCGTGTCCTAGTCCTTGGAATCTCCTTTGACAGCGTCAACACTTCTGAGATATGTTTAGAATGTAGCACATGAGTACATAAAGTACTCAGCAAGTCTGGGAAAAAAATGCATAATTCAGGCTATCCAAGGATGGCATATTATGGTTCTTTTGCACAAATCAACACTTTCAGAAACTTTATAGGTAATATTTTCACAAAGCCATTTTTACAATTAATTGTACCAATGAAATTATTAATAACTTCTAGTGAAGGTTCTAGCCACCAATCACTAGTATACAGGCTCTATCCGCCACATCTCAAGAAGATCAGGGTTCAATCCATCCTCATGGCTCTATCTGTCATGGTTCACGAAAACCGGTTCAATCCACCTACCTGGCTCTAGCCGCCAGAAGCACACCCGAGAGTTCTAACCACTCTCGGATCCCAAATCATCAGTTGTTAAAACAAATAAATAAAGTCTACCAATATGAAAGCATTCTTCGCTTTGCCCTTGACCGTAGGCACGGCTATTCGAATAGTTTTAACTCTGCAGAGGTGTACAACTTTACCCACAAGACATGATATTCCCTTAGTGCCATGTACAATTAACACACTTCCTTAGGTGTGCCGGCAGGGATATCATGACAAGGCCTTTACAATGTATACGCCTAACCTGACTCACCCGCCGAGGTTTCACCGCTGTTAGGGTTCTATCCACCCAGTACAGAAGCCAGCTCTTGCGCCGTGTGAGAAAAACAGTCTTGCCTCTATCCGGCACTCACATTCCACCATCTGGTGAGTCTAAGTTAGGTTTCTACAAATTATTTAGCCAGGTCGTACCATGTTAGACATGTGATTGTACGGTAATGCTTAGAATGGAGACAGTCATAAGCGTCGGTCCTTAACTGACCTGGGGCGGTACTTGCACAATGAAAACTAGTGCTCTATCCGCACCCGCCAGACAAACCATTCCGCCCAATTCCAAACCATTTTTCATTCTCTTTTGATTTTGTAAACCATCGGCAATACTCTTCGCCTATAACTTCCCACACAAGTTTTCAAGAGATAACTGAAATTCCCACCCATAGGTGAATACTGACCGATTGCGAGTCTAAGCATTTCTACCGACCTGTTCTATTCCACCATTAGTTTATTTAAAATTTTCAAATCTCAGCGTTGATAAAAATTTATTATAATCAATTCTATAATCTCCAAAGTTCATGAGATCACCAAGATCCCCCCTTATTATCGTGGCACTATATAATCTAGTCCAATTTAGTACTCCAACCAGTAAAGTCTATCATGTGCCATCATAACTCCAAAAATCATGCCAAGCTACTATCATCATTGTGTATGAAACAATCTCCCCAAAACATAAGTCTCATTATTGATTTCCCATCATCCATACATCGATTAATTTTATAATCTACTTGATCCACCAAGAATAATTCATAATCTCACCCCAAGCATCTGTTAACCAAGATTCCTTGAACCCAGACTTTATTAATTCATCGACTATAACGATTTCCGTACACAGTGACACCAGATCGACTAAACAAATCACACATAATTCGTATTATTCATGATCCCACGTAAAGGGTTATCACGAGACTATATTCCACAAAATCATCTACTAAACCACCGAGTATGATCCTCGATATCATTCACTTATTCCATCGAGTATATTTAGTAATCTCATTGACTAAATCATCAAGTATCTTTATCAATATCACCTGTTTTAACCCTTCACATTATCGCCTCTAAATCACATAGTATGATTGTTAAAATCCACCGAG
This sequence comes from Rhipidocladum racemiflorum, assembly GCA_036346355.1. Taxonomy (NCBI): domain Eukaryota; kingdom Viridiplantae; phylum Streptophyta; class Magnoliopsida; order Poales; family Poaceae; genus Rhipidocladum; species Rhipidocladum racemiflorum. The sequence goes on from CM070572.1 coordinate 64,562,611, forward strand.
ATATAATTCACCACGGATTCGATTTGATCCACAAGTATGACCCTCAATGTTATTTATTTAATTTATCAACTATTATTCTTAAGATCAAACATCTTACAATATTTTTCCAATCCATACTAATTATATTACGAACTACTATCACTATCCAACTCCTTAATATTTCAACTATCATCATTCATAGATCGATTTCATATTGATAGCCCACAACATCACTAATGCTCATCTAACTCCAATTTGCATTCTATACCAGTGGCTCCATCTACAATGTCTGCCAAATAGTCCTTTCCCCTAATTAAAGAATATTTCATCGAAAGTAGTTATTATGGTGGATTACTGTACTAGGGCGATAAAGGAGCATGGATAACAATATCAAGGAGGTATGGACAACAGGTATAACTAATAGCCTAACGTCAACATCATCATATTATATAAATAGCAATGTAATTTGTAAAACATTGTAAAACATTTATAAATCATAGGATCAACATGCGTCAAGGAGACTTGCCTTCGGTCGCAGCGAGGGTCTCGAAGTCTTGAAGTCCGGCGACGGGGTCGGCGGACTCGGCGGGATCGTTGGCTACGCGCAAAACGGTACAACAATTAAATAACAATAAAATAAATAAAATCCAAAAATTATAAAAGTTATACTGATAGGTAAATATTGAATTTAGATGAATTTAGGAATTTGAACGGAGTCAATCGGAGTTCGGACGGAAAAGATATGAGCCTCCGAAGTTTGGAAAATCATGAAAATAGAAAAATGAGGAATATTCCATAGCATCTTCTTTTTCCCATTTCCTGATTTCTTTGACTCTAGCGCGTGGGCCCTCCCTGTCATTCTCTGAGCTCTTCTTCCTCGTTGAATCAAGAACATGGGAGAGATGGAGGTCCTCTGTACTGGCCGGTGGGGGCTCATGGCCAAGCCGTGACGGCTGAGGAGAAGCGGCGGCAGCGGCCAGGCAAGCAGCGGCGCGGCCAAAGCGGCGGCCAATGGCAGCGCACGAAGGCGCATGGCGGCGAAGTGGCTGGCGTGGCCGGCGAGTGCGTGGCGGCTCGAAAACGCGTCCGGCCGTCGGCCGGATCACACAGCGTGGCGGCGACCACGAGATGGCCAGCGATGGCGGCGAGGCTGGCGCGCCGGGCAAGACAGAAGCGGCGGCTCCAGCGGCTAAGCCGAAGGGGCTCGGCATGGCAATGGCCGGCAAGCACGCCCACGAGCAAAAAAAAATAGAGAAGCCTCAAATTTCTCCAAAAACGAAATTTGCAACAAAATTTGAACATGATGAGGCCAAATGAATGATGGATGATCTAGAGAACATCTATATGGACTTAGGAATGCGAGGAATCGAACAAAAACTCACCGGAAAAGACGAATTTGGCGACGAACTCGGGTTCGGCCGAATGGATTCCAACACGGAATTCATCGCCAAATCTTGATGAAACCTGAAATTGATTGATGGGTTAGAAACTAGACACCCATACGAACACAAGGGAATGAACGGGATTGGATTGGGCTCACCGGAGAGGAAGATATGACGAAGAACGCGAAGAACACGAAGAACGGTGCTGCCGCGTCGGTTTTCACGATCTCCCGGATGAACGAGTTGGAGAGGCCAAGGAAGAGTGTGTGCTCTGGAAAGAGGGCTCCAATATGAAGAAATGAGAAGTGGAACCGTGCGATTTGGAGTTGAAACGGCAAAGTTATGGAGGAAAGAGTGATTTTCGGATTTTAGTTAATGCGACCGTTTTCGGTGAGATTTAAGGCGAATGATCATGGGGGATGGAATCTCCTCATCTCCCTCTTCGCAACGGATCCGGCCGTGATCAATTTGGAGCATTATTGAGGGAGTTATGGTGGTGGAAGGGTTGATTGCCATGAATGGAGACTTACGGGAGTTTCTCTGAACTTCCAATCATATGGGTAATGTTGGCTCGATCATGTTTATATTGGCAGGAGGAAGTACAGCATGAGTGGGTAGGGGATTAGTAGTGACATTAGGACGGTTTGCCCTTGGTGGCTCAATTTTCCCTGAATCAATAAGGTCTTGGATGTCATGTTTAAGCCTTAAACACTTTTGGCCTTTTGTCTGATGGTACTTGCAGTAGGCATTGGCTTTGTACCTAGGAGGAAGAGGATCTGGTGGCGGAGATGGGGGAAAAGGCGTCAGTACAAGATGAACAGTGTCGCCACGTGGCAACTCCTGATTGGCCGGAGTTTACGCGAAATTGACGCCCTAGAGAAAATTAGCAAAAATGGTCTAAAAATTCCGGAAAATTTTTAGAACCATTAGGGACCATTTGGAACCCAATAAAATTGGTTTCCCGGAATTTGGATGAAATTTGGAGAATTAAATATTCTGGAGCGAATAGCGGACATTAAACAAAAGCCGCGCGAGATAAAATACCAGAGAGCTTCCAAGAAATCTTGGGAAAAATCCCAAAATGTTTTTAGAATATTTGGGACCTAATGCAATAGGTTCCATGATTTTCGGAGCATTTTCGGACTCGGGCGAAATTTTGGGTACTGGCGGGAACCGGGAAATTCGATTTTTCGAATAGAGGGGAAACAAATTCCGATTTTGGATGGGAACGGATGCCAGGTTAAATTAAACACCAAGGAAACTCCAATTTCTGAACTTAATTAATTTAAATTAGATTTTCCCAGAACGCGAAAACGAGGATGTTACACAACAGTAGATTAGATCAACTGTTAATCTGTAAAAAGGCGAAAAACTAATCTGCTAGATTTTGCTACTGTTCATACGCGATCACTTATGTAGGAATTGCGGTAATGTAGATTGCGTGAGGTAGGAAGAGCTTGATACCGTGTACACTTCATGTAGGCAGACGATCAGCGATTGATCGCGATCAAAGTGTCGATGCGATGTAGATCAATGCCGTGTAGACTTTCAGCCACTCGTAGAACGATCGTGTTGATAACATATTGTGAAAAGTAGTTATTTATCCATGTTAGTAGGAGCACACACAATGTAAAAGGGAAAACTTTTTTTTATTAGATTGATTTTTCTGTATAAAGCAATATTTAGGCCCTGTTTGGTACGGTTCCAGATTCTAGTAGAAACGAAAACGGTTTCAGATTCTTGGTATAAACGTTTCAAGTAGGATTTTATGAATCGGGGTGGAACGGGGTTGAGACCGATCGGCTATAGAGTGGAAAAAGAAGAAACGATTCGAGGAGAATCGTTTGGAACTTTAGCCCGTTTGGTTGGGTTTCTTCCAGAATCTAGCAGAAACGGCCCAGTTCCAAATTGCCAAATAGGGCTTTAATATATAGAAAAAAAACAGATAGACTCTTCCATAATCATAACAGTTACAAGTATTCGAAGAGGTAATAATGAAGTTCAAGATTAAAGGGTTGTGCTGAGCTGTTCCTGTGTGCCAGGCTGGCGAAACAGTGTGCTCACTCCTCGCGCATAGTGTGTGCCGTACTGCCGGGCGCGATGGACAAACTCAGGCTCAGGCTCGCTCCCAGCGATTAAGCAGGGAGGCATCGTCTTCTTCGCCGTATCGTCTGCCTTGAGAAGAAATCGCGCTAATCCTCCTCCTCCAGCCTCCAGGGCGGAGCAGAGCAGCCCACCAAAACAGAACCCAAGAAGAAGAAGGAGAGAGAGAAGAGGGCCTGCCGCTGCCAGGCTGGCTGGCCCAAATGCTCCACGCAGACTGAGAGCTAGGGTTCGTCTCCCCACCACCACCACCCCTCGGAGATCTCGCCACCGCCCCGATGCCGCTCCGCGACGCGCCCTCCAAGCGGGTAGCCAGCGCCCGCCACTACGCCCCGGGGGCCGCGCTCGCCGGCTTGCCCCCTCAGCGCCCGCCGCGATCCATGTCCGCCGCGGCTTCCATTTCCACCGCCTCGGCGCGGAAGCCGCCCGAGCCGCTCCGCCGGGCTGTCGCCGACTGCCTCTCGCCGCCCGCGCCGCACACCCACGGCCCAGCCGCCGCTGCAGCCTCTGCCGCCGCCGAGGCCTCCCGAACCCTCCGGGTTAGTACTGCACCCCGCCACTCCATCTCCCTTTAATCTTTACCATCGCTCGCTGTAGATATAATCTTTCACGTGCTTCCGGAGTTTATACATGATTGGGCCTGCGTTCATTACCTGGTACTTCGCCCGTTAAGCAAATTGTGATTCCCCTAGCTTTGGCAATACTTAGAAGAATTAGGCAAGGATTTGATGCGACCTCACATGGTATGGCTTCTATGCTAGCGTAGTTATACTACATGCGATGCATAACATGTAGCTACAGCTAGTTGTTAGCGCACGACTTACCACCATTATGTGCAAAAAGTTCCTTTTATAGCTGAGTTTGTAAAATAATTGATTCCACAAGCCTTATGAGAATGCTTGCATTTGGTGCCAAATGCTACTGATGAGTACAAAAGATAGTTTGTGATACATAAGGCGCTGCTGCAACCTGGGTTATGAAAGATATAGGAATGAGTAGAACCTGCACCTGATGCTTTATGGGGGCTTACGTTTGGACATCTTTCAATACATTATAGCGTTTAGCAATTGCGTACAATTATACAAGGAAGTGGCTAAACATTTGCTGTAATCTCACTCAAGGCAAACTCCCATCATGTGAAAAATTGAGCAACCAAAGCCCTATTTAATCATGTCAAGCATCGCCCTTTATTGCTAAATTAGCATTGCCATAAATACTAAACTATTTTACACGTAGTGTGCAAACTGTTTAGAGCCATGGCTTGCTTGTTTTCGCGCCAACCATTTAGGAGTCGAAAAAATATTCCTTAATATGTTGATTGATACATGGTAGAGTAGTTACGTTCTGACATATGTAGAATACTGACAAAACTTAATGTTGAGTTGGGGGATGATAATTTCCTTATTATTTTTTCATTTCCATAAGGGAAAAAAAAATCCAATTTCCATTCATGAAAGTCCAAATTGGACCCTCTACTACAAAACCGGTTATTTAACCCCCTCAACTTTGCAAAAAAGGTGCAAATCACTCCTTGGTGGTATTCGAAGAGATTTGCCACATTGGCAACTTATGTGGTGTCCCGATTGGTGTTAAGCTAGCAAACTGAAGTGGGACCCACCAGAGAGGAGAGATGAGAATTGAGGGGGTTAAATAATTGCTTTTGTCGTATAGGATCCAACATGGACTTTTGTGAAGGAGTGTGTGTGTGCGTTGGGGTGGGGGGGGGGTGTGCGGTGGTAGGGGGTCATGTGTCAGAACCGTTCGTGATTCTTTTCCGCTTTCCAAAATTTGTGATTCCAGGACTTGTTTGAGCATAGCTACCTTTTTAAAGTAAACCTAAAGAAAAATGTTGTGTACAGAGCTGACCTGTCATGTCTGTGTTGTGCCTTATGATTTTTGGAGCTTCCTGGAAATTACTTTCTTAAATGTAATTTATCAAGCTTTGCCTGCCTAATGTAAATGAAAGATTCTGTCATGTTTAGCTAAATCCTTTTGAAATATTTACGTTTGGTTGTCTGCTTTGTTAATTTCCTGGTATATCTATTATGATCCCATCACTGCCCAGCATATTTAGCTGCTCTGCCTTGTCAGTCACTGCTTTTAGTGCTGTCAGTGTTGGGCTGTTGGTAGCAAACAAAGTTATCTAATGCAGCAGGATTCTTTTAATTTCTGCTATCACCTCAAGTGATTCATCTGTTTGCCATTTCTCAATGAGGTGATTATATGCTGGCAGGATTATATAGCCAACCTATCAACCATCGATATGGCTTACAATGTCCTCATTGACCATGCTCTTGCAGAAAGAGATCGTAGGTATGCTTTCAGCTTTGATATTTTATTGCTTTTATCCCTTTTCTGCCTTTTTTTTTCATCACACGTTAAAAGGGGACACACAGATTTTGATTGTTCAGCAGAGTATGCTTATGTATGCTGTATCTAGCTCCCCTGTCATAATTTACAATTCTCTTGCTTGTTCTTGTATGGTATACAAAAGTTAAACAAGTAGGAATGAGAACCTGAAATACTTGGAATTATACAAAATTCTGAGTTTCGCTTGGTTCATTTTGAGCTGCATTTTCTACATTGTCCGTTAAAAATTGAATATTATGATCTCCCTCCATTTCCTAATGTGGACAATCTTTTCAACCAGCCCAGCAGTTGTCCCAAGATGTGTGGCATTATTAAAGAGATATCTTATCCGGTAAGCTGATTGTCATTTTGCCGGAGCCTCTTATTTTTATTCTTGAAACTTGTTTACACTAACACTAATACACTATTAACTCTATATCTTTAGGTATATTCCAAGGGTGCAAACACTACGTCAAATCGATCTCTTTTGTGCAAATACGATAGCAAAGTGTGAACCGGTGGCAAATCAGAGAGCATCATCTTTTGGCCAGAATTTTGGATCATCAGCAGCTGTGCCAAATTCCTCTCTTGTTGCCCCACCAATAGCCAACTTTGCTTCAGCATCTCTTGTGAAATCTTTAAACTATGTCCGCTCATTAGTTGCGAGGCATATTCCGAAGTTGTCATTCCAACCAATTATCCAATCTGTTGCATCAACATCTGCAAAACAATCACTTCCGTCACTTCAATCGTTTTTGAATAGGTCCTTGATTTCTCATTGGACTCCAGAAGTTATTACCAACAAAGAACATCTTGAACCAAAGGAATGCCACAGCTCATCTGATTTAATATCATCAGCAAGCAAAAAAGTTGATGGAGGAAAACATGGAGATGATAGCAAATATATATCCTTTGACATTTTAAATTGGCGATGGCATGTTTTTGGTGAACGACAAGCATCGGCTTCTGCCAAAGAAAGGTTGTTCTTTTGTGCTTATTGTTTACTGTCTCAATTCATTTTGGTTGACCTATAATTTTTGGTATGTATTGTACCGGTTTTCTAGTAAAAAAAGAATAATCATTCCGGCCGTAATGGAATGGAATTAACAAGTATGATACTACTAGTCTTGCAAACACTGACTGCATTGTTTGTTTCCTTCATCAGCAGCAATGATTTTGTGGGTCTTCAAGATTTTCATACACAGGGATTTCTTGAAGTTGGTGCTGCAGCTCTTCTAGTTGGGGATATGGAGGCAAAGATTAATGATCAACAATGGAAATATTCTGTTATCCAGGAATTTCCCGATATTGATTTGTTGCAACCTTCAACTTCTGCAACAAGTACTTTTGCATCATCACAGAGTCATTTGAAAGCGATAACTGCCTCAAAACGCATGAGATCGGGTCCTAATCAAGTTTGGTAAGCTTTTTTTGTTGATGTATATCAATATTGTGATGAAAACATATATTTTGTTTCATGCTTCATTTTAGTATTTCACATGTAACACATTCTCACTGCTTGGTTAGAGCTAATGCTTTACATTCTTCTTTCCTTTCCTGGCATCAATTTTCTTTTCCTTTCCTTTTTGTTGAAATGGTGTCTTGACTTGTAAATGCTCTTCAACAAATTGACCCTCTGGCCAATTTCTTCCCGTTAGTGTGCTGGATACTTCTAGTTGTGATCTTGACCAATTAGTTTTTCGAGAAATAGTTTCCTGTATCTGTGCTGTTGACACCAATGGTGTATGATGAGCGTTTTATGTATATGTGAAATTAAATGTTGCTGATGCTTTCTTTACGAACAAAGTCATTATTACTAAACTAGTTATTGAAGCATAATATTTATATTTACTTGCAGAATTTTTATTTACATTATTGAAATCAATAATGAATCAAAGGGGTCTTACGTGTGGAAACATCTACCTTTTCTGTAGGATGAACATACCTGCAAACACCTTCCAGCCTCGAGCACGTCCCCTTTTTCAGTATAGGCACTACAGGTACTTTCCTTGTTTCATTTATTCATTTTGCATATGGTCTAGCATGGCATCTTTTACAGGAGCGTCTATATTGAAACGTAAATGTACTTTTATAAGGTCAGTGCCAGTGTTGCATCACTGAAACTGAAATATCCGGAGTGCAGATTATGGGCAGCTGAACAATTTTCTACCACTATATCCTTGATGTAGAGAAACAAGAAGAAAATTTGCTGTTACAGGCATTTTGATGGGTTACTGAAGAAAATTTGTACTTAATTGAGTAATTGACAAAGCTATGGATTGATCCAACTTGTATTATGTCAAATAACTCTCTTTTTACCTATGTGCTAAGCATTTGCTATTTTTTATTGTAAATCATATAATACTATAGTGTTATATCATATAGTGCTCTTGTTAGCTAATAATACTGTGCTTCAGTTTGAATTTGATGTGTCTTGATGAATGTGTTACAATCATGTCTAACAATGTGCTGACTTGCATCTCTTGCTTATTTTGGTACCCACTTTCACCAGTGAGCAGCAACCCTTGAGATTGAATCCTGCTGAGATTTCTGAAGTTATAGCTGAAGTTTGTTCAGAAACAACTTCAAATGCAAATCAGTTAAATGCTCCATCAAGATTGACCACCCAGAGTCGGCAACCTTCAGGGGATGTGGCATTCAGTGTCCTCATCAAACTTGTCATTGACATGTATATAATCTTTTAGACCCTTTTCTTTTCTGTTCATTCTGTTTTCCTCCAGTCAGTCTGTCAGTCACACATCGATAAATGTTGTTAATATTTTGTTTACTTACCCAGGAATTGCGGTTGCATAGTTTCTTTTAGTTTTTTTCTACTGCTAACTACTTTATTGGTAATATGTTGGTACTTGGTAGCATGACTCTTGTTCTTGTATACCTCGTATTGCTGCTGATATCAGGCCTGATGAACCATTCTTTACCTGAGAATCTATTTTTTTTAACCAGGGCTGCATTTTGAATACAAAACATATACTTCAATGCAAATTATTCTTACATAAATCTGTCTGATCTGCCACATTGTCATCATTGATCAGAATTGCTTATTGCTCTGCTATTTTTCTTGTATAAGCATGTCTCAGTTTTTTTAATGCAGAAGTAGAACTATAGATTTTTAAATGCATTTTTAGGTTTATGCATGCATATTAAACGATTTCCAAATTTACCATCTTGCTCTTATCGAGTTAATATCTCAAGTAGTTAATTACAGTGTACATGGGTATATCCATCAAGGAACAATCATAATGTTGGAGGATATGAGCGAGAGTTTTCTCAAAACCGTAGAACTACACTTATTTAGGTGTGGTGCTGAAGCTACACTTGAAATTGTAGAAGTACATTTGAAATGGGGTCACTTGTGGGCAATACCATGATTGAATGATTGACTTTTTCTGGAAGTTTCATTAAGCTATTTTTTCCTCAGTCCAGCCTTGATATCCATCTTTTAATGACCTAATATACTGTCAAACTAAATTAAATATAAAAAAAAAGTTGCTGAGAGAAGACCAGTATTATTCTTTACAATAAAATGTTGTCAGCTACTTCAGAAGATATACAACATTGATCTTTCTGAGTAAATAAGAATGCTTTACTGTCAAAGTAGTTGAGATGGTTACCATCCTGCCATACAATGAAGTTAAGCTTGATGTAACCTCTTTATTCTGTTGCTGTTGTTTAGAACCTATTTGTTCAAAGCCAGTTGCCCAGTTTGCGAAGTTTCGACCTTCCGGATACCTCTTTATGTCTTGTATATGCATGCTTGCTCAGGGTTTCAGTGATCCCTTTTTATTTTCTTTGGTTCAGGTATATGATGGACTCTGAGGCTGCTGCTCCTCTGACACTTTATATGCTTGAGGTGTTATACTTTCCATGACTGTATCCCGAAAAGGATCATACGATTAGATTTCTAACATTTATTACTTTCCAGGGTATGTTGAGCTCTCAAAAATCGCCTGCCAGAACTAAGGCTTTTGATCTGATCCTAAACCTTGGGATCCATGCACACCTGCTGGAGCCTATGATAGTTGAAGATGCGCCACTTATTGAGAACAGGGATACTGCGAACAACTCTTATATGAGCAATGAATATGGACCAAGTATGGATGAACAGAGGGCAACAGAACCTGAAGAAGACCAGAGGATTAGTCCTGCTATTGATCAGTTTGAGTCGTGGCTTCTGAAAATACTATTTGAGGTTCTTCTTCTCTTAGTTCAGGTGATTGTTACTTTTAGAACATTGAATTTCAATATGCATTTTGGTAGTTATATTGGGTCTCCTCTTAAGCCCAAGGGATTGTGCAAGTTGAAAGCAAATTCAATTCCTTCGATTATTGTTCTAGTGTTATCTTTGGAAATTGGTTAATCCTAAGCGAATTGATTAGTTGTAGTCCTGAAATATTGTTCTTTATGTTTTTTTACATCTTGACTGATCGTTCCATTTTATGTTAGGCTGATACATATGTGGGTCATTTATTTGATATTCTTGGTTTTGTAGATGGAGGAACGACAGGAGATTGTATGGGCTTCAGCTTTGAGTTGTCTATTTTACTTTGTGTGTGATGGAGGGAAAATCATCAGGAGCAGACTTGGAGGTTTGGACATAAGGGTAAAGAAACATATCTTACTTCAAATACTTATTCTCTTAATTTGTATGTGTTTGGTGCAACATTTTCTCAGTCCTATTATTCATATGCCTTTGGATTACATAAAAATGAAGTTCTGGAGACTTTTTTATTATTATTGGAGTTGTAATTTACCCATTTTACTTCCAATTTGAGCATGTAGTATGATTTTCTGTTTACTAGCCAACATTCATGCCCTTTTTTTTTTTTTATCATTTTGCACTTGTAAAAAGGCAAACGAAAAGAACCAATCAGCAGCGCCACTGAACAAAGTTGAATCTATGGGCTTGAGTAGATTGCTATTGGTGTTGAAATGATGATGTGTTTTTGAGATATTGGTGCAGTGTGTTATTCCATCATAAGATATTTTTCATACTTGGCTGTGAATTGCACATGATCACTTCTTTTATGTATTTAGTCAGGCATTTTTCCGTGTATTCAACTTATGGCAAGCCTTTCGTCTGGCATAGGTTTCCAAAATATGTAGTGTATATAGTATAGACTGTTTACGAGTTTAAAGCAATTTCTTTAAATTGTGTTATTTCTTGCTAAGGAAAGGTCTGAAAACCACTTGTGCATTTTTTATCCTGAACAGGTTGTTAAGACTCTTCTTGAGATTAGTGTGGAGCACTCCTGGGCAAAAGTAGTGCACAGCAAGCTCATTTGCATGCTAACAAATATGCTGTACCAAGTATCAGATGGAACTCAGAATGGTGCTCTTGATACACATTTTGTTCCCGAGCGGATAGATCTTCTTGGTGGTGTCGACTATATCTGTCTTGAGGTTAGTATATCTCTTTCTTATGTTTAGTTCGACTGCTGCTTCATGCTTGGCTGTTGACAACTGAGCTTCCTATCCATTCGACTGGAATATTTTACTATTTTAGTATGAGATAGCAGATGGCCCTTAATCCTTATGATGCATGCTGTCATTGTTCTCTTCATTGACAGGTTTCTGGATATCGCATTTTTTTTTCATGTGTCATCTATTATGAATAAGTATTATTGAAAACAGTGCATTTGTGTTTGTCACCTTTTCATTTGCAGTATTCACGAGCCAGCTCAAGGGAAGAGAAGCGGGATTTGTTTTTTGTTCTTTTTGACTACGTAGTGCATCAAATAAATGAAACATGCTTAGCTGGTGGTCTTTCAACCTATACTTATGATGATGCTCAGCCCCTTGCTTCCCTTCTTGCATTCGCTGATGCTCCAGAGGCCTTTTATATATCTGTGAAGCATGGTGTTGAAGGTGTTGGGGACATGCTGAGAAAAGCTATATCTGCGGCATTATCACAGTCAGCAGAATACGAGCAATTAAATGTGGTAATATGCCTTGGACTTATGCTACTAGTATATATGTTGCAAGATTAAGTAGTGTTCCCCTAGGCGCTAGGTGGGCGGTAGACTGCGCCGCCTAGGCGGCTAAGCGGGAGGGAGGGGCCTAGCGCCTAGGCGAGCTAGGTGGCTGCCTAGGGGAACAGTGAGATTAAGATATGGATATATGTTGATTGAGCATTTCCGCTCCCCCAAGGATCTTTGCTTCTATGAAGCTAAGAGAGTCAGTACAGCTGTAGAGAACCTAGTAGCTCTTTTTTTGTCACCAAACAAAGCGCTTGTCCGCTTGTAGGACGTTATATCCAAATATGCGTGCAGTAACTTGTATGATTGTATCCACAACCTTGATGGCTTCTCTAATCAACTCTATAATGTGGTATCACAAGTGATGGTCCATACATGTGCACATAAACACATCCAATAGTCACTACCAAGAATCCGCATTTGTTATTTGAATTACCCGATAGGTCACACGGCATGCTGCTGTGCATATTTCTTATGTTCTGTTGACTTCATTTTCATGATAAACTTACAATTATGTAATATACATCTTTTATAAAAGTAGGGACTAGTAGGAGGTGGCTAAACTTAATGCAACACCAATTTAATTTTTAAATACCATTTGCTGTGTTGGTTCTGATCAATCTTTCAATATATGTAGCTTCTGGACAAGATTATCAGAAAACTTGATGGAACTGTGAGCACATTTTCCAGGATTGACAATGAGTTTGCTTATATGATCCAAGTTACAAAATCCTCCAAGTGTTTTAGCAGCATTAAAGATGGATTTGAAGATGCTGATGTAGCACTTAGAGCAAGGCTTTGCTGGGCTACTTTGCACTCACTTCTTCACTCACAAATTCAATCATATAGGCATCATGGATATATTTGGTTAGTTGAGTTGCTCCTTTCGGAAATCAGTGAAGAAACAGATGGATCTATATGGTCTAAAATCCAAAAGCTCCAAGAGGAAATTGAAGTTGCTGGAAGCCAAGACATGTCATGTTCAGAAGTTTCATTGCCCATTTGTTTGCTATGTGGGCTTCTGAAATCAAAACACAACTTCATTAGATGGGGATTTCTATATGTGTTAGAAAAATTTCTGATGCGCTGCAAATTATTATTGGATGACAGTGACATGCAAGAGCACACAGTTTCCGATCATAGCAAAAATCGTCTGGACAAAGCTTTTGCTGTCATAGATATTATGAGCAGTGCTTTGTTACTCGTGGTTCAAAATAATGAGACAAATCATATCAACATCTTAAAGGTGATTTGCTTTCACCCAAATGTATGCATTTGGCGCTTCTGCTACAAGCCAGCATTGTTTGTGTTTGTTAGCAGTTGCATTGTTAAAATTGACACCTAAAAGTTTGCAAAAAGGAAGTTTATGGCTTGAGTTTTATTTAAATGAATTTACTAGTAATATCAGAATGTTTCCTGATTTTTTAACTATTCCTTGTTACTGATTAATTCTCATAAAGTTGTAATTTGGAATGGACCAAGGTATCAGTTGATTCAGTTCCCAGTTAGCAGCTTCTGCTGTCAGGCTGGTACTTTCTTTCTGGTGTGAACTTGTTCCTAACTGGAGACTATTTGTTTTTTAATGCGGTGGACATGTTTAATTATTGGCAGCAACAAACCTGCTTGGTCTCATAGCTTATTCAGTCTAGCAGTTAGGATTAGTGTGCTAATGTCAACATTCTGGCATGTAAGAACTTCACAAAGGATTCTGATAAAGATCCATTGTAAGTTACAGCTAACTGAAACCAAGTATCAAGCTTTCAAGTTTCAGTTTTTATTTGCAAAATTTGAAATTAATTACTTTTTGACTTGACTCTCCCTGATTAGAAATTAGTGAATTTTCTTGACAGCCAATTTAACTGCTTAAAGTCAGTTGATTACCTCTGCAATCTCCTGTGGAATGAGGTTTCTAAATCAACCATGAGTATTTCTTGAGTTTTATCCTCTCTTATTCGGATTTTCCTCTTTACAGATGTGTGACATGCTGTTTTCTCAATTATGTCTGAGGCTTCCGTCCACAAATGTGATGCATCTGGGGGGCCTTCAATCCCTTGGTCAACTTTTTGGTTGCACAACTAAGAACATTGAGAGCCATTTGGAAACCCTTGCATTACACCAAAATGTAGGGAACACGAATCTTTGCAGGAATGAAACATTGCCAGATATAAGCACAAATCAATCTACTCAATCCACTTTTCTCTGTGAAACATCAATGGCTGCACTACTTCTGAGAGGGCTTGCGATAGCTCCTATGCAGCTTGTAGCCCGTGTACCAACTTCATTGTTTTTCTGGCCATTGATGCAACTTGAAGGGGCAGCTAGTGATGATATTGCATTGGGTATTGCTGTCGGTAGCACAGGAAGAGGCAATCTTCCGGGTGCTACATCAGATATTCGAGCAGCACTTCTTTTACTTTTGATTGGTAAGTGCACAGCTGATCAGGAAGCACTTAAGGAAGTAGAAGGCAATGAATTCTTCAGGTAACCTTGTCTAAGATGCATATCTTTATCGGTTAAAGTGTTGTGTATAGCTAATATTTGGTGTTCGTCACTTCTCCACTGAACATCAACAGGGGGCTTTTAGATGATACAGACTCGAGGGTAGCTTATTATTCTGCTGCTTTTCTTTTGAAGGTATGCCTATTGCAATTGTTGAATGCTTGCTGATAATTCTATTCCACTTAGCCCAAAATTTTTTTGGATGTACAGAGAATGATGACAGAGGAACCGGAGATCTACCAACGGATGCTTCAAAGTCTCATTTCAAAAGCTCAACAGGTCGATTCTCTTTTCCTATCTCATCTTATTGGCACAAAATCTAAAATATTACAGGAATATAATTCATATGCATGTGTTATCTAGATTAGCTCCTGCTGGAATGTTCAGGCCCTTCAAGTCTCATAGGAAATTTAATTCCATGCATACATTTGATCTCTAAATTAAGTTGGTACTGACATGATAATTTTTTCTGTCACCAGTGTAACAATGAAAAACTTTTGGAGAACCCGTACCTTCAAATGCGTGGGATATTGCAGTTGTCAAATGATCTAGGAGTTCAATAATCACTCTGATGTGACGTTCAAATGGATAAAGGTTAAAATTAGAATTGGTACTTTCGACAAAATTTATTGCAGAAGAATCTGTAGCTGCATTCCTCTGCTCCAAACTATAAGAAGGTGTGTCCTGCTAAACTTCATCCCCACCTCCCCTCCTCATTCTATCTAGTGCGCGCTTGAAGGCATGAATCAGGCAAATGTTGCAGTGCCCGATCAAACTTGGGCAATGTGGCAAATCACTGCATGGTATAGCAAGAAAATGCCCACTGAAATCTTTTGGTAGAATACAATATATAGACCTCTTGCAGGACATCCATATGGTTTATTAATTGGATTGCGAAAAGGGTAGGCATTAAAAGCGCATGTTCATTCCATTCCATTTGCATTTCACACTTGAAACTTAGGAGCCTTTCGTCTGGCTTTGCATTTAGAAGTTTCCTACACCAGCCAACTTGATAACCTCTCACTACCTCTACCTTACATAGCGCAACACAATATTTCTTCGATACTTTGCAATGAAGCCAGAATTAGTAAGGCATTTATGACCTTTTTTAGCTGCTTATATTTTTAATTTATTTGACTGTTGTTCAGCATGTATTAGAATCTTAAAACTTGACAAGAATCTTAAAACTTGACATGGTGTACTTTATGAGATAACTAATGGCTGTTGATAATCCTAAAGATGTTTTGAGTGAATCCATGTAAATTACTGCTTAGGTCGAATGCATGTACAGGCCTCTGAATTTCTTTATTCTTTATTAGACTTGAATCAATATCTGTCCGGGGGTTACTGTTATTTGCAAGATGGGTTGGAGATCATCGTGTTATAAACATCCTACCGTTGTGGCTATCTCAATGAAGTCAGGACTAAGGGCGAGATGGTGTTCATAAATGTGACTCCTGCAATTTTGTTAGGCACCATTCAGATCGAGCCAGCGCAACTTTTTGTGAGGCCTGCTCGGTTCAATAATAGTCTGTTTGTGTGTTTTGCCTGCCTTTCCATCGTAATTAAGGTGTAGATGTTTGTATGATAGTGTAATTGCTATCTGGAAGTAAACTAAAACCCTTCCAAATGTCATTCAGTGAACCGCCAGACAACTCTTCTGATTCTTAGATCTGTACTGGGAGGTAACAATGTAAATGCGTAGGGTGAAACAAAAACAATTTTGCTTATGCTAATTTGAATGTGTCGATCTGTATAACATGTTGCTTATCTGTAACTTAAAACTATGTTGCTAATTATGCATATGGGAAAAGCTAGTGAAATTGTCCTGTCTCGCTTGTGGTGGCGCTGCATGATCGGATAAGTTTGGAGGTCTTGCACTTTTGATCTGTGTTTGTACTGCAGAGTATTTGAATGGTGAAATGATTGGCCGGTAATGTTCACTTGTGAGTCTATGTATTCGTAGATTTGCAGCGTGCTTAGGTATGGTACAGCAGCCAAGTGGTGTTTGATGCATGGTTTCGCAAAGTTTTTACGAGTGGTAGTGGAAGCATGCATTACTCTTTTCCTTCAAAAGACACGAGACCGTGCTACCGGTTAAATTGGCCCTTGTTGTTTAGACTGTACGCGTACATTTAAGCGCTGATCCGATGTACAGAATGCAAATGCATGATCAGTCACCATTTCTGCTAGGATGTTGTAGTACAATAATACAAGGAGGAGCATTTCTGCCTGCAGAGTGCAGACCCACGTTGAGAGTCGTGCGATCTCTCTCTCGTGCCCGGTTGCGGCCAAAACTTGCACCATTCCATTCACCAGTAATCCCCACAAGAGCAGAGCCCGTCCCTGAAATGATGGAACCTCTTATTGTCCCGAACCACCATCTCCCTCCCGGCGACCTTGGAGACGAGCTTAGCGGCATTGTGGCAATCCTTGCACATCCTGATGTTCTTGAACACCCTAACCTTTGCCGGCCCGGCTGTCCTCAGCAAACCGAATGCGATGGCCTGCTTCTCGCTGTGCCACCGCAGCACCTCCACCTTCTCGTCCTCCTCCAGCTCGTGCAGCACCACGGTCGTGTCAGGAACGTAGCCGATTCCGCGTATCCTCTCCTCCAAACCGTACCACATTCTCCTTATCTCGCTCATCTCAGGAAGCGAGTTTTCTCCTGCGACCAAGCTGTAAACTTTGCCCGCGACGTGGATCCAGCTGCAGCCCGGGTCCTTGGAGACACCGGCGTCCTTGAGCATCTTCCGTACCTTCCTTACTTCATCCCACTGGCCGGATCCAGCATACATGTTGGAAGCAAGGACATAGTGCTCTGCCTTGTCAGGTTCCAGCTCTAGCAATTTTTCAGCAACCTCCTTCCCCAGCGCTGTCTCCCCATGTATGTGGCAGGCAGACAGCAACGAGCTTAGAATTTTGGCGTCAGCCTCCTCTGGCATCTCTTCCATGAGCGCCACTGCATCCGCGAAGCGCCCTGCCCGGCTGAGCATGCCAATAACGCAAGCATAGTGTTCTAGCTTCGCTTCGAGCTTGTAATGACTCCTCATCTCTTCAAAGAAATTCAATCCCTCTTCCAACATCCCAGCATGGGTGCATGCCATCAGTAGGCCAAGGTAGGTGAATTCATCAGGTTCCATCCCCTCCCTCCGCATCTCGTCATACAAGTCCATAGCTTCTTCCCCGAGCCCATTGACGGCATATCCTGTGATCATTACTGTCCATGAAACAGCGTCTTTCGTCTTCAACCCATCAAAGAACGCCCTAGCGTCATCCAAGAACCCACATTTTGCGTACATGTCTATCACCGAACTGGATAGAAACGAGTCCTCGCAGTAATCTGCTTTCAGGGAAAAACAGTGCATCTCCTTCCCTAATCGAACAGCCGATAACTGTGAGCAAGCCGTCAGGGCACCTGTTGCTGAGATCAACGAGGGCCAATGGCCTCCGTTGGATTGCATATCTCGGAAGAGCTGGAGGGATTCGTCTGGCAATCCATTCTGTGAGTACCCGGCGATCATTGTATTCCATGAAACCTCATCTTTCGCCTCCATTGCATCAAACAGTAGTCTAGCACGAGAGTCCCTCCCGCATCGGATATAAACCGAGAGAAGTGAGATCCTAATGAAGGGATCCCTCTCCAGTCCATTCCTCAGGATGAATCCATGAGTGGCCTTGCCATAGAGCAGGTGCTTCAGATTGGCACACGCCAGGAGCAAACTCCCAATGCTAAACCAGTCTAGTTTCAGTCCACAAGCATTCATCTGAAGGAACAGCTCAATCGCGGTGCTTGCTTCACCATTCTGCGCGTGCACACCCATCAGTGCATTCCATGAGCCAACCGTCCTACTCCGCATGCCCGCAAAGACACGGTCGGCATGGACCAAACACCCACATTTCCCATAGGCCGCGATGAGTGCATTTGGCACCTTGTCACCTGTCAAATGCAAACCTCTCCGGATGACAAAGGAATGCAGCTCGCGCAGCTTGGCCAGCGCCGATGGACCTGAACAAACCGGCAGGACGCTCAACATGGTAATTTCATCTGCCGGCACACCATGCCCCATCTGCATCTCCTGCAGGAGTCTGAATGCCGCGGCGGCATCACCATTCCTCGCGTACCCACCAAGCATCACGTTCCAGGACACGACGTTCCTCTCAGAAGCCTCAAAGAATGTGCGCTCCGCGTCGGCAACCTCCCCGCACTTGGCATACATATCGACCAGCACGTTGCTCACCCACAGCACCCCGTCCCATCCGGACTTCACTGCAAGGCCATGCACTGCCCTGCCCGTCTCCAGGCACCCGAGCGTGGTGCACATCGGGAGCACCGTCACCAGCGTTGCTTCGTCGGGCACCATACCGAGAGCCAGGCACTCCTGGAACAGCCCGACGCCTCGCCGCGGCAACCCGGCGTCGGAGACCGCCGACATGAGCGCGTTCCAAGAAACGAGATTCCTGCTCGGCATTCCGTCGAAGACCTTCTCGGCGTCCTCGACGCGGCCGCACCTGCCGTACATTGAGACGAGGGAGTTTCCGACGAAGGGGTCATCGTCCAGGCCGAGCTTGGCGGCCAGCGCGTGGACCTGGAGGCCAGCGGCGGCGTCGTGGAGGGCGCCGCAGGACTTGGCCGCGGGCGGCAGCGTGAAGCCGTCAGGGCTGAGACCTTCAGAGGCAGCGAGGAGTGGCGGGAGGAGGGCCAGGGCGTCGACGTGGCGGCCGGCGCGAGAGAGGTCTGCGAGGAGAGCGTTCCATTGTGGGAGGGACGAGGCGGTGGGCTTCGGCGGCTGAGGCTTTCTTGTTGGTACTTGTGGATGGTTGGGAAGCGGCGCGAGGGGTACGGCTCCGGCGGCGGGCATGGCCGGGTTCACCTCAGCTTCAGCTTGCTTATCTTGGGTGGTGGGGCGCCGAGTGACGTGTAATTTCAGAATTTGACACTCAATTCGCAGGCCTTTCGGCTTATTTGGATGACATATGGGACCGTCTGTGTGTATGACAGTGGGCCAGAGTGTCAAATTCCGAAATGCGAATTTTAAAGTGTGTCAAATTCTGAAAACTCTCCCGAGTGACAGTCCGAGTGGGGAAGAAGAAGCTGGGCTGGGTCCGGATTGTCAGATGGGTTGGGCCGATCTTTTTGTTTTTGTTATGTTAGAGCATCTCCAGCAAAGGCCCCTAAAACAGGGTCCCTATTTTGGATTTAGGACTCACGATGTTTTGAGGTCTGTTTTTGAAAGACAAAGTTCAAAGAATAAATTTCCCTAAATCTCAGCCCCTATTTTACTTTTTCTCCTATTTTAACATATCCGCTATGTATAATCTTCATTTGACACCACTAAAATTCAATCAAAAATATTTGTAATACATAAAACATAAGCATATTAACATTTACAATTTAAAAACATGATATTTCAAATTTAAATTTAAAATTTTCAAAACATGATAAAATTTTCGAAGCCTCTTATGTATTTCCCTATCTTCAATAATAAGGGTTGTACTCGTGTCCTTGGGAATTGGGGCTGAGAAGGCAAATTTAGGGGCATCCTAATTTTAGGGGCTTGAGTTGGGGCCCCCTGGGAATTGGGGCTGAGGAGGCAAATTTAGGGGCCCCCTAATTTTAGGGGCTTGAGTTGGGGCCCTGCTGGATCTGTTTTTTTTACTACACTCCCTATTTTAAGGTTTAAGGGCTGGTTTAGGGGCTCTGCTGGAGATGCTCTTAGAAGTATCTGTCCGTGTAGCATTTTGTACGGTTCAGCTTAAAGTTTTTATATACACAAAAAAAAGAGTACAAATGTGTGAATGCACATACAATACAAAATCACGAAGCTCAAAAATTCCTTGCAATCCCAGTATGAATGCGCATTTGTTATTCGTGTACGATTGAGGGAAAGAATTCGTTTTGTGCTTGAAAATGCTTCCTCCGGCATGTGTACGATATGCACATAGAGCCCCTTTTAAGCATTTTTCTTGCTTGGCTTTAACTTCTGCAAATATTTCGAAGGCTTGATTATAAAAGTCAGCAAGTCCTTCACTCGCAAGAAGAACTTTAATGCGGTATGATTAAAAAAAAAATTCATGGAAGCCCTTTATATTTTGCTATATGCCCTTTTCTATATGTGAGAAAGAAGTATATAAATAAATTATGCTATAAAGAGTGGACTTTCATAAAATTTTTCATTGAACTCACTTTATAGTATCTTATAATTAGTATTACAGTATACTTAAAAAAATAAAAAGGTATAACAACACCATTTAAGTGGTGTAATAAAAGTGGGAGTACGTATTCCTAGGAGTATGGAACCATGTTTCTATATATTTTTACATATATATACATATACATATACATATATATATATATATATATACATACATACATACATACATACATACATACACACACATATATATACACACACACACATATGATGATGACATCACTGCCATAGATACGACCACTGTCCCTCCTTCACCGACGTCCATTCCTATCACGGCGACTGTTTCTACTTCAACCACAACTTCGTCGATGTCCGGAGGCCTAAATCCAGAAGCTCGTCCTTTCAAGCATTCCTCAACATTTCAGCGCCACAAGTTCAAGACCCGTAAGGCCGTGACGCACCAAGGACGGCCCAACTTGAAGCCAAGTCGTCACCACGTCCATCTCAGCCATCCAGCAACAGCCTGACTTCAAACGGACGCCCCGGCCAAATCCGAAGTCCGTTTTCGACGTGCGACCACTCGTTGGAAAGCTTAGGAGATAAGCTTTCTAATGGATCTAGTCATATGGCCAGATTAATTCATGAGTAACGGGAATATGCAAAAAAACCATCACAGGCCAGAAACTCAGGGTGTTGCGTCACCGTATTTTTGGGCCTATGGCCCATGTATCTTTAGGGTTTGGTGGTGGCCGACCCTAGCTTGGGCGCCCCTCCCCTGGCCACCGCTCTACATAAGGCCGCCTCCCTCATACTTCGTCATTTAGGTTTTGTTGCGTGTGGTAGACCCCGTGTGTGTCCCTCCCCGAGATTGCGCGTGTCGACTAGACCGCCCGATAAGGGAAACAAAGCCTCACCCTTGTTTTTCGTGAGTTAAATTTTCATATTGTGCTCCACTTAATTCTTGCAAGTTTCTCAATTGCTCGCAGGAATTAAGATCAATTGTGTTGGACACAGTTGATAATACTCGAGTTATTGGTATTATGATTGCCGATTTCTTGCCCTCGTTGGTTGGTAGCCAAAACTTTCGACGCTGTCATCTCGCAAATCGACGTAGCGTTCTCTCCAGAAGATTGGGCACATCCGTGTGCGCATCAATGTGTGTGTGTGTGTATGAAAATGAAAGCGTACTACCAGGAGTATGTTGTAACATCCCAAAATTTGTTGATAGCTAATTTGTGCATAGCATGCTCACACCATTCATGTTAGTGGCATAATCAACACTTAATTGAAATTTTATAAATGCTAGCATCATTTTAGTTAGATGAGTATGAATTTGTAATGTTCATGATACCTAAAAACTGCTACTTATTTATACCATGCTTCATTTCCCCTTAGTCATTGACATGTGGACCCAATTGTAAGTGAGAGAGAATAAAATTCTGCACACACCTACTCCACTTTTCTCACTTTACCCACTCCATACCCACTTTCTTACATCTCTATGACACGTGGGACCAAGCCCCACATGTAAGTGGTGGAAGGGGGCAACTATATATACTTTTTCCCCACCTTGGAGTCCCCTCCAAGCCTTATTTGCCTTCCCCAACCTGAAAATTCTGCTCAAGGAGAGAGAGCAAGAACCCTCTCACTCTCTCTCACACTCTTATCTTTGATCCAACAAAACCTTTCAAAAAATTCAGATTAGGCTTGTGCATGTCACACCACATCGAAGCCAAGATCAAGAGCTTCAAATCCATCAAAATGGATTGTTGATACTCCAAGTATTAGGTAAGTTCTAATCAAGTTTTGCCTCTCCTTGTGCTGAAAATGTGTCACTTGGGACTCATTCATCTCCTCCCCCATGAAAATCATGTTTCCGTGGACGATCGGGCCGCGCATGATAGTTTGCTAGCTTGAGGAGGAGGAGTAGAAGCTGCTGCAAGCACCAAGGGTGAAGGCATTGTTCCTGGGAGCGAGGAGGAGTTGATACCGGGGGAAAGCACAACGAGCAATTCCGCGAAGCCATTCCTCATCCCGTCGATGAATCGGCCTCCCACCAAGTACAAGAACACCCTAGAAGTGGTAAGGTTCCACCCTAAGTCAATTTTTTGGAATGTAGGAGCCCCTTGTGCAATAGTCATTTTTGGGCAGAACAGCCAATCCGGATAGTCTGGACATTGGCCCGGACACTCCGGATGTGTCAGTACGAAACAAAGAACTGAACCGAGAAACCCAACCCAGATACTCCGGGGTTTCAACCCGAATAGTCCGGATAACCCAGATACTCCGGGGTTAATCAGCACTAGAGGACCGAGAAGGTCAGCTCGGATACTCCGGGTGTCAGCTCGGATACTCCGGACATAATTAGATAAAATGCTTCTAAGGCTTGATCTTTTGACACGCAAGTCCCAAACTTCATAAAGTCAATTTGTACTTTCAAAATTATAATTAGTACTACGCATCATGATGCATCTCATGCATGATTGAGCATGTTCTCGTGTGGTTTGTTATTTGGTTCTTAATTGGTGTTCTTTTGGAATTGGATTTTCTCGTTAGGTGTTGACGCTTCGGAGGCTACTCCCGAGTACGACTACGCGTACGACCTCAAGAGCGAGCAACAAGGAACTACTTTACTCCTTGAACATGATTGCTCCTACTAATTGCAATTATGCTTTCAAGTTATTTTACAAATTGCATGCCTACTTTCAATCATATCTATGTTGGGGTAGAATACTTAGTTATTACCTTGTTGACATGTTATCCTCTTACCATGTTCCTTTCGTATACCATTGTCACCCTAGGTGGTTGGTTTATTATTACGTATGGGTTCGTACGATTTGCTTAGCCATGCCTAGAACCTCGTTAGAAACCGCGATAGATGGACTTAGTTCATCGGTCGCAAAGATCAAAATGATTATGATGATGATGGTTCAGTTGTGGTTAATGTGTAGCAATGTTGGTTAAGGATCTTAAGGATCGAATCTTGTTGACGTCCCTTTAAGTAACTATCGTGCGAACCACACGCCGTTTATATGACCGGCCTAACCAAGTACTTGTGTATGACTAGGGTATTTAGACCTCGTGCACTCGGAATTCCTTGAGCTTTGTAGAGTGTCAAGGAATGTCCGCGGGAATTCCTCGAACCTTGTGGAGTGTCGGGAATATTGTTCGAAATCCCTCGAACTTTGTGGAGTTAGGGATGTTCAATAACGGGTGTACTCCTTGATCCACATACACAGAGCACTGAGCACGAAGAAGATCAAGGGTCACAGTCACCCGGGTGGTCTAAATACACTACCCTGCATACTGGAAAAATGGTTTTGTTACGTTTACCTCGGCCGGTACATCAAAGGAATTGTGCTCATAGCTTGGCTTACGAGTGTGGCGTGTCGTGTGGGTAAAGTCGTACCTCTGCAGAGTTTAAACTATTCGAATAGCCGCATCCATGGTTAAGGACGATCGCTTAATTTGTCAGTCACTGGGCGAGTATTAAGGACCGGGTAAGATGGATGGTGTGGGAAAAGTCTCGTGAGTATTGGAGTACTCATGGGAGGAACTTCACGAGTATCGGAGTACTTGTGGAAGGAGACTCACGGGTATTGGAGTATCCGTGGGTGTGATGAGCGCGAGCGTCGGACTCGTGTCTCGGAAATGCTTGGGAGGCATGAACAAGGATATGGAATGATTACAATTACTTTGTGTATTAAGATTTTGCAAATGTTTATCAAACAGCAAAGTTCAATCTAGAAGTGTCTATGATTTTACTCAAATGTTGCTTTATGCTGAAATTACCTATTGCCTTCCTTGGTGAATCAACCTCATGTAAGTAGGGTTCAATGCATAATCTATCCTATTGTGCGAGTACACCTTTTGTACTCAACCGGATTGTCCATTACTGCAGGTGAGGTTGAGACATCGCCCGTGGATCCTTACCGGGCCGACGCCTCCGATGATAACGTTTAGAGGGTCGTTCTTAACCCCCAGCCGGTTGCCTGAGGGTTGGGGCATACTACGCTGGATAACACTTTGTCGTTTATGTTTATGTCCGCTGCTTGTTAATGTAAAACTCTATGTGTATGTCGTGGTGAACTACTGTATCACTTTTGGTATGTAATATAAATGTTTAAATTCCTGTTATTGTGTGAGATATGATCCAAACTGTTATGCATTGTTGCGCGTGTTGGTGAACTTTCCTGGGACCAACACGGGCATATATGCGGGCTACTCGAGATTCCCTTGATTTAGGGTCTCACGATGCGCTGCCACGTGTGACTACCAACCGGTACTGATACTCTATCAGTACCGGGTGAGGGAACCGGGACTGATGCCCTTGAGCATCAGTCCCGGATGGCCTGTACCGGTTCAAAAACCGGTACTAAAGGCTCTTTTAAACCGGTACTAAAGGCCCTTTCCGTAGTAGTGTGACATGATACATGTCGTTGGGGGCAGGCACCTCCCCATAATGCCACACTCCGTCAAATGCAGTTTAGGGCTTTCATGCAGTGGGAGGGACGCACCTCTTGTCACTTACACCGGAAGCACAACTGAGCTTGTAAATCTAACATGCTTGCTTGGTGTATCACGTGCTGGCAAGGATTGAGATGAAGGGAACCGACGGCATGACGATAAGATGTTTTTTCCTCATTGTGTTCAATAAGTTGTTATTCTTGGAGACTAGCAACCATACTACAGGGAAGGAGGTATTGTTGACCAAAGACATGGATGATTTCGGTGGTATCGACTGGTGTAAGGTATTCGACAACGACTTGAGGGTTGCTGTACTCAACTGGAATAAGGACACAACCATTAAATCCATTAGTGGATGTGCTATCATTTCACCATTTACCTTTTTTTGCTGTTTACACGATAGCGCCAATAATTTATCGCATGTATGTTAGTAGTATATGGCACCAATGACAGTGAATTTTGTTTTAACAGATTTACTACCTAGACAACTTGAGGTTCTCTCAAAGCAACAAATCTATAGAGACATCGCCCACCCTCATCAACAAGATAGTGGGGGTTGACAAGATGAATGACCACCATGGCAATGACACGTATGGCAAGCTTAGTTTGGGCGTAATGATCAGTAATGTTTTTTATAATAAATCAATTTATGGTTTTCCAGTAAATTTAGTGATGTAGCTGTGCAATTTTAATAATGTCATTGCATTTGGCATGTTCAGTTTAGGAGCACGGAGGGTATATGCTACTAGTCCGGTGTGAAGGCACATGCAAATTTATATGAGAAAATACCCCATGCTCCTCCATTCGCTAGGCATTTCCCTAGCTTGCTAACACTGCTCGACAACTCCCTCCCATCCATTAGCATGTTGAAAAAGTAGGCAGCAATGGACGCACTCAAAAAATTCGATGAAGAATCAGGCAGGGAGATGAGGTAGATCAAGAAGGCCCATCGTAGAATTGAGACCGTCCAGACAGAGGTGGTAAATCCATTATGTACAACTATGGTGTTGGCAAAGGAACCTGCCAAACAAAGGAAGAAGGCAGCTTCGGTGGTGGATGGCATGCACCAATCATGTGAGGATGTTGTTCTTAGCCTTCTAGATCCACCTCCATTGGATGTTGCTCCTGCACCGGCTAGCTGGGCCCCGCAAGACACCCATTGAAGCAGCAGCCTATGAGCCGATATTGTGATATACAACCTGGCATCGACCATATTTCTTGCATCCCAAGGTGTTAACAAGGATGCCACCCAACTAGGTATATTACATTTGCGAAGCCTTTTATTTTTTCTACGCCTTGAATCAACATGAAGTATTTTTTTATGAAAACCATTTGTGATGGATATCTGTCTATAGTCCAAGATGGTGAGACTGACATGTCTGTGAGGATTGATGGTATTATCGCTTCATTCGAAGAGGATGCCATTCTAGGGATGTATCATGATGTTTTTTCCCCCACAGACAACAATAGTATACAAGCCAATGGACCCTATCAAGGATATCATAGAGCCGCTGCACAACCACTGACCCACAGGTTTTGTCAAAATTTCATATAGTAATTTTCAAATATTTATGAAGTATTTTTCTTGCAAATAACTCTAACTCTAGGTACATTTCGTGTAGGAGAAACTAAAATAGACACTAATCACAATACACCAAGACTTGATGATAGCAAAGGCAACTAGGGAAGATGGTAAAGGAAAAGTTGCTCAGGAGCATAGCACAGGCATTGAGAAGGTGATGTTCCTTATGTACAGTTTACTCTACATATACAACCAATCAATTTATATAAACACGATAGTAAAAAAGTCATAACATTAATCTGTGTGCTTTGTTTTTTAAGATTCAATAAATATGACACAAAAGGATGCCCTAGAGGTTCTCAAGCAGTTTGACCCAGTAAAGGCCTTCCAAGAACCGCTTTCCAGCACCACTACTGTAACATCCCAATTTTTGCATCTTTGAGTTTGTTTTTAAGTATTTTAGCCTTTTAAAAAAAATCATAATTCTTATTGCTAATTAAAGCTTAATTTGAAATTTCTTTACTTTAAAAGGATTTAATATGATTAATTCTGAAGTGAACATTTGTCAAAATTATTTTACTCGGGTTCTATACGCTCTAAAGTATTTTACAGAATGTTTTGGTATTTTTCCAAGTCTATGGCTATTTATTTGGAGCCTATTTGATTTTTTTTGTATTTTTTGAAAAGGAAAAACAAATAAAAATGCTTTAATAGTTTTTGGGCCGAAACCCAACCCATTTGGCCTTATGCCCAGCACCCAAGGCCAAGCTACCTGCACGTGCGCTAATCTAGTCATTCGCCTTAGCCCAACCTGGTCCATCAAGGTTTGAGATACTAACAGGTGGGGCCCGCCTGTTAGGTCCTTTGTCTTCCCCATGCACAAGATGGACACCATTCCGAGCCATGGCTACCATGGACTCCAACTCTATTTCATGTGCTACAAGGACATCGAGGGGTATTTAAGGGGAGCATCGGGACTGCCTTAAGCCACACAATTGTGACACCACAGAGTGTCGTAACCTTATTTAATGTGCATGATGAGGTCAAAAACTTTATGAAATATGAAATTGGAGGTTGAAACCTTACGGTATGAGGTTTATTTGCGTTTTCGGGCCGTTTCCGAGAGTTTGGGCCTTTCCGGGGGAGTTTGGGCCTAAGAGAAGGGGTTGTGGGCTTTGGTGGGATGGAGTATGAGTCCATTTAGGAGTAGGACTCCTGTTTGGGCTGGTAAATAGGCGTTCCCCCTGCCCTAGTTTGCGCCCCAACAACCCCTTGTGCGCCCCACCTCCCCTCTCCCTCTTGCCGTGCGCCCCCCCATTGCCCCCATTGCTCCCCACCTCTCCACCACCTCTCCTCCACCCCTTGCTGCCCTAGGGTTGCATCTCCACCCCTGCACCTCGAAGATCCATCTATTGGAGCGCTCCGCGATGAGGAGATCCGGTGGATTTGGAGCGAGGAAGGAGATCGCACGAACCGGGAGGAGATCCATTGGGTTTTCGTTCGTCGGGCGAAGGTATGGCCATGGGAATCCTTGGGGTTGATCTAGGTACTGTTCTAAGGGTCATTATCATGTTTTTAGATCAATTGGTGGTGCTGGAATTGAGTAGATTAGATTAGATCTAGAAGTTGCCACGTTCTCTGTTTCGGGCAGCACGAGCAGTCGACCTAGGGTTTGGGTTTTCGCCAATTTAGAGTCGGAATTTAGTCGTACGGCTGTTGAAGAAGTTGTAGGTAATTTCAATACCTTTCAGTGGGTATAAAGAACTTTAAATTCCGCCCAGCCGTTTGAAAGTTATGCTTGTTTTACCGAGCGTATTAAAATCTGTGACGTGATTGGAACAGATCACGGTATTTTGTAGATTAAAAAACTTTAGAGTCCGAATCAGTCTTTCTGTATACTTAGAAAAAGTTAGGAAATTTCTTAAGCTACGCGAGGGTGTACTCGTTTAATTGATTCGGAGTCCCATAACTCAAGTTGTGTCTTTTGGAAGGCTGCTGTCCCGACGGGACAGAACCTCTATTTTTGGGTTTTGCGAGTAGTTTGCAATCTCAGGTTAGAAGAGGGTTTGCGTACTGTTTTGTGGACATGATTGTGAGTGTGTGGTCCCTATGTGCAGGTGGTGTGACCCCGGGAGTGCCTTCTACATCTCGCCAATCCGTCGCCCGTGGTTGAGGCAAGTGTATTGGAATGGGTAGCGGGTTATAGTTTGCCAAATTGGTTGTTATTGAAATCTAATACATGATATGTTCACATGCTATGCTTTAATGATTGCCAATGATATGATGGATATATTTACTAAGTTATGATGCCATGTGATAATGTACAAGTGATTTATGATGTTGGCATGATTGCATACATGACATGATACATGGCCCGGGCGGTGAGAAAGTCATAACTAGTCCGGGGAAGGTCGGTGAGAAAGTTATGACTATTCCGGAGAGCCAATGAGTAAGTCCTACATCGTGATTCCATCCACCGCGGTGTGGGGAAGCGAGGAGTAGGCACCCTCCATCTTCGGGATGGAAGGGGGGAGAGGGTGCACACCGACGGGTGTGTACTCAACCATACCGGTATGAGTTTCCAAGGAGATATGAGCATCGCATCGCATCGCATTGCATACATAATGATGATGATAATGATTTGTGAACATGAATGAGATGATATACATGATGTGAGTTGTTGTAGCCATGTAATTGTTTTTGTTTGTACCATTGCAATATACTTGCTGAGTGATGAACTCACGCTTGTGTTTATGTTGTTTTTTTTAGGTACCATGACACCGGCATGTGGGAAAGGGCATTAGCTACACCTCTTCACGTAGTTCCAATCACATTTACCAACCTTGAGTCATGATCATAATAATAGTAACTAGGTGTATGGATTAATTTTTAATGTGCTGTTGATCCTCTTTGCTTAGCTATTGATATTTGTGTGGTCGGTTTTGGTTCAATTGTTTATGATATATTGCTGCTTTAGATGTCTTATGTTATGAAATATTTTGCTATGATATTGCTATCGTTCAAATCATGATAAAACAAAGGAGATGCTGCCGAAATTTCGGTGTTTAGCATTTGTACCTTTGCTGAAATTTGTCTTCATTTATGGTATTTAGTTGATGTTTAGTCTATGTTTGGTAGCATTCGGGCATACTAGATGCCGGGGTGTTACAGTTGGTATCAGAGCGGGCTGTAGGTCCCTGGAATGTGTATTTTTAGTGTCATACCTTAGGTTACAACTAAAATGTGATGTGGAATAACTTAGAAACATGGCTTCAGTTTTAACTAAAATTTTGTCATAGGATAGCAACATTAAAACTTGCAAAAGTGGTATAACTAATCTAAAATTTGACACACATGGATGCACAGTAGGAAAAGGGTATGGGTATCGTTTCCTTACGCTTAAATGTTGTATTTAAGTTTTGATGTTGAATGCTTCATTTGACAATGCATGTTACTATGTCAATGAGATAAATGATTGAATTGCTCTTGTTGTTGTGATAGAGTGGGGTTGTGGTGCCGAAGGGTTTTGTCACCTCTTTTTGTTCATAGTAAGGGTGAGGTTTGACGGTGTGGCCGGTTAGCGCCATCACCGAAGAACTATTAACCCCTGTAGGAGAAGAGTGCTTACCCTTTCTGTCGTAGATCGGGTAGTTGACTGGAGTCAAATAGAAGAGTGCTACATGTAAAAGTGTGACTATTTCCCTTCCCCGCATGCCAATCTCAATGTATGTATCACTGCCCTTCCCCGGACTAGTTATGACTTTCTCACCGCCCGGGCCATGTATCATGTCATGTAGGACTTACTCACCGCCCGGACTAGTTGTTGTGATAGAGTGGGGTTGTGGATGTGTAACACCCTGGCATTTAATATGCCCGAATGTTACCAAACATAGACTAAACAACATCTAAATACGATAATTAAACATAAATTATAGCAAACGCGCACATGCTAAAAACCGAAATTTTGGCAGCATCCCCTTTGTTTTAACATGAATTAAAGTGATAGCAACATCAGTGCAACATATATCATAGCATAAGACAACTAAATCAGCAATAAAAATGGATAAAACATCATCATAAACCAATTAGACCAAATCCAACCACACCAACATCTATAGCTAAGCAAAGAGGATCAACAACACACTAAAATTATTCCATACACCTAGTTCATGGCACGATTATTGTGATCATGACTCAAAGTTGGTAAAAGTGACTGGAACTACGTGAAGATGTGTAGCTATTGCCCCTTCCCACAAGTCGGTGTCATGGTACCTAAAAAAAACAACAACATAAACACAAGCGTGAGTTCATCACTCAGCAAGTATATTGTAATGGTACAAACACAAACAATTACATGGCTACAACAACTTACATCATGTATATCATCTCATTCATGATCACATATCATTATCACCATCATTATGTATGCAATGCGATGCTCATATCTCCTTGAAAACTCATACCGGTATGGTTGAGTGCACACCCGTCGGTATGCACCCTCTCCCTCCTTCCATCCCGAAGATGGAGGGTGCCTACTCCTCGCTTCCGTTCACCGCGGTGAATGAAATCACGATGTAGGACTTACTCATTGGCTCTCCGGAATAGTCATAACTTTCTCACCGACCTTCCCCGGACTAGTTATGACTTTCTCACCGCCCGGGCCATGTATCATGCCATGTCATGTATGCAAATATGCCAACATCATAAATCACTTTTACATTAACACATGGCATCATAACATAGTAAGCATATTCATCATATCATTGGCAATCATTAAAGCATGGCATGTGAACATATCATATATTAGATCTCAATCACAACCGATCAAGCAACCAATAACCCGCTACCCATTCCAATACACTTGCCTCAACCACGGGCGACGGATTGGCGAGAAGTAGAAGGCACTCCCGGGGTCACACCACCTGCACATAGGCACCACACACTCACAATCATGTCCACAAAACAGTACACAAACCCTCTTCTACCCCGACATCGCACACTACTCTCAAAACCAAAAAATAGAGGTTCTGTCCCGTCGGGACAGCAGCCTTCCAAAAGGCACAACTTGAGTTCTGGGACTCCGAATCAAATAAACGAGTACATCCTCACATAGCTTAGGAAATTTACTAACTTTTTCTAAGTATATGGAAATACTGATTCGGACTCTAAAGTTGTTTAATCTACAAAATACCGTGATCTGTTCCAATCATGTCAAAGATTTTAATACGCTCGGTAAAATAGCCATAACTTTCAAACGGCTGGGCGGAATTTAAAGTTCTTTATACCCACTGAAAGGTATTTAAATTACCTACAACTTCTTCAAAAGCCGTATGACCAAATTCCGAATCTAAATTGGCAAAAAACCAAACCCTAGGTCGACTGCTCATGCTGCCCGAAACAGAGAACGTGACAACTTCTAGATCTAATCCAATCTACTCAATTCCAGCACCACCAATTGATCTAAAAACATGATAATGACCCTTAGAACAGTACCTAGCCCAACCCCAAGGAGTCCCATGGCCATACCTTCGCCCGACGCACGAAAACCCAATAGATCTCCTCCCGGATCGCTCCTCGCTCCAACGGATGGATCTTCGAGGTGCAGGGGTGGAGAGACTACCCTAGGGCAGCAAGGGGTGGAGGAGAGGTGGTGGAGAGGTGGGGAGCAAAGGGGCAAAGGGGAGGGGGCGCACGGCCAAAGGGAGAGGGAGGGGAGGGGACGCTAGGGCACAAGGGGAGGGGTGTGGGGCGCACAAAGGCAGGTTGGGGCGCACAAGGGAGTAGGGGGAGCCCTTTTTACCAGCCCAAAATAGGAGTCCTAATCCTAAATGGACTCATACTCCATCCCACAAAAGCCCACAACCCCTTCTTTTAGGCCCAAACTCCCCCGGAAACGGCCCGGAAACGCAATTAAACCTCCTACCATATGGTTTTAACCTCCAATACCATATTTCATAAAGTTTTTGACCTTAACATTCACATTAAATAATGTCACACCATTCCGTAGTGTCACAGGATGGAATCACGATGTAGGACTTACTCATTGGCTCTCCGGAATAGTCATAACTTTCTCACCGACCTTCCCCGGACTAGTTATGACTTTCTCACCGCCCGGGCCATGTATCATGTCATGTATGCAATCATGCCAACATCATAAATCACTTGTACATTATCACATGGCATCATAACATAGTAAACATATCCATCATATCATTGGCAATCATTAAAGCATAGCATGTGAACATATCATGTATTAGATTTCAATCACAACCGATGTAGCAAACTATAACCCGCTACCCATTCCAATACACTTGCCTCAACCACGGGCGACGGATTGGCGAGATGTAGAAGGCACTCCCGGGGTCACACCACCTGCACATAGGGACCACACACTCACAATCATGTCCACAAAACAGTAGGCAAACCCTCTTCTAACCCGACATCGCAAACTACTCGCTAAACCTAAAAACAGAGGTTCTGTCCCGTCAGGACAGCAGCCTTCCAAAAGGCATAACTCGGGCTCTACGACTTCGAATCAATTAAACGAGTACATCCTCGCGTAGCTTAGGAAATTTCCTAACTTTTTATAATTATACAGAAAGACTGATTCGGATTCTAAAGTTGTTTAATCTACAAAATACCGTGATCTGTTCCAATCACGTCACAGATTTTAATACGTTCGGTAAAACAAGCATAACTTTCAAACGGCTGGGCATAATTGGACGTTCTTTATAGCCACTGAAAGGTATTGAAATAACCTACAACGTCTTCAAAAACCATACGACCAAAATCCAACTCTAAATTGGCGAAAACCCAAACCCTAGGTCGACTGCTCATGCTGCCCGAAACAGAGAACATGGCAAACTCAAGATTCCATCTAATCTACTCAATTCCAGCACCACCAATGGATCTAAAAATAAGATAATACCCCTTAGAACAGATCCTAGACCAACCCCAAGGATTCCCATGGCCATACCTTCGCCCAACGCACGAAAATCCAATGGATCTCCTCCCGGTTCGCGCGATCTCCTTCCTCGCTCCAATCCCGCTGGATTTCCTCGTCACGGAGCGCTCCAACGGATTGATCTTCGAGGTGGTGAGGTCAAGAACTCACCTAGGTGCAGCAAGGGAGGTGGAGAGGTGGTGGAGGGGTGGTGGAGCAATGGGAAGCAATGGGGGAGGGGAGGCGCAAGCAAGGGAGAGGGGAGGTGGCGGCTAGGGCATGGGAGAAGAGGTGGGGGGCGCACCAACAGGAGGTGGGGCGCAATATAGTGCAGGCGGAGGCCCCCAAACAGGAGTCCTACTTCTAAAAGGACTCAAACTCTTCCCCACCAAGGCCCACAACCCTTTCCCCTAGGCCCAAAACTCCCCGGAAAGGCCCAAACTCCCGGAAACGGCCCGGAAACGCTATTAACCTCCATACCTTATGGTTTTAACCTTAATTCCACATTTCATAATGTTTTTGACCTCGACAGTCACATTATATAAGGTTACGTCACAACAATGATCAATTAGCATGCATGTGCCTTCACGGGAGGAAGGAAACAGCCACAATGGAAAAATTTCATGCGTGCATGGAGTAATCCACAGGGAATGCATCCATCATAACACACACTTGTATGTAAACAGCCGTGTTAATGGGAGGAATAAACGGCCATGCAAGTATCAAGTGGTAATAACGCATGCATGCATGCATGCATGGCGCTCAGGATGGAGAGTCAGC
The DNA here is from genome assembly GCA_036346355.1 of Rhipidocladum racemiflorum. Taxonomy (NCBI): domain Eukaryota; kingdom Viridiplantae; phylum Streptophyta; class Magnoliopsida; order Poales; family Poaceae; genus Rhipidocladum; species Rhipidocladum racemiflorum. The sequence goes on from CM070572.1 coordinate 64,596,786, forward strand.
TGCATAAAAAAAATGGCTGCAATGAAGGAATGGCAAGCTAGTAATGGCATGGCAGGACAGAAGGAAACGCATACCACGACGTGATTAGAGAATGAAACGGATAGCCAAACGTTCAGGACTCAAGCCCATCATCCATGTATACATATATACATATACGTTTTAAACACGTGCTGAGGGAAAAAAATAACAAGGAGGTTCTAAAAATCTGAAAAATTCCTCTAAAATACTAGGAACTATTTGGAACCTAACGAAGTTAGTTTCGTGATTTTTCGACGTATAGATTTTTCGCAAAAATTCTTTTAGTGAATCAGACACCTGTACCAATTTTTGTAAAATCAACGACTTACGCTATATAACACATTTTTCAAAAATATTTGAGGAGAACACTCTCGTCTACCAATTATCTTAATTATCAACAAAATTTTAAATCTTATGCTTATTCGAAAATGCCTGATCTTTATTTAATACGATTAGTTTAATAAACATGAATCCGACTTACTTGCGAGGCTTCCAAGTAGACTCCGGAAAATTACAAATAATCCCAGAACCACACTAAAAATATTAAAAGCAATTTTTGGGATGTTACAATAAGCAACCATACCAAGTTATTAATAAAGTTGATTAGACTTGGATTATTGGGTTAAACCTGTTTTCACTGCAATAGTTATTTATTACTTGTCTATGCTTTTCTCTCTTTTCTCTAAACCCTGAAGTGTTCAACAAATGGTTCAAACAAGTGGAAACAATGGAGCCTGTGGGAGTGGTTCTCGACCTAGTGAGAACCCCCATGAAGTGCCATTTCCCCAGCCCATGCCACAAATGGACGTGCAGAACTTTGGAGGTTTTCTTATTGCATAGACTCAACTGATGAACACCCTGATGCAGTAAGTGCAGCACCTCACTAATCAAGCAACCGCTAATAATGCAAATCAGGCGGCTAATAATGGACCGCTTCCCTACTCTAAGCTATAAGAGTTCATGAGGACCCATCCACCCACCTTTTCCGGGAATGCTAATCCCTTAGAAGCAGATGATTGGCTCAGAACTATTGAAAGGAAGCTGCATATATCACCCAGTGTGTGGGAAATGAGAAGGTCCTTTATGCTTCTCATTAGCTTGAAGGAATTGCTAACGAGTGGTGGAGAACTATTATGCTTCTCACGAAAACCCACAAGAGATCACTTGGGATGAGTTCACTATTGCTTTTCGCCAGTACCATGTACCAAAAGGTATCATGGATTTGAAGAAGGGAGAGTTCAGGGCGCTTAAGCAAGAAAGCCAACTAGTGGCAGACTATCTAAACAGGTCCGCACAGCTTACATGCTTCGCCCCTGAAGACATGGCAACTAATAAAGCAAGGCAGTCTCGTTTCACGAAGGGACTGAATTCTAGACTGAAAGTTAGATTGATCACCCACATTTCCTCGATTTCCAAGAATTGATCAATAAGGCTCTTATTCTGGAAGATAAGCGCAAGGAATTAAATGACAACTGCAACTGTAGGATGGCGCAACAAGGAGGTCATCAAGGTCAATAAAGAATGAGGGTTGCTCCTCATCAATTCACCAGATTCCAACCCAAGTCTACATTCAAGCCATCATCACCTGCACTGCATCCATCTAGCCAAAATTTTCAGACACCTGCTCAAGCTAGTACCCCCGTCAGGAGGAAACCCACAAATGGTAGGCATGTGCTACTACAATTGCAATTAGTTGGGACACTTCACCAACAACTATTCCAAAAGAGGGGTGTTACGCCCATTTGCTTTAACCTTTGCACTACCCCTACAAAGGCACTTGTAGCAGGGATGAACCGTGGAGCCCTTCTAGCTAGAGCTATGCCTCAAGCAACTGCGAGAGGCTGAGTCAACTAGATCACAACTGATGGATCCCAAGATGCTTTGGATGTCATACTAGGTAAATTTTTGGTTAACTCAGTACCTGCAACAGTTTGTTTGATTCCAGAGCTTCACATTCTTTTGTTTCTCAAGCTTTTGTTGTTGGGAATGGGATGGATATTAAGAATCTTAAGTGCATGCTATTAGTCCAATCCACTAGATCATAACTCTGATCTAATGTAAGATGTTTTGTGGTAAAATTGTTTATTGATGGAATAGAGTTCCTAGTGAACCTTATTGTGTTACATACCTAGACATTAGATTCCATACTTGGAATGGACTGGTTGTCCAATCACAAGGTTGTTTTGGATTGTGACCAAAGAGTAGTGTCAATTGAAAGCTCGAAAGGCGAGAAAGTGGAATTTTAAGCGACCACAGTTCGTAATGGTCAATTGATGGTCAATAACATTAAAGCCATAAATTTAGAAGATGTACCGGTTGTTAGTGGATACTTGGATATATTCCATGAAGAATTACCTGGTATGCCACCTGATATAGACATTGAGTTTGTAATCGAGTTAGGGCCTGGTACAACCCCAGTAGCCAAGAGACCATATCCGATGCCTACCGATGAGTTGGTAAAAATGAAGAAATTGATTGAAGAGCTGTTAGAAAAAGGTTTTCTGAGTCCCAGTTCATCTCCGTGGTGTAAGTTCAAGCTCCATTAGTTTTGGGGATCATGTGCACCGAAGGTAAACTAGATAGAGTCTAGTTTAGGTAGATCACTGTACAATTAAGAGGGGTCAAGTTTCTTAGTTTGAGCTTCATCATGTGTTGATAAACTCAACCCAAGTTTCATTCAAAGCTTAACCTAGTTAGTTTTTGCATAGAGCTAACCATTCGGCATGTGTTGCGAATGGGTGAAGCTCATGCATTGGTTTTAGCATAATGCTTTGATTTGCATGTGTTACAAATGGGAGAAGCATATGCTTTGATTTTTTTTTGCATGAAGTTCATATTTGCATGTGTTGCAAATATGGTAGTCATGCTTGGTTGATTCTTAATTGAAATCTTATTTGAAGTGCTATTGCTTGGAGCTAAGTTTTGCATGTGTTGCAAAAGGAGAGAGCTCAAGCAATTTAGTTTTTATTGTGTGCATGGTGCTAAAGATTTGCATGTGTTGAAAATAGAGAGCTCATGCACTTTGAGTTTAATTTCGCATTGCTTAGAGCTAAGTTTTGCATGTGTTGCAAAAGGAGAGAGCTCAAGCAATTTGGTTTATTTGGTTGCATGGAGCTAGAGAATTGTATGTGTTGCAATTAGAGAGCTCATGCACTTGAGTTTGATTTGATGATTGCTTCGAGCTAAAGATTTGCATGTGTTGCACATATAGAGCTCAAGCATTTGAGTTTGATTTAGTGTTGCACGAGGCTATGGATTTGCATGTGTTGCAAAAGGGAGATAGCTCATGCACTGTCATTTAATTGTTATTTGCAAATGTATTTTGCATATGTGCGAGAGGTTATGGGTTGCAATCCTAGAGCATGTGAATAGGGCTTGCAAATGTGTTTGCAAGTTGACTTGATCTCGCGTTGATCATCACATGAATAAGAGGATTAAACATGTATGTTCTTGGTTTATTTGCAAAATGTGTTTTTGTAAATAAGTTAAAGTTGTCTAGAAAACTAGCACTACCATAGGCTTAAAGCCAGTTATACCGCATGCCAGTAGTACCGCGGTATGGGCATCGGTACTACAGCTTGTTGGTACTACCGCTCGTTTGAGCTATAGCTTTTTCAGAAAGCATGTGTTGTTTGTCTGAATCTTGAGGCTAGTTAACCACTGTATTAAAGTTGGTACTACCAGAGGTCGGTAGTACTGCTCGTGAAGTGCGTTAGTTATTTTTCAGTAGAACGCGTTTTTCTCTATTTTGGAATGACGGGGCTATCGAAGGTTTGAGCGGTACTACCAAAGGTCGGTAGTACCAGAAACTAGTAGCTGGTAGTTATTTTACAGAGAGAGCAAAAATATAGCACTTTGTGCGTCGGTAGTACTGGGGTGCTATAGCCAACAACTAGTACTCGGCTGGAATCCGACCATTGGATCGGGTCCAGTATTATCAGGATTTTGCCACCAATAGTACCGAGTTTGCTAATTTTCCCCAATTGCCCCCAATGGCTAGTTTTCATGTGGGGGCTATAAAAGGATGTCATGGGTTGGCATTTGGGGTTGCTACACTTGTGGAGTGTTTGTGGGAGTTGTGTAGATGTGTTGACCTCTCCAAATTGGTTTTTGAGCTAAGAGTGAGCCCTAATTGTATGTGTTGCAATTAGGAGTGGGTTGAGAGCCTCATTGTGAATTTGTTGCTCTTGAGGAGGATCCTAATACATGTTTTGCACTTAGATCACCGAAGCGCATGTGTTGTGCTAGGTCAAGCTCAAGCGGAAGGCTTAGCTTATTACTCTTGGTGGTTGCCGCCACCTAGACGGTGTATGAAATGTCATGCAAGAGAGCTCTCAATAGAGGTTGTGAGAAGCCCTGGTGTCGGGACCCGAATTTGCAAATCCGGACCCTCTGTGTATTCAGCACTAGTCCAGGATCACGCTAGTGCACACAGTTTCAACATCGGTACATATCACAATCATACTCAACGAATAATAAAGTACTTTATAGAAAGGAAATATAACGGGTTGCTCAACCTTATGGTCAAGTTACAAAAGTACGCCTCGCAGGGCTAAAGTCTTATTCAAATAGAATCTACAGCGGAATATAAAGAAAACGCGTGGCGCCAACCAATATGCCACAGGCAACTGACTGGGCTCTCCTCCTAGCTTGTCGGCTCTTCCTGGAGCTCCTCCTCCAGTGCTGGCGTTGATTCTTCTTCAACTGATGTTGTATTGTGGCAAGGGTGAGTACTTGGTACTCATCAAGTCATGCACAGAATGCAACTAATATTCTATATGCATGGCTTAATACAAATGATAGGTTAACAGGTTCATTTGCAGTAAAGCAGCAATTAGCAAGTAACATAAGTAGATTCGAAAGCAGTAGAAGCAATGTAGTATCAATAACCTTTCCAGGAGTTAAGTAACACTTTCCCCTTTTCCTAATCCACATTTCCATCAACGTCATCATTAAACCCAACCAAACTTTCCAAGTCCAAGTGGTTTTCATGAAAGTCTAACCTTTGACTGTAATTCCCGAGCAATGTCCAATGCCACGGACACGGCTATTTGAATAGATTTTACACTCTGCAGAGGTTATGCACTTTACCCACAAGATACAGCCAAACACCACAAAGGCGAGTGTCCGTAACAAAGTCTTTCGGAAACTTCTAACTGTACAAGTGGACCTCTCCGGTTGTTGCGCACTAACCCTTCCCTTAGCGAAGGCGAAGTCTAGGCCAATCAACCGTTAGATGGGTACCTGGCCGCAGCCCTGGTACACTCCCCCGTACAACGACACAAAAATGTGTGGTTGTCACCCCGAGGTTCCACAAGCAAGTCATTAGCAACTTAATCAACTAGGTTCGTCCCATTACAGACATGTGGTTGCACGTTTGACTCAGTTCAAAGGCTTGCAAGGTTAAGTCCTTAGGTTGACCAGGGCAAGACTACCCAAAGAACCAAATCAATGTTCTCGGTGCCAATCATGGCCCACCATATCATTCTTGCCACATGCCCTGGTCTAAATCTATTTATCAAACCCTAGTTGATTACCATGCACCACGTGCCATTGATAACAACATCAATAACACATGACACTTCTCGAAAACATGTTCCATATGTCATTAAGTCAATGTTAACATGTAATTATCCAAAATCATGTTGTGACTACGTGGCAGGTCTAAGCAATATACCACAACGGTCTAATTACCCATGTTGGCAATTTAATAATGTCCAACTAAATAATCCACAACTAGGGTGACAAGGGTTTATGGCACATAAGTAATTAATCAAGGTGTCATACTGCAATTTGGCATTTATCTAATTTCCCAGAATTATTTAAAGCATTTTCTAATTGAATTAGCATGCAATAATTTAAATCAGATAGATTTCAAAAATGGGATCAATATGGTCAAACCATAACTTGCCTTCAAAAAGCACTTGTTCTTCATCTTAAGCTGGCTCCTGGGTCAAAACATCACCTTTGAAGCCTTCGGGCACTTCAACGTCTACTCGTAACGCGTGCAAATAGCAATAAATAAATAAAATAGTACACAAAAGTGTTCAAAACTTCAAATAAAATTCATAAACAGAGAGAGCATAATTTTACGAATTTTTAGAAATTTGAATCGCCCAAATCGGAGTTGAAATGCAAAAGTTATAATTGTTTAAAGTTTAAATAATATATTAAATAAATATAAACATAGAAAAATTCATGTCCAAAAATTAATTAAAATTCATATTTGAGTAGATCTCAATTTTATAAAAATTTAGAAACTGTAATCGTTCAAATCGGAGTTAAAATGCAAAAGTTATAAGCGTTTGAAGTTTGGAAATTTAAATAAATCATTAAACCGAATTAATTCATTTATTTTTCTATTGAAAATCCGATTAATGACGTCAGCACGGGATTTGATTTTCCATCGAATTATTTTTCTATTGAAAAATCGAATTATTGCATCAGCTGGTCGATGGACTCGGTCCACGGCTCGGGCTCGGTCCACCGTGGACCCGGTCCACGGGCGCACGTGTCTCTGACACGCGGGACCCACTACTGACGTCAGCACGGCTCGGCCGAGGACAATTGACACGCGGGCCCCACGTGACGTCAGCTTGACGTCACGGGTGACATCATGGAGACGTTGGGCGGCACCGTGACATGCGGGCCTCGCCGGCGTCACGCCTTGGCCCGGCGTCGGCCAGCGGGCGTGACGCGGCGCGCCGGTTCGGTTCCCACGCATGTGGAACAATCTGGGCCGTTGATTTGAAAATCAACGGTCCAGATCAGATCTAACCTCACGCGTTTGGAAATAACGCGGTTGATCTGGACCGTTCGATCTTGATTGGACGGTCGAGATCCGATCGGGTTTCACCGCATCTCTGGGGGTGACGTGGTTTGACCCGGTGCGCAACACGTGGCGGGCTCTACGCTGTCCGATCGAGATCGAACGGTTAGGATCGCTCTAGGCACGATGCGGTTACGGCTACATGGCTCCATCTCAGCCGTTGGATCTAGATCCAACGGTTGGGATTGGATCGAAGAACCGCAACGTGGATTCGTTACGGGGTGACGTGGACGAACGTGGATCGTTGGATCTTGATCCAACCGTCCTGATCTAATCTGGTTTTCTATGGTCTCGGGGAAACGTGGACTCACCGTAGCCGTCCGATGAAGATCCAATGGTGCACGGAGCTCGCGGACGGTGATGCCGTCGCGACAGAGTTGGGTAGCTGGAGACGGAGACGATGACCAAGCCCGCGGTGCTTCGAGGCTCCTCCGGCGAGATGAGTGGTACTCTTCGACGCAGTTTGATGCAGCGGTTCCGGATCTAGGCTCGATCACGGCGGAGGACGACGGAGTCGGCGGCAAACGACGAAAAACCGCGGCGGAACCCTAATCCAACTACGGCGAGCTCTAGCGGGCGTACGGCGGTGGCTCAAGCGCGAAGGTCTAGGGCTACGGGTGCGCACGGAAGAGGGATACACAATGGCAGCGGCGGCGCTTTAAATAGGGGCATCGGCTTCTGTGAAAATCGCAGAAACCGAGGTCCACTCGGCTGCGGCGGCGGAATCCGAATTATATTCGGATTGGGCGACGTGGCGTAACGGTGGCCGTTGAATCAAGATCCAATGGTCGCACACGAATGGGTTCGGTCCGGTCAGTCCGGCTCGGGTCGAACTCGAGTCAGACTCGAGTCTGACTCGGGTCGGATGAACAGTGCTAACCCGATAGATTTTCCAGCAATTAAATAATTTAATTAATTTCTATAAACTCAAATAATTCGATAAAAATAGCAAAATAATCAAAAAAATTCCAGAAAAATTCTGAAAAATACTTTGAGACATTTTGGACTCAAATAAAATATTTCCAACAAAAATTTATTTAAAACTTTTAATTCTTTAATTATTTCAAAAGGGAATAAATTCAAAATAAATCCAAATAAATTCTAGAAAATTCCAAAAAATCACAAAAGTGCAAAATAACATTCAAATTTATGAAAAGCAAAAATTGGGGTGTTACACCTGGCAAAGTTTGCGAAGGCTGGAGCATGCCTACCCAGAGGAGTAAAGTTGTTACCACTAGTGGAATCGAAGCAGGTACTCAAGTGCGAAGCCGATCCAAAGAGTTGGGCTTGCCTCAACGCGGACTAGAGGAGATCGGCAAGTCTTCGAGACCATGAGAAAATATCGTTGTGTGTTTGTGTCTCTTTTACATTCAAGAAATTTACTTTCTTGCTTATTCTTGTTTGCTTGGCTGTGATTACAATTGTTTATTCACTTCCACATTATTTGTTAGGTTTTGAAATAGGGTAATTAGAGTGTATCTCATTAGAGAGAATTTTTATAAATGACTATTCACCCTTCTCTAGTCGTATCCTCGAACCTACACATGGGCAGCGCCTATTTTGTTTGTCAGAAAGAAAGACAAAAGTTTAAAGATGTGCATTGATTATCGTGCGCTTAATGAAGTGACAATAAAGATAAGTGTCCACTACCTAGGATTGATGATTTGTTTGATCAGCTAAGGAGCCGAAGTTTTCTCCAAGATAGATCTTCAATCAGGATATCATTAATTGAAGATTCGTGCAGATGATGTACCCAAGACCGTGTTTTCAACACAGTATGGGCACTATGAGTTCATGCTCATGTCATTTGGATTGACTAATGCCCCTGCATATTTCATGAACATGATGAATAAGGTTTTCATGGAATACCTGAATAAGTTTGTCATCCTATTCATATGACATTCTTGTCTACTCCAAGGCAGAAGAAGAGCGCGTAGAACACTTAAGCCTAGTTCTTGAGAAACTTTAATAGCAGCAATTGTATGCAAAATTTATTAAGTGTGACTTCTGGAAGGAGAAAGTGGAATTCCTTGGACATGTAATGATTTCTAAAGGATTTGCAGTTGACCCAAGTAAAGTAGAAGCGGTATTGCATTGGGAACAACAGAAGTCCGTGGCACAGATTCACAGTTTTCTTGGAACGATGGGATATTACCACCAATTTATTGAAGGATTTTCAACAATTGATTGGCCACTTACACAGTTCTTGAAAAAGGAGAAGAAGTTTGCACGGACACCAGAGTGTGATAAGAGTTTCCAAGAATCTAAGAAGCAATTGACATCAGCACCAGTGTTAGTGTTGCCAGATATTCAGACTAGCTTCGATATCTATTGTGATGCGCTTCGAGATAAGGACTTGGATGCGTGTTGATGTAGAATGGCAAAGTTGTTGGATATGCATCAAGGCAGTTGAGACCACATGAAGAGAATTATTCGACACACAATTTGGAGTTAGCTGTCATAGTGCATGCTTTCAAGTTATGGCATCATTATCTCATTAGAAATAGATGTGAGATATATACGGACTACAAGCGTTTAAAGTACATCTTTACTCAATCCGATCTCAATATCAGACAAATGAGGTGGTTGGAGTTAATCAAGGATTACAATGTGGGAATTCACTACCATCCTGGTAAAGCTAATGTGGTAACCGATGCCTTGAGTCGGAAAAGCCCTAGTGTTAATACGTTAATTGAAGAAAATTAGTTTGAATTGTGGAAGGAGTTTTAGAAGCTAAAGTTGGAAGTGGTACCAAAAGGATTTCTAGCCACTTTTGAAGTCAAGCCGACTTTAAATGATCAGATCAGAGAAGGAGAAAAAGATGATGCCAAGATTAAAAGGATTAAGTCTAAAATGTATGAAGGCAAAGCTAAGAATTTTACTCTAGATGATAAAGGTACCTTGTGGATCAAAGGTCGGATCTGTGTATCTAACAAAAATGAGTTAAAACAGTTGATTCTTGGGGAAGCTCATGACTCAAATTATTCTATTCATCTAGGGAGTGTAAATATGTATCAGGATCTTAAGGAAAGATTTCAGTGGTCTAATATGAAGAGTGAAGTTGCTGAGCATGTAGCCTTGTGTGATATATGTCAGATAGATGAAGGCAATGCATTAGAGGCCAGCTGGTTTGTTACAATCATTGAAGATTCCAGAGTGGAAGTGGAAGGAAATCAGTATAGATTTTATTACCGGTTTGCCTAGAACTCAGGGTGGATATGATTCTATATGGGTTATAGTGGACTGATTGACCAAAGTTGCTCATTTCATACCAGTAAAGACCACTTACTCAGGAGATTATTTGGTGGAGTTATACATATCAAGGATTGTGTATTTGCATAGAGTACCAAAGAAGATAGTGTTAGATAGAGGTACCCAATTTACCTAAAGATTCTGGAATAAGTTGCATGAAGCCATGGGCACCTGTCTGAATTTTAGTACACCTTATCATCTATAGATAGATGGTTAAATCGAAAGAGTTAATCATATTTTGGAAGATATGTTGAGAGCTTGTGCTCTAGCTTATGCTACTTCATGTGCCATTGATGAGTTCAACTATAATAAAAGCTATCGGACAAGTTTGTAAATGTCACCATTTGAGGCTTTATATGGTTGTTCCTGTCGAACTTCGTTTGAATTCGAATGAGACAGGAGAGTGTCTTGCTTTTAGACCTGATATTCTTAATAAAATTGAAGAGTAGATTGCCATGATCAGAGAGAGACTAAAGTTTGTTCAATCAAGACAGAAAAGTTACACTGATAATCGTTGCCAAGAATTGAGCTTTGAACCTAAAGATTTCATGTATCTCAGAGTTACCCCTTTCAAAGTGTCAAAAGGTTTAACGTCAAAGGAAAGCTTGCACATAGATATGTTGGTCCATTCAAAATCTTTAGTCATAGCGAAGTCATTTATCAGTTAGAATTGCTGCATTCTTTGGCAAGGGTGCACAATGTGTTTCATGTCTCTCAGCTCAATAAGTGTCTTCGAGTACCAGCAGAATAGACACCTTTGGAGTCAATCTAGCTGCAAGAGGATTTGACTTATAAGAAGCATCCCATTAAGATTTTGGATATAGATGATCGTAGGACCAGGAACAAGGCAGTTCACTTCTGCAAAGTTCAGTGGAATAATCATTCAGAGAGTGAAGTGACTTGAGAGTGTGAAGAAGATCTGAAGTTAGAATTCCTTAACCTATTTCTTTAGCAAGCCTTGAATCACAAGGTTGAGATTTTGTTAAGGGTGGAGGTTTGTAACATCCCAATTTTTGTAGTTCTTGAATTTATTATGTCTTTTGAAATTTTGAGAATTTTGTGAAATTTATTTGGATTATTTGGAATTTATTTGAATTAAGCCTTCTATTAAAATTATATAAAATTTTGAAAATATTAAACAAAGTCTTGTTGGAAATATTTTATTTGAGTTCAAAATACCATGAAATATTTTCCAATTTTTTTGGAATTTTTTGTACTTTATTTTTTACTTTAGCTTAATGTAATTTCTAGAATTAAATTAAAATGGAAAAGTCTAGAAATGCTTTTGGGCCGCGCTGTAACCCGCTTAGCCGCTACATCCGAAGCCCTTGTACTTGGGTTGTTGGATCAAGATCGGGTGGTCTTGATTGAGCCGTGTCTTGAATGCATGTCAGCCACCAGTTCATCGTCGTGTGAAGGGTCACGATTCGTCCACATCACCCAACCTATATCACACCCAGATTCTGCCGTTGTGCTGCTGTCATCACAGATTTTGCACATATCACACCTGCCTAGACCCTATTTAATGTGGCTGGCCCCGTATTGAATAGAGCACCTCGTGTTGTAAATTACACCTCAATCCATGCAACCAGAGCAGCCGTCACCTTGGCGCAATCTCTCGCTGGAGTTGAAAGCTCATGCCACCATTGTTTTTTCGTCTTTTGCCATGATCATCCATTGTTCCACCCTGTTCAAGGCAGAACTGAGTCTCCCGCATGAAGGCGCGTCTAACCCACTGAAAGGATCGGTATGGCCTAGAGGGGGGTGAATAGGCAATTTTAAAACCTTTTAAGATCTATTAAGCAGATGGTTCACAAATTTGAGACAGGTAAAATAGATTGAGCACCAAAAGACAGTAAACAAGTATCAAGAAGTAAAGATAAAAACATAGACAGACAAAACACAGAGACAAGAGAGATTTTCACCAGGGTTCAGAGATAAAACTCCTACATCCCTACTAGAGCACTTCCTCAGAAGTTTTGCTCCACCAGCAACTAACTGTAGCAGTTCTGGTTTTGTCACTAATGTGACTCTTTTACCACTCCAGTGAGGTGAGTCCAAACCTCTCACAATGATAGTGGCCATCCACAATCACAGTTGGACAGGTCGCACTACAACCACCACTGAACCGTCTAGGAACAGCTAGTTCCAAGAGTAATAGACCATCTACAGGCCCTGTCTCTTGGTTCACTAGACACTACTGAAACTAGACTTCACTTGGAGCTGTAAGAGTGTAGGATTTTGCTTTCAGAGTTTGAGCTTGGTCTCTTTGAGGGCTTTTGAGCTTTTGGGATGCGAGATGTCAAAGAGATGTAAAATTTATCCTTTTGGTGAGCCTCTGAACTGTTTAAATAGGCTACAGGAAGCAAATAGCAGTTATTGGCAAAAAGTAGCCGTTTGCCAATGTCAGACTGAAAAGACAACTCAAAACGATTGTATCTGACAAGGTTTGACAAAGTATACAAGAGGCTCAATGTACTCCGAACCCAAATCAGCGAAAAATGCATTTACGTCGGACCAAGAAGAGTTGGTCCGTCGTACACATGCCTTGAGCAAAAACTGGTCCGCTGTGAGACAATGAAGGACAAGTTTACGACAGACCGAAAAACTTGGTCTGTCGTAGGAGGTAAACTTACTGGTTATGAAACAAGAAGAGAATTGGTTTCAACAGCAAAAACCAGTAAGTTTTACGTTTACTCTGGACCAAGAAAGGTGGTCTGATGTGAAAGGAAGATTTTTGGTCCGTTGTAAACTTAATGCACTCAAATTGGTTTCAAGGGAAAGGCTATCTGCACCGAACCCAAAAAATTGGTCTGGCGTAAAAGGGAAACGCTTGGTTTGAGTTCAGTTAAGGAAGCATTAGTATTTGACTTGAAAGGGATATGAACTCAAAACCAGATATTTAGAGGAATTTCAAAGAATTGAACTAAGCTCCAAGTAGTCTCAATAAAAAGTCCTAAGAACCAAGATTTTGAACTTATGCATAATCCCTCTTTAGTACGGTTGACACCTAGAACAACACATCTAAAAGACTTGAATCAACTCCCAAGTCAAAGAACTAGGAACAAGGAAACCTTAATCTTGATCCTCCTTTCCGATGAAATCTAATAAAACTAATTTAGTTAATCATCAAGCACCAAAACCCAACAATCATTTTAAATAATCCATTAGGGGGCCTAGATGCTTTCAATCTCCCCCTTTTTGGTGATTGATGACAACACTCTTGATTTTAGATGAAAAACTTTTCTTCTTCTGCAAAAGATTGTTAGTCTGACAGAACAAAAGCATAAATTTGATAGAATATGCTCCCCTAAAGATGTGCTTAGGCTTATAAAGAACTATTCTCAGAAAGTTAAGCAATAACATCATAATAAGATTAAGGGAAACCCAGCAAGCATTAATCAGCAAAAAAGAAAGCAGATAAGAATAAGCACAAATACTTTCAGACCAAAGGAGACCAAAGAGAATGTTTTCTACTTCTACTCTAAGGATTGTTGTTTTCTAGTCTAATTACTCCCCCTTTGGCATGAAACGCCAAAAAAATCACTTATTGCGCCTGGAGAAGGTTCTTTTGAATAGAGTTGATGCCCGGTGGCTGACACTGTACCCTGGGGAAGACTGAGTTGGTGCAGCTTGCTCTGAGTGTTCTTCTGCTGAGTGCTTTGGAGATACCATAGCTCTATCATGCCAATTGGGATAATTTGGATCTCCCGGCTGAGATTCAACTGTCTAGTTCCGAAAATCTTCTTGAAGTTCATGAACTGAGTCAATAATGAGAATAGTCTGGTCAAAGATGATGTCACCAAGCTGTTCTTGATTTGAGACCAAATTTGTCATTGAGGCATCAAAGTGATCTATATATCCACGAAGAGTGTGTTCTACCCCATGAACTGCATCATCATGGGTTTTGAACATACGCTCAGAAAAATCAACAAACTGATTGAATTTAGTTTCTTGAGCATTCAGCTTGTTATTGATGTCATATAGCCTATCTTTGAGCAAGTTTTGATTGGTGTTTACTTGAGTAAGCCATGTTCTTAGATCCCATTGATTGTTCTTGAGCATATCAAAAATTTTGGAATTCTCATCCTTTATTCTGCCCTGTTCTTGATATATCTTGTTCATCAACTCATGGGTTTGCTGAACCTGATCATGGTATTGCTGAAGAGCAGCCATATGCTCAATGTGCCTCAAGGCAGCTAGCCTCTGTTCTTCAGCAAATCTCTCTTGGGCATCCTTCAAATCAGTGTTGTATCTTGTGACACTACGGTATGGTGTGACATTATAGAATGTGAAATTAGAGAATAAAACCTTTCGGCGTGAGGTTTTCTCGCGTTGTTGGGCCTTTTGAAGAGTTGTGTCACTCGGAGTGTCGGAACCTTATATAATGTGAATGATAATGTCAAAAATAGTATGAGATGTGGAAATAAGGTTAAAACCATAGGGCTTGGAGGTTTATAGCGTTTCTGAGCCGTTTCTGGGCCGTTTCCGGAGTTTTGGGTCTTTCCGGGGGGGTTTTGGGCCTTAAGGGGGGTTGTGGGCTTTGGTGGGGTGGAGTAGGAATCCATTTAGGATTAGGAAAGGGGCTTAGGGCTGGTAAAAAAGGGTCTCCCTGCCCCTTCGGGGCGTCCACCCCTGCTGCCCTTGCGCCCCACCTCTCCCCCTCCATTGCCTAGCCGCCCCACCCTTCCTCCTTTGTGCCGTGCGCCCCCCCTTGCACCTCTCCACCTCTCCACCACCCCCTTGCTGCCTTTGGGTGGCCTCCCCACCCCTGCATCCTCGTGGATCCATCCGAGGAGCGAGGAGCGAGGAGCGAGGAGCGAGGAGATCTATTGGAGTTTTCGTGCGTCGGGCAAAGGTATGATCATGGGGTTTCTTGGGGTTGATCTAACTACTGTTCTTAGGGTGTTTATCAAGTTTTTAGATTAATTGGTGGTGCTGGATTTGAGTAATTTGGATTAGATCTAGATGTTGCCACGTTTCTGTTTTGGGACAGCATGAGCAGTCGACCTAGGGTTCCTGTTTTCGCCAATTTACATTTCGAATCTGACAGTACGGACTTTTAAGAAGTTGTAGATAATTTCATTATCTTTCCGTGCATATAACGAACGTTAAATTCCGCTCAGCCATTTGAAAGTTATGACTATTTTACCGAGCGTATTAAAATCTGTGACGCGATTGGAATAGATCTCGGTAATCTGTAGATTAAATAACTTTAGAGGCCGAATCAGTCTTTGCTTATACCTAGAGAAAGTTGGGAAATTTCCTAAGCTACGCGATGATGTACTTGTTTAATTCATTCGGAGTCCCAGAGCCCAAGTTATGCCTTTTGCAAGGCTGCTGTCCCGACGGGACAGAACCTCTTTTTTTAGGTTTTGCGAGAAATTGGCAATGTCGGGGTAGATGAGGGTTTGCGTACTGTTTTGTGGTTATGTTTGTGAGCGTGTGGTACCTATGTGCAGGTGGTGCGACCCCGGGAGTGCCCTCTACTTCCCGCCAATCCGTTGCACGTGGTTGAGGCAAGTGTATTGGAATGGTAGCATGTGGTTTGATTGTTTGCCTTGTTTAAATGCAAACTATTTCCATGTTATGTGAGCTTGCCATGCTTTAATGATTGCCGTTGGTATGATGAATATGCTCACTATGTTATGATGCCATGTTATCACGTACAAGTTATCTATGTTGTTGGCATATATGCATACATGGCATGACACATGGCCCGGGCGGTGAGAAAGTCATTAACTAATCCGGGAAGGTCGGTGAGAAAGTTATGACTAATCCGGAGAGCCAATAGAGTAAGTCCTACATCGTGATTCCATCTACCGTGGGTTGTGGAAGCGAGGAGTAGGCACCCTCCATCTTCGGGATGGAAGGGGGGAAAGGGTGCACACCGACGGGTGTGTACTCAACCATACCGGTATGAGTTTCCAAGGAGATATGAGCATCGCATCGCATTGCATATTTGATGATGATAAAGATATGTGATTATGAATGAGATGATAAATATGTTGTGTGTTGTTGCAATGTAAGTTGTTCTTTTGTTCCATTGCAATATACTTGCTGAGTGATGAACTCACGCTTGTGTTTTATGTGGTTTTTAGGTACTTTGAATTCGGCATGCGGGAAAAAGGGGTTTAGCTACACTTCTACACGTAGCTCCACAATCATAGTCTATGATTAATCACTTGGAGACATGATATTAAGAGTTGTGCCATAAATTTAATGTATGGTTTAATTTAGCATGCTTGTGATTCCTTATTGGCTTCGTTATAGCTTATGAAGTGATTGAGCATGGTATTATTGGCGTAATTTGATGATATATCCATTTATGTTGATGTTTTAGATGTCGTGTGCTATGATATATCTTGCCATGATATTGATATTGTGTTAATTCATGTTAAAACAAAGGAGATGCTACCGAAATTTCGATTTGTAGCATTTGCTCATTTGCTATAATTTATGATAAATTGTGGTATTATGTTGTTGTTTAGTCTATGTTTGGTAGCATTAAGGCATTCTAGATGCCGGGTGTTGCTGATTGGTATCGAGAGCTGGCCTTTGTCGTCCTTGGAATGAGTATTTTTAGTGTCATGCTATAGGGTACAACTAAAATATGATGTGGAATAACTTAGAAACATGGCTTAGGTCTTAACTAAAATTTTGTCATAGGATAGCAACATTAAAACTTGCAAAAGTGGTATAACTAATCTAAAATTTGACACACGCGGGATGCACAGTAGGAAAGGGTATGGGAATCATTTCCTTACGCTTAAATGTTGTATTTAAGCTTTGATATTGAATGCTTCATTTGATAAAGCATGTTGCTATGTCTATGAGATAAATGATTGAATTGTTCTTGTTGTTGTGATAAAGTGGGTTGTGGTGCCGAATGGTTTCGGCCGCCTCTCTTATTTCATAGTAAGGGTGAGGTTTGACGGTGTGGCCGGTTAGCGCCACCACTGAAGAACTATTAACCCCTATAGGAGAAGAGTGCTTACCCTTTTCTGTCGTAAAATGGGTAGTTGACTGGAGTCAAATAGAAAAGTTTGGTGGTGGATTCCTTCGGATGTTCTTTATCGTTCTGTGGTCGGTCTTGGATGGTTTTCTTGGTTTTAGTTGATGGAAAACAAAAGAAAAGTGTTTTGTATTGGATTTTCGCGGATCGTTCCGTATGCGGTGTGTGGGTTGTCTTCCTTGGTTGAAGAAGAAGAGGAGTTGTAACATCCCAAAATTTTGCTTTCCTTAAATTCATGTGTGATTTGGCACTTTGGTGAATTTTTGGAATTTTCTGGAATTTATTTGGATTTATTTGGAATTTATTTGAATTTATTCCATTTTGAAATAATTAAAGAATTTAATTTTTCAAATAAAATTTTGTTGGAAATATTTTATTTGAGTCCAAAATGATCCAAAATATTTTCCAGAATTTTTCTGGAATTTTTCTGAGTCTTTTGCTATTTTTAATGAATTAAATGAATTACTGGGAATTATTTTAAATATTAAATCGCTGGAAAATCCAACTCGGGTCAAGTACTGTTCATCCGACCGAGCCCGAGTCAGACTCGAGTTCGAGTCCGACCCGAGCCACGTGACTCGACCGAACCCACTCCTAAACCTAATCAATCCCAACCGTTGGATCAAGATCCAACGGCTGAGATCCGCCCGTACCGGTTCGAGCCGTAACCGGCCCGGATCCGATCGCGCCCGTGCGATCGTGGCCGTCGATCGTGCCACGTGGACGGTTCCCGTGCCGTCTTCCCCGTCGTGTCCGAGCCGGACTCCGCCGGTGAGAGCGCCGCCGTGACCGACTAGGGTTCCGCCCTGAGCACGCCTCCCGGGGCTATTTAATGCCCGGATCGCACCCCGAGGATCGCCATCCCACGCCGGTTCCGAAACCCTAGCTCGCGCCGCTAGGATCCCCACCGTCTCGCCGTTATTGCTCGCCGGAGTAGAGGGAGTCTTCCGCCGCGGTTTTTCGTTGATCCCCGCCGCCTCCGCCGTTCTCCGACGCCATCAAGCCCAGAACGGAGATCGCCGTGTCACGCGCCGCGCTGGGAGTGCCAGCCTTCACGCCGGAGTTGCACGCCCGCCAAGACGGAGGTCGTCGTCTTCGTCTCCGGTCAAGCCAGCGCCGCCGCGTGCCATCGCCGTCCCCGAGCTTCGTGCACCGTTGGATCCAGATCGGACGGCAACGGTGAGTTCACGTGTTTTCCCAAACCCTAGAAACCCGATTAGATCTGGACCGTTGGATCAAGATCCAACGGTTCACAATAACCACGTGCCGTAGCAGTGCTATTATAGGATTAGATCTGGACCGTCCGATTTAGATCGAACGGCCCACGATCATCGAGTAGTTTAACGTGTTAACCCTGGGTCCAATCCGCGCCGTTGATTTTCAAACCAACGGTCGCGATTGCGCCACGTGTCGGGGAGATGGACCGACGCGGTCAGCGCCGTACGCGTGTGAGCGCGTGTCTCTGACACGCGGGCCCCGCATGTCAGAGGGCCCACACGTCAGCCGTGTTTGCGTAGACCCCGCACTGACAGGTGGGTCCCACATGTCAGTCTCACGTGGAACCGTGGACCGAACCGCGCCGTGAGCTGAGCCCATGAGCCGGCTGACGTCAGCCAGCCAATCAGGAGCTGACACGTGTCTATGCTGACGCAATAATTAATTTCCGAAAAAGAAAATGATTTATTAATTCGAATTAATGATTTCAGATTTTGTTTCAAACTTCAAACGTTTATAACTTTTGCGTTTCAACTCCGATTTGAGTGATTCAAATTTCTAAATTTGTATAAAATTGAGATCTACCTAAATATGAATTTTATTTAATTTTTGGACTAAAGTTTTTCTCTGCAAAATTATTTAATTGATTATTTAAACTTTAAATAATCATAACTTTTGCGTTTTAACTCCGAATTTGACGATTCCAGTTTCTAAAAATCCACAAAATTATGTTCTTTCTGTTTATGGATTTTATTTGGATGTTTGGACACTTTTTGCCTGGTGTTTATTTGTGTATTTGCTATTTGCACGCTTTACGAGTAGACGTTGAAGTGCCGGAAGGATTCGAGGGAGAAGTATTGACTCAGGATCCAACTCAAGACCAAGAGCAAGTACTTTTTGAAGGCAAGTTGTGCTTTGACCATGTTGATCCTATTTCGAAATCTATTTTGATTTAAACTATTGCATGCTAGTTCAATTAGAAAGATACTTTGTTTAAACCTGGGGGTTAGATAAATACCGATTTGCTGTATGACACCTTGATTACTTAAGTATGTGCCATGACCCTTTGTCACCCTAGTTGTGGATTACTAGTTGGACATTATTAAATTGCCAACATGGGCTTAGACCGTTGTAGTATACTGCTTAGACCTGCTACGTGCTCATGACATGATTTTGGACAATCAAATGTTAATATTGACTTAATGATATATTGAACCTGTTTTGGAAAAGTATCATGTGATGTTGATGGCACGTGGTGCATGGTAATCAAGCGGGGTTTTGATAAGCTGATTTCGACCGGGGCATGTGGCAAGAGTAACCAGGTGGGCCAGTTGTGGCATTGGGAGTGTTGATTTGGTTTTTCGGGTAGTCTTGCCCTGGTCACCCTAAGGACTTAACCTTGCAAGCCTTTGAACTGGGTCTAACGTGCAACCACATGTCCGGAATGGGACGGACCTAGTTGACTAAGTTGCTAATAACGCACTGTGGGACCTCGGAGGTCAACTACACCCTTTGTGTAAGTTGTGCGGGGAGCGCGTCTGGGCCGAGGCCAGGTACCCATCTAACGGTTGATTGGCCTAGACTTCGCCTTAGCGAAGGGAAGGGTTAGTGCGCAATAACCGGGGAGGACCACTTGTATTGTTAGAGGTTTCCGAAAGACTTTGTTACGGGAACTCGCCTTTGTGGTGTTTGACTGTATCTTGTGGGTAAAGTGCATAACCTCTGCAGAGTTTAGAATCTATTCGAATAGCCGTGTCCGCGGTATTGGACATCGCTCGGGAATTACAGTCAAGGGTTAGATTTTCTCAAAAATAACTTGGATTTGGAAAGTTGGGTTGGTTTAATAATGAAGATGATGGAAATGTGGTTTAGGATGGGGAAAATGTTTGTTAAACTTTTTGAAAGGTTATTTATGCTTTACTTACTTCTATTGCTTTCGAATCTACTTATATTACTTGTCAAATGCTGTTTACTGCAAATATACCTTGAGCTATTCCTTTGTACCAAGCCATGCATATAGTATATTAGCTTGCATTCTGTGCATGACTTGCTGAGTACCAAGTACTCACCCTTGCCTCAACACAACACCAGTTGAAGAGGAGACTACGCCAGCTTTGGAGGAGGAACTCCAAGAGGATCCGTCTACTTAGGGATGCGAGCCCAGTCAGTTGCCTGTGGTATACTGGATGGCGCCACGATGTTACCTTCTCTTTGATTTTTCCGCTGCTACTGTTATTTTTCTCTTAATAAGTTTCGCCTTGCGAGGCATATATTTGTAACTTGACCATAAGGTCGAGTAACCAGTTTGATTATTTAAATAAAGTACTTTTATGGTATCGATTGGTATGATTGTGATATTTACCGATGTTAAAGACTGTGTGCGCTAGCGCGTTCCTGGACTAGTGCTGAATACACAGAGGGTCCGGATTTGCAAATTCGGGGTCCCGACAGGAGTCTAGGGCTGCGCTTCTTTCGGGCGCCTTTCCAGTTTTAATGCTTAGTTTGTTGATTTCTTTATGGGGAAGAAGCATTCGATTTATTCCTGTGGTTGTCTTTCTCCGAGGTTAAAGGAGTTTTTATGAGTTGTGCTGCACTGGCCGAGGGCTGAATTTTTGTGGCTTTGTAGGAGTAAATGGTGGTTGATTTCGTCATATTACTGGTTTGAGAAATCATCTTTGGAAAACCCTTCTTGTTTCGTGAAAGATTGGAGTTTGGTGTTAGGGTTTTATTTGCAAAGGTTTATTTGATCAGTTGGTTCCCTCCTGTGGGAGTCTTTGAGATTGAAAAGTGTTTTGGAGAATTCCTTTTGCATGACCAAGTTTGGGTTTGTTGATCTCATTGCAATTTTGAGAGTCAAGTTTCTTTATGAATTTGGGATGAGCTTTAAAACTAAAATGTTGCAAACAAAGTAAGTAGTCTTTTGACTGAAATTGTTTGTCCCTAGTAAGAATTGCTGTTTAGCATGTTATGTAGCATGTACCAATGTGGTTTATGGGATGATGCATTGTTAAGTTAATTTGTGAGTTGAAACAATTCAATGCGGTTGTTATCTCTAGCTTGAGAATAAATAGACTACTAGTGTTGTAGTTTACTCTTAGCGAGAATGATTGAATATGCTAAAGTACATGCTTAGAATCTGTTGCTTTGCTTTAAAAGTGCTTATGACCCTTGATAATGTTTAAACTTTTAAACCCTGATGCATAGTTTAAACTTTAAGATGATGTAGATCATTGTTATGGATAAAGAAACCTTCTTTGGTTGTTTAAAGATGTTCTAATCTAATGGATTAATAGAGAAATTTAATCGTGTTGTCTAGCGACTTTAATTTGAAAGTTGATTAGAGTTGCTATTTATGTTGTTGCAAACCATTAGTATATTTGGAAGTATGCGTATGTGTTCATATAAATGCTAGTATTGATATCAATTGAGAAGACATAAGACTTATTCTTAATGATGTTGTTAAGGGCAGTGTTAATGCTAGTATTCAATCTATTTTAAATAGTTGGAGTATGTTGTGTGGTGGTAATTTGGTTACCACCTATGTATAGGATAGCTAAAAGCAATGTGTTGTTTGATGATAATCAAATTTTTTTTTTGATATTGATGACTTAGTAGTGATTGTAGTTGTGTAGAATACTTGTTGGAAACCATTGATTAAATGGAGGGTATTGTAACCTGTGGTGATGGAGTGAACCATGGATAATTAACCTGATGTAGAGTTTTATCCTTAATGAATGTATGCCTTGGAATCCTAGTTATGAACTTTGTCTTGTAGAGATAATATTTACATGTTGAAGTCGTTGTTCAACTGAATAAGGTTCGGTTGTCGAGACGTGAATATATAGGAGGTATGAAATTTATATGTTGATCTTGCTGAAAGATTTGTGGAAGTACTATGTTTCAAATTTAGAATAAGAAGTATTATGATTCGGTGATCCGTGGGGATCATTTCAATATAGTCTTGGTTGGGTGCCTTTTTGATAAGCATCATAAACCCTTATTAAAAGTGTTGGGAATGGTAACTAGGGGAAGAATTTGTTGTGAAGCTTTTGGTTGAATTGTGTTGGGGCTTCTCAGGGAGTAAAAAGTGATTATTAAAGTCTTTTAATGGAAAGCGTAGTGGAGTTCTAGAGATGGTTCTTTTTTATGCTGAGCTTGTGTTTAAAAGCTTTTGGACTGGTTTGGTTGTTTGCCATTTTGGTTGAAGGGTTTTCGGTCAAGGTGTTCCATATGCTGTGTTTCAGAGTTTCCCCAAAACTCGTAGTGTTTGGTGTCGACCTTTGGTTTTGGCGAATTTGTTTAGTTCGTGTGGTGAGTTTGTATTTACATCCAAAAGTTTTTGAGTCGATCGCGCCCTTTCACGTTCACACTGAATTATCTTTGGAAATAATTTTAAAAGGAAGCAGATGGTCATAAAGGGTTGTGTTGGAAACTCTTGATATTTAATTTGTAACTCTTTTTGGCTAGAGTTGGAGTTGTTTTGAAAATGTGTGTGATGTTTGCGAGTGCTTCAAAAAGGTGGATTTTATGAATGTTTTACAAGGTGATTTTATTAGTGAGGTGTTCCCCTTTTTGGGAATGAGTTTCCCTCTCCTTGAGGAAGTTTGTGATGGTTGTGGGAGCAGATGCTTGACTTGAAATTTTGATGTTTTCCTCCAAAATGTTGAATTTGGATGAAATGTAATGTTTTGCAAGTTCTGTTTTCAATTGATGTGGGTTCTTTTACGACGTGGTGTTTTACTGTCAACGATGTTGCCGTCATAGTCTATACGATTTAGCGCAACCGTCAGTGTTATGTGTATTTCAATCATGTGATACCGAGGAAGAAGTCTTTTGGTGAATGACTTTTCGGTATTGTTGTTATATGATGAATGAATGGTGAAAAGTAAACAAGACATCGTTTTTAGATGTTAAATGATAAAAGAGTCGTTGAGCCAGGTCGGTGAGAAAGTCATATAAGGATATATGACTAATCCGGAGCGCTCTTGAAAAGTGTGCATGCATGTCATGAATCGAGATGTCCATTTCTTTCTAGTATGAAAAGAAAGAATGAAGAAATTATGGTATTTTGGTTGTGGTGTAGGGAATTTATGCTTCCTTTGTGATTTGGCTTGGATGTTGCCGAATTCTTTCCAAATTGGTTGTTAACGCCTTGGGTTTGAGTTGTCGTGTGTACACTTGGGCTTGATAGCTAAGTGTTTTTGTGTGAGGGCGAGACCCTCTTAAGAAAGGAACCAATTGTGGTTTGGTAAAGTTTTACGATCGTAGCTTGGGGCTAAGTGTCGAACCTTAGTGGTATAAGGGTGGTTTGTGATGGAGGTTGATGATGTATGGGTTTAACCATTATTAAGAGTAGCGATGGGTGGAAGTGAAGTTGACGGTAGTTCGGTGATATTTGTCCTGCCGTGAGCAATTGTCGTCACTAGTTGTTTTTGGATTTGAGTCTTGCTTGGGAGTGGATGGAATGAAATGTTAGTATGATCGTGTATTGGAAGGGCAAGTGTGCCTTAATGAGTTATTCCCCTCGATGGAAATTTTCGGGAATGAAGAAAGGTCGATAAAGGAATTGTGATTGCCTTTGATTATGTCATGTTGAGTTTAATGGAGTGTGGTAGTCAGGTTGGTTGTGATAGAAGTGTGAAGTATTTGTCGTGAGGATTAGAGCGTTTTGGGTTGATGGAGCCCTTTGTGGTTGAAACGCAGATTCTATTTGGGAATGGAAGTGAAGGTCGACCTGTGAGAGGTTACCCTTAGTTGAGCTAGATCATTACTTTTCTCGCCAAGTGTTGGTTTTGAGAACTCGCTTGTTGTTGTTCCGGTTTGAGGTTTCGTGCGGTTGATTTGTGCTGCAGAGAAGTCTTTTGTCCCTTAGGGATTTTGTTGTTGTTTTATTGGCGTCCTTCGGATTCGAGGTCGAATTCTGTTGAAGGGGGGAAGAATGTGACACTACGGTATGGTGTGACATTATAGAATGTGAAATTAGAGAATAAAACCTTCCGGCTTGAGGTTTTCTCGCGTTGTTGGGCCTTTTGAAGAGTTGTGTCACTCGGAGTGTCGGAACCTTATATAATGTGAATGATAAGGTCAAAAACAGTATGAGATGTGGAAATAAGGTTAAAACCATAGGGCTTGGAGGTTTATAGCGTTTCCGGGCCGTTTCTGGAGTTTTGGGCCTTTTCGGGGGGTTTTGGGCCTTAAGGGGGGTTGTGGGCTTTGGTGGGGTGGAGTAGGAATCCATTTAGGATTAGGAAAGGGGCTTAGGGCTGGTAAAGGGTCTCCTGCCCCTTTGGGGCGTCCACCCCTGCTGCCCTTGCGCCCCACCTCTCCCCCTCCATTGCCTAGCCGCCCCACCCTTCCTCCTTTGTGCCGTGCGCCCCCCCCTTGCACCTCTCCACCACCTCTCCTCCACCCCCTTGCTGCCCTTGGGTGGCCTCCCCACCCCTGCATCCTCGTGGATCCATCCGAGGAGCGAGGAGCGAGGAGCGAGGAGATCTATTGGAGTTTTCGTGCGTCGGGCAAAGGTATGATCATGGGGTTTCTTGGGGTTGATCTAGGTACTGTTCTTAGGGTGTTTATCAAGTTTTTAGATTAATTGGTGGTGTTGGATTTGAGTAATTTGGATTAGATCTAGATGTTGCCACGTTTCTGTTTTGGGACAGCATGAGCAGTCGACCTAGGGTTCCTGTTTTCGCCAATTTACATTTCGAATATGACAGTACGGACTTTTAAGAAGTTGTAGATAATTTCATTATCTTTCCGTGCATATAAAGAACGTTAAATTCCGCCCAGCCGTTTGAAAGTTATGACTGTTTTACAGAGCGTATTAAAATCTGTGACGCGATTGGAATAGATCTCGGTAATCTGTAGATTAAACAACTTTAGAGGCCGAATCAGTCTTTCCTTATAGCTAGAGAAAGTTGGGAAATTTCCTAAGCACTTTTGTCCTGCTATTTGAGATAGCAATCTTACCATTTCCCTTTACCTTTCTCCTGCTATTATCGCCAAAAGTGATTTTGTGACTGGAATTACTTTCCTTTTCAACTGAGGTGAACATCCTTGATGAGCCGATCATATGTTGAGTACATCCACTGTCAATTACCCAATGATGACCACCACTTTTGTAGTTCACCTAAACAGACAGAATCATTTCTTGATTTTAGGTACCCAAATGCTTTTGGGTCTAAAGATGTTAGTTTCAACAATTTTGGGGCCAAAAGGATTAACAAGCAAAGACTTAGGCACCCAAACAGCT
This sequence comes from Rhipidocladum racemiflorum, assembly GCA_036346355.1. Classification (NCBI taxonomy): domain Eukaryota; kingdom Viridiplantae; phylum Streptophyta; class Magnoliopsida; order Poales; family Poaceae; genus Rhipidocladum; species Rhipidocladum racemiflorum. The sequence goes on from CM070572.1 coordinate 64,622,367, forward strand.
TTAAGCTTTCTATCTAGATTCGAGGGACCAACAAACTTCACATTCATTTTCCCCCTAAAATCTTTGAATAACATGTAGTGTGCATCAACCATGCAGTTTCTCTTTGCCTTTGCTTCTGGTGTGCTAGCAAACATGCATACATTTGAACTATGGTCAAATCTATGACAGTAGTAACACTTAGTGCCTTTCTTGACAAAAATTTGTCTTGGATCTTGGCAATTCATCTTTCTTGGGCATATTGTCTGTCTTATATCCAATGCCTCTTTTGCCCAAGGTGACTTTTTGCTCTCCAAGAATTTTATCAAGAATGACACTTCCAAGAAAGCATTTTTCTAGTCCTTTGTCAAACTTAGCAATTTTTGTCCTTAGTTCAAGATTTTCCAACATGAGCTTTTTAGCACATAAAGCATTGCTACGATTATCATCAAGTGTGCAGGAAGAGCTAGAAGCAGAGATTTCATTACAAGCCAAATCGCTGGTAATAGAAGTATCACGAGTAGAACCAATCTTTGATTTGCTCGTAGTTAATTCCTTACTCATTTCTAGTTCACAGTGTTTGTCAAGCAAATCATCATGAGTCTTAACAAGTCATATATGAGTTGCATTCAAGGAATCTTGAGCATTTGTAAGTAAATCATGATTGATGACTAGAGCATTATGAGCAAGAGTAAGATTATCATGAACAGCAATGAGCTCATTATGGCTAGTCTCCAAACAGTGAAACTTGTCTTGCACTTCTTCATACTTAGATTCAAGAATTTTGATCTTAGAGACAAGCAAGTCATTATTATCATTTAGACTAGCAATAGTTTTCTTAAGAGCTTTATCCTTAGAAGTTTTAGCACACAAGGCATCATTAAGCTCTTTAATGATCTCAACTAGCCCATCATAAGAAGGAGAGTCATTTACCTTGTCCTCATCACCTCTTGCCATAAGACAAAATGACAGAGAAGGTGAAGGTGGAGTAGACTCATCCAAAGCCAGTCCAGCCAGCCCCTTAGACCTTGAACTTTCTTCATCATCAGAGGAGGAAGAGGATTCATCACTTGAGCTTTCTTCGTCGGTAACCCATTCACCAATATGTGCCTCCTCCTTCCCCTTTTTCCAATGTTTCTTAGATAACTTCTTTTTGTGATAAACTTTCTTGCGACTGTTGTAAGTATTTTCATTGATTTCTTCATCTTTGCCCTTGCCCTTTTTCTTGCTTTTGTTGGGACATCGAGCTGCAATGTGCCCCTTTTCATTGCATTCAAAACAGGTGATATTTGAGAAAGGGTTTTTCTTGGAAAACTGATTATATACCTTTCCTCTGTCTCTGGCATTAACTCTCCTCATGATTTTGTTTGTCGATCTCATGAGTAATGCCAGTTTCTTGACATCTTCGTCCTCTTCATAGCTTGAATCATCATCTTCTTCACTAGATGACTCTTGCACCTTTTCTTTGGCTTTGAGAGCGATAGATTTCTTCTTAGGTGCATCTTCTTCAGCCAGAGTAAGTTCATGTGCAGAGATCTTCCCCAATAACTCAGTGGGTGTTAGTTTTTTGAGATCTCCACTGTTTGATAGATAAGTAATCAAACTGTGATAGGCATGAGGCAGCACTCTTATCATTTTCCTGCAAACTTCCACATCATCAACTTTAATTCCAAGACCTTTGAGTTCATTGACAATAGGATTAAGTCTAGAGAACATATCATTAGCATTTTCATGAGGAAGCATTTTGAATTGATCAAACTATTTTTGTCTAACAACAAAATACTTCTCTTCTTTCACATCAGAGGTGCCTTCATGAATTTCTTGTAGAGTGGTCCAAATATCATAAGCAGTAGACAGATTGTTCACTCTATCAAAAACTTCTATGCTAAGACAGGAGAATATAGCATTTCTAGCCTGAGCATCATATTGCATGTTTTTAATTTCCCCAGGTGTGGGTTCTGAGGAAAAGGACTGTCCCTCAGGTATGACCCGTGGAGGTAAAGGTTTTTCAGTGACTCTCCACACGTCATAACCAACAGCCCCAAGATAACACCTCATGCAAATTTTTCAGTAAGCATAATTAGTGCCATCAAAAACAGGAACTCTTCCTACACTGACAGTAGCAGACCCATTTCCCTCGGCCATTACCCAAGCTAATTAAGCTTGAACAGGGTAAAACCTGGCTCTGATACCACTTGAAAGGATCGGTATGCCCTAGAGGGGGGGTGAATAGGCAATTTTAAAACCTTTTAAGATCTATTAAGCAGATGGTTCACAGATTTGAGACAGGTAAAATAGATTGAGCACCAAAAGACAGTAAACAAGTATCAAGAAGTAAAGATAAAAACATAGACAGACAAAACACAGAGACAAGAGAGATTTTCACTGGGGTTCAGAGATAAAACTCCTACATCCCCGTTAGAGCACTTCCTCAGAAGTTTTGCTCCACCAGCAACTAACTGTAGCAGTTCTGGTTTTGTCACTAAGGTGACTCTTTTACCACTCCGGTGAGGTGAGTCCAAACCTCTCAGAATGATAGTGGCCTTCCACAATCACAGTTGGACAGGTCGCACTACAACCACCACTGAACCGTCTAGGAACAGCTAGTTCCAAGAGTAATAGACCATCCACAAGCCCTGTCTCTTGGTTCACTAGACACTACTGAAACTAGACTTCACTTGGAGCTGTAAGAGTGTAGGATTTTTCTTTCAGAGTTTGAGCTTGGTCTCTTTGAGGGCTTTTGAGCTTTTGGGATGCGAGATGTCAAAGAGACAACGAAGGACAAGTTTACGACAGACCGAAAAACTTGGTCTGTCGTAGAAGGTAAACTTACTGGTGTGACACCACGGAGTGTCGTAACCTTATAAAATGTGAATGTTGAGGGCAAAAACATTATGGAATGTGGAATTGGAGGTTGAAACCATACGGTATGAGGTTTATTCGTGTTTCCTTGCTGTTTTCGGGAGTTTGGGCCTCTCCGGGGGAGTTCGGGCCCAAGGGGGATGTGTCGTGGGCCTTGGTGGGAGGATTTTTGGGCCCATGAGGGAGGAGGCAGGTTATCCTGCCTTGGGGGCGTCCTCCCCCTGCCCACATGCGCCCCCTCAACCCTAGCCGCCTCTACCTCTTCCCCATGCGCCTCCACCTCTCCCCCATGAGCCTCCACCTCTCCCATATCCTCTCCACCCCCTTGCTGCCCTAGGGGAGATCCCCACCTCTCCACCCTGCTGTCCTCTTCGTTGGGAGGCTCCACGATGAGGAGATCCGGCGGAATCGGCGCGAGGAAGGAGATTGCGCGAACCGGGAGAAGATCCGTTGGGTTTTCGTTCGTCGGGCGAAGGTATGGACACGGGGATCCTCGGGGTTGGTCTAGGATCTGTTCTAAGGGTTAATATCATGTTTTTAGATCAATTGGTGGTGCTTTAATTGGGTAGATTAGATGAAATCTAGAGTTTGCCACGTTCTCTGTTTTGGGCAGCATGAGCAGTCGACCTAGGGTTTAGGTTTTCGCCAATTTAGAATCGGAATTTGGTCCTCCCCCTGTTAAAGAAGTTGTAGGTAACTTCCATACCTTTCAGTGGGTATGAAGAACGTCCAATTCCGCCTAGCCGTTTGAAAGTTATGCTCATTTTACCGAACGTATTAAAAACTGTGACGTGATTGGAACAGATCACGGTATTCTGTAGATTAAACCACTTTAGTGTCCGAATCAGTCGTTCTATATACTTAGAAAAAGTTAGGAAATTTCCTAAGCTACACGAGGATGTACTCGTTTAATCGATTCGGAGTTTTAGAACCCGACTTATGCCTTTTGGAAGGCTGCTGTCCCGACGGGACAGAACCTCTGTTTTTGGGTTTTGCAAATAGTTTGCGATGTCGGGGTAGAAGAGTGTTTGCGTACTGTTTTGTGGACATGATTGTGAGTGTGTGGTACCTATGTGCAGGTGGTGTGACCGTGGGAGTGCCTTCTACTTCTCGCCAATCCGTCGCCCGTGGTTGAGGCAAGTGTATTGGAATGGGTAGCGGGTTGTAGTTTGCTAGATTGGTTGAGATTGAAATTGAATATATGATATGTTCACATGCCATGCCTTAATGATTGCCAATAATATGATGAATATGCTTATTATGTTATGATGCCATGTGTTAATGTACAAGTTATTTATGATGTTGGCATGTTTGCATACATGGCATGATACATGGCCTGGGCGGTGAGAAAGTCATAACTAGTCCGGGGAAGGTCGGTGAGAAAGTTATGACTATTCCGGAGAGCCAATGAGTAAGTCCTACATCGGATTCCATCCACCGCGGTGTATGGAAGCGAGGAGTAGGCACCCTCCATCTTCGTGATGGAAGGGGGGAGAGGGTGCACACCGACGGGTGTGTACTCAACCATACCGGTATGAGTTTCCAGGAGATATGTGCATTGCATTATATGAGGATGTTATTTGATGATGTCAATGATATGCTTACACTATGAATATGAGATGTGTATGATGTCGTATGTGAAAAGTGGTGATGAAGGTATTGGAATGTATTTTCTTGTTCCATTGCAATATACTTGCTGAGTGATGAACTCACGCTTGTGTTTATGTTGTTTTTCTTAAGTACCATGAAACCAGCATGCGGGAAAGGGAGCTAGTCACACATCATCACTTAGCATCACACATATAAACAATGACATGTTCCTTCCTTTAATTGTGATGGTTAATTCACTGAACTAAATTGTGGTGTTAATGCTTTGTTGGTTGCCATGAGTAAATGATTAGTCCATATTTGACTTGAGACGGATAGGATTATATCCTTAGCTATATGATGGCTGAAATTCCTGTTTTCTCAAGTTATTGCTATCGTTCTTTATGCTATCTTGATATGTTAAGATTGTTGTTGCTCAATTCATGGAAAAACAAAGGAGATGCTGCCGAAATTTTCGGTATTAGCATTTGCTCCTTTGCTGTAATTTACTTGTAATTGTGGTATTTAGAGGTTGCTTAGTCTATGTTTGGTAGCATTCGGGCATATTAAATGCCGGGGTGTTACAACTGGTTATGAAACAAGAAGAGAATTGGTTTCAACAGCAAAAACCAGTAAGTTTTACGTTTACTCCGGACCAAGAAAGGTGGTCTGATGTGAAAGGAAGAGTTTTGGTCCGTTGTAAACTTAATGCACTCAAATTGGTTTCAAGGGAAAGGCTATTTGCACCGGACCCAAAAACTTGGTCTGGCGTAAAAGGGAAACGCTTGGTTTGAGTTCAGTTAAAGAAGCATTAGTATTTGACTTGAAAAGGATATGAACTCAAAACCAGATATTTAGAGGAATTTGAAAGAATTGAACTAAGCTCCAAGTAGTCTCAATAAAAAGTCCTAAGAACCAAGATTTTGAACTTATGCATAATCCCTCTTTAGTACGGTTGACACCTAGAACAACACATCTAAAAGACTTGAATCAACTCCCAAGTCAAAGAACTAGGAACAAGGAAACCTTAATCTTGATCCTCCTTTCCGATGAAATCTAATAAAACTAATTTAGTTGATCATCAAGCACCAAAACCCAACAATCATTTTAAATAATCCATTAGGGGGCCTAGATGCTTTCACCCACCAAGAGACACCGCTGTTTGGTCACCAGAACACCATTGATGAGGTCATCGTCCTTCTCTCTAGTGAGACTTCACCGTCAAGCACCACTACCCTTTGCGAACTTCCTCAGCCGTCAGATCCCAGGTGAGCGGTTAGATGCATGCTGTGTGTCCTCGATTATCACCGATCATCTCTCGTAGCCTCTACCGTTTGATCTAGATCGGATGGGCGAGATTGTGCCAAATGTTGCACTCTAAAATATGACACGTAGCTTGCTACTGCCATCAACCCTTGCGCGTGTGACACTACGGTATGGTGTGTCATTATAAAATGTGAAATTAGAGAATAAAACCTTTCGGCTTGAGGTTTACTCGCGTTTTTGGGCCTTTTGAAGTGTTGTGGCACCACGGAGCGTCGTAACCTTATAAAAGGTGCATGATGAGGTCAAAAACATATTGAAATATGATATGGGAGGTTAAAACCATAAGGTATGGAGGTTAATAGCGTTGTCGGGCCGTTTCCGGGGTTTTGGGCCTTCAGGGAGTTTGGGCCTTAAAGAGGGGGTTGTGGGCTTTGGTGGGATGGAGTGGGAATCCATTTAGGATTAGGAAAGGGGCTTAGGGCTGGTTAAAGGGGGGTTTCCCTGCACTTTTGGGCGTTCTCCCCCTGCCCCTTGCGCCCCCAAGTGCCCTAGCCGCCTCCCACACCTCCCCACCTCCTCCTTGGGCGCCTCCACCTCCCCCAAGCCTCTCCCCTTGCGCCACCACCCTCTCCACCACCTATCCACCTCCCTTGCTGCGCCTAGGTGAGTTCTTGACCTCACCACCTCAAAGATCCATCCATTGGAGCGCTCCGCGACGAGGAGATCCAGTGGATTTGGAAGCGAGGAAGGGGATCGCGCGAACCGGGAGGAGATCTATTGGGTTTTCGTGCGTCGGGCAAAGGGGATCGCGCATATGTACCTTTGCTGGAATTTATGGTAACTTGTGGTATTTAGATGTTGTTTAGCTTATGTTTGGTAGCATTCAGGCATAGTAAATGCCGGGGTGTTACTGATTGGTATCGAGCGAGTGTAGGTCCTTGGAATATGTATTTTTAGTATCATACCTTAGGTTACAACTAAAATGTGATGTGGAATAACTTAGAAACATGGCTTAGGTTTTTACTAAAATTTTGTTATAGGATAGCAACATTAAAACTTGCAAAAGTGGTATAACTAATCTAAAATTTGACACACAATGGATGCACAGTAGGAAAGGGTATGGGTATCGTTTCCTTACGCTAAATGTTGTATTTAAGCCGATGATGAATGCTTCATTTGATAATGCATGCTGCTATGTCGATGAGATAAATGATTGAATTGTTCTTGTTGTGGTGATAAAGTGGGGTTGTGGTGCCGAAGGGTTTCGGTCACCACTTTTGTTCATAGTAAGAGTGTGGTTTGACGGTATGGCCGGTTAAAGCCATCACCGAAGAACTATTAACCCCTGTAGGAGAAGAGTGCTTACCCTCTGTAAGAATCGGGTAGTTGACTGAGTCAAATAGAAAAGTTTGGTGGTGGATTCCTTCGGATGTTCTTTATCGTTCTGTGGTCGGTCTTGGTTGGTTTTATTGGTTTTAGTTGATGGAAACCAAAAGAAAAGTGTTTGGTATTGGATTTTCGCGGATCGTTCCGTATGTGGTGTGTGGTTTTGTCTTTCTTGGTTGAAGACGAAGAAGAGGAGTCTAGGGTGGCGCTTCTTTCGGGCGCCTTTCCACTTTTAATGCTTAGTTTGTTGATTTCTTTATGGGAAAGAAGCATTCAATTTCATTCCTGTGTTTGTCTTTCTCCGAGGTTAAAGGAGTTATTGCGGAGTTGTGCCAGACCCGACTGTTAGGGCTGAAGATTTGTGGCTTTGTAGGAGTAAGTGGTGTTTGATTTCGATATTTTACTGGTTTAAGAAATCATCGTTGAAAAACCCTTCTTGTTTCGTGAAAGTTTGGGGTTTGGTGTTAAGGTTTTAATTGCAAAGGTTTAATTGAGCGCTTGGTTCCCTTTCGAGAAAATTGTCTTTTAACCATTTTCCTCTATGGGAGTCCTTGAGATTTAAAAGTGTTTTAGAAAATTCCTTTTGCATGACCAAGTTTGGGTTTGTCTCATTGCAATTTTGAGAGTCAAGTTTCCTTGTGAATTCGGGATGAGCTTTAAAACTAAAATGTTGCAAACAAAGTAAGTAGTCTTTTGACTGAAATCGCTTGTCCCTAGTAAGAATTGTTGTTTAGCATGTTATGTAGCATGTACCAATGTGATTTATGGGATGATGCATTGTTAAGTTAATTTGTGAGTTGAAACAATTCCATGCGGTTGTTATCTCTAGCTTGAGAATAAATAGACTACTAGTGTTGTAGTTTACTCTTAGCGAGAATGATTTAATGTGCTAAAGTACATGCTTAGAATCTGTTGCTTTGCTTTAAAAGTGCTTATGACCCTTGATAATGTTTAAAGTTTTAAACCCTGTTGCATAGTTAGAACATTAAGATGATGTAAACTGCTGATAGTGTTAAAGAAGCTTTGCTGGTTGTTTAAATATGTTCTAATTTAAACATGTTTGTAGAGAAATTTGATCATGCTAGCTTGTGACCTTAACTTGGAAGTTAATTAGAGTTGCTATTCATGTTGTTACAAAATATTAGCATGATTGGAAGTATGCAGTCGTGTTCCTAAAATGCTAGTTTTGATATCAATTGAGAAGACATAAGACTATTTGTTAATGATGTTGTTAAAAACATTGTGCTAATCTAACTTATTAAATCCAATTTAATAGTTGGAGTATGTTGTGTGGTGGAAGTTTTGTTATAACCGATCTATAGGGTAGCTAAAAGCAATGTTGTTGATTGATGATTTTGCAAAGAATTGATATTGATGCTTTGGTAGTGTGGTTAATTGTTGGAAACCATTGATCCAATAGAAGAAAAAGTGTAAAACTGTGGTATTATGTCAAGTACATGTTGTGATGGGATGAACAATGGATAATAATCATGATGCAAGATTTTAATCTTAATGATTGCATATCTTAGAATCCTATTCTGAATTTTATCTTGTAGAGATATTACTTATTTGTTGAAGTCATTTTATAGATTGAACAAGTTTCAATTGTCAAGATTTTGACGTATGGATGGTATAAATTGATAGGTTGACCATGCTCAAGTAGCTGTTGAAGTACTATGTTTCAAATTTAGAGTAAGAAGTATTATGATTTAGTGATCCGTGGGGATCATGTCAATGTAGTCTGGGTTGGGTGCCTTTGTGATAAGCATCTTAAACCTTAATTAAAAGTGTTGGGAATGGTAACTAGAGGAAGAATTTGTTGTGAAGCTTTTGGTTGATTTGTGTTGGGGCTCCTCAAGGAGTAAATAGTGATTCTTGAAGTCTTTAATAGAAAGCGTAGTGGAGTACTAGAGATGGTTCTTTTTATCTTTGAGCTTGTGTTCAAAAGCTTTTGGACTGGTTTGGTTGTTTGCCATTTTAGTTGAAGAGTTTTCGGTCAAGGTGTTCCATATCTTTGTGTTTCAGAGTTTCCCTAAAACTCGTATAAATTGGTGCAAATATTTGGTTTTGGCTAATTTGTTTAGTTGGTGCTATGAGTATGGATTTACACCCCAAAAGTTTTTGAGTCGATCGTGCCCTTTCGCGTTCGCACTGAATTATCTTTGAAATTAATTTTAAAAGGAAGCAGATGGTCATAAAGGGTTGTGTTGGAAACTTTTGAGTTAAGCCCTTGATGTGTAACTCTGTTTGGCTAGAGTTGGAGTCATTTGGAAAATGTGTCTGGTGTGCGGATGTTTCACAAGTCTGGATTTTTATGAATGCTTCATAAGTGAATTTGGTTAGAGAAGAGTTTTCTTTTGGGATTGAGTTTCCCTCTCTTTTGATAAAAATTATGGCAGTTGTTTGTGCAGATGTCTAACTTTGGAGTCAATGTTCTTTTCCAAAACGTTGATCTTGGTTAAAATGCGATGTTTTGCAAAGTTTAGCTATCTATCGTTGGTGGGTTCTGATTTGATGTGGTGCCTTACTGTTAATTATGTTGCCGTCATAGTCTATATGATTTAGCGCAACCGTCAGTGTTATGGGTATTTCAATCATTTGATCACCGAGGAAGAAGTTATTTGGTGAATGACTATTCGATTACCGTTGTTCCATGATGAATGAATGGTGAAAAATAAACATGACATCGTTTTTACAAGTTAAATGATAAAAGAGTCGTTGAGCGGATCGGTGAGAAAGTCATATATGGAGATATGACTAACTGGAGTGCTCTGAAGAATGTGCATTTATGTCATGAAACGAGATTTCCCTTGCTTTCTAGTATGAAAAGAAAGAATAAAGAAATTATGGTATCTGGGTTGTGGTGTAGGGGATTTATGCTTCCTTTGTGTGCTCTTTGGATGTTGCGAATTCTTTCCAAAATGGTTGTTAACGCTTTGGGTTTGAGTTGTCGTGAGTGCACTTGGGCTTGATAGCTAAGTGTTTTTGTGTGAGGCGAGACCCTCTTAAGAAAGGAACCAATTGTGGTTTGGTAAAGTTTTACGATCCTAGCTTGGGGCTAGGTGTAGAACCTTAGTGGTATAAGGGTGGTTTGTGATGGAGGTTGATGATGTAAGGATTTAACCTTTATTAAGAGTAGTGATGGGTGGAAGTGAAGTTGACGGTAGTTCGGTGATGTTTGTCTGCCGTGAGCAATTGTCGTCACTAGTTGTTTTGGATTTGAGTTTTGCACGGGAGAGGATAGAATGAATGTTAGCATGATCGTGTATCGGAAGGGCAAGTGTGCCTTAATGAGTTATTCCTCGAGGAATTTTTTGAGAATGTAGAGAGGTCATTAAAGGAATTGTGACTTGCTTTGATTATGTCATGTTGAGTTTAATGGAGTATGGTAGTCAGGTTGGTTGTGATAGAAGTATGAAGTGTTGGCCGTGAGGATTCGAGCGTTTTGGGTTGATGGAGCCCTTTGTGGTTGGTACGCAGATTCTGTTTGGGAATGGAAGTGAAGGTCGACCTGTGAGAGGTTGCCCTTGGTTGATGTAACACCCCAAAATTTTGCTTTTCTCAAATTCATGTGTGATTTGGCACTTTGGTGAATTTTTGGAATTTTCTGGAATTTATTCGGATTTATTTGGAATTTATTTGAATTTATTCCATTTTGAAATAATTAAAGAATTTAATTTTGCAAATAAAATTTTGTTGGAAATATTTTATTTGAGTCCAAAATGTTCCAAAATATTTTCCAGAATTTTTCTGGAATTTTTCTGAGTATTTTGCTATTTTTAATGAATTAAATGAATTTTTGGGAAATATTTTAATTATTAAATCGCGGGAAAATGCGAGTGGGTTTGTACTGTTCATCCGACCGAGCCCGAGTCAGACTCGAGTTCGAGTCCGACCCGAGCCACGTGACTCGACCGAACCAACTCCAAAACCTAATCGATCCCAACCGTTGGATCAAGATCCAGCGGTGAGATTTCCGTACCGCCGGTCGAATCCGGCCGGATCCGATCGGCGTCCGCTATCGTGGCCGTTGATCGTGCCACGTGGACGGCCGTGCGTCGTCGTCCCCGCCGAGTCCGAGCCGGACTCCTCCGCAGCGTCGCCGCCGTGTAGGATTAGGGCTCCGTCCCGTGCGCGCATGCCGAGGGCATATAAGTACAGGGTGGTACCCCGAGGACCACCGAGACCCAGCGCACTCTCTGCCCTATCTCACCGAGCCTCAGCCGCCGTAGATCCGCCGGAATCGCTCGCCGGAGTCATAGCACCCCTCCGCTGCGGTTCTGCTTGATTCCGCCGCCGTCCGCCGTCCCCTGCCGCCATTGACCCCAGATCCGGAACCCCCGAAGAAAGGCGCACCCGAAGAGACCTTTCACCTCGCCGGAGCACGCCCCAAACGCCCGTTCGTGTGGTCGCCGTCCTCGCCGCCAGCGACCACAACCGCCCGTGAAGCCATCGCCGACCCGAAGCTCCACCAACCGTCCGATCAAGATCCAAGGGCTCGAGATCGCGCCACGTCACCCTCGGTGAGTTCAGTTGAAAATCCTAGATCTAATCTCAACCGTTGGATCTAGATCCAGCGGCAGGTCGTGCCACGTGGCGGAATCGCACCAGGCTGGGTTGGATCCGGACCGTTAGATCAAGATCCAACGGCCCAGATCAACCCGTGCGCCCAAGCACTTGAGGCCCAAATCCAATCCTAGCCGTCGGTTTTCAAACCAACGGCTACGATCGTGCCACGTGTCCAGGGAGCCGAACCGCCGCGCCACGCGGGCGTGTGCGTGGGTCACTGACACGCGGGGCCCGCGTGTCAGCGACCGCACCGTGACGTCACCCATGACGTCATCGGATGGACCCACCTGCCGCCGACTGCGGCCGAGCCCGCCGACGCCGATGACGCTACCCGAGTGGTCCCACATGTCGGCCTTCACGCGAGCCGTGGGATCGGGTCCACGGTAGACCGAGCCGAGCGTGGACCGAGTCCATGGACCGGCTGACGTCAGCAGACCAATCCAGTGCTGCCACGTGTCCATGCTGACGCAATAATTAATTTCCGAAAAAGAAAATGATTTATTAATTCGAAATAATGATTTCAGATTTTGTTTCAAACTTCAGACGCTTATAACTTTTGCGTTTCAACTCCGATTTGAGTGATTCAAATTTCTAAATTTGTATAAAATTGAGATCTACCTAAATATGAATTTTATGTAATTTTTGGACTAAAGATTTTCTCTGTAAAATTATTTAATTGATTATTTGAACTTTAAATAATCATAACTTTTATGCCTTAACTCCAAATTTGTGATTCCAGTTTCTAAAAACTCATAAAATTATGTTCTCTCTGTTTATGGATTTTATTTGGATGTTTGGACACTTTTTGCCTATTGTTTATTCGTGTATTTGCTATTTGCACGCTTTACGAGTAGACGTTGAAGTGCCGGAAAGATTCGAAGGAGAAGTATTAACTCAGGATCCAACTCAAGACCAAGAACAAGTACTTTTTGAAGGCAAGTTGTGCTTTGACCATGTTGATCCTATTTTGAAACCTATTTTGATTTAACCTATTGCATGCTAGTTCAATTAGAAAATACTTTATTAGATTTGGGGAATTAGATAAATACCAATTTGCTGTATGACACCTTGATTACTTAAGTATGTGCCATGACCCTTTGTCACCCTAGTTGTGGATTACTAGTTGGACATTATTAAATTGCCAACATGGGTTTAGAGCGTTGTAGTATCTGCTTAGAGCACCTTTCGTGCTCATGACATGATTTTGGACAATCAAATGTTAATATTGACTTAATGACATATTGAACCTGTTTTGGAAAAGTATCATGTGATGTTGATGGCACGTGGTGCATGGTAATCAAGCGGGGTTTGATAAATAGTTTTTCGGCCAGGGGCATGTGGCAAGAGTAATGTCAGGTGGGCAGTTGTGGCATTGGGGATGTTGATTTGGTTCTTTGGGTAGTCTTGCCCTGGTCACCCTAAGGACTTAACCTTGCAAGCCTTTGAACTGGGTCTAACGTGCAACCACATGTCTGTAATGGGACGGACCTAGTTGACTAAGTTGCTAATAACGTACCTGTGGGACCTCAGGAGGTCAACTACACCCTTTGTGTAAGTTGTACGGGGGAGCGTACCGGGGCTGAGGCCAGGTACCCATCTAACGGTTGATTGGCCTAGACTTCGCCTTAGCTAAGGGAAGGGTTAGTGTGCAATAACCGGGGAGGACCACTTGTATTGTTAGAGGTTTAGAAAGACTTTGTTACGGGAACTCGCCTTTGTGGTGTTTGACTGTGTCTTGTGGGTAAAGTGCATAACCTCTGCAGAGTTTAGAATCTATTCGAATAGCCGTGTCCGCGGTATTGGACATCGCTCGGGAATTACAGTCAAGGGTTAGATTTTCTGAAAATCACTTGGTTTTGAAAAGTTGGGTTGGATTAATAATGATGTTGATGGAAATGTGGTTTAGGATGGGAAGATGGTTGTTAAACTTCTTGAAAAGTTATTTGTGCTTTACTTGCTTCTACTGCTTTCGAATCTACTTATATTACTTGTCAAATGCTGTTTACTGCAAATATACCTTGAGCTATTCCTTTGTACCAAGCCATGCATATAGTATATTAGCACACATTGGTGCATGACTTGCTGAGTACCAAGTACTCACCCTTGCCTCAATACAACACCAGTTGAAGAGGAGACTACACCAGCTTTGGAGGAGGAACTCCAAGAGGATCCGTCTACTTAGGGAGCGAGCCCAGTCAGTTGCCTGTGGTATACTGGATGGCGCCACGATGTTACCTTCTTTGATTTTCATTGCTACTATTTCTCTTTTAATAAGTATCGCCCTGCGAGGCGTACATTTGTGACTTGACCATAAGGTCGAGTAACCAGTTTGGTTATTTAAATAAAGTACTTTGGTAGTATCGAATGGTATGATTGTGATATTTACCGATGTTAAGACTGTGTGCACTAGCGTGTTCCTGGACTAGTGTTGAATACACAGAGGGTCCGGATTTGGAAATTCGGGGTCCCGACAGAGGTGGTATCAGAGCCATACTGACCGTAGGCTCAACCCTAAGCTAGAATGGTCGTAGTGAGGATAAAACCTATTTTCTAAAGCTAAAAATTTGTCAAGACAAGAAATGACATCTCGACTTATCCCATTCTCTCTTTTTCTTGTCTCTTGCTGAATTTTCCTTACCTTATCACAATTTAAAAATTTCGAGTTCTTACGTGAGCACTCTTGTGACAGATGGAGGAAGAGTTCAACTATGTTGATCTGGGAATTGGTCACGCCGCGGAACTTTGGCATATGCTTCAGACTGTCGGAGATTTTGAGAAGCCCCAATACCAAGTAGAAGTGATCAGACAAGCGGGATTGATCAAGGCTTGTGACGTAAAGATTGAGGTACCTGCTAGGAAGAAGGGCCCGAGCGATCGCCCGATACACCTTGCCAGGGAGGTCTACAATGCAGATGGGTATCCAAGAAGTATCACGACGAGCAATGCGGCACATTACCCGTATCTACGCCAGAGAGTTGGAGAGCACGGTGTTCCGTTATCATCCGCTAGCGATAACCTTCTTGACCCGGCGATTCGGATGAGGGCGCCATGGTTACACGATTGGCACGATTTGTTGTCGCCAAGAGGATGTACTAGATAATACAAGCAAGGAGCTACTGAAGGCCCGCAAGGAGATCACGGCAGAGAAGAAGCAGATGGCGGAAGCTCAAGAGTATGTGGCACACCTTGCGAAGGATTGACGAGTTGGAGATTACTTTGTACGGACCAGACCCGAGCCAAGATTGCTCGAGCTACACGAGCCAGATCGGAGGAGTCGGATCTCGATGAGGACTCGCTTCTTGACTACCACAGAGGACACGATTCTTTGGACATGGCAATCGTTTCGGCGCCTATGCCGCAGCACCTGTGTGCCGTGGAGGTTTTCTCGATGAGTGAGCATAGGTTCTATAGTGAGACTCCTTCGCCGAGTCGCGTCATAGAATAAAGAGTCACCCTTTAGGCGTTAGACTCGAGTCGATTCTGATTTGGATTTTCATTGTTTCTTTGAGTGTGCATTATGTGTTGCAAGGCCCTTAGGCATTGTAAGCAGCCATACCAAGTTATTAATAATAAAGTAGGACCTAAAAATTACACCTTTCGCCCGCATAAGTTCCATATTACTTGTCTATTCTTGTTTCCCTCTCATCTCTAAACCTGGAGCAAATCGACAGATGGTGAACACCGCGAAACTTTGGAAGCAATGGGAGTGGTTCTCGCCCAGAAAACCCCAATGAGGAGCACCAAAGACCGCCATCTGGATGTGCAGAATTTGGAGCTTTTCTTGCTGCTCGAGACTCGGTGATGCATGCTATGATGCAACAAATGCAACACGTCACCGCTCAGGCCTTTGCTAATCAAGTTAATCATGGACAACGCCGAGAATACAAGGCTGTCGAGTTCATGAGGACTCACCCACCCACTTTCTCTGGGAATGCCAATCCATTGGAGGCCGATGATTGGTTAAGATCAATTGAGAGGAAGCTACACATAGCTCAATGCATAGGGAATGAGAAGGTACTCTCGCTTCTCATCGGCTGGAAGGAACGACCGCTTGAATGGTGGGAGAACTTCGTGCCACGCAAAGAGAACCCTCAAGATATCACTTGGGAAGAGTTCACGGTGCATTCCGACAAGTATCACGTGCCTGAAGGAATCATGGACCTTAAGAAGGAGGAGTTCGAGCAAGAAGCAAGGTAATCGGCCGGTGGTCGACTACTGAACAAGTTCACACAACTAGCACGCTTACGCACTGAGGATGTAGCGACAGATAAAGCCAGGCAGGTCGTTTTATGAAGGGACTTAACTTCCGGGATTGCAAGTAGGATTGATCACCAACACCTTTCAGATTCCAAGAGTTGGTGAATAAGGCACTTATTCTTGAGGACAAGCGCAAGGAACTGGATGAGAACAGAAGCGCAGGATGCAACGGCAAGGATCACGCCAGAGCATAGCAGCGCTGAGAGTTGCACCAAATCAATTCTTCCGATTCCAACCACGTAATGCAACAAGGACACCGTCACCAGCACCAAGACCTGTTAATCGAACTACTGCACCCAGCCTTCGCTAGAAACACTACTCCGAGCAATCAAGGCAAGTAACGGTGAGACGCCGCTACAAGCGCAACGAGCCAGGACACTTTGCCACTTGATTGTCCAAAGAAGACAGCGAGAGTGACCCAGTTCGCTTCAATCTAGGAACCACCCAGCTAGGACCCCAGCACGAGAGCCACACCCAGGCCGTGGTGAGAGGCCGAGTCAACCATGTCACCGCAGATGCACTCTGAGAATGCTACGGACGTAAATCTTGGGTAAGTTACTTGTTAACTTCGGTACCTACAACGATTTTGTTTGACTGAGCTTCGCATTCGTTTGTTTCAAGGCTTTGCTACTAGAAATGATTTGAGGATTGCAAGACTTAGATGCATGCTTTTAGTTCAAACCCACGGTTCCGAACTCCGAGCGAAAGTAGGATGTTCCGGGTGAGAATACTAATAGATGGGATAGAATTCTAGCAAACCTTATTATTTTGGAAACCAGGACCTTAGGCGTTATTTTGGGAATGGATTGGTTATCCAAGCACAAGGCCGTATTGGATTGTGGACGAAGGACTATCTCGATTGAGAGCAGTGTGGGAAGAAAGTGGAGTTTCAAGCTCTGCCCGTTAGAGATGGACAGTTGATGGTTAACAGTACCAAGGCAATCAAAGCATAGAGGATGTCTCATTAGTGAATGAGTACCCGGATGTTTTTCTGAAGATCTACGGTATGCCTTGAGACAGGGGACATAGAGTTTGTGATAGAGCTTGTACAGTACATGCACCGATAGCAAAGAGACCTTATCGGATGTCCACCGAGGAGTTGGTAGAGATGAAGAAACAGCTAGAAGAGTTAATGGAGAAAGGATTTATCGAGACCGAGTTAGTCGCCGTGGGAGCACCAGTTTTGTTTGTCAAGAAAAGGGCGGAAGTTTCAGGATGTGCATCGACTACCATGCACTCAATGAAGTCACCGTGAAGAATAAGTATCCGCTACCCAGGATTGATGATTTGTTCGATCGGTGAGAGGAGCGGAGTTTTCCCCAAGATTGATCTTAGATCGGGATACCATCGATTGAAGATCCGATCGGAAGATATCGAAGGCGCATTCGTCAAGATATGGACATTACGAGTTTCTGATTATGTCCTTTCATCGATTTAATGCGCCCGGCTTATTTCATGAATATGATGAATAAGGTGTTCATGGAATACTTGGACAAGTTTGTCGTCGTGTTCATAGATGATATCCTAATCTACTCCAAGACAGGAGGATGAACATGCCGAACACTTAAGGCGAGTTTTGGAAAGGCGAGGGAACAGCAACTCTTCGCCAAGTTCGATAAGTGTGATTTTTGGAAGGACAAGGTGGAGTTTCTTGGACATGTAATGACCGCATGAAGGAGTCGCCAGTAGATCCAAGCAAAGTAGAAGGCTGTGTTACATTGGGAGCGTAGAAGGCGTGACCCAGATTCGGAGTTTCCTTGGAATGGCGAGGATACTACCGCCCGTTTCATCGAAGGCTTCTCGACAATTGCGAAACCTCTTACGCAATTGCTTTGAAGAAGGAAAAGAAGTTTGCATGGGCGCTTGAGAATGTGAGAAAGGATTTCAGGAGCTAAGAAGCGATTGACATCAAGACCGGTGTTAGTTCTACTGGATGTTGCTCAAAGCTTCGATATTTATTGTGACGCATCGCGCCAAGGACTTGGATGTGTCTTTGATACGAGAATGGGAAGGTCGTCGCTTATGCATCAAGGCGATTGAGGCCGCATGAGGAAAATTATCCGACACATGACCTAGAGTTAGCTGCCGTAGTGCATGCCTTGAAGATATGGCGTCACTATCTGATCGGGAACAGATGTGAAGTGTATACGGATCATAAGAGCCTTAAGTACATATTCACCCAGTCAGATCTGAATATGAGGCAGAGGAGATGGTTAGAGTTGATCAAGGACTACAATGTTGGAATCCATTACCATCCCGGGAAGGCCAACGTAGTTGCCGATGCCTTGAGTCGGAAAAGCCATACCGTGAGCATGTTGCTAGCCACAAGCCAGTATGAGCTATGTAAGGATTTCCAGAGAATGAAGATCGAGGTGGTACCTAGCGGATTCTTGGCCGCATTAGAAGTAAAGCCTACCCTAGAGGATCAGATCCGAGAAGGACAGAAGGATGATGACAAGATCCGCAGGATTAAGTCCATCAAGGAAGAAGGCAAGGCAGAGGACTTCAAGTTGGATGAGCAAGGCACGTTATGGATGAAGGATCGGATTTGTGTGCCTAACAGGAAGGAGTTAAAGCAACTGATTTTGGAAGAAGCCCATGACTCCAAGTACTCAATTCATCCTGGAAGCGCCAAAATGTATCAGGATTTGAAGGAAAGATTACGGTGGCGAGTATGAAGCGTGAAGTTGCCGAGCATGTTGCATTGTGCGGCGTATGCCGGAGAGTCAAGGCAATGCATCGAGACCGGCAGGATTGCTACGGTACTGTGAAAATACCTGAGTGGAAGTGGGAGGAAATCGGAATGGATTTCATTACGGTTTGCCGAAGACTCAAGGAGGTTATGACTCCATATGGGTTATAGTGGATCGCTTGACTAAAGTAGCCCATTTTATCCCGTGAAGACCACTTACTCGGGAGATAAATTAGCAAATTGTACATGATCGAGGATTGTCTGTTTGCACGAGTGCCAAAAAGGATTGTATCGGACAGAGGTACCCAATTTACCTCAAGGTTACGGAATAAGTTGCATGAAGCCATGGGAACCCGTTTGAACTTGATCTGACTTATCATCCACGCACGAATGGACAGACCAGAAAGAGTCAACGGTCTCGGAGGATATGTTAAGAGCTTGTGCATTGGCTTATGCTACCTCTTGGGATAAGAGTTTGCCGTATGCCGAGTTGATTACAACAATAGTTATCGAGGCTAGTTTCTGAGATGTCACCTTTTGAGGCCTTGTGTATGGTCGACCTGTCGGACGCCATTGAATTGGAATGAGGCCGTGGCGAGCGCCGTGTCTTTGGGCCTGATATTCTTCAAGAGGCCGAAGAAGCGATTGCCATGATTAGGAAAGGTTGAAGATCGCCCAATCACGGCAGAAGAGTTATCTTGACAATCGTCGCGAGGATTTGAGTTTTGAACGAGAAGACTTTGTATACCTCGAGTTACGCCTCTCGGGGAGTTAAGAGGTTCCATGCCAAAGGGAAACTTGCACCCGTTATGTTGGACCATTTAAGATTTTGAGCATGAGGCGAAGTTGCTTATCGGTGGAGTTGCCTGATCGTTAACAGGAGTACATGATGTATTCCATGTGTCCCGATTGAAGAAGTGTCTCCGAGTTCACGAGAGCAGACACCGCTAGAGTTAATTGAGTTGCAAGAGGATTTGACTTATAAGGAGCATCCCGTGAGGATTACGGACACAAGGGATCGAGAGACCGAAATAAGTCAACCCGTTTACGTAGAGTTCGATTGGAGCAACCATGAAGAAAGCGAAGCGACTTGGGAGCCTTGAAGAGGATTTGAAGAAAGAGTTTCCAAACCTATTACGTAGTGAGCCACGAATCTCGAGGACGAGATTCTATTAAGGGGGGGAGGTTTGTAACACCCCAAAATTTTGCTTTTCTTAAATTCATGTGTGATTTGGCACTTTGGTGAATTTTTGGAATTTTCTGGAATTTATTCGGATTTATTTGGAATTTATTTGAATTTATTCCATTTTGAAATAATTAAAGAATTTAATTTTGCAAATAAAATTTTGTTGGAAATATTTTATTTGAGTCCAAAATGTTCCAAAATATTTTCGGAATTTTGGAATTTTTCAGTATTTTGCTATTTTTAATGAATTAAATGAATTTAGGAAATATTTTAATTATTAAATCGCGGGAAAATGCGAGTGGGTTTATCTTGTTCATCCGGCCGAGCCCGAGTCGGACTCGAGTTCGAGTCAGGCCGAGCCACGTGACTCGGCCGAACCAACTCCAAAACCTAATCGATCCCAACCGTTGGATCAAGATCCAGCGGCCAGGATTTCCGCATCGCCGGCCGAATCCGCCGGATCCGATCGCGTCCACGCGATCGTGGCCGTGATCGTGCCACGTGGACGGCCGTGCGTCGTCGTCCCCGCCGAGTCCGAGCCGGACTCCTCCGCCGCGTCGCCGCCGTGTAGGATTAGGGCTCCGTCCCGTGCGCGCATGCCGAGGGCATTTAAATGCCGGTGGTACCGAGAGGACCGCCGTGACCCAGCGCACTCTACGCCCTATCTCACGAGCCTCGGCCGCCGTAGATCCGCGGAATCGCTCGCCGAGTCATAGCACCCTCATTGCGGTTACGCTTGATTCGTCGCCGTCCGCCGTCCCCGCCGCCATTGACCCCAGATCCGGAACCCGGCCAGCGCGCAGAAGAGACCTTTCACCTCGCCGAGCACGCCCCAACGCCGTTCGTGTGGTCGCCGTCCTCGGCCGGCAGCCACAACCGCCAGTGAAGCCATCGCCGACCCGAAGCTCCACTCAACCGTCCGATCAAGATCCAAGGGCTCGAGATCGCGCCACGTCACCCTCGGTGAGTTCCCAGATTGAAAATCCTAGATCTAATCTCAACCGTTGGATCTAGATCCAGCGGCTTAGGTCGTGCTGCGTGGCGGGAAGCGCACCAGGCTAGATTGGATCTGGACCGTTAGATCAAGATCCAATGGCCCAGAGATCAACCCGTGCGCCCAAGCACTTGAGGCCCAAATCAATCCTGGCCGTCGGTTTTCAAACCAACGGCTACGATCGTAATGCGCGTGTCCAGGGAGCCGAACATGGCGCCACGCGGGCGTGTGCGTGGAGTCGCGACACGGGCCCGCGTGTCGGCGACCGCACCGTGGCGTCACCCATGGCGTCATCGGATGGACCCACTGTCGGCACCGTGGTGAGCCCACCGACGTTAGCGATGGCGTCACCCGAGAGTGGTCCCACATGTCGATCTCACGTGAGCCGTGGGCCGGGTCCACTAGAGCCGAGCCGGCGTGGACCGAGTCCATGGACCGGCTGGCGTCCGCAGACCAATCGGTGCTGCCACGTGTCCATGCCGACGCAATAATTAATTTCGAAAAAGAAAATGATTTATTAATTCGAAATAATGATTTCGCATTTTGTTTCAAACTTCGGACGCTTATAACTTTTATGCTTTCAACTCCGATTTGAGTGATTCAAATTTCTAAATTTGTATAAAATTGAGATCTACCTAAATATGAATTTTATGTAATTTTGGACTAAAGATTTTCTCTGTAAAATTATTTAATTGATTATTTGAACTTTAAATAATCATAACTTTTAAGCGTCTTAACTCCAAATTTGTGATTCCAGTTTCTAAAAACTCATAAAATTATGTTCTCTCTGTTTATGGATTTTATTTGGATGTTTGGACACTTTTGCCTATTGTTTATTCGTGTATTTGCTATTTGCACGCTTTACGAGTAGAGCGTTGAAGTGCTTAGGAAAGATTCGAAGGAGAAGTATTAACTCAGGATCCAACTCAAGACCAAGAACAAGTACTTTTTGAAGGCAAGTTGTGCTTTGACCATGTTGATCCTATTTTGAAACCTATTTTGATTTAACCTATTGCATGCTAGTTCAATTAGAAAATACTTTATTAGATTTGGGAATTAGATAAATACCAATTTCTTTGTATGACACCTTGATTACTTAAGTATGTGCCATGACCCTTTGTCACCCTAGTTGTGGATTACTAGTTGGACATTATTAAATTGCCAACATGGGTTTAGAAACGTTGTAGTATCTTGCTTGGAGCAAGCACGTGCTCATGACATGATTTTGGACAATCAAATGTTAATATTGACTTAATGACATATTGAACCTGTTTTGGAAAAGTATCATGTGATGTTGATGGAACGTGGTGCATGGTAATCAAGCGGGGTTTGATAAATAGTTTTTCGGCCGGGCATGTGGCAAGAGTAATGTCAGGTGGGCCAGTTGTGGCATTGGGGATGTTGATTTGGTTCTTTGGGTAGTCTTGCCCTGGTCACCCTAAGGACTTAACCTTGCAAGCCTTTGAACTGGGTCTAACGTGCAACCACATGTCTCGTAATGGGACGGACCTAGTTGACTAAGTTGCTAATAACGCATTACTGTGGGACCTCGGAGGTCAACTACACCCTTTGTGTAAGTTATGCGGGGAGCGTCTGGGAGTGAGGCCAGTACCCATCTAACGGTTGATTGGCCTAGACTTCGCCTTAGCTAAGGGAAGGGTTAGTGTGCAATAACCGGAGGACCACTTGTATTGTTAGAGGTTTCGAAAGACTTTGTTACTGGAACTCGCCTTTGTGGTGTTTGATTGTATCTTGTGGGTAAAGTGCATAACCTCTCGCAGAGTTTAGAATCTATTCGAATAGCCGTGTCCGCGGTATTGGACATCGCCGGGAATTACTGATAAGGGTTAGATTTTCTGAAAATCACTTGGTTTTGAAAAGTTGGGTTGGATTAATAATGATGTTGATGGAAATGTGGTTTAGGATGGGAAGATGGTTGTTAAACTTCTTGAAAAGTTATTTATGCTTTACTTGCTTCTCTCGCTTTCGAATCTACTTATATTACTTGTCAAATGCTGTTTCTGCAAATATACCTTGAGCTATTCCTTTGTACCAAGCCATGCATATAGTATATTAGCTTTGCATTCTGTGCATGACTTCTTTGAGTACCAAGTACTCACCCTTGCCTCAATACAACACCAGTTGAAGAGGAGACTACACCAGCTTTGGAGGAGGAACTCCAAGAGGATCCGTCTACTTAGGGAAGCGAGCCCAGTCAGTTGCCTGTGGTATACTGGATGGCGCCACGATGTTACCTTCTTTGATTTTCCGCTGCTACTATTTCTCTTTTAATAAGTATCGCCCTGCGAGGCGTACATTTGTGACTTGACCATAAGGTCGAGTAACCAGTTTGGTTATTTAAATAAAGTACTTTGGTAGTATCGAATGGTATGATTGTGATATTTACCGATGTTAAGACTGTGTGCACTAGCGCGTTCCTGGACTAGTGTTGAATACACAGAGGGTCCGGATTTGGAAATTCGGGGTCCCGACAGAGGTGGTATCAGAGCCATACTGACCGTAGGCTCAACCCTAAGCTAGAATGGTCGTAGTGAGGATAAAACCTATTTTCTAAAGCTAAAAATTTGTCAAGACAAGAAATGACATCTCGACTTATCCCATTCTCTCTTTCTCTTGTCTCTTGCTGAATTTTCCTTACCTTGTCACAATTTAAAAATTTCGAGTTCTTACGTGAGCACTCTTGTGACAGATGGAGGAAGAGTTCAACTACGTTGATCTGGGAATTGGTCACGCCGCGGAACTTTGGCATATGCTTCAGACTGTCGGAGATTTTGAGAAGCCCCAATACCAAGTAGAAGTGATCAGACAAGCGGGATTGATCAAGGCTTGTGACGTAAAGATTGAGGTACCTGCTAGGAAGAAGGGCCTGACGATGCGCCTCGATACACCGTGCTTGCCAGGAGGTCTACAATGCAGATGGGTATCCAAGAAGTATCACGACGAGCAATGCGGCACATTACGATATCTACGCCAGAGAGTTGAGAGCACGGTGTTCCGTTATCATCCGCGCAGCGATAACCTTCTTGACCCAAGGCGATTCTGTGATGAGGGCGCCATGGTTACACAGATTGGCACGATTTGTTGTCGCCCAAGAGGATGTACTAGATAATACAAGCAAGGAGCTCTGAAGGCCCGCAAGGAGATCACGACAGAGAAGAACAGATGGCGGGAAGCTCAAGAGTATGTGGCACACCTTCTGCGAAGGATTGACGAGTTGGAGATGACTTTATGCGGACTGCACCGAGCCAAGATTGAGCTACACGAGCCAGATCCAGAGGAGTCGAGATCTCGATGAGGACTCGCTTCTTCGACTACCACAGAGGACACGATTCTTTGGACATGGCAATCGTTTCGCGCCTATGCCGCAGCACCCGTACCAGGCCGTGGAGGTTTTCGATGAGTGAGCATAGGTTCTATAGTGAGACTCCTTCGGCCGAGTCGCGTCATAGAATAAAGAGTCACCCTTTAGGCGTTAGACTCGAGTCGATTCGATTTGGATTTTCATTGTTTCTTTGAGTGTGCATTATGTGTTGCAAGGCCCTTAGGCATTGTAAGCAGCCATACCAAGTTATTAATAATAAAGTAGGACCTAAAAATTACACCTTCGCCCCGCATAAGTTCCATATTACTTGTCTATTCTTGTTTCCCTCTCATCTCTAAACCTAGAGCAAATCGACAGATGGTGAACACCAGCGGAAACTTTGGAAGCAATGGGAGTGGTTCTCGCCAGCAGAAAACCCCAATGAGGGAGCACCAGCACCGCCACTTGGATGTGCAGAATTTGGAGCTTTTCTTGCTGCTCAGACTCGGTGATGCATGCTATGATGCAACAAATGCAACACGTCACCGCTCAGGCCACTTTGCTAATCAAGTTAATCATGGACAACGCCGAATACAAGACTGTCGAGTTCATGAGGACTCACCCACCCACTTTCTGCAGGAATGCCAATCCATTGGAGGCCGATGATTGGTTAAGATCAATTGAGAGGAAGCTACACATAGCTCAATGCATAGGGAATGAGAAGGTACTCTACGCTTCTCATCAGCCGGAAGGAACAGCCGCCGAATGGTGGGAGAACTTCTGTGCCACGCAGGAGAACCCTCAAGATATCACTTGGGAAGAGTTCACGTGCATTCGACAGATTATCCGCGTGCCTGAAGGAATCATGGACCTTAAGAAGGAGGAGTTCAGAGCATCAAGCAAGGTAATCAGCTGGTGGCCGACTACTGAACAAGTTCACACAGCTAGCACGCTACGCACTGAGGATGTAGCGGCAGATAAAGCCAGGCAGTCTCGTTTTATGAAGGGACTTAACTCAGATTGCAAGTAGGATTGATCACCAACACCTTTCAGATTCCAAGAGTTGGTGAATAAGGCACTTATTCTTGAGGACAAGCGCAAGGCCCGGATGAGAACAGAAGCGCGAGGATGCAACGGCAAGGATCACGCCAGTGGAACGCAATAAACGGCGCTGAGAGTTGCACCAAATCAATTCTTCAGATTCCAACCACGAGAATGCAACAAGGACACCGTCACCAAGACCAAGACATCAATCGAACTACGGACTGACCCCGCTAGAAACACTACTCCAGCAAATCGGCAAATGCAGTGAGACGCCGCTACAAGCTCAAACGAGCCAGGACACTTTGCCAATATGATTGTCCAAAGAAGACAGCAGGAGTGACCCTGGCCGCTTCAATCTAGGAACCACCCCAGCTAGGACCCCAGCACCGAGAGCCACACCTGCACCGTGGTGAGAGGCCGAGTCAACCATGTCACCGCAGATGCACTGCAGAATGCTACGGACGTCGTACTGGGTAAGTTACTTGTTAACTCAGTACCTACAACAGTTTTGTTTGACTCTGGAGCTTCGCATTCGTTTGTTTCGCAAGGCTTTGCTACTAGAAATGATTTGAGGATTGCAAGACTTAGATGCATGCTTTTAGTTCAAACCCCTGGTTCCGAACTCCGAACGAAAGTAGGATGTTCCGGGGTGAGAATACTAATAGATGGGATAGAATTCCTAGCAAACCTTATTATTTTGGAAACCCAGACCTTAGACGTTATTTTGGGAATGGATTGGTTATCCAAGCACAAGGCCGTATTGGATTGTGGACGAAGGACTATCTCAGTTGAGAGCCCGTGTGGGAAGAAAGTGGAGTTTCAAGCTACTGCCGTTAGAGATGGACAGTTGATGGTTAACAGTACCAAGGCAATCAGCATAGAGGATGTCTCAGTAGTGAATGAGTACCCAGATGTTTTTCCTGAAGATCTACCTGGTATGCCGCCAGACAGGGACATAGAGTTTGTGATAGAGCTTGTACTGGGTACAAAGACCGATAGCAAAGAGACCTTATCGGATGTCCACCGAGGAGTTGGTAGAGATGAAGAAACAGCTAGAAGAGTTAATGGAGAAAGGATTTATCAGACCGAGTTCGTCGCCGTGGGGAGCACCAGTTTTGTTTGTCAAGAAAAAGGACGGAAGTTTCAGGATGTGCATCGACTACCATGCACTCAATGAAGTCACCGTGAAGAATAAGTATCCGCTACCCAGGATTGATGATTTGTTCGATCAGCTGAGAGGAGCCGGAGTTTTCCCCAAGATTGATCTTAGATCGGGATACCATCAGTTGAAGATCCGATCAGAAGATATCCCGAAGACTGCATTCTCGTCAAGATATGGACATTACGAGTTTACAGTTATGTCCTTTGGACTGACGAATGCGCCAGCTTATTTCATGAATATGATGAATAAGGTGTTCATGGAATACTTGGACAAGTTTGTCGTCGTGTTCATAGATGATATCCTAATCTACTCCAAGACAGAGGATGAACATGCCGAACACTTAAGGCGAGTTTTGGAAAAGCTGAGGGAACAGCAACTCTTCGCCAAGTTCAGTAAGTGTGATTTTTGGAAGGACAAGGTGGAGTTTCTTGGACATGTAATGACCGCAGAAGGAGTCGCCGTAGATCCAAGCAAAGTAGAAGCTGTGTTACATTGGGAGCACCAAGGCGTGACCAGTTCGGAGTTTCCTTGGAATGGCGAGGATACTACCGCCGTTTCATCGAAGGCTTCTCGACACCATTGCGAAACCTCTTACGCAATTCTTGAAGAAGGAAAAGAAGTTTGCATGGGCGCTTGAATGTGAGAAAGGATTTGAGAGCTAAAGAAGCGATTGACATCAAGACCAGGTGTTAGTTCTACCGGATGTTGCTCAAAGCCGATATTTATTGTGACGCATCGCGCCAAGGACTTGGATGTGTCTTGTCACGAGAGAATGGGAAGGTCGTCGCTTATGCATCAAGGCGATTGAGGCCGCATGAGGAAAATTATCCGACACATGACCTAGAGTTAGGCTGCGTAGTGCATGCCTTGAAGATATGGCGTCACTATCGATCGGGAGCAGATGTGAAGTGTATACGGATCATAAGAGCCTTAAGTACATATTCACCCAGTCGGATCTGAATATGAGGCGAGAGGAGATGGTTAGAGTTGATCAAGGACTACAATGTTGGAATCCATTACCATCCGGGAAGGCCAGCGTAGTTGCCGATGCCTTGAGTCGGAAAAGCCATACCGTGAGCATGTTGCTAGCCACAAGCCGATTATGAGCTATGTAAGGATTTCCAGAGAATGAAGATCGAGGTGGTACCTAGCGGATTCTTGGCGCATTAGAAGTAAAGCCTACCCTAGAGGATCGATCCGAGAAGGGCGAAGGATGATGACAAGATCCAGCGAGATTAAGTCCATCAAGGAAGAAGGCAAGGCGAGGACTTCAAGTTGGATGAGCAAGGCACGTTATGGATGAAGGATCGGATTTGTGTGCCTAACAGGAAGGAGTTAAAGCAACTGATTTTGGAAGAAGCCCATGACTCCAAGTACTCAATTCATCACGGAAGCGCCAAAATGTATCGGGATTTGAAGGAAAGATTCGGTGGCCGAGTATGAAACGTGAAGTTGCCGAGCATGTTGCATTGTGCGGCGTATGCCGGAGAGTCAAGGCAATGCATCGAGAGACCGGCGAGATTGCTACGGTATTGAAAATACTCGAGTGGAAGTGGGAGGAAATCGGAATGGATTTCATTACCGGTTTGCGAAGACTCAAGGAGGTTATGACTCCATATGGGTTATAGTGGATCGCTTGACTAAAGTAGCCCATTTTATCCCGTGAAGACCACTTACTCGGAGATAAATTAGCGTAATTGTACATGATCAGGATTGTCTGTTTGCACGGAGTGCCAAAAAGGATTGTATCGGAGAGGTACCCAATTTACCTCAAGGTTACGGAATAAGTTGCATGAAGCCATGGGAACCCGTTTGAACTTCGATCTGACTTATCATCCACGCACGAATGGACAGACCAGAAAGAGTCAACCAGATTACGGAGGATATGTTAAGAGCTTGTGCATTGGCTTATGCTACCTCTTGGGATAAGAGTTTGCCGTATGCCGAGTTCGATTACAACAATAGTTATCGAGGCTAGTTTCTGAGATGTCACCTTTTGAGGCCTTTGTATGGTCGACCTGTCGGACGCCATTGAATTGGAATGAGACCGTGGCGCCGTGTCTTTGGGCCTGATATTCTTCAAGAGGCCAAGAAGCGGATTGCCATGATTAGGGAAAGGTTGAAGATCGCCCAATCCACGGCGGAAGAGTTATGGCCGACAATCGTCGCAGGATTTGAGTTTTGAACCAGAAGACTTTGTATACCTCGTGAGTTACGCCTCTCGGGGAGTTAAGAGGTTCCATGCCAAAGGGAAACTTGCACCCTGTTATGTTGGACCATTTAAGATTTTGAGCCGCAGAGGCGAAGTTGCTTATCATTTGGAGTTGCTACAAATCGTTAACAGGAGTACATGATGTATTCCATGTGTCCCGATTGAAGAAGTGTCTCCGAGTTCCTCGAGAAACAGATACACCGCTAGAGTTAATTGAGTTGCAAGAGGATTTGACTTATAAGGAGCATCCCGTGAGGATTACGGACACAAGGGATCGAGAGACCAGAAATAAGTCAACCCGTTTACGTAGAGTTCATGGAGCAACCATGAAGAAAGCGAAGCGACTTGGGAGCCTTGAAGAGGATTTGAAGAAAGAGTTTCCAAACCTATACTGTAGTGAGCCAAGAATCTAGGGGACGAGATTCTATTAAGGGGGGGAGGTTTGTAACACCCCAAAATTTTGCTTTTCTTAAATTCATGTGTGATTTGGCACTTTGGTGAATTTTTGGAATTTTCTAGAATTTATTCGGATTTATTTGGAATTTATTTGAATTTATTCCATTTTGAAATAATTAAAGAATTTAATTTTGCAAATAAAATTTTGTTGGAAATATTTTATTTGAGTCCAAAATGTTCCAAAATATTTTCCAGAATTTTTCTGGAATTTTTCTGAGTATTTTGCTATTTTTAATGAATTAAATGAATTTCTGGGAAATATTTTAATTATTAAATCGCGGGAAAATGCGAGTGGGTTTGTACTGTTCATCCGACCGAGCCCGAGTCAGACTCGAGTTCGAGTCCGACCCGAGCCACGTGACTCGACCGAACCAACTCCAAAACCTAATCGATCCCAACCGTTGGATCAAGATCCAACGGCCGATTTCCGCATCGCCGGCCGAATCCGGCCGGATCCGATCGCGTCCCACGCGATAAGTGGCCGTTGATCGTGCCACGTGGACGGCCGCGGCGTCGTCGTCCCGCCGAGTCCGAAGCCGGACTCCTCCGCCGCTTGTCGCCGCCGTGTAGGATTAGGGCTCCGTCCGCGCTGCATGCCGAGGCATTTAAGGCAGGGTGGTACCGAGACCGCCGTGACCCAGCGCACTCTCTGCCCTATCTCACCGAGCCTCGGCCCGTAGTAGATCCGCCGGAATCGCTCGCCGGAGTCATAGCACCCTCATTGCGAGTTACGCTTGATTCCGTCGCCGTCCGCCCCCCCGCCGCCATTGACCCGAGATCCGGAACCCGAAGCCAGGCGCACGAAGAGACCTTTCACCTCGCCGAGCACGCCCCAAACGCCCGTTCGTGTGGTCGCGCGCCTCCTCGGCCGGCAGCCACAACTCAGCCGTGAAGCCATCGCCGGCCCGAGCTCCACTCAACCGTCCGATCAAGATCCAAGGGCTCGAGATCGCGCCACGTCACCTCGGTGAGTTCCCCGTTGAAAATCCTAGATCTAATCTCAACCGTTGGATCTAGATCCAACGGCTTAGGTCGTGCCACGTGGCGGAAGCGCACCAGGTTAGATTGGATCTGGACCGTTAGATCAAGATCCAATGGCCTGAATCAACCCGTGCGCCCAAGCACTTGAGGCCCAAATCAATCCTAGCGTCGGTTTTCAAACCAACGGCTACGATCGTGCTGCGTGTCCAGGGAGCCGAACCGCCGCGCCACGCGCGGGCGTGTCGTGGAGTCAGCGACACGCGAGGGCCCGCGTGTCGGCGGATCGCACCGCCGTGGCGTCACCCATGACGCGTCATCGGATGGACCCACCTATCAAGACCGCGGTGAGCCTCACGACGTTAGCGATGACGTCACCCGAGTGGTCCCACATGTCGATCTCACGTGAGCCGAGTGGACCGGGTCCACGGTGAAGCCGAGCCGAGCGTGGACCGAGTCCATGGGCCTACTGACGCCAGACCAATCCAGTGCTGCCACGTGTCCATGCTGACGCAATAATTAATTTCCGAAAAAGAAAATGATTTATTAATTCGAAATAATGATTTCAGATTTTGTTTCAAACTTCAGACGCTTATAACTTTTGCGTTTCAACTCCGATTTGAGTGATTCAAATTTCTAAATTTGTATAAAATTGAGATCTACCTAAATATGAATTTTATGTAATTTTTGGACTAAAGATTTTCTCTGTAAAATTATTTAATTGATTATTTGAACTTTAAATAATCATAACTTTTGCGTCTTAACTCCAAATTTGACGATTCCAGTTTCTAAAAACTCATAAAATTATGTTCTCTCTGTTTATGGATTTTATTTGGATGTTTGGACACTTTTTGCCTATTGTTTATTCGTGTATTTGCTATTTGCACGCTTTACGAGTAGACGTTGAAGTGCCGGAAAGATTCGAAGGAGAAGTATTAACTCAGGATCCAACTCAAGACCAAGAACAAGTACTTTTTGAAGGCAAGTTGTGCTTTGACCATGTTGATCCTATTTTGAAACCTATTTTGATTTAACCTATTGCATGCTAGTTCAATTAGAAAATACTTTATTAGATTTGGGGAATTAGATAAATACCAATTTGCTGTATGACACCTTGATTACTTAAGTATGTGCCATGACCCTTTGTCACCCTAGTTGTGGATTACTAGTTGGACATTATTAAATTGCCAACATGGGTTTAGAACGTTGTAGTATACTGCTTAGACCTGCTACGTGCTCATGACATGATTTTGGACAATCAAATGTTAATATTGACTTAATGACATATTGAACCTGTTTTGGAAAAGTATCATGTGATGTTGATGGAACGTGGTGCATGGTAATCAACTGGGGTTTGATAAATAGTTTTTCGACCGGGGCATGTGGCAAGAGTAATCAGGTGGGCCAGTTGTGGCATTGGGGATGTTGATTTGGTTCTTTGGGTAGTCTTGCCCTGGTCACCCTAAGGACTTAACCTTGCAAGCCTTTGAACTGGGTCTAACGTGCAACCACATGTCTGTAATGGGACGGACCTAGTTGACTAAGTTGCTAATAACGCATTACTGTGGGACCTCAGGAGGTCAACTACACCCTTTGTGTAAGTTATGCGGGGAGCGTCTGGAGTGAGGCCAGTACCCATCTAGCAGTTGATTGGCCTAGACTTCGCCTTAGCTAAGGGAAGGGTTAGTGTGCAATAACAGGGAGGACCACTTGTATTGTTAGAGGTTTAGAAAGACTTTGTTACGGGAACTCGCCTTTGTGGTGTTTGACTGTATCTTGTGGGTAAAGTGCATAACCTCTGCAGAGTTTAGAATCTATTCGAATAGCCGTGTCCGCGGTATTGGACATCGCTCGGGAATTACAGTAAAGGGTTAGATTTTCTGAAAATCACTTGGTTTTGAAAAGTTGGGTTGGATTAATAATGATGTTGATGGAAATGTGGTTTAGGATGGGAAGATGGTTGTTAAACTTCTTGAAAAGTTATTTATGCTTTACTTGCTTCTACTGCTTTCGAATCTACTTATATTACTTGTCAAATGCTGTTTCGCAAATATACCTTGAGCTATTCCTTTGTACCAAGCCATGCATATAGTATATTAGCCTGCATTCTGTGCATGACTTGCTGAGTACCAAGTACTCACCCTTGCCTCAATACAACACCAGTTGAAGAGGAGACTACACCAGCTTTGGAGGAGGAACTCCAAGAGGATCCGTCTACTTAGGGAAGCGAGCCCGATCGGTTACTGTGGTATACTTGGATGGCGCCACGATGTTACCTTCTTTGATTTTCCTGCTACTATTTCTCTTTTAATAAGTATCGCCTGCGATATTGCATTTGTGACTTGACCATAAGGTCGAGTAACCAGTTTGGTTATTTAAATAAAGTACTTTGGTAGTATCGAATGGTATGATTGTGATATTTACCGATGTTAAGACTGTGTGCACTAGCGCGTTCCTGGACTAGTGTTGAATACACAGAGGGTCCGGATTTGGAAATTCGGGGTCCCGACAGAGGTGGTATCAGAGCCATACTGACCGTAGGCTCAACCCTAAGCTAGAATGGTCGTAGTGAGGATAAAACCTATTTTCTAAAGCTAAAAATTTGTCAAGACAAGAAATGACATCTCGACTTATCCCATTCTCTCTTTCTCTTGTCTCTTGCTGAATTTTCCTTACCTTGTCACAATTTAAAAATTTCGAGTTCTTACGTGAGCACTCTTGTGACAGATGGAGGAAGAGTTCAACTACGTTGATCTGGGAATTGGTCACGCCATGAACTTTGGCATATGCTTGGTATCGGAGATTTTGAGAAGCCCCAATACCAAGTAGAAGTGATCGAGACAAGCGGGATTGATCAAGGCTTGTGGCGTAAAGATTGAGGTACTGCTAGGAAGAAGGGCCGAGGCGATCGCCCGATACCTTTGACCTTGCCAGGAGGTCTACAATGCAGATGGGTATCCAAGAAGTATCACGGCGAGCAATGCGGCACATTACCCGTATCTACGCCAGAGAATTGGAGAGCACGGTGTTCCGTTATCATCCGCGCAGCGATAACCTTCTTGACCCGGCGATTCGGGATGAGGACGCCATGGTTACACGATTGGCACGATTTGTTGTCGCCCAAGAGGATGTACTAGATAATACAAGCAAGGAGCTACAGAAGGCCCGCAAGGAGATCACGACAGAGAAAAACAGATGGCGGGAAGCTCAAGAGTATGTGGCACACCTTCTGCGAAGGATTGGCGAGTTGGAGATGACTTTGTACGGACTGCACTCCAGAGCCAAGACTCGAGCTACACGAGCGGATCGGAGGAGTCGAGATCTCGATGAGGACTCGCTTCTTCGACTACCACAGAGGACACGATTCTTTGGACATGGCAATCGTTTCGCGCCTATGCCGCAAAGACACCGTACCCAGGCCGTGGAGGTTTTCTCGATGAGTGAGCATAGGTTCTATAGTGAGACTCCTTCGCCGAGTCGCGTCATAGAATAAAGAGTCACCCTTTAGGCGTTAGACTCCAGAGTCAGTTCGATTTGGATTTTCATTGTTTGCTGAGTGTGCAGTATGTGTTGCAAGGCCCTTAGGCATTGTAAGCAGCCATACCAAGTTATTAATAATAAAGTAGGACCTAAAAATTACACCTTTCGCCCCGCATAAGTTCCATATTACTTGTCTATTCTTGTTTCCCTCTCATCTCTAAACCTAGAGCAAATCGACAGATGGTGAACACCCGCGGAAACTTTGGAAGCAATGGGAGTGGTTCTCGCCCAGCAGAAAACCCCAATGAGGGAGCACCAGCACCGCCACTGGATGTGCAGAATTTCGGAGCTTTTCTTGCCACTGGGGGAGCGTACCGGGGCTGAGGCCAGGTACCCATCTAACGGTTGATTGGCCTAGACTTCGCCTTAGCTAAGGGAAGGGTTAGTGTGCAATAACCGGGGAGGACCACTTGTATTGTTAGAGGTTTCCGAAAGACTTTGTTACGGGAACTCGCCTTTGTGGTGTTTGACTGTATCTTGTGGGTAAAGTGCATAACCTCTGCAGAGTTTAGAATCTATTCGAATAGCCGTGTCCGCGGTATTGGACATCGCTCGGGAATTACAGTCAAGGGTTAGATTTTCTGAAAATCACTTGGTTTTGAAAAGTTGGGTTGGATTAATAATGATGTTGATGGAAATGTGGTTTAGGATGGGAAGATGGTTGTTAAACTTCTTGAAAAGTTATTTATGCTTTACTTGCTTCTACTGCTTTCGAATCTACTTATATTACTTGTCAAATGCTTTATTTCTGCAAATATACCTTGAGCTATTCCTTTGTACCAAGCCATGCATATAGTATATTAGCTTTGCATTACGTGCATGACTTCTCGAGTACCAAGTACTCACCCTTGCCTCAATACAACACAGTTGAAGAGGAGACTACACCGGCTTTGGAGGAGGAACTCCAAGAGGATCCGTCTACTTAGGGAAGCGAGCCCGATCGATTGCCTGTGGTATCTTTGGATGGCGCCACGATGTTACCTTCTTTGATTTTCATTGCTACTATTTCTCTTTTAATAAGTATCGCCCTGCGAGGCGTACATTTGTGACTTGACCATAAGGTCGAGTAACCAGTTTGGTTATTTAAATAAAGTACTTTGGTAGTATCGAATGGTATGATTATGATATTTACCGATGTTAAGACTGTGTGCACTAGCGCGTTCCTGGACTAGTGTTGAATACACAGAGGGTCCGGATTTGCAAATTCGGGGTCCCGACAGTTGAGCTAGATCATTACTTTTCTCTCCAAGTGTTGGTTTTGAGAACTCGTTTGTCGTTTGTTCCGGTTTTAGTCATTGTGCGAATGTTTTGAGCTGCAGAGAAGCCTTTTGTCCCTTGGGGACTTTGTTGTTGATTATGGCGTCCTTCGGATTCGAGGTCGAATCCTGTTGAAGGGGGGAAGAATGTGACACTACGGTATGGTGTGACATTATAAAATGTGAAATTAGAGAATAAAACCTTTCGGCTTGACGTTTACTCGCGTTTTTGGGCCTTTTGAAGTGTTGTGGCACCACGCAGTGTCGTAACCTTATAAAAGGTGCATGATGAGGTCAAAAACATATTGAAATATGATATGGGAGGTTAAAACCATAAGGTATGGAGGTTAATAGCGTTGTCGGGCCGTTTCCGGGGTTTTGGGCCTTCCCGGGGGAGTTTGGGCCTTAAAGAGGGGGTTGTGGGCTTTGGTGGGATGGAGTGGGAATCCATTTAGGATTAGGAAAGGGGCTTAGGGCAGGTTAAAGGGGGGTTTCCCTGCCATTTTGGGCATCCTCCCCCTACCCCTTGCGCCCCCAAGTGCCTTAGCCGCCTCCCACACCTCCCCACCTCCTCCTTGGGCGCCTCCACCTCCCCCAAGCCTCTCCCCTTACGCCACCACCCTCTCCACCACCTCTCCACCTCCCTTGCTGCGCCTAGGTGAGTTCTTGACCTCACCACCTCAAAGATACATCCATTGGAGCGCTCCGCGACGAGGAGACCCGAATTTGCAAATCCGGACCCTTTGTGTATTCAGCACTAGTCCAGGAACGCGCTAGTGCACACAGTCTTAACATCGGTAAATATCACAATCATACCACTCGATACTAATAAAGTACTTTAACTAAATAGTCAAACTGGTTGCTCAACCTTATGGTCAAGTTACAAATATACTCATGCAGGCAAACTTATTAAGAGAGAAATAATAGCAGCGGAAAATAAGATAACTTCGTGGCGCCATCCAGTATACCACAGGCAACTGACTGGGCTCGCTCCCTAAGTAGACGGTTCCTCTTGGAGCTCCTCCTCCAAAGCTGGTGTAGTCTCCTCTTCAACTGGTGTTGTATTGTGGCAAGGGTGAGTACTTGGTACTTAGCAAGTCATGCACGGAATGCAGCTAATATACTACATGCATGGCTTAACACAAAGGAGTGGCTCAAGGTATATTTGCAGTAAACAGCATTTGACAAGTAGCATAAGTAGATTCGAAAGCAGTAGAAACAAGTATAACATCAATAACTTTTCAAGGAGTTTAGTAAACATCTTTCCCATCCTAATCCACATTACCATCAACATCATTATTAATCCAACCCAACCTTTCAAGTCCAAGTTATTTTTGAGAAAATCTAACCCTTGACTGTAATTCCCGAGCGGTGTCCAATACCGCGGACACGGCTATTCGAATAGATTTTACACTCTGCAGAGGTTATGCACTTTACCCACAAGATACAGTCAAACACCACAAAGGCGAGTTCCCGTAACAAAGTCTTTCGGAAACTTCTAACAGCACAAGTGGTCCTCCCTGGTTGTTGCACACTAACCCTTCCCTTAGCTAAGGCGAAGTTTAGGCCAACCAACCGTTAGATGGGTACCTGGCTGCAGCCCCGGTACGCTCCCCTGTACAACTTACACAAAGGGTGTAGTTGACCTCCTGAGGTCCCACAAGTACGTTATTAGCAACTTAATCAACTAGGTCTGTCCCATTACAGACAGGTGGTTGCAAGATTGACTCAGTTCAAAGGCTTGCAAGGTAAAGTCCTTAGGGTGACCAGGGCAAGACTACCCGAAGAACCAAAACAACATTCCCAATGCCACAACTGGCCCACCTGATCATTCATGCCACATGCCCCGGTCAAAAGCTATTTATCAAACCCCAGTTGGTTACCATGCACCACGTGCCATCAACATCACATGATACCTTTCCAAAACACGTTCAATATGTCATTAAGTCAACATTAACGTTTGAGTGTCCAAAATCATGTCATGAGCACGTAGCAGGTCTAAGCCATATACTACAACGATCTACAAACCCATGTTGGCAATTTAGTAATGTCCAACTAATAATCCACAACTAGGGTGACAAGGGGTCATGGCACATATTTAAGTAATCAAGGTGTCATACAGCAATTAGGCATTTATCTAATTACCCATAATTAAGTAGAGCATTTTCTAATTTAAACTAGCATGCAATAATTTGAACCAAAATAGGTTTCAAAATGGGATCAACATGGTCAAAGCATAACTTGCCTTCAAAAAGTACTTGTTCTTGGTCCTGAGCTGGCTCCTGGGTCAACACTTCTCCTTCGAATCCTTCCGGCACTTCAACGTCTACTCGTAAAGCATGCAAATAGAAATACACGAATAAACACTAGGCAAAAAGTGTCCAAACATCCAAATAAAATCCATAAGCAGAGAGAACATAATTTTATGAATTTTTAGGAACTGGAATCGCTCAAATCGGAGTTAAAACACAAAAGTTATGATTATTTAAAGTTTAAATAATCAATTAAATAATTTTACAGAGAAAAACTTTAGTCCAAAAATTAAATAAAATTCATAATTGAGTAGATCTGAATTTTATGAATTTTTAGAAATTTGAATCGTTCAAATCGGAGTTGAAACGCAAAAGTTATAAGCGTTTGAAGTTTTGAAATTCAAATCAATTATTAAACCGAATTATTAAATCATTTTCTTTTTCGGAAATTATTTATTGGCGTCGTGATGACACGTGGCAGCCTCGATTGGGCGGTGGCGTTAGCCGGCTCATGGGCTCGGCCCACGGCAGCTTGGTCCACCGTGGACTCGGTCCCACGGCTTACGTGTCGCGGCGATCGAGGTGGCCCCCTCGGGTAGCGTCATTCTTGGCGTCGGCGGGGCTCGACCAGTCTTGTGGGTGGGACCCACTGGTAACGTCATCGCTGACGTCACTACACGGCTGGGGTGGCCGCTGACGTCAGCGTGACGTCATGGTGCGGTTTGGTCGCGTCGGCCGACACGCTGCCCGGCGTGTCGGCGTCCTGCGCCAGGTGTTGACCGCGGCGGTCAAGCTCCCGTCATGTGGCGCCAATCTCGGCCGTTGATTTGAAAATCAGCGGCCCGGTCGATCCTGGACTCCGCAGCGTTTGGGTTAACGCGTTTGATCTGGACCGTTGGATCTAGATCCAACGGTCGAGATTGGATCTGGGATTTTGGAACGGGATCTCACCGACGGTGACGTGGCGCAATCTGGACCGCTTGATGAAGATCCGACGGCTGGCAGAGCTCGAAGTCCGGCAATGGCGAGCGGCGGCGCTGGGTCACCGGCGCAGGGGACGACGACCTAGCCGACGGCGTTTCGGGCTCGCTCCGGCGAGGTGAGTTGGACTCCCGGTCCGCATCTTGACCTCCCGGTCCCAGATCTGGGGTCAACGGCGACGGAGGATGGCAGACGGCGGCGGAATTCGACGAAAACCGCGGCGGCTCCTTCTCCTTACTCCGGCGAGCTCTAGCGGTGCAACCACGGCGGCTCAGGCGAGGTGAGTTAGGGCTACGGGTGCGCAATGAAGTGGCGGTCCCGACACGGGTGGCGGCGCAATAAATAGGGCCCTCGGCGTCCGTGAAACGCACGGAATCGAGGCTCCGTTGCGGCGGCGGAGTCCGGCGGCGACTCGGATTGGGTGACGTGGCTCAACCACAGCCGTTGGATCAAGATCCAACGGTGCGGGGGTTTGGGCTCGGGTCTGGCTCAGGTCTGGCTCGGGCGAGCTGGCTGGCTCGGTCGGGCTCGGGCTCGGGTGACGTGGCTCAATCGTGGCCGTTGGATCTGAATCCAACGGTCACGCGGTTAGGGCTCGGTCGAGTGGGTTCGGTCGAGTCACGTGGCTCAGGTCAGACTTGAGTCCGACTAGGGTTCGACTCGGTCGGATGAACAGTACTTGGCCCGACTCGATTTTGCAGCGATTTAATATTTAAAATAATTTCTAGTAATTCATTTAATTCAAGAAAAATAGCAAAATACTCAGAAAAATTCCAGAAAAATTCTGGAAAATATTTTAGGGCATTTGGGACTCAAATAAAATATTTCCAACAAAACTTTGTTTGAAAATTTAATTTCTTTAATTATTTCAATATGGAATAAATTCAAATTAAATCCAAATAAATCCAAATAAATTCCAGAAAATTCCAAAAATTCACAAATGTGCAAAATAATATTTAATTTCATGAAAAGCAAAAATTGGGGTGTTACAAACCTCCCCCCTTAATAGAATCTCGTCCCCGAGATTTATGGCTAACTAAGAAATAGGTTCGGAAACTCTTTCCTCAAATCCTCTTCGCGTTCCCAAGTCGCTTCGCTTTCTTCATGGTTGCTCCACTGAACTCTACAGAAACGGGTTGACTTATTTCTAGTCTCTCGGTCCATAGTATCCAAAATCTTCACGGGATGCTCCTTATAAGTCAGATCCTCTTGCAGTTCAATCGACTCCAAGGGCGTTTGCTCATCTGGCACTTGAAGACACTTCTTTAGCAGGGACACATGGAACACGTCATGTACTCCTGCTAAAGACTGCGGCAACTCCAACTGGTAAGCAACTTCGCCTCTACGGCTCAAAATCTTAAATGGTCCAACATAACGGGGTGCAAGTTTCCCTTTGGCATGGAACCTCTTAAATCCCCTGAGAGGCGTAACTCTGAGGTATACAAAGTCTTCTGGTTCAAAACTCAAATCTCGGCGACGATTGTCAGCATAACTCTTCTGTCGTGATTGGGCTATCTTCAACCTTTCCCTAATCATGGCAATCTGCTCTTCAGCTTCTTGAAGAATATCAGGCCCGAAGACACGGCGCTCGCCGGTCTCATTCCAATTTAATGGCGTCCGTGGTCGACCATCTGATACCTCAAAAGGTGACATCGTAAACTAGCACGGTAACTATTATTGTAATCGAACTCGGCATACGGCAAACTCTTATCCCAAGAGGTAGCATAAGCCAATGCACATGCTCTTAGCATATCTTCGAGAATCGATTGACTCTTTCGTCTGTCCATCCGTGCATGGATGATAGGCTGTATTGAAGTTCAAACGGGTTCCCATGGCTTCATGCAACTTATTCCAGAACCTTGAGGTAAATTGGGTACCTCTGTCCGATACAATCCTCTTTGGCGCTCCGTGCAAACAGACGATCCTGATCATATACAACTCTGCTAACTTATCCCCCGAGTAAGTGGTCTTCACGGGAATAAAATGGGCGACCTTGGTCAAGCGATCCACTATAACCCATATGGAGTCATAACCCCCTTGAGTCTTGGGTAAACCGGTGATGAAATCCATTCCGATTTCCTCCCACTTCCACTCAGGTATCTTCAGCGGCTGCAACAATCCTGCTGGTCTCTAATGCATTGCCTTGACTCTCTGGCATACGTCGCACAATGCAACATGCTCGGCAACTTCACGCTTTATGCTCGGCCACCAGAATCTCTCCTTCAAGTCTTGATACATCTTGGCACTTCCAGGATGAATCGAGTACTTGGAGTCATGGGCTTCTTCTAGAATCAACTGCTTCAGTTCCTTCCTGTTCAGCACACAAATGCGATCCCTCATCCATAACGTGCCCTGCTCATCTAGCTTGAAGTCCTTTGCCTTGCCTTCCCCCATTTTGGACTTAATCCTGCGGATCTTGTCATCATCCTTCTGTCCTTCCCGAATCTGATCTTCTAGGGTAGGCTTTACCTCCAGTGCGGCCAAGAATCCACTAGGTACCACCTCAATCTTCATTCTCTGAAATTCCTAGCATAGCTCATCCTGATTCGTGGCTATCAACATATTCACGGTATGGCTTTTCTGACTCAAGGCATCGACCACCACATTAGCCTTTCCGGGATGATAATGGATTCCGACATTGTAATCCTTAATCAACTCTAACCATCTCCTTTGCCTCATATTCAGATCCGACTAGGTGAATATGTACTTAAGGCTCTTATGATCCGTGTACACTTCACATATGTTCCCAATCAGATAGTGACGCCATATCTTCAAGGCATGCACTACGGCAGCTAACTCTAGGTCATGTGTTGGGTAATTCTCCTCATGCGGCCTCAACTGCCTTGATGCATAGGCAACAACCTTTCTGTTTTGCATCAACACACATCCAAGTCCTTGGCGCGATGCATCACAATAGATATCAAAGCTTTGATTGACATCCGGCAGAACCAACACTGGTGCTGATGTCAATCTCGTCTTCAGTTCTTGGAATCCTTTCTCGCACTCTGGCGTCCATGTAAACTTCTTCTCCTTTTTCAGCAATTGCGTAAGAGGTCTCGCAATTGTTGAAAAGCCTTCAATGAAGCGGCGGTAGTAACCTGCCATTCCAAGGAAACTCCGGATCTGGGTCACAGTCTTTGGCTGCTCCCAATGTAACACAGCTTCTACTTTACTTGGATCAACAGCGACTCCTTTTGCGGTCATTACATGTCCGAGGAACTCCACCTTGTCCTTCCAAAAATCACATTTACTGAATTTGGCGAAGAGCTGCTGTTCCCTCAGCTTTTCCAAAACTCGCTTCAAGTGCTCTACATGTTCATCCTCTGTCTTGGAGTAGATTAGAATATCATCTATGAACACAACAACAAACTTGTCCAAATACTCCATGAACACCTTATTCATCATATTCATGAAATATGCTGGCGCATTCATCAGACCAAAGGACATAACAGTAAACTCATAATGTCCGTATCTTGACGAGAATGCAGTCTTCGGAATATCTTCTGATCGGATCTTCAACTGATGGTATCCCGATCTCAGATCAATCTTGGAGAAAACTCCGGCTCCTCTCAACTGGTCAAACAAATCATCAATCCTGGGTAGCGGATACTTATTCTTCACGGTGACTTCATTGAGTGCACGATAGTCAATGCACATCCTGAAACTCCCACCCTTCTTCTTGACAAACAGAACTGGCGCTCCCCACGGCGACGAACTCGGTCTGATAAATCCTTTCTCCATTAACTCTTCAAGCTGTTTCTTCATCTCTACCAATTCCTCGGTGGACATCCGATAGGGTCTCTTTGCTATCGGTCTTGTGCAGGTAAAAGCTCTATCACAAACTCTATGTCCTGTCAGCGGCATACCGGGTAGATCTTCGGGAAAAACATCCGGGTACTCATTCACTCTTGAGACATCTTCTATGATGATTGCCTTGGTGCTGTTAACAATCAACTGTCCATCTCTAACGGTGGTAGCTTGAAATTACACTTTCTTTCCACTCGGGCTCTCAACTGAGATAGTCCTTCGTCCACAAACCAATACGGCCTTGTGCTTGGATAACCAATCCATTCCCAAAATGACATCCAAGGTGCAGGTCTCCAAAATAATAAGGTTCGCTAGGAACTCTATCCCATCTATTAGTATTCTCACCCTAACATCCTACTTTAGTTCGGAGTTCGGATCCAGGTGTTTGAACTAAAAGCATGCATTTAAGTCTTGCAATCTCCTAATCATTTTTAGCAGAAAAGCTTTGAGAAATAAATGAATGCGAAGCTCCTGAATCAAACAAAATCAAGGTGTACTGAGTTGACTAGTAACTTACCCAAGACGACGTCAGTGGCATTCTGCGGTGCATCTGCGGTGACATGGTTGACTCGGCCTCTCACCACGCCTGGGGTGTGGCTCCTCGTCTTTGGCGTCCTAGCCGGTGTGGATCCTGGATTGAAGCGAATCGGGGTCACTCCTGCTGTCTTCTTAGGACAACTGTTGGCAAAGTGTCTGTCTCGTTGCAATTGTAGCGGCGTCTCACATCCCCTGTTGACTTCCTGAGCGGCGTTTACGGCTGGGGCTGGGTGCGATAGTTACGATTGGCGGGTCTTGGTGCTGGTAGCGGTGTCCTTGTTGTATTCTGGTGGAATCTGAAAAGCTGATTTGGCGCAACCCTCAAACGTTCTGCGCTCCCGACGCGATCCACGATGCTGCATCCTGCGCTTCTGTTCTCATCGGTTCCTTGCGCTTGTCCTCAAGAATAAGCGCCTTATTCACCAACTCTTGGAAATCTGGAAAGGTGTGGGTGATCAGTCCCACTTGCAATCTGAGTTAAGTCCCTTCATGAAACGAGTATGCGGCTTTATCTGTCGCTACATCCTCAAAGCGTAACGTGCAAGCCGTGGTGAACTTGTTCGTATTCGGCCACCGGTGATTACCTTGCTTGATGCTCTGAACTCCTCCTTCTTGAGGTCCATGATTCCTTGAGCACGTGAATCTTGACGGAATGTAGCTATGAACTCCTCCCAAGTGATGTCACGAGGTTCACTTGCGTGGCACAGAAGTTCTCCCACCATTCGTAATTTGTTCCTTCCAAGCGATGAGAAGCGTAGAGTACCTTCTCATTTCCTATGCATTGAGCAATGTGTAGCTTCCTCTCAATTGACCTTAACCAGTCATCGGCTTCCAACGGGTTAGCATTCCCGGAGAAAGTGGGTGGATGAGTCCTCATGAACTCTGATAGTCTTGTATTACGGCGTTGTCACTGATTAACTTGATTAGCGTGGCCTTGGCAAAGGACGTGTTGCATCTGTTGCATCATGGCATGCATCAACTGAGTCTGAGCAGCAAGAAAAGCTCCGAAATTCTGCATATCAACTGGCGGTGCTGGTGCTCCATCATTGGGGTTTTCTGCTGGGCGAGAACCACTTCCATTGCCTCCAAGGTTTCCACGAGTGTTCACCATCTGTGGTTTGCTCTAGGTTTTAGAGATGAGAGGGAAACAAGAATAGACAAGTAATATGGAACTTATGCGGGGCGAAAGGTGTAACTTTAAAGTCCAACTTTATTATTTTAATAATTAGTAACTTGGTATGGTTGCTTACAATGCCTAGGGGCCTTGCAACACATACTGCACACTCAGCAAGCAATGAAAATCCAAATCGAACTAACACTGGAGTCTAATGCCTAAAGGGTGACTCTTTATTCTATGACGCGACTCGGCGAAGGAGTCTCACTATAGAACCTACGCTCACTCATCGAGAAAACCTCCACGGCCTGGGTACGGACGCTGCGGCATAGGCGCGAAACGATCGCCATGTCCAGCAACTGTGTCATCTGTGGTAGTCGAAGAAGCAGTGTCCTCCTCAAGCTCCGGCTCCTCGGTGCAGCTCGTGTAGCTCGAGCATTGGCTCCGGCTCTGGTGCGTACAATGCCGTCTCTAACTCTCCAATCCTTTGCAGAAGGTGTGACACATACTCTTGAGCTTCCCGCCATCTGTTCTTCTCTGTCGTGATCTCCTTGCGGGCCTTCTGTAGCTCCTTTCTTGTATCATCGAGTACATCTTCCTGGGCGACAACAAGTCGTGCCAACTGTGTAACCATGGCATTCTCATCCTGAATCGCCTTTGGGTCAAGAAGGTTATTGCTGCGCGGATGATATCGGAACACCGTGCTCTCCAATTCTCTGGCGTAGATACGGGTAATGTGCCGCATTGCTCGTCGTGACGCCTCTTGGATACCCATCTGCATTGTAGACCTCCTGGCGGTGCAATGTATCGGGCGATTGCCTGGGCCCTTCTTCCTAGCAGGTACCACAACCTTCACGTCACAAGCTTTGATCAATCCTGCTTGTCTGATCACGTCCACTTGGTATTGCGGCTTCTCAAAATCTCCGAGAGTCTGTAGCATACGCCAAAGTTCCGCGGCGTGACCAACCTCCAGATCTACGTAGTTGAACTCTCCCTCCATCTGTCACAAGAGTGCTCACGTAAGAACTCGAAATTTTTAAATCGTGACAAGGTAAGGAAAAATTCAGCAAGAGACAAGAAAAGAGAGAAGGGAAATAGTCGAGATGTCATTTCTTATCTTGACGAACTTTTAACCTTTAGAAAAT
Source organism: Rhipidocladum racemiflorum (assembly GCA_036346355.1). Classification (NCBI taxonomy): domain Eukaryota; kingdom Viridiplantae; phylum Streptophyta; class Magnoliopsida; order Poales; family Poaceae; genus Rhipidocladum; species Rhipidocladum racemiflorum. Next base: position 64,666,948 of record CM070572.1, read on the forward strand.
AGGTTTGAACCTCTCTACGACCATTCTAGCTAGGGTTGAGCCTACGGTCAACCTGGCTCTGATACCACCTCTGTCGGGACCCGAATTTGCAAATCCGGACCCTCTGTGTATTCAGCACTAGTCCAGGAACGCGCTAGTGCACACAGTCTTAACATCGGTAAATATCACAATCATACCACTCGATACTAATAAAGTACTTTAATTAAATAGTCAAACTGGTTGCTCGACCTTATGGTCATGTTACAAATATACGCCACGCAGGGCGAAACTTATTAAGAGAGAAATAATAGCAGCGGAAAATAAGATAACTTCGTGGCGCCATCCAGTATACCACACAGTGGCCCGGGCTCGCTCCCTAAGTAGACGGTTCCTCTTGGAGCTCCTCCTCCAAAGCTGGTGTAGTCTCCTCTTCAACTGGTGTTGTATTGTGGCAAGGGTGAGTACTTGGTACTCAGCAAGTCATGCACGGAATGCAGCTAATATACTACATGCATGGCTTAACACAAAGGAGTGGCTCAAGGTATATTTGTAGTAAACAGCATTTGACAAGTAGCATAAGTAGATTCGAAAGCAAGAGAAACAAGTATAACATCAATAACTTTTCAAGGAGTTTAGTAAACATTTTTCCCATCCTAATCCACATTTCCATCAACATCATTATTAATCCAACCCAACCTTTCAAGTCCAAGTTATTTTTGAGAAAATCTAACCCTTGACTGTAATTCCCGAGCGATGTCCAATACCGCGGACACGGCTATTCGAATAGATTTTACACTCTGTATAGGTTATGCACTTTACCCACAAGATACAGTCAAACACCACAAAGGCAAGTTCCCGTAACAAAGTCTTTCGGAAACTTCTAACAGCACAAGTGATCCTCCCCTGTTGTTGCACACTAACCCTTCCCTTAGCTAAGGCGAAGTTTAGGCCAACCAACCGTTAGATGGGTACCTGGCCGCAGCCCCGGTACGCTCCCCCATACAACTTACACAAAGGGTGTAGTTGACCTCTTGAGGTCCCACAAGTACGTTATTAGCAACTTAATCAACTAGGTCCGTCCCATTACAGACAGGTGGTTGCAAGATTGACTCAGTTCAAAGGCTTGCAAGGTGAAGTCCTTAGGGTGACCAGGGCAAGACTACTCGAAGAACCAAAACAACATTCCCAATGCCACAACTGGCCCACCTGATCATTCTTGCCACATGCCTTGGTCAAAAGCTATTTATCAAACCCCAGTTGGTTACCATGCACCACGTGCCATCAACATCACATGATACCTTTCCAAAACAGGTTCAATATGTCATTAAGTCAACATTAACGTTTGAGTGTCCAAAATCATGTCATGAGCACGTAGCAGGTCTAAGCCATATACTACAACGATCTACAAACCCATGTTGGCAATTTAGTAATGTCCAACTAATAATCCACAACTAGGGTGACAAGGGGTCATGGCACATATTTAAGTAATCAAGGTGTCATACAGCAATTAGGCATTTATCTAATTACCCATAATTAAGTAGAGCATTTTCTAATTTAAACTAGCATGCAATAATTTGAACCAAAATAGGTTTCAAAATGGGATCAACATGGTCAAAGCATAACTTGCCTTCAAAAAGTACTTGTTCTTGGTCCTGAGCTGGCTCCTGGGTCAACACTTCTCCATCGAATCCTTCTGGCACTTCAACGTCTACTCGTAAAGCGTGCAAATAGCAATACATGAATAAACACTAGGCAAAAAGTGTCCAAACATCCAAATAAAATCCATAAACAGAGAGAACATAATTTTATGAATTTTTAGGAACTGGAATCGCTCAAATCGGAGTTAAAACACAAAAGTTATGATTATTTAAAGTTTAAATAATCAATTAAATAATTTTACAGAGAAAAACTTTAGTCCAAAAATTAAATAAAATTCATAATTGAGTAGATCTGAATTTTATGAATTTTTAGAAATTTGAATCGTTCAAATCGGAGTTGAAACGCAAAAGTTATAAGCGTTTGAAGTTTTGAAATTCAAATCAATTATTAAACCGAATTATTAAATCATTTTCTTTTTCGGACATTATTTATTGCGTCAGCAGTGACACGTGGCAGCCTCTGATTGGGCGGCTGACGTCAGCCGGCTCATGGGCTCACCACGCGGCAGCAGTCCACCGTGGACTCGGTCCACGGCTTACGTGTCGATCGACGGTGGCCCCGGGTGGCGTCATTCTTGGCGTCGGCGGCTCGACCCAGTCTTGTGGGTGGGACCCTGGTGACATCATCGCCGGCGTCACTACACGGTGGGTGGCCGTGGCGGCGACGCGGGCGCCATGACGTCAGCGTGACGTCATGGTGCGGTTTGGTCGCGTCGCTGACACGCGGGCCCGGCGTGTCAGCATCACACGCACGGGTGCGCTGACCGCGGCGGTCAAGCTCCCCGTCACGTGGCGCAATCTCGGGCGTTGATTTGAAAATCAACGGCCCAGATTAGATCTGGACTCACGCGTTTGGGTTAACGCGTTTGATCTGGACCGTTGGATCTAGATCCAACGGTCGAGTTTGGATCTGGGATTTTGGAACGGGATCTCACCGACGGTGACGTGACGCAATCTGGACCGCTTGATGAAGATCCGACGGCTGGCAGAGCTCGAAGTCCGGTGATGGTGAGCGGCGGCGCTGGGTCACCGGCGCAGGGGACGACGACCTAGCCGACTGCGTTTCGGGCGCGCTCCGGCGAGGTGAGTTGGACTCCCGGACGCGTCTTGACCTCCCGGTCCCGGATCTGGGGTCAACGGCGACGGAGGACGGCGGACGGCGGCGGGATTCGACGAAAACCGCGGCGGCTCCTTCTCCTTACTCCGGCGAGCTCTAGCGGCGCAACCACGGCGGCTCAGGCGAGGTGAGTTAGGGCTACGGGTGCGCAATGAAGTGGCGGTCCCGACACGGGTGGCGGCGCAATAAATAGGGCCCTCGGCGTCCGTGAAACAGACGGAAACCGAGGCCCACTCCGTTGCGGCGGCGGAGTCCGGCGGCGACTCGGATTGGGTGACGTGGCTCAACCACAGCCGTTGGATCAAGATCCAACGGTGCGGGGGTTTGGCCTCAGGTCTGGCTGGCTCGGTCAGGCTCGGGCTCGGGTGACGTGGCTCAATCGTGGCCGTTGGATCTGAATCCAACGGTCACGCGGTTAGGGCTCGGCCGAGTCGGTTCGGTCGAGTCACGTGGCTCGGGTCGGACTCGAGTCCGACTCGGGTTCGACTTCGATCGGATGAGCGATGCTTGACCCGACTCGATTTTCCAGCGATTTAATATTTAAAATAATTTCCAGTAATTCATTTAATTCAAGAAAAATAGCAAAATACTCAGAAAAATTCCAGAAAAATTTTGGAAAATATTTTAGGGCATTTGGGACTCAAATAAAATATTTCCAACAAAACTTTATTTGAAAATTTAATTTCTTTAATTATTTCAATATGGAATAAATTCAAATTAAATCCAAATAAATCCAAATAAATTCCAGAAAATTCAAAAAATTCACAAATGTGCAAAATAATATTTAATTTCATGAAAAGCAAAAATTGGGGTGTTACAAAGACGGTCAATTAGGGTGCAAACCTTGTCAGTTTTCTATGAAAAATTGATGGGTTACTACGAGTCTTCTTTTTCGCTGTAGATTTATTTATTTCCTAGTTCAAGCCATGCGTGGCATATTTTTTTAAGTTGACCATAAGGTCATTCAACATATTATATTTAATGGATGAAGTACTTTATATTATTTTTTATGTGTATGATTGTGATATTCATCTAAGTTGAGACTGTGTGCATTGGCATGATCCCGGACTAGTGCTGAATACACTATGGGTCTAGATTTACACATTCGATTCACGACAAAAGGTTTACTTGAAAACATGTTGGTGTAGGGTGCAGGACGCTGCCAATTGGAGCCCCCGAACACATCTCGAGGAGGTGGGGTGTGCGTGTGCGTTATCTAGCTATGCTATGGTGGACATGTCGACCACGTACTGACGAGGAACGTACCTAACCCTACACCTCTTCATCCTCCATGGGCCTCCTGCACGACATAAGCTGGATGATGAGCCTTGTCATATCCCGTAAAAGTCCAACGCTCCTTTGAGCTGATCCATGGTGAGCTTCAACATGTCCTTGAAGTAGACATGAGACCTATGGAAGGGAACCTCCTCGTAAGCCTACCTAGCAAGGTCACTCTGCGTACAAAGGAAACATGTTGTAATGAAAGCAATCATAAACACTGTTAGCAACATGCTTCGAAGGGTCATCCATGACACACATGACTCGAATGCTTGTGACTGTGCTGTACCAGTCGATGTAGTCATTATACGTCCCATGGTTATAAGGGATAGCCTCCTCGTGGACATCCTCCAACACACGCAACCACTGCTGAGCGTGAGTTTGTATACATTGTGCCCAATCTCCATATCTTGTGACAACCTTCCATGCGTGCCTGCAAAAAAATATTAAGATATAAACCTCATTAATTGAGAAATACAACGTGTATTGGACTAGAACAACAAGTAGAGAACAACTCACACATGGATGTGCAGTGGAACAAAGTCAATGGTGGGGATCAGGAAGGGCTGTCGGAGTCCAAATTGCCGCATGACCCAGTGAACAGCATACGTCTCAATGAACACATCTCACACTAGGTGGCGACGATTGAGCCAAAATGTGGTGTCCTTGGTGCACTTCACGAATAGACCCAATGGTGCTCGCATGTTGACAACCTCGACAATGTATGGTATCTAGATGTCACGATCATCTGTGAGCTAGTCAAACATCGTGACATACTTGGGGTATGATGCATGCGTAGTAATTGGTGTGAAAGTTGGCTAAAAAAGTAGTGGTATAGGCAAAAGTTAGTAAATAGATGGTGAATTATACTATGAATCACAATGAAGGTGACTAGCCCATTGGTGACACCACAATGTTCCCATGGTAGGATGGTCCATGTCATCCCTAGGTGTCTCATGGAAGGCGGTCCCATAAGGTGTCAGCTCTATATGTGGCCATCCCATCTGGAAGTGCCCAAATGACCATAGCTGAAGAAGGAGAGGACATCCGACGAGAGTGGAGTTATTCCCACACACTGATACATGTCAAAAAGGGCTTGGTACATGGATCATAATACCATGAGATCCCAAGCTAGCTATAGGATGTCCTCCACATCTGCATCCTCTATCATACTCGTGTACTAGATCATGTGCTTGTCCACGCTATCTGTCGGGACCCCGAATTTGCAAATCCGGACCCTCTGTGTATTCAGCACTAGTCCAGGAACGCGCTAGTGCACACAGTCTTTAACATCGGTAAATATCACAATCATACCAATCGATACCATAAAAGTACTTTATTAAAGTAATAAAACTGGTTACTCGACCTTATGGCCAAGTTACAAATATATGCCTCGTAGAAGCGAAACTTATTCGAGAGAGAAGCAATAGCGGCGGAAAAATCAAATAAACTTCATTGGCGCCATCCAGTATACCACAGGCAAGCCAGGTAGGCTCGCATCCCCTAAGTAGGCGGTCTTCTTGAGTTCCTCACTCCAAGCTGGCGTAATCTCCTCTTCAGTGATATTGTGTTGGGGCAAGGGTGAGTACTTGGTACTCATAAGTCATGCTGCAGAATGCAAGCTAGTATACTATATGCATGGCTTGCAAAGGAAGGAATAGCTCAAGGTATATTTGCGATGTTGATTTTGAAAAGTAATATAAGTAGATTAGCGAGTAGAAATAAGTAAAGCATAAATAACTTTTCAAGAAGTTTAATAAACATTTTCCCATCTAAACCATATTTCCATCATCTTCTTTGTTAAACCAACCCAACTTTTCAAATCCAAGTTATTTTGAGAAAGTCTACCCCTTGTAATTCCAGAGCATTGTCGATCACAGTGGACTCGGCTATTCAAATAGATTCTACACTCTGCGAGAGGTTATGCACTTTACCCACAAGATACAATCCACTCACCACGTCGGTAGTGAATCGCCATACAAGAGTATCTTGAATGGCGATCATAACAAACCCGGAAGCCTCAAACAACCACGGTGGTCCTCTAAGTCGTGCTCTACACCATCCCTTCCCTTAGCCAAGGCGAAGTATGGGACCAACACACGTTAGATGGGTACCTGGCCACGACCACGTCGCTCCGTGCAATCACACAAGGCAGTGTAGCGACACCCTGAGGCTCCACAAGTGAGTCCTTAGCGACTTAGTCAACTAAGGTAGTCCCATTCGACCATGTGGTTTGCAAGTATGACCCGAGTTCAAGGCTTGCAGGTTAAGTCCTTAGAGTGACCGAGGGCAAGACTACCAGAAAAACCAAATCAACACTCCCAATGCTGGCCCTTTTTGATTACTCTTGCCACATGCCCGTTCGAAATCTGTTTATCAAACCCAGTTGATTACCATGCACCACGTGCCATCAACATCACATGATACTTTTCCAAAAGCGGGTTCAATATATCATTAAGTCCATATTAGCATTTGATTATCAAAATCATGTCATGAGCACGTAGCGAGTCTAAGCGTTATACTACAACGATCTAAACCCATGTTGGCAATTTAATAATGTCCAACTAGTAAACCACAACTAGGGTGACAAGGGATCATGGCACATACTTAAGTAATCAAGGTGTCATATAACAAATTGGTATTTAACTTCTTGAGTTTAAACCAAAGTATCTTTCTAATTGAACTAGCATGCAATAGTTTAAATCAAAATAGATTTGAGAAATAGGATCAATATGGTCAAAGCACAACTTGCCTTCAAAACTACTTGCTCTTGGTCTTGAGTTGGATCTGAGTCAACACTTCTCCCTCGAATCCTTAGGCACTTCAGCGTCTACTCGTAAAAGCGTGCAAATAGCAAATACCCAATAAACAATAGGCAAAAACATCCCAAAACTCCAAATAAAATCCATAAACAGAAACGTAATTTTCTGGATTTTAGAAACTGGAATAAATCAAATTTGGAGTTAAAATGCAAAAGTTATGATTTATTAAAGCTTAAATAATCAATTAAATAATATTTCAGAGAAAAACTTTAGTCAAAAATTAAATAAAATTCATATTTAGGTAGATCTCAATTTTATACAAATTTAGAAATTTGAACCACTCAAATCGGAGTTGAAGCATAAAAGTTATAGCGTTTGAAGTTTGAATCTAAATTTGAATCAATATTTCGAATTAATAAATCATTTTCTTTTGGAAATTAATTGTGCGTCGGCATGGACACGTGGCAGCTCCTGATTGGCTCGGCGTCGGGCGATCCATGGGCTCGGTCCACGCTCGGCAGGTCCACCGTGGACTCGGTCCACTGGCTCCACGTGAGGCCCGACATGTGGGCCCGCTCGGGTGGCGTCATTCTTTGGCGTCGGCGAGGCTCGGCCCGCGGTGCGGCAGTGGAGTCCCACGATGGCGTCATGGGTGGCGTCCGCAGTGCTTATCGTGACCGACGCGGGCGGCGTGTCGGTGACTCCTGCTGTAGCGTGGTAGCGCGACAGTTCGGCTTCCTGGGCGCGTGGCACAATGTCGTGGCCGTTGGTTTGAAATCCGGCGGTGGGATTGAAGTTTGGCCTCATGTGCTTGGGGCGCGCGTGGTGATAAGTGGGCCGTTGGATCTAGATCAGCGGTTGGGATTAGATCTAGGATTTTCAGCGGAAACTCAAAGTGGCGTGGCGCGATCTGGGCCTTTGGATCTTGATCGGACGGTTGGTGGAGCTTCGGGTCGATGGCTTCACGCAGTGAGTTGCATTTGCCGTGCGAGGCAGCGACCACCCAAGCGGCGGTTGGGCGTGCTCCGGCCCGAGATGGAGAAGTGTCTTAGTGCGCTGGCCGGGGAGTTTGAATCTGGGGTCGATGGCGGCGGAGGGCGGAGCGGCGAGGCAAGGACCGTGGTGGCGCTTCACGCAACTCTGGCGGCGATTCCGGCGAACCTCACGGCTAGAGCTCGGCGGAGGTTAGAACAAGAAGTGCAGCGAAGTCCCAGGCGGTCCTCGGAGTGCGTCCGGGCATTAAATAGCCGGGGCGTGCTCGGTAGCCACTGTCGATCCGCAATGGCGCGCTCGGCCCGGAGTCGGCTTCGATTCTGGGGAAGGCAGCGAAATCGTGGCCGTCCGTGTCGCGATCCATGACCCACGATCGCCGCGGTAGCGATCGGTCGATCGAACGCGGCTCGGTCGAAGTCGGGCGGATCTCGGCCAGATTGGATCTTGATCAACGGTTGGGATCGATTAGGGTTAGAGGTAAGGTTCGGTCGAGTCAAGCGGCTCGGGTCGGACTCGAGTCGACTTCGGTCGGATGAAACGATTACTTGACGCGAGTTGGATTTTCCAGCGATTTAATATTTAAAATAATTCGATAATTCATTTAATTCATTAAAAATAGCAAATATTTCGAGAAAAATTCGAAAAAATTAAAAATATTTTGGATCATTTTGGACTCAAATAAAATATTTCCAACAAAAATTTATTTGCAAATTTAAATTCTTTAATTATTTCAAAATGGAATAAATTCAAATAAATTCCAAATAAATCCAAATAAATTCGAGAAAATTCAAAAATTCACCAAGTGCCAAATCACACATGAATTTAAGAAAAGCAAAATTTTGAGGTGTTACAAGCCTCCCCCTTAATAGAATCTAGTCACGAGATTCGGGGCTTACTAAAGGAATAGGTTTGGAAATTCTTTCTTCAAATCCTCTTAGCGCTCCCAAGTCGCTTCACTTTCTTCATGGTTGCTCCTTTGAACTCTCTGAATCGGGTTGACTTGTTTCTAGTTTCGATCCATTGTGTCTAGAATCCTCACGAGGGTGCTCCTTATAAGTCAAATCTTCTTTTAACTCAATTGACTCTAGCGGTGCACATGTTCCTCGGGGAACTCGGAGACACTTCTTCAAGCTGGGACACATGGAACACGTCATGCACTCCCTTAGCTTATTGTGGCAACTCCGGTGGGCAACCTTCACCTCTGCGACTCAAAATCTTAAATGGTCCAACATAGCTTGGTGCGAGTTTCCCTTTGGCATGGAACCTCTTAACTCACTGAGGCGTAACTCTGAGGTATACAAAGTCTTACGGTTCAAAACTCAAATCTCGCGACGATTGTCGGCCATAACTCTTACATCGAGATTGGGCTATCTTCAACCTTTCCTAATCATAGCGATCTGCTCCTCGGCCTCTTGAAGAATATCAGGCCCAAAACCGGCAGCTGGCAGGTCTCATTCCAATTCAATGGTGTCCGAAGCGAAGGTCGACCATACTGGTGCCTCAAAGGTGACATCGTAAACTAGCACGATAACTATTGTTGTAACTAAACTTCGGCATACGGCAAACTTTTATCCCAGAGGTAGCATAAGCCAATGCACAAGCTCTCTACATATCCTCTAGAATCGGTTGACTCTTTCGATCTGTCCATCAAATGCGTGGATGATAAGGCACATCTTGAAGTTTAAGCGGGTTCCCATGGCTTCATGCAACTTATTCGAACCTTGAGGTAAATTGGGTACCTCTGTCAATAAGATACAATCCTCTTTGGCACTCGTGCAAACAAACAATCTGATCATGTACAACTCTGCTAACTTATCTACAGAGTAAATGGTAATCACGCGGATAAAATGTGCTACTTGAGTAAATCTATCAACTATAACCCAAAAGTAATCAAAACCTCCTTGATTCTTGACAAGCCCGGTAATGAAATCCATTCAGATTTCCTCCCACTTCCACTCGAGTATTTTGGCTGTAGCAATCCTGGCGGTCTCGATGCATTGCCTTGACTCTCTGGCATCGTCGCACAATGCAACATGCTCGGCAACTTCACGTTTCATGCTCGGCCCACGAGAATCTCTCCTTGAGATCTGATACATCTTGGCGCTTCGAGGATGAATCAGTACTTAAGTCATGGGCTTCTTCGAGAATCAGTTGCTTTAACTCCTTTTGTTAGGCACACAATCACGATCCTTCATCCATAACGTGCCTTGCTCGTCTAGCTTGAAATCCTTTGCCTTGCCTTCCTCCATTTTGGACTTAATCCTCACGGATCTTGTCATCATCATACATCCTTCGGATCTGGTCCTCTAAACTAGGCTTTACTTCCAGGCGGCCAGAATCCGCTAGGTACAACCTCAATCTTCATTTTAAAATCCTCACATAACTCATCGACTTGTGGCTAACTGCGTACTCACGGTATGGCTCTTGGGCTCGAGCATCGGCTACTACGTTGGCCTTCAAAGGGATGGTAATGGATTCCAACATTATAGTCCTTGATCAATTCTAGCCATCTCCTTTGCCTCATATTCGAGATCATTGGTGAATATGTACTTAAAACTCTTATGATCAGTATATACTTCACATCTGTTTCCAATCGAGATAGTGGCGCCATATTTTCAAAGCATGCACTCACGACTAACTCTAGGTCATGTGTCGGATAATTTTCCTCATCACGGCCTCCATTGCCTTGATGCATAAGCGGCGACCTTTCCATTCTGCATCGGCACACATCCAAGTCCTTGGCGCGATGCGTCACAATAAATATCGAAGCTTTGAGCAACATCAGGTAGAACTAACAGGTGCTGATGTCAATCGCTTCTTGACTCCTGAAATCCTTCCTCACATTACGGCGTCCATGCAAAACTTCTTTTCCTTCTTCAGCAATTGCGTAGAGGTTTACGCAATTGTCGAAAAACCTTGATGAAGCAGCGGTAATATCCTGCCATTCAAAGGCTCAGAATCTGGGTCACGGAGTCTTGGTTTGTTCCCAATGTAACCTGACTTCTACTTTGCTTGGATCTCTGGCGACTCATGCGGTCATTACATGTCCAAGAAACTCCACCTTGTCCTTCCAAAAATCACACTTTAGCTGAACTTGGCGAAAGATTCTTGTTCCTCGGCTTTTCCAAAACTTCGCCTTAAGTGTTAAGCATGTTCATCCTCTGTCTTGGAGTAGATTAGGATATCGTCTATGAACACGGCGACAAACTTGTCCAAATATTCCATGAACACCTTATTCATCATATTCATGAAATAGGCGCATTAAATCGGCCCAAAGGACATATAGCGTAAACTCGTAATGTCCATATCTTGGCGAGAATGCAGTCTTGAATATCTTACGATCGGATCTTTAGCTGATGATATCCGATCTCAGATCAATCTTGAGAAAACTCGGCTCCTCTTAACTGATCAAACAAATCATCAATCACAGGTAGCGGATACTTATTCTTCACGGTGACTTCATTGAGTGCACGGTAGTCAATGCACATCCTGAAACTCCGTCCTTCTTCTTGACAAACAAAGCGGTGCTCCCCACGACGAACTCGGTCGATAAATCCTTTATCCATTAACTCTTCCAAATTTGTTTCTTCATCTCTACCAACTCCTCGGTAGACATCCGATAGGGTCTCTTTGCTATCGGTCTTTGTGCAGTACAAGCTCTATCACAAACTCTATGTCCACTGTGCAGCGGCATACCGAGGTAGATCTTCGGGAAAAACATCGGGGTACTCATTCACTCTTTGGGACATCCTCTATCTTTGATTGCCTTGAATGCTGTTAACCATCAGTCCATCTCTAGCTGGTGGCTTGAAATTCCACTTTCTTCCCACACGGGCTCTCAATCGAGATAGTCCTTCGTCCACAATCCAATACTGACCTTGTGCTTGGATAACCAATCCATTCCCAATATAACATCTAAGGTGCAGGTCTCCAAAATTATAAGGTTTGCTAGGAACTCTATTCCATCTATTAGTATTCTCACCGGAACATCCTACTTCCGTTCGGAGTTGGAACCAGGGGTTTGAACTAAAAGCATGCATCTAAGTCTTGCAATCCTGCGTTAAGTACCTTCATAAAGCGAGGTATCTGGATTTATCTGTCGCTACATCCTCAGTGCGTGGCGTGCTGTGTGAACTTGTTCAGGTAGTCGACCACCGGTGATTACCTTGCCTCGATGCTCTGAACTCCTCCTTCTTAAGGTCCATAATTCCTTGGCACGTGATCTGTCGAATCTGTGAACTCTTCCCAAGTGATATCTTGAGGGTTCTCTGCGTGTACGAAGTGCTCCCACCATTCGGTTGTTCCTTCCAAGCGATGAGAAGCGTAAAGTACCTTCTCATTCCTATGCATTGAGCTATATGTAGCTTCCTCTCGATTGATCTTAACCAATCATCGGCCTCCAATGGATTGGCATTTCCAGAGAAAGTGGGTGGTGAGTCCTCATGAACTCGGCGACCTTGTATACGGCGTGGTCCTGATTAACTTGATTAGCGTGGCCTGGCGATGACGTGCTGCATTTGTTGCATCATAGCATGCATCAACTGAGTCTGAGCAGCAAGAAATGCTCCAAAATTCTGCACATCCAGTGGCGGTGCTGGTGCTCCATCATTGGGGTTTTCTGCTGGGCGAGAACCACTCCTATTGCTTCCAAAGTTTCCACGGGTGTTCACCATCTGTCGATTTGCTCTAGGTTCAGAGATGAGAGGGAAACGAGAATAGACAAGTGATATGGAACTTATGCGGGGCAAAAGGTGTAGCCTTAAGGTCCAACTTTATTATTAGTAACTTGGTATGGCTGCTTACAATGCCTAAGGGCCTTGCAACACATACTGCACACTCAGCAAACAAAGCAAATCCAAATCGAACTAACTCTGGAATCTATCGCCTTAAAGGGTGACTCTTTATTCTATGACTCGACTCGGCGAAGGAGTCTCACTATAGAACCTATGCTCACTCATCAAGAAAACCTCCATCTGTCACAAGAGTGCTTTACGTAAGAACTCGGAATTTTCGAATTGTGACAAGGTAAGGGAAAATTTCAGCAAGAGACAAGAAAAGAGAGAAGGGGATAAGTCGAGAGGTCATTTCTTGTCTTCACAAATTTTTAGCTTTAGAAAATAGGTTTTATCCTCACTACGACCATTCTAGCTAGGGTTGAGCCTACAGTCAAGTATGGCTCGATACCACCTCTGCCGGGACCCCGAATTTGCAAATCCGGACCCTCTGTGTATTCAGCACTAGTCGAGAACGCAGCTAGTGCACACGATCTTTAACATCGGTAAATATCACAATCATACCAATCGATACCATAAAAGTACTTTATTAAAGTAATAAAGCGGTTACTCGACCTTATGGCCAAGTTACAAATATATGCCTCGTGAGGGCTAAACTTATTCAGAGAGAAACAATAGCGGCGGAAAATCAAATAAACTTAGTGGCGCCATCCAAGATACCACGAGGCGGGGCTCGCATCCCTAAGTAGGCGGGTCTTCTTGGAGTTCCTCCTCCAAAGTGGCGTAATCTCCTCTTCAAGCGATATTGTGTTGGGGCAAGGGTGAGTACTTGGTACTCAAACAAGTCATGCAGAATGCAAGCTAGTATACTATATGCATGGCTTGGTACAAAGGAATAGCTCAAGGTATATTTGCGATGTGATTTTGAAAAGTAATATAAGTAGATTCAGCGGTAGAAATAAGTAAAGCATAAATAACTTTTCAAGAAGTTTAATAAACATTTTTCCCATCCTAAACCATATTTCCATCATCTTCTTTGTTAAACCAACCCAACTTTTCAAATCCAAGTTATTTTGTAAAGTCTACCCCTTGATTTGTAATTCGAGCATTGTCCAGATCAGTGGACTCGGCTATTCAAATAGATTCTACACTCTGCAGAGGTTATGCACTTTACCCACAAGATACAATCCACTCACCACGTCAGTAGTGAATCGCCATACAAGAGTATGCGAATGAGCGATCATAACAAAGCCTTTGGAAGCCTCAAACAACACAGGTGGTCCTCTAGACGCGTGCTCTACACCATCCCTTCCCTTAGCCAAGGCGAAGTATGGGACCAACACACCGTTAGATGGGTACCGGCCACACCACGATACGCTCCCGCACAATCACACAAACGGTGTAATCCCGACACCCTGAGGCTCCACAAGTGAGTCCTTAGCGACTTAGTCAACTAGGGACGTACCATTCCAGCCATGTGGTTGCAAGTATGACCCAGTTCAAAGGCTTGCAAGGTTAAGTCCTTAGAGTGACAAGGGCAAGACTACCCGAAAAACCAAATCAACACTCACAATGCCACAATGTCCCACCTTATTACTCTTGCCACATGCCCTGGCCGAAATCATTTATCAAACCCCGCTTGATTACCATGCACCACGTGCCATCAACATCACATGATACTTTTCCAAAACGGGTTCAATATATCATTAAGTCCATATTAGCATTTGATTATCCAAAATCATGTCATGAGCACGTAGGTGTCTAAGCAAGATACTACAACGATCTAAACCCATGTTGGCAATTTAATAATGTCCAACTAGTAAACCACAACTAGGGTGACAAGGGATCATGGCACATACTTAAGTAATCAAGGTGTCATATAACAAATTGGTATTTAACTAACCCCGTGTTTAAACCAAAGTATCTTTCTAATTGAACTAGCATGCAATAGTTTAAATCAAAATAGATTTCAAATAGGATCAATATGGTCAAAGCACAACTTGCCTTCAAAAAGTACTTGCTCTTGGTCTTGAGTTGGATCTGAGTCAACACTTCTCCCTCGAATCCTTCCAGACTTCAACGTCTACTCGTAAAGCGTGCAAATAGCAAATACCCAATAAACAATAGGCAAAAACATCCCAAAACTCCAAATAAAATCCATAAACAGAGAGAACGTAATTTTCTGGATTTTTAGAAGCTGGAATAAATCAAATTTGGAGTTAAAATGCAAAAGTTATGATTTATTAAAGCTTAAATAATCAATTAAATAATATTTCAGAGAAAAACTTTAGTCCAAAAATTAAATAAAATTCATATTTAGGTAGATCTCAATTTTATACAAATTTAGAAATTTGAACCACTCAAATCGAGTTGAAACGCAAAAAGTTATAAGCGTTTGAAGTTTGAATCTAAATTTGAATCAATATTTCGAATTAATAAATCATTTTCTTTTCGGAAATTAATTATTGCGTCGGCATGGACACGTGGCAGCTCCTGATTGGCTGCTGGCGTCGGATCCATGGGCTCGGTCCACACTCGGCTTGGGTCCACCGTGGACTCGGTCCGGCTTCCACGTGAGGCCCGACATGTGGGCCCACTCGGGTAGACGTCATTCTTGGCGTCGGCCGAGGCTCACCCGCAGTCGGCGACAGTGGGTCCCACCGATGGCGTCATGGGTGACGTCCGCGGTCTGCATCGGCCCGACACGCGGGCCGCGTGTCGGTGACCACTGCCGGCGTGGCGCGACAGTTCGGCTTCCTGGGCGCGTGGCACAATCGTGGCCGTTGGTTTGAAATCCGACGGTAGGGATTGAGTTTGGCCTCATGTGCTTGGGGCGCACGTGTTGATCGTGGGCGTTGGATCTAGATCCAACGGTTGGGATTAGATCTAGGATTTTCAGCGGGAAACTCACCGAAGTGGCGTGGCACGATCCGGGCCTTTGGATCTTGATCGGACGGTTGAGTGGAGCTCGGGTCGGCGATGGCTTCACGGCGGAGTTGGTGCCGTGGCCGAGGATCGGCGACCACCCAAACGGCGGTTGGGGCGTGCTCGGCGAGATGGAGGGTGTCTTGGTGCGCTGGCCGGGGTTTGAATCCGGGGTCAATGGCGGCGGAGGGCGGACGGCGCGGCGAGGCAGAAGGACGTGGTGGCGCTTCACGCAACTACGGCGGCGATTCGGCGAACCTCGGCGGCTAGAGCTCGGCGGGTTAGGGCAAGAAGTGCGCGGTCACGGCGGTCCTCGGTGCGATCCGGGCATTAAATAGCCGGAGGCGTGCTCGGCGGAGCCCTAATCGATGGCGGCGCTCGGCGGCGGAGTCCGGCTTCGATTCTGGAAGACGACGAAATCGTGGCCGTCCCACGTGTCGCGATCAACGGCCACGATCGCCGGCGCGATCGGGTCCGTCCGAACACGGCTTTCGGTCGGGTGGGCGGATCTCGGCCGTTGGATCTTGATCCAACGGTTGGGATCGATTAGGGTTAGGAGTGGGTTCGGTCGAGTCAAGCGGCTCGGTCGGACTCGAGTCCGACTTCGGTCGGATGAAACGATTTGACCCGAGTTGGATTTTCCAGCGATTTAATATTTAAAATAATTCGATAATTCATTTAATTCATTAAAAATAGCAAATGACTCGAAAAATTCGAGAAAATTCTGGAAAATATTTTGGATCATTTTGGACTCAAATAAAATATTTCCAACAAAAATTTATTTGCAAATTTAAATTCTTTAATTATTTCAAAATGGAATAAATTCAAATAAATTCCAAATAAATCCAAATAAATTCCAGAAAATTCCAAAAATTCACCAAAGTGCCAAATCACACATGAATTTAAGAAAAGCAAAATTTTGGGGTGTTACACTATCCCCATGGGACGAGCATAACATGACCAAACTAAAGAACCATAGCTAGATGGAGCCAACTGAAGGCCCTCAACCTACGTGAACACATTTCAAGAATGTTAATACAAATGAGAATACCCAACAATCACAATACTTAAATTAGTCCACTTACCTAGGAATCCAATGCTCATCGATCCTTCATGCCCTCATCGAGGTATGCAGTAGGAGCGAGCCAAGCTCGATGGGCGCCTAACCGTCATGAGGGGGAAGTTTGCCTAAGCATCTATGGTGTGACACATCTATCACTGTGTCAAGCAGCTCGTATTGCCATTCTGCACCTACTGTGTCATCCTCCATACCTGTCATGAAAAGACTCAATGTTGTAACTTCAACGGTAAACATGCAAGTTCAATTACAATTTGTATGAAATAAAATAAGAAACACAACAATTGTACTAAGTAGTTCACACTTGAAAGTATAATTTGGTTCTTGCTATACAACAACTTCACTTACATAGTACATCACAACAATTTTTACAACAACAAACACGACGAATGACTATATAGTATATGATAACAATTTTGACATAGTTCGTGCATCTAAACACTTATTACATCACCACACAAAACAAGTGCACTTCTAGTCCGACATATTTAGTACAATATAAAATTTCACATATGCTTCAGCGTTCGGCAATATTTGAAAGTGTGTCCTGTCTCCTTGTAAATGGAGCATTTCTTCACACGATGACCACATTCTACTGTGTTCATGTCGTTCTTGATACATTTGGTTTGGCAATGTCCAACTCGCTTTAGTCTATTAAGGTTGAGAACCCAGGTGTCCGATCCTAGCTTGGATGCTGTGTGAATGAACCAACCTGTAGGATCGAAGTATACGAATATAGCAATCAGAGGGGGGTGAATGATTGTGCGGAAGCGAAAACCAAATTCTTGATCTACTAAAAGTTCACCCCAAAACGAAACCAAATAATTGCCTCGTATTCGACAAAAACAGAATGACAAAGGTTCGGTAAAATGCGAATTCCTAGAGATCCAACCGTTAGATCGATCTAAAATTTGGATACAAGAAACTAGATTCCAATACGAATCGAACCCAAAAAGAATCAGCTCGATCGGAGTTACGGATCAAACGTTATGAGCTTTTCAAGCTTGCTATTTTCAGAACTTGACTAAAATCAATCTAATCAAAACTTCAAGATTAAACTAGATCTTCAAAAGATTGATCAACACAACTTTGAGGAACACTAGATTGATGCCTTAGAAAGCTTTTGAATGGATCAAATCAAGATGAAACTCAAAGAACAAGATCCAATCTAGAACAAGAACAAGCATGCAAACAAGAACCAAAACAGAAAACACTGTAGCAACGCGGTTACTGTAGCACGCAAGAATCTTGGAAGAATTGATCTTTATTTCCTTTGTCTAAAGTACTCCCATCAAAAGAGTACAAACCCTAAAACTGAGCTCTATGCGCCTCAGCTCTACTTGGTTGATGCCCTTCAACAGGAGACAACCCCTCCTATTTAAAGGAGCAAAACACAAGGAGTCCTGAATACAATTTCCTAATCCTAGAAGGAGTCCCACTCCTAATCCTAGAAAGAGTATGTATTCAACACGACTCCTCTTGGCCCAACCTGGCCGAGTACAACCCTTGCACGTGTATGGCAACCCTACCATACTCACGTGACTAACACTTTGCACGCGTATGGCCACCTGCCATACTCACGTGACTAACCATTCTTCATGTGCACCATTCTCTTAGCTCGAACGTCATGCATGACATCCTTGACCACCAAGACCTCAGTTCCTCCTAAACCTCAGTTCCTCCATGAACCTAGTTCCGGTCCCGTCATCGACCACGTTCGTCTTCGAGCAATACCTGCACATGAACAAACCACAAAACGATTCCGAGCACAAGTCCGCGACTTGACTCAACATTAGTCCATGCAAATACTCACACAAGCATTGCATAAAGTCCACTTCAAAACAAGCATCGTGAAATTCTCACAAATTTCATAATCTTAAATTCAAACCAAAACTCAATTCCAAATTTGCTCAAAACCCTAATCGAGCAAAAGCCATTCACGCCGGACCAAAAATTCGGTCCGGCGCACACAGGTCTCAAAACCCTAGAAAAACAGTTCACGCTGGACCAAAAATTTGGTCCGGGGAACACACGCCACGCTCGGTTTCAAGTCAGTGCAAAAACGTTTAAAACCTCATTCACGGCGGACCAAAAAAGGATTTGGTCCAGCGTACATAGAAAACTTACTGTTTTTTGGAAGATCGATTCCGGCTCAAAAACGTTTGAAAAACACGTTCACGGTGGACCAAACGTTTGAAAAACACGTTCATGGCAGACCAAAGGTTTGAAAAACTTACTGTTTTTTGGAAGATCGAGTGCATGCCAAAAACGCGATTTCTAACGAGAACTTGAAACCTCAAAGACACGTTCACGCCAGACTAAAGGTTTAGTTCGGCGTAGTAGCGAAAACCGGTCCGACGCTCAAGAGAAACTTACTGTTTCTTGAGAATTTGGTCCGGCACAAAGGAGAACTTCACTATTTCTTGTTAAATTGTCGAACTCATGCACAAAACACATTTTTCAAGTTCAAATCTTAGCTAATTTTTCAGCACATGATTTCACACAACCACACTGAAACCATATAGTTCTTCACCCCATATTGCCATCACCACTTCCTTTATAAAACATTAAGGCATGAATATGCCGAGATCCTAACAAATTGTTGAACAGGCAACCATCACTTGTGTGCATGGCATGTTTAATAAACAGGGCTTGTTGCATGTGCAGGAACAACTTCGCCTCCCAAGTGAGTACTCTTGATCAAGTTTTTGATGGTTCATCCCACGACCACCTTTATCCCTATACAATACCTTGTAACAAAGGTCCCTTATGCCCATTTTGAATTCTCTATGCATCTCCCTCTTCTTGTTTTTATCTTCTATGTACGTAGTGATCATATAAGAGTATTTCAAATGAGGATCATTCATGGTGACCAACGCTATGACATAACTATCCACAAAGTATTTCATAATATCACAAAGAACCCCCTCCACTTCAGCTACCAAAGGATGGGGCCTAAGGCCCCGCATCACCTAGTTGTACACCTCAACCAGGTTCATCATCATGACACTGTACTTGGCACCGTTGGTGTTGTGAAGCAAAGCACACTTCTCCCTAGGCTCATGCTCAATCCACTGAGAGAAGCATTTTGTACCCCTTCCATCCTCCTAACCAAGTGGGGAGGGTCCATAGGTAAGTCATCCAGTGCTATGAAAACCTGTTCTACACCAGGTGCTCGCTTCTTCATAGCCTCTACTATATGGTTTGACATCAATTCATCTAGGTTTTTCTAGAGTGCATCAAACTTCCTCAGCTGATTCTAATCACACAACCTATTGAAAAGCTCCATAAGGTCCTTTTTCCTAATATATTGCTTGTAGAAGTTCGCACCAATATGCTGCTTGCACCACCTACTCTCCAAATCAGGCCATCAATGGGGCTCATCTTGCGCTTTCTGCAGCTAGACAATCGCCTTCAATAGCCCGGGGCGTCGATCATGCATGTTCTCACTCTCAACAAAAGCCAGTGCGACGAGAAGAACCTACTTGCTTCCATCTACTCCAATGGCAATCAGAACCTTATACTTCCTAGTCAGAAATGTGCCATCCATGCAAAGCAAGGGACCACAATATTTAAATGCATTAATGCACACACCAAAAGCAAAAAATGCTCGCTTCAGTACCATCTTCCAAGGGAACCACTGCATGTGTTGTTCAAAAATATTGATAAATGTCCTAGCATTCATTTCTTGAATGACTTGAAGTATACTTGGCAGGTTTTGGTATGAGTCTTCATACATGCCGAACCTAGCTTCGAGGGCCTTTTGCTTTGCCCTCTAAGCCTTTGCATAGCTTATTATGTACTGAAACCTCTACTCTATTGTAAGTATAATAAAATACGGCTCCAAATCTAGGTTTCCCACAATCTTGAGCTTAAAGTGATGTTTTCTATGCAATTGCATAGACTCTATCAGCATGCATGTGTGTCGAACGACTATTGAGAACTTCCAAATGTTGTCCCACATAGGCTAGTACGCATGGACACACCATGGGCAACCCTCCATCTCGCATTTTGCATCATATACCCACGGTGCTGACTTCACAACCTTAAATATTCTTCACAGTGATACTATCCATACTTTCACTGCTTCCTACGCCTCCCACTTACTTTTGTACATCTCTTCTTATCACACATCATTCCATGGATACTCCCATGCAACGTCGTCACCCTCATTGACTACTAGCTTATTGAACTGGTACTTGTTCCACTCTGTAGGGATATCCTCTTCATGTCCAACCTACTTATCATCACAACTGTCATTATCAGATAAAGCCTCGTAGTCGCGGTCCTCGGTCTGAATTCATTCCACTAAGCATTCGATCTATTCTCCTTCTGCAATGCCCATCGGTTCCTACACCTCCAGTATAGGAACATCTAGTTCCTTACCTTACACTAACTCGTCACCCCCTCCCACCCCCCACATCCTGTCTCAATAAGCATGCATGACTATGGCTCGACTCCCCAATTTCGTTGGCTTCATCAGCAATTGCCTCCTCTTGCATCACATAGCTAGAAGAGACTTTTTGAAATACTTGCGCTAACAACACTAGAGACCATCCTCAATCCTTCGTCAATCGTACGTATGAGCTCCATGGTTTTGACCCCTATAATGCCACTAACTCCGGGTACGTGCACTGCCATGTAAGACTGCCAATACCGTGCAACTTCAGATCATGAAAGTTAGGGTCCAACAAGAAAAGGTGGCACAACCATCTCGTAACGATGTCCTATGGATGCTCCCCTACACGTGATAGGCTAACCATCACACTTGAAAAGTGACCTAGTTGAACCATTTCTACACCTATCTATAGAACCCATTCTCTATAGCATATTTTAAAATATACTTGCTCATCCATACCTATCGAGCATTCACTCAAATTGTTATTATGTACACAATGTAATGTCATTCTCTTAAGCAATACGTAATACACAATACATTCTAAAATTAATCACACCATTATGCCTACCTATCACAAAAAGCTACTCTACACTACAACAAAGAAATGATGCAATTGTCTATAAATTTTATTTTCCAATTTCATACTGTCTGACATAATTTTAACAATTTTTTTAGCTACAATGCCAAATATTTATAAATTTATACTTTATTTCTATGTTCAAACTATTCAGCATACTTTTTTTAGAATTATCTGCATCATTCCTACCATTCTATATATTTATCCAAATTTGTCCTAACCTATCCGATCCGTCCTCAACCATAACTATACAACTACATATCTAAACATACCTATATATCTACACAAATATTAATGATATACACAACTAAATACCTACATATCTACAATACTATAGATCTACTAAGCTATATACCTATACAAATACAAATATTGTTATTTCAGTTGCTAACCTACAATGTTTACAAAATATAATCCAAAAAGTAAAAAATCTTATCACAAAAAATTATAGGCAATTCTTCTTCCTCCCCTCTTCCTCTTCTTCTCTTCTCCACCGTCCCCTTCTCCCCCTCTCCCCTCCTCTCCTCTTCTCTTCCTTTGTTTTCTCTGGATCCGGATCGGCTGTCTCTCGCTCGGTCCCCCAGAATGGCCGCACGATGCTTTATGGGCGGCCTTCTGTCACCATTTAAAATAGTGACACAGGGGACGGGGTCCTTTATCACCATTTGGCGGGGCTCTCTGTTACCATTTCAAATGGCAACAGATGACTTGGCCACCCGCGTGGCACTCTGTCGTATTTTCTAATGGGGATAGAATCTCTATCGCCATTTGGAATGGCTACAGAGTATCTGTCACCATTTAGAATACAACTATTTCAAACGTTAACAGATGTATATTTATGTAATTTTTATTTTTGATGTATTATTTCTGTAATGTTTTCATATTATTTTTTTAAAAAAATTGCGCTATAGCTATATGCAGTTACTTTCTCTGGAGAGAACAACATTAGAGGATTGAGTCTGACTTGTTTGGAGATAATGAAATATCACTGATATTTTGCATCAATGGCTACTGAATCCTGTGCACGTCAGAGAAACAGATACAGGCTTCGATGCCATTATTCGTCCGCTTCCATTGCATAAGTACGTAGCTGCTGCTTTCTTGGCAGATAAAGCAATATCTGAGTCGCTGTATACGCACCATAGCTGTTGCAATGTGATTTGCTTACCCATCACATCACAAAAACAATGAGAAAAGGCCATAGTAACGAATAAAAGCAACAGGGATAAGGAAATGGAAAACGATCTCTCTTTTCTGAACAACATTCAGACGCAACTACGTTAAATTCCTAGGCAAAACATTGGCGCAGATTAAACGAGAGATTGATACTTACTTGCGCAGAATTATTAACAGAGGAGAGAAAAAGAATCACAGCTTAAGCAAAGCTAAAACATTTGAGACGCAGAGCTAACCATTGCAGATCGATCGCAATGATAAGGAAAACGATTGCTAAGGTAAGCAGCAATGCAAAAGGTGCAGTACAGCATAGGATAAGAAAAGAAAAGACGATCTGATCTATTATTTCATACGGCATCAGCAATCAAAGAAGAATTAATTTATTCATCTTTATGAAAGTTTTTATTCTCGCCGCGAGCTAATATAAGCACTGCAAACGCATCAAGTGAGGTAATTGAGGAACTCCGCAGCGGTTGCAATTGCTCCCCCAGTGATGGCGTTCTTGACGACGTTCTGCCCATGGTTGTGACTCACTGCAGACACCAAAGCTCCGGTTACGGCGCCTCCAAGCATCGCGTTCTTCTGCAAGACCAAACAAAACATTTCTTCAAGACCAAAAAAAAAAAAAAAAGACCAAACAAAACATACGAGCAGACTGCGGCATATGTGAATGAGCAGGCATGAGCCTCGGCACAAGGTTCAGATAGTTAGGAGGAAAGTTCCAGAAAATTTTATTTAATTGTCAAGACGATATAACATTAATTACCCAGTCCCTGTGACCACGGATCCTTTCGATACCATACTCGACGCCCACATATACACCAGCTATAGTACCTGAATATGTAGTATGTATGTTAACAAAACCACGGCATAAACACGAAAAATCACGCAAGGAGTGAAGGACTAACAAAGGTACGTGCTTGTTTGAGTTGAAAGAAATCAAGAGGAGTAATCTGAGAATTATGAATTACCCCAATAAGCGCCTTCCTTGCACATTTTTTTCAGCTGCATGTAAATTCAGCAAGGCATTAGCAGGCACACGGTACACGGAAGAGTATCCTTTAATTTCTGAAGAAACTGTTTCATCAATATATCCTCAAAGTGCAGTGCACAACAGGTGCGTGATCTTCAACATTAATTAGTATCAGGAACCTTGCTTTTACTGCATGTTCTCCATGATCCATATGATGGAGTATAAAATTATTTGCATTAGAAGATATATACTGATACTGCTGAATTAAGATCACAGCTGTACATATATGATCCTATTTCAAGATGTAATGGAGTAAGTAGCATACTGTCGCAATTGTACTGCCTCTAGAATAATAGTGGCAAGTTGAAATGGTAAATGGAACGATGCATGCAATGGAAATATATACTCACTGCATGCTCAACTTTGTGCTTTGAAACGTCCCCTGCGGAGAGAACAAATTAAGAAGCCATGTTATATACATGCTGTGCGTGAATAATATACAGTAGGTTGTCATTCTTGGACAATTAAACTGGTGTCGTCTCGCAGTGTTGATTAGCTAGTTGCTATATATTCAGAGGAACTACGAAAATTTCAAAAATTTTAAGAAACCCAAAATTTCACCTTTTCGATAGGCTAAATTTGTTGATTGAATTAGCTTCGATTTTGATGGTTTGGGATTTTTAAGATCTTATACCTATTTGTATTATACTTTTAGCAAATTTGAAATACATATGTTGAATTTATGATGGTACGAAATCATCGTACAAGATTATATAATTGTATGTGTGAAGATTATATAATTCTAGTCCCGCCACTGTATATATGAATCACCTTATTAGATCTATATGACGTATGAGCAAGGAAACTAGGCACACACTGGATCGATGTTAGGTTTCAATAACTGAGTAGAATGAATCATGGCCATCCCTTAATTCGTCTGTCTTTTTTAATTAGTACTCGATTTCAGAGATGAAGGCCAGGCTAATATGTACAGAAGATGTAAGTTAAGTAGGATTAGATATTTAGATATGAAAATGCAGGTAGGTAGGTACGCACCTCTGTGGAGGCACTCGAAGGTCTCCTCAGCAGCGACCTTGCAAGCACCTACCTGCACAAAGGCAACGACGACATGCATGTAACAACAACATGAGTAATTAATTAATGTAGCTAGCTAGAGGAATAATAAGGCATACGGCGCCGATCTTGAGGAATCCGTCGACGGTGCGGTTGAGGAAGGGGTGGCCCATGTCGACAGCGAAGTCGAACCTCGGCGACGTCAAGGTGCCGGAAAAGCCGCCGTGAGGCATATTGCTGCAGCCTGTTATACTCCACTCCAATTGGAAGATGAGTATCGATCGATCGAGGGATAGATAAATGATGGTTGTTTGTGTTAATCTTACTTGTTTCGTTCTAGATGGATGGATCTAGCTTGCTATAGGATGTATGGAGATCTGGGATCCTTGGAACGTGTATATATGTATATATGGAGTGTATCTAACTGACGGGCCAGTCTAACTAAGTATAGAATATATATTGAGATGGAGGCCCTGACCACTCAGATGAATGGAGGTGCGTGCGATGCGAGCTGAATGCATGCATGCATGCATGCTGAATTTCTCAACTTGAAATGGTCGGTCAGTCCGCTAGCTGGTGCATGAACACAAGTCGATCCGCATGCATCGCACTGCACGGCTTCCGCGCTGATGGCCGGCAGCCCAACCAAACGATTGACCGTTGTCTGAGCGTAGACGCTGGGGGCTAGTCTAGTCCTGAATACCCGGCCGATCGAATAAGCTAGCTGCGCTGTCTTTCACTACCACACACATCAACATATAACCATATGTGATGTTGATTTTTATTTTCTTTTTTAGTAATTTTAATTTATTGGTTAGCCAGGAAATGTTAGCCATGCTCTCTGAAGAAAAGAACAGTCACTACAGGAATCCGATCTATTTACGTCGGCCAGAAGCCGACGTAAATAGGGCAAAAGCCGACGTAAATAGGCCGACGTAAATAGAGCGACGTAAATAGCCCTTATTTACGTCGGTGCCGACGTAAATAGCCCTTATTTACGTCGGTGCCGACGTAAATAGGCGTTATTTACGTCGGCCTCATGGCCGACGTAAATAGGAATAGTAGTTCTTATCCGGCAGGAGTGCAGGTGACGTGACACGTATTTACGTCGGCCAGAGGCCGATGTAAATAATGCCCACATCACCGTCTGACGTAGCACATATTATTTACGTCGGCCTGAGCCTGGCCGACGTAAATACTGCGGCTATTTACGTCGGCCTGAGCCTGGCCGACGTAAATACTGCAGCTATTTACGTCCGCCAGGCCCAGGCCGACGTAAATAATGCGGCTATTTACGTCGGCCTGAGCCTGGCCGACGTAAATACTGTGGCTATTTACGTCGGCCTGGGTCTGGCCGACGTAAATACTGGGACGACCAGGCAGTATAATATCGATTCTGGCCGGCTGGATTTGGTCAGCAAAAATACCAATTCAGATGACATACAACATCAATTCAAGCCATTCAATCATGCATTCATATAAACCAATATCAATCCATCCATTCGCAGGGCACAATTCAATTTGCAAACATGCATGACATATATATAGAAACTTCAATTTGCATACATGACATACAACACATAGAAACTTCAATTTGCAAACATGACATGACACAGTTGAACCATACTACTTATTGTTCATACAAACATCAATTTGGCGGAGTATCTTCAAAGCGATGCCCACTACCGGCGTCACCTCCCGAGTTTAAGAAGCCACCAACCGACGGTGGATGACGGTACAGAACATCACCAGCATATTATCAGTCATACATTTCAGAAATAAACTCGGATCACATAAACATACAGCGTATCCATTTTAGAAATCAATTCAGATCGCACATTACAATGTGTACATCGTCCTTGAAATCATGGCCGGGAGAGATGAATTAACGGAGTCTAATTGCAAGATCTTGGGGCTGATCGATTGGACGTTTGAACACAGCCCATTTGGGTTAAATTTGAGGCAAAGGAGTTTATCTTTGAGTAAAAGGGGTAAAGTTCTGTATTTCAAGGACTGCACTAAACCATCTTCCAATTGCAAGATCAGTGCTACTGAATTAGAGAAAATGATTCCCAAGAGAGTGATGGAATATTTGATCCAAGTGCAACAGATTTCAGAACTGGAAGCTGAGCAAGGTCAAGATGCACCTGAAGATATCGAGCCCATATTACATCAATTCTCTAAAGTATCAGCTGAACCAAAGCGGTTGCCACCTCCAAGAAATTGTGATCATGTAATATACCTCAAGGAAGAAGCTGAACCACCTAATCCCATACTTACAAGATACTACATTACCAAAAGGATGCAATGGAAGTTATCATACACAAATTATTGGAAAATGAGGAAATTGGGAAGGTGTTAGTCCATATACATCACTGGCTATTATGGTTAGAAAAAAAAAGAGGGGTCATGGAGGATATGTGTTGAATATAGACAACTGAATTCCATGACGATTAAGAACAAAATTTCAATGCCTATTATTGAGGACCTTCTAGATGAGTTGTATGGAGCAGTTGATTTCACATAACTTGATTTGAGATCGGGCTATCACCAAATCCAGATGAATGAAGAAGATGTTCACAAAACGGTTTTTAGGACTTATGTCGGGACCCCGAATTTGCAAATCCGGACCCTCTCAGGTATTCAAGACTAGTCCAGAACGCCGCTTAGTGCAATACGCCTTTTTAACATCGTAAATATCACAATCATACCAATCGATACCATAAAAGTACTTTATTAAAGTAATAAATCAAGGTTACTCGACCTTATGGCCAAGTTACAAATATATGCCTTGCAAAGCGCGTAACTTATTCGAGAGAATCAATAGCCAATGAAAATCAAATAAACTTTCGCGCGCCATCCAAGATACCACAAATCGATCGGGCTCGCATCCCTAAGTAGATCGGGTCTTCTTGGAGTTCCTCCTCCAAAGCCGGGCGTAATCTCCTCTTCAACTGACATATTGTGTTGGGGCAAGGGTGAGTACTTGGTACTCAAAGAAGTCATGCACGAATGCAAGCTAGTATACTATATGCATGGCTTGGTACAAAGGAATAGCTCAAGGTATATTTGCAAGAAGGTTTTTGAAAAGTAATATAAGTAGATTCAGCAAGAGAAATAAGTAAAGCATAAATAACTTTTCAAGAAGTTTAATAAACATTTTTCCCATCCTAAACCATATTTCCATCATCTTCTTTGTTAAACCAACCCAACTTTTCAAATCAAGTTATTTTCGTAAAAGTCTACCCCTTGACCAGTAATTCCAAAGCATTGTCCAAAGATCGTGGACTCGGCTATTCAAATAGATTCTACACTCTGCAGAGGTTATGCACTTTACCCACAAGATACAATCCACTCACCACGTCACCGTGAATCGCCATACAAGAGTATGCGAATGAGCGATCATAACAAAGCCTTCGGAAGCCTCAAACAACACAGGTGGTCCTCTCCCAGACGCGTGCTCACACCATCCCTTCCCTTAGCCAAGGCGAAGTATGGGACCAACACAGATTAGATGGGTACCGCCACACCACGACACGCTCGCATAATCACAAACGGTGTAATCGACACCTGAGGCTCCACAAAGTGAGTCCTTAGCGACTTAGTCAACTAGGGCCGCCCATTCCAGCCATGTGGTTGCAAGTATGACCCAGCTTCAAAGGCTTGCAAGGTTAAGTCCTTAGAGTGACCAGGGCAAGACTACCCAAAACCAAATCAACACTCCTAATGCCACAATCGCCCACCTGATTACTCTTGCCACATGCCCCGGCCAAATCTGTTTATCAAACCCCAGTTGATTACCATGCACCACGTGCCATCAACATCACATGATACTTTTCCAAAACGGGTTCAATATATCATTAAGTCCATATTAGCATTTGATTATCCAAAATCATGTCATGAGCACGTGTGCTCCAAGCAGATACTACAACGATCTAAACCCATGTTGGCAATTTAATAATGTCCAACTAGTAAACCACAACTAGGGTGACAAGGGATCATGGCACATACTTAAGTAATCAAGGTGTCATATAACAAATTGGTATTTAACTAACCCCCAGGTTTAAACCAAAGTATCTTTCTAATTGAACTAGCATGCAATAGTTTAAATCAAAATAGATTTCGAAATAGGATCAATATGGTCAAAGCACAACTTGCCTTCAAAAAGTACTTGCTCTTGGTCTTGAGTTGGATCCTGAGTCAACACTTCCTCGAATCCTTCCCAAGACTTCAACGCCTACTCGTAAAGCGCGGCAAATAGCAAATACACAAATAAACACTATGCAAAAGATCCCAAAACTCCAAATAAAATCCATAAACAGAGAGAACATAATTTTCCTGGATTTTTAGAACCGAATCAGTCAAATTTGGAGTTAAACGCATAAAGTTATGATTATTTAAAGTTTAAATAATCAATTAAATAATATTTCAGAGAAAACTTTAGTCCAAAAATTAAATAAAATTCATATTTTAGGTAGATCTCAATTTTATACAAATTTAGAAATTTGAACCACTCAAATCGTGAGTTGAAACGCAAAAAGTTATAAGCGTTTGAAGTTTGAATCTAAATTTGAATCAATATTTCGAATTAATAAATCATTTTCTTTTTCGGAAATTAATTATTGGCGTCAAAGCATGGACACGCGGCAGCTCCCGATTGGCCTCGCTGACGTCACCGGTCCATGGGCTCGGTCCACACTCGCTTGGGTCCACCGTGGACTGACTCGGCTCCACGCCACGGAGATCGACATGTCTCACTCTCGTGACGCCATTGTCGGCAAGTCAGGCTGGCTCACCACGGCCGACAGTGTGGGTTCCCACCGGCGACGCCATGGGTGACGTCACGTGCATCGCTGCCGACACGCGGCCTGCGCTGGATCACGCGACGCTGGGCGCGGCGATTTCCGCCGGGCCCCTGGACGCTGGCACAATCGCGGGTTGGTTTGAAATCCGATACCTGGGATTGAGTTTGGCCTCATGTGCTTGGGGCGACGCGGATCGATCGTGGTCGTTGGATCTAGATCCAACGGGTTGGGATTAGATCTAGGATTTTCAACGCGGGAAACTCACCGGCGACGTGGCGGGTACGATCCGGGCCTGGATCTTGATCGACGGTTGGTGGAGCTCGGGTCGGCGATGGCTTCACTGGCGGAGTTGCGCTGCCGAGGATTCGGGCAGCGACCACCCAAACGGGCGGTTGGGGCGTGCTCCGGCGAGATGGAGGGTGTCTTCGGTGCGCCGCTTCGGGGTTTCGACCGGGGTCAATGGCGGCGGAGGATTCGCTGACGGCGGCAGGCGAGGCAAGGACTGGTGGCGCTTCACGCAACTACGCGAGCGATTCCGGCGCGAACCTACGGCGGCTAGAGCTCTCTGGTTAGGGCAAGAAGTGCGCTGGGTCACGCAAGTCTCGGTGCGATCCGGGCATTAAATAGCCAGAAGCATGCTCGCGCGAGCCACCTAATCCAGTCGGCGCGCACGAGCGCGGAGTCCGGCTTCGATACGGAAGACGACGAATCGTGGTCCGCTCACGGTCGCGATCACGGCCATGATCGCGACGGGCGATCGTCCTGGTCCGAACTCGGCTTTCGGTCGGGGTTTGGCGCGATCTACCTGATCTTGATCCACTGGCTGGGATCGATTAGGGTTAGATGGTTGGTCGAGTCAAGTAAGCCGCGGACTCAAAGTCCACTCTCGATCGGATGAACAAGATTTTTGACCCGGTTGATTTTCCAATGATTTAATATTTAAAATAATTCCCGATAATTCATTTAATTCATTAAAAATAGCAAATGACTAAAATTCGAGAAAATTCTCGAAAATATTTTGGATCATTTTGACTCAAATAAAATATTTCCAACAAAAATTTATTTGCAAATTTAAATTCTTTAATTATTTCAAAATGGAATAAATTCAAATAAATTCCAAATAGATCCAAATAAATTCGAGAAAATTCCAAAATTCACCAAAGTGCCAAATCACACATGAATTTAAGAAAAGCAAAATTTTGGGGTGTTACAAACCTCCCTTAATAGAATCTCGCCTCGAGATTCAGGGGCTCACTAAAGAAATAGGTTTGGAAATTCTTTCTTCAAATCCTCTCAAGGCTCCCAAGTCGCTTCACTTTCTTCATGGTTGCTCCAATCGAACTCTACAGGGTTGACTTGTTTCAGTTTCGATCCATTGTGTCTAGAATCCTCACAGGTGCTCCTTATAAGTCAAATCTTCTTGCAACTCAATTGACTCTAGCGGTGTCGCTCCTCGTGAACTCTGAGACACTTCTTCAACTGGGACACATGGAACACGCCATGCACTCCCGCCAACGATCGTAACTCCATGTAGGCAACTTCACCTCCGCGACTCAAAATCTTAAATGGTCCAACATAGCAGAGTCAAGTAGTTTCTTGGCATGGAACCTCTTAACTCCCCGAGGCGAACTGAGGTATACAAAGTCTTCTCGGTTCAAAACTCAAATCTCGCGACGATTGTCGCATAACTCTTCACGAGATTGGGCTATCTTCAACCTTTCCTAATCATAGCGATCCGCTCCTCGGCCTCTTGAAGAATATCAGGCCCAAAGACACTTCCGGCGCTGGCTCTCATTCCAATTCAATGGTGTCCGAAGTCGACCATACAAGGCTCTCAAAAGGTGACATCTCAGAAACTAGCGATAACTATTGTTGTAACTAAACTCGGCATACCAAGTAAACTTTTATCCCAAGAGGTAGCATAAGCCAATGCACAAGCTCTCAACATATCCTCTAGAATCTGGTTGACTCTTTCGGCCTGGCCCATCCGTCTCAGTGGATGATAAGTCAGATCAAGTTCAAACGGGTTCCTATGGCTTCATGCAACTTATTCCAACCTTGAGGTAAATTGGGTACCTTTCCATGATACAATCCTCTTGGCACTCGTGCAAACAAACAATCTCGATCATGTACAACTCTGCTAACTTATCTCCCGAGTAAAATGGTCTTCACGGGATAAACGGGCTACTTTAAGCGTTTATCCACTATAACCCATATGGAGTCATAACCTCCTTGAGTCTTCGACAACCGTAATGAAATCCATTCCGATTTCCTCCCACTTCCACTCGGTATTTTCACGGTTGTAGCAATCTCGCTGCTGGTCTCGATGCATTGCCTTGACTCCTGGCATACGTCGACAATGCAACATGCTCGGCAACTTCACGCTTCATACTCGTACCACCGCATCTCTCCTTCGTATCCCGATACATCTTGGCGCTTCCAGATGAATCGAGTACTTAGAGTCATGGGCTTCTTCCGTAATCAGTTGCTTTAACTCCTTTTGTTAGGCACACAAATGCGATCCTTCATCCATAACGCGCCTTGCCTGCCTAGCTTGAAATCCTTTGCCTTGCCTTCCTCCATTTTGGACTTAATCCTACTGATCTTGTCATCATCCTTCGCCCTTCTCGATCTCGTCCTCTAAAGTAGGCTTTACTTCCAAGGCGGCCAAGAATCCGCTAGGTACAACCTCAATCTTCATTTTCCGAAATCCTCACATAACTCATCCCGACTTGTGGCTAGCAACGCACTCACTGTATGGCTCTTCCACAGAGCATCGGCTACTACGTTGGCCTTCCCGGATGGTAATGGATTCCAACATTATAGTCCTTGATCAATTCTAGCTATCTCCTTTGCCTCATATTCAGATCCGACCGGGTGAATATGTACTTAAGGCTCTTATGATCAGATATACTTCACATCTGCTTCAATCGATAGCGCGCATATCTTCAAAGCATGCACTACTACGCTAACTCTAGGTCATGTGTCTGATAATTTTCCTCATGCGGCCTCACTGCCTTGATGCATGTTTAAGCGACCTTTCCATTCTCGTGCAAGACACATCCAAGTCCTTGGCGCGACACGGCCACAATAAATATCAAGGCTTTGAGCAACATCCCAGGTAGAAACTAACACTCGTCGATGTCAATCCGCTTCTTCACCTCAAATCCTTCCTCACATTCTCAAGGCGTCCATGCAAACTTCTTTTCCTTTCTTCAGACAATTGCGTAAGAGGTTTCGTGAATTGTCGAAAAACCTTCGATGAACGGGCGGTAATATCCCGCCATTCCAAGGAAACTCGACCGGGTCACGCCTTGTTGCTCCCAATGTAACACAGACTTCTACTTTGCTTGGATCTACGGCGACTCCTTCCTTCAAGGGTCATTACATGTCCAAGAAACTCCACTTTGTCCTTCCAAAAATCACACTTGTCGAACTTGGCGAAAAGTTGTCGCTCCTCACTTTTCCAAAACTCTCGCCTTAAGTGTTCTGGTGATGTTCATCCTCTCGCCTTGGAGTAGATTAGGATATCGTCTATGAACACGACGACAAACTTGTCCAAATATTCCATGAACACCTTATTCCTCATATTCATGAAATAAGTGGCGCATTGGTCACCCAAAGGACATAATCAGAAACTTCGTAATGTCCATATCTTGACGAATGCATCTTGAATATCTTCTGATCGATCTTTAATCGATGATATCCCGATCTCGAGATCAATCTTGGAGAAAACTCCGCTCCTCTAATCGATCAAACAAATCATCAATCCCGGGTAGCGGATACTTATTCTTCACGGTGACTTTCATTGAGTGGTGAGTCAATGCACATCCTCAAACTCCCGCCTTCTTCTTGACAAACAAAATCGGGTGCTCCATGGCGACGAACTTATCTCGATAAATCCTTTCTCCATTAACTCTTCTAGCTGTTTCTTCATCTCTACCAACTCCTCGCTGACATCCGATAGGGTCTCTTTGCTATCGATCGCCGGTACAAGCTCTATCACAAACTCTATGTCCCTCGTCGGCATACTGCAGTAGATCTTCTGAAAAACATCGGGTACTCATCTACCATCTTGGGGACATCTCTATGCTGATTGCCTTGGCATCGTTAACCATCAACCGCCCATCTCTAATCGCAGTGGCTTGAAATTCCACTTTCTTCCCACACGCTCTCAATCGAGATAGTTCTTCATTCACAATCCAATACGACCTTGTGTTTGGATAACCAATCCATTCCCAATATAACATCTAAGGTCCGGTCTCCAAAATTATAAGGTTTATTAGAACTCTATTCCATCTATTAGTATTCTCACCTGAACATCCTACTCGTCGGAGTTCGAACTGTGGGTTTGAACTAAAAGCATGCATCTAAGTCTTGCAATCTTAAGTCATTTCTAGTAGCAAAGCCTTGCGAAACAAACTAATCTGTAAGCTCCGTGAGTCAAACAAAGCTGCTGCAGGTATGCCGAGTTAACAAGTAACTTACCCAAGACGACGTCCGTAGCATTTTGCAATGCATCCGCGGTGACATGGTTGACTCGGCCTCTCACCACTGTCCGTGGTGTGGCTCTCGTGGCCGGCGCCCTAGCCGGGTGGTTCTTTAGATTGAAGCGAATCGGGTCGCTCGTTGTCTTCGGACAATCTGGCAAAGTGTCCTCGGCTCGTTGCGCTTGTAGCAGCTGCCTCACTTCCTCTCGCCGACCGTAGCGAAGCGGGGCTGGGGTTTGTAGTTCTGACATTGGCGGGTCTTGGTCTGGGGATGGTGTCCTTGTTGCATTCTCGCGCTTCCTGTTTTCGTCAGTTTTATGCGCTTGTCCTCAAGAATAAGCGCCTTATTCACCAACTCTTGAAATCTGGAAAGGCGTGGGTGATCAACCCTACTTGCAATCCTGAGTTAAGTCCTTCATAAACGAGACTGCTGGATTTATCTCGCTGCTACATCCTCAAAGCGAGCGTGCTAGCCGTGTGAACTTGTTCGTAGCTCCGCCATCGGCCGATTACCTTGCCTCGGCTCGAACTCCTCCTTCTTAAGGTCCATAATTCCTTCAGTGCACGTGATACCGCTTAATGTACCGTGAACTCTTCCCAAGATATCTTGAGGGTTCTCTTTGTGGCACGAAGTTCTCCCACCATCTGGCCATTGTTCCTTCCAACCGATGAGAAGCGTAAAGTACCTTCTCATTCCCTATGCATTGAGCTATATGTAGCTTCCTCTCGATTGATCTTAACCAATCATCGGCCTCCAATGGATTGGCATTTCCAGAGAAAGTGGTGGGTGAGTCCTCATGAACTCACAATGACCTTTGTATTCGGCGTGGTCCTCGATTAACTTGATTAGCAAAGGCTCGAAAGGACGTGCTTGCATTTGTTGCATCATAGCATGCATCAATCCGAGTCTGAGCGGCAAGAAGAAATGCCCAAAATTCTGCACATCCAAAGGGCGGCTGGTGCTCCATCATTGGGGTTTTCTGGGCGAGAACCACTCCTATTGCTTCCAAAGTTTCCCACGGTGTTCACCATCCGCCGATTTGCTCTAGGTTCAGAGATGAGAGGAAACGAGAATAGACAAGTGATATGGAACTTATGCGCAGGCAAAAGGTGTAGCCTTAAGGTCCAACTTTATTATTAGTAACTTGGTATGGCCTTACAATGCCTAAGGGCCTTGCAACACATACGCACACTCAGCAAACAAAGCAAATCCAAATCGAACTAACTCGAATCTATCGCCTTAAAGGGTGACTCTTATTCTATGACTCGATTCTGGCCGAAGGAGTCTCACTATAGAACCTATGCTCACTCATCAAGAAAACCTCCATCCGCACAAGAGTGCTTTACGAAGAACTCGGAATTTTGAATTGTGACAAGGTAAGGGAAAATTTCAGCAAGAGACAAGAAAAAAGAGAGAAGGGGATAAGTCGAGAGGTCATTTCTTGTCTTCACAAATTTTTAGCTTTAGAAAATAGGTTTTATCCTCACTACGACCATTCTAGCTTAGGTTGAGCCTACAATAACCTGGCTCTGATACCACCTCTGTCGGGACCCCGAATTTGCAAATCCGGACCTTCCAGGTATTCAAGACTAGTCCAGAACGCGCTTAGTGCACACATAGCGATCTTTAACATCGGTAAATATCACAATCATACCAATCGATACCATAAAAGTACTTTTATTAAAGTAATAAAATCAAGTTACTCGACCTTTATGGCCAAGTTACAAATATATGCCTTGCAAGGCGTAACTTATTCAGAGAGAATCAATAGCAATGAAAATCAAATAAACTGTGGCGCCATCCAAAAGATACCACAGTAACCGACCGGGCTCGTGATCCCTAAGTACGGGGTCTTCTTGGAGTTCCTCCTCCAAAGTCGGCGTAATCTCCTCTTCAACGATATTGTGTTGGGGCAAGGGTGAGTACTTGCACTCGGTAAGTCATGCACAGAATGCAAGCTAGTATACTATATGCATGGCTTGGTACAAAGGAATAGCTCAAGGTATATTTGCAGTAAGCAGTTTTTGAAAAGTAATATAAGTAGATTCGAAAGCAGTAGAAATAAGTAAAGCATAAATAACTTTTCAAGAAGTTTAATAAACATTTTTCCCATCCTAAACCATATTTCCATCATCTTCTTTGTTAAACCAACCCAACTTTTCAAATCCAAGTTATTTTCAGAAAGTCTACCCCTTGACTGTAATTCCCGAGCATTGTCCAGTACCGTGGACTCGGCTATTCAAATAGATTCTACACTCTGCAGAGGTTATGCACTTTACCCACAAGATACAATCCACTCACCACGTCAGCCGTGAATCGCCATACAAGAGTATGCGAATGAGCGATCATAACAAAGCCTTCTAAGCCTCAAACAACATGTGGTCCTCTCCCAGATGCTCTACACCATCCCTTCCCTTTAGCCAAGGCGAAGTATGGGACCAACACACTGCTAGATGGGTACTGGCCACGCCACGATACGCCCCTCGCACAATCACACAAACGGTAATCGAGCACTCGAGGCTCCACAAGTGAGTCCTTAGCGACTTAGTCAACTAGGGCCGTCCCATTCCAAAACCATGTGGTTGCAAGTATGACCCAGTTCAAAGGCTTGCAAGGTTAAGTCCTTAGAGTGACCAGGGCAAGACTACCCGAAAAACCAAATCAACACTCCCAATGCCACAACCTGGCCCTGATTACTTCTTGCCATGCCCCCGAATTGCTTATCAAACCCCGCTTGATTACCATGCACCACGTGCCATCAACATCACATGATACTTTTCAAAACGGGTTCAATATATCATTAAGTCCATATTAGCATTTGATTATCCAAAATCATGTCATGAGCACGAGTGTGTCTAAGCAAGATACTACAACGATCTAAACCCATGTTGGCAATTTAATAATGTCCAACTAGTAAACCACAACTAGGTGACAAGGGATCATGGCACATACTTAAGTAATCAAGGTGTCATATAACAAATTGGTATTTAACTAACCACCTGTGTTTAAACCAAAGTATCTTTCTAATTGAACTAGCATGCAATAGTTTAAATCAAAATAGATTTGAAATAGGATCAATATGGTCAAAGCACAACTTGCCTTCAAAAAGTACTTGCTCTTGGTCTTGAGTTGGATCTGAGTCAACACTTCTCCCTCGAATCCTTAGACTTCAACGCTCACTGTGAAGCGTGCAAATAGCAAATACACAAATAAACACTATGCAAAAGATCCTAAAACTCCAAATAAAATCCATAAACAGAGAGAACATAATTTTTCTGGATTTTAGAAACTGAATCACAAATTTGGAGTTAAAACGCAGTTATGATTATTTAAAGTTTAAATAATCAATTAAATAATATTTCAGAGAAAAACTTTAGTCCAAAATTAAATAAAATTCATATTTAGGTAGAATCTCAATTTTATACAAATTTAGAAATTTGAACCACTCAATCGGAGTTGAAACGCAAAAGTTATAAGCGTTTAGTTTGAATCTAAATTTGAATCAATATTTCGAATTAATAAATCATTTTTCTTTTTCGAAATTAATTATTGCGCCAAGATGGACACGTGGCAGCTCCTGATTGGCCGACGTCCACCGGTCCATGGGCTCGGTCCACGGCTTGGGTCCACCGCGTGGACTCTGGCCCACGACCACGTGAGGATCGACATGTGGGCCCACTTTCGGGTGACGCGTCATTGTCGACGTTGGGCTCAGCCACTGGCCGACAGGTGTTCCCACCGATGACGCCATGGGGTGACGCGTCCAGATGCTGTCGCGACACGCGGGCCCGCGTGTCGCTGATCACTGACAAGACGCGCGCTGAAGCGCGGCCGTTCGGGCCCCTCGACGCTGCGGGCACAATCGTGGCCGTTGGTTTGAACCGACTACCGGGATTGAGTTTGGCCTCATGTGCTTGGGGCGACGCGTGATCGATCGTGGGCTGTTGGATCTAGATCCAACGCTGGATTAGATCTAGGATTTTCAACGGAAACTCACCGAAGTGACGCGGGCACGATCCGGGCCTTTGGATCTTGATCGACTCATTTGGTGGAGCTCGGGGCTCGGCGATGGCTTCACGGAGTTGCATTGCGCCGAGATTCGGCCGACCACCCAAACGGCGGTTGGGGCGTCTCCGGCCGAGATGGAGGGTGTCTTTCGGGCGCGCCCGCTTCGGGTTTCAACTGGGGTCACTGGCTACGGAGGGCTACGGCGGGCGGCGAGGGCGTGGTGGCGCTTCAGGCGAACTACGGCCACGAGCGATTTCCGCGAACCTCCCACGGCGGCTAGAGCTCGGGCGGGTTAGGGCAAGAAGTGCGCGCGGGTCACGGCGGTCTCGGGTGCGATCCGCATTAAATAGCCCGGAGGCGTGCTCGGCCTTAATCGATCCTGGCGACTCGGCGAGTCCGGCTCGATACGGAAGACGACGAAATCGTGGCCGCTCAATGAGTCGCGAACGGCCCGCGATCGCCGCTACGCGATGGGTCGTCCGGCCCGAACACGGCTTGCCGTCGGCGATCTCGACCGTTGGATCTTGATCCAACGGTTGGGATCGATTAGCGGTTAGGAGTGGGTTCGATTCGAGTCAACTGGCCTGGTCGACTCGAGTCCGACTGGTCGGATGAACAAGATTGACCCGAGTTGGATTTTCGATTTAATATTTAAAATAATTCTAATTCATTTAATTCATTAAAAATAGCAAATGACTCAAAAATTCCGTAAAAATTCTGGAAAATATTTTGGATCATTTTGGACTCAAATAAAATATTTCCAACAAAAATTTATTTGCAAATTTAAATTCTTTAATTATTTCAAAATGGAATAAATTCAAATAAATTCCAAATAAATCCAAATAAATTCCAGAAAATTCCAAAAATTCACCAAAGTGCCAAATCACACATGAATTTAAGAAAAGCAAAATTTTGGGGTGTTACAACTTATCTGGGACATTTTGACAAAACTAGACATCGAACACAAAGAGCATCTTACAATAGCATTAACTCTGTTGAGGGAGCATCAGCTCAAGGTTAAAGTAAGCAAATGTGTACTTGTTGCTGCTCAAGTGGAGAGTAAGCAATGTGAGAGAAAGAAGAAGATTCGAGTTCAGAGTTTTATGTTCAGAACAATGCATGAAAATTGGCAGGAAAGACATCGGCTGGGCGACTTCAACTAAAAGGAAGGAACAACTGAGATCCACTACTGGAGACACTAAGTAGAATCGAATGGCTATAGTTTAGAGTCGTAATTAACCCTTGTTACTATCGCTATGGCTAGGATCTGACAAGCAGGCCTACCAGATCCTAAACATACCTTAGTCTACGCGGGGGGTAGAGGAATCGGTGGGGGGAGGGTGTGGTCGAGGTGGGAGGGCGTGCTGAGCGGGGGAGGGCACCGCAAAGGGGGGCGAGCGGGGAGGGAGCCGCCAAGGATGGAGGGGTAGGGTTAGGGTGTGAACTGCGTGACGGGGAGTTAGGCAGAATTGAGGCCATCACAGACGGTTCTAGGCTTGAACCGTCTGTGATGATGGTTCATCACAGATGGTTCAAGCCTAGAACCATCTGTGATGAGATTCGTCCGAATTGCTTTTTTTGATAGAATCTTTTTTTGATTCATCAGCTAAACAATCATTCATTTTTTTCACTATATAAAATAATTAACATACCTAACACATATATAATTGACATGCCTAACACATAGATACCAGTTTAATAACATACCTTGCCACAAATCATGATTATTTTTTATATCCAATTTAATAACATTAACAAACAATTCCTTGTAGTTTTCAATAAACATCTCATTATTTATAATGCATACATATCATTATTCTTTTGTATATTTAAAATAAACTTCTCATTATTCAATGAAATTTGAATCCCTGCAATATAGTCCATGTGCATTGGCTATTTCAACTCGTTGAAAGACCGTGGACCATGGACAACTAACCAACTTTGGAAAGTGCTCAATCAGATTGATCTGAGATACATGTATCATGGTACTAGTAGTGCGGTTCAACTTCAACCTTTCTTTAAGGATATAATGCATCTCAACCTTAGTTTCCAAGTGCATGTAAAGTAAAATTGGCACCATGCCACTATCCTATTATAGGAATTAG
Organism: Rhipidocladum racemiflorum; assembly: GCA_036346355.1. Classification (NCBI taxonomy): domain Eukaryota; kingdom Viridiplantae; phylum Streptophyta; class Magnoliopsida; order Poales; family Poaceae; genus Rhipidocladum; species Rhipidocladum racemiflorum. The sequence continues at coordinate 64,707,079 of CM070572.1, forward strand.
TAATGTGTCCCTGTGTTGCAACATAATCTCAAAAGAGTGTAATACATATCAAACATGATCCTAAATCCTATAATAAACATCAATTTTATCATACGCAAACGACTAGCTTGAGGCTTACTTCAAACTAATAAATGTAACATCCTAATTTTTATTTTTCTTAATTTTATTGAGCCTTTTGAGTTTTTGGAATTTATTTAAATTATTTTAAATTTATTTGAATCAAGCCTTTTATTGAAATTGTTCAAATATTTGAAAAAGCTCAAATAAAGTTTTATTGGAAATATTTTATTTAAGTTCAAAACATCTCAAAAATATTTTTCAAATTTTTCTAGAATTTTTGTGATATTTTTAGTAATTATTTTATCTTAATCTATTTTTTGGAATTATTTAAAATAGAAAAATTAGCAAAAAGGTTTAAAACCGTAGTGGGCCAAACCCACTGGGCCTAGGCCAAACCCGTGGCTAGCCCGCATAGCCCAATCTGGCCAGCACCACCTTGAAACCCTAACCCTAAGATTTGAATCGTTGGATTTCAATCCAATGGTTGAGATGTGTCCGTGTCATTCTAGTGCTGTTAGCCTTCAGATTCTCACCACATGGACGGCAGGGATGTGGCCATGTCATCCTTGTTGTGGTTGAGCTGGAGTCTGTCGTTGCAATGGCCACACCACGGAATCCGCGCTGAACGCGCTTGTTGAGGTACAATAAATACTTGCTTGTGTAGCCCACCTCGTTTTACTTGTTTTTCCCTAGGAGCTCTCGCTGGCCTGTAACACCACCATTTGGCTGTAATTTCTCGCCATAGATCCAAAACCGTCGTCATAATCTTCATCAATTTCCGCCACCGTTGAGCTGTCTCTGCTGCGATTATGCCTCGATTTGGGTTCATCGCGTGGAATTGGAGCCGTTGCACCTGGATTCATCAGCAGAGACTCATCGCTATGCTGAGTTGGTCATCATCATCTTCCACACAAGTGAGTTCGCGCTATCGCTCGTCGTACTTAACCTCCAACATAGGATTTAGATTAGACAGTCATGAGCAAGCCATGTAGCACCATCTGTGCCGTAGCTTCGTCGTAGATTTGATCAAATCTCAGCCGTTGGATCCTAATTTTAGGGCCTATATTGCCACACGTGTTGTGCATTGGGACATGCCACGTGCCCTCGCCTTAGCGTCGATCTGAGTGATCTTAGCCATTTGATTTGAATTGTGCAGTCACCGCGCATCGAACCAATCACATGCTACCACGTGTTGTGTAGAAGCCAAGGAGTCACCGACCACACCGGTCGTCACTGACATCATCGGTGACATTAGCAATGATGTCACACTAGCCTGTCCCCACCTGTCAGTGGCATTAAGCGGTGGACTGAGTCCACCGTGAACTCAGGCTTGTACGTGGACCTGGTCTATGGACCATGGGCCTATATGTCAGCCTAATAGAGTATTTTCTAGAAAAAAATTATTTTATATAGTTAGATTTATGATGTCATCATGACGTCATAATTGTCTTTTTAGTAAAAAAGTAATTCGGCCGGAAAATTCAAATTAGAGGTGACACATGTCAGTCCTAGATTGGTTCACGTGTCCAGTGACATCAGCATGACATCATAAATATAGAGATGGCAATGGGGACCCGAAACCTGATGCATATTTACTCCATTAGGGGCTGGGTATGAACCATTTTTCATAACTACAAGTCTTTTAATGGGCAAAAGTTACTACCCAGTGGATAGAGCGGGTACGGATTTATTCTACTATTACTTGTACCTGTTTACCCGTGGGTCTGGACCACTAGCAATCTGGCCCAACTGCCTAAGGTCCAACTCTGCAGCCCAGCCAGTCAGCCTATCAAAATCTCTATACCCTAACTGCCATATAAGATATGCTGCTCAAGGCCCAACTATGCACTCTAGTATAATGTTTAATTTTTAATAGGAATATCCATTTCATTTTCATTGAATTTTCATATAAGATATGTTGTTGCAGCCTGTAGGGGCATCTGTCTATAATGCGGGTGTGGGTGTGAGTTAACTGCCAAGGCCCCGTTAACCGCACGGGCACGGGTACAGGTAAATTTTGTACCTGCATGTGGGTATGGGTATTATAGTGAGTGAATTTTACTAACACGGGTATAGATATGGGGTGGTGATACCCACTGGGTATAGACCAATTGCCATCTCTACATAAATAGATTTCCCATAGAAAAATATTTCGACCTTAATTATTTCTAGTGCCGACGCCAGCATGACATCATATTTCCTATTTTCTAGTACAAAAATAATTCAATTAATTTGGTTTACTCTTTTTATTTTATTTTCAAACTTTAAATATCTCGTTCTTGCTTAGACAAACTCAGATTGAGGTGATTCCAGAGCCTAAAAATTTGTAGAATCATGATCTATTTAGTTTTTAGAGTTGATTTTGCTCTCTATTTTTGGTGTTTACTTGTTTATTTATTCATTATGCATAGACATTGAACTGCCCGAACTACCCGAGGGTTTCGAAGGAGAGTTGGTACTTCAAGAACAAGATCCAGAGCATGAGTAGGATCTTTTCCAAGGCAAGTTGTACTTTGACCATATTGATTTCATGTTTAAAAATTTACATTGTTTCAAACTATTGCACACTAATTTAAATTAAAAAAATGATTTAAATTAATTTAGGATTAGTTAATAAAACTAACTGTTGTGCATCCACCTTGTTATTTGTATGCCATGTTCGTTTGTCACCTTAAGTTGATTTAATGTTTAGTTGATTGCTATTAAATTGCTAACATGGGTTGCTAGATCATGACTATTATGCTTAGACATGCAACATGTTATTGATACCATTTTGGAAATAAAAATTAAATATTGATTAATGGAATTTGCAATGTGTTTCTAAAATGGTGTGCCATGTGTTGCCACATGAAGATGTTGATATGTAGAGGCATGTGTTGTTCTACATGGATGTTGACTTGTTGATGGTATGTGTTGCATAATAATCAACTGGGTGGGAAATGATTTAGACTAGAGCAAGTGGCAAGAGGCTTTGTGCCATGGTGGGTCTACGTGGCAATGGGTTGATGAGCGATGTGAGGGCTGTGTGCCAGTTGAGTGTTTGGTAGTCTTGCCTTGGTCAATTAAGGACTTAACCTCGCAAGCCTTTGAACTAGGCCAAATATACAACCACATGTCTAGAATGGGACGGACCTAACTAAGTAAGTTACTGTAACACCCCAATTTTTGTTTTTCATGAATTTAAATAAGATTTGGCACTTTTGTGAATTTTTGGAATTTTATGGAATTTATTTGGAATTTATTTGGATTTATTTGGAATTTATTTGAATTTATTCCCTTTTGAAATAATTAAAGAATTTAATTTTGCAAATGAAATTTTGTTGGAAATATTTTATTTGAGTCCAAAATGTTCTAAAATATTTTCTAGAATTTTTCTGGAATTTTTCTGAGTGTTTTGCTATTTTTAATGAATTAAATGAATTTCTGGGAATTAATTTGATTATTTAATCGCTGGAAAACCCAAACCGGGTTTTACTGCTCATCCGACCGAGCCCAAACCCGAGTCAGACTCGAGTCCGACCCGAGCCGCGTTCGAGCCGAACCCGAGTCCAACCTAACCTAAACCGCGTGACCGTTGGATCAAGATCCAACGACCACAATCGCGCCACGCCACCCGAGCCCGACTCCGACCGAGCCAGCCAAGTCACCGAGCCGGACCCGAGCCCAAACTCCGTGCCCGTTGGATCTAGATCCAATAGCTCACGTTGAGCCACGTCACCCAATCCGAATCCATTTTGGATTCCACCGCCGCAGCCGTGTGGGCCTCGGTTTCTGCGATTTTCACGGACGCCGAGGGGCCTATTTAATGCGCCGCTGCCGCTATCATGTTCTTCGTTTCCTTGCGCACCCGTAGCCCTAACTAACCGAGCTCAAGCCGTCGTGGTTGCGCCGCAATCACTCGCTGTAGTTACGTTAGGTTTCCGCCGCGGTTAAACGTCGATTCCGCCGCGGTTAAGCGTCGATTCCGTCGCCGTTGAGTACAGATCCGGAACCGCAAGGTCAAGCCGCGTCGGAGAGTACCACTCACTTCGCTGGAGGGGCCCCACAACGCCATTGCCGTGGTCGTCGTCCTCGTCTCCGGTGAGCCAGCTCCGCCGCACGCCATCGCCGTCGCTCGAGCTCCACCAACCGTCCGATCCAGATCTGGGGGCCCAGATTCGTCCACGTCATCCCGGGTAAAGTCTCACGTGTTAATCTCTAGATCTATTTCCAACCGTTGGATCTAGATCCAATGGTTTAGATCGTACCACGTAGCTATAACTGCACCGTGCTAGGATAGATCTCAGCCGTTAGATCTAGATCGTACGGCTAGCATTAACCCACGTTATAGCGTTAGATTAGATCTTGACCGTCCGATTAAGATCGAACGGTCCAGATCAGCCAAGTAGTTTTCCTATTGCGTTAACCTAGATCCGATCTGGGCCGTTGATTTTCAAATCAACGGCCGAGATCTAGCCACGTGGCTAGGAGGCTGACCGTCGCGGTCAGCGTGGTCATGCCGGTCGCCACTGACGTCAGACGTGACGTCACGTGGGGCCGCGTGTCAGCGGCTCAGCTGAAGCGCACCATGACGTCACGGTGGGGCCCAGCTGTCAGCCGTCCTTCAACCAAGCGTGATGACGTCACCGCTGACGTCATCCGATGGGGCCCACATGTCAGTGAGACATGTATTCGTGGACCGGTTCCACGGTGGACCCAAACCGAACCGTGGACCACGTCCATGGACCGGCTGACGCAATAAATCGATTTTTCAATAGAAAAATAATTCGGTGGAAAAATCAAAATCCACGCTGACATCATTATTCGGTTTTTCAGTATAAAAATAAATGAATTAATTTGGATTATTGATTTATTTGAATTTTAAAACTTCAAACGCTTGTAACTTTTGCAATTTAACTCCGATTTGAGTGATTCAAATTTCTAAATTTTTATAAAATTGAGATATACCTAATGGTGAATTTTATTTAATTTTTGGACAAAAGTTTTTCTCTGTAATATTATTTAATTGATTATTTAAACTTTAAACGCTTGTAACTTGCGTTTTAACTCCAATTTTGCCGATTCAAACTCCTAAAAATTCATAAAATTATGCTCTCTCTATTTATGGACTTCATTTGGATGTTTGGACAATTTTTGTGTAATATTTATTAATTTATTGCTATTTGCACACTTTACGAGTAGACGTTGAAGTGCCCGAAGGCTTCGAAGGTGAAGTGTTGACCCAGGAGCCAGCTCAAGACCAAAAACAAGTACTCTTTGAAGGCAAGTTGTGCTTTGACCATGTTGATCCCAATTTCAAATTAATTCGATTTAAATTATTGCATGCTAGTTTAATTAGAAAATGCTTTATTTAATTGTGGGAAATTAGATAAGTGCCAAATTGCTGTATGACACCTTGGTTAATTAAATATGTGCCACGACCCCTTGTCACCCTAGTTGTGGATTATTAGTTGGACATTATTAAATTGCCAACATGGGTAATTAGACCGATGTAGTATGCTTAGCCTTGCCACGTGAAATGCTTTGGACAATCAAAAGCTAATATTGACTTAATGAGATATTGAACCTGTTTTGAAAGAAGTATCATGTGTTATGATTGTCGATGGCACGTGGTGCATGGTAATCAACTGGGGGTTTGATAAATAGATTTCGACCGGGGCATGTGGCAAGAATGATCGGGCGGGCCAGTTGTGGCACCGGGAACGTTGTTTTGGTTCTTCGGGTAGTCTTGCCCTGGTCACCCTAAGGACTTAACCTTGCAAGCCTTTGAACTGAGTCAAACGTGCAACCACATGTCTGTAATGGGACGGACCTAGTTGATTAAGTTGTTAATAACGTACCTGTGGGACCTCGGGGTGTCAACTATACCTTTTGTGTAGTTGTACGGGGGAGCGTACCGGGGCTGCGGCCAGGTACCCATCTAACGGTTGATTGGCCTAAACTTCGCCTTCACAAAGGGAAGGGTTACTGTGCAATAACCGGGGAGGCCCACTTGTGCTGTTAGAAGTTTCCGAAAGACTTTGTTACGGACACTCGCTTTTGTGGTGTTTGGCTATATCTGGTGGGTAAAGTGCATAACCTCTGCAGAGCGTAAAATCTATTCGAATAGCCGTGTCCGCGGTATTGGACATTGCTCGGGAATTACAGTCAAGGGTTAGACTTTCTTGAAAATGACTTGGACTTGAAAGGTTGGGTTTGGTTTAATAATGATGTTGATGGAAATGTGGATTAGGAATGGAAAAGATGTTTATTTAACTCCTGGAAAAGTTATTGATCTTAAACTTGTTTCTACTGCTTTCGAATCTACTTATGTTACTTGTCAAATGCTGTTTTACTACAATTATACCCTGAGCTGCTCCTTTGTACTAAGCCATGCATATAGTGCTGAGTACCAAGTACTCACCCTTGCCTCAATACAACACCAGTTGAAGAAGAGTCTATACCAGCTTTGGAGGAGGAGCTCCAAGAGGAACCGTCTAACTAGGGAGCGAGCCCAGTCAGTTGCCTGTGGTATACTGGATGGCGCCATGAAGTTATCTTATTTTTCGCTGCTGTTATTTCTCTTTTATTGAGTTTTCGCCCTACGTGGCGTATATTTGTAACTTATTATTTCGTTGACTAATTAAGGTACCTTATTATTTCGTTGAGTATGATTGTGATATTTACCAATGTTGAGACTGTGTACACTAGCGTATTCCTGAACTAGTGCTGAATACACAGAGGGTCCGGATTTGTAAATTCGGGTCCCGACAGAGGTTGTATCAGAGCCATACTGACTGTAGTCTCACCCATGGTTAGATTGGTCGTAGTGAGGATAAAACCTATTTTCTAAAGATAAAATTTGTCAAGATAACGAATGAATTCTCGACTTACTCCTTTCTTTCTTGTTCATACCCCTTGCTGAGTTCTTTTTGTCTTCCACTTTGATTTTAAAATGTTGCGTTCTTACGCGAGTGTCTTCTGACAGATGATGATGAAGAACAACTACGCCGAGCGTGAAGGTGGCTATGCTGCCGAGTTGTGGCGTATGCTTCAATTTCTTAGAGGTTTTGAGAGGCCGCTCTACCGAGGGACTACACTCGTGCAGGTAGGAGTGGTCATAGGATGGGACGTCCGGATCATGGTGTATGGCCGAGAGAAGACAAAGTTCAGCCGCCCATTCCACTTCACTGCCAGGAGGTCTACCTTTGAGATGGGAATCCAGGAGGTGTCACGTTGAGCAATTGTCGGGACCCGAATTTGCAAATCCGGACCCTCTGTGTATTCAGCACTAGTCCAGGAACGCGCTAGTGCACACAGTCTCAACATTGGCAAATATCACAATCATACTCAACGAAATAATAAAGTACCTTTAATAGTTAACCAAGCTGGTTGCTCGACCTTAAGGTCAAGTTACAAATATATGCCACGCAGGGCAAAAACTCAATAAGAGAGAAATAACTGCAGCGGAAAATAAGATAACTTCGTGGCGCCATCCAGTATACCACAGGCAACTGACTGGGCTCGCTCCCTAGTTAGTCGGTTCTTCTGGGAGCTCCTCCTCCAAAGCTGGTGTAGACTCCTCTTCAACTGGTGTTGTATTGCGGCAAGGGTGATTACTTGGTACTCAGCAAGTCATGCACAGAATGCAAGCTAATATATTACATGCATGGCTTAGTACAAAGGAGTAGCTCAGGGTATATTTGCAACAAAACAGCATCTTGACAAGTAACATAAGTAGATTCGAAAGCAGTAGAAACAAGTTTAAGATCAATAACTTTTCCAGCAATTAAATAACATCTTTCCCGATTCTAATCTACATTTCCATCAACATCATTATTAAACCAAACCAGACCCTCCAAGTCCAAGTTATTTTCAAAAGAGTCTAACCCTTAACTGTAATTCCCGAGCGATGTCCAATACCACGGACACGGCTATTCGAATAGATTTTACACTCTGCAGAGGTTATGCACTTTACCCACAAGATACAGCCAAACACCACAAAGGCGAGTGTCCATAACAAAGTCTTTCGGAAACTTCTAACAGCACAAGTGGTCCTCCCCGGTGATTGCACACTAACCCTTCCCTTAGCGAAGGCAAAGTTTAGGCCAATCCACCGTTAGATGGGTACCTGGCCGCAGCCCCGGTACGCTCCCCCGTACAACTACACAAAAGGTATAGTTGACATCCTGAGGTCCCACAGGTACGTTATTAGCAACTTATTCAACTAGGTCCGTCCCATTACAGACATGTGGTTGCACGTTTGACTCAGTTCAAAGGCTTGCAAGGTTAAGTCCTTAGGGTGACCAGGGTAAGACTACCCGAAGAACCAAATGAACGTTCCCGGTGCCACAACTGGCCCACCCGATCATTCTTGCCACATGCCCCGGTCGAAGACTATTTATCAAACCCCAGTTGATTACCATGCACCACGTGCCATCAACATCACAACACATGATACCTTTCCAAAACAGGTTCAATATATCATTAAGTCAATATTAACATTTGTCTGTCCAAAATCATGTCATAAGCACGTAGCAGGTCTAAGCAGTATACTACAACGATCTAAATTCCCATGTTGGCAATTTAATAATGTCCAACTATTTAAACCTCAACTAGGGTGACACGGGGTCATGGCACATATTTAATTAACCAAGTTGTCATACAGCAATTTGGCACTTATCTAATTTCCCGTAATTAAATAAAGCATTTTCTAATTAAACTAGCATGCAATAGTTTAAATCGAATTAATTTGAAATTGGGATCAACATGGTCAAAGCACAACTTGCCTTCAAAGAGTACGTGTTCTTGGTCCTGAGCTGGCTCCTGGGTCAATACTTCACCTTCGAAGCCTTCGGGCACTTCAACGTCTACTCGTAAAGCGTGTAAATAGCAATAAATAAATAACAGTAGACAAAAAGTGTTCAAACATCCAAATAAAGTTCATAAACAGAGAGAGCATAATTTTATGAATTTTTAGAAACTGGAATCGTCAAATTCGGAGTTTAAGTGCAAAAGTTATACCCGTTTAAAGTTTAAAGAAAACATTAATTAATTATAAACAGAGAAATATTCATCATCAAAAATTAATTAAAATTCATATTTGAGTAGGTCTCATTTTTATGAAAATTTAGAAATTTGAATCACTCAAATCGGAGTTGAAACGCAAAAGTTATAAGCGTTTGAAGTTTGAATCCATTTTTGAAATCAATAATTCGAATTAATAAATCATTTTCTTTTTCGGAAATTGAATTATTGCATCAGCTTGACACGTGGACCAATCGGGAGCCGCCACATCGCCTCAGGTCCATGGACCCGGCGCACGGTTTGGCTCAGGCGACGTGGGCTAGGGCTACGGGTGCGCACGGAAGTCGGCTACCCGGTGGCGGCGGCGGCGCATTAAATAGGGCCCTCGGCGTCCGTGAAACTCGCGGAAACCGAGGCCCACGATTCTTGGCGGAATCGGGTGGATTCGGATTGGGTGACGTGGCTCAACGCGAGCCGTTGGATCAAGATCCAACGGTGCGAGGGTTTGGGCTTGGGTCCGGCTCGAGCGACTTGGCTGGCTCGGTCGGGCTTGGGTTCGGGCAACGTGGCTCAATCTCGGCCGTTCGATCTTGATCGGACGGTCGAGAGGATTAGGCGACTGGGTTCGACCGAAACGGCTGGCTCGGGTTGGACTCGAGTCTGACTCGGACTCGGGTCTGGTCGGATGAACAGTACAAACCAACTCGGTTTTCCAGCGATTAAATAATCCAATTAATTCCCAGAAATTCATTTAATTCATTAAAAATAGTAGAATACTCGGAAAAATTTCAGAAAAATTCTAGAAAATATTTTGGAGCATTTTGGACTCAAATAAAATATTTCCAACAAAATTTTATTTGCAAAGTTAAATTCTTTAATTAATTCAAAAGGGAATAAATTCAAATAAATTCCAAATAAATCCAAATAAATTCCAGAAAATTCCAAAAATTCACCAAAGTGCCAAATCACACTTGAATTTAAGAAAAGCAAAATTTTGGGGTGTTACAACAATGCAGCAGATCGCTCGCACTTACTCCAGGGAGCTGGAAGGCACAGTGTTCTGTCACCACCCACGCCGAGACAGCAGAGCTCAACGGAAGCCGATAGAGGATGAGGATGCTACCGTCACTCACTTAGCCAAATTCGTCGCCGCTCAGGAGGAGCTTATCGATGACACAGTCCAGGAGTTGAAGAAGGCTCGCGAGCAGGTTGAGGAAGAGAAGAAGCACTTAGAGAATGCTCGTGAGTACGTCGCCTATGCTGCGGAAAGGATCACAGAGCTGGAGGCCGCACTGTATGGATAGGGCCCCGATCCAGTGTTGGAGTTGGACGCCCTAGAGCCAGAGGAGGACCCAGAAGAGGCGCCACGTGCACCCGCGCCGCAGCCACAACAACAGCCAGATCTAGAGCCAAAAGAGGACGTCGCATCGTCAACCACAGCTACAGTTGCAGGGCATGGCAATTGTTTCGCGTCTATGCCGCCGCACCCGCCCCGAGGAGGCAGTGGAGGTTTTCTCGAAGAGTGAGCGTAGGCGTTGAGTTTGAGACTCCTTCGTCGAGTCGCGTTATAGAATAAGAGTCACCCCTTTAGGCGTTAGACTCTAGTAAGAGTCGATTTGGATTTTCATTGTTTGATGAGTGTGCAGTATGTGTTGCAAGGCCCTTAGGCATTGTGAGCAACCATACCAAGCTATTATTATTAAATAATAAAGTTGGATTTTTTGAGTTACACTTTTTCCCCCGCATAAGTTTCCCTATTACTTGTCTATTCTTATTCCCTCTCATCTCTGAAACCTTGGAGCAATCGAGAGATGGTGAACACCTGCGGAAACCTTGGAGGCAATGGGAGTGGTTCTCGCCCAGCTGGGAACCCCAATGATGGAGCACCTGCACCCCAGCCAGCACCGCCGGTCGACATGCAGAATTTTGGAGCTTTTCTTGCTGCACAGACCCAGCTGATCCATGCAATGATGCAGCAGATGCAACAGATTACTGCCCACACCACTGCTAATGAGAATAATCAAGTCAATCAGGGACAACGCCAGAATTCAAGACTGTCAGAGTTCATGAGGACTCATCCACCCACTTTCTCTGGGAATACCAATCCGTTGGAGGCCGATGATTGGCTAAGGTCAATAGAAAGGAATCTACACATTGCCCAATGCATGGGAAATGAGAAGATACTCTACGCTTCTCATCAGTTGGAAGGGACCGCAGCAGAATGGTGGGAGAACTTCTGCGCAACGCGGGAGAACCCTCAAGACATCACCTGGGAGGAGTTTACCGCCGCATTTCATCAGTATCACATGCCAGAAGGAATTATGGACCTCAAGAAGGAAGAGTTCAGAGCACTGAAGCAAGGTAATCAACCGGTGGCTGAATACCTGAATAAGTTCACACAGCTTGCACGTTACGCACCTGAAGATGTAGCGACAGATAAAGCCAGACAGTCTTGCTTCATGAAAGGACTTAACTCAGGACTACAGGTGGGACTGATCACCCACACCTTTCCAGATTTCCAGGAACTTGTGAACAAGGCGCTCATTCTTGAGGATAAGCGCAAGGAACTGGATGAGAACCGGAAGTGAAGGATGCAACAGTAGGGATCGCGTCAGGGAGTGCAGCAACATTTGAGGATTGCGCCAAATCAGTTTTTTAGATTCCAGCCGCAGAATGCAACAAGGACACCATCACCAGCATCGAGACCTGTCAATCAGAATTATCAAACCCCAGCTCCAGCCAGAAACGCCACTTCAGGCAGTCAACAGGGGACAGTGAGACGCTGCTACACATGCAACGAGCCAGGGTACTTCTCCAACAGTTGCCCTAAGAAGACAAAGCGAGTGACCCCGATGCCTCAACTGGGATCCACACGGCCAGACGCCTTTGCACCGAAGCCTACCACAGGACAGCACAGCTAGGAGCCACGCCCCAAACCGTGGTGAGAGGCCGAGTCAACCATGTCACCGCAGAGGCACTCCAGAATGCCATGGATGTCGTGATGGGTAAGTTACTTGTCAACTCAGTACCTACAACAGTTTTGTTTGACTCTGGAGCTTCGCATTCATTTGTTTCTCAAGGCTCTGCTACTAAAAATGATTTGGAGATTGCAAGACTTAAATGCATGCTTTTAGTTCAAACCCCTGGTTCCGAACTCCGAACTAAAGTAGGATGTTCTGGGGTGAGAATATTAATAGGTGGGGTAGAATTCCTAGCGAACCTTATTATATTGGAAACCCAGACCTTAGATGTTATTTTGGGAATGGATTGGTTATCCAAGCACAAGGCTGTGCTGGATTGTGGGCGAAGGATTATCTCAGTTGAGAGCCCGTGTGGAAGGAAAGTGGAATTTCAAGACACCGCCGTTAGAGATGGACAGTTGATGGTTAACAGCGCCAAGGCAATCAGCATAGAAGATGTCTCAGTAGTGAATGAGTACCCAGATGTTTTTCCTGAAGATCTACCTGGTATGCCGCCAGATAGAGACATGGAGTTTGTGATAGAGCTTGTACCTGGTACAGCGCTGATAGCAAAGAGGCCCTATCGGATGTCCACCGAAGAATTGGTAGAGATGAAGAAGCAACTTGAAGAGCTGATGGAGAAAGGATTCATCAGACCGAGTTCATCGCCGTGGGGAGCACCAGTTCTGTTCGTCAAGAAGAAGGATGGGAGTTTCAGGATGTGCATTGACTACCGTGCACTCAATGAAGTCACCGTGAAGAATAAGTACCCGCTACCCAGGATCGATGATCTGTTTGACCAGCTGAGAGGAGCCATAGTTTTCTCCAAGATTGATTTGAGATCGGGATACCACCAGTTGAAGATCCGACCAGAGGATATTCCGAAGACCGCGTTCTCGTCAAGATACAGACATTACGAGTTTACAGTTATGTCATTCGGTCTGACGAATGCGCCAGCATATTTCATGAATATGATGAACAAGTTGTTCATGGAATATTTGGACAAGTTTGTGGTTGTGTTCATAGATGATATCTTAGTCTACTCCAAGACAAAGGATGAACATGCAGAGCACTTGAGGTGAGTTTTGGAAAAGCTGAGGGAACAGCAGCTCTTTGCGAAGTTCAGCAAGTACGACTTTTGGAAGGACAAGGTGGAGTTCCTCGGACATGTAATGACCACAGAAGGAGTCGCCGTTGATTCGTGCAAGGTAGAAGCTGTGTTACACTGGGAGCAGCCGAAGACCGTGACCCAGATTCGTAGTTTCCTTGGTATGGCAGGTTACTACCGCCGCTTCATTGAAGGCTTTTCGACAATTGCGAGACCTCTCACGCAATTATTGAAAAAGGAGAAGAAGTTTGCATGGATGCCGGAGTGCGAGAAAGGTTTCCAAGAGCTGAAGAGGCGATTGACATCAGCGCCAGTGTTAGTTCTACCGGATGTCAATCAAAGCTTCGATATTTATTGTGATGCATCACGCCAAGGACTTGGATGTGTGCTGATGCAGAACGGAAAGGTCGTCGCTTATGCAGCAAGGCAGTTGAGGCCACACGAGGAGAATTATCCGACACATGACCTAGAGCTAGCTGCCGAAGTGCATGCCTTGAAGTTGTGTCGTCACTATTTGATCGGGAACAGATGTGAAGTATATACGGACCATAAGAGCCTTAAGTACATCTTCACCCAATCGGACTTGAATATGAGGCAGAGGAGATGGTTAGAGTTGATCAAGGATTACAATGTTGGAATCCATTACCATCCCGGAAAGGCCAACGTGGTGGCCGATGCCCTGAGTCAGAAAAGCCATACCGTGAACATGCTGATAACCACGAGTCAGGATGAGATATGCAAGGATTTCCATAGAATGAAGATTGAAGTAGTACCGAAAGGATTCTTGGCCGCCTTGGAAGTGAAGCCTACCCTGGAGGATCAGATCCGAGAAGGACAGAAGGATGATGACAAGATCCGCAGGATTAAGTCCAAGATGGACGAGGGCCAAGAAAAAGACTTCAAACTGGATGGACAAGGCACGTTATGGGTGAAGGATCGAATCTGTGTGCCGAACGAGAAGGAGCTGAAGTAGTTGATCCTAGAAGAAGCCCATGACTCCAAGTATTCAATTCATCTAGGAAGTGCCAAGATGTACCAGGATTTAAAGGAAAGATTCTGGTGGTCGAGCATGAAGCGTGAAGTTGCCGAGCATGTTGCGCTGTGCGACATATGTCAGAGAGTCAAGGCAATGCATCAGAGACCCGCAGGATTGCTGCAGCCGTTACGGATACCTGAGTGGAAATGGGAGGAAATCGGAATGGACTTCATTACCGGTTTACCCAAGACTCAAGGAGGATATGACTCCATATGGGTTATAGTGGACCGCTTGACTAAGGTCGCCCATTTTATTCCGGTAAAGACCACTTACTCTGGAGATAAGCTAGCAGAATTGTATATGACCAGGATCGTCTGTTTGCACGGAGTGCCGAAGAAGATTGTATCGGACAGAGGTACCCAGTTTACCTCGAGGTTCTGGAATAAGCTGCATGAAGCCATGGGGACCCGTTTGAACTTCAGTACAGCTTATCACCCGCAGACAGATGGGCAGACTGAAAGAGTTAATCAGATATTGGAGGATATGTTAAGAACGTGTGCATTGGCTTACGCTACCTCTTGGGATAAAAGTCTGCTGTATGCCGAGTTCAGCTACAACAATAGCTATCAAGCAAGTTTGCAAATGTCGCCATTTGAGGCACTATACGGTCGACCTTGTCGAACGCCGTTGAATTGGAATGAGACAGGTGAATGCCGTGTCTTTGGGCCGGACATTCTTCAAGAAGCTGAAGAGCAGATTGCCATGATCCGAGAAAGATTAAAGATAGCACAGTCAAGACAGAAAAGCTACGCCGATAACCGTCGCCGAGACCTGAGTTTTGAACCAGAAGATTTTGTGTATCTCAGAGTCACACCACTCAAGGGAGTTAAGAGATTCCATGCCAAAGGAAAACTCGCGTCGCGATATGTTGGACCATTTAAGGTTCTCAGCCGTAGAGGTGAAGTTGCGTACCAGCTGGAGTTACCGCAATCACTAGCAGGAGTACATGACGTGTTCCACGTGTCCCAGCTGAAGAAGTGTCTCTGAGTACCTGATGAGCAGACACCGTTAGAGCCAATTGAGCTACAAGTGGATCTGACTTACAAGGAACACCCCGTCAAGATTCTGGACACAATGGATCGAGAAATGAGAAATAAGTAAACCCGTTTCTGCAGAGTTCAATGGAGCAACCATGCAGAGAGTGAAGCAAATTGGGAGCGCGAGGAGGATTTGAAGAAAGAGTTTCCGAACCTATTCTTTAGTAAGCCTAAATTTCGGGGATGAGATTCTATTAAGGGGGAGGTTTGTAACACCCCAATTTTTGCTTTTCATGAATTTAAATAAGATTTGGCACTTTTGTGAATTTTTGGAATTTTCTGGAATTTATTTGGAATTTATTTGAATTTATTCCCTTTTGAAATAATTAAAGAATTTAATTTTGCAAATGAAATTTTGTTGAAAATATTTTATTTGAGTCCAAAATGTTCTAAAATATTTTCTAGAATTTTTCTAGAATTTTTCTGAGTGTTTTGCTATTTTTAATGAATTAAATGATTTCTGGGAATTAATTTGATTATTTAATCGCTGGAAAACCCAAACCGGGTTTTACTGTTCATCCGACCGAGACCAAACCCGAGTCAGATTCGAGTCCGACCCGAGCCGCGTTCGAGCCGAACCGGAGTCCAACCTAACCTAAACCGCGTGACCGTTGGATCAAGATCCAACGGCCACGATCGCACCACGCCACCCGAGCCCGAGCCCGACTCCGACCGAGCCAGCCAAGTCATCGAGCCGGACCCGAGCCCAAACTTCGTGCCCGTTGGATCTAGATCCAACGGCTCACGTTGAGCCACGTCACCCAATCTGAATACATTTCGGATTCCGCCGCTGCAGCCGTGTGGGCCTCGGTTTGCGCGATTTTCACGGACACCGAGGGGCCTATTTAATGCGCCGCTGCCGCCATCGTGTTCCCCGTTTCCTTGCACACTCGTAGCCCTAACTCACCGAGCTCAAGCCGCCATGGTTGCGCCGCAATCGCTCGCCGTAGTTGCGTTAGGTTTCCGCCGCGGTTAAGCGTCGATTCCGCCATCGTCCGTCATCCTCCACCGCCGTTGAGTCCAGATCTGGAACCGCAAGGTCAAGCCATGTCGGAGAGTACCACTCACTTCACCGGAGGGGCCCCACAACGCCGTTGCCGTGGTAGTCGTCCTCGTCTCCGGTGAGCCAGCTCCGCCGCACGCCATCGCCGTTGCTCGAGCTCCACCAACCGTCCGATCCAGATTCGGGGGCCCAGATTCGTCCACGTCATCCCCGGTAAAGTCTCACGTGTTAATCTCTAGATCTATTTCCAACCATTGGATCTAGATCCAACGGCTTAGATCGTGCCACGTAGCCGTAACTGCACCGTGCTATGATAGATCTCAGCCGTTAGATCTAGATCGTAAGGCTAGCGTTAACCCACGTTATAGCGTTAGATTAGATCTTGACCATCCGATTAAGATCGAACGGTCCAGATCAGCCGAGTAGTTTTCCTATTGTGTTAAGCTAGATCCGATCTGGGCCGTTGATTTTCAAATCAACGTCCGAGATCTAGCCATGTGGCTAGGAGGCTGACCGTCGCGGTCGGCGGTCCACGCCGATCGGCCGGCGTCGGTACCGTGACGCCACGTGGGGCCGTGTGTCGGCTCGGTGAACCGCACCATGACGCCATCGCCGACGTCACGCGGGGCCCACCGTCACCGCCCTCAGCCGAGCGTGATGACATCACCGCTGACGTCATCCGATGGGGCCCACATGTCAGTGAGATATGTATTCATGGACCGGGTCCACGGTGGACCCAAACCGAACCGTGGACCACGTCCATGGACCGACTGACGCAATAAATCGATTTTTCAATAGAAAAATAATTCGGTGGAAAAATCAAAATCCACGCTGATGTCATTATTCGGTTTTTCAGTATAAAAATAATTGAATTAATTCGGATTATTGATTTATTTGAATTTTGAAACTTCAAACGCTTGTAACTTTTGCAATTTAACTCCGATTTGAGTGATTCGAATTTCTAAATTTTTATAAAATTGATATCTACCTAATGGTGAATTTTATTTAATTTTTGGACAAAAGTTTTTCTCTGTAATATTATTTAATTGATTATTTAAACTTTAAACGCTTGTAACTTTTGCGTTTTAACTCCGATTTTGCCGATTCAAATTCCTAAAAATTCATAAAATTATGCTCTCTCTGTTTATGGACTTCATTTGGATGTTTGGACACTTTTTGTGTACTGTTTATTCGTTTATTGCTATTTGCATGCTTTACGAGTAGACGTTGAAGTGCCCGAAGGCTTCGAAGGTGAAGTGTTGACCCAGGAGCCAGCTCAAGACCAAGAACAAGTACTCTTTGAAGGCAAGTTGTGCTTTGACCTTGTTGATCCCATTTTCAAATTAATTTGGTTTAAATTATTGCATGCTAGTTTAATTAGAAAATGCTTTATTTAATTGTGGGAAATTAGATAAATGCCAAATTGCTGTATGACACCTTGGTTAATTAAATATGTGCCATGACCCCTTGTCACCCTAGTTGTGGATTATTAGTTAGACATTATTAAATTGCCAACATGGGTAGTTAGACCGATGTAGTATGCTTAGCCTTGCCACGTGAAATGCTTTGGACAATCAAAAGCTAATATTCACTTAATGAGATATTGAACCTGTTTTGAAAGAAGTATCATGTGTTATGATTGTCGATGGCACGTGGTGCATGGTAATCAACTGGGGGTTTGATAAATAGATTTCGATCGGGGCATGTGGCAAGAATGATCGGGCGGGCCAGTTGTGGCATCGGGAACATTGTTTTGGTTCTTCGGGTAGTCTTGCCCTGGTCACCCTAAGGACTAAACCTTGCAAGCCTTTGAACTGAGTCAAACGTGCAACCACATGTCTGTAATGGGACGGACCTAGTTGATTAAGTTGCTAATAACGTACCTGTGGGACCTCGGGGTGTCAACTATACCTTTTGTGTAGTTGTATGGGGGAGCGTACCGGGGCTGCGGCCAGGTACCCATCTAACGGTTGATTGGCCTAAACTTCACCTTCACAAAGGGAAGGGTTAGTGTGCAATAACCAGGGAGGCCCACTTGTGCTGTTAGAAGTTTTCGAAAGACTTTGTTACGGACACTCGCCTTTGTGGTGTTTGGCTGTATCTTGTGGGTAAAGTGCATAACCTCTGCAGAGCGTAAAATCTATTCGAATAGCCATGTCCGCGGTATTGGAGATTGCTCGGGAATTACAGTCAAGGGTTAGACTTTCTTGAAAATGACTTGGACTTGAAAGGTTGGGTTTGGTTTAATAATGATGTTGATGGAAATGTGGATTAGGAATGGAAAAGATGTTTATTTAACTCCTGGAAAAGTTATTGATCTTAAACTTGTTTCTACTGCTTTTGAATCTACTTATGTTACTTGTCAAATGCCGTTTTACTGCAATTATACCCTGAGCTGCTCCTTTGTACTAAGCCATGCATGTAGTATATTAGTTTGCATTCTGTGCATGACTTGCTGAGTACCAAGTACTCACCCTTGCCTCAATACAACACCAGTTGAAGAAGAGTCTATACCAGCTTTGGAGGAGGAGCACCAAGAGGAACCGTCTAACTAGGGAGCGAGCCCAGTCAGTTGCCTGTGGTATACTGGATGGCGCCACGAAGTTATCTTATTTTCCGCTGCTGTTATTTCTCTTTTATTGAGTTTTCGCCCTGCGTGGCGTATATTTGTAACTTGACCTTAAGGTCGAGCAACCAGCTTGGTTAACTAATTAAGGTACCTTATTATTTCATTGAGTATGATTGTGATATTTACCAATGTTGAGACTGTGTGCCCTAGCGTGTTCCTGGACTAGTGCAGAATACACAGAGGGTCCGGATTTGCAAATTCGGGTCCCGACAGTTACTTATGTCTTAGCATGTGATACCTCAGGTTGATAGTCACACGGGGTGTGGTTTTGGGGGAGGATGTGGTGTATTGTGGTCTCACATCGGTCCAACAATATGTCGATCCTATACTTTGACTTTGTGTGAGGGAAGGGATAGTATATGGCATTCGAAAGAGCTTCGTGTGTTAAGATAGAAGTTTCAGAAAGGTTTTGTCATGAATCACTCAGCCATCACACCAAAGGAAGTGTGATAATGGCTCGGCATTATGACATGATTATGTCTTGTGGGTAAAGTATATAAGCTCTGCAGAGTATGTCAAACCTATTCGAATGGCCGTGTTCGCGCTATTGGACAATGCTCGGGAATTATAATCAAGGGTTAAATTTTGAAAAATAAAACTTGGGAATGAGAGGTTGTGTGCCTATGGAAATAATGATGAAATTGATTAGGCTGTGTGCAAGTGTGTCTGGGAAAATAAATGAGAAAGTTACTTAGTAATGGTATTTTATTTACAATTATTTTAATCTATGCATGATAATCTTTTGGAACAAGCTTTGTGCAAAATAACCACTTCAGCCATTCATTTGGAATAAGCCATGAATATAGTTAATAAACTTGCATCTTTTAGGATGACTTGCTGAGTGCTTCATGTACTTAGCCCCTTGCGACACTCAACTCACTAGTTGAGCAAGAGTCTACACTAGCTCACGAGGAGGAGTTCCATGAGGAGATGATTAACTAGGATGCGAGCTTTGTCAGTTGCCTGTGGCAAATTGATGGGTTACTACGAGTCTTCATTTCCATTGCAGTTTCTTTTATTTCATAGACTTTGCCCTACGTGGCATAATATTGTAAGTTGACCATAAAGTTGCTCAAACAGGTTATATTAATAGATGAATTATTTATTTATTTGTTGTTCTACTATGTATGATTATAATATTTCCTCTATGTTGAGACTGTCTGCACTAGCGTGATCCTGGATTAGTGCTGAATACACAGAGGGTCCAGATTTGCATTCGGGTCTCGACAATAAATTTAATGACACCTCCTTAAGACATTATGTGTCATCTTCTCAATTCATCTCCACATTTCCCTACTCCCATCTCACTTCTCTCACCTCTCTTCTTCCCTCTCTAACACAAAAAATAGAATATTTTAAAAACTTCAAATATGAGGTTTCAACTAAAAATTTTTTAAAAGAAAACATTTAAATTGAAAATTTTCAAATTAGATAGTTCCAACTCAGAAAATTCCAAATTAGCAAGTTTCAATGAAAAAGATTCAAATTACAAAGTTTCAACTCAAAAAAAAAATTCAAAGTAGAAAGTGTCGTTGTTTGGGAAACAAGTCCCCGCCGACCTTACTTGTTGAATGAGGGATCAACATAGGCCCTTTTTCGGTGAAGGGTTTGTGTCAGGAGCCGCCCAGACTGTCCTTGGGTTATTGAATGCTCGGTCACCCTCATCGGATTTGGAGGCTAGCAACGGGTCACCGATGGCGCTCGCAATGCTAGCACCCAAGCCCAATTGAGGCAATAGCGAGACCATTAGAATAACTCAACAACAATCCCGTTATTCCCCCGGTATGCGACCCGAAGCTCGCCCAGGATCGCCCCGCATACCGGTTTCCATTGCCATATCAACTCAATTTGCATAAAGGGGGCAACGAACCCAAAACTTTACGACCAGAAACGCAACCGCGGAAGCACAACAAAACGGCTAAAAACCAAAGCACAAAGACAAACTAGACAACCACACATGGCAAGAACTCACAATAACAGATTCTAATTCGTGAAATAGACAATAATAAGATCCTACCTAAACTCGGGATTTCTACAAAATTTCAGCATGATGCCTCAAGAAGTGAGGACATCCACTCAGCAGACGAAGAACAATTATATTATCCACACATGACACCACCACAACAACATAGCATAACAATCGACATGAATAGGAGCAACATACAAAGCATGAGATGAGCCCCATAATATATCAAGGTTCAACAACAGAAACAACCAAGTATTCTAGCCTAGACATGACATAGTTTAAGGCTAACTATACAACAAAATGAATGCACAACCACCAAATTAAACCAAAAGTATGACATCTCCGGAAGTGTCCTGCCCCTGAACACTTCCGGGCATTTGAATCGTCGAGCTTAGCCTCTATTCGGTGCCCCGCCCGGTCACCGAGAGGCAATACGGACAGAACTCACATCCTTCTTCGCCCTCACCTGAAAACCACAAAGCAGAAGCATGAGTACAAAAGGTACTCACAAGACTTACCCGTGGTCCATATATGACCGACTCGAAAGAATATGCATTGGATGTAGCAAGGAATAAGCTTAAGGTAAAAGTGCAGAAAAGCTTAACTTTGTTGCATGATTACATTCTACTACTCCATTCACAAGTTTTATAGCACTTTTGGACAGCACCTATTACTAGTGTGAAATATGAAATTAAACATAAAAGAAAAGCAAGTAATTCATGAACAAGTATAACCATCAATATACCAACTAGCTTCAAGTTTAAGTTGTTACTACGCTGAAATGTCAGATGATACAAGCGTGCTCATATCCGAGAGCGCAGCAATTCGAGTCGTTTACTCACCCTGCAGGGGATCATCAATCGCACAACATGTGCCACAAGGGAACCTCATGTCAACCCTCCTCCCATCCATACATACTCATTGAACCATCTTCATGTGGTCTGAGCACCTAGCACCCCCTCGAGCGGCCCAAGACTAGCTTAGCCCTCGAGAGTCGGCCTAAGCCTCGCCCTCAACCACGTCCAACCGCATGAAGGCATGACCCATCGAGCAGTATGCCATGAAAGGGTGGCTTACCATACCATTATATCAGGCATGCGATCAACAAGGTGTGCTCGATCAACAGGCAAACAATGGATCGGTCCTTAACCGACACAGGCGAGGCTACAACCTTTGAGTCTCCACGCTCAAATGATCCAACCTTCTCACCCGGTCTCAATTTCACATTTCCGAACATAACCCTATCCATTGCAGCCCAATAGTATGAAATAAGTATTCTCAAGTGATGGAACCATCCGCCACTTGGCCCATACCCGACATCTAAGCAAACTAAGCATGGACACAATATAATTAGACATAGACTAGCTCCAAAGGAGGTGTTCAACAAGTATGAAGGAGTGTATGTGCAACAAATGGGATCTAGTACCAATCCCACCATTCAACTCCTAATGCATGACTTAGTCATGCAATAAGCAACTCATTCACCAAAATAAAATTTGCATATAAGGTTGAATATGCTTAGGTGCTTGTGTTGACCTTCTGCTAGATTTTCAACCACAGTTTGCTCCTCAAGTTCCCCCTCGGCCACGGTCATGTCACCCTCCGCGTGATCGTTCTCTACACGATAACAATGCATATGAAATGAGATGCATGCTATGCACATGAGATGGAAAAACAATTGGAGACCCATGATAGCAACAAAAATGCAAACATTCATCAAACCAAAACTGAAAATACAATGTTAAGTATTGTACTACTCCAACCAAAATCCTAACTTCCATAGCAACTCTGAACTTTTCAGGACAGCATGAAACTCAAATGAGCATATCTTTTTATCTACTCAACTAAATTGAGCTCTCCCAGTTTATAATTGAACACAAGAACAATACCTACACATACCTCTACCCCCAATTGACCACCCATTGCTTTAACTTGCTCAAAAACAAAAAGGAACAGTGCACTGCGCAAATGCGACAAATTTGGACAGATTTTAGTAAATTGACCATAACTTCCTAACCACTTCATCAAATTGAGCAAACTCGGATTCTAAATGATCATAAGATATAGACCCACGACTTAGCTTTGGCCAATCGACCAGCAAATGCATTAGTACTCCCAGTTCAGCCAGGAACAGAGAGCAACTTCCGTGTCCACCATTTTCAGAGGTTCAGTACAGCTAGACATTCAAATGAGCACAACTATCGATCCTTAAATCCAATTCAAGCAAACAAGTACATTTTCACAAACTACACGAAATTTCCTACAACTCTATAGGCAAAAGGAAAATTTGGTTCGGCCTAGAAATAAGTCTAATTCACATTTCTATTTTCAGTCTCACCTTTCAGCTTTTCTGGACAGACAGTGACACAAATCACCATAACTTTCACAAGGTGTAATGAAATCGAGTGATTCCAAGTTCTACTGAAGCTTAAGAGGTATATCTACAATTCATTCTTCAGCCGTCCAGGGGGATGAAGCTTCTAACTTGCTCAAAGATACGAAATACAGCAGCCCTGAAATTTTTTAAAAAATTTCAGAACAGGCTTCAACTCTAAACTTCAGTTTCCCCCAACATTTCCAAACCCTAGGGCCCCAAATCTGCAAGAACTCCTCCCCAAAACCAGGGAACTGACAAAACCTAACCATGGGAGGCTTAACTTTGCCTCCCTCAAGGAGGAGACATGGGGAAGGAAGAGGGAAGCTCGGCTAGGAGATAGGGAGGGCGCCAGCCAGCAGGGGGGAATGGAGGCGCCAACTAGAGGAGCTGCAATGGAGGAGGCTTCTCCCCTCAAGAGGAGCTCGGCCAGGAAATGGACTTGGGTGCTGCACGAGCTGGGAGAAAGGAAATGGGTGGCTGCTGCATGGGGTTGGGGAGAAAAGGATTGGTAATTTGCTGTTTTGTCCCAACAGCCAACACACATATGACACAAGGGCTAAGTGCTATGGCTAAGTCCCAAACAACTTCAGCATTGAATTCAATCTTGGAGCCATGTTTAAAATTAGCATTTGATGTTGGATTGGCAAGAGAACTCGACCATTATACAGAGAAAAGTTCTTAGTTTGTAACCAACCAACACGCACATTCTAGATCATTGTAGATCTCCAACTATGAGGCTCTAAACTTTGATGAAACTCACATTTGCCATCTAAAATTTCTAGCTCTTAAATTTTTGCTAAGTTTGGAAACTCTTGAGTGGCAGTTTAGGATACTCTCTGAAGTCGGAAGTCGATCTTGAATGCGGTCAAAACTTGGTTGGCGCTAAAGTGAGGCGGATGAGCCGAATTCGAAGCCAAGGCCATGACAGTTTGCGTCTGGAGATTGCACGAAAGACACAAGATACTCAGAAAGTGGACGAGAGTTTTATATTGGTTCGGGCCTCTAGTGGTTTCACTATTGTAGTCAAACTCTTACAGGATGGTTCGACTGTGTGTTTCTATCTGCTTATCGCGAATGTGTTCTCGCGCGCGCCCCTTATCCATTTACTCGGGGGGATACTTATAGCTTACAAGATATTTGTCATAACTTCAACCGAATAAAGTGCACTTTACTGCATTAACAGTGGCTACAACTTAAGCCTTCATTCTCGCCACGGCCCATCGTGGGCGTAACGACCCTAGATTGTGGCGTAATTATCGATATTTAGGCCCCGTTTGGCAACTTGGAACCGAGCTGTTTCTACTAGAATCTGGGAAAAACCCAGCCAAACGGGTTAAAACTCAGAACGATTCTCCTCGGAACGTTTATTCTTTTTCCACACCGTGGTTGAATCACCCTTAACCCTATTTCACTAGTTTCTACTAGAATCTGGAACCGTACCAAACGGTTTGCAGAAAGTGATTCTGATTCTACCTAAAACGTTTCTACCAAGAATCTGGAACCGTTTCCATTTCTACTAGAATCTGGAACCATACCAAACGGGGCCTTAGACATTATAGGGGTGAATATGACCTTCCGATCATGCTCGAGGAGTTCCCCAGCTATGCTCGATGTTTCCGAGCTCACATGTTCGCGGGCGAGCCTGGACTGAGCATGAGTGTTCGTCGCTGAGCATGGGTGCTCGTGGTCGAGCACTGGGCCTAGTCCGATCAGGAGGACCAGCCGGCTAGACTATTCGAGGGCCCTCCTTGGGGACATGACAGGAGCCGCCCAGACCGTCCTCGGGTTATTTTAAGGCTTGGTCAACCCCATCGGATTTGGAGGCTAACAATGCACCACCGAGGGCGCTCGCAGTGTTAGCACCCAAGCCCAATTGGGACAACGGTGAGACCCTTCGAATAACTCGACAACAATCCTGGTATTCCCCCGGTATGCGACCCGAACTCGCCTAGGATGGCCCCGCATATCGGCTCACCAAGCCATATCAATTCAATTTGCATAAAGGGGGCAACTAACTCAAACCCCCACAACCACCATGCAACGCGGAAGCACAACAACTAACACACGCTCGCACGAAGACAAAACCCGACAAGAACGCAAACTACCC
The DNA here is from genome assembly GCA_036346355.1 of Rhipidocladum racemiflorum. Taxonomy (NCBI): domain Eukaryota; kingdom Viridiplantae; phylum Streptophyta; class Magnoliopsida; order Poales; family Poaceae; genus Rhipidocladum; species Rhipidocladum racemiflorum. Next base: position 64,732,368 of record CM070572.1, read on the forward strand.
CAACAGCACCCCGACAACCACCAAACAACACAACCCAAGAGAACGAAAGCACAACCATACAATAAAGAGTTGCAACAAAGTGATCAAGCGTTTAGTTAAAGACATAACATAGTTCAACTAATTTATACAACAAAACTGAACACCAACTACTACATTAAGACAAAAGTACAACTCCTCCGGAAGTGTCCTGCCCCTGAACACTCCCGGGCGTAAGCAACACTGCCGGTAGCCTGTACTCGGTGCCCCGCCCGGTCACCGAGAGGCAGTACAGACAGAACTCACATCCGTCCGGATCCTCACCTGAAAACCACAAAGCAAAAGCATGAGTACAGAAGGTACTCGCAAGACTTACCCGTGGTCCATATATGACCGACTCGAAAGAATATGCATCTGGATGTAGCAAGGAATCAAGCTTACGGTACCAAGTGCGGAAAAGCTTAACTTTGTTGTTTAATTTCAAACCACTACTCCATTTCCACAACTTTTATAGCACTTATGAACAGCACCTATTACTAGAGTGAAATCTGAAACCTTGCAGTTAAAGTAAAACAATTGTCAACATAAACCAGTACCACCACCACGACCAACCATCATTAAGTTCAAGTTCTTACTACGTTGAAGTGTGCTAAGATCAAGCGTGCTCATATCCGAGAGTGCGGCAATTCGAATCGCTTATTCACCCTGCAGTAGATCATCAATCGCATGACATGTGCCACAAGGAACCTCATGTCAACCCTCCTCCCATCCATACCTACTCGTTGGGCCATCTTCATGCGGTCCGAGCACCTAGCACCCCCTCGAGCGGCCCAAGCCAGGCTTGGCCCTCGAGAGTCGGCCTAAGCCTCGCCCTCAACCACGCCCAACCACATGAGGGCATGACCCATCGGGCAGTATGCGATGAAAGAATAGCTTACCGTCCCATTTCCGGCATACGACTAACAAATTGTGCTCGATCAAAGGGCAAACAACGGATCGGCCCTCAATCGACACAGGCGAGACTACACACTTGGGTCTCCACACCCAACTGATCCAACTCTCTCGCCCGGTCCCAATTTCACATTTCCAAACATAATCTCATCCGTTGAAGCCCAATATTGTGTAGTAAATAAATCTCAAGCGATGGAACCATCCACCACTTGGCCCATACCCGACCTCTAAGCAAACTAAGCATGGACACAATATAATTACCCATACTAGCTCCAAGGAAGGTGTTCATCAAGTATGAAAGAGTGTATGTGCAACAAATAGGATCTAGTACCATTCCCACAATTAAACTCCTAGTGCATACTTAATCTTCCAATAAGCAATTTATTCGCCAAAATACAATTACATAATGTTGAATATGCTTAGGTGCTTGCCTGATGCTTCTGCTTGCGGATCAACCACGACTTGCCCCTCGGCAAACCCCTCAGTCACCTCCGCGCCAACCTCTGCGGAATCGCTCTCTACACGAGTACAATGCATAATAAGATGCATGCAATGCAAATGAAACGAACAACAATGCAATTCCCCCACCGAACAGACCAGGCAAACCCGGACAGTCCGGATATTTAATCCGGACAATCCGGATAAGCTGGACATTCCGGACAATTTGTCCAGACACTCCGGACATGGCGCATTTTGCCCAATGACTTAAGGGATTGGAGTGTTTCCGAGTTCTACAGCACCACGAGAACCCGATCTACAACTTTCCTACACGCGGCCAACCCAAAAAGCTCCGAGCTAGCCCAAACACACGGAAAAGATGCTCACATCTCCCAACCAAAACTTACCCCAATACTTGGAATGGCATCATCTACCCCCGATCTCACACCCTAAACCCAAGCACCACCAAATCCAACCCCAAATCCAACTACACACCAAAAACCCTAACACTCCCAAAGTTACCCCCAACCCTAACCACTCAACCAAGCCCCAAATCTCCACAAGGATGATCCTAAAACCCAAGAACCCACGAATCAACTCCAAGAAGAGGTCTTACCTTCAAGGAGGATGAGGACGAAGGAGGGGAAACCGCGTAGGGGAAGGAGGACGTCGGCTTGGAGAGGATCTTGAGGACACCGGGGTGAGGAAGTCACCGGGGAGGAGCACGGGAGGACACCGACCGGTGAGGAGCAAAAGGTAGGAGAAGAAATGAGGGAGAGGCCAAGAAAACGGGACTTTATACAAAACCCCCTGACCAGTCCGGACTCTCTGGATAATTAGTCCGGATACTCCGGGTTGGGGCCTTCGGTCGACCCAATCCGGACACTCCAGGTATTTCATCCAGACACTCCGGGTTAGGGCTTTCGGGTAGACCCAGTTCGGACACTCCGGATGATTTATCCGGATACTCCAGGTTCTATTTGGACATTCCGGACAATTTTATCTGGATACTCCGGATTTTCCAGGATTTCGGCACAGGATCCAATCGTCGCGTGAGTTGAATTTTTGGATCGGGGCCTTGACAGGACATCATCCAAGGGCATGTATGGTCGACCGAAACTGGCTACCGGGGTATAGCAGTACTTACGGAGATTATCCAATCCCCGATAGCTAGCCCCCGAGGTTTAAGTGGAAAACTACTTGGCGGCACCTTCCCTTGAGCCTACAGACTCAACAGAGGGATTGGAATCTTGCAGCGAAGTACTACTGCAGCATCCGAGCATGTCCCGCTTGTGGATGGGCATGGTTAGAAGAAATGGAGCTACCAGCTCAGCCTCCATTCAAGGGAAGCTCAGGCAGGAGAATATCAAAAGGTTGTGTCAGTTCCTTCTCCGCGAAGCCTCACGGTAATGGTCTGGACAGTTTTTTGGGAACCATTCCTTTATTGGACGGTTTTGAAAGTTGCGTGTCCATGCATCGACTCTTAAATGGTGAGAAACTCTTCACCCGCACTCGCGCCCTTAGGGATTCTCTAGTCCGGCGATGGGAAATTCTTCGCATGCATTTTGCACCAGAGTCTTTAGGAATTCCCAAGTCTTGTATTTAAGAAGTGGTGAGAAATTCTTCACACATATTCCGCATCCGAGTCCTTAAAAATTCTTAAGTCCCATGCTATTCTACGCTTGCACGAATTCATCGAATTAATGGCGAAGTTCGGAGCAAGCAAGATGAGCAAGGAGAGGCTACGAGTGCTCATGGAACTCAGCTACCTCGACAAGGACTCGTGGCATTCTCCCAGTGACAAGGAAGCTTCGGAGCCGCAGGGGGAGAGATCGTCTCCTGTGAGCTCTACTCCATCAATGGGCTGCGGACGCCCGAGAGTGAGTTCCTCAAATCCGTACTTGCCCAATGCGAGTGCGAGATCTCTAACCTCAACTCTAACTCCATTCTTGTCTTGGCGATCTTCTCGCACTTTGCGAGGGATACGTGGGATTGTGCCCACGGCAAGCCTTTTTTCCATTTCTACTCCTTATTCCGTACTGGAGGGAGCTCTCCCGCCGGCTGCATCTACTTTCGTCTTCGGTCCAACCGACCGTACGAGTATCCGAGCTTCAGGCTCATGGACTCGGTGTCGGGTTGGGACAACCACTAGTTCTACCTGAAGAGGGCGGAGGGAAGCTCTCTCCGCTACACCGGAGCAGCGGCTCTGGATGTTGAACGCCGTGACCCCCATGCAAGTTGAGGAGGAATGGGTGCTGATGACGATCAACGAGCTCCGAAACCTGGGGCTCACTGGTCCGGACATCGCCCCAGACTTCCTCAGGAACTGGGTGGCGCCCCTAAGGGGGAGGGAGCATCCCTTCTTCAAGATCACGGGATGGCAAGACCTCACCCAGGAGGCCGAGTCGGGTTGCAGCCCCGAGCAAGGTCTGGGTCGAGAAGCGGGTTGCCAAGATGTTCGGCACCCCAAAGGGCAAGGAGCTCAAGCCCGGACAACAAATCCCAAGCAACGTGCTCAAGCGGGGCGACGTGGTAAGTAAGCCAGCAAACCATGCTCAAGGTAGAACATCCCAAGCACCCCTGATGTTTCTTGTTTCTTTTATCAGGAAAAGACCACCCTTGAAGCCGCAGTGGCCGAGATCAAACCACTGACACGCGACCAAGGGGACGTCATCCCCGGCGTTAGAACCAAGAGGGTGGCGACACGCAAACGGCGTGTGCCACCACATCCATCGTCCCCTTCCAAGCGCCTCAAGAAGCGGGTGGCCCTAAGCAGGAACCCTCCTCGGCGATATTTGGAATATGCCGATAGGGTGAAGGTAAGAGAGTTGTAATTGTGGATGACAGAGCATACCAAGAAAAATCCGAACTTGATGGCTCGTCTGCACCAGTTCACGGAGGAAGCAAAGCAGGCGAAGTCAACAGCGGAGGGCTCCGCGCGCAAGGAGCAACTGGAGGGGAAGATTGCCACCCTCCAGGCCGAACTCGCACCCGTGAGCTCGAGCTCTGCAGCGGTAGAGCCCGAGGAAGAGGAAGAAGACCTGGCGCCTCTAGTCACAAGGCGCCAGAGGTCACTGGGTGCATTGTCGGAGCGCCTAGTGAGGACTTTGCAGGCAGTCAACCTGGATGAGGTCGACCCCAAGATAGTGAAGGCTGACCACGCAGCTGCGGAGATGTCCAAGCTCGTGGTCGGGGCCCGAGCTTCCACGACAAAGGCTGAAGACCCCATGGACGAAGGCGAGAAGCTCGATGAAGGTAACCTATACTCTTCCTTTCAATTTTTGCCCCTTTTGAATATCAAGCTAACCCCACACTGCTGTCGTGTGTGAAATAGTTAGTAGGGGAGCTATGGACTTTGAGGGGATGGCTGATGAAGTCCTCTAATCTATAATAGAAAAAGAGCTTGCCTGCCTCGCTGACATCGTGATGACCGAGGGTACCATGGTCAAGGCGCACCATGACCATCAAGTCATCGAGGTGGCACCTCACGCCTTGGGTGAACAAACTCTCCATGAAAGCCAATAGCCCGAGGTTTTGGAGCTGGGCATGGCTGAGGAACAGGACCGGCCTCCGAGCATAGAGGCAACTCGTGAGCCGAGTCTATAAGTTCCAGTCCCAGAGGAAGCGTGTCTCTAGGAGGAATCTGCTTCGGCGAAACCCATCCTGCTGGGGCAGTCCCTTGAGCCACTGGGCACAGTAGATGCTCGGGGTTAAGAGGAAGAGAGGGTTCCCCCGAGTGAAGTGCATGCTCAAGAAGAAGGCGCGGAGGCCGACCTGGAGGAGGTCTCCCAACAAGTTTGGGAAAACTTGCAGGACCGTCTCCGCTGGGTAAGATTTCTTCTAAAGTCTTTTTCTTCCTTTGCAATGAGCAAGAGCTAAAGCTTTTTACCTTGCAGGTGCTAGAAGCGACCATGACGGACTTTGAGGTGGCGATCGTACCTCTCGAGACCCTGGCCAGGCACAACACCGAGCAGGATGACAAAATAATGGAGCTTGAGCAAAAGCTAGCCGAGCTAAAGGCGTCCGACGAGGAGATGTGGCTTCAAGCTGAGAACTTCATGATGGATAGCAAGGAGCAGATCCTCGAGGGTGAGCTGTCCAAGAAGGAGCTCGAGCTAGCCAAGAAGGAGCTCGAGCAAGAGCGGTAGCGCTCCGCGGCCCTAGAGGAGAAGGTGGAGGAGCTGGGCAAGTCCGCACGAGAGGCCATTGAGTTGGCCGGCCAGTGTAGAGAGGAAGCAAAGCAACTCCGCCAAGAAGCCCGTGAGGGACGTGAGGCCCGGCGGTAGCTCCTCGAGCTCAAGTCCGAGCTTGATGTGGTGAGGCAAGAACTCTCATCCATCAAAGAGGCAAAGCTCGGTGGTTTGTAGCTCCCCTTGTAAAATCCCCCATGTGTAATTGAATTAACTGTATAAAGGAATGCTCCAATTTGGAAGTAACTTGTCTTCTCTTATGTTTTGCTTGTATTGTTTCCTATCTGTTGCCGATGGATGGCCTGCAAAAATAGACAAAGCAAAACGAACAGAACGAAAATGGCAACATACAAACAGTAAAGGACGAAGACACGAGCACGCGTTCCTTAGGAAAAACATGGTAGTTCATCCCTACTAGTCCCCCGCTATGAATGAAGGTCGTGCGCCTAAGTTGCGAGCACGAGCTCGTTCACAGGAGAGTTAGAAAAAACTGCACATACCTCTCACTTAGCGATCCAACACCATTTCTCCGAGTTGCGAGCATGGGTTAGGTCGAGAGAAAGAAATATGCGCGCAGCTTCATCCCCCAAGCGTCTTGATCCCTGCCCATAAGTTGCGAGCATGGCTTTGACGAGAATGGGAAAGACATGCGGTTGCTCGACAGCACATACAATGACCGGGAATGCGTGGATCAAACTAGAACTCTGGACCAACCAAGAGGGTGTCTATGTGCGATTGTAACCTGCAGCGAAGCACTACTGCGAATAATAATCGGCTTATGTAGACTAAGGCCTCTGGAGGTAAGTTTAGTGGTCCAGCGCTGGTCGTTGCACTTTGGTCGTTCTTGAGCACGCTAGCCAAACCTTAGGATAATGTGATTGGCATGAATGTTTTTGCCCACCCGTGCTCATTCCCTCATCAAGATCGTGAGGAGGAGAGTGTGCCCTTGTGCGAAGCTGAGTCAGCTTACCAACGGGTGGACTTCAAAGATATTCACAAAATCTTGGGAAGAACGAAAATCACGGGTGCGAAAGAACCAAATTTTATAGATATAAAAAACCTGTTAATCTTGCATAGAACAAGTAGTAGTGAAAACCTTGACAAAGAACTTACGTAATTGGTTGATATTCCAGGTGCTGGTGAGCTCCCGACCATCCTCCATCGCTAAGCGAATAGCCCCCGGGCGTGTTACTGAGACGACCGTGTACGAACCTTCCCACTTGGGGGTCAACTTGTTAGCCTTTGAGAAATCCTAAACTCATCATAGGATGAGATCGCTAACTCACAAGGTCCTTGGTCGAACCAATTTAGCCATGTGCCTACGAAGAGCTTGTAGGTAAACCGCAGACCGCAGTAAAGCCCGTTCACGTGTTGCTTTGGCGAGGTCTAGAAGGTGCTCACCCTCCTGATCGATGTTGTCGACCAGGTGCACTCTTGGAGAACCCAGCATGATGTCAACGAGCAAAATGGCCTCTGCACCGTAGACGAGCTGAAAAGGGGTTTCACCCGTAACTCGACTTGTCGTAGTGCGAACTAACCAAAGGACCGAAGGAAGCTCGTCCACCCATGCCTGACCATGCTGATTGAGGTTTTTGAAAACTCTCCTTTTGATCCCTTGGATTATCTGTCCATTTGCTCGCTCGGCTGCTCCATTACTCTGCGGATGTGCCACTGAGGCAAAGCAAACCTTCGTCCCGATGTCTTCTTAATAGGCCTGAAATAGTTTGTTGGTGAACTGAGTGCCATTGTCCATGATGAAGTGATTGGGAATGCCAAAACGCGTCACCACGTTATTGCAAAAAAAATTCCTAGCCGCTTGGGCAAAAATGGTCAACACGGATTCGACCTCGATCCACTTAGTGAAAGTGTCGATAGCCACGAGCAAGTACTTGTAGCCTTTCTAGCTTCGGGGAAAAGGTCAGAGTATATCAACCCCCAAACCGAGAATGGCCATGAAAGAGGAATGGTTTGAAGCACATATGTCGGCTGATGGACCCTACGAGCATGAAACTGGCATGCTCTGCAAGTCATCACGATCGAGCGAGCATTGGCTAAGGCCGTTGGCCAATAATAACCCAATCGGAAGGCCTTGCTCGCCAGCGTTCTGAAATACAAGTGAGCTCTGCACATTCCTTTGTGGATGTCTCTAAGAAGGTATTTGCTCTCTTCTTAAGAGATGCACTTGGAGAGGACTTCTAGTGTTCCTTTGCGGTATAAGGCGCCTTCAATCAGTTTGTATGGAGAGGATCGCCTTATAAGCTAGGAACGCTCAGCTTCTTCCTCAGGCAGTGTCCCATGTGTGAGATATTGAATGAATGGCATCATCCAATTTGCACCATGACGAGAAGAGAGACGCTACTGCACGCGTCTAATGCCTCCTGTATAGAGGGAATGGAGGGCTTGTGTAAGTGCTCGATGAGCACTCCTGCCAGAGCAGAAGTATGGGAGGAACCGAGCTTTGAGAGCTGGTCGACCAGGGAAATGTCCTTCCTGGGGATTAGAGTACCTCAAAATTCTTGAAGCACTTCTCCATTTTCCTCACTTCAATCAGGTAAAGTGCCATTGAGTTATTAGAATACTGATACTCCTTATTGACCTGATTAATAACCAACTATGAGTCACCTTTTACAGTAAGTCATTGGACTCCGAGCGCTTTGCATGCTCATAATCCTGCCAAGAGGCCTTCATACTCTGCCGCATTGTTGGTCTCAAAAAAGTGCAATTGAATGATATATGGAGTTGTTCTCCCTAGGGGAGACTAGCAAAACTCCAGCCCCCGAGCATTCATAGGCACGAGATCCATCGAAGTACATGGTCCAATTATCTTATTCAGTTCTATCAAGCTCGGCAGCGGGTGATGCTGGATTCGTCCACTCCGCTACAAAGTCTGCCAACACCTAGGACTTGATAGACATGCGAGTTGAGAATTTGATCTTGAACTCGGTGAGTTTCATGGCCCACTTCGCTATTCGGCCACTGGCATCTTGATTTCTCATGATCTCCCTGAACTAAAAGTTGGTTGGGACCATGATCTTGTGGGATTGAAAATAATGTCGCAGCATCCTGGAGGCCACGAGCAGTGAGTACAGGAGCTTCTGGGCCTCGGGGTAACGCTCCTTTGGTCCATGCAAGACTTCACTAATGTAGTAGATTGGTCGCTGCGCTCCATCCCTTTCCAACGTTAAGACCGCGCTTATTGCCTGCGGCGTTGCTGCTAAATACAACAGCAAAGTCTCCCCTGATTTTGGTGTGGTTAGGATGGACGGTTTGGACAGGTATTTCTTCAACTCTTTGAAAGAGCGATTTGCTTCTTCTGTCCAAGTGAAACCATCGTACTTGTGGAGTGCCTTGAAGAAAGGCAATCCACGCTCGCCTAACCAGCAAATGAAATAACTTAGAGCTACCATTCGTCCGGTCAAGGCTTGGACCTCTTTTACACAGTTGGGTGGTCGCATGCTTTTGATGGCTTCAATCGTTTCGGGGTTTGCCCTGATGCCCCGTGTACCGACCATGTAGCCAAACACTTGCCTGCCCTCACACCAAAGACACATTTTTCTATATTAAGCTTTATTCGATGTCTGTTGAGGTTACAGAAGGTTTCCTCAAGGTCGAAGATATGACCAGAGTCAAGCTTACTTTTGACCAATATGTCGTCCACATAGACCTCCAGATTGCGACCTATTTGGTCTGAGAAGGTTTTCTGCATGAGACGTTGGAAGGTTGCTCCAGCGTTCCTGAGACCGAAAGACATGGTCTTGTAGCAGAAAGTGTCGAATGGGGTAATGAAGGAAGTCTTCTCTTCATCTTCAGGTGATATGCCGATCTGGTGGTAGCCCGAGTAGGCATTGAAAAAGCTCATCACCTGGGACTCCACTGTTGCATCGACTAACTGGTCTATGCAAGGTAGCAGGAAATTATCCTTGGGACAGGTGGCATTCAAGCTCGTATGGTCGACACACATACGCCATTTGCCCCATTTTTCTTGACAATGACTGGATTCGCTAGCCATTCTGAGTGTTCGACTTCCCGTATGAAGTTGGCTTTGAGGAGCTTGTCGAGTTCTTCCTGGATGATAACTTGTTTTTCCAGGGAAAAATGTCTAAGCTTTTGCCGCACTGGTTTCTTATCAGGCCGAACTGCTAGCCTATGCTCAATTACTTCCCTTGGGACTCCGAGTATGTCAGATGGTTCCCAAGCAAACACATCAGCATTTTCCTGGAGGAAAGTGATCAGCGCGAGTTCCTATTTAGGATCTAAAGAAGACCCTAAACATATGATCTTGGTCAGCTCTTCGTCGTTCAGTGGTACCACCTTGGTCTCTCCTTTGGGTAGGAGGGTAAATTTTGGCCGAGAATTCTTTGGTTCTTGGTCGGGTCGTGATGAGGCAGTTTCTCGACCATGTCTAATGCCTTCTCATCATAGTTCAGGGCCTTTTGGTTCCCTCTTATGGTGATTACTCTGCCTAAATCGGGAATCTTCAAGCACTGGTACCCATGATGAGTAGCAGTCATGAACTTGTCGAGAGCCAGTTTGCCGAGGATGGCATTGTAGGCTGACTTGAAATCGACCACCTCGAAGGTGATCATCTCTATCCGAAAATTGCTCGGACTCCCGAATGTGACAGGCAAAACGACCTGACTAAGAGGTTTGGTCGAGGTGCCCAGGATGATCCCATAAAAGGGGACCACTATACTCTTGATTTTGGACCGAGGGACATGCATCTCATCCAAAACTTTGGCAGATATGAGATCTAAAGAGCTTTTGTAGTCGATGGGCACCCGTCCCACCGTGGTGTTACTGATGGTTGGGTTTACGACCATTGGAAGCCTTTGGGGTTTGTTTAATCCAAGGGGACAATCATCCTTGGAAAAAGTAATGGGCAGCTTGGACCACCTGAGCTGCTGCACAGAGGGCTTGTTCCTGAGTGACATGATGCACCTCCCGTGTTGCCTCCTTTAGGTCTCGATGAGATTTGTAGGCTAAGGAGCCCCCGAATATTAGCGCGATATGATTGCGAGGCTCCTGATAGTCCATATCCTCTTTATCGTCATCAGTAGGCTTTTTGCCCTTGCTATTCTCGCCTTGCTCTGGGAGCGTTGGCATAGGACCCTTGCCGTTGTAAAACTATTCCAAATAGAACGTCTAGGTCCTGCAATTGTGGAGGTCGTGCTCGTACGCCTGATGGAGCGAGCAGAAGTTGTTGGTCGGTGGAGCACCTCGATCATTGCGACCTTGGTCATTGCGGCGCTGGGGTGGTCGACCCCTACCACTTCCACCAAAATTCTTAGGCTGCTACAGTTGCGAAGCTCGCAGCTGATGTTGCTCGATAGCCGCGACCATTTTCAGCACAGATATCCTCCTTTTATTCTTCTTGATCTTTTGCTCCATGGAGCCTGCATTCTTCTTGCTCGTGGAGCCTTCTAAGCCGGGTTGAGGCGGGAGATTGCCCTCATCTAGCATTTGCTTCCACCGGACTGCCTCATTGGCATTTGCGTATCGATCAGCTATGCGGAACAGCTCGCTGGCCGTTAGATCAGGATAAATCTCCAGATCTTGCATGAAGAGGATGTCTCGAACCATGAACTTGAAAGCACGAACGACTGCTTCGTCCGAAACATTCAGGAATGAGTTCCGCACCTGGATGAACTTTTGGATGAACTGTCGCAAAGACTCACCTTCCGCCTGAATCAAGCGCTTGAGATTGCACTCTTTGCCTGGACGGATGTAGTAGCTCTGGAAGTTTGCTCTGAGTGCGCTGCTAAGCTGCCTCCAGGAACGAATTGACCTCTCCTTCTGATTGAAGAGCCAGGTCCAAGCAGCTCAATCGAGCACTATAGGTAGGAAGTTTGCCATAACTCCCTTGTCATCTCCAGCTGCTAAGATCATAGTGGTGTAAATGGAGAGAAACTCGTACAGGTTCTAGGTTCCGTTGAACCTCTCAATGTGGTCGGGCTTGAACTTTCTCGACCATGAGACATTATGAAGAGGCGCGGCCAATGCCCGACATCTAAAAACTTGGGCATCGTGATGGTCTCTTCGGTCATGATGATCATGGGGATTGTAACACCCCAATTTTTGCTTTTCATGAATTTAAATAAGATTTGGCACTTTTGTGAATTTTTGGAATTTTCTGGGATTTATTTGGATTTATTTGGAATTTATTTGAATTTATTCCCTTTTCAAATAATTAAAGGATTTAATTTTGCAAATAAAATTTTGTTGGAAATATTTTATTTGAGTCCAAAATGTTCCAAAATATTTTCTAGAATTTTTCTGAGTGTTTTGCTATTTTTAATGAATTAAATGAATTTCTGGGAATTAATTTTAATTATTTAATCGCTGGAAAATCGAGTTGGTTTGCACTGTTCATGCGACCGAGCCCGAGTCGGACTCGAGTTCGAGTCCGACTCAAACCCAAACCGCGCCGCGTCCGAGCCGGACCTGGTCCGCCGTGCCCTAAACCGTGGACCGTTGGATCAAGATCCAACGGCCCACATTGAGCCACGTAGCCCATGTGCGCCGCACCACACTAACCCAGAGACCAGCCGATCTGGACCGTTGGATTTAGATCCAACGGTCAAGATCAACCCGTACCGGTTCGAGCCGTATCTGGTCCGGATCCGGTTCCGCCCGCGTGATCGTGGCCGTTGGTTGCGCCACGTGTACGGCCCAGATTGCATCTTCCCCGTCCGAATCGCCGTCGGACTCCGCCGCCGTGTGGGCCTAGGGTTCCGCCTTTTGCGCGAACGCCGAGGGTATTTAATGCCCGGGACATGCCTCGAGGACCGCCTTGACCCCGCGCAGCTGTTGCCCTAGCCGCCGCCGCCCGTAGTGCCCCGACGCGCCCGCAATTGCTCACCGTAGTTGCTCTCTCCTCTGCCACGGTTTTTGCTTCGCCCTGCCGTCGTCCGCCGTTTGCCGCCGCGTTTGAGCCCAGGTCCGGGACCGTCAGGCCAAGGTGCACCCGTGGAGACCTTTCACCTCGTCGGAGAAGCCCGCAACCGCCGTTCCCCATGTCGTCTTCTTCCTCTCCGGTGAGCCTGCGCCGCCGCGCACCACCGAGCCCCCGCGAGCACCGTCAGCCGTCCGATCCGCATCGTGTGGTCCAGATTCGTCTACGTCGCCCAGAGGTATTTTCTCACGTTTGATTTCTTAGATCTAATCTCTGCCGTTAGATCTAGATCTAACGGTTTAGATCTCGCCACATAGCCGTAGCAGTAACGAACTAGATTAGATCTAGACCGTTGGATCAAGATCCAACGGCCCACGTTAGCCCACGTCACCGCAACGAAATCCACGTTGCGGCCTCTAGATCCAATCTCAACCGTTGGATTTAGATTTAAGGCACGAGATCGTGCCACGTAGCCAGCTGACATGCGGGGCCCGCATATCAGCGACTGTGATGTGCGCCGAGCGCACCGTAGACCCGCCGGGCCTGTAGACCGGGTCCATGGACCGGGACACGTGGCAGCGCCCGGGTGGTGCCACGTGGCATGATGACGTCATGGTGACGTCATCGTGGGGTTCGGCCGGCGCTGACGTCAGCAGGTCCACGTGGACCAATGACGCAATAATTATTTTCCGAAAAAGAAAAATGATTTAATAATTCGGTTTATTGATTTCAAATGTAGATTCAAACTTCAAACGCTTATAACTTTTGCGTTTTAACTCCGAATTGAGTGATTCAAATTTCTAAATTTTCATAAAAATGAGGCCTACTCAAATATGAATTTTAATTAAATTTTGATTATGAATATTTCTCTGTTTATATTTAATTAATGTTTTCTTTAAACTTTAAACGCTTGTAACTTTTGCATTTTAACTCCGATTTTGCCGATTCAAATTCCTAAAAATTAATAAAATTATGCTCTCTCTGTTTATGGACTTTATTTGGATGTTTGGACACTTTTTTGTCTACTGTTTATTTATTTATTGCTATTTGCACGCTTTACGAGTAGACGTTAAAATACCCGAGGGCTTCGAAGGTGAAGTGTTGACCCAGGAGCCAGCTCAAGACCAAGAACAAGTACTCTTTGAAGGCAAGTTGTGCTTTGACCATGTTGTTCCCATTTTGGAATTATTTTGATTTAATTTATTGCATGCTAGTTTAATTAGCAAATGCTTTGATTAAGTTTGGGGAAATTAGTTAAATGCCAATTTTGCATTATGACACCTTGATTATTATCTATGTGCCATGACCCCTTGTCACCCTAGTTGTGGATTATTAGTTGGACATTATTAATTGCCAACTTGGGTAATTAGACCGATGTAGTATGCTTAGCCTTGCCACGTAACATGTTTTTGACAATTACATGATAATATTGACTTAATGAGATATGGAACCTGTTTTGAGAAGTGTCATGTGTTATTGATGATGATATTGATGGCACGTGGTGCATGGTAAACAACTGGGGGTTTGATAAATAGTTTTCGACCGGGGCATGTGGCAAGAATGATCGGTTGGGCCAGTTGTGGCACCGGGAGCGTTGATTTGGTTCTTCGGGTAGTCTTGCATTGGTCACCCTAAGGACTTTACCTTGCAAGCCTTTGAACTGAGTCAAACGTGCAACCACATGTCTGTAATGGGATGGACCTAATTGATTAAGTTGCTAATAACGTACCTGTGGGACCTCAGGGTGTCAACTATACCTTTTGTGTAGTTATACGGGGGAGCGTACCGGGGCTGCGGCCAGGTACCCATCTAACGATGGATTGGCCTAAACTTCGCCTTCGCTAAGGGAAGGGTTAGTGTGCCATCACCGGGGAGGACCACTTGTGCTGTTAGAAGTTTCCGAAAGACTTTGTTACGGACACTCGCCTTTGTGGTGTTTGGCTGTATCTTGTGGGTAAAGTGCATAACCTCTGCAGAGTGTAAAATCTATTTGAATAGCCGTGTCCGCGGCATTGGACATCGCTTAGGAATTACAGTCAAGGGTTAGATTTTCTTGAAAATGACTTGGACTTAAAAGGTTGGGTTTGGTTTAATAATGATGTTGATGGAAATGTGGATTAAGAATGGGAAAGAAGTTTATTTAACTCCTGGAAAAGTTATTGATCTTATACTTGTTTCTACTGCTTTCGAATCTACTTATGCTACTTGTCAAATGCTGTTTTACTGAAATTATACCCTGAGCTACTTCTTTGTACTAATCCATGCATGTAGTATATTAGTTTGCATTCTGTGCATGACTTGTTGAGTACCAAGTACTCACCCTTGCCACAATACAACACCAGTTGAAGAAGAGTCTACGCCAGCTTTGGAGGAGGAGCTCAAAGAGGAACCGTCTAACTAGGGAGCGAGCCCAGTCAGTTGCCTGTGGTATACTGGATGGCGCCACGAAGTTATCTTACATTCCGCTGCTGATATTTCTCTTTTACTAAGTTTTCGCCCTGCGTGGCATATATTTGTAACTTGACCTTAAGGTCGAGCAACCCACTTGGTTAACTAATTAAAGGTACCTTATTATTTCGTTGAGTATGATTGTGATATTTACCAATGTTGAGACTGTGTGCACTAGCGTGTTCCTGAACTAGTGCTGAAAACACAGAGGGTCCGGATTTGCAAATTCGGGTCCCGACAGGGATCATCGTTGTATTTACTTCTAACATGCAGGCTAAGGTGAGAGAAAACTTCTCGATGTCAGCGTGACGGGGATCGATCCGACGTATAGTGCTCGGTAAGCCCATGACATTATGATCATACCTTTGGCCCCTTGAGGTTGCTCGGGAATCGCTCCGAGAGTCCTCGAGGTACCGATCAGGCCCCCCACGGCCTTCCCAAACAAGGCTTCTAGAATCACCATAACGGGAGCGAATAGGGGTGTGACATTGATAATCCCGAGAAATGCTTTGGTCTTCCTTATCACGAGGCGACCTTGAAATATTCATGTCAGTGGCAAGCTTTTCCATGTCTTTAGCTATGACCGCGCCCATCGCCTCTAGGTCCACTTGTTCAGGGAAATTCTGAAGATTGCGCACAACCGCCGCTAGAGCTTGCAGTCGCTCCCCACTCTGAGGAACAAGAGGAGGCAAGTTTTGCCAATGATCGTGCACATGCTCTGGCATGTCACACCCGTGGGAACTCTCGTGAGCTACGACTTCAGTCCTAGTGCTTGATTTTCATGAGCTTGACGACGGATGCTCGCCAAGGTCCTGTTCAAGGATGCTTCCAGGTGGTTTCTGGCCGCTTCATAACGGTGATGACGGATAGCCTTCGGGGATTCAACCTCAGGGTCCTCTTCTCCTACTGCCATGTTGACATCACGAGAATGTGAGGATCATGAAGGAGACATCATGGTGTCCCCTCGCGATGCAGTCTCAAGGTTGGGCTCGAAATGGTCGGGAATGTCTAGACCATCGTACTCATCATCTGTGAGGGTATCACGCAAAGAGCGAACGTACTGCTCTCGCATTGTAGCCATCGGGGAAAGATTCCCAGGCTCAGTGTGATCCTCCAGGTTAGTGACACGGGCTACGCCCTCACCGGCATAGTACACGTCATCATCCTTGGCGCCATCGAAGGCGTAGAGGTCTCGAGTATCCTAAGAATTTGGCATCTTCAGGGATTCTTCATGAAAGGACTAGCAGATCCCCATGGACGGTGCCAGCTGTCGACGTTTGGGAAACAGGTCCCCGCTGGGCTTACTTATTGAATGAGGGATCAACATAGGTTTCGGTGAAGGGTTTGCATATGGAGACTGCACGAAAGACATAAGACACTCAGAAAGTGGACGAGAGTTTTATAATGGTTCGGGCCTCTCAGAGCAGAGATAATAACCCTACTCCAGTGGTTTCACTATTGTAGTCAAACTCTTATAACATGGTTTGACTGTGTGTTTCTATCTGCTTATCGCGAATGTGTTATCGTGCACGCCCCCCTTATCCATTTACTCAGGGGGATACTTATAGCTTACAAGATATTTGTCATAACTACAACCGAATAAAGTGCACTTTACTACATTAACCGTGGTTTCAACTGAACCCTTGATTCTCGCCATGTTCCTGTCGTGGGTGTAACCCCCCGATCGTGGCGTAATTATCGCTATTTAGGCGTTATGGGGGGCGAATATGACCTTCTAATCATGCTCAAGGAGTTCCCCAGCTCTGCCCGATGTTTCCGAGCTCACATGTTCGCGGGCGAGCCTGGACCGAGCATGGGTGCTCGTGGCCGAGCACTGGGCCTAGTCCGATCGGGCGGACTAGCCAGCTAGACTATTCGAGGGTCCTCCTTGGGGACATCATCCAATGGCATGTATGGTCAGCTGAGGGTATAACAATCCTTACGGAGATTATCCAATCCCCGACAGAAAGTTTCAATCAACATTTTTCATATAAAAAAGTTTCAACTTAAAATGCTTTTGTCGACGATTGGAGAACGGGCTCCCGCCGAGCTTACTTGTTGAATGGGGGATCAACAGAGCCCCGTCGCACGGATCGAAGAGGGCGTTCGAGCGATGCGAGGTCGGGAGAAGGAGAAAGGGGGGACGCGGTGTTTTTATCCTGGTTCGGGCCTCTCACCGCCGAGATAATAGCCCTACTCCAGTGTATTGTGTTCTATCTTCGTGTCCCCTCCCCTGTTACAGATCTTCAGGGGGGTTTAAATACTATGACTAGAGATGCGAATAAGGTAACTGCCTCCTGGGATCACGCTACGTATCCATATCCGTGACGCTGTCCTTGATTCCCACGTTATTTGAATTTCGGGTATGATCTCCCTTGATCTCCGGCTGATTGGTTGGCTCCTTCCTTCCTCGTAGCGTTCGCTGGGCCCTCCGACCAAAACACCCGAGCAGGCCGTGGCCTCTACGAGCATGCTTGCTCGTGGGGGGCGTGTTTGGTGCTTCTGCGAACGGAGGCGCAAACGCGTATGCTCGGAGGGGAAGGAGGGATGCTCGTTTCGTTCTCCCGAGCATCTTTTCTTAGTGTCGCTTGGTCGGCGGGTTTAGCTTTTCACGGGGGTACCGTGGTCTTTTGCCAGATAGCCAATCCCCGACAGCTAGCCCCCGAGGTTCAAGTGGGGAACCCTCGGGCTTCCCCTTGAGCCTAAGAAGACTTGAGGGGGGATTGAATTTCCTTTGGTCGTGGCTCACGACCATTTTACGTCGGGAGACGAACTTCTTTACCCGCCGCGTGCTTGCTCCGCGCGGGCGCGTCGTTTGGTTGTTCTGCGGTTCCTTCTCTGAGAAGCCTCCTGAATCTGCACTAGCTTTCTCGGGAAGCGGCGCTTTTTCCGGCCAGGTGTTGCTGCGCGATAGGCGGCGATTTTTATCCCGCCTCTTCACTGCCTTTTTAACCCTTTCTACCGGGAGAGGTCAGAGTTACATTGTGTCTCCTTGCTCGTCTTCGGCAAAAAATCTTCCAAGAGCCCTAGCGCCCAAGAACCCTTTTCGCTCTCCTTCCTTCTTCGGTCATGGCACGTTTCAAGGTTAGCCAGATGACCCGGAGGAGGCTCCAGGTGCTCACGGACGAGGGGTACGTCGACCCAAGCTCGGGTCGAGTGCCCGGGGATGATGCGGCGCCGGCACCGCGGGAGACGGAGATCGTCTCCTGCGAGTTGTACGCCATCAACGGGCTTCGTCTGCCCGAGAGCGACTTCCTCGCCTCCGTGCTTGCCTTCTGCGGGTGCGAGATCTCTCATCTCCACCCCAACTCCATCCTTTCCCTCGCAATCTTCTCCCACCTTTGCGAGGCTTACGTGGGTGTAATGCCCACGGCTAGCCTCTTCTTTCACTTTTATTCCCCCTTCCGCACCGGCCGGGATGGTTCCGCCGGTTGCGTTTATCTTCGCCTTCGGCCCAACCGACCATACGAGTACCCCTTCGTTGCTCTGAAGGACTCGGTGTCGGGTTGGGCCGACCTCTGGTTCTACCAGAAGAAGGCGGAGGGGTCCCAGTTGGTCTACACTGGGGAGGACGCTCCGCCTACTGAGACGGCGCGCCCGCCCGTGCAACGCGAGGAAGAGCGGGTGCTCAGGACGATCGGTGAGCTTGCCCAGATGGGGCTCACTGGTCGGGATATCGCCCGGGACTTTACCTTCAACCGGGTGTCCCCCCTGAGGCGCCGCGAGCATCCCTTCTTCGAGGTGACCGGGTGGCATGACTTCACCCGCGAGGACAACGCAGGTACGTTTCTGGACCTCTTTCCCGAGCATCGCTGCTTTCTGGTGATCGGTGCTATGCGTCCGTATATGTCTTTCGTCTTAGTCTTCGGTCGTGACGCAGCTCCGAGGACGGACTGGGTTGACGAGAGGGTCGCCGAGATGTTCGGCGCCCCGAGGGAGAAGGAGCTGACGCCCAATCGTCAGGTCCCTAAGAACATTTTTGACCGCGGTGACGCGGTAAGTTCTTCTTCCTGCTTCCGTCCGAGGGCACGTTTTCCGAGCTTATTCCTCCCGATTTCTGTTTGCAGGAGAAGGTCGCCCTCGAGCTGGCCGTGTCGAGCGCCGCAGCGCCGCCGCAAGCCAGCACCCCGGCCAGGGGTTCCCGCAAGAGGGCGGCGGGTCGAGGCCGCCAAGTATCCGCCTCGCCACCCCGCGCCAAACGGTCGAGGCGCCGAGCTTCGACCAGGACCCCCACGCCGCACCTCGAGTACGCCGACCGCCGGGAGGTAAGCGAACTTCGAATCTGGTTCGATGACTTCAAACGGAGGAGGCCGGAGCTGATGGGCCGACTGGAACAGCTCGCCGAGCAGGCGAAGAGGGCCGAGGAGGAGGCCAGGTCTCTCCCGACCAAGGAGCGGCTGGAGAGGCAGATCAAGGCCCTCCAGGACCAGCTTACTCGGGTGGTCGATGCCCCCGAGGAGGAGGAAGAAGAGGAGGCCGCCTATGCTCTGGTTAGAAGGAGCAGGAGGTCGACCTCTCAAACCGCCTCGACGCTGGAAGAGGTCGACATGGACGATGTCGACCCGGCGATGGCACGCGCCAGCGACGCCGCGGAGGAGCGCGCCGTGGTCGTGGCCGAGGCCTACGAGGCCGCTGCGGGCAGGTCGCCCGTGGCCCGAAGCGAGGAGGCCGAGGAGGATGGCGCCGCTCGTCGGGCAGAAGGTAAGTTCTTCATTCTCTTATTCCGTTCTTGTCTTGCGATTTTCTTCGGGCTAACCCCACCCTGTTTGGCGTGGGCGTGATAGCTCGGATGTCGTTTTTGGACTTCCGCCAGATGGCTGAGGAGATTATCAACTCTGCAGTGGACGCCGAGCTCGACCGCGTCGTCGACCGAGTGATGGCCGAGACGGGGGAGGAGCCGGCGCCAGCTACGGACTCGGTGGAGCCCGAGCTTCCCTCGGCGGGACCCGCGCTTCCTTCAGCGGACGTGGAGCCTATTCCAGCCGCGGAGGAGCAGGAGCCGCAGGGGACTGAGGACCAAGACGCCTTGGCCTTGGTCCCTTGCGAAGAGACGACTGCGGGCGAGGCTCAGGCGCCGAGCCCCGAGGAAGGGAGCTTGGTCGCTCCCGACCAACAGCCCTTGGCCGTGAGCCAAGGAGAGGAGGAGGAGGTCGCCCCCGGCCTAACTCCTTCGGCCTTGGGGCACCAGGCGTCTCCGGCCACGGAGGTGCAAGGGGCGGAGGTGATCGTCCTTGATCAAACGCCTCCGGCCGCGGAGCATCGGTCGCCTCCGACTATGGAGGGACAAGAGGCGGAGGTGATCGCCCTCGATCCAATGCCTCCGGTTGGAGAGCATTGGTCGCCTCCGGCTGAAGAGGGACAGGAGGCGGAGGTGGTTGCTAACGACCAACTGCCTCCACCATGAGCAAGGAGTGGCGCTTGTGGTCGTCTGACCCCTGCGCGGTGGCCGACCAGGGGGAAGGCGGCCACGAGCCGCTTGTTGTGGAAGAGGATCAGCCTCGGGGCGACTCGGGGTTGGTTGAAGGTGGTGACGCCGTTGCTCTCCTGGGAGCACCGGGTGCTCAGGGGGAGCAGGACCTCGACGCGCCGGTCCGGGATGACTTGGTCAATCCCTTCTTTCGGGCTGGCGCGACCGACCGCCAGCGGCTTCAGGACAAGCTGGTCAGCCGGGCTCTTCTGGTAAGTTTCATGTGAACGATCTTCTGGGAGTCTGCTCAGCTTTTTCCCTTATCTTTTCTCTTTCTGCCCGAAGTTTGCCGCGAAGGCTATGGAGGATATCGACGCCACCTCGGTCTCAGCAGAAGAGTACTGGTCGTACCACCGCGAGCAAGACGCCAAGATCGCCGATCTTGAGCGTCGGGTCTCCGAGGTGCGCGAGGCCGACTGGCACTGGAATCGGCGAGGAGCCTCATCGCCGCCTCGGACCAGCTCTTCCAGAGCGAGACGGCGAAGAGCACTTCAGAGCAGAAGTGCGCCGAGCTTGACGAGGAGCTGGTGAAGCTTCGGCAGGACCTTCAGCGAGCTCGGGAGCGCGAGGAAGCCCAGCTCAAGGAGGCGCAGCGCCTCCGGGAAAGCGCGGCCGAAGGTCGCGCGGCCCGGCGGAAGGTCCTGGACCTAGAGGCGGAGGTCGACTCCCTTAAGGACGAGCTCGCTGCCCTCCAGGCCGGGCGTAGGACTTAGCTCTTTCTTTTTATTTTTATCTCGTGTAAACCCTGTAAAAAAAAACAACGTTTTGGGTTAAATGAGCAGATTCGCAGGAGTTTGGTCCTTGCCTGTTTTTTTTTCTTGAGCTCGCTTTCAGCACATGCCCATATGATCCCGGTTCTGCAGAAAAAGGAAGCAAGTTCCTGCATGAAGCATATAGCATAGATACGAGCAAAGAAAACAAGTTCCTGCATAGATCATATAGCATAGATACGAGCAAAGGATCCTTGGTAAGGAGGGACGGAACGTTCCTATTATACGGAGCCCCCCTACCATGGACAAAGGTCGTGTCCTCACTGTTGCGAGCACGAGTTTGTTCATGGGAGAATTTAAGGGTCGCTTTGGTCGTAACGTTTTTTTTTGAATGACTCGAATAGATCGGTTGTGTTGAGAGAAGTGTGAGCACAGAGCAGACGAGCTTTAAACCAACAATACGTAGAGCCGCCATACCCGAGTGGTCACTGAACCGGGCTTAGAGTGGATGCTCGCGCCCGACCACGCATACAGCGAAGAGCTACTGTGGAAAGTGAATCGATTGGGCGAGCATCCGGCCGGGGGCCAAGGGAAATGGCGTGCACATACTTGTTGGATAAGTTCGTCTGTAGTGCTGGTAGACGACGATGCTCGTTCGACAAAGCGAGGACGAAACACGAGAAAGAGGAAAATGATTTATTGGAAAGAACGCAAGGGGCGCGAGATAGGAGTACTCGTCTAAACGTAGAATTTACGCAGTTGATCGATGTTCCAAGTGCTGGTGAGCTCCCGACCATCTGGCATCGCGAGGCGAACAGCCCCCGGGCGTGCTGTAGACATGACCGTGTAAGGTCCCTCCCACCTTGGGGTCAGCTTGTTGGCCTTCGACAGGTCTTGAACTCTTCGTAAGACCATGTCGCCAACTTGTAGGGCCCTAGGTCGGACTGTCTTGGCTGCATGCCTACGAAGAGCCTGTAGGTAAGTCGCAGACCGGAGCAACGCCCGTTCGCGTGTCGCTTCGACGAGGTCCAGGTCGACGAGGCGCTCAACCTCTTGATCGATGGAATCGATCAGTTGCACCCTTGGGGAACCCAAAGACGATTTCGGCAGCGTAATGGCCTCCGCGACCGTAGACGAAGTTGGAAAGGCGTCTCGCTTTGTGGCTCGACTTGTCGTGGTGCGGATAGACCAAAGAACGGCGGAAGCTCCTCCACCCACCGCCGCTTGTCTTTGGTTGAGGGTCTTAAAGACTCTCTTTTATGCCCTGGACTAGCTGCCCATTTGCTCGCCTCGGCCGCTCGCTACTCTGTGGATGTGCCACGAAGCGAAAGCAGAACCTTGGTCCCGACCTCCTCGCGATAACTTTGGAACAGTTCACCGTGAATCTGGGTCCCATTGTTCGTGATAAGACGGTTGGGTATCCCGAACCGAGTTACCACGCTGTCGCTGAGGAACTTCTTGGCCGCTGGGCCGAGATGGTCGAGACGGGCTCGGCCTCTATCCACTTAGTGAAAGTGTCGATGGCCACGAGCAAATACTTGCAGCCTTTCGACCTCGGGAAAGGGTCCAAGGACGTCGAGCCCAGGTCGAGAATGGCCACGAAAGCGGTATGGTTTGTAGGGCATATGCCGGTTGACGGGATTTGCGAGCATGGAACCGGCATGCTCGGCAGTCGTTACGATTGACCGCGTCCGTCCAAGGCCGTCGGCCAAGAGTAACCCAATCGGAAGGCTTTGCTCACAAGCTGTTACGAAGACGAATGAGCTCCGCACATTCCTTCGTGGATATCACGAAGAAGGTCTGGCCTTCCTCCTGGGAGACGCATTTGGAAAGGATTCCTAATGCGCCTTTTCGTATAGGTCGCCTTCGATCGATCTGTCTTGAGAAGATCGCCTTGTTAGCCAGGAACGCTCGGCTTCTTCCTCGGGCAATGTCCCATGCGCAAGGTATTGGATGAATGGCGTCATCCAATTTGCACTTTGCTCGAGGAATGAGACCCTACCACGGTCTCTGGTGCCTCCTCTTGAGAGGGAATGGAGGGCTTATGTAGGTGCTCGACAAGCACCACGAGCGGTGGTTTGGGAGGAACCGACCTTAGACATTTGGTCGGCCAGGAATTATCCTTCCTGGGGATGTAGATTACGAAATTCTTGAAGTATTTCTCCATCTTCCTTACTTCGCCAGGCATGGCGCCATTGAGGTATCGAACACCGATACTCCTTGTTGACTGTTCACGACCAACCGTGAATCGCCCTTCACGGTGAGCCGTTGGACTCCTAGCGACTTACATGCTCAAGTCGGCCAAAAGGCCTTCGTACTCGCCGCGTTGTTAGTCGCGGCGAAATGTAGTTGGATGGCGATCTTGTAGCTGCTCTCCATCCGGGAGACCAAGATGACGCCACTTGACCCAGCGCCGTATGCTCGGGATCCGTCAAAATACAAGGTCCAGGAGTTTCCCCTCGAATCATTGGTCCCGCTGGCTGGTGGTGCCGGAGCCGACCATTCTGCCACGAAATCAGCCAAGACTTGTGATTTTATCGCCGTGCGGGCTGAGAACACCAGCTCGAACTCGGCGAGCTCCATTGCCCACTTGGCTATGCGACCACTGGCGTCCTGATTTTTCAGGATTTCCCTGAGTGGGAAGCCGGTCGGCACCACGATCTTGTGTGCTTGAAAGTAGTGACGCAACTTCCGGGAGGCCATCAGTAATGAGTACAGTAGCTTCTGGACCTCGGGGTAACGCTCCTTTGGTCCATGAAGTACTACCGACGTAATAGATAGGTCATTGGTACCATCTCTTTCACCGCCAACACCGAGCTTACGCGTGCGGGTTGCCGCCAGGTATAATAGCAATTCTTCCTACCGTGGGTGTGACGAGGACGGCGGTTTGGAGAGGTAATCGCTTAGCTCTTTGAACGCTGCGATCGGCTTCCTCCGTCCACGTGAAGCCATCATGTTTGCGGAGGGCTTTAAAGAAAGGTAGTCCTCGCTTCCCCGGTAGGAGACGAAGGCTTAAGGCGGCCATCCTTCCGGTCGAGCTTGTACTTCCTTTACGCATGTGGGCGACCTCATGTTCTCAATGGCTTCGATCTTCTCCGGTTAGCCCCAACGCCATGTGGCCCGACCATGTAGCCGAGCACCTTGCCAGCCTTCACGCCGAATACGCATTTTTCCTGGATTTAGCTTTATTCGATGCTTATTGAGGTTCTGAAAGTTTCTTCTAAGTCAAGAACGTGACCAAGTACTCTTGCTCTTGACAACTATGTCGCCGACATATACCTCCAAATTTCGACCTATTTGGTTTGTGAAAGTCTTCTGCATGAGGCGTTGAAAGGTAGCTCCGCATTTCTCGTGACCGAAAGACATGGTCGTATAGCGAAGGTACCGAACGGGTGATGAAGGAAGTCTTTCCCTCGTCTTCGCGCGACAGTCGATTCGATGATAGCCTGAATAGGCGTCTAGGAAGCTCATGGTTCGTGACCTGCCGTCGCGTCCACCAATTGGTCTATGCGAGGCAACGGATAGTTGTCTTTGGGCACGCCATGCGTTCAAACCCGTGGTGGTCGCACATGCGCGCCACTTGCCTCCTTTCTTCTGACTAATCTGGATTGGCTAGGCACTTTCGGAGTGCTCGATCTCTCCGATGAAGCCAGCTTTTAGGAGTTTATCAAGTTCCTCCCGGATGATTGCCTGCTTTTTCCGGGAAAAGCGTCTAAGTTTCGTCTCACAGTGTTTTGTCAGTGAACCGCTAGCCTGTGCTCGACCACCTCCTTGGGACTCGGGCATGTCGGATGGTTCCCAGCGAACACATCCGACCTTGCTCGGAGGAAAGTGACGAGCTCGAGTTCCTATTTGGGATCTAAGGAAGATCCCAAATGAACGACCTTTGCCGGTTCCGACTCGTTGAGCGGAATGCCTTGGTCTCTCCTCCTCCAGGTTGGAGGGCAAGTTTAGGCCGAATGCTTCGGCTCTTGGTCGTGGCCGCGAGTGGGCAATCGACCGACCATATCCAGCGCTCTTTCGTCGCAATTGAGTGCGGACTTGTGGTTCCTTTGACGGTTATGACTCCGCTCGCCCGGGAATCTTCAGGCATCGATACGCTGCGTGATGCGAGGCGGCCATGAACTTGGCCAAGGCCGGCCTGCCGAGGATGGCGTTGTAGGCCGACTCAAGTCTACCACCTCGAAGGTGATTAGCTCCGCTCTGAAGTTACTTGGGCCGCGAAACTTACGGGCAGGACGACCTGTCCCAGAGGTTTGATCGAGGTGCCCGGGACTATCCCGAAGAAGGGCACGGCCACACTCTTGATTTTGGAACGAGGAATCTGCATCTCGTCCAAAACCTTGGCTGAAATAAGGTCCAAAGAGCTCCGGGAGTCTATGAGGACCCGACCGACGACGGTATTGCTGATGGTGGGGTTCACGACCATCGGAAGCCTCTGGGGTTTGGTCATCCCAAGGGGACAATCGTTCTTGGAGAAGGTGAGGGATACCTCCGACCATTTCACCGCAGACCGAGGCTTACCCTGGGTAACATGGTGCACTTCCCTTGCAGCCTCCTTTAAGTCCCGGCGGGACTTGTAGGCGGAGGAGCCCCCGAAGATGACCGCTATGTGATTCCTTGGTTCTTGGTATTCCATGTCATCCTCACTTTCCTCGGCGGGCTGTTTTCCTTTGTCGTTTTCACCCTGCTCTGGAAGCGTCGGCATGGGACCCCTGCCGCTATAAAACTGCTCCAGGCGGTAGGTCCACGTTCGGCAATTCCGTAGGTCGTGCCTGCGGCGCCTGGTGAAGTGGGCGATGAGGTCGCCCGTCGGTCCGCTTGGTCGCCTCGTCGGTCCGGCTGTCGCCTCGTCCTCGAGGCCTGGTGGTTGTCCTCTTCCCGAGCATTAGGCCCTGGCCGTGGGCTGAGTTGCTCGGTCGTTGTTGTTCCACCGCGGCTACCATGGCCGGCGAGGGTTGCTTTTTCTTCTTCTTCTTGATCTTCTTATCTACAATTCGAGCCTTTTTGCTAGCCGAGGTCTCTAGACCAGCCGAGGCGGCGACTTCCCTTCATCCAAAGCATTTTCTTCCATTGGGCGGCTTCATCTGCGTTGGCGTATCGATCGGCCATTCGGAAGAGCTCGTTCGCCGTTAGATCCGGGTGGATCTCCAGGTCTGTGTGAAGCGACGCGTCGTACCCGAACTTGAAAGCTTCGGACGACACCTCGTCCGATATGTTCGGATCGAGTTCGGACCTGGATGAACCTCTGGGCCAATTGTCGCAGGTTTCCCTGTCTCATGCGTATCAAGCGCCCAGGTCGCGCTCCTTTCCCGGCGGATGTAGCAGCTCCGGAAATTTGCTTTGAGCGCGGCGCCGAGCTGCCTCAGACCATATGGATCCTTCCTTCTGATTGAAAAGCCACGTACGAGCGGCTCCGTCCAGAACCGTCGGCAGGTAATTTGCCATCACCCCCTCATCGCCTCCGGCGGCGAGGATGGCGGTAGTATATATTGAGAGGAATTCGTCCGGGTTCTGGGTCCCGTTGAATCTCTCGACGTGGCCGGGCTTGAATCTGTTCGGCCATGCGACGTCCCGGAGGGAGCTCGTGAAGGCCCGGCAACCGAAGCTCGGGGTTTCGCGGTGAAACCCC
Source organism: Rhipidocladum racemiflorum (assembly GCA_036346355.1). Lineage (NCBI taxonomy): Eukaryota > Viridiplantae > Streptophyta > Magnoliopsida > Poales > Poaceae > Rhipidocladum > Rhipidocladum racemiflorum. The sequence goes on from CM070572.1 coordinate 64,759,072, forward strand.
CGGTCATAGCGGCCTCCACGCGGGTCTTCCACCCAACGCCCCGTGCGCGGGCCGAGTCGGGAGAAAACCTCGTGCGACGGTCGTGCCGATGACCGCTTGGTCATGGAGCGTTCAGAGCGCTCGTAATCCGGGCGATTGTATAGATATCGCCCCGAGGTTGCTCTGTGACTGTTCCGGGGCCTTTCCCGGATCGGGTTGGCGATTTGGGGCGATCTCCGGGCATGGCTCCGAGATTCGCCTTTGTGCGAGCGCACGGGGGAGCGTTTGTGATGGTCCCGGGAAACACTCCGGGCATCCCGGCCACGGGGAGGATCCGAGACTTTTAGCTCGGCGGCGAGCCTCTCCAAATCTTCGGCTACGACCCTGCCCATGGCCTCTAAGTCTACTTGCTCGGGGAAACTGCGCAGGTCACGCACGACCGCCGCCAAGGGTTGTAACCGTTCCTGTTTCCGGTGAACTGGCGGTGGTGAGCTTTGACGGTGCTCCGGAGTGCGATCGGGAGTCCGGTACCCGCGAGAGTTTCTTTCCGTGGAAGCGCACCTCCCCTTTGCCTGGCGGCGAATGCTCGCGAGGGTCTTTCCCAAAGACGCCTCCAGGTGGAGTCCGTCGCCTCGTAGTGGTCGTGCTTGGCAGCGTCCGAGGATCCCTCTCCGGGCTCCGCACGGCTCCCGGCCACGTTGACTCGACGAGAGCGGGATGAGAGCGATGGGGACATCATTGTATCCCCTTGGGACGCAGTCTCTCGGTCGAGCTCTAGGTCGTCCGGTATGTCCAGGCCATCGTAGAGCTCGTTGCAGTCATCCTCGGGGTCTCCGAGGGTAATGTCTGGGGAATGGAGGATCTGCCCTCGCATTCCCGTGTCCGGGGAAAGGCTCCCAGACTCAGTGTGACCGATAGGATCGGTCACCCTGGGCACGTTGTCGGCGGCGTAGTACACGTCGTCATCTTCAACGTGGTCAAAAACACAAAGGTCCCGAGTGTCTCCCGAGTTTGGCATCCTCGAGGATCTTGATCCGCACGGGAATCAAACTGTCGTCCCCACGGACGGCGCCAACTGTCGACGATTGGAGAACGGGCTCCCGCCGAGCTTACTTGTTGAATGGGGGATCAACAGAGCCCCGTCGCACGGATCGAAGAGGGCGTTCGAGCGATGCGAGGTCGGGAGAAGGAGAAAGGGGGGACGCGGTGTTTTTATCCTGGTTCGGGCCTCTCACCGCCGAGATAATAGCCCTACTCCAAAGGTATTGTGTTCTATCTTCGTGTCCTCTCCTGTTCTACAGATCTTCGTGGGGTTTAAATACTATGACTAGAGATGCGAATAAGGTAATCGCCTCCGGGATCACGCCACGTATCCATATCCGTGACGCTGTCCTTGATTCCCACGTTATTTGAATTTCGGGTATGATCTCCCTTGATCTCCGGCTGATTGGTTGGCTCCTTCCTTCCTCGTAGCGTTCGCTGGGCCCTCCGACCAAAACACCCGAGCAGGCCGTGGCCTCTACGAGCATGCTTGCTCGTGGGGGGCGTGTTTGGTGCTTCTGCGAACGGAGGCGCAAACGCGTATGCTCGAAGGGGAAGGAGGGATGCTCGTTTCGTTCTCCCGAGCATCTTTTCTTAGTGTCGCTTGGTCGGCGGGTTTAGCTTTTCACGGGGGTACCGTGGTCTTTTGCCAGATAGCCAATCCCCGACAGCTTTTAATAAAACAATTTCAAACTAGAAAGTTTCACCTCAAAAAAATTGAAATAAAAAAGTTTCAACCTAGAAAATTTTCAATTAAAAACTTTTGGTTTGAAGGATCGAGAAGGCGATCAGAGGTGGGGTGAATGATCCTAAATAAAATTTTACCCCGCTCAGATTACTCAAAACAATCCCGCAATGAAAATCCGAAACACCCAAAGATTTTCCTTCAAAATGGTGCTTAGATTCACAAACCCGCAAAAACCGCAACGCGTAGACAACTATGTGTACCCCTAGCTTTCATGGATGAGAGTCATGAAACATATGAGGGATTTTTCAATCACAATCCTGGTTGTCAAGTGTCCAAACAAAGAGGAATCAATTCAAATACTTTTTTTCTAAAAGAGATCAAGCCAAATCACAAAAGTCTCTTTTAGAAAAGCAAAAGCATATTTTTTAGGAATTGTCCTCACTTGGAACAGGTGGTTGGTGGATTTCTGTTGCTCTAAAATTTTTGGGAATTTTTCTTCCTATGATAAAATGAGTCGTGATCCACTCCACCAAAAATCACCTCCAAAAGCCTTGTAGAAAAATCAGGAAAAATCAAGAACTACAGATAGTCAAGAACTTTGATCAGGAAGTTTGGGGCTCAGTTTTCACCTCATAGATCCCAAATGGTGCAACCAGTGGACTCCAAATTTTTTCCACATATGGATAACCCAAAAAGTATTTTTCTATATTTTTTCTAAAAATCGAACACTGACCGCTGCGTGGAGAACAAGTTTAGGACAGATTTGCAATCTTGATATAAACTTGATCTCTAGTCTATCCTAGGGTGCAATAGAGATGTAAAACCAAGTGATCACCCTCAAGAATTCCTTGATCAATAGCATTTGGAAGGAGAGGAGGCAAATCCAAAATGCAAGAAAGTAAATTGCGGGAATTTAAATGCGGGAAAGTAAATTCTGAATTTAAATTGCGTAAATTAAAGACATAATGTAAATGTGGAATTTAAATTCACAAGAATGTAAAGAAAATCTTTGTATTTTCTGGTTGGATGGTTTACAAAGCCTCACTTCTTGTGGGCAAAGCTCAAAAGAGCAACTCAAACCTTCAAGTGAGGGAGGGCACCCCTCCCCCTTTATTTATACTACTCTTGGACCACCTACCACCCTTGGATGAGTCCCTAACCCTAGAGCACTCCACCAAGGGCTACGATTAACCCACTCACACAACCATGCAACAAGGGCAACCCAAAACCGACACACCTAATGGGTTTTCTTGCACGGTTTTCAAAGCATACTACCTAGACTCGCTAACCCATCAACTAGACCGCGATCCAATGGCCCTCATCGATCCTCACGGCATCTAGCTAGTATCATCGCCTTTCCTTGTCTTCTTTGACTTGCTTGGACTCCGTCTCCGATCATCTTCTGGCGATCTTCGATCGTTTGGACCTCCGACGCACATCGCCTAGTCTCGGTCATCCTGCACCTCACCATGACCTAGCAATGTCATCCTGCAATCATCAAAGATAAGGAAAACCCATCACATAGCAATGTCCAACAATATGCAATAATCATTCAATTGCACACAATTAGTCATGTCTCATTCATCAGTCAATTCTACCGCCAACCAAAGGCCGGTAGTACCACAAGAAGCTAACACAACTCAAATTGCTTCCTTTTGAATTCCAACTCAAATCAAACTCGAACATGAGCACACCTTGCTCAAATAAAGTCAAATACTCATCACAAACATGGATTGTAAGACCCTCACTTTTATGCTACAGTGCAAACATAAAAGCAAGGTTCTAATGTGCATACTGTACTAGTCCCATGATCAGTAGCTAGCACGCACAAACACAATTTGGAATCACAACCATACAAAAGTTTAATATTTTATTACAGCGGAAGTATTAATACAGTATGACCGATGAGGTCAACTAAGCATAGCAAAAGAATCAGATGACTTGTAGTTTGCCACATAATCCACAGGCAACTGACAAGGTAAAGCCTTAGAAAGAATCGTCATTAATAATCCCGTTTTCCTGCGTCAGGGTGTTTGTCGAGGTTTCCTGTCTAAAAACAACAATAATAGCAAGGGTGAGTATGTTACGTACTCAGCAAGACTTGTAGTGTTTGCAAAACTTGAAATATATGCAGGCTGAATAGAAAGTGGGTTTCTATGGTTGTTTTGCATAAAGCGAAATTTGAATTATAAATACTGAATAATAGAGTGAAAGCGAGAATTGTAAAGGAAATGAAATAACAAGTATGTAAATACAAAAATAATATGTAAGAATAACATAAACGAAATAAGAGACTCACATCCCTTCGTGAGTGAAATAAAACATATTACTCACGGCCCTTCGTGAATAAAATGTAACAAAATACCCACAGCCCTTCATGAGTGATAAAACGTCCATTCCCATCATAACTGTAATCAATTTAATTTTGCCAAGCACAAGGCACAACAACTGAATTCAACCTTGCGAACGAAATGTCAAGAATTGAATCATCTGTAAGGGTAAGCTCACCAAATCATTTTATAAAATAACTAACTAGTGTCAGTTCGCCAAGTCGTCCATGACCGTGGACACGGCTATTCGAATAGTTTTAGACTCTGCAGAGTTGTACAGCTTTACCCACAAGATATGTTCTCCCTTTGTGGCAGTACATTAGCACACTTCCTTTGGTGTGCCGCCAGAGAGTTCATAACGAAACTGTTCGTTACTTGGGCCTTAACTTTGCACTAGCCCGATGACGTTACCCCTGATTATGATGGAAGCTAAAAAGGTAAAAGGGATTCCGGAGTCAGTGACCCACCAGGAATAGAAATTCCGGAGTCAGTGACCCACCAGGAATAATTGTAGGATCGATATATACTAATATAGCAATCAGAGGGGGGGTGAATGATTGCGCGGAAGCTAAAATCAAAATTTTAAACTACTAACAATTCACCCCAATTCGGAATTAAATAATCAATTCGTAATCAACAAAACAGATTGATATGCGGTCGGTAAATCGTGAATTCCCGGAGATCCAGCGGTCGGATTGATCTGAAATTTTAACAAAAGAAACTAGACTCCAGTACGCTTCTAACAAAAGAAGAATCAGCTTGATCGGACTTACGGATCAAAAGTTATAAGCTTCGCAATCTTGCTGTGATAGACTATACCGAAAATAGATCTAACATGGATTCCCGAAAATCTAGCCGTCGGATTGATGTGAAATTTTAACTGAAGAAACTAGATTCAAGTTAGAAACTAACCCAATAAGAATCAACTCAATCGGATCTACGGATCAAAAGTTATAAGCTTTGCAAGTTGACTAGACCAAAAATGACGCGAATTAATTAAACCCTAATTTTGTGATTAAACAAAATCTATGAGGAATTAACCAATCAAACTTTTTAGATCAATTACTTAATGCCCTAGGAAGGTTTGGAATAGATCAAATCAAAATTACCAAGGTAAAACAATTAACCAATCTAGAAACAAAGTAAACGTGCAATAGCAAATTAACTCACCTTTTGTCTATTCATGGAAAATCACATAAGCCTTTCTCTCGCTGCTACAAGAATCACGGATATCAGAGCAAGAAGTGCAGATTGAATGCTTGGCACGTTTGCTTGCTTTGCTACAGCACTTCAATCTAGCACCTTGTATTGTTTTTTGTTCTTCAATCAACGTGTAGCAATTCCTAAAGCACCGATTCCTTTGCTTCAACACGCTGCCACTTTGGCCTCTTGTACAAATGCTAGCGCTGCAATTGATGCTTCTTGCGTTTTGAAGATTTGTGATGATCTGATCACCAGATGACGTGACCTACTCTCGCCGTTTTTTTCCTTTTCAGCGACTTGCACCACCGGCCGCACTGATTTCTTTTTCTTTCGCTCTGGTGTGACGCCGCCGATATTTTTGTTCTGTACAGCTCGCTCTGGCAGGGACTAGACGAGTTGTTCCTTTCTTCCACGCGCGATGCAGACGGGAAAGCAAGGCTGGTCAGCCGGCGAACGCATGTGGAACAAGTGAACAACAGACGCAAGCACGCCGCCGAACTATTTTTACGTCGCACGGCCAAGACGCTCAGGTCGCAAGAAAGGTTTTTTATTTCTTTGTGTCTAACAGTACTCTAAACAAAAGAGTACAAACCCTAATTTCCAAGCACTCCATAAACAGGAGACAACCCCTCCTATTTATAAGAAAACCCTAGCAGAGTTCGTATGCATGTCCACTTGGCCCAACATGGCCCAATACATGCAAACTACCTCAAAACGATTACAACTGCACGCGTACGGCCCACCTGCCATACTCACGTGACTAACACTTTGCACGCTCATGGCCACCTGCCATACACACGTGACTAACCCTTTGCACGCGCATGGTCACCTGCCATACTCACGTGACTAACTAGCAACCATGTGCACCGTTCTCTAGTCCGAACGCCTCGCATGACATCCTCGACCACCAAGACCTCGATTCCTCCCTGAACCTAGTCCCGAACCTCAATTCCTCCATGAACCTAGTTCCGGTCCCGTCACCGACCACGTTCGACCTCAAGCAACACCTGCACATGAACAAACACACAACCGTGTACGAGCACAAGTCCACGACTTGACTCAAGATCAATCCATGCAACCACTCACACGAGCGCATTGCATCAAGCAAAACAACAACCATGCTATCACAAGCATATCAAATAATTATTTGAAACAGCACATGCACATGCACCACACATGCCATGAGAACAACCACTTTGCAATACCAAATTCATCATTAAGCTAATTTTTCATCACATGATTTCACAATCTCCCCCTTGATGAAAACATTGGCAACACCACTTAGAACTGAACATTGACATTCACCTCACAAGAAAAGTTTTTTTAAATCAAAAAGTTTAAAATCAAAAGTCAAAGTGAAAAACACAAAATCTCCCCCTTTGACAAAGATGCAAAGTGAAAACTCCCCCTAAGTCAAGAAAAGAAAAACCTTCCCCTAAGAAGAAAAATGTGTATGTGAATGTGCAATGTGCTCAAAATTCTCCCCCTTTGACAATGGATTCATCAAGAAAACAAAAGAGAGAACAAAAACTTTTTATTTTTTTGTTTTGCCATTTTTTTTATGTAATGAGCATTATAAATCATCCACAAATGTAACATCTTCCAAGTCATGCTATCAAAAGTACTTGCACCCTCAAATCTACACATAAACAATGTAGAGTAAGCACAACTAGAAATCAAGTATTATTAATGATTTTTTGCATGGCATGATTTCCTTTTCTCAATTATCTCAAAACCTGAAAACATTGAATTTTTGTGCACTTCTTTGGTGCTTGAAAAGCTGATTTATTTATTGATTGTAACACAAAATAAAATTGCAAGGAATTATATGCACCATCAGCCTTACTTTTCAACCATGCCAAGCAATGAGCTTAAGGTTTCATGGTTTCGGTCATACACAACCTCTTTCAAGTTCATATCAGAGTGCAATGATAAGCAGTCTCGTAAAGAGGAAGTGCGACAGTGCACAACCTTGATCTTGCATCTATCAAAAATCACTTTTTGAGCCTTTAGCTCTTTAACTTTGAAAACTTTCACATTGAGCATCTTTTTGAGCAGGATTAAGATAGTCAAGAAAGTTCAACCATGAAAAGATTTAATTCAAGTTTTCATTCCATTTAAATAGTCATATCATAAACTACACCATATATGCATAAAGATGAAGTTACAAAGACTTTGTAGCTTAGACATGGCTTCAAATCACATATGTGTATCAAATATAATGCTCAATACTTTTTCATTTTCCCTTTTTAATTTTTTTCATTTAAGAAAAAAAGGAAGAAAGTGTAAACAAAGAATCACAAAGTTTTCACAAACTCCCCCTCAAAACAAGCCTGTTAGGTGAACAACCCCAAGTTCTCCCCGAATAAACAAAACGAGAAGAAGACAAAGGTTTTGTGAAAATGTCTGCCAATTGATGTTCAGTATCCACATGGTGAAGCACAATATTTCCTTTTTCTACATGATCTCGGAGAAAGTGAAATTTAATCTCGATATGCCCAAGAAAGAGAACTACCTAAGAAGTGGCATGAACCAGATGTACTTTTTTTATATCAATTCTACATCCTCCAAAAATCAGCATCAGAAAAAGCTCTCAAACTAATGCATGAGGAAGCAGAAAGCTAAATGCCAAAATCTTGAGTATCATAGAGATACACGAAAATTTCGCTTGATGGTTTGTTGATGTGAAGCATGTGAGAAAGCTTGAAAACGAGCACACAAGCACACAAAGAAATTCCAATTATCTCATCCTCAACGACATCGACATCTTTATGAACAAAGATACTCTCCCCGAACATATGCACATGTACTGCACCATTTGGACTAGTGCCTTTTAAAAACAGAGGTGGAAGAAGCATCTTCAAAAATAACACTTTTCAAAGACGAGATGCACGAGTGAAGGAGAACCAAATCTTATCACCGAACATGTGACGTGAACATCCAAATTTACTAGTCATATGTTTTCCTTCCTCGCTTGAGAAGCCTACATAGAAGCGAGAAAGTGTCGAGGTCTCAGATGCTGGGGTTAGAAATAAGATGTTTAGGAATCGATCTTGAGACACACGACGACAACAGTAGGCACGACACGAGCATTCTTATGCACAAAAACAGATTTGTCTTTTCTCGTGTTCTTAGCAACAAAAGGTGTTTGCATCACCCTAGGCACATAATGAGAAACAAAGCATGCCTGTCTGAAATTAGACCTAGCCTTAGCTTTTTCTTTCTTTTGTTGTTTGGCTAGTCTAAAGCAAAAATCTACTAAATGTCCATCTCTACCACAATGAGTGCAAGTGTACTTAACAGGATGTTTGGCTTTAGAAGTAGAAGCAACATTTGCATTCATCATAGTAGAAGATAGCACTCCAGCAGACTTAAAGACAGTTTTCTTAGGCTTATTGTCAATTTTAAATTTTCCTCCTTCAAGTGCTTTAACAACAGTGGGAACATGTGATTTATGACGAGCATAAGAATCAAAACCTAAACCTTTATTCGAGTCGACTTTTGATTGATCCAAAATCATGTTTAGGTTTTTCTTTCCTTTAGTGAAACGTTCTAATGACTTTTCCAAGTAATCAACCTTTTGAGAAAGAGTTAAACAGTTATTACAGAGAACGTCCACTTTTTCTTTTTGCTTGCGACAAGTTGAGCATGAAAGAACCTCATGTGTAAGCAGATCATCAGTCAATTGAGAAACTCTAACATTTGCATCTTTCAATTTCAATTCAAGAGTTGAGCATTTAGAACAAGAAATTGAACCATGCAAATCATCAGTGGAACAGCTAGCATGTTTAACATGTTTCTCATTTTTCTCATTTAGATGTAACAGAAGAGCGTGTTCTTTCCTAAGCAAGGTGAGCTCATTGTAAATTAAGTCACATGATTTGCAAGTATCATCATCAGGAATCAAAGTCTTAAGTCTAGTAATTTCAGCATTCAATGACTCCACAAGAATATCATGTTTCTTAATTTTTCTATCACGTTTGTCAAGCAATTTTCCAAGACGGCAGACAAAGCATTGGCTAATTCATCATAAGAAGGATCTACCTCATTGAAGTCGCTGTCGTTGCTGTCCTCCATGAAGCTGTCGCTGCTTTTGGCCATGAGACACAATCCCGTCAACTCATGCTTGCTTGGAGTTGCATCGTCCTCGCTGCTCTCCGAATCCACATCGCTCAAATTGACTTGTTCAAGAGCGGAAAGGACACGATGAACCACCTTGCGATTGATGAAGCTCTTTTTCTTTCTATCAAACTTCTTCTTTTCTTTTCTTTTGTCATTGTCCTTCTCCTCCCATGATGCTTTACCTGCAAGTTTAGGACAATTTGTGCGAATATGGTTGAGGTCACCACACTCGTAGCATCTTGGAAGACCACCACCACCTCTCTTCCTCATTCTCACATTCTGCAAAGCTTTGTAAAAGCGAGAGGAGAGTGATGCCAAGTCTTCTTCCGGAAATTCCTCAATCTGTTCATTGGTTAGTGAAGACAAGAAAGACAAGGCAAAGCTTGAAGAAGTATTGTTAGGAGACATGCTAGTTTGAGAGGATAAAGCAATTGATTTATGTCCATTCTTCCTAGCAAGGACATCCAACTCATGAGTCTTCAGCTTAGAGTAAAGAACATCTAATTTGAGTGTGCTCATGGTAGTAGATTCTTGTATAGATGTTACTTTCATCTCCCACACCGACATGTCCAAAGCACTAAGCAATTGTCGAGCATTTGCAGCATCAGTGTAGCTAACTCCAACAGCACGTAGATTGCTAAGAATTTTATTGAAACGTGCAAAGAAGTCATCTACAGATTCACTAGGTTTCATTTCAAAACGCATGTATTCTTTTTTGTAAATATCTTGGCGAACCTCTTTGACAGTGTTAGATCCCTCATGGTAATCACAAAGAGATTTTCATACCTCATATGCGGATCGAAGATGAACCACTCGATCAAAATCGCTGCGTCCCAAGCCTTGGATGATCAAGTTACGTGCCTTGCTATTTGCTTCAACATGTGCGCGATTGGTGTCGTTGACGTTGTCGTTTGTAGGGACTTCATATGACTTGTAAACCTTCTCCCAAATTGCGAAGCCCTGCGCCTGAATGAACGCCTCCATCTTTGCTTTCCAAAACTGAAAATCAACACCATCGAAAACACAAGGTTTTGTCGAATACCTATCCATCGCTACGGTTTCTAATCACCGGTTAAGATTAGTTAGAAAGACCAAGCTCTGATACCACTTGTAGGATCGATATATACTAATATAGCAATCAGAGGGGGGGGTGAATGATTGCGCGGAAGCTAAAATCAAATTTTTAGCTTACTAACAATTCACCCCAATTCGGAATTAAATAATCACTTCGTAATCAACAAAACAGATTGATATGTGGTCGGTAAATCGTGAATTCCCGGAGATCCAACGGTCGGATTGATCTGAAATTTTAACAAAAGAAACTAGACTCCAGTACGCATCTAGCAAAAAAAGAATCAGCTTGATCGGACTTACGGATCAAAAGTTATAAGCTTCGCAATCTTGCTGTGATAGACTATACCGAAAATAGATCTAACATGGATTCCCGAAAATCTAGCCGTCGGATTGATGTGAAATTTTAACTGAAGAAACTAGATTCAAGTTAGAAACTAACCCAACAAGAATCAACTCAATCGAATCTACGGATCAAAAGTTATAAGCTTTGCAAGTTGACTAGACCAAAAATGACGCGAATTAATTAAACCCTAATTTTGTGATTAAACAAAATCTATGAGGAATTAACCAATCAAACTTTTTAGATCAATTACTTAATGCCCTAGGAAGGTTTGGAATAGATCAAATCAAAATTACCAAGGTAAAACAATTAACCAATCTAGAAACAAAGTAAACGTGCAATAGCAAATTAACTCACCTTTTGTCTATTCATGGAAAATCACATAAGCCTTTCTGTTGCTACGGTAATCACGGGATATCTTGAGCAATCAGTGCAGATTGAATGCTTGGCACGTTTGCTTGCTTTGCTACTGACACTTCAATCTAGCACCTTGTATTGTTTTTGTTCTTCAATCAACGTGTAGCAATTCCTAAAGCACCGATTCCTTTGCTTCAACACGCGCCACTTTGGCCTCTTGTACAAATGCTAGCGGCGCAATTGATGCTTCTTGCGTTTTGAAGATTAGTGATGGTCTCATCACCAGATGACGTGACCTACACTCGCCGATTTTTTCCTTTTCAATGACTTGCACCACCGGCGCATTGATTTCTTTTCTTTCGCTCTGGTGTGACGCCCGATATTTTTGTTCTGTACAGCTCGCTCTGGCAGGGACTAGACGAGTTGTTCCTTTCTTCCACGCGCGATGCAGACGGGAAAGCAAGGCTGGTCAGCCGGCGAACGCATGTGGAACAAGTGAACAACAGACGCAAGCACGCCGCCGAACTATTTTTACGTCGCACGGCCAAGACGCTCAGGTCGCAAGAAAGGTTTTTTATTTCTTTGTGTCTAACAGTACTCTAAACAAAAGAGTACAAACCCTAATTTCCAAGCACTCCATAAACAGGAGACAACCCCTCCTATTTATAAGAAAACCCTAGCAGAGTTCGTATGCATGTCCACTTGGCCCAACATGGCCCAATACATGCAAACTACCTCAAAACGATTACAACTGCACGCGTACGGCCCACCTGCCATACTCACGTGACTAACACTTTGCACGCTCATGGCCACCTGCCATACACACGTGACTAACCCTTTGCACGCGCATGGTCACCTGCCATACTCACGTGACTAACTAGCAACCATGTGCACCGTTCTCTAGTCCGAACGCCTCGCATGACATCCTCGACCACCAAGACCTCGATTCCTCCCTGAACCTAGTCCCGAACCTCAATTCCTCCATGAACCTAGTTCCGGTCCCGTCACCGACCACGTTCGACCTCAAGCAACACCTGCACATGAACAAACACACAACCGTGTACGAGCACAAGTCCACGACTTGACTCAAGATCAATCCATGCAACCACTCACACGAGCGCATTGCATCAAGCAAAACAACAACCATGCTATCACAAGCATATCAAATAATTATTTGAAGCGACACATGCACATGCACCACACATGCCATGAGAACAACCACTTTGCAATACCAAATTCATCATTAAGCTAATTTTTCATCACATGATTTCACAATCTCCCCCTTGATGAAAACATTGGCAACACCACTTAGAACTGAACATTGACATTCACCTCACAAGAAAAGTTTTTTTAAATCAAAAAGTTTAAAATCAAAAGTCAAAGTGAAAAACACAAAATCTCCCCCTTTGACAAAGATGCAAAGTGAAAACTCCCCCTAAGTCAAGAAAAGAAAAACCTTCCCCTAAGAAGAAAAATGTGTATGTGAATGTGCAATGTGCTCAAAATTCTCCCCCTTTGACAATGGATTCATCAAGAAAACAAAAGAGAGAACAAAAACTTTTTATTTTTTTGTTTTGCCATTTTTTTTATGTAATGAGCATTATAAATCATCCACAAATGTAACATCTTCCAAGTCATGCTATCAAAAGTATTTGCACCCTCAAATCTACACATAAACAATGTAGAGTAAGCACAACTAGAAATCAAGTATTATTAATGATTTTTTGCATGGCATGATTTCCTTTTCTCAATTATCTCAAAACCTGAAAACATTGAATTTTTGTGCACTTCTTTGGTGCTTGAAAAGCTGATTTATTTATTGATTGTAACACAAAATAAAATTGCAAGGAATTATATGCACCATCAGCCTTACTTTTCAACCATGCCAAGCAATGAGCTTAAGGTTTCATGGTTTCGGTCATACACAACCTCTTTCAAGTTCATATCAGAGTGCAATGATAAGCAGTCTCGTAAAGAGGAAGTGCGACAGTGCACAACCTTGATCTTGCATCTATCAAAAATCACTTTTTGAGCCTTTAGCTCTTTAACTTTGAAAACTTTCACATTGAGCATCTTTTTGAGCAGGATTAAGATAGTCAAGAAAGTTCAACCATGAAAAGATTTAATTCAAGTTTTCATTCCATTTAAATAGTCATATCATAAACTACACCATATATGCATAAAGATGAAGTTACAAAGACTTTGTAGCTTAGACATGGCTTCAAATCACATATGTGTATCAAATATAATGCTCAATACTTTTTCATTTTCCCTTTTTAATTTTTTTCATTTAAGAAAAAAAGGAAGAAAGTGTAAACAAAGAATCACAAAGTTTTCACAAACTCCCCCTCAAAACAAGCCTGTTAGGTGAACAACCCCAAGTTCTCCCCGAATAAACAAAACGAGAAGAAGACAAAGGTTTTGTGAAAATGTCCGCCAATTGATGTTCGTATCCACATGGTGAAGCACAATATTTCCTTTTTCTACATGATCTCGGAGAAAGTGAAATTTAATCTCGATATGCCCAAGAAAGAGAACTACCTAAGAAGTGGCATGAACCAGATGTACTTTTTTTATATCAATTCTACATCCTCCAAAAATCAGCATCAAAAAAAGCTCTCAAACTAATGCATGAGGAAGCAGAAAGCTAAATGCCAAAATCTTGAGTACCATAGAGATACCTGAAAATTTCGCTTGATGGTTTGTTGATGTGAAGCATGTGAGAAAGCTTGAAAACGAGCACACAAGCACACAGCAAATTCCAATTATCTCATCCTCAACAGCATCAGCATCTTTATGAACAAAGATACTCTCCCCCTGAACATATGCACATGTACCTGCACCATTTGGACTAGTGCCTTTTGCGAAAACAGAGGTGGAAGAAGCATCTTCAAAAATAACACTTTTCAGCACGAGATGCACGAGTGAAGGAGAACCAAATCTTATCACCGAACATGTGACGTGAACATCCAAAATTTACTAGTCATATGTTTTCCTTCCTCGCTTGAGAAGCCTACATAGAAGCAGAAAGTGTCGAGGTCTCGGTACTGGGGTTAGAAATAAGATGTTTAGGAATCCAAAGATCGAGACACACGACGACAACAAGAGGGCACGACACGAGCATTCTTATGCACAAAAACAGATTTGTCTTTTCTCGTGTTCTTAGCAACAAAAGGTGTTTGCATCACCCTAGGCACATAATGAGAAACAAAGCATGCCTGTCTGAAATTAGACCTAGCCTTAGCTTTTTCTTTCTTTTGTTGTTTGGCTAGTCTAAAGCAAAAATCTACTAAATGTCCATCTCTACCACAATGAGTGCAAGTGTACTTAACAGGATGTTTGGCTTTAGAAGTAGAAGCAACATTTGCATTCATCATAGTAGAAGATAGCACTCCAGCAGACTTAAAGACAGTTTTCTTAGGCTTATTGTCAATTTTAAATTTTCCTCCTTCAAGTGCTTTAACAACAGTGGGAACATGTGATTTATGACGAGCATAAGAATCAAAACCTAAACCTTTATTCTGAGTCTGACTTTTGATTGATCCAAAATCATGTTTAGGTTTTTCTTTCCTTTAGTGAAACGTTCTAATGACTTTTCCAAGTAATCAACCTTTTGAGAAAGAGTTAAACAGTTATTACAGAGAACGTCCACTTTTTCTTTTTGCTTGCGACAAGTTGAGCATGAAAGAACCTCATGTGTAAGCAGATCATCAGTCAATTGAGAAACTCTAACATTTGCATCTTTCAATTTCAATTCAAGAGTTGAGCATTTAGAACAAGAAATTGAACCATGCAAATCATCAGTGGAACAGCTAGCATGTTTAACATGTTTCTCATTTTTCTCATTTAGATGTAACAGAAGAGCGTGTTCTTTCCTAAGCAAGGTGAGCTCATTGTAAATTAAGTCACATGATTTGCAAGTATCATCATCAGGAATCAAAGTCTTAAGTCTAGTAATTTCAGCATTCAATGACTCCACAAGAATATCATGTTTCTTAATTTTTCTATCACGTTTGTCAAGCAATTTTCCAAGGCAGACATGACATTGGCTAATTCATCATAAGAAGGATCTACCTCATTGAAGTCATTGTCGTTCTTTGTCCTCCATGAAGCTGTCGCTGCTTTTGGCCATGAGACACAATCCCGTCAACTCATGCTTGCTTGGAGTTGCATCGTCCTCGCTGCTCTCCGAATCCACATCGCTCAAATTGACTTGTTCAAGAGCGGAAAGGACACGATGAACCACCTTGCGATTGATGAAGCTCTTTTTCTTTCTATCAAACTTCTTCTTTTCTTTTCTTTTGTCATTGTCCTTCTCCTCCCATGATGCTTTACCTGCAAGTTTAGGACAATTTGTGCGAATATGGTTGAGGTCACCACACTCGTAGCATCTTGGAAGACCACCACCACCTCTCTTCCTCATTCTCACATTCTGCAAAGCTTTGTAAAAGCGAGAGGAGAGTGATGCCAAGTCTTCTTAGGAAATTCCTCAACTGTTCATTGGTTAGTGAAGACAAGAAAGACAAGGCAAAGCTTGAAGAAGTATTGTTAGGAGACATGCTAGTTTGAGAGGATAAAGCAATTGATTTATGTCCATTCTTCCTAGCAAGGACATCCAACTCATGAGTCTTCAGCTTAGAGTAAAGAACATCTAATTTGAGTGTGCTCATGGTAGTAGATTCTTGTATAGATGTTACTTTCATCTCCCACACCGACATGTCCAAAGCACTAAGCAATTGTCGAGCATTTGCAGCATCAGTGTAGCTAACTCCAACAAAGACGTAGATTGCTAAGAATTTTATTGAAACGTGCAAAGAAGTCATCTATGATTCACTAGGTTTCATTTCAAAACGCATGTATTCTTTTTTGTAAATATCTTGGCGAACCTCTTTGACAGTGTTAGATCCCTCATGGTAATCACAAAGAGATTTTCATACCTCATATGCGGATCGAAGATGAACCACTCGATCAAAATCGCTGCGTCCCAAGCCTTGGATGATCAAGTTACGTGCCTTGCTATTTGCTTCAACATGTGCGCGATTAGTGTCGTTGACGTTGTCGTTTGTAGGGACTTCATATGACTTGTAAACCTTCTCCCAAATTGCGAAGCCCTGCGCCTGAATGAACGCCTCCATCTTTGCTTTCCAAAACTGAAAATCAACACCATCGAAAACACAAGGTTTTGTCGAATACCTATCCATCGCTACGGTTTCTAATCACCGGTTAAGATTAGTTAGAAAGACCAAGCTCTGATACCACTTGTAGGATCGATATATACTAATATAGCAATCAGAGGGGGGGTGAATGATTGCGCGGAAGCTAAAATCAAATTTTTAGCTTACTAACAATTCACCCCAATTCGGAATTAAATAATCACTTCGTAATCAACAAAACAGATTGATATGCGGTCGGTAAATCGTGAATTCCCGGAGATCCAACGGTCGGATTGATCTGAAATTTTAACAAAAGAAACTAGACTCCAGTACGCATCTAACAAAAAAAGAATCAGCTTGATCGGACTTACGGATCAAAAGTTATAAGCTTCGCAATCTTGCTGTGATAGACTATACCGAAAATAGATCTAACATGGATTCCCGAAAATCTAACCGTCGGATTGATGTGAAATTTTAACTGAAGAAACTAGATTCAAGTTAGAAACTAACCCAACAAGAATCAACTCAATCGGATCTACGGATCAAAAGTTATAAGCTTTGCAAGTTGACTAGACCAAAAATGACGCGAATTAATTAAACCCTAATTTTGTGATTAAACAAAATCTATGAGGAATTAACCAATCAAACTTTTTAGATCAATTACTTAATGCCCTAGGAAGGTTTGGAATAGATCAAATCAAAATTACCAAGGTAAAACAATTAACCAATCTAGAAACAAAGTAAACGTGCAATAGCAAATTAACTCACCTTTTGTCTATTCATGGAAAATCACATAAGCCTTTCCTGTTGCTACAGTAATCACGGGATACTGTAGCAGCAGTGCAGATTGAATGCTTGGCACGTTTGCTTGCTTTGCTACAGCACTTCAATCTAGCACCTTGTATTGTTTTTTGTTCTTCAATCAACGTGTAGCAATTCCTAAAGCACCGATTCCTTTGCTTCAACACGCTGCCACTTTGGCCTCTTGTACAAATGCTAGCGCTGCAATTGATGCTTCTTGCGTTTTGAAGATTTGTGATGATCTGATCACCAGATGACGTGACCTACTCTCGCCGTTTTTTTCCTTTTCAGCGACTTGCACCACCGGCCGCATTGATTTCTTTTTCTTTCGCTCTGGTGTGACGCCGCCGATATTTTTGTTCTGTACAGCTCGCTCTGGCAGGGACTAGACGAGTTGTTCCTTTCTTCCACGCGCGATGCAGACGGGAAAGCAAGGCTGGTCAGCCGGCGAACGCATGTGGAACAAGTGAACAACAGACGCAAGCACGCCGCCGAACTATTTTTACGTCGCACGGCCAAGACGCTCAGGTCGCAAGAAAGGTTTTTTATTTCTTTGTGTCTAACAGTACTCTAAACAAAAGAGTACAAACCCTAATTTCCAAGCACTCCATAAACAGGAGACAACCCTCCTATTTATAAGAAAACCTAGCAGAGTTCGTATGCATGTCCACTTGGCCCAACATGGCCCAATACATGCAAACTACCTCAAAACGACATAATCGCACGCTGCACGGCCCACCTGCCATACTCACGTGACTAACACTTTGCACGCTCATGGCCACCTGCCATACACACGTGACTAACCCTTTGCACGCGCATGGTCACCTGCCATACTCACGTGACTAACTAGCAACCATGTGCACCGTTCTCTAGTCCGAACGCCTCGCATGACATCCTCGACCACCAAGACCTCGATTCCTCCCTGAACCTAGTCCCGAACCTCAGTTCCTCCATGAACCTAGTTCCGGTCCCGTCACCGACCACGTTCGACCTCAAGCAACACCTGCACATGAACAAACACACAACGGGTAATACGAGCACAAGTCCACGACTTTACTAAAGATCAATCCATGCAACAACTCACTCGAGCGCATTGCATCAAGCTAAACAACAACCATGCTATCACAAGCATATCAAATAATTATTTGAAACAAAGACATGCACATGCACCACACATGCCATGAGAACAACCACTTTGCAATACCAAATTCATCATTAAGCCAATTTTTCATCACATGATTTCACAATCTCCCCCTTGATGAAAACATTGGCAACACCACTTAGAACTGAACATTGGCATTCACCTCACAAGAAAAGTTTTTTAAATCAAAAAGTTTAAAATCAAAAGCCAAAGTGAAAAACACAAAATCTCCTCCTTTGACAAAGATGCAAAGTGAAAACTCCCCTAAGTCAAGAAAAGAAAAACCTTCCCTAAGAAGAAAAATGTGTATGTGAATGTGCAATGTGCTCAAAATTCTCCCCCTTTGACAATGGATTCATCAAGAAAACAAAAGAGAGAACAAAAACTTTTTATTTTTTTGTTTTGCCATTTTTTTATGTAATGAGCATTATAAATCATCCACAAATGTAACATCTTCCAAGTCATGCTATCAAAAGTACTTGCACCCTCAAATCTACACATAAACAATGTAGAGTAAGCACAACTAGAAATCAAGTATTATTAATGATTTTTTGCATGGCATGATTTCCTTTTCTCAATTATCTCAAAACCTGAAAACATTGAATTTTTGTGCACTTCTTTGGTGCTTGAAAAGCTGATTTATTTATTGATTGTAACACAAAATAAAATTGCAAGGAATTATATGCACCATCGACCTTACTTTTCAACCATGCCAAGCAATGAGCTTAAGGTTTCATGGTTTCGGTCATACACAACCTCTTTCAAGTTCATATCAGAGTGCAATGATAAGCAGTCTCGTAAAGAGGAAGTGCGACAGTGCACAACCTTGATCTTGCATCTATCAAAAATCACTTTTTGAGCCTTTAGCTCTTTAACTTTGAAAACTTTCACATTGAGCATCTTTTTGAGCAGGATTAAGATAGTCAAGAAAGTTCAACCATGAAAAGATTTAATTCAAGTTTTCATTCCATTTAAATAGTCATATCATAAACTACACCATATATGCATAAAGATGAAGTTACAAAGACTTTGTAGCTTAGACATGGCTTCAAATCACATATGTGTATCAAATATAATGCTCAATACTTTTTCATTTTCCCTTTTTAATTTTTTTCATTTAAGAAAAAGAAGGAAGAAAGTGTAAACAAAGAATCACAAAGTTTTCACAAACTCCCCCTCAAAACAAGCCTGTTAGGTGAACAACCCCAAGTTCTCCCCGAATAAACAAAACGAGAAGAAGACAAAGGTTTTGTGAAAATGTCTGCCAATTGATGTTCAGTATCCACATGGTGAAGCACAATATTTCCTTTTTCTACATGATCTCGGAGAAAGTGAAATTTAATCTCGATATGCCCAAGAAAGAGAACTACCTAAGAAGTGGCATGAACCAGATGTACTTTTTTTATATCAATTCTACATCCTCCAAAAATCAGCATCAAAAAAAGCTCTCAAACTAATGCATGAGGAAGCAGAAAGCTAAATGCCAAAATCTTGAGTACCATAGAGATACCTGAAAATTTCGCTTGATGGTTTGTTGATGTGAAGCATGTGAGAAAGCTTGAAAACGAGCACACAAGCACACAGCAAATTCCAATTATCTCATCCTCAACAGCATCAGCATCTTTATGAACAAAGATACTCTCCCCCTGAACATATGCACATGTACCTGCACCATTTGGACTAGTGCCTTTTGCGAAAACAGAGGTGGAAGAAGCATCTTCAAAAATAACACTTTTCAGCACGAGATGCACGAGTGAAGGAGAACCAAATCTTATCACCGAACATGTGACGTGAACATCCGAAATTTACTAGTCATATGTTTTCCTTCCTCGCTTGAGAAGCCTACATAGAAGCAGAAAGTGTCGAGGTCTCGGTACTGGGGTTAGAAATAAGATGTTTAGGAATCCAGTACTGAGACACACGACGCACAACAGTAGGCACGACACGAGCATTCTTATGCACAAAAACAGATTTGTCTTTTCTCGTGTTCTTAGCAACAAAAGGTGTTTGCATCACCCTAGGCACATAATGAGAAACAAAGCATGCCTGTCTGAAATTAGACCTAGCCTTAGCTTTTTCTTTCTTTTGTTGTTTGGCTAGTCTAAAGCAAAAATCTACTAAATGTCCATCTCTACCACAATGAGTGCAAGTGTACTTAACAGGATGTTTGGCTTTAGAAGTAGAAGCAACATTTGCATTCATCATAGTAGAAGATAGCACTCCAGCAGACTTAAAGACAGTTTTCTTAGGCTTATTGTCAATTTTAAATTTTCCTCCTTCAAGTGCTTTAACAACAGTGGGAACATGTGATTTATGACGAGCATAAGAATCAAAACCTAAACCTTTATTCTGAGTCTGACTTTTGATTGATCCAAAATCATGTTTAGGTTTTTCTTTCCTTTAGTGAAACGTTCTAATGACTTTTCCAAGTAATCAACCTTTTGAGAAAGAGTTAAACAGTTATTACAGAGAACGTCCACTTTTTCTTTTTGCTTGCGACAAGTTGAGCATGAAAGAACCTCATGTGTAAGCAGATCATCAGTCAATTGAGAAACTCTAACATTTGCATCTTTCAATTTCAATTCAAGAGTTGAGCATTTAGAACAAGAAATTGAACCATGCAAATCATCAGTGGAACAGCTAGCATGTTTAACATGTTTCTCATTTTTCTCATTTAGATGTAACAGAAGAGCGTGTTCTTTCCTAAGCAAGGTGAGCTCATTGTAAATTAAGTCACATGATTTGCAAGTATCATCATCAGGAATCAAAGTCTTAAGTCTAGTAATTTCAGCATTCAATGACTCCACAAGAATATCATGTTTCTTAATTTTTCTATCACGTTTGTCAAGCAATTTTCCAAGGCAGACATGACATTGGCTAATTCATCATAAGAAGGATCTACCTCATTGAAGTCGCTGTCGTTGCTGTCCTCCATGAAGCTGTCGCTGCTTTTGGCCATGAGACACAATCCCGTCAACTCATGCTTGCTTGGAGTTGCATCGTCCTCGCTGCTCTCCGAATCCACATCGCTCAAATTGACTTGTTCAAGAGCGGAAAGGACACGATGAACCACCTTGCGATTGATGAAGCTCTTTTTCTTTCTATCAAACTTCTTCTTTTCTTTTCTTTTGTCATTGTCCTTCTCCTCCCATGATGCTTTACCTGCAAGTTTAGGACAATTTGTGCGAATATGGTTGAGGTCACCACACTCGTAGCATCTTGGAAGACCACCACCACCTCTCTTCCTCATTCTCACATTCTGCAAAGCTTTGTAAAAGCGAGAGGAGAGTGATGCCAAGTCTTCTTCCGGAAATTCCTCAATCTGTTCATTGGTTAGTGAAGACAAGAAAGACAAGGCAAAGCTTGAAGAAGTATTGTTAGGAGACATGCTAGTTTGAGAGGATAAAGCAATTGATTTATGTCCATTCTTCCTAGCAAGGACATCCAACTCATGAGTCTTCAGCTTAGAGTAAAGAACATCTAATTTGAGTGTGCTCATGGTAGTAGATTCTTGTATAGATGTTACTTTCATCTCCCACACCGACATGTCCAAAGCACTAAGCAATTGTCGAGCATTTGCAGCATCAGTGTAGCTAACTCCAACAGCACGTAGATTGCTAAGAATTTTATTGAAACGTGCAAAGAAGTCATCTACAGATTCACTAGGTTTCATTTCAAAACGCATGTATTCTTTTTTGTAAATATCTTGGCGAACCTCTTTGACAGTGTTAGATCCCTCATGGTAATCACAAAGAGATTTTCATACCTCATATGCGGATCGAAGATGAACCACTCGATCAAAATCGCTGCGTCCCAAGCCTTGGATGATCAAGTTACGTGCCTTGCTATTTGCTTCAACATGTGCGCGATTAGTGTCGTTGACGTTGTCGTTTGTAGGGGACTTCATATGACTTGTAAACCTTCTCCCAAATTGCGAAGCCCTGCGCCTGAATGAACGCCTCCATCTTTGCTTTCCAAAACTGAAAATCAACACCATCGAAAACACAAGGTTTTGTCGAATACCTATCCATCGCTACGGTTTCTAATCACCGGTTAAGATTAGTTAGAAAGACCAAGCTCTGATACCACTTGTAGGATCGATATATACTAATATAGCAATCAGAGGGGGGGTGAATGATTGCGCGGAAGCTAAAATCAAATTTTTAGCTTACTAACAATTCACCCCAATTCGGAATTAAATAATCACTTCGTAATCAACAAAACAGATTGATATGCGGTCGGTAAATCGTGAATTCCCGGAGATCCAACGGTCGGATTGATCTGAAATTTTAACAAAAGAAACTAGACTCCAGTACGCATCTAACAAAAAAAGAATCAGCTTGATCGGACTTACGGATCAAAAGTTATAAGCTTCGCAATCTTGCTGTGATAGACTATACCGAAAATAGATCTAACATGGATTCCCGAAAATCTAGCCGTCGGATTGATGTGAAATTTTAACTGAAGAAACTAGATTCAAGTTAGAAACTAACCCAATAAGAATCAACTCAATCGGATCTACGGATCAAAAGTTATAAGCTTTGCAAATTGACTAGACCAAAAATGACGCGAATTAATTAAACCCTAATTTTGTGATTAAACAAAATCTATGAGGAATTAACCAATCAAACTTTTTAGATCAATTACTTAATGCCCTAGGAAGGTTTGGAATAGATCAAATCAAAATTACCAAGGTAAAACAATTAACCAATCTAGAAACAAAGTAAACGTGCAATAGCAAATTAACTCACCTTTTGTCTATTCATGGAAAATCACATAAGCCTTTCCTGTTGCTACAAGGTAATCACGGATCTTGTAGCAGCAAAGAAGCAGATTGAATGCTTGGCACGTTTGCTTGCTTTGCTACAGCACTTCAATCTAGCACCTTGTATTGTTTTTTGTTCTTCAATCAACGTGTAGCAATTCCTAAAGCACCGATTCCTTTGCTTCAACACGCTGCCACTTTGGCCTCTTGTACAAATGCTAGCGCTGCAATTGATGCTTCTTGCGTTTTGAAGATTTGTGATGATCTGATCACCAGATGACGTGACCTACTCTCGCCGTTTTTTTCCTTTTCAGCGACTTGCACCACCGGCCGCACTGATTTCTTTTTCTTTCGCTCTGGTGTGACGCCGCCGATATTTTTGTTCTGTACAGCTCGCTCTGGCAGGGACTAGACGAGTTGTTCCTTTCTTCCACGCGCGATGCAGACGGGAAAGCAAGGCTGGTCAGCCGGCGAACGCATGTGGAACAAGTGAACAACAGACGCAAGCACGCCGCCGAACTATTTTTACGTCGCACGGCCAAGACGCTCAGGTCGCAAGAAAGGTTTTTTATTTCTTTGTGTCTAACAGTACTCTAAACAAAAGAGTACAAACCCTAATTTCCAAGCACTCCATAAACAGGAGACAACCCCTCTTATTTATAAGAAAACCCTAGCAGAGTTCGTATGCATGTCCACTTGGCCCAACATGGCCCAATACATGCAAACTACCTCAAAGCGACATAAGCGCACGCTGCACGCCCACCTGCCATACTCACGTGACTAACACTTTGCACGCTCATGGCCACCTGCCATACACACGTGACTAACCCTTTGCACGCGCATGGTCACCTGCCATACTAACGTGACTAACTAGCAACCATGTGCACCGTTCTCTAGTCCGAACGCCTCGCATGACATCCTCGACCACCAAGACCTCGATTCCTCCCTGAACCTAGTCCCGAACCTCAATTCCTCCATGAACCTAGTTCCGGTCCCGTCACCGACCACGTTCGACCTCAAGCAACACCTGCACATGAACAAACACACAACTGCAGGTATGCGAGCACAAGTCCACGACTTGACTCAAGATCAATCCATGCAACCACTCACACGAGCGCATTGCATCAAGCAAAACAACAACCATGCTATCACAAGCATATCAAATAATTATTTGAAACAGCACATGCACATGCACCACACATGCCATGAGAACAACCACTTTGCAATACCAAATTCATCATTAAGCTAATTTTTCATCACATGATTTCACAATAATAAAAGCCCCAATTCATAGCCAGGCGTACACCGTTACAACGTCCGATGCCAACACCTCGGTGATGACACCTCCCTCGAGCAAACCTATATCCGGAATGCCCGTGCTACAACTGCCTACCAATGTGCAAAGCTAATTCCCAAATAATTTAATAAGTTAAGACTGTCCCATTCCAGTACTTGTGGATGTACGGTTATACTTGGATCATGCAACACTACGTTCGGTCCTCAAAGTGACATGGGCGATACTCCCCCTATCTACGTGCATTATTAATTGCACTTCCGGCTATTGCCAATAATCACCCACGTCGAAATCATAGTTTGACTTTCAGAAAGAATAAAACATTAGAACCACAATATTCCATCAGGTTCAAGATTGAAGTTCATCAGGTTCATCATTTTTATTCAATATGTCAAATATTCATTACGAACAATAAAACCATCTGTTCGTATCCCAGTCTAAAGCAGGGCTAAGCATATGCATGTAATACTCGAATATACCCATTTTGACATCAATTGTCTATCCACGAGCTAGGGTTATCAAGGTTCACATATCAATGCCAATTGAGAAAGTTTATCAATGATAAGGTATATCTACCAGTACCCAAATATAATTTTATGGAACATAGCATTTGCAAGCAAGTTTTAATCAACATTTTAGTTAATTATGAAAAATTAGGATCAATATGATCAAGGGGTGCTTGCCTTGCTACTTGTTGTCTTTAGCGACGAGTTGAAGACATCATCTTGAGATTGTCGATGACGAAGTCCGAGACGTCGGATTCTACACGTCGCATAACGGAAAAGATAGCAAATAGCAAATAACACTTTCAATAAGGGCAAAAGGAAATCAGATAGAAAATCAAATAACAAACATTACACAGAACAAGCATGCGAGCGTGCTATTTTTACATTACAGTCTTAACTACTGATTAACAGTTGGACACCATACTCCTATTCTTTATGATTCATTCTTATTTTATTTTACGAATTCAAGAAGCTAAGATTGTTTATATCAATATAAATTATGACATAAAACCACAGGGTGGAGGCAGGTATAACTTGCATTATTGAATTTAAGTAATAACAGACATCAGCAATTAATCACTAGTGCATGCATGGTTCAATTTAAGCAAATGTCAGGCATCTAACAATTAATCATTATTGCAGGTAAACCTTAACTTATAGTATTGATTATTGAGCAAAGTTATTGACTTATATATTATGGGCTTTTAGGGTTCATGGTGCGCATGGTTATGTTTTGAATAGGATTCAGATGCAAAGCAAATTGTAATAGAATTACTTCTACATAGTGAAACAGTCTAGCTTTAGGAAAACATTCTAGAACTGGTTCTATAGATACTAGTACTTATCGGTGATATCTTAATCATTCTTTAAGTTATGGATAGCTATACCCTAGGTTTGCGTCTAAACACGATATGTAATCATTCTTACAGATTAATAGGGTCTTGTCTTTAAGGATATTTCAATATTAGTTCTATAGCATTTGGGTCATATTAGCTCATCTATTAAATTATGTTACATCTATTATATGGAAACATATGTTAACTAAGGGTTAAAGGTACAGTATGACTAGAACCTGATGTACAAATTGAAACTATCATAGACTAGGGTTGAATCTAATCATTTTCGAAATATTACATAATCTTGTATTATGATTCATCCCTAATAGGTTCTATATGCACTATTGCTCACATGTGTATCTCAATTATACTAGTATTTGATTAGCATGATTATTCACTAACCTAATCCAGATCTAATCAATTATAAAATATTCTTACATGGCTAGGTATTACGATTTCATAAGGGAGTCTAGGAACTTCTTCTATGTATTATAACTACTCAAGTCTTCATGCATTGAATAATAATCTATTTATAAGTTTGGTTCAAACAAAGGTTAATCTTTGAATATGATCTAAAACAATACTTAAGGTCACCAATTATTAAAATATAAATGATGCATGGTACACCCTAAGTATTTTTGCAGAATCATGTTCTCTACAGTCTAACTAGCATAACAAAACAAGTTTCATATTATTTGGACTTATTTTAAGTAAGTTATGATTATTCGAATCTTTATCATATTGAGAACAAACCCTAGTAGAAAATAATACAAATCAACTTCAAATTTAAATATAATTGCAAATTTATATAGAATATTCTACAAGGATTCAAATAAAATAAGTTCCATTTAACTTGGAGTTTATTTGCACAGTTTCTACACGTAGCTAGTTTTAGACCAAAAGATACTCCCTCTTTTAACTTCCCAGTTATAATCGAGTCAGCCAAAATAATTGGTAATTAATATTGAACAAGTTTATAACTTCTATGAACTTAATCATTTAGCTAGCCACTGTTTATTTTAGTTTCATCTATAACAGAACAAAAAGACTACTTGACATTTTATAATGGAATATTATTTTGAGCCTGTGATATTTGCATGACATGATATATGTATATGCTTACTTTCTGTACATGGAAGATAAAGCTATATAGGAACTTGATTCAACTAAAGTTAAACACCGTATTTTTATAGGATTAAATGCTCTGGACCCATAAAACACATACTAACTAGTTTCTCGTCTATTATCATTTATTTGGGAAAGACAAGCATATTGATTGTTATATATATGGATGATAAAACTATAAATGAACTTGGTTCAATCTAAGCTAAACACATACATTTTAATTAAGTCATAACATTTGAATTAGAGATTAAGCCATATCAAGTTCCTATCTTTTGATTTCATATTAACTAAATATTGATCTAGTTGGGATTAATTATCAAAGAGCTAATTGAAAGTGTTACTACTTACTGTACCTTGGGGCAACCTTGTCAGAGAGAACACAGGGAGCAAACTCAGGATATAAGAGCATCTCCAAGAGGGGCCCTAAATATGGCCCTAACTTGAATTATAGGGCTTTCAGGGGAAAAGATCAACTCCAACAAGGACCCTAAATTGTTAAAATTTATCAAATTGTTTTAGGGCCCATGGGAGAGTAGCTATATTTAGCAACTCTGTGATTGAGCCCTATCTTCATTGAGTTTTAGGGTCTAATTGCTGGAGTGAATATTTCATTGGAGCCCTAAATCCAATTAATTGGGGTCCTAAATTAAAATTTAAGGCTCATTTTTAGGGCCCTCTCTTGGAGATGCTCTAACAGAGAAGGCGCCATGGACAGGGAGCTCGGTCATGCCTTGGCCGTCCGCGGTTTGAGCACAAGGAGGAGGATCCGACCACCAAAACGGAACCCTGTGGTCACGACGGTGCCATAGGTGGTCTCGGCCGAGGCTAGGACAGCCCATGGTGGCGGTGCGACGGCGAGGAACAGAGGTGCAAGATAGCTCATGGTGGTGGCTCAATTCGGTGGAAGAACAAAGAAATGAACATGGGGGTTTTGATCTTGGATGGATAGAGATGCTTCATGCCCATTTAATTGAAAAATGGTTAGCTAATTGAGGAGCTAGGTTGAAATGGGGAATTTCGGCCATGGAGAAAATTGGAGGAATTGAAGGTGTTTCCAAAGGAATTGATGCTTGATTTTGGAGGAGGAGATGCTAGGGAGGATGGGGAAGCTTCATAGTTGATCATGGTTGGTTGGAGATTGATTCTTGCTTTGATTTGTGTCCAAAATGAGAGAGAAACAGAGGGTGCTGTTATATGGCTCGAGCTGGGCGTGGGGAGGAAGGAGAAGGCTCTTACAAGTGGGCCCCACGCAAATAGAAGGCAACTAAGTCGGTTTGCAGACAGATCAGCGAAAAGATATTTAATCGGGTGGCCAGATCACGTCTATATTTTTCGTAGATTTTCTGGAGAGTCCTGGATAAGTTATATTCCTACTGTAAAAATTTGAGAAGCTAATTCATTTCAATTATTTAATTAAAATTCTGACAATCAGGACTGTACAGAATTTTTATTTCGGAATTTGATTTTATTGAGGGACTAATTCAACTTATAAATTTTTGAAACTTTTAAAAAAGGTTTATAATGTTGTCAGGGACATTCAAAAAAAATTTCAAATCTTAAAATTTAGTATTTATTTTTTAATAATTCTTTTACTCCATTTTGCTGATTTTCAGGATGGGAATAAATAAATATGAATAAATAGGAAAATCAATTATTTATTTTTGTAAATTTGTGTGGATGAGGATAAGGTTACTGAGCTCACATGGTAAAAATCCTAGATGCTTTAAAGGTGTAGAAATTTCTCTAAAATTCTGGCAAGGGCTGGTCAAGGATAGGGTTTCACCATTAATTGATTTTATAAACTTGCAATTGGGTTCACACTCTCCTTTTGACCAGCCAAAGTGGTTTCTAGAGTACTCTAGGGTTATCCCAAAATTTACTATGGTAATTTTAATCTTTTACCATTTTACCATTTTATCTTTTACCTCTTTATCTTTTACTTCTTATCTTTTTATCAATTCCCTTTTCAAAGAAGGAAAATCAATAAGTGGTTTTAGAATTTCAGAAAAGATGTTTATTCAAAAATTAAAATCATATTTGAATTTCATTTTAATAATTTGTTCTTTTGGAAAAAAAATTTCCAAATCGAATTTACTCTTTATCCAGTTTTAGGAAAAAGATATGAGGATATCAAATTTCAAATTAAATTCTTGATTCCAATTTAAAATTTCTATTTGATTTTATTTTTAAATCTTAGATTTTTATTTTTCTAATTTTTTGAAAATGTTGGGATGTTACATGGATGGACCTCCACATAGTCCTTCAATCTCCCCCTTGATGAGATATTGACAAACCACACAAAAAGCATAATTTTGAGTTTGAAAATAAATAAGAATGCAATTTGATTGCAAAAATTATATTTGGTCCAATTAAAAGAGAAAGCAAGCTCATGACCAAATAGATGAGAAGATTTTCAGAGCTCAACGCAAGAAATTTTTTTTTTTTG
Source organism: Rhipidocladum racemiflorum (assembly GCA_036346355.1). Classification (NCBI taxonomy): domain Eukaryota; kingdom Viridiplantae; phylum Streptophyta; class Magnoliopsida; order Poales; family Poaceae; genus Rhipidocladum; species Rhipidocladum racemiflorum. The sequence goes on from CM070572.1 coordinate 64,788,273, forward strand.
ACAAGAGCTCCAAAATCCAAGAAATCTCTCAAAAAAACTCAATATTACTCATGATCCAAATGCAAGGACAATTGTTCAATATGATAATGAGAATGCATTTCTTTTTTTAAAAAAAATTCTTCCCTCTAAGATGTCTTTTATATGTTTTCTCCCCCTTTTGGCAATATAGGCATCAAGAGAGCAATTTTTGGATGAAATGCAGCCTAGAATAGCTTTGAGGATTATGCAAGTGACCACTTTGACAAAGTATGACACCAAGCTACTCAAGTTTAGATTATGTCATCCTAAGTCATATCCAGTAGCATATTTCAATTTTTGCTAACTAGCTCGAAAGAAGTTATACTAATTTTGCATGATTTCAACAATAGCAACACTTAGCACAATTTCAAGACTAGAAGCAAAGTCAACCTAACGAGCAAATGGATATACTAGAGTTCAACCTAGTCAATACTTTGGGAAGCTACAAGACCATTAGAGAACCCTCATGCTCAAACATCTCTTTAAATGCAAATTTATAGATTAATGCTCATCAAGCAGTATAGAGAGTTAAGCCTAGTGAAGCACATCCTCTTCTAGGAGCCATCGACAACGGCTTCCTAAGCTTCACCCTCCTCTGCAAACCTTTGAGGTGTAGAGAGTTTATCCTAGTGAAACACAACCACGACTATGAGCCATCGACATAGGTCTCCTAGGTGTCACTCTCTTCCTCTAGTCTATTTTGCATTTTTCAATTTTATTGACTCAAGCCATATTCAACCATCTCTAGCAAGAAGCTTAAAAGAGTGGTTTTGGTTATACATAATTCATTCCAAGTTCATCCCAAGTGCAATGGGAAGCAGTCTTGAGAATGAAAAGTGTTGAGTTCAATTTTAGTACAAATAAGTCAATTTTTTATCATTTTAGCACATAGATTCATGAGCATGTTGAGGATTCTAGAATGAAACAGTATAGCTAAACCAAGTTGCTCTAGGGACTCTAGTAGAAACCCACTATTTCACTAAGCATGGCAAAAGCATCTAGTGAAGAAATATAGCAAGTAAAAGCTAAGTTTCATCATGTTTTCAAGAATGATCAGTTTTAATTGTTGTGGGGAGCCGCCCAGACCGTCCTCGGGCTATTTGAATGCTCGATCATGTTATCGGATTTGGAGGCTAGCAACGGATCGCCGATGGCGCTCGCAATGCTAGCACCCAAGCCCAATTGAGACAACAGTGAGACCATTCGAATAACTCGACAACAATCCCGGTATTCCCCTGGTATGCGACCCGAAGCTCGCCCAGGATCGCCCCGCATACTGGTTTCCATTGCCATATCAACTCAATTTGCATAAAGGGGGCAACGAACCCAAAACCTCACGACCAAAACGCAACCGCGGAAGCACAACAAAACGACTAAAAACCAAAGCACAAAGACAAACCCGACAACCAAACACGACAAGAATTCACAACAACAGATTCTAACCCGCAAAACAAACAACAAGAAGATCCTACCTAAGCTCGGGATTTCTACAAAATTTCGGCATGATGCCTCTAGAAGAGAGGACATCCACCCAGCAGACAAAAGAACAATTAATATATCCACACATGACACAACAACAACAAAGCATAATGATCGACATGGATAGGAACAACATAATAAGCATGAGATGAGCACCAAAATACATCAAGGTTCAACCACGCAAGAAGCCAAGTATTCAAGCCTAGACATAACATAGCTTAAGGCTAACTATACAACAAAAGAACGCACAACAACCAAATTAAACCAAAAGTAAGACATCTCCGGAAGTGTCCTGCCCCTGAACACTTCCGGGCATTTACAACGTCACAAGTAGCCTCTACTCGGTGCCCCGCCCGGTCACCGAGAGGCAGTACGGACAGAACTCACATTCGTCCTGATCCTCACTTGAAAACCACAAAGCAGAAGCATGAGTACAAAAGGTACTCGCAAGACTTTCCCGTGGTCCATATATGACCGACTCGAAAGAATATGCATTTGGATGTAGCAAGGAGTAAGCTTAAGGTAAAAGTGCGGAAAAGCTTAACTTTGTTGCATAATGACATACCACTACTCCATTCTCAAATTTTATAGCACTTATGGACAGCACCTATTACTAGAGTAAAATTTGAAATTTAACATTAAAGAGAGCAAGTAATTTCATAAGCAAATGTCAACATCAAGTATACCAACTAACTTCAAGTTTTAGTTGTTACTACGTTGAAATGTCGGATGATACAAGCGTGCTTATATCCGATATCGCGGCAATTCGAATCATTTTCTCAACCCTACAAGGGATCATCAATCGCACGACATGTGCCACAAGGGAACCTCATGTCAATCCTCCTCCCATCCATACATATTCGTTGAGCCATCTTCATGCGGTTCGAGCACCTAGCACCCCCTCGAGCGGCCCAAGCCTCGCTTGGCCCTCGAGAGTCGGCCTAAGCCTCGCCCTCAACCATGTCCAACCGCATGAGGGCATGACCCATCGAACAGTATGCGATGAAAAAATGGCTTACCGTACCATTATATCGGGCATGCGATCAACAAGCTGTGCTCAATCAACATGGCAAACAATAGATCGGTCCTTAACCGACACAAGCGAGACTACAACACTTGAGTCTCCACACCCAAATGATCCAACCTTCTCGCCTGGTCTCAATTTCACATTTCTAGACATAACCCTATCCATTGCAGCCCAATAGTATGAAATAAGTATTCTCAAGTGATGGAACCATCCACCACTTGGCCCATACCCGACATCTAAGCAAACTATACATGGACACAATATAATTACCCATATACTAGCTCCAAGGGAGGTATTCAACAAATGTGAAGGAGTGTATGTGCAACAAATGGGATCTAATACCTTTCCCACAATTAAACTCCTAATGCATGACTTAGCCATCCAATAAGCAATTGATTCACTAAAATAAAGTTACATATAAGGTTGAATATGCTTAGGTGCTTGCCTTGAGCTTCTGCCGGATTTTCAATCACAATTTGCTCCTAGTGTTCCCCCTCAGCCACGGCCACGCCAATCACCGCGGTTTCATTCTCTACACGATCACAATGTATGCAAAATGAGATGCATGCCATGCTTATGAAATGGAAACGACAATTAAGAACACATGATGCTCCAAAAATGCAAGCATTCATCAAACAAAAATGAAAGTGCAAAGGTTAACACTCCAAATTAATAGCCAAGTAACATTTGGAAGTGCTCTACACTTGACGAGTACCCGCACCATGGGTATCCTCAGCGGCCCAAAAAGACGCACGGGCCGACCCAGGCCGATCAAGGCCCGAAGTTACTACCGCCGGGTAAGGTCCGAAACCACGACCTGGTCTCCGATATCCCGGAGAAGCGACGGCATTTATTGCATATCGGGCGCATTAAATGCCGGCCATAATGACGACGACGCAGCGGCACAAGTTCCCGACCCCCGCATTTACTACGAGCGGCGCGGCAACTACGACGACCAGCAGCAGGGCAGGGGGAGCCGGCGGCCAGTCCTATCAGCCCGCCACTTTCGGACAACCGAGAGCACAGTCTTTTCCTCTTTTTTCCAAACCAACAGTGTAACCTCCCACCTCGCCTATATAAAGGCGGGAGGGGGAAGCGTGTAAGGGGACGAACAAGAAAGGAGAATCAATACGATCCAACTCATACGAACTGGAGTAGGGACGTTCTGCCCGAACCAGTATACATCTTGTGCTCACCCGAGTCAAGCCGTTCGAGGAGGGGGAGCGTGCACCCCCGTCGACCTATACAAATTTACTAGCCGGTGCCCCGAACACCGACAACACTATTCCAACAAAAATCATAACATTTGTAGCAAATTCTGAAATCTGAATATAGCAAGCACACTACCCACTTTGGTTTTGAACCCAAATCTGAATTTTTCAGAACAACAAGCAATTCAAACGAGCATATCTATTTATCTACTCAACCAATTTGAGCGATTCCAGTTTGTAATTGAACATAAGAACAATGCCTACACATACATCTACCCCCAATTTACCATCCAATGCTTTAACTTGCCCAAATTCATAAAAGAACAGTACTCTGTACAAAATGCACAAATCTGGACAGATTTCACCAAAATGACCATAACTTCTACAAGGTTTGATGAAATTGAGTGCTTCCAAGTTCTAACGAAACTTAAGAGGCATATCCACAACTTAGATTTGGCTAAATTCCCATCCATTGCATGTAGAACTCCCAGTCCGGCCAGGAACAGAGAGCAACATTTTCAGTGCCTTATTCTGAATTTCAGAATAGCTAGCTATTCAAAAGAGTATAACTTTTTAATCCCACCACCAAATTGAGTTCTACCAGTTTCTAATTGAGCATAGGAACCTTACCTACAATTCCCACTATCCCTAATTGAACATCCATTACTTTAACCCACTCAAAACCGAGCAAATTAGCCGCTCAGCCGAGTTAATCCAGCTTCTGGATAGTAAGCACCAAATTAGGCTTAACTTTCAGCTAGATTAACGAAATCGAGTGATTCGGTTGGAAATGAAAGATAATTTGATTATCTACAACTAATTCTTCAGCTGACCAAAGATATGAAGCTTCTAACTTGCTCCACAACACGAAAAACAGAGGCTATAAAATCTGCTCGAAATTTCAGAACAAGCCACAAACCGTAATCTTCAATTTCCCCCAAAATCTCCAAACCCTAGAGTACCAAATCTGCAAGAACTCCACCCAAACCCTAGGAGTACTCCAATCCAAGCTAAGGGAAGAGCCATACCTCACCATCCCACAAGGGGGACCAAGGAGAAAGATGAGGAGGGAGGCTCGGCAAGGGGAGATGGCAGGGGCGCCGGTTGGAGGAGCTGCTGGCTTGGAGTCCAAGGTGCAGCAATGGAGGGAGGCCTCCCCCCACAAGGAGCTCAACCAAGGGATGGAGCTTGGCTTGGGGGCTGCACGTTTTGGGAAAAGAAAAGAAAGGGGTGGCTGTTGTTTTTTTGCATGTGTTGTTGCTTTATGTTTTACATTGCCAACCCACAAGGAGACTAAGTGTTATGGCTAAGTCCCCAAAATTTCAGCACATGGATTCAATCTTTGAGCCATGAATTAATTTAGTGCTTGATGTTGGTTTGGCAAGAAAACTCAACCAAGTTGTAGAGGAAAGGTTTTAATTCCATTTTACTAACTTGCACATCCTAGATCATTATAGATCTCTAATTACGAGGCTCTAAACTTTGATAAAAATCACATTTGCAGTCTAAAATTTTCTGGCTCTAAACTTTCAGTTAGGTTTGGGACACTTCTAAATGGCATTTTAGGATATGCTCGAGAGTTAGAGATTGGTCTCGGCTAAAGATTGGTTGGTGTTAATGCTAGCCGCATGAGCCAAATTTAAATTTGGGGCCTTGACAATTGTTCGCTAGTTTAAACATGATACACCAGATTAGATATGACCTAGACTATCAAGGATCTTCATGAAAGTAGCTAGGTGCAACATACCACAGTTTTATCATTTGCATAAAAGACAAAGCTCGAAAATGAAAACAAGTCTATATGCAATGCAAGAAAGTCAGTTCCAAACTCCCCCTCAACAAGTGAGTCAGTTTTAAGCACAAATCTGATTCAAGTTGAGTTATTAGCAATTTTGATTCTAGGAAATAAAGAGGAACTCAACTGAAACCAGAAAGACAGAAATGAGAAGAGGGAAACAAGAAACTGACAACTAGGTGATCTAAGAGCATAGAAAAAATGGTAGAGACCACTATGCTCAAACTCGCTCTCACCTTCCCCATATGACTTACAAAGAAAAACTAGCTCTCAAACTCCAGCCCAGGAGCAAACACAGACCTTGTCTACACAGGGGGCCCAACACTTGCTAGACCTACAAGACTGTGAGTGAGCTCAACCGAGAAGAGAAGAGAATATCATCCTAAATCATAAGATGAGAGGTCCATGTCGAAGCATGCCAGAAGTCTAGATGAAGTGGACTTAACAAAATTTAAAACAGCCCAAAGATATCCAGAAGAAACAGAAGGGAAATGTTGAATATACACAAATAAACATATAATACACATCAGCTTCCCCTCAAGATATGTCATATGGGCTCATAATCCCAAGCCCCCCTCTCAAGGCAACAACCTAGAGCTATCCAAAGGCTTGGTGAAATTGTCAGCCAACTGGTGGTCACTCTCCATAAACTGGAGCACTATGTCACCCTTCTCCACATGGTCTCTAAGGAAGTGATATCGAATATCAATGTGTTTGGTCCGAGAGTGCTGCACTGGGTTCTTATCAATGTGAATGGTAGATGTGTTATCACAGAAAAGTGGAACACAATCTGTTGCTAACCCAAAATCCCGCAAGGTCGATCTCATCCAGAGAACCTGGCTACAAAAACTGGCTGCAGCAACATATTCGGCCTCAGCGGTGGATTGTGCAACACCGGACTGCTTCCTAGAGGACCAAGAAATAAGAGAAGTGCCAATGAATTGGCAACTACCAGATGTGCTCTTCCTATCTATCCTGTAGCCAGCAAAGTCTGCATCGGAAAAGGCTCAAAGGGACAGACTGAAGGAGGAAGAGTACCAGATACCATAATCAATGGTAGCTCGAAGGTACCTGAAGATGCGCTTTACCGCCTGGCGGTGAGAGGCATGAGGAGAATCCTGAAATCGAGCACAAAGACATACAGAGAAATGTATGTTAGGTCTTGAGGCAGTGAGATACAAGAGGGAGCCGATCGTTCTTCGGAACTCCTGATCAACTGGCTCACCACCCTCGTCGGGCTCGAGGACAGCAGTGGTGACCATATGAGTCATAACTGGCTTCCCGTCAGACATGTCAAAGCGCTTCAGGAGCTCTCGAGTGTACTTGCCTTGATGCAAGAATGTACCCTCCCGTGTCTGCTTGATCTGGAAGCCAAGGAAGTAACTCAACTCGCCCATCATGCTCATCTCGAACTCAGTACTCATCACATATGAGAACTGAGTAAAGAGCGAATGCAAGAAACCACCGAAAATGATGTCGTCGACATAGATCTGGACTAGGAGAAAGTTTGAATCAGAATGTCTAATGAACATAGTCTTGTCCACTTGACTCATAAGAAAACCATGACTCAAGAGGTAGTACTTAAGCCTCTCATACCAAGCTCATAGAGCTTGCTTGAGTCCATACAAATCTTTGGAAAGCTTAAATACAAGGTTAGGGTACTTGGGGTTCTCAAATCCTAGAGGCTGTCTGACATACACCTCTTCCTCAATAAAGCCATTGAGGAATGCACTCTTGACATCCATCTGATAAAGCTTGAAACCCTTGGATGCCACGAATGCGAACAGGATCCTGATGGCCTCTAGTCTAGCTACAGGGGCAAAATTCTCCTCGAAGTCGAGACCCTCGACCTGAGTGATACCCTGAGCGACTAGCCTAGCCTTGTTTCGAACTATAACCGCATCCTCACTCTGCTTATTTTTTAACAACCATTTGGTCCCAAGGATGTTGTGACCAGAAGGGGGCTCGACAAGCTTCGAAACTTTGTTCCTCTCGAAGTTTTCAAGTTCCTTATGCATAGCATTAATCCAAGATTCATCAGATAATGCATGAGAAACATCCTTCGGCTCAAAAGAGGTAACAAATGCTACCTAGACCCAAAACCCACACACATAATGGGTTTTCTTGCATGGTTTTCAAATCATACTACCTAGACCCGCTAAACTATCAACTAAACTGCAATCCAATGGCCCTCATCGATCCTCGCAGCATCTAGCTAGTATCATCGCCATTTCTTGTCTTATTTGACTTGCCCGGACTTCGTCTCCGATCGTCTTTCGTCGATCTTCGACCGTCTGGACCTCCGGTGCACCTTGTCTAGTCCCGGTCATCCTGCGCCTCACCATGACCTAGCACCGTCGTCCTGCAATCATCAAATACAAGGAAAACCCATCACATAGCAATGTCCAACAATATGCAATAATCATTCAATTGCACACAATTAGTCATGTCTCATTCATCAGTTAGTTCTACCGCCAGCCAAAGGCCGGTAGTACCATAGGAAGCTAACACAACTCAAATTGCTTCCTTTTGAATTCCAACTCAAATCAAATTCAAACATGAGCACACCTTGCTCAAATAAAGTCAAATACTCATCACAAACTTGGATGGACCTCCACATGGTCCTTCACGGTTCGAAAATTTTTTGATTCAAAAAACTTTTAACTCAAAAAGTTTAGATTTAAAATTCAACTCGAAAAGTTTTCAATAAAACATTTTCAAATCAAAATGTTCTAACTTGGAATTTTTAAATAAAATTTTTTAAATTAGACAACTAAAAAAATTCAAACACAAAAAATTCAAATAGAAAAGTTTCAACTCCAAAAACATTCCATTCAAAAACTTTTAGATCAAAATTTTCTACTCAGTAAACTTTTTGTTCGACAAGTTTCATTTAAAAAAGTTTCAAAAGTGGTTAAAAATACTTGTTTTCAGAAACTTGGGAAGAACATTTGAAATATAGAAACTATTTTGGGTTTTAGGATGTAAGAGCCCAAAATTTCCACCAAATAATTATGGAGATGCTAAATTATTTTCCTACAATTACTATCGATTTTCTAAATTTTTTGGCCTTTCTAGAATTTTTTGCATTTGAAGAAAATGACTTTCCATTTTTAACTATTGGCTATGGATTTCCAATTTAAAATTTAAATATGAACAAGGTTTGAAAATATTTTATTTAGGTTCTAGAATCCGAAGTGCCTCCCTAAAAAGTTTTATGAATTTTGGAGTTGGGTTCAAATTTTTGCAAAATCAAATACTATAGTTTATATTAAAGCGAGGTGATGAATGCATTTATAATAATAATCCAGAATTGATAAAATTCTAGGAAATTTACACTAACACCAGTACTATGTTAGAATCGTCCACAATACTTTTCATAAATTTTGGAGCCCCATAGATATGGCTGGAAATTCAAACAAAGGTACTGCCCAAAGACCTAATTTCAAAATGCATCCCTTCCTCTCACTAATAGTTTGGGCCCGCATGTCAGCCCACTCATGTCACTGACATGTCGGCCCCACTAATCAGCCATGCACCACCACCCAAACCGTTTCCCCTTCACACCTTCCATGAGCGAAAATGTCATTTCGCCATTACGCCTTTTCTCTTCCCTTCCCTTTCCTACTACTCACAGTCGTGGCCCACACATAGGCTTTGTCTTCCATGGAGCCCTGCCATGGCTGCACCACAAAGCTTCATGCCTGTGCTCGCCTTGTCACCTCGCCCGCCTGCCTGTGCCCTATCACGTTGCCTCAACTTCGTATCCACTGTCGTTGCTTCGCTGCTTGAGCTCCCTTGCATGCGAAAGGCGAGCATCTTGCTCACAGTTGAGAGGATTATGACTAGGAACATCACCACTCCTCACCTATTTAAGCTTTACCGTTCTATCCTTCGGCTTCTCCGTACAATGTCGAGCCCATTTCACCCCTCTTGCAGTGCCTCTTCACCCCTGAGCCACCCGAAAGTCACCGTTGTCTCGAGCACTAGTGTGTGCACGCCGCCATGCTCCACTAAAGTAGCACCTCATCTTGGTGAGTTATGGCCTCAACACCTGCATCACCATGCATTGTTTCCCTTCCTCTTTAAGATCTCACTTGATTTCACATTTCGTGTAGTGTGGCCCCAGATTCGAGCTTTCTTCTTCATCTCCGACCAACACAATTGTCGAGTTTTCCTCCCCTTTCTGGTGAGTTCTAGCCTTGATCATGGTCCTTTTTAGCTTGTTCATGATGTAGTGAAGCTAATGGCACACTTCTTCACTAGTTCTCTTTGGACTTAGCTATCACCGTGAAGCTCACGCTGCATTGTTGCTTGCCATTAGCTAGTCTCTCTAAGATCTCTCCATCGCCTTTGATAGCACCTAGGTAGTCATGGTGAGCCCTTGAACCTTCCACATCATTCAATTTAGGCAAGCATGGCCATTAGTGCCACCTATGCTCTTGCTTTGTTTTACATCGCCACTCTCTATGTTCCCAACGTTACTCCGTATTATCACCTCCGGCCATCTCCCTGGTGTCGGTGTACTCTACACCAGGGTGCCCACTTCACCGCAGTAAGGGTGCAAGGTGGTCGCCCAGCATCAGCAAGGTGGTCGCCCAGCGGACAGGTGGCGTCCAGGCCACGCCGCTGGCGGTCAGCAAGGTGGTGGCCCAGCGGACAGGTGGCGTCCAGGCCACGCCGCTGGCGGTCAGCAAGGTGGTCGCCCAGCGGACAGGTGGCGTCCAGGCCACACCGCTGGTGCTCAGCTCCTGAGGCCCCCTATTGGTTTGCGCCACCACACAGAGGATCAAAGGCATTTAATGCGTATCGTGCGCATTAGATGGGGGTAATGAAGGCCACATTGTGACGGCGCATGTTCCCAACACGCGCATTTATTACGGGTAACGTCATGGCGAAATCCCCCCCCCCTTGGCGAGGCGGGCGGAGCCGACAGGCACGCGGGGCCTAAGGCCGGGGTGAAGTCAGCTATGTCAGAGCATTAAGTGTGACGCAAGAATAGTGACAGGTGCATTAAATGTGGTATGGCAATGTAATGAGTGTGGTACATTGATGTAAGCTCCCATGCGCCCCAGCCAGCCCAAGTATAAAAGGAAGCCGGGGTGCATGGGAGAGAGGGTTCAATTGATTCGGTTCGGTTCTTCAACCTCTGAAGAGCGGTTCTGTCTATTTGGATTGTCTCAGTTTCCCCCACGAATACAAGCAAGAACGGATAAGCAGGACTAGGGCTATTACTCGTTAGGAGGGCCCGAACCTGGGTAAACCCAAGCGTCCCCGTGCAAGCTTCGCTATTGATTCCTTTTCTCCATCTTTCGAGCGATCTCCATGAAAGCCCCCTGTTCGAACTTCATATACACCCGATCCGGAGGTGTCTATTGGCTCTTACGCCGACAGTGGCATGCCAGGTAGGGGGCTCGGTGGCTAGATTGCACTTTCTTCTTCAACCTTCTCGCGAAGCTTGCAAGAAGCTTTGGCGGTCGTCGGCATGGCAGATTCACGTTCCAAGCACGGCGACCTACCTGAAGAGAGCAGTACTCGTAGCCGATCCCGGCGCCCGGCCAAGGCGTCGGATCTCCCGGGTCCCTCCATCCTGGGAGGGACACGTGTTGCTTCCGCGCTCGGAGGACAGCCCGTCCGACGGCGCCTGTTGATGGGAGACGACACCCCAGCGTGGAATCTTCATGCGGCCCGGCTGCTCCTCGATCACCCTCCAGTTACGCTAGGGGGTGAAACCTCGGCCGCTCCATGGCTGCGAGACATCGCCCGCCTAGTGGATGCCGCCCAGCAGCAAGTAGATGTGGCAACCCAACCGGGCGCTTCCGGCGTTTGGCGGCAGGACGTGCGTGCGATCGATGCGCAGGCTTCCAGCCGCCCCAGCAAAGTTTTTTCTGGCCACGAGGGCCGGGACAAAGGGAAGGGTGCGCAGGTTGCAGCCCCCTCGGATATCGGGGGACGTACACATGCTCCCACCCCTTCTCGCGGTCCCCCCAAGCCGGCGAGGGACCATGAGGATCTAAGGGCCCATCTAGACGAAAGGCGGCTCCAGCGCGATGGTGACTTGCACAATGCCCTTAGGGGGCATCGTGAGCATGCGCAACGTCGCGCTGGCCGCCCGACGCCTAGCGGTCGGGGGGAGATCTCGCCCCTGACTCCAGGGAGAGTGTAGACTTGCACTCCTCGACCCCCTCTCGGGGCCGAGGAGCGGGCAAGCGACGCTGCTCCCCCTACAATGTTGGATGTCAGGCGTTTTCCCTCCGCCTACGCCAAGCTGCGTGGCCAGAGAGATTCCGCCCTGCATCCATCGAAAAGTATGACGGTACCACCAACCCGGAGGAGTTCCTGCAGATCTACACTACGGTGGTGCGTGCCGCAGGAGGGTCCGAAAAGATCATGGCCAACTACCTCCCGACGTCGCTGACGGGCTCTGCCCGCTCCTGGCTGCTGAACCTCCCGTGAGGCTCCGTGCACTCGTGGGAAGAACTGTGCGACCTTTTCATCGCCAACTTCCAGGGCTCCTACACTCAGCCAGGCGCAGAGGATGACCTCCATGCCCTGGAATAGACAAAGGGGGAGTCCTTGAGGGAATTTATCCGGCGGTTCAGCCACTGCCGTAACACAATCCCCCGGATTTCCGAGCAATCGGTGATCATCGTGTTCCAGAGGGGGGTTCGAGATCAGAAGATGCGGGAGAAGATGGCTTCCCACACTATATCGACCACTTCCGAGCTGTTCTCCTTGGCGCATAAATGCGCCAGGGGGGCGGAGGCCCGGGTGCGCGCAACAAGGCCTTCTGGCCACATCGAGGCGGGAACCTCGAAAGCCTCCGATCACAAGAAGAAGAAGAAACGCAAGGAGGCCGGCGCCAGAGAGATCTGGTCACTGGGCCAGAAGCCAAGCCCTAGAGGCTCGACCGCCGTGACAGGAGGGGTGATCGCCGAGACCCGCGCGGCGACCACAGGGACCACCGTTCACCCCACCGAGAAGACGACAGGGGCAAACCCTACTGCCCCATCCATAGGACCAGCGGACATGATCTGGAGGATTGCTAGGTTGTGTCCAAACTAGTGGAACAACGACTCAAGGAACACCGCGAAGACGACCATGACGACGCGGGTGAAGACCCTGCTCCGCTGGCCTTTTAGCAAGCGGAGCACACGGTGGCATTCATTTACGGTGGCTCCGCCGCCTACTCTTCAAACTCGCAGTACAAGCAAGAGTTGAGGGAGGTGTGCGCCACCGTGCCAACCCCTGGGGCGAGCAGGTCACTGAAATGGTCGGAGAAGCCGATCACTTTCAGTCGAGCCGACCACCCGGAGAGCGCTTTCGGCCCGAGCCATCTTCCAATCGTGGTTTCTCCCACGGTCCGAAATGCGAGACTCGGGCGAGTGCTTGTTGATGGAGGAAGCTCCATCAACCTTATGTCAGTTGGGGCGTTCAAGGCACTCCAAATTCCCTAGAATGAGTTGCGCCCGGCCCCTCTCTTCTACGGAGTTGCCCCCGGGGTAGGCTTGACGCCCCTGGGACAAGTCCGGCTGCCCGTCACATTCAGAAGTGTGGAGAACTTCCGGATAGAGAGAGAGGAGAGTCAATTTTGAGGTTGCCGACTTTGACCTCCCCTACAACGCTTTACTTGGCCGACCAGCTTTGGTCAAGTTCATGGCGGCCACGCATTATGCCTACATGATGGTGAAGATCCCTGGGCCTGGAGGCCCAATTACTGTGAAGGTGGATCGGCTGGAAGCCCTGCGCCTCAGCAAGCAGGTGCTGGACCTGGCCGGCGCCACCTGCTCGGCCCGAGGCGAGGACGACTGCCCAGAGGTCCCCCCGGTCAAGGCCTACGCTTCACCCAGTCCCTCGGGTGAGGTGAAGGTGGTCCCCGTGGGTGAGGACGGTTCTGGTAAGGTCGTGAAGATCGGCGCCAACCTCAGCACCAAATAGGAAGACGCGCTTGTCACCTTCCTCCGGTCCAACCTAGATGTGTTTGCCTGGGAACCATCTGAAATGATCGGGGTCCCTAGGGAGGTGATTGAGCACCGATTGGCAACACTCCCTGGAGTACACCTAGTCCGGCAGAAAGTCCGAAGGCAGGCACCAGAGCGGCAAGATGCCATTCGGGATGAGGTGGAGAAACTGCTGCATGCAAGGATCGTACGGAAGGCCACCTACCCTGAGTGGCTGGCCAACCCCGTGCTTGTTAAGAAGTCAAACGGGAAGTGGCGGATGTGCATTGACTTCACCGACTTAACAAAGCCTGCCCAAGGACCCGTACCCTCTGTCGCGAATAGACGCCATCATCGACAACACAGCAGGGTGCGAGGTCTTGTGCTTCCTGGATGCCTACTCCGGCTACCACCAGATCAGCATGGCGTGGGAAGACGAGGAGAAGACTGCTTTTGTGACCCCTCTCGGCGTGTACTGTTATGTCCGAATGCCCTTCGGGCTGAAGAATGCTGGCTCAACCTACCAGCGAGCTATGCATCTTGTATTTGATCCTGATTGGAAGAAACCTTGAAGTGTATGTTGATGACTTGGTAGTGAAGACCAAAAAGACTGCTGGGCTTATTGAAGATCTAGAGGAGACTTTCTCCCACCTCCGGCAGTATTGTTTGAAGCTAAATCCCGAGAAGTGTGTGTTCGGTGTGTCGTCCAGAAAACTGCTCGGGTTCCTCGTTTCCAGTCATGGAATCGAGGTCAACCCAGAAAAGATCGCGGCCATCGAGCGGATGCAGCCACCCACACGGCTCAAGCAAGTATAGTGCTTAGCTGGTCGCCTAGCCTCTCTCGGCCGATTCATAGCCCGGCTGGGAGAAAGGAGCCTCCCCTTTTTCAAGCTGTTAAAGAAAACCGACCTCTTCGAATGGACTACAGAAGCACAACAAGCACTCGAAGATCTGAAGAAGTACCTCTCCTCCCCTCCGGTACTGGTCAGACGAAGTACCCAGGCGATCACCGAGTGGTCGCCACACTTGACCGGGAAGGCACATGGATGGATCTGATCCTGGCCTACCTGCGGGATCAAGTGTGCCCCGACGATGATGCGTCAGCAGAGAAGATAACACGAAAGGCCAAGTGCTATACCCTGGTGGGCAGGGACCTGTACCGCCGGGGTAGAAACGGGATTCTTCTGAAGTGCATCACTCGGGAAGAGGGGAGCAGTCTGCTCTCTGATATCCATGGAGGCGTGTGCGGGAGCCCTATGTCCAGTCGAACGATGGTTGGGAAAGCTTTCCGCCAAGGGTTCTATTGGCCAACCGCCCTCCAGTATGCTTGCGAGCTGGTGAGGAAGTGCGAGGCATGCCAGTTTCACGCCAAGCAAATCCACCGACCAGCCCAGGCTCTGCAAAACATCCCGCACTCATGGCCCTTCGCTGTTTGGGGGCTGGATATCCTGGGCCCATTCCCGCGGGCCACAGGGGGCTACACCCATCTGTTCGTCGTCGTCGACAAGTTTACCAAATGGGTGGAAGCTGAAGCAGTAAGGGCCATTACCGCCGCCGCTGCAGTCAAGTTCATGCAAGGAATCTTCATCTGCTTCAGGGTCGCCAGCCGCATCACCACCGACAATGGCACGCAGTTGACCAGTGCTGCCTTCTTAGGTTTCTGTGAAGAAATGGGCACCAAGGTTTGTTTTGCCTCGGTGGCCCACCCAAGGAGTAATGGCCAAGTTGAGCGGGCTAATGCGCTGGTGCTGAAGGGCCTCAAAACCAGAGCGCTTGATCGACTCCATAAGCGCGGAGCCCGATGGACTGAAGAGCTCCCAGTGGTATTGTGGTCGCTTCGTACCACCCCCAACTGGGCCACCGGAGAAACTCCTTTCTTCCTGGTCTACGGCGCGGAAGCTGTCTTGCCTTCGGAGCTGGCCTTGGGGTCACCGTGCGTCGCGGCGTTCACTAAGGAAGGCCAGGAAGATCTGCGTCAAGAGGAAGCCAATCTCCTGGAAGAAATGCGAGACCATGCAGCCTTGCGTGCTGCCTGGTACCAGCAAAGTCTCAAGCGGTACCACGCCGCCCGGGTCAGCGAGAGAACACTAGCAGTGGGCGACCTGGTCTTGCGCAGAATTCAGACGCATGCCATGTTGCACAAACTGTCTCCCCAGTGGAAGGGCCCCTTCAAGGTGGTCTCAGTCTCTCGCCCCGGGGCGGTCAGGTTGGCCACTGAAGACGGGGAGGAGTTGGCGAACTCCCAAAACATAGAGCTTCTGCGCAAGTTCTATCCCTAAAAATGGCTGTAACTGCAGAGCTGTGTGCCCCGACCAGCTGGACTGAGTTTTCCTCTCCTTGGCTAGTCGGGGGAAGCCTCTGTTTAATCAAGCATTCGGTTTTTATTCAAAGCAGTTATGATCTTCATTCTTGCGTAGTCGCCCTCGGTACCTTGCGACTCTCTGAAACCTCGACGGTAAGAGTGGAACCACTAGGTGAGCGCGGCGAGCAGGGATGGGCGATCGGGCGGCTGGTTTGGCATGGTTCTCAACACGGTCATGATGCTCCGGGTGTCCCCGTGAGAACCGGCAACTTAAACACCGCTACCGAGAGCCTACAACCCTGCCACGCCTCACCAAGTGTTCGGTCCCAAGAGACCGCGAGAGTAGTTAATTTCACAAGGTCCTAAGGTCCTGAGAGGGCGGTGTTCCGACGCGAGGGTCTCGACCCCTGCATCCCGACTAACCTTTAAAGCGTGCGGTTGCCTGTTCGCTCATGCAGAACCAGCAAAGTGGGGTGCGCGGACAAACATTCAAGCATAAGACATGTAAGGGGAAGCACGTGCATTCATGTGTAAGAGCTAACTTGCAGGAGTTTTTACAGATGAAGACAAAACAAAAGACAAGAAAAACTAAGTCGAGGGTCTTCACTCCTCGTCCGCCGCGGCTTCCGCGGCCCCCTGGTCCTCTATCGGACCGACGTCCAGCCCAAGAGCCACGTCCTCGGCCACCGCTTCCAGCGCCGGGTTGACCATCTCGAGCTGCCCGGCGACCTGTTCGGCGGCGTCGTGGACCTGCGCCTCTGCACGGGCCCAGTCCCCTTCCACCCCCTGGATGACGGCCAGGGGGTCGAAGTTGGCATCCCGACTGGCGTAGCACGCTAGCATGTACTTCGACATGGCTGCCGCGACTGCGCACCCTTCTTGACTGGACCGGGTGGCTAAGGCGGCGGGCATAAGGGTGAGGAAGTCGGTGACACGGCACATGCAGAAAGCATAGTGCCGTGCCCCCTGCTCAAGGGGGGGCGGCTGCTCCAGCCCTAGCGGTGCTAGGCTGGCCACCATCAGGTCGAAGGTGGGGCGCAGCATGGAGGTGGTCTCGACCTCTGCGCGGAGCCGGTCACTCCTCCGCGTCGCGCTCCCTGGTGAGCGCCTCGACACACAGGGCTCCTTGCGTCCTCTCCCTCTGCAGCTCCTGCTCCAGCCGCTCCGCCTGACTGTGCCAGTCCTGCGCCTCCTTGCGGAGGCGGTTGATCTTCGAGGCTTTCTACACCTACACTTCTTCCACATGATACACCAGACACTTCTTCCACATGACCTTGATGTTATTCTTCAAAAATGGTTGGCTTGGTTTCTACGAACATTGCAAACTTGCACTAAGAACATACTGTTGAATCTTCAACCGGTGGAACAATGCTATCAATTTCATTATTGTTCATCTTTTGTATCGTCGTCTGCCTAAGCTGAGTCTGGTTGACAAGGAACTGGTTTAAATCTTGATGTGACACTGCTGGTACTAGAGATTACAGTTGATCATCAACTATTCTGACACTGACACTGGCGACAACAACTGAGCTGGCTTGGTCTACTTCGGAAATACTGCCAAAGCTAACATTGGGACACTTTTCCATCTGTTGACTGGCCAGGGTTTAGTTGAGAGGGAAGAGCAGAGGTACGGTTAAAGAATCCTAGTGCAGGGAAGCAGGTTTAACCCAAAAACTTATACAAACAACTATTAATAACTTGGTATGGTTGCTTACAAAAGCCTAAAAGCTATGCAACACATACTGCACACTCCGCAACAATGAAGAACCAAATTAACCTAAGCACACAATAATCTATCGGCTAAAAGGGTGACTTTCCTATCTTAAGAGACGCGACTCTCACACATGAGTCTCAACTGACTACTAAGGCACTGATTCTTCAAGCTTCGGGAAGACTTCATCGATCTACTTTTCTTCGAGCTTGATGATCCCTCGCTTCATGATCTTCAGGGTTGACAGCGACATCTAGTACTTTCTCCTTAAATGTGAAGCATCGTTAACTATTCAGAATGACTCAGGTAAGAATTCCATTTAAACCGAAGGATAGAAGTTTCAGCAAAGAGGAGAGAATAGAAGAATAAGATAAGTCAAGAGCTTATTATTCTTTCAAGTTAAATTTTCTCTAGAAAATAATTTTGAAGCTCCTACCAACAGCCAATCTATCTAGGGTCAAGACCTACAGTCAGTATGGCTCTGATACCACCTCTGTCGGGACCCGAATATGCAAATCCAAACCCTATGTGTATTCTGTACTAGTCCAGGATCACGCTAGTACACACAGTTAAACAGGGATGAAGTACCACAATCATACACAACGGAATTAATAATAAAGTACTTCAAACATTAAATAAACTGGTTACAAGACCTTAAGGTCAACTTACAGATAGTCTGCCACGTAGGGTTTAGAATAACAAAAGTAAATAATCAGCAGCGGAACAAAGAACGTCGGTGACACCCATCAATATGCCATAGGCAACTGAACAGGTTCAACTCCTAGATAACTGCCTCCTCGCGGAACTTCTCCTCCTTTGAAGTTGTAGTCTTCTCCTCAACTGATGATTTTGTTGGAAGCAAGGGTGAGTATACAACATACTCAGCAAGTCATGCACAGAGATGCAGTTCTAATACTATATGCATGGCTTCTTCCAAAGGAATGGCTTCAGTGGTTATTTTGCGGTAAGCAACATTTTGCTTTTGTTAAATACTCTTAATAGATTCAAAAGCAAGTAAATCATATTGTATAATAAGTTATCAAACTCTTTTCAAACAGTTTGGCACAAAGCCCTAAATCACTTTAGCAATTATCTCTGGCATACAGCCACTCATTCCACATTTTATTGTAAAAGATCTAACCCTTGACTGTAATCCCCGAGCTTTGTCCAGTACTATGGACTCGGCTATTCGAATAGTTTTGACACACTCTGCAGAGGTTGTACACTTTTCCCACAAGATATAATCAACTCACCACGTCAGCCGTGAATCGCCATACAAGAGTATGCGAATGAGTGATCATAACAAAGCTTTTCGGAAACCTCGATCTCCACCTATGACCCTCTCCGGTTGCCATACACTATCCCTTCTCTCAGCAGAGATGAAGTATAGGACCGACATACCGTTGGATAGGGTACCAAGCCGTAGCTCCGGTACGCTCCCCCACACAGTTACCCCGACGTAACTGTCACCCTGAGGTATCAAAGGTAAGATTTCAGAATCCTACTAAACTAGGACCGTCCCACTCAAGTCATGTGGTTGTACGTAAGGCCCAGTTCAAAGGCTTGCAAGGTGAAGTCCATAACTGTCCAGGGCAAGACATCCTTCTCACAAACCCTGACCCAAATCTTCTCACATCACTCATCCCATTGCCGTAAAGGCTGTTATCGCAAAATCTGTGCCATAAAGGCCCACCTGGCATAAAGCCTCTTACCACTTGCCCCAGACTAAATCTTTTCCCACCCCTGTTCCATTATTGTGCAACACATGCCAACAATAATATCAGTTACCATGTAGAACCACAAAGGTACCTACACTTCACGTCATCACGTGGCAAGATTACACTGATTCCAAAATTCATTCCGTATATCATTAGTCAATATTATTTTTCCATTTGAAACACATTTCACGTAAGCATGGCTAAGCAACTATTCACGGTCTAGCCTCCTGTGTTGGCATATTACTAGCATCCAACTAAATAAACCAACTTAAGGTGACAATGGAATACATGGCATACAAATATTATTAACAATGGTGGAATTAACAATTAGGTTGATTAACTAGTTAGCCCAAATTAAATTATTCATTTTAATCAACATAGCATGCATAGCTTAAATCAAAATCCGTTTGAAAAACTAGGAGCAACATGGTCAAAGCACAACTTGCCTTCGTAAACCAGCGAGTCTTGGTCTGGATCTTGATCTTGGTCCTGATATTCGCTTCTGACAGCGTCACATAACTCGACGTCTACGAGTAGCAAATAAAGAACCAAATAAACACTCGAAACAACATACAAACACACATTCGAAAACAATGCTAGCAATCAAACTAGCTTATAAGCCCCATGAAAATTTCTAAATAATTATTTTAGCATTTTATGAGATTTATAAAATTTATTTTGGAATTTTTGGATGTATAGTTTAAGAGATATAACATTCGTAAGTTTTGACTTTCTACGAATAATTTAACGGTATAAATTTATTTATAAAATTTCATAAAAATTACTGTATGAAGGTATTAATTTGTACTAATTAACAAAATTTGTTACATGTAGTTTGGACTTAAAACGAATTTGTAGCGAAAAATACAAATCTCACAATTTCCGTTCAAAATCATGTACAAGGTAAGCTAATGCATGGCACTGTTGAGGGTGTGTATGCATATACTTCTTGCTTTTTTTCTTTGGCTGGGTATTCACGCATGCATACTGGACGACTGGATAGACAT
Organism: Rhipidocladum racemiflorum; assembly: GCA_036346355.1. Classification (NCBI taxonomy): domain Eukaryota; kingdom Viridiplantae; phylum Streptophyta; class Magnoliopsida; order Poales; family Poaceae; genus Rhipidocladum; species Rhipidocladum racemiflorum. The sequence continues at coordinate 64,808,481 of CM070572.1, forward strand.
TCGAATATATGTATACACATATACACGCATATACTTATATGCTTCCAAATTTTATACACACGGATCATCCGACTAATACACGTATACCTACATATGGAAGGTTATACTAGCGAATCGGTCGAATATATACACATGTATATCAACCAAATATAACCGCAAGTATACATATATATGTACAACACAGTGTGTATATATATATGTATACATGCTACGACTAATATAGAAATATGCATGCGCCTAGCGAGTATTTATATACGTATATATACTAACTACGACTATTATAATTACGTACACATTCCAACACATAGATATGCATGCATACAACCTAATGTATATATGTATATGTACATGCGTCCGTCCAATAGGAGTACCGATCTCACCTCGACCGAGCGGGCAGTCGGTCAGTGAGCAGCGCAGTAAAAGGCGTGGCCGGAGAGTTGGCGTTGACGGCGACGTGAACGGTGGTGGCGACGACGGCGGCGCAAGAGACGGTAGCGCAAGAGACGGTTGCGCAAGAGGCGTCGACGGCGACGGTGGCGACGCAGGGGAAGGTGACGGCAACGACAGCGGCAGTGGCGACGGCAGCGGCGACAATAGCGGCGGTGACGGCGGCGGCGACGGTGGTGGCGGCGGCGACGACAACGGTGGCGACGGCAGTAGCACGGATCGTCGGCGCGGAAGGAGGTGAGAGATCGACAAGAGAATGGCTAGAAATGGTGGAGCGTTCAGGGAATGAAGAAATGATAAAATGGCTGGGGAGCAAAGGAAATGGTGTTGCTACTCCCACGTATAGGAACTTGATGAATATTAGAAGAGCATGAAACGGCTGGAGAGCAAAGAATGAGAACGCATGGAAAAGAGAAAGATCATGCGGTTGAGGAGGAAACGGTTGAAAAGGGAAAAGACCTGCGTGCCTGTCGGGACCCGAATTTGCAAATCCGGACTCTCTGTGTATCCAGCTCTAGTCCAGGAACACGCTAGTGCACACAGTCTAAACATTGGTAAATATCACAATCATACTCAACGAAATAATATGGTACCTTAAATAGTTAACCAAGCTGGTTGCTCGACCATAAGGTCAAGTTACAAATATACTCCACGCAGGGCGAGAACTTAATAAAAGAGAAATAACAGCAGCGAAAAATAAGATAACTTCGTGGCGCCATCCAGTATACCACAGGCAACTGACTGGGCACGCTCCCTAGTTAGACGGTTCCTCTTGGAGCTCCTCCACCAAAGCTGGTGTAGACTCTTCTTCAACTGGTGTTGTATTGTGGCAAGGGTGAGTACTTGGTACTCAACAAGTCATGCACGGAATGCAAACTAATATACTACATGCATGTCTTAGTACAAAGGAGTAGCTCAGGGTATAATTGCAGTAAAACAGCATTTGACAAGTAACATAAGTAGATTCGAAAGCAGTAGAAACAAGCTTAAGAGCAACAACTTTTCCAGGAGTTAAATAAACATCTTTCCATCAACATCATTATTAAACCAAACCCAACCTTTCAAGTCCAAGTTATTTTCAAGAAAGTCTAACCCTTGACTGTAATTCCCGAGCGATGTCCAATGCCGCGGACACGGCTATTCGAATAGATTTTACACTCTGCAGAGGTTATGCACTTTACCCAAAAGATACAACCAAACACCACAAAGGCGAGTGTCCGTAACAAAGTCTTTCGGAAACTTCTAACAACACAAGTGGGCCTCCCCGGTTATTGCACACTAACCCTTCCCTTTGCGAAGGCGAAGTTTAGGCCAATCAACCGTTGGATGGGTACCTGGCCGCAGCCCCGGTACGCTCCCCCGTACAACTACACAAAAGGTAAAGTTAACACCCCGAGGTCCCACAGGTACGTTATTAGCAACATAATCAACTAGGTCTGTCCCATTACAGACATGTGGTTGCAAGTTTGACTTAGTTCAAAGGCTTGCAAGGTTAAGTCCTTAGGGTGACCAGGGCAAGACTACCCGAAGAACCAAATCAACGCTCCGGTGCCACAACTGGCCCACCCGATCATTCTTGCCACATGCCCTGGTCAAAATCTATTTATCAAACCCCCAGTTGATTACCATGCACCACGTGCCATCAACAATCATAACACATGATACTTCTTTCAAAACAGGTGCAGTATCTCATTAAGTCAAAATTAGCATTTGATTGTCCAAAGCATTTCACGTGGCAAGGCTAAGCATACTACATCGGTCTAACTACCCATGTTGGCAATTTAATAATGTCCAACTAATAATCCTCAACTAGGGTGACAAGGGGGTCATGGCACATATTTAATTAACCAAGGTGTCATACAACAATTTGGCATTTATCTAATTTTCCAAAATTAATTTAAGCATTTTCTAATTAAACTAGCATGCAATAATTTAAATCAAATTAATTTGAAAATTGGATCAACATGGTCAAAGCACAACTTGCCTTCAAAGAGTACTTGTTCTTGGTCTTGAGCTGGCTTCTGGGTCAACACTTCACCTTCGAAGCATTCGGGCACTTCAACGTCTACTCGTAAAGCGTGCAAATAGCAATAAATGAATAAACAGTAGACAAAAAGTGTTCAAACATCCAAATGAAGTCCATAAACAGAGAGAGCATAATTTTATGAATTTTTAGGAATTTGAATCGGCAAAATCGGAGTTAAAACGCAAAAGTTACAAGCGTTTAAAGTTTAAATAATCAATTAAATAATATTATAGAGGAAAACTTTGGTCCAAAAATTAAATAAAATTCAACATTAGGTAGATTTCAATTTTATAATAAGTTAGAAATTTGAATCACTCAAATCGGAGTTAAATTGCAAAAGTTATAAGCGTTTGATGTTTCAAAATTCAAATAAATCAATAATCCGAATTAATTCATTTATTTTTATACTGAAAAACCAAATAATGACGTCAGCATGACGTCAGCGTGGATTTTGATTTTCCACCGAATTATTTTTCTATTGAAAAATCGATTTATTGCGTCAGCCGGTCCATGGACGTGGTCCACGGTTCGGTTTGGGTCAACCATGGACCCGGTCCACGAGAACATGTCCCACTGACATGTGGGCCCCATCGGATGACGTGCATGACCCTAGCCATTCGATCTAGATCTAATGGCTGACATCTATCCTAGCACGGTGCGGTGTTAGCTACGTGGCACAATCTAAACCGTCGGATCTAGATCCAACGGTTGAAAACAGATCTAGGAATTACAACATGAGATCTCACCGGGGATGATGTGGACGAATCTGGGCCCTTGGATCTTGATCAGACGGTTGGTGGAGCTCGAGCGACGGCGATGGCGTGCGGCGGAGCTGGCTCACCGGAGACGAGGACGACAACCACGGCAACAGCGATTGGGCGCGATTCTGGCGAGGTGAAAGGTACCCTCTGACGCGTCTCGTCCTTGCGGTTTCAGATATGGGCTCAACGGCAGCGAAATGACGAATAACCGCGGCGAAAACCTAACACAACTACGGCGAGCTCTAGCGGGCGAACGGCGGTGGCTCAGGCGACATGGTCTAGGGCTATGGGTGCGCACGGGAGTCGGCTACCCGGTGGCGGCGGCGGCGCCTTAAATAGGTCCCTCGGCGTCCGTGAAAATCGTGGAAACCGAGGCCCACACAGCTGCGGCGGCGAAATCCGAAATGGATTCGGATTGGGTGACGTGGCTCAACGTGAGCCGTTGGATCTAGATCCAACGGGCACGGGGTTTCGGGCTCGGGTCCGGCTCGGGCGACCTGGTTGGCTCGGTCGGGCTCGGGTTCGGGCGACGTGGCGCGATCGTGACCGTTGGATTACGATCCGACGGTTACGCGCGTTAGGGTTCGGTGACTTGGTTCGACCGAGACGGCTGGCGCGGCGGGGTCCGGGTCGAACTCGAGTCTGACTCGGACTCGGGTCCGGTCGGATGAACAGTGAAACCGGTTTGGGTTTTTCCAGCGATTAAATAATCAAATTAATTCCCAGAAATTCATTTAATTCATCAAAAATAGCAAAACACTCAGAAAAATTCCAGAAAAATTCTAGAAAATATTTTAGAACATTTTGGACTCAAATAAAATATTTCCAACAAAATTTTATTTGTAAAATCAAATTCTTTAATTATCTCAAAAGGGAATAAATTCAAATAAATTCCAAATAAATCCAAATAAATTCTAAAAAATTCCAAAAATTCACCAAAGCTCCTAATCTTATTTAAATTCGTGAAAAGCAAAAATTGGGGTGTTACAAACCTCCCCCCCTTAACAGAATCTCGTCCCCGAGATTCAGGGCTTACTAAAGAATAGGTTCGGAAACTCTTTCTTCAAATCCTCCTCGCGCTCCCAAGTTGCTTCACTCTCTGCATGGTTGCTCCATTGAACTCTGCAGAAACGGGTTGACTTATTTCTAGTTTCTCGATCCATTGTGTCCAAAATCTTGACGGGGTGTTCCTTGTAAGTCAAATCCTCTTGTAGCTCAATTGACTCCAACGGTGTCTGCTCATCAGGTATTCGGAGACACTTCTTCAGCTGAGACACGTGGAACACGTCATGTACTCCTGCTAGTGATTGCGGTAACTCCAGCTGGTACGCAACTTCACCTCTACGGATGACAACCTTAAATGGTCCAACATATCGCGGCGCGAGTTTTCCTTTGGCATGGAATCTCTTAACTCCCTTGAGTGGCGTGACACTGAGATATACGAAATCTTCTGGTTCAAAACTCAAGTCTCGGCGACGGTTATCGGTGTAGCTCTTCTGTCTTGACTGTGCAATCTTCAGTCTTTCCCGGATCATGGCAATCTGCTCTTCAGCTTCTTGAAGAATGTCCGGCCCAAAGACACGGCGTTCACCTGTTTCATTCCAGTTCAACGGTGTTCGACAAGGTCGACTGTATAGTGTCTCAAATGGTGACATTTGCAAACTTGCTTGATAACTATTGTTGTAGCTGAACTCAGCGTACGGCAGACTTTTATCCCAAGAGGTAGCATAAGACAATGCACACGCTCTTAACATATCCTCCAGTATCTGATTAACTCTTTCGGTCTGCCCATCTGTCTGCGGATGATATGCTGTACTAAAGTTCAAACGGGTTCCCATGGCTTCATGCAGCTTATTCCAGAACCTCAAGGTAAACTAGGTACCTCTGTACGATACAATCTTCTTCGGCACTCTGTGCAAACAGACGATCCTGGTCATATACAATTCTGCTAACTTATCTCCCGAGTAAGTGGTCTTTACTGGAATAAAATGGGTGACCTTAGTCAAGCGGTCCACTATAACCCATATGGAGTCATATCCTCCTTGAGTCTTGGGTAAACCGGTAATAAAGTCCATTCCGATTTCCTCCCATTTCCACTCAGGTATCCGTAACGGCTGCAGCAATCCTACGGGTCTCTGATGCATTGCCTTGACTCTCTGACATATGTCGCACAGCGTAACATGCTCGGCAACTTCAAGCTTCATGCTCGGCCACCAGAATCTTTCCTTCAAATCCTGATACATCTTAGCACTTCCCGGATGAATTGAGTACTTGGAGTCGTGGGCTTCCTCTAAGATCAACTGCTTCAGCTCCTTCTTGTTTGGCACACAAATTCGATCCTTTATCCATAGCGTGCCCTGCTCGTCCAGTTTGAAGTCTTTTGCCTTGCCCTCGTCCATCTTGGACTTAATCCTGCGGATCTTGTCATCATCCTTCTGTCCTTCTCGGATCTGATCCTCCAGGGTAGGCTTTACTTCTAATGCGGCCAAGAATTCTTCTGGTACTACTTCAATCTGCATTCTCTGGAAATCCTCACATAGCTCATCCTGACTTGTGGCTATCAGTACATTCACAGTATGGCTCTTCCTACTCAAGGCATCAGCCACCACGTTGGCCTTTCCGGGATGGTAATGGATTCCAACAATATAATCCTTGATCAACTCTAACCATCTCCTCTGCCTCATGTTCAGGTCTGATTGGGTGAAGATGTACTTAAGACTCTTATGGTCCGTGTATACTTCACATCTGTTCCCGATCAAATAGTGACGCCATAACTTCAAAGCATGCACTACGGCAGCTAGTTCTAGGTCATGCGTTGGATAATTCTCCTCATGCGGCCTCAATTGCCTTGATGCATAAGCGACGACCTTTCCGTTCTGCATCAGCACACACCCAAGTCCTTGGCGCGATGCATCACAATAAATATCGAAGCTCTGATTAACATCCGGTAGAACCAACACCGAGGCTGATATCAATCGCTTCTTCAGCTCTTGAAAACCCTTCTCACGTTCCGGCGTCCAAGCAAACTTCTTCTCCTTTTTCAGCAATTGCGTGAGAGGTCTAGCAATTGTCAAAAAGCCTTCAATGAAGCGGCGGTAGTAACCTGTCATACCAAGGAAACTACGAATCTGGGTCACGGTCTTCGGCTGCTCCCAATGTAACACAGCTTCCACCTTGCTCGGGTCAACGGCGACTCCTTCTGCGGTCATTACATGTCTGAGGAACTCCACCTTGTCCTTCCAAAAGTCACACTTGCTGAACTTGGCGAAAAGTTGTTGTTCCCTCAACTTTTCCAAAACTCACCTCAAGTGCTCTGCATGTTCATCCTTTGTCTTGGAATAGACTAAGATATCATCTATGAACATGTCGGGACCCCGAATTTGCAAATCCGGACCCTCTATGTATTCAGCACTACTCCAGGAACGCGCTAGTGCACACAGTCTTAACATCGGTAAATATCACAATCATACCATTCGATATTATCAAAGTACTTTATTTAAATAACCAAACTGGTTACTCGACCTTATGGTCAAGTTACAAATGTATGCCTCGCAAGGAGAAACTTATTAAAAGAGAAATAATAGCAGCGGAAAAATCAAATAGCTTCATGGCGCCATCCAGTATACCACAGGCAACTGACTGGGCTCGCTTCCCTAAGTAGACGGATCCTCTTGGAGTTCCTCCTCCAAAGCTGGCGTAGTCTCCTCTTCAACTGATGTTGTGTTGAGGCAAGGGTGAGTACTTGGTACTCAGCAAGTCATGCATGTAATGCAAGCTAATATACTATATGCATGGCTTGGTACAAAGGAATAGCTCAAGGTATATTTGCAAAGAAATGACATTTGACAAGTAATATAAGTAGATTCAAAGCGAGAAATAAGTAAAGCATAAATAACTTTTCAAGAAGTTTAATAAACATTTTCCCCATCCTAAACCACATTTCCATCATCTTCATTATTAAACCAACCCAACCTTTCAAACCAAAGTTATTTTTGAGAAAATCTAACCCTTGACTTGTAATTCCCGGCGATGTCCAATACCATGGACACGCTTATTCGAATAGATTCTATACTCTGCAGAGGTTATGCACTTTACCCACAAGATACAACAAACACCACAAAGGCGAGTTCGTAACAAAGTCTTTCGGAAACTTCTAACAATACAAGTGGTCCTCCCCGGTTATTGCGCACTAACCCTTCCCTTAGCTAAGGCGAAGTCTAGGCCAATCAACCGTTAGATGGGTACCTGGCCTCAGCCCCGGTACGCTCCCCCGTACAACTTACACAAAGGGTGTAGTTGACCTCCTGAGGTCCCACAGGTACGTTATTAGCGACTTAGTCAACTAGGTCCGTCCCATTACAGACATGTGGTTGCACGTTAGACCCAGTTCAAAGGCTTGCAAGGTTAAGTCCTTAGGGTGACCAGGGCAAGACTACCCGAAAAACCAAAACAACACTCCCAATACCACAATCGCCCACCTGATTTCTCTTTGCCACATGCCCCTGTCTAAAACTGTTTATCAAACCCCAGTTGATTACCATGCACCACGTGCCATCAACATCACATGATACTTTTCCAAAACAGGTTCAATATATCATTAAGTCAATATTAACATTTGATTATCCAAAATCATGTTATGAGCACGTAGTGTGTCTAAGCAAAGATACTACAACGGTCTAAACCTGTGTTGGCAATTTAATAATGTCCAACTAGTAATCCACAACTAGGGTGACAAGGGTCATGGCACATACTTAAATAATCAAGGTGTCATACAAAGAAATTGGTACTTATCTAACCCCATGTTTAAACCAAGTATTTTTCTAATTGAACTAGCATGCAATAGTTTAAATCAAAATAGATTTCGAAATAGGATCAACATGGTCAAAGCACAACTTGCCTTCAAAAAGTACTTGTTCTTGGTCTTGAGTTGGATCCTGAGTTAATACTTCTCCTTCGAATCCTTCCGGCACTTCAACGTCTACTCGTAAAGCGTGCAAATAGCAAATACACAAATAAACAATAGGCAAAAAGTGTCCAAACATCCAAATAAAATCCATAAACAGAAAGAACATAATTTTATGGATTTTTAGAAACTGGAATCGTCAAATTTGGAGTTAAGACGCAAAAGTTATGATTATTTAAAGTTTAAATAATCATTTAAATAATTTTGCAGAGAAAAACTTTAGTCCAAAAATTAAATAAAATTCATATTTAGGTAGATCTCAATTTTATACAAATTTAGAAATTTGAATCACTCAAATCGGAGTTGAAACGCAAAAGTTATAAGCGTTTGAAGTTTGAATCTAAATTTGAATCAATATTTCGAATTAATAAATCATTTCTTTTTCGGAAATTAATTATTGCGTCATCATGGACACGTGGCAGCACTGGATTGGTCTGCTGACGTCAGCCGGTCCATGGACGTAGTCCACGCTCGGCTCGGGTCTACCGTGGACCCGATCCACGGCTCCATGTGAGACTGACATGTGGGACCACTCGGGCGACGTCATTCTTTGGCGTCGGCGAGGCTCACCACCACGAGCAGGTGGGTCCATCCGATGACGTCATGGGTGACGTCACGGTGCGGTCGCTGACACGCGGGCCCCGCGTGTCAGTGGCCCACGCGCACGCCCGCGTGGCGCGGCGGTTCAGCTCCCTGGACACGTGGCACGATCGTAGCCGTTGGTTTGAAAATCGACGGCTAGGATTGGATTTGGGCCTCAAGTGCTTGGGCGCACGGGTTGATCTGGGCCGTTGGATCTTGATCTAACGGTCCAGATCCAATCTAGCCTGGTGCAGTTCCCGCTACGTGGCACGACCTAAGCCGTTGGATCTAGATCCAACGGTTGAGATTAGATCTAGGATTTTCAACGGAGAACTCACCGAGGGTGACGTGGCGCGATCTGAGCCCTTGGATCTTGATCGGACGGTTGGTGGAGCTCGGGGTCGGCGATGGCTTCACGGCGAAGTTGTGGTCGCCGTGGCCGAGGACGGCGACCACACGAACGGCGTTGGGGCGTGCTCGGCGAGGTGAAGGGTCTCTTCGGTGCGCCTGGCTTCGGGTTCCGGATCCGGGGTCAATGGCGGCAGGACGGCTGACGGCGCGGAATCAAGCAAAACCGCAGCGGAGAGGTGCCAGAGTTCGGCGAGCGATTCCCGCGAATCTACGGCGACTAAGGCTCGGTGAAGTAGAGCAGAGAGGGCGCGGGATCACGGCGGTCCTCGGGTACCTCCGTGCATTTAAATACCCTCGGCATGCGTGCACGGCGGAACCCTAATCCTACACGGCGGCGACAGCGGAGGAGTCCGGCTCGGACTCGGCGGGACGATGACGCCAGCCGCCCACGTGGCACGATCAACGGCCACGATCGCGTGGACGCGATCGGATCCGGCGAGATTCGACCAAGCAGACGGATGATCCCGACCGTTGGATCTTGATCCAACGGTTGGGATCGATTAGGTTTTGGAGTTGGTTTGGTCGAGTCATGTGGCTCGGTCGGACTCGAACTCAAGTCTGACTCGGGCTCGGTCGGATGAACAGTAACCGACTCGGTTTGATTTTCCAGCGATTTAATATTTAAAATAATTCCCAGAAATTCAATTAATTCATTAAAAATAGCAAAATACTCAGAAAAATTCCAGAAAAATTCTGGAAAATATTTTAGGGTATTTGGGACTCAAATAAAATATTTCCAACAAAATTTTATTTGCAATATTAAATTCTTTAATTATTTCAAAATGGAATAAATTCAAATAAATTCCAAATAAATCCAAATAAATTCCAGAAAATTCCAAAAATTCACCAAAGTGCCAAATCACACATGAATTCAATAAAAGCAAAATTTTGGGGTGTTACAAACCTCCCCCCCTTAATAGAATCTCGTCCCCGAGATTCAGGGCTTACTAAAGGAATAGGTTTGGAAACTCTTTCTTCAAATCCTCTTCGCGCTCCCAAGTCGCTTCGCTCTCTGCATGGTTGCTCCACTGAACTCTACAGAAACGGGTTGACTTGTTTCTAGTTTCTCGATCCATTGTGTCTAGAATCCTCACGGGATGCTCCTTATAAGTCAAATCCTCTTGCAACTCAATTGACTCTAGCGGTGTCTGTTCCTCAGGAACTCGGAGACACTTCTTCAACTGGGACACATGGAATACATCATGCACTCCTGCCAACGACTGTGGCAACTCCAGCTGGTAAGCAACTTCGCCTCTGCGACTCAAAATCTTAAATGGTCCAACATAACGGGGTGCGAGTTTCCCTTTGGCATGGAACCTCTTAACTCCCCTGAGAGGCGTAACTCTGAGGTAAACAAAGTCTTCTGGTTCAAAACTCAAGTCTCGGCGACGATTGTCAGCATAACTCTTCTGTCGAGATTGGGCTATCTTCAACCTTTCCCTAATCATAGCGACCGCTCTTGACCTCTTGAAGAATATCAGGCCCAAAGACACGGTGCTCACGGTCTCATCCCAAGTCAATGGCGTCCGACAGAGTCGACCATACAAAGGCCTCAAAGGTGACATCGTAAACTAGCCTCGATAACTATTGTTGTAATCGAACTCGGCATACGGTAAACTCTTATCCCAAGAAGTAGCATAAGCTAATGCACAAGCTCTCAACATATCCTCCGAATCTGGTTGACTCTTTCGGTCTGTCCATCCGTCTGTGGATGATAAGTCATCTTGAAGTTCAAACGGGTTCCCATGGCTTCATGCAACTTATTCCAGAACCTTGAGGTAAATTGGGTACCTCTGTCCGATACAATCCTCTTTGGCACTCCGTGCAAGCAGACAATCTGATCATGTACAATTCGCTAATTTATCTCCCGAGTAAGTGGTCTTCACGGGGATAAAATGGGCTACTTTAGTCAAGCGATCCACTATAACCCATATGGAGTCATAACCTCCTTGAGTCTTGACAAACCGGTAATGAAATCCATTCCGATTTCCTCCCACTTCCACTCAGGTATTTTCAGCGGTTGTAGTAATCCTGCTGGTCTCGATGCATTGCCTTGACTCTACGGCATACGTCGCACAATGCAACATGCTCGGCAACTTCACGTTTCATACTCGGCCACGAGAATCTCTCCTTGAGATCTGATACATCTTGGCGCTTCCAGGATGAATTGAGTACTTGGAGTCATGGGCTTCTTCTAGAATCGCTTGCTTTAACTCCTTTTTGTTAGGCACACAAATGCGATCCTTCATCCACAACGTGCCTTGCTCATCCAACTTGAAGTCCTCTCGCCTTGCCTTCCTCCTTGATGGACTTAATCCTGCGGATCTTGTCATCATCCTACATCCTTCTCGGATCTGATCCTCTAGGGTAGGCTTTACTTCTAATGCGGCCAAGAATCCGCTAGGTACTACCTCAATCTTCATTTTAGAAAATCCTCACATAACTCATCCCGACTTGTGGCTAGCAACGTACTCACGGTATGGCTTTTCCGACTCAGGGCATCGGCTACTACGTTGGCCTTCCGGGATGGTAATGGATTCCAACATTATAGTCTTTGATCAACTCTAACCATCTCCTCCGCCTCATATTCAGATCCGATTTGGGTGAGTATGTACTTAAGGCTCTTATGATCCGTATACACTTCACATCTGTTTCCAATCGAGATAGTGACGCCATATCTTCAAAGCATGCACTACGGCTAACTCTAAGTCATGTGTCGGATAATTTTCCTCATGCGGCCTCAATCGCCTTGATGCATAAGCGGCGACCTTTCCATCTGCATCGGCACACATCCAAGTCCTTGGCGCGTGCGTCACAATAAATATCGAAGCTTTGAGCAACATCCGGTAGAACTAACACGGTCTTGATGTCAATCGCTTCTTCACTCCTGAAATCCTTTCTCACATTCTAGCGCCCATGCAAACTTCTTTTCCTTCTTGGCGATTGCGTAAGAGGTTTCGCAGAATTGTCGAGAAGCCTTCGATGAAACGGCGGTAGTATCCTGCCATTCCAAGGAAACTCCGAATCCGGGTCACGATCTTGGTGCTCCCAATGTAACACGCCTTCTACTTTGCTTGGATCTACTGGCGACTCCTTCATGCGGTCATTACATGTCCAAGAAACTCCACCTTGTCCTTCCAAAAATCACACTTGCTGAACTTGGCGAAAAGTTCTTGTTCCTCGGCTTTTCCAAAACTCGCCTTAAGTGTTCGGCATGTTCACTCTGTCTTGGAGTAGATTAGGATATCGTCTATGAACACGACGACAAACTTGTCCAAATATTCCATGAACACCTTATTCATCATATTCATGAAATAAGGGCGCATTCGTCGGCCCAAAGGACATAGCCGTAAACTCGTAATGTCCATATCTTGACGAGAATGCAGTCTTGAATATCTTCGATCGGATCTTCAATCGATGGTATCCCGATCTCGAGATCAATCTTGGAGAAAACTCCGGCTCCTCTTAACTGATCAAACAAATCATCAATCCTGGGTAGCGGATACTTATTCTTCACGGTGACTTCATTGAGTGCACGGTAGTCAATGCACATCCTGAAACTCCCGTCCTTCTTCTTGACAAACAAAGCGGTGCTCCCCACGGCGACGAACTTCGGTCGATAAATCCTTTCTCCATTAACTCTTCTAGTCAGCTTTCTTCATTTCTACCAACTCCTCGGTGGACATCCGATAGGGTCTCTTTGCTATCGGTCTTGTGCAGTACAAGCTCTATCACAAACTCTATGTCCCTGTCTGGCGGCATACCAGGTAGATCTTCGGGAAAAACATCTGGGTACTCATTCACTACTGGGACATCCTCTATGCTGATTGCCTTGGTACTGTTAACCATCAACTGTCCATCTCTAACTGCAGTGGCTTGAAATTCCACTTTCTTCCCACACGGGCTCTCAACTTAGATAGTCCTTCGTCCACAATCCAATACGGCCTTGTTCTTGGATAACCAATCCATTCCCAATATGACGTCTAAGGTCTGGGTCTCCAAAATTATAAGGTTTGCTAGGAACTCTATTCCATCTATTAGTATTCTCACCCCGGAACATCCTACTTTCGTTCGGAGTTCGGAACCAGGGGTTTGAACTAAAAGCATGCACTTAAGTCTTGCAATCCTCAAATCATTTCTAGTAGCAAAGCCTTGCGAAACAAACGAATCTGAAGCTCGAGTCAAACAAAACTATTGCAGTGCGAGTTAACAAGTAACTTACCCAAGACGACGTCCGTAGCATTCTGCGGTGCATCTGCGGTGACATGGTTGACTCGGCCTCTCACCACGATGCAGGGTGTGGCTCCTGGCCTTTGGCGTCCCTAGCTGGGTGGTTCCTAGATTGAAGCGAATCGGGTCACTCCTGCTGTCTTCTTTGGACAAGCTGTTGGCAAAGTGTCTGGCTCGTTGCTTGATTGTAGCAGCGTCTCACTGTTCCTTCTTGTTGCCTCGAGTAGCGTTTCTAGCGAAGCTGGGTGCAGTAGTCCTGATTGACAGTGTCTTGGTGCTTTGAGGATGGTGTCCTTGTTGCATTCTCGTGGTTGGAATCTGAAGAATTGATTTGGTGCAACTCTCGGTATTGCGTTCCACTGGCGTGATCCTTGCTTTGTTGCATCCTGCGCTTCTGTTCTCATCCGGTTCCTTGCGCTTGTCCTCAAGAATAAGCGCCTTATTCACCAACTCTTGGAAATGCAGGAAGGTGTGGGTGATCAATCCTACTTGCAATCTGAGTTAAGTCCCTTCATAAAACGAGACTATGCGGATTTATCTCGCTACATCCTCAAAGGTGCGTAGCGTGCTAGCTGTGTGAACTTGTTCAGGTAGTCGACCACCGGCTGATTACCTTGTTTGATGCTCTGAACTCCTCCTTCTTAAGGTCCATGATTCCTTCAGCACGTGATCTGTCGGAATGCATTGTGAACTCTTCCCAAGTGATATCTTGAGGGTTCTCTTGCGTGGCAAGTTCTCCCACCATTCGGCCATTGTCCCTTCTTCCTGATGAGAAGCGAGAGTACCTTCTCATTTCCTATGCATTGAGCTATGTGTAGCTTCCTCTCGATTGATCTTAACCAATCATCGGCCTCCAATGGATTGGCATTCCGGAGAAAGTGGGTGGGTGAGTTCTCATGAACTCGGCAGTCTTGTATTCTCGGCGTTGTCCATGATTAACTTGATTAGCGATGGCCTGAGCGGTGACGTGTTGCATTTGTTGCATCATAGCATGCATCAATCGAGTGCAGGCAGCAAGAAAAGCTCGAAATTCTGCATATCCATGGCGGTCTTTGGTGCTCCATCATTGGGGTTTTCTGGGCGAGAACCACTCCCATTGCTTCCAAAGTTTCCACGGGTGTTCACCATCTGTCGGTTTGCTCTAGGTTTAGAGATGAGAGGGAAACAAGAATAGACAAGTAACATGGAACTTATGCGGGGCGAAAGGGGTAACTTTAAGGTCCAACTTTATTATTAATAACTTGGTATGGCTGCTTACAATGCCTAAGGGCCTTGCAACACATACTGCACACTCAGCAAACAAAGCAAATCCAAATCGAACTAACTCTGGAGTCTAATGCCTAAAGGGTGACTCTTTATTCTATGACGCGACTCGGCGAAGGAGTCTCACTATAGAACCTATGCTCACTCATCGAGAAAACCTCCACGGCACGATGCGGGTCGTGGCATAGGCGTAACGATCGCCATGTCCAGCAATCGTGTCCTCTATGGTAGTCGAAGAAGCGATGTCCTCATCGAGATCGACTCCTCTGGATCTGGCTCGTGTAGCTCAAATCTTGGCTCGGAGTGCAGTCCGTACATAAGGTCATCTCCAACTCGTCAATCCTTCGTAGAAGGTGTGCCACATACTCTTGAGCTTCCCGCCATCTGTTCTTCTCTGTCGTGATTTCCTTGCGGGCCTTCTGTAGCTCCTTGCTTGTATTATCTAGTACATCCTCTTGGGCGGCGACAAATCGTGCCAATCTGTAACCGTGGCATCCTCATCCCGAATCGCCGGGTCAAGAAGGTTATCGCTGCGTGGATGATAACGGAACACCGTACTCTCCAACTCTCTGGCGTGAATACGGGTAATGTGCCGCATTGCTCGTCGTGATACTTCTTGGATACCCATCTGCATTGTAGATCTCTGGCGGCAAAGGTGTATCGAGGCGATTGCCTGGGCCCTTTTCCTAGCGGTACCTCAATCTTCACGTCACAAGCCTTGATCAATCCCGCTTGTCGATCACTTCCACTTGGTATTGGGGTTTCTCAAAATCTCCGAGAGTCCAGAGCATATGCCAAAGTTCCGCGGCGTGACTAACTCCCGAGATCAACGTAGTTGAACTCTTCCTCCATCTGTCACAAGAGTGCTTTACGTAAGAACTCGGAATTTTTAAATTGTGACAAGGTAAGAAAAAAATTTCAGCAAGAGACAAGAAAAGAGAGAAGGGGATAAGTTGAGATGTCATTTCTTATCTTGACAACTTTTTAGCTTTAGAAAATAGGTTTTATCCTCACTACGACCATTCTATCTTAGGGTTGAGCCTACGGTCAAGTATGGCTCTGATACCACCTCTGTCGGGACCCCGAATTTGCAAATCCGGACCCTCTGTGTATTCAGCACTAGTCCAGGAACGCGCTAGTGCACACAGTCTTAACATCGGTAAATATCACAATCATACCATTCGATATTATCAAAGTACTTTATTTAAATAACCAAACTGGTTACTCGACCTTATGGTCAAGTTACAAATGTATGCCTCGCAAGGCGAAACTTATTAAAAGAGAAATAATAGCAGCGGAAAAATCAAATAGCTTCGTGGCGCCATCCAGTATACCACAGGCAACTGACTGGGCTCGCTTCCCTAAGTAGACGGATCCTCTTGGAGTTCCTCCTCCAAAGCTGGCGTAGTCTCCTCTTCAACTGATGTTGTGTTGAGGCAAGGGTGAGTACTTGGTACTCGACAAGTCATGCCTGCAGAATGCAAGCTAATATACTATATGCATGGCTTGGTACAAAGGAATAGCTCAAGGTATATTTGCAGTAAACAGCATTTGACAAGTAATATAAGTAGATTCGAAAGCAGTAGAAATAAGTAAAGCATAAATAACTTTTCAAGAAGTTTAATAAACATTTTCCCCATCCTAAACCACATTTCCATCATCTTCATTATTAAACCAACCCAACCTTTCAAACCAAAGTTATTTTTGAGAAAATCTAACCCTTGACTGTAATTCCCGAGCGATGTCCAATACCGCGGACACGGCTATTCGAATAGATTCTATACTCTGCAGAGGTTATGCACTTTACCCACAAGATACAGTCAAACACCACAAAGGCGAGTTCAGTAACAAAGTCTTTCGGAAACTTCTAACAATACAAGTGGTCCTCCCGGTTATTGCGCACTAACCCTTCCCTTAGCTAAGGCGAAGTCTAGGCCAATCAACCGTTAGATGGGTACTGGCCTCGGCCCAGACGCTCCCCGCACAACTTACACAAAGGGTGTAGTTGACCTCTGAGGTCCCACAGTGCGTTATTAGCGACTTAGTCAACTAGGTCCGTCCCATTACAGACATGTGGTTGCACGTTAGACCCAGTTCAAAGGCTTGCAAGGTTCAGTCCTTAGGGTGACCAGGGCAAGACTAACCGAAAAACCAAAACAACACTCCCAATGCCACAAATGGCCCACCAGATTACACTTAGCCACATGCCCCTGTCGAATACTGTTTATCATACCCCAGTTGATTACCATGCACCTCGTGAGTTCTACATCACATGTTACTTTTCCGATATCATGTTTAATTTATCATTATGTAATTATTCACATTTGATTGTCCAAAATCATGTCATGAGAACGTAAGTGTGTCTAAGCGATACTACAACGGTCTAAACCCAGGTTGGCAATTTAATAATGTCCAACTAGTAATCCACAACTAGGGTGACAAGGGTCATGGCACATACTTAAATAATCAAGGTGTCATACGACAAATTGGTACTTATCTAACCCCATGTTTAAACCAAGTATTTTTCTAATTGAACTAGCATGCAATAGTTTAAATCAAAATAGATTTCGAAATAGGATCAACATGGTCAAAGCACAACTTGCCTTCAAAAAGTACTTGCTCTTGGTCTTGAGTTGGATCCTGAGTTAATACTTCTCCTTCGAATCCTTCCGGCACTTCAACGTCTACTCGTAAAAGCGTGCAAATAGCAAATACACAAATAAACAATAGGCAAAAAGTGTCCAAACATCCAAATAAAATCCATAAACAGAAAGAACATAATTTTATGGATTTTTAGAAACTGGAATAAATCAAATTTGGAGTTAAGGCGTTAAAAGTATGATTATTTAAAGTTTAAATAATCATTTAAATAATTTTGCAGAGAAAAACTTTAGTCCAAAAATTAAATAAAATTCATATTTAGGTAGATCTCAATTTTATACAAATTTAGAAATTTGAATCACTCAAATCGGAGTTGAAACGCAAAAGTTATAAGCGTTTGAAGTTTGAATCTAAATTTGAATCAATATTTCGAATTAATAAATCATTTCTTTTCGGAAATTAATTATTGCGTCATCATGGACACGTGGCAGCACCGATTGGTCTGCTGACGTCACCGGTCCATGGGCGTAGTCCACGCCGCCGGTCTACCGTGGACCCGGTCCCACGACTCCATGTGAGGCCGACATGTGGGACCACTCGGGCGGCGTCATTCTTTGGCGTCGGCGGGCTCGACCACGGCCCGGCAGTGGGTCCATCCGATGACGTCATGGGTGACGTCCACGGTGCGATCGGCCGACACGCGGGCCCACGTGTCGCTGGCCCACGCGCACGCGTGGCGCGGCGGTCACTCCCTGGACACGTGTACGCGATCGTAGCCGTTGGTTTGAAAATCGGCGGCTAGGATTGATTTGGGCCTCAAGTGCTTGGGCGCACGGGTTGATCTGGGCCGTTGGATCTTGATCTAACGGTCGAGATCCAATCTAGCCTGGTGCGATTCCGCCACGTGGCACGACCTAAGCCGTTGGATCTAGATCCAACGGTTGAGATTAGATCTAGGATTTTCAACGGAGAACTCACCGAGGGTGGCGTGGCGCGATCGAGCCCTTGGATCTTGATCGGACGGTTGAGTGGAGCTCGGGGTCGGCGATGGCATCACGGCGAGGTTGTGGCTGCCGGCGCTGAGGACGGCGACCACACGAACGGCGTTTGGGGCGTGCTCCGGCGAGGTGAAGGGTCTCTTCGGGTGCGCCTGGCTTCGGGGGTTCCGGATCTGGGGTCAATGGCGGCAGGGGACGGCGGACGGCGGCGGAATCAAGCAAAACCGCGGAGAGGCGTCAGTAGCTCCGGCGAGCGATTCCAGCGAATCTACGGCGACTAAGGCTCGGTGAAGTAGAGCAGAGAGGGCGCGGGATCACGGCGGTCCTCGGGGTACCTCTCGGTACTTAAATACCCTCGGCATGCGTGCACGGGACGGAACCCTAATCCTACTGCGGCGGTGACAAGCGGCGGAGGAAGTCCGGCTCGGACTTCGGCGAGACGATGACGCTCAGCCGTCCACGTGGCACGATCAACGGCCACGATCGCGTGGACGCGATCGGATCCGGGCCGGATTCGACCGAAGCGGTACGGGATGATCCTGACCGTTGGATCTTGATCCAACGGTTGGGATCGATTAGGTTTTGGAGTTGGTTTGGTCGAGTCATGTGGCTCGGGTCGGACTCGAACTCAAGTCTGACTCGGGCTCGGTCGGATGAACAGTAACCGACTCGGTTTGATTTTCCAGCGATTTAATATTTAAAATAATTCCCAGAAATTCAATTAATTCATTAAAAATAGCAAAATACTCAGAAAAATTCCAGAAAAATTCTGGAAAATATTTTAGGGTATTTGGGACTCAAATAAAATATTTCCAACAAAATTTTATTTGCAATATTAAATTCTTTAATTATTTCAAAATGGAATAAATTCAAATAAATTCCAAATAAATCCAAATAAATTCCAGAAAATTCCAAAAATTCACCAAAGTGCCAAATCACACATGAATTCAATAAAAGCAAAATTTTGGGGTGTTACAGAACACAACCACAAACTTGTACAAATATTCCATGAACACCTTATTCATCATGCATATTCATGAAATAGGCTGGCGCATTCGTCAAACCAAAGGACATAACTGTAAACTCGTAATGTCCGTATCTGGACGAAAACGCGGTCTTCGGAATATCCTCTGATCGGATCTTCAACTGATGGTATCCCGATCTCATATCAATCTTGGAGAAAACTCCAGCTCCTCTCAGCTGGTCGAACAGATCATCGATCCTGGGTAGCGGGTATTTATTCTTCACGGTGACTTCATTGAGTGCACGGTAGTCAATGCACATCCTGAAACTTCCATCCTTCTTCTTGACGAACAGAATTGGCGCTCCCACGGCGACGAACTCGGTCTGATGAATCCCTTCTCCATCAGCTCTTCAAGCTGCTTCTTCATCTCTACCAATTCTTTGGTGGACATCCGATAAGGTCTCTTCGCTATCGGCGCTGTGCCGGGTACAAGCTCTATCACAAACTCTATGTCTCTGTCTGGCGGCATACCAGGTAGATCTTCAGGAAAAACATCTGGGTACTCATTCACTACTGAGACATCTTCTATGCTGATCGCCTTCGCACTGTTAACCATCATCTACCCATCTCTAACGGCGGTGGCTTGAAATTCCACTTTCCTTCCACACGGGCTCTCAACTGAAATAATCCTTCGTCCACAATCCAGCACAGCCTTGTGCTTGGATAACCAATCTATTCCCAAAATAACATCTAAGGTCTGGGTTTCCAATATAATAAGGTTCGCTAGGAATTCTACCCCATCTATTAATATTCTCACCCCAGAACATCCTACTTTAGTTCGGAGTTCGGAACCAGGGGTTTGAACTAAAAGCATGCATTTAAGTCTTGCAATCTCCAAATCATATTTAGCAGCAAAGCCTTAAGAAACAAACGAATGCGAAGCTCCAGAGTCAAACAAAACTGTTGCAGGTACTGAGTTGACAAGTAACTTACCCAGCACGACGTCCGTGGCATTCTGGAGTGCCTCTGCGGTGACATGGTTGACTCGGCCTCTCACTACGGTTTGGGGCGTGGCTCCATTTGTCTTGTCCCGCGGTTTGCTCCGGGTGCAGGCGTCCTGGCTGGTGTGGATCCCAGATTGAAGCGGACTGGGGTCACTCCTGCTGTCTTCTTGGGGCAACTGTTAAAGAAGTGCCCTGGCTCGTTGCATGTGTAGCAGCACCTCACTGTCCCCTGTTGACTGCCTGAAGCGGCGTTTTTGGATGGAGCTGGGGTCTGATAATTCTGGTTGACGGGTCTTGGTGCTGGTGACGATGTCCTCGTTGCATTCTGCGGCTGGAATCTGAAAAACTAATTTGGCTCAACCCTCAAGCATTGCTGCGCTCCCTGACGCGATCCCTGCTGTTGCATCCTTCGCTTCCGGTTCTCATCCAGTTCCTTGCGCTTATCTTCAAGAATGAGCGCCTTGTTCACAAGCTCCTGGAAATCTGGAAAGGTGTGGGTGATCAGTCCCACCTGCAGTCCTGAGTTAAGTCCCTTCATAAAGCGAGACTATCTGGCTTTATCTGTCGCTACGTCTTCAGGTGCGTAACGTGCAAGCTATGTGAACTTATTCAGGTATTCAGCCACCGGCTGATTACCTTGCTTCAGTGCTCTGAACTCCTTCTTCTTGAGTTCCATAATTCCTTTAGGCACGTGATACTGACGAAATGCGGCGGTAAACTCCTCCCAAGTGATATCCTGAGGGTTCTCCCGCGTGGCGCAGAAGTTCTCCCACCATTCTGTGGCGGTCCCTTCCAACTGATGAGAAGCGTAGAGTACCTTCTCATTTCCCATGCATTGAGCAATGTGTAGCTTCCTCTCAATTGACCTTAGCCAATCATCAGCCTCCAATGGATTGGCATTCCCAGAGAAAGTGGGTGGATGAGTCCTCATAAACTCTGACAGCCTTGAATTCTGGAGGAGCTCAAGTCCTTCTTCTTGCCGGACTTGAGCTCCTCCACCACCTCCGCTTCTTTGACCATCATCTCATCCATCATCAACCGGCCAATCACGTCATGAGGAGTGAGTGTATCGAAGTTTGGCCGGTCGCGAATGAGTTGAACGAGATTGCGGTTGGTGGGAGTGATCACTCAGAGGATGATCTTAATAATTGCTTTGTCGGTGAGCTCGGTGCTTCCAAGTCCCTTAGCTTGATTCACCAACACCATTAAGCGGTCAAACATCTTTGTGTAAGACTCTCCTTCTTTCAAAGTGAATCGGCTTAATTCTCCAATGATAAGCTCGATCTTGGATTCACAGACACTTGACACACCTTCATGAGTTACCATTAAGCTTTCCCAAATTTCCTTGGCGTTGTCAAGACCATCTACTCGGTTGAACTCCGAATCACTTAAGGCATTGAACAAGGCATTGACGGCCAAGTCGTTGAAGTGTTGAGCTTTGTCTTCTTCGGAGGTGAGATTGTTGGGATTAGCGGGCTTTAAACCTGTTTCAACAATCTTCCAAATACAAGGATGAAGTGATCTCAAATGCATCTTCATCTTATGTTTCCATGCCGCATAGCGAGTGCCATCGAAATGAGGCGCTCGACCGGACGAGACGGAGACATAAGATGAGGAGTTTGAGACTCCAAAAGAGGAATAATCTAAAGGAATTGCAACCCCTATACCGGAACCCGTGGCCTTCTCTTGGCCTTGGGTTTCGGTAACCTTCTCTATTTCCGACATCTTTGATTCTCCAAGCGGTTAAGCCAAAGTAAAGGAGATTTGGCTCTGATACCAATTGAAAGGACCGAAGATGTTGCCTAGAGGGGGGTGAATAGGCGGATTAAAAAATCGCAGCGGAATAAAACCTGGCCGAGCAGGTCAATCCGGAGTCTCCGGGTATTTTATCCGGATACTCCGGGTTGTCCGGAGTGTCCGGTATTTTATCCGGATACTCCGGGTTGGCTGGCTCGGGAGCACAACTAAAGTTACTTTAGCTAGCACAAGATATAACAATAAATAGATAGCACAAGCAATCTAGATCAAGAGCTAGTATGGATTTGAATTAAAGCTAAGCAACAAGCTAGATCTAAGCTTTACAAAGACAAATCCATACAAGCTAATCTAGAGAGTAAAAGAGAAAGTGAGAGACGTGATTTTTCACCGAAGTTCGGATTCTTGAAGGGAATCCTACGTCTTCGTTGAGGTGGCTCGGTCGCAATTGAGCCGGGGTCTCTTTCAACCCGCTTTCCTCCCGGTGTTGCACAAATGCACTCGCCGACTTCACTTCTTGTCTCTTTCCTTTCGGAGGCGAGACTTGCCTTCACAAACGACCGGGGCGCACCACAAGCGTCGGTCGCTCCTAGTGACTCCTAGCCGTCTAGGAGACCTTCAACCTCCAAGAGTAACAACACCACGAAGAATCATTTGGAGGATGAACTAGTGCTCAATGGACTAGAAATGAATGCACCTAGCACTTTTCTTCTTCCTCACCACACCAAAAGGATCAAACAACAAATCTAATGGTGGGAGGAAGTATGAGCTCTATTGAATGCTTGGAAGAGGTTAGGAATGGCTTGAATGCTGCTATGAATGAGCTCAATAGAGAATCTAGCCGTTGGAGGGGAGTGGTAGCTTTAAATACCCTTTTTGAAAACTAGCCGTTTGTCCCCTTTTTGAACTGTCCGGAGACTCCGGACAATTAACCCGGATACTCCGGATGGTCCGGACTCTCCGGACAAAATGTCCGGATACTCCAGATTCTCTGGAATTCGAATTTTGGCCGAAGGGGTTAACCCGGAGACTCCGGACAAAATGTCCGGATACTCCGGACTAAATGTCCGGACTCTCCAAGTTAGATGGCTCGGTTGGAATTCCTGTTTTTGGAAAATGCAAGTTTTTGAGTGCTAGTTTGTATGCAAGTTTTGACCTTGAGCACATGCACATCCAAAAAACGATTTTCCGTAGTATCCTCTTAATAGTACGGCTATCCTTAAGACTCAAATCAAAATAGAAATTACAAGTCTTCGTCTTGATGCCATTTTCTTGAATTTTAAAGTGCGTAGGAGCGTCCAATCTCATTCCGAGCTTGATATGATCTCAAGATCTGCATTATTCTTGTTTGAAACGTTAGATCTCTTTAATTGTGTCATCATTAATCACCAAAACAAAATGAGGGGCCTAGATGCACTTTCAAAAACCAAATCGACTCTAGCTGGAGTCTAACGCCTAAAGGGGTGACTCTTATTCTATAACGCGACTCGACGAAGGAGTCTCAACCTCAACGCCTACGCTCACTCGTCGAGAAAACCTCCACTGCCTCCTCAGGGCGGGTGCGGCGGCATAGGCGCGAAACAATCGCCATGCCCTGCAACTGCAGCTGTGGTTGACGACGTGGCGTCCTCCTCTGGCTCTGGATCTGGCTGTTGTTATGGCTGTGGCGCGGGTGCAAGTGGCGCCTCTTCTGGGTCCTCCTCTGGCTCTGGGGCGTCCAACTCCAACACTGGATCGGGGCCCTGTCCATACAGTGCGGTCTCCAGCTCTGCGATCCTTTCCGTCGCATAGGCGACGTACTCACGAGCATTCTCTAAGTGCTTCTTCTCCTCCTCAACCTGCTCGCGTGCCTTCTTCAACTCCTGGACTGTGTCATCGATCAGCTCCTCCTGAGCGGCGACGAATCTGGCTAAGTGAGTGACGGTAGCATCCTCATCCTCTATCGGCTTCCACTGAGCTCTGCTGTCTCGGCGTGGGTGGTAACGGAATACTGTGCCTTCCAGCTCCCTGGAGTAGGTGCGAGCGATCTACTGCATTGCTCGACGCGACAGCTCCTGGATTCCCATCTCAAAGGTAGACCTCCTGGCGGTGAAGTGGAAAGGGCAGCTGAACTTCTTCTTCTCTCGGGCATACACCGTGATCCTGACGTCCCATCCTATGACCATTCCTGCCTGCACGAGTGTAGTCCCTCGGCAGAGCGGCCTCTCAAAACCTCCAAGAAACTGAAGCATACGCCACAACTCGGCAGCGTAACCTCCTTCACGCTCGGCGTAGTTGTTCTTCATCATCATCTGTCAAAAGACGCTCGCGTAAGAACGCAATATTTTAAAATCGAAGTGGAAGACAAAAAGAACTCAGCAAGGGGTATGAACAAGAAAGAAAGGGGTAAGTCAAGAATTCATTCATTATCTTGACAAATTTTATCTTTAGAAAATAGGTTTTATCCTCACTACGACCAATCTAACTATGGGTGAGCCTACAGTCAGTATGGCTCTGATACCACCTCTGTCGGGACCCGAATTTGCAAATCCAGACCCTCTGTGTATCCAGCACTAGTCCAGGAACACGCTAGTGCACACAGTCTCAACATTGGTAAATATCACAATCATACTCAACGAAATAATATGGTACCTTAAATAGTTAACCAAGCTGGTTGCTCGACCATAAGGTCAAATTACAAATATACGCCACGCAGGGCGAGAACTTAACAAAAGAGAAATAACAGCAGCAGAAAATAAGATAACTTCGTGGCGCCATCCAGTATACCACAAGCAACTGACTGGGCTCGCTCCCTAGTTAGACGGTTCCTCTTGGAGCTCCTCCACCAAAGCTGGTGTAGACTCTTCTTCAACTGGTGTTGTATTGTGGCAAGGGTGAGTACATGGTACTCAGCAAGTCATGCACGGAATGAAAACTAATATACTACATGCATGGCTTAGTACAAAGGAGTAGCTCAGGGTATAATTGCAATAAAACAACATTTGACAAGTAACATAAGTAGATTCGAAAGCAGTAGAAACAAGTTTAAGAGCAATAACTTTTCCAGGAGTTAAATAAACATCTTTCCATCAACATCATTATTAAACCAAACCCAACCTTTCAAGTCCAAGTTATTTTCAAGAAACTCTAACCCTTGACTGTAATTCCCGAGCGATGTCCAATGCCGCGAACACGGCTATTCGAATAGATTTTACACTCTGCAGAGGTTATGCACTTTACCCACAAGATACAGCCAAACACCACAAAGGCGAGTGTCCGTAACAAAGTCTTTCGGAAACTTCTAACAGCACAAGTGGGCCTCCCCGGTTATTGCACACTAACCCTTCCCTTTGCGAAGGCGAAGTTTAGGCCAATCAACCGTTGGATGGGTACCTGGCCGCAGCCCCGGTACGCTTCCCCGTACAACTACACAAAAGGTATAGTTGACACCCCGAGGTCCCATAGGTACGTTATTAGCAACTTAATCAACTAGGTCCGTCCCATTACAGACATGTGGTTGCACGTTTGACTCAGTTCAAAGGCTTGCAAGGTTAAGTCCTTAGGGTGACCAGGGCAAGACTAACCGAAGAACCAAATCAACGCTCCCAGTGCCACAACTGGCCCACCCGATCATTCTTGCCACATGCCCCGGTCAAAATCTATTTATCAAACCCCCAGTTGATTACCATGCACCACGTGCCATCAACAATCATAACACATGATACTTCTTTCAAAACAGGTGCAGTATCTCATTAAGTCAAAATTAGCATTTGATTGTCCAAAGCATTTCACGTGGCAAGGCTAAGCATACTACATCGGTCTAACTACCCATGTTGGCAATTTAATAATGTCCAACTAATAATCCTCAACTAGGGTGACAAGGGGGTCATGGCACATATTTAATTAACCAAGGTGTCATACAACAATTTGGCATTTATCTAATTTCCCAAAAATAATTTTAGCATTTTCTAATTAAACTAGCATGCAATAATTTAAATCAAATTAATTTGAAAATGGGATCAACATGGTCACAGCACAACTTGCCTTCAAAGAGTACTTGTTCTTGGTCTTGAGCTGTCTCCTGGGTCAACACTTCACCTTCGAAGCCTTCGGGCACTTCAACGTCTACTCATAAAGCGTGCAAATAGCAATAAATGAATAAACAGTAGACAAAAAGTGTTCAAACATCCAAATGATGTCCATAAACAGAGAGAGCATAATTTTATGATTTTTTAGGAATTTGAATCGGCAAAATCGGAGTTAAAACGCAAAAGTTACAAGCGTTTAAAGTTTAAATAATCAATTAAATAATATTATAGAGGAAAACTTTGGTCCAAAAATTAAATAAAATTCACCATTAGGTAGAACTCAATTTTATAAAAATTTAGAAATTTGAATCGCTCAAATCGGAGTTAAATTGCAAAAGTTATGAGCGTTTGAAGTTTCAAAATTCAAATAAATCAATAATCCGAATTAATTCATTTATTTTTATACTGAAAAACCGAATAATGACGTCAGCATGACATCAGCGTGGATTTTGATTTTCCACCGAATTATTTTTCTATTGAAAAATCGATTTATTGCGTCAGCCGGTCCATGGACGTGGTCCACGGTTCGGTTTGGGTCCACCGTGGACCCGGTCCACGAGAACATGTCCCACTGACATGTGGGCCCCCATCGGATGACGTCAGCGGTGACGTCATCACGCTCGGCTGAGGGACGGCTGACAGCTGGGCCCCATCGTGACGTCAGCGGTGACGCCATGGTGCGGTTCGGCTGAGCTACTGACGCGTGGGTCCCACGCTGACGTCACGCGTGACGCCGGCCGCATCATGGCCGATCGAGCCGACCGCGACGGTCCGACCATCAAGACGCGTGGCATGATCTGGTCTGTTGATTTGAAAATCAACGGTCCAGATCGGATCCAACCTCACGCGTTGAAAAACTACTCGGTCCATCTAGACCGTTCGATCTTGATCGGACGGTCAAGATCCATTCTAGAGTTTACAACGTGGCTAACCCTAACCGTTCGATCTAGATCTAACGGCTGACATCTATCCAAGCACGGTGCGGTGTTAGCTACGTGGCACAATCTAAACCGTCGGATCTAGATCCAACGGTTGAAAACAGATCTAGGAATTACAACGTGAGATCTCACCGGGGATGACGTGGATGAATCTGGGCCCTTGGAACTTTATCGAACGGTTGGTGGAGCTCGAGCGACGGCGATGGCGTGCGGCGGAGCTGGCTCACCGGAGACGAGGACGATGACCACGGCAACGGCGCTTGGGCGCGATTCCAGCGAGGTGAAAGGTACCCTCCGACGCGTCTCGTCCTTGCGGTTCCGGATATGGGCTCAACGGCGTGAGGATCGCTGACGGCACGGAACGCATTTAATAATCGCGCGAAACCTAACGCAACTACGGCGAGCTCTAGCAGGCGAACGGCGGCGGCTCAGGCGACGTGGTCTAGGGCTACGGGTGCGCACGGGAGTCGGCTACCCGGTGGCGGTGGCGGCGCCTTAAATAGGTCCCTCGGCGTACGTGAAAATCGCGAAAACCGAGGCCCACACAGCTGCGGCGGCAGAATCCGAAATGGATTCGGATTGGGTGACGTGGCTCAACGTGAACCGTTGGATCTAGATCCAACGGGCATGGGGTTTCGGGCTCGGGTCCGGCTCGGGCGACCTGGTTGGCTCGGTCGAGCTCGGGTTCGAGCGACGTGGCGCGATCGTGGCCGTTGGATTACGATCCGACGGTCACGCGCGTTAGGGTTCGGTGACTTGGTTCGACCGAGACGGTTGGCGCGGCCGGGTCCGGTCGGATGAACAGTAAAACCGGTTTGGGTTTTTCCAACGATTAAATAATCAAATTAATTCCTAGAAATTCATTTAATTCATCAAAAATAGCAAAACACTCAGAAAAATTCTAGAAAAATTCTAGAAAATATTTTAGAACATTTTGGACTCAAATAAAATATTTCCAACAAAATTTTATTTGTAAAATCAAATTATTTAATTATTTCAATAGGGAATAAATTCAAATAAATTCCAAATAAATCCAAATAAATTCCAGAAAATTCCAAAAATTCACCAAAGTGCCAAATCTTATTTAAATTCATGAAAAGCAAAAATTGGGGTGTTACAGTGCCTCCAGGAGAAAATGGCTGGAAGGAGATGCTAGAAAGGAAAACGGCTGGAATGAATTTCCATTCAACCAAATGGAGAAACGGCATGCGAGGAATTAATTAACGTGGACGTGGGGTTTCATGCGTGCATGTGGGGGCTCCATGCATGAACTCATACACTCTATTGGTTTCTTCACATGCATGCAACTGCTAGAGAGCTATATTGGGATTGACTAGTAACGTCGTGCACTCATACACGAGTAGGCTAGAAAATCAATGCCAAGTATTCAAACAGGCACGTGGAAACGGCTATGCAGTTATTGCATACACTCAGAAAGAAGGCAACACACTACTAGTTCTAGCATGCAACAAATGGAGGAGTCGGCTGGGGAAAAAAACACACGTCCAAAATCGTGCCCAAAGGTATATACGCATATACGTTCCAAAACATGCTGCGAAAAAAAAAATAACAGTGAGGTTCTAGAAATCTGAAAAATTCCTCTAAAATACTAGAAACTATTTGGGACTTAACAAAGTTGGTTTCGCGATTTTTCGATGTGTAGATTTTCCGCGAAAATTCTTTTCGTGAATCAGACACCTGTACCGATTTTTATATATATAACATATTTTTCGAAAATATTTGAAGCGAACACTCTCGTCTACCAATTATCTTAATTATCAACAAAATTTTGGATTTTATGCTTATGCAAAAATGCGGGATAATTATTTAATGCGATTAGTTCAATAAACTTGAGTCCAAATAAATTCCAGAAAATTCTAAATAATCCCAGAAACACACTAAATATATTAGAGGCAAATTTTGGAATGTTACAGAGTAGAAGTTGAGGACAGAGATGTAGAAGTCAGAAACCGGCAGGAGTAGGCCCGCCAAAGATCGCCACCAAGAAGATCACTTCTCCGGTGGCAATGGCGGTAGTCCCGGCTGACGCGAGGGTGTCTGCCAGACCGCCAGGAAAACCTTGAGGCGTCTTCTTCCTCGACGGTCGACAGCGGGAGCAGAGGTGCTGAAGATGCCATCTGGGCGAAGGAGGCGATGTGCAAGAAGGAGGTAGTTCGCAAGAAGCACGGCTGAGGACTTAGCGGATGAGTGAGACTGAAAGACAGAACCGCTCCCCCCTTGGCGACTTATATGTAGGCACACGGAGTGGTGATCTGGCGGGAAACCAGAAGGGGAGCGGCGGTTCAAAAGCGGGAAGCCCAGAAAGCTGTCAAAGCGTGGGCATGTTCCCAAGGATCCTGCGTCGGTTACAAGGCGAGGGCGGCTGCATGTTCCGCCTGAGTGCCCGGAAACGGCGGCGGGCATTTAAAGCTGCGACATTACGTGGGCATTTATAATGGACCCACCCGGGAGACTGAGCCGTTTTCCAAAAGGGGACAAAGGCGCTCCAGGGTGGGCCCGGGGGCTACTGTCGGTGTATTCTACACCAGGGTGCCCACTTCACCGCAGTAAGGGTGCAAGGTGGTCGCCCAGCGGACAGGTGGCATCCAGGCCACGCCGCTAGCGATCAGCAAGGTGGTCGCCCAGTGGAGAGGTGGCATCCAGGCTACACCACTGGCGCTCAGCTCCCGAGGCCCCCTAGTGGTCTGCACCACCACACAGAGGATCAAAGGCATTTAATGCGTATCGTGCGCATTAAATGGGGGTAATGAAGGCCACATTGTTACCAACACGCGCATTTATTATGGGTGACGTCACAGCGAAATCCCCCCCCCTTGGCGAGGCGAGCGGAGCCGGCAGGCACGCGGGGCCCGAGGCCGGGGTGAAGTCGACTATGTCAGAGCATTAAGTGTGACGCAAGAATAGTGACAGGTGCATTAAATGCGGCATGGCAGTGTAATGAGTGTGGTACACTGATGTAAGCTCCCATACGCCCCAGCCAGCCCAAGTATAAAAGGAAGCCGGGGTGCATGGGAGAGAGGGTTCAATTGATTCGGTTCGGTTCTTCAACCTCTGAAGAGCGGTTCCGTCTGTTTGGATTGTCTCAGTTTCCCCCACGAATACAAGTAAGAACGGATAAGCAGGACTAGGGCTATTACTCGTTAGGAGGGCCCGAACCTGGGTAAACCCAAGCGTCCCCTTGCAAGCTTCGCCATTGATTCCTTTTCTCCATCTTTCGAGCGATCTCCACGAAAGCCCCCTATTCGAACTTCATATACACCCGATCCGGAGGTGTCTGTTGGCTCTTACACTGACACCTGGCCACCGTCACCTCTTAGAGCTTCACCGTGAGCCCCTCTAGCTATTCCAATCCTTGCTCTACCCTTTTTGCCGCTACATCTCCACCAGCGACCTCAAAAGTGAGCTCAGCAAATGGCGCCAAAGCCATGTCTCTGTGGCATGTGGGCCCTAGTTGTTAGGAAAGTCATGAAGTTTAAAGATTAATCTTATTAACTCAGTTTTAAACTAATGAGTATGAAATGTGGGCCAACTGAGATTAACATTTTATTTTTTAAATTGAAGCCAGTATTTAAGCAATTAGTCATTGACAAATGATCCCATATGTTAGTCCATTTTGAAAAATTAATAAAATACTAACAAGTTGACCTCAACTGGTAGTCTCTGAAAAATAGAGTTAAAACCTCACAAATGAAAATTACACCTTCAATTCAGTAGAGAATACACTTTCTCTGTTAGAAGGGCATAATCTCTAAAGGTATGTAATCAACGTCAACCCTCTTTTCCATTTGTAGGATTTTTCAGCCGATCTAAATTCAAATGTTCATAACTTTTGCAAATAAACTCCAAATTAAGTAAAACCAATTTCTATCTTTTTCTAAAATCATGACCTTTCTGCTTATGCTAAAATATTTGAATTTGGACACTATTTAGATTCATTTGGTTCTTATTATTGTTTTGCAGTATACTACGTGTAGATACCGACGCACTAGAAACCTATCTCGTCGACCCCAAGCCAACTCAAGAAATCAATGAGGAAGGCAAGAATCCCATTTGATGATATTTATCTTGATATTTAACTTAATTTATGTTGTGTTTACAAATTTATGTATGCATATATGTACTTTATCTAAAATGGCTACATTATGGGTATCAGTAGATATTCCTCCTTATTGCATGGAACTTCCTTAATAAATACGTAATCCTTAACCTTGAAATCTATAAGATAAGGGTTAGGCAATATCTAATGTCAACCTTAGGTATATTCGATTATACATACTCTTACTTAGCCATGCTTTATATTTGGGAAGAACAAATGAGTGGTTGAGACCCTTGTTCAGAAATGGGAATTTTTGATATGATGAACCAGAGGAGGTACCTCTGTTACTTTGGTATAAAATCAAAACTGAAAACTAGCTTTTGACGCGAACGAGTTATTTATATAATTTGTGAAGTGGATGGATTTACACGTAGTATAGGGGGAGTTCTCATCCAGGTCGATTATGGACCGAATGTAGTGTTGCTATAATCCAAGACATTCTGTGCAACCATAGATGCTATTATAGGGTGGCCTTAACGTATTAAGTTTCTTAGGTCTAGCTTTGCACATTGGAAGGCCGATGTAATATGGGCATTCTAGATAGGTTTGCTCAAAAGGGTACCCTCACCGAGGTATTGAGAATAACGCTTGCCAATACGATAGTGTATACATTGTTATGGGGGAAATGGTCGTAACAGGACATAAACTATCATTAGTACTGTGTGTACAATTTTTTTTGGCCGCCATAGCAAGGGTCAAACATCATCGGCTGGTGCGAAGTTAGGTATAAGTGATGTAATAGTTCTTGTCAGGATCTCTTTGTCGCCAGGGCTCAAAATCTCGCTGAGATTTTGGAAATCACGACTTTTGGCTGGGGCTAATATTCCAAACATCGGCGAGATAAAAAAATTTGACCAAGTTGAGATTTCGGGTTTTTAATCTAGATGATCACAAATTCTATCGGTTTTTGTTTGTAGGACCAGATTTAGCACTAAATTTTTTGTGCAAATTGTAATGCCTTTTCTAATACATGTGAAAATTTTGCAAATTTCTGTTTTTTTATCAAGATGATCACAGGGGGTTGAATAGGGCAATTTCAGTCATATTGCTCGAAATTTTTGTCATTTCGGTCAAAATTTTGTTTTTGCCAGAAACCAAAATACTGGATTTGAAATTTGATTTTTCTATTTTGGCCGAAATTATGAAATCTCGTTGAAATTTCGGATTTCAATCACCCCGAAATGTGGTCCAAAAATGAAATTTGTAACCCTGTCTACCACACACCCAAGAAAGTGTGAAAATAGCGGCAACAAAAATTGATCATGCCTTGTGGATAAAGTTGCACTAATCTACAGAGTATAAATCTTTTGAAAAACCATGCTCGCGATCATAAGAGATGGTGCTTTGATACTAGTTAGCTTTTAAACTTTTGTACAAAAACATGTGTTTTAAAAAATGGTGGGTAGCCATTGTTTCAAATGATATGCCAGGTATGATAGGAAATGTATTATTGGTCACAATCATGGATGGTTATGACTTGTTCATATTTATTATATTTATATAGTTGTTATTTACATACTTGTCAACTGCACTTTAAAAATTCTGTTTGCAATCTACCACATGTTATTATTGACTAAATTTCACTTTATACGAACATCGTAGGATAATCATTTCCCTTGACATAGCTAAGCATCTATGTATAATTGTAATACACTACAAATTTTACTGAGTATAAATATACTCACCCTTATTTGTTGATATTTAGTGGGCGAAGAAATCTAAACCTCCGATGACTCTTATTTTGTCGCATGTTACAGGGAATAGAACAAGAAGTTTTTCTGGACTTAATCCTTATCGTTGGGATGAGACATACCGCTGGACTTTTGATTTTTACCCTACTACTTTTAGCTACATTTTATTTTATATCAATTTTATGTCGCAGGAATGTGATAACAATTTTGTAAATATACATACTAGTTACTGATCATAAAAATAGTACGATATGCATATAAAACCCTCTAATATTCTACACCGGAAGAAAGGTCTCACCAGAGGTAAAAGGGAATAGAGGAAGAAACGAGAATAAATAAGATGACGCCACTTATCATAAGGAAAAAGTATTTGAACCATAAGAAAAGTAGAGGAAGAAATGAGATGAGACTACCGATCAAAATAAAAATTCTTTGAAGAAAGATGTCACTCATCCCAAAGAGAGTATCTCAACAAACATTCGATGAGGGCACACTCGAATTATCAATCCCGAAACGAGTTAAAGCAGCTCACCTTATTGTTCCACTACTGCGCGACACAACCGCTGCAGCAATATAATACGTATGCTAGATTCACATGCCATCGCTGATTCGCCATACAAGAAACACCAATGAACAAAACCGAAATCGTAAGTTTTAGGGAGTAGCACAAACAAAACAAGAACGCGGCGAGCTAGGGGTGGGCATTCGATTAATACGGGTTTTTCGGTTCGGTTTTTTCGGTTTAAAAAAAATTCGGTTTTCAAGAACTGAAAACCGAACCGAACCGAATAAATTCGGAAACCGAACCGATTAACCGAATAAAATTCGGTTCGGTTGTTCAGTTCACCGAGTTCACCGAAAAATTGATTTGCTCTGAACTCCAAGGCTCCAAGCTGCTAGCCTGCTAGTCACCAGATTCCAGATCAATAGCTCGCCCACGCCCATGCCACCACGCACCCAGCTTGGGCTGCAGGCTCCCGCCCACGCGTCGCGCCCGCTGTCGCTGCCGTCGCTTCGCACTGCCGTCGCCGCCGTTTCGCCTGGCCACCGTCTGCCGGGTTTCCTCAAGGAAATAACACAGGGGTTGCGGCGCTTGGTGTATGAGAGAATAAAAAGGAGCTGGCTGCGAGCAGAAAGAATGGAGAGGAGCGACTAGAAGTGGCTGGAGCTCCCAGGCGGCGCAGCATCTAGAAGAACAAGGAGGAGATTGGAGAGCTAGAAGTGGCGACTAGAAACATAGAGACTAGAAGTGAGTAGAGAGTGACTAGAAGTGTTGAGAGAGAGCAGAACGACTAGAAATGTAATGGCTGGGACGACGCACTTCAACTAGGGAGGCGACTAGAAGTAACGCCGAGAGTAGTAGTTCGGTCTACTCGGTGGTTCGGTTTCTCAGATTCAAAAACCGAACCGAAATACGAAAACCGAATAGCAACGAAATAAAAACCGAACCGAAACCCTAAAACCGAAAAAATCGAAAAAATCGGTTAATTCGGTTCGGTTCAGTTCGGTTTTTCGGTTTCGGTTTTTTTATGCCCACCCCTACGGCGAGCAGCGAAGCTTTACCATATTCCTTGATTACACTTGCTCAACAAGAAATGTAAGGTGCTGTAAACAAAAATGAGTCTAGATGGCTGACTAACAAGAGCTCATGGAGATCATTCATTTTATTCTCCACACCTTTTTTGCTTTTTCAATGCCAAGAATGCAGAAAACTCGGACCAAAACCAACGGAGATTAATCCCACTAATCCAAACCTTGTAAAATATTAGGCTCTCTATCCCAAAAGATTGCCTCAATCTCATCAGGACAGTCTACTCTAGCAATAATTTCACTCAGCGATCCCCTTGTTTATTCCACTCA
Organism: Rhipidocladum racemiflorum; assembly: GCA_036346355.1. Classification (NCBI taxonomy): domain Eukaryota; kingdom Viridiplantae; phylum Streptophyta; class Magnoliopsida; order Poales; family Poaceae; genus Rhipidocladum; species Rhipidocladum racemiflorum. Next base: position 64,843,159 of record CM070572.1, read on the forward strand.
GCTTTCACAATAGTCTGCTAAGAGACTTGATCAGCAGTTTGATGTTCTGCCTAGCCGCCTCATCACCGGTGAAACTAGAGATATCTGAGCTGATACTCTGAAGTAAGCAAGGGCAAAGCACGTGCAAAAATCTTCTTGTCAGCCTGCTCTTCAGTATGAGAAATTAAAACTTGACAAAATACGGGGGGAAATACGAACCTCAATATTCTTCAGAGTAAATATGAGGGTGAAAATAGACTGCTTGATCAGATCAGCGTTCTCAGGGGTAAGCATGGAAGACTTCAACCTTCTGCAAGGTAGCATAAGAAAAGTGAAGCGTCTATGGTCGTATTTACTCCTAGTAGATTATAGAGACTAATATTATGCTACAGTAAACATTTGTGGAGCATGGCTTATTACAAAACTTTCAGGCACTGTAAGAAAAAAAAAACAGCAAGTACTAGGATTCCCAATTCAGCTATGCACATAAACTTCTTTCTAACAAAACTTAAACTCTCGGACCCTATAGCCTTGTAAGATCTCCAGGATATGAAGCAAGTTACAGCTTGATGGTTTATCAGATTCTCCACTTCATATTAATGATGATCGTGAGTCCAACACTAAATGCGTTCAACAAAAAGAAGATGTTCTTAGATCAAATCTATGTAAAAAATATTTATTAGATTGCAATGCATTCCAGCAGTACCTTAAATCGCTGGATGCATCAGCCAGGCCTTTAGCTATGGTCTCCACATCCTTGAGCAGATCACCATCCCGAACCTCAGAGAGCAAAGGTTGAATTTCTTCAGCTAAGGCTTCGATCTGTTCCATCACTAACATTAAACTTGATGCATATGACATTTAACCGCAGAAGTAGCGTCCAACAAAATTCTCAATTTTTCACAACAAAATAAGATTCACAAAAATGCATATATGGAGGAAGCACCACCCAACGCCCTCTATTTCCAAAAGCATGCAACATAAAGAAAAACCTAACATCTCCACCAAGTGGAAGTCCCCTCCACTTGACCATGGTTCGAAAACAGTCCCAACCAAACATGCCAACCAGGGCAGATACACGATAGCGATACAATGGACCTAACAATGAAATTTCGAGCAGTTCAACCCAAGTATTGCTAAAGTATAGACAAGTTGATTCGGTTTTACAGTGTTAGTGTTACTCAGACACCTGTGTCCAAAACATTTTGCCGAATCGGACACCTCGAATCCGAGTCTGATTTTGACACTCGTGTCCGATTCCGAGTACGATCTCCCGTGTCCAAAAAAATTTGCCGAATCGGACACCCCAAATCCAAGTCAGATTCCGACTCCCTTGTTCATGTCCAAGCAACACTGGTTTCACCGGAGTTAGTGTCGAATTCTAGCAAACTACCAAGACAAATAAATGAAGGTGGAATTCTATGTCGAATCGATTATCATAAGGACATGATCTATGTCTTGACATACATGACATGTTAGGAAAAACTGTCAGATTATGCTGAATCAGTCCACAATCATATACAATTGGCAAATTAATGTTTTCTTCTCAAGATCTAAAAGGTACTGGCGATTGGGGAAACTCTACTGCATATCCAGACTTGCTTGACAAAACTCCATCACTGGGGGGGAACACATTTGAACCATGGAATCCTATTCAGCAGTATTGAGTAAAAATAAATTCGTTGCACAGAGATTCTATAAGCTAAATTTGAGAAATATATCAAAGGTTGCAAACTGTTACACAAAAATTGGTGAGAAGAATGTACCCGTGAAAGGAGAGGTTGTGCTTCTTCCATTGTAGATGCAACTTTTTCGGCCAACTTATAGCTTTTATTGACACCAATTTCCTCCATATCTCTCCCTAGACGGGTAAATATTCCAACCAGTGCATCTAAACTTACTCCTTGCTGTCCTTTCATCCTCTCTTTGTCGCAGAGAATTAAGCCTTCTTTGGAACAGTCTGGGTCAAGGGGGCCAACTGAAGGTGTAGGGAGTGGATTTTTTGGTGTAATATCAATCAGGGTCTCCATTAGAAGACCAGACTGATTCACCTCAACCAATGAATTACGGGGTACAATAATCTTATCATCTTCAACCTGCCATATTGAAGATAGCAGAAATTCAGCCCAGAACATATTATCATTTACAAGAAGAGAAGTTTATGCAATGAAGAAATTAAGTGTAGGCAACAATAGGAAAAAAGGAACTAAAGGTACCCAACTTATTAGCATGCCACTAACATAAAATAGTAATTTCCTCTCACCAAATAGTAACACCCGCCTGCCTTTACACACAATCCACAATGAGATCTAAAAATATAGAGATGGGCTGATGATAGGTAGCTGAACATAGCGATGTGGTCATGAACTGATGATTGAAATTGAATCCAGCTGGAAATTGTACATATGAAAAATTATACCTGAGAGAGCTGAAAAGCTTGTGGAACAACAGAAATGTAACATAATGACACATTTGTGTGAACTAAGTATGGTTCGGTTTCAAAAGGTTGCTCTATGAATTATAAGAATTCAGGCTAAGGCAATACAGCACTTAGGACGGCGGTATAACTCACAGGCCTGTAACACAAAAAACTAACTGAAAATGTAAAGTCCTGACTAAAAATATCATTGGGGTTACTGAAATATTCAAGCATTTATATAGATGATTCTGACCAGTCCATTAATGTTGGCCAAACTACCAGGTTTCTGCTGTTCACACTGTTCTAATTTACCAGATTTGACAAAACCAGTGGTTAGTGAGGCGGTTTGAAATCAACATGGCAACAAGACTACTGACATGTCATATGCCTAGGTCCTAGGTGCCTTTTCATGATGAACTTACAAGACTGCCAGTGATCAACTATCATAGCTCCAGTTAAGTTGCAACCATTAGAACACAATCACTGGATTATACATCAATACATGTACGAAACAGTCATTGAATTCACATTTATTTCTAGTAGAATCAAGTTTTGGTTAACAGTTACAGAAAATGGGCAAACTAATTTAGCATTAAGATGCAAGACTATGCATTTAATTAAACAAAAGCCATAAAACTACTATATCAAATCCTGCTTAAATTATTTGAGTGAATTCAATCAGAGACTTTGGAATTTAACAACTTTGATCGAGTTTTCGTGGTCTATTTGACATCCAGTTTTCACATGTTACATACGACTTTGATGAAGGAATGCAAAAGATAAAGCCATAAATAAAGGGCTGATGTCAATTGTGCTAGAGCAATTGATCTATTCACTCAAAGTTACATACGACTAGAAAGGAAGCAAAGCGGTTGAACGCACCTCAACATACGCATCGATACTCCTGAGGGAAGAGTCGACGCGGACGACGCTCCCCACGGTGACCCCGCGTATCCGCACGGGCGTGCCGACGCAGATCCCGCAGGCCTGGCTGAACTCAAAGACCGCGTTGTACTTGCGGAACCGTGAGCGCAGCTGGAACCCTCGGAGCCAGGCCAGCGCGAGCGCCAGCAGCGCCGCCCCAGAGACCATGAAGAGGCCCACGCCACCCTCCCACACGCTGCGCCTGCCGAATCCGTAATCCCCCAGGGGCTGCAGCGTGCGACGCCACAGCGTCCGGGGCACCTCAATGAGCGGGGCAAACGGGTTCTTGCCATCCGGCGCCGGCGACGGGTCGCCGGCGGTGCTCGCGGCGCATGCCAAGGAATTGGCAGGCTTGTTGTTGCGGGGGGGCTTTAGAGCAAGGGTGGGCGCAAGGAGGCGAGGTTGCGCGGGGGGAGAATAGATGAATGGGGGAGGAAGAAAAGATTTGGTGGCCATAGACGACATGTGCGGCGTCCTTCCTCCTTGGTCCAAGCAAGATCCACGCGTGCGTGCTGCTGGATTGGTTGGTTCTACCGCACGAATCCTCCTGCGAACCCAGCAAGAAGTAGCTCCATCAATTGGATTACCAGGATGGACGAATCGATGAATGAGCCGAGTTGGTGGAAGAAAAGAAAATTACATGCATGAGAGATTGAATCCGCCTCTTAAAGGGTAGGAGGGGAGGGGGAAAGGGGATGGAATTGGGGTCCCTTAACTTCACCTTTGGTGGTGCGGCGCTGCGTGGCTGGCGGTGGTGACGAGTGAGTACTACTCGGAGTCGGCGCGAGGAAGGGAGGAGGAGATGATGGTCGGCAGTGGCGGAACCACAAAACTTGCAAAGTCTCGGGCTAAACTTTTAAGCATATAACTAATAGCAATTTTTAAGCCAAAATATTATGGGCTAAAGATGACTTTGATGACCCGGGCTAGACTAGATATATTTGGGCTATACACTATACTAATTTCTAAGCCCAGGGCTGAAGCTCGGCCTGCCATGGGCCTGTTTCCGCCACTGGTCGTCGGCGTGGTGTGGTGGACCGGAGCGACGGACCACAATCTGCTTGGCCTGCGCTCCATTCACCCGACCGGTCTCAAGCCTCCGCTCACGGATGAAATCCTAAAAAAGTTTAGTTAAACCTGCCAAACGGGCAGTAGTGCAGTGTATGCAAAGTTACAGATTTGGTTTTCGGATTAAATCTTGGACGATTGAAATCTAAAAATTCAGCAAGATTTCAGAATTTAATTAAAATCTGATCAAAATTTAAAAAAAAAACTAAATTTTAAATCCGATATTTTGGCGGCCGGTAAAGCTGAAATTTTGGTTGAAATGACCAAAATTTTGACCAATTTGACCGATATTTCGATCATATTCAACCCCCGTGAAATAGTCTCCGAAGGCTAGAAAAAGTCAAGCAAATATTTATGTACTTTTTCTATCATTTGAATGTAAAATACTAAGTATTTTCATATAAAATACCATAAATTTAGAAATTTCAGCAACATTTTGCTTGATTTTTTGGAATCTAACGCTTTAATTTAGCAACAATCAATATATAATGTGATCACAAATAATAAATATGAAATAAAATTGACACAAATAATATTCACACTTACCAACATCATGCCGTTGCGTCCATCCTATTGCATGACAATTGACAATTCATAAACACCTTTGAAATCCCGTTACATTACTGCTTTTAAATCACACTGTGCATTCCATATATCGTATTTCATCCATCACAATTGTTTCGAACATAATAAACGAGACAAATATCTATCAAAGCATGGATGACACCATAACCCACCGGTCGGCCCGAACCACCTGCAAGAGGTATAATTAAAAAAAGGGTATGAACATGTATCGCATGAAGATGTGCTACATGAGTAAAAGGATCTTGTGGATGACTATGCATTGACGTACCTACAAGTAGTAGTATGTGCATGGTGCAACCTCCACCGCCGCGTCATCGATAATGATATCATCATACTTCCTCTCGTGCGCTTACTTGTACTCCTCCCAGTTCACATCTTGCGGTAGCTAGGTGGACCTGATCCGAGCTAAGCGGGAGAGGCCGGATCTGGACCGGAGGCAGCTGATCGATAGTGAGCTCAAGAGGGAGAATCTTGGGGTCGCCTGTTGGGGGAATTTCAAAAAAGGGGAAATGAGGGAGTGAGTGGGAGGGAGTGAGTCAGGGAGAATCTTGGGCTAGTGGTAGTTAGGTTAGTTAATTAGGTCATTTAGCCTAGGATTTAGTTAATTAGATCATTTAGGTTTGGATTTAGGGTTTACAATTAGTACTAGGCTAGTTAGGGTTTATGGTTAGTACTACTACAAACTTACTATTTATGGTTAGTACTACTACCTTAGGGTTAGGGTTTATGGTTAGGTTCAAACAAGGTTTCAAATTTTGTTTTTAGGTGACATCTCGGGAGCAGCCAAAATTTGAAATTTTCATGAGATTTCATAATTTTGGCAGAAATTTGACCAAAATTAAAAAACCGAATTTCAAATCCGGTATTTTGGAGGCCAGCAAACCAAAATTTTGACCAAAATGATCGAAATTTTGACAAAACTGAACAAATTTTTGGTGAAATTTCAGCCATACAGGACTTGATGGTTGGTGCGCTTGTGGCCGTGGCCTCGTTGGCCAAGGAAGGGTACCACGCAAGGGGCTCGGGGGGCGTGTAAGCCATGTCGCAGTGCATGGGGGACCTTGGTGCCAAGGCCTGCTCCGACTGTGCAGTGGGAGCACATTGCCCCATGGAGACCGCCACCGCTATCATCGCCGGCCACGGCCTTGCCCTCGACCTATGCTAGAGCCTCCACCTCCCCAACCCACGAGGGAAACTCGGCTCCACCTCATTCTCCTAGTGTGCCCTCCTTGCCGGCCCGCTCCATGCCTCCATCGATGCCAAGCTCACTGCCATCCGCTAGTCCCTCACTGCGTCCTCCTCCAAGAATGCTACCATGACCATTGCCGAATCAACAACCTTCGCGGTGGAGCCAACGTCCCCCAAGTGCTTGTTGTCTACAAAGGGTGAGGAGTGGGTGTAGTCAGCTTGCCCCACCTCCGACATCGCTGGAGCCACCGGTCCCAGTGATGGAGAAACTGGACTTCACGGAGGCGCCCGGCTCCTCCAAGTTCGTGTTCCTGACAAACAATTCAAGTCGCCTCTTGGGCGGTGTAGGGGGTGGAGGAGGCGGGGGAGAGGCACTAGGAGGAGGAGGATGCGAGGAAGGTGTAACACCCTGACACTCCATGTGCCTTGAATGTCATTACATCATACTTTTTCACTTGCACTTATCTATTTTAAATATAACTTTTAGCAAGACTTCCTCTCTTTTAACCGCTAAATACCAACTAAACAATAACCATATCAAATGACAATATAACTAGTAGCAATGAACGAAACAAGAACAATAATAAAACTTGGAACCATGCACCCAAGCACTCCCAAGTCTTTGCACTTGGATGCCGGTTCACATGTGTCCAGGAGCAACCATTACCTTTTGATCATGATGATGAACAATACTGAGTAAACAACAGATAAAAACCACACTTATCAATTTAATAAAGACAAACAAGCTCTATCTTATTCATGGGTGAACACTAAAACTAAATAATTGTGAAGATGATGTGACAAGTGACACAATGATGCTACTCCTATCCCAAGCATGTCGCCTTCCATGATCACCTAAAACATTAAAGTAAGCAATGGTGAGTCCATGACTCAGCAAGTACATAATAAAACAATAACATAACCATTTATCACTTTAATCTCATTAATCATCTTTGGATGAGTGTAACAGCCCAATTTTTTGCTTTTCATGAATTTAATTGAAATTTTACCCTTTTGAGAATTTTTGGGATTTATTTGGATTTAATTTGAATTTATTCCATTTTGAGATAATTAAATAATTAAAATTTATAAATAAAATTTTGTTGGAAATATTTTATTTGAGTCCAAGATGTCTCAAAGTATTTTCTAGAATTTTTCTGGAATGTTTCTGATTATTTTGCTATTTTTCTTGAATTATTTGAATTTCTAGAAATTATTTTGATTTTTAATCGCTGGAAAATCCGAACGGGTTTCACTGTTCATCCGACCGAACCCGAGTCAGACTCGAGTCCGAGTCGGACTCGAGCCCGACCGAGCCGCCCGAGCCAGACCCCAAACCCTAACCCCGCGACCGTTGGATCTCGTTCCAACGGCCGAGATCTGGCCACGTCACCCTCTCCGTGTCCCGGTCGGAATCCGCCGTCGCCTCGGCCGTTCCGCGAATCCCGCGCCAAATCCGGACGTCGAGGCCGGTATTTAATGCATGGATGCGTGCCCGAGGATCGCCTTTGACGTGCGCTTCGTTTGCCCTATCCGCCGCCCGTAGTGCTCCTCCGTGCCCGCGATTGCTCGCCGTAGCTAATTAGGGTTAGCTTTGGGTTTTCGCGTCGTTCCGCCGCCGTCCGCCATCTTCCACCGTGTTGGTGGCCATATTCGGGACCATCGCGACAAACCGCGTCTGGGGATACCACTCACCTCACCAGAGATGCACGGGAACACCGTTCAGGTGGTCATCGTCTTTGTCTCCGGCAGCCAGAGCTCCGCCGTGCCATCGCCGACCCCGTGAAGCTCCTCAGCCGTTCGTTCTTCATCCAACGATCCAGGTGAGTCCACGTCACCCCCGTGTAAATTCCACATTGCGGTTTTAGATCTAATATCAATCGTTGGATCTAGATCCAACGCTCTAGATTGAGCCACGTAGCCCCTAGACTGCACCGTGCTAGATCCAATCACAGCCGTTAGATCTAGATCGTACAATTAGATTTAGTCCGCGTTGTAGCGTTAGATGCGATCTCAGCCGTTCGATCGAGATCGAACGGTGTGGATTGAGCCACGTGTCAAGCACCGGGTCATGCCGCGTCGCCCCTCGGTGACGCATAAACCCGATCGGATCTCGACCGTCCGATCCAAATCGAATGATCCAGATCAACCGCGTAGATCCAAAACGTGTGAGGTTAGATCCAATCTGGACCGTTGATTTTCAAATCAATGGCCCGGAAAAGCCACGTGTCCGGGAGGCGAACGGTCGCGGTCCATGCGGGTGTGGTGCGCCCGCGGCGTCACGCAGCGTGGCGTCGGCGTGGCCTGCGCGTGTCGGCGCTCAGACCTTGCGGTGACATCATCCGTGACGTCACGCTGACGTCACAGTGGGGCACGCGTGTCATGGCCGTTCGGCTGAGCCCCGCTGACGTCAACGATGACGTCAATAGTGGGTCCCACGTGTTAGAGACACTGTGTGTGTGGACCGAGTCCACGGTGGACCCGAGCTGAGCCGTGCGCCGGGTCCATGGACCTGAGGTGACGTGGCGGCTTTTGATTGGTCCACGTGTCACGATGACGCAATAAATCGATTTTTCAATGGAAAAATAAATGAATTAATTCGGTTTATTCTTTTATTTGATTTTTCAAACTTCAAACGCTTATAACTTTTGCATTTTAACTCCGATTTGGGTGATTCCAATTTCTAAATTTGTATAAAATTGAGATCTACTTAATGGTGAATTTTATTTAATTTTTGGACATAAGTTTTTTCTGTTTATATTTATTTAATTAATTTTCCAAACTTCAAACGGGTATAACTTTTGCGTTTTAACTCTGTTTTGGACGTTTCAAATTTCTAAAAATTTATAAAAATGTGCTCTCTCTGTTTATGAAGTTTATTTGAATTTTTGAACACTTTTTTGCCCATTGTTTGATTAATTATTGCTATTTGCATGCGTTACGAGTAGACGTCGAAGTGCCCGAAGGCTACGAAGGTGAAGTTCTGACCCAGGAGGCAGCTCAGGATCAAGAGCAAGTACTTTTTGAAGGCAAGTTATGCTTTGACTATTTTGATCCCATTTTTGAAATTAATTTAATTTAAAATTATTGCATGCTAATTTAATTAGAAATTGTTTAAATTATTTCTGGGAATTAGATAAATGCCTAATTGCAGTATGACACCTTGTTTAATTAAATTATGTGCCATGAACCCTTGTCACCCTAGTTGTGAATATGTAGTTGGACATTATTAAATTGCCAATATTGGGTATTTAGACCGTTGTAGTATATTGCTTAGACCTGCTACGTACACATGACATGATTTTGGACAATCAAATGTTAATATTGACTTAATGAGATATTGAACCTATTTTGAGAAGTATCATGTGTTGTGATGTTGATGATGGCACATGGTGCATTGTAACCAACTGGGTTTGATAAATAGATTTAGACCGGGGCAAGTGGCAAGGATGATGTGGTGGGCCATGAGTGGCACCGGGGAAGTCGTTTTGGTTCTTTGGGTAGTCTTGCCCTGGTCACCCTAAGTTCTTAACCTTGCAAGCCTTTGATCTGAGTCAAACGTGCAACCACATGTCTGTAATGGGACGGACCTAGTTGAGTAAGTTACTAATAACTTACATGTGGTACCTCGGGGTGTCAACTACACCTTTTGTGTAGCTTGAAAGGGGAGCGTACCAGGGCTATGGCATGGTAGCCGTCCAACGGTATGTCGGTCCCATACTTCGCCTCTGTTGTCTCACTGGATAGCAAACTTCACAATTTTGTAACTATTTTTATACAACTCCAAATAGAGCAAACCATGACATTTATGAAATCTAAAGAAAATTATCTAACTTTCACTAGTTATGAAGATAATTTAATTTGGCCACCAAATAGCCCTAATATGCAATTACCAAGATTGCTTCCAGCAACGAACAACTTCTAAATAGCACACTTCAACAAGTCATAACTTTTAAACCGCTTAACTTAATTCTATGTTCTTATATTCTAATGAAACTTTAGACAATAATCTACATTTTTCACAACTTTTGTGGCCTCTAAAACTAATCACAGGTACCTCGAAACTCGACTCAAAGATCAAATTCAGTATTGACTGAATACTAAACCTACCCCAAAAACAACTCGATGATCACTACTGTCGGGACCCGAATATGTGAAAAGATGTGATAATTGCCTAGAGGGGGGTGAATAGGCTATTTAAAAATAAAAATGAATTTTTTATCACAGCGGAAGAGGTATCGGAGTTTTCGGTATTATATCGGAACTTCCGACTTAATTGGAACTTCCGGTATATTATCGGAATGTCCGATCAATATTGAAATTTTAGAACAAGCAATTAAGTCTAGCAATTCACAAAGCACTTTTACTCAGGATAGATGCAAGAATAAGTAAGCTATCTAGACTTGAGAGACAACAATAGAGAATTTCAAATAAGGATTATACACAAGCAAATAACAAGAAATCAAACTAGAGAGACAAAAGTTTGTATCCCGGAGTTCGGATCCTTGAGGGGATCTTATGTCTCCGTTGAGGCGGCTCACAAAGAGCTGGGTATTTTCCAACCCTTACCTCCCAAACCTCGGTCACACTTGAGATTCAGTTTTACTCTTGATTTCTTCCCTTTCGGAGGCAAAATCAACCTTCACAAACTTCTCATAGCGTCCCACACTCTTCGGGGGCTCGTGAGCGACGCCTAGCCGTCTAGGAGTCCTTCAACCTCCAAGAGTAATAGATGTGAAGTGTATACGGACCATAAGAGTCTTAAGTACATTTTCACCCAATCAGACCTGAATATGAGGCAGAGGAGATGGTTGGAATTGATCAAGGATTACAACGTCGGAATCCATTACGATCCCGGTAAGGCCAACGTGGTAGTCGATGCCTTGAGTCGGAAGAGCCACACCGTCAACATGATGGTGGTAGATAGTCAGGTTGAGTTGTGCAAGGAATTTCAGAAGATGAAGCTGGAAGTCGTACCTGAAGGGTTTTTAGCTGCCCTAGCAGTGAAGCCTACTCTAGAGGATCAGATCTGAGAAGGACAGAAGGATGACGACAAGATCCAGAGGATCAAGTCCAAGATGGATGAAGGCAAGGCAAAGGACTTCAGACTGGATGAGCAAGGCACGATGTGGATTAAGGATCGTATCTGTGTGCCGAACAAGAAGGAACGGAAGCAGTTGATTCTGGAAGAAGCTCATGACTCCAAGTATTCTATTCACCCGGGGAGTTCCAAGATGTATCAAGATCTGAAGGAAAGATTATGGTGGCCAAGCATGAAGCGTGAAGTTACCGAGCATGTTGCGTTGTGCGATATATGCCAGAGAGTCAAGGCAATGCACCAGAGGCCAGCCGGATTGCTACAGCCATTGAAGATACCTAAGTGGAAGTGGGAGAAAATCGGTATGGACTGTATTACCGGTTTGCCTAAAACTCAAAGTGGGTATGATTCTATATGGGTCATAGTGGATCGTTTGACCAAAGTAGCTCATTTTATTCATGTGAAGACCACTTACTTAGGAGATAAACTGGCAGAGTTGTACATATCAAGGATTGTTTGCTTGCATGGAGTGCCGAAGAAAATTGTGTCGGACAGAGGTACTCAATTTACCTCAAGATTATGGAGTAAGTTGCATGAAGCCATGGGAACCCATCTGAACATCAGTACAGCTTATCACCCGCAGACGAATGGATAGACGGAGAGAGTAAATCAGATTTTGGAGGACATGTTGAGAGCTTGTGCATTAGCGTATGCTACTTCATGGGACAAGTGTTTGTCGTATGCCGAGTTTAGCTACAATAATAATTATCAAGCCAGTCTGCAAATGTCACCCTTTGAGGCATTGTATGGTCGACCCTGTCGAACTCCATTGAATTGGAATGAGAAAGGTGAGGAGAGGTTGCTTACCAAGATCCTAAGTCGCAGAGGAGAGGTTGCTTACCAACTGGAGTTGCCGTAGTTTTTAGCGGGAGTGCATGATGTGTTTCATGTGTCCCAACTGAAGAATTGTCTCCGATTGCCAGATGAGCAAACGCCCTTGGAAGCGATCGAGCTACAAGAAGATTTGACCTACAAGGAACACCCGGTGACGATTTTGGACACGATGGATCGAGAGACCAGGAACAAGTCGACCCACTTTTGCAGAGTTCAGTGGAGTAATCATTCTGAAAGTGAAGCAACTTGGGAGCGTGAAGAAGACCTGAAGAAAGAATTCCCTAACCTATTACTTAGTCAGCCCTGAATCTCGAGGTCGAGATTCCGTTAAGGGGGAGAGGTTTGTAACACCCCAATTTTTGCTTTTCTTGAATTTAATTTGTATTTGTGAATTTTGAGAATTTTTTGAATTCTCTGGGATTTATTTGGACTTAATTTGAATTTATTCCCTTTAGAGATAATTAAATACTTAAATGTTTTAAAAAAAAGTTTTGTTGGAAATATTTAAAAGTTGAATAGGTTGTACACTCTGCAGAGGTTATACACTTTACCCACAAGATACAATCAAACACCATAAAGGTGAGTGACCGTAACAAAGCCTTTCCAAAGCTACTTCTAGACCCGGTACTGCCCGCTAAGGTTTCAACAATGAAGGGACTGGTTACCACACTCAGGGCCCCCCTCTTGCGCCTGTGAGACCACCCGTTAACCCGGGGCTCACGCCACCATGACAGCACCGAAATCTAGACATCACAGTTTACTCGGCCAGGTCTGTCCTATTCCAGGCTTGTGGCTGTATGTTGAAATTAGTTCAAATTCTTGCAAGGTTAAGTCCTTAATTGACCAAGGCAAGACTACCCAAGAATTCACAAATAACCAAGTCAAATAAACGAAATGTGACCTCCCGAGTGCCACACCTGGCCCACCAGAACAATCTTGCCACTTGCTTCGGTCTAAAATCATTTAATCACCCCAGTAGATTACCATGTACCACGTGCCATCAACATCATCAATAACACATGTCACCTCTTTCATAAACATGTTCCATATCTCATTAAGTAAAATTTAACATTTAATAATCCAAAATGGTGTTATCGACACGTTGTAGGGCTAAGCATACTATTTACGATCTACTTAACCCATGTTGGCAAATTAATAATGTCCAATTAATATTCCATGTTCTAGGGTGACAAATGATTAATGGCATACAATTATTATAGACAAGGTGGCATAAAACAATTAGGTTGAATAGCTACTCCCAGAATTAATTGAAAGCATTTTTAATTAAACTAGCATGCAATAATTTAAATAATCATAGTTTCATAAGGTGGGATCAATATGGTCAAAGCATAATTTGCCTTGGAAAAGGTCCTGTTCCTGGTCTTGGACTTATTCCGGGGTCAAAACCTCTCCTTCGAAGCCTTCGGGTAGTTCAATGTCTACGCGTATCAGATAAATAAACAACAAATAAATAAAAACAGAGGAAAACTCATATCTAAAAATTAAATAAAATACACCATTAAATAGAGCTCAATTTTACAAAAATTTAGAAACTAGAATCGCCTCAATCGGAGTTAAAAGGCAAAAGTTATAGCCGTTTGAAGTTTGAAAATACGTTAAAAAGAATAAACCGAATTATCCGATTTATTTTTCTATTGAAATTCGGAAATATAACGTCAGCATGACGTCAGCGCGTATTTTCTATTTTAGCTGAATTATTTTTCTAAATGAAAATCAATTTATTGCGTCTTGCTTGCGTTAGCCGGTTCATATACCCGGTCCATGGCTCGGCTCGGTCCACCATGGACCCGGTCCATGGGTACACGTGTCACTGACATGTGTGACCCACTGGATGACGTCATCGCTAACGTCATCACAGCTCGGCCGAACGGACTGACAGCTGGACCCCACCGTGACATCAGCATGACGTCACGGCTAACGTCATGCACGCAAGGGTGCGGTGGCTAACAAGTGGGCCTGATGCTGACGTCATTGCTGATGTCAGCGACTACCGGCTCTGGCCGCATCGCTTCGATTTCCCACAACGTGGCATGATCTGGACCGTTGTTTTGAAAATCGACGGTCACAATTAGATCTAATCCTCACACGTATGGATCAACGCGATCCAATCCGGTCCGTTCAAATTGGATCAGACGGCTGAGATTGGATCTGGTTCACCGCATCACTAGGGGGTGACGTGGCATGACCCGACGCCTGACGCGTGGCACGATCTATGTCGTACACCGCAGATCGGATGGCTACGATTTCATCTAGTGCAAACGCGTGAACCGAATCCAACCGTACGATCTGGATATAACGGCTGAGATCTAATCTAGCACAGTGCAGTACGAGTCTACGTGGTTTACTCTCGCCCGCACGATCTGAATCCAACAGTTGTAAACAGATCTACACAGTAACACTAGATCTAATCTGAACCATATGATCTAGATCTGACGGTCACGATCTAATCCGAGGAATAAACTGAAATGGCTACGTGGACGAACTTGGGCCCTTGGATCTCGATCGGACGGTCGACGTAGCTCGGGGTCCTCGGAGATGGCACGACGGACTTTGCTGGCCGGAACTAGGGACGACGACCAACCGAACAGCGTTTGGATGCGATCCCGGCGAAGTGAGTGGTACTCCTAGGTTCGTCTCGATGCGACGATTCCGGATCTGGCCTCAGTCGCGGCGGAGCGTGGCTGAGAACGACGAAAAACAACGAGAACCGCAACGGCTTCTTCTCCCACTCCGACGAGCAATCGCGGCCACGGTAGGGCTCCACTAGCGGTGGCGTCTAGGGCAACAAGTGCGCGAGGGAAAGGCGAACCTCAGGCACGCACCCGGGCTTCAAATGCCGGCTTGGACGTCGAGATATGCGCGAATTTCGCGGTCGGGCCGGTACAGGCGACGGAGTCTAGCGCGGACATGGCTTGGCCGACGTGGCACCATCCTTGCCGCACACATGGCTCAATCCGAATGTCACCCGCACGCGCACACGCGGACAAAAGCTCAGCCACCAGATCTCGATCCAACAGCTAAAGACACTCGTACACATGGACGAATCCCATCTGTTGGAGTTGGATCCGACAGCCAGCGTGCATGGGTTTGGATCGGGTTCGACGCGGTTCGGGTTTGGTCGCGGCTTAACAGGTCCGATCCGTGTGGGTCCAACCCGTTAGGGTTTTTCTGAAATTCCTTTTTCGTTTTTATTCTTTAAAATAATCCCAGAAATTCAAATAAATCAAGAAAAATAGCAAAATGCTCAGAAAAATAGCAAAATGCTCAAAAAAATTCTGGAAAATACTTTGAGACATTTTGGACTCAAATAAAATATTTTCAATAAAATTTTATTTAAATTTTTTAAATATTTAGATAACTAAACAGATGAATTAATTCAAATTAAATCCAAATAAATTCCAGAAAATTCCAAAAATTCAATTAACTCCATAAATTGAATAAAAGCAAAATTTTGGGATGTTACAAACCTCCCCCTCTTAACGGAATCTCAACCCCGAGATTCAGGGCTAACTAAGGAATAGGCTTGGAAACTCCTTCCTCAAGTCCTCTTCGCGCTCCTAGGTCGCTTCACTTTCTGTATGGTTGCTCCACTGGACTCTGCAGAAGCGGGTCAGCTTGTTCCTCGTCTCTCGATCCATTGTGTCCAAAATCTTCATAGGGTGCTCTTTATAAGTCAGATCTTCTTGCAGTTCGATCGACTCCAAAGGTGTTTGCTCATCCGGCAGTCTCAGACACTTCTTCAATTGCGACACATGGAACAAGTCAAGCACTCCTACCAATGTTTGCGGCAACTCCAACTGATAAGCGACTTCACCTCTGCGGCTTAAGATTTTGAATGGTCCAACATATCGCGGTGCGAGTTTCCCTTTAGCATGGAATCTTTTAACTCCTTTGAGGGGTGTGACCCTGAGGTATACGAAATCTTCTGGTTCAAAACATAGATCTCGGCGATGGTTATTGACGTAACTCTTCTGTCTCGACTGAGCTATCTTCAATCTTTCCCTGATCATGGCAATCTGCTCTTTAGCTTCTTGGAGAATGTCTGTCCGAAGACATGGCATTCACCTGTCTCATTCCAACTCAACGGCGTTCGATAGGGGCGACCATACAAAGCTTCAAATGGTGACATCTGCAAACTAGCTTGGTAACTATTGTTGTAGCTGAACTCGGCATACGGCAAACACTTGTCCCATGAAGTAGCGTATGCTAGAGCACAAGCTCTCAGCATGTCCTCCAGAATCTGATTAACTCTTTTTGTCTGACCATCAGTCTGTGGATGATAAGCTGTACTGAAGTTCAAACGGGTCCCCATGGCTTCATGCAGCTTATTCCAAAATCTTGAGGTAGATTGGGTAACTTTATCTGACACTATCTTCTTCGGTACTCCATGCAAACAAACAATCCTCGACATATATAACTCTGCTAAGCGGTCTCCAGAATAAGTAGTCTTCACTTGGTATGAAATGTGCAACCTTGGTCAAACGATCCACTATGACCCATATAGAATCATATCCACTCTGAGTCCTCGGCAAACCGGTAATGAAGTCCATACCGATTTTCTCCCACTTTCACTAAGATATCTTTAATGGCTGCAACAATCCAGCTGGCCTTTGATGCATTGCCTTTACCCTTTGACATATGTCGCATAAAGCAACATGCTCGGCAACCTCATGCTTCAGGCTTGGCCACCAAAATCTCTCTTTCAAGTCTTGATACATCTTGGCACTTCCCAGGTGAATTGAGTACTTGGAGTCATGGGCTTCTTCCAGAATCAACTGATTTAGCTCTTTGTTGTTCGGTACACAGATACGGTCTTTAATCCACAATGTACCTTGCTCATCCAACTTGTAATCCTTAGCCTTGCCTTCATCCATCTTGGGCTTAATTCTCTTTATCTTATCGTTCTTCTTATGACCCTCCCTGATCTGGTCTTCTAAGGTAGGCTTCACTTCTAAGGCTGCCAGAAATCCTTCTGGTACAACTTCCAGCTTCATTTTCTGAAAGTCCTTGCATAGTTCAACCTGACTCTCTTCTACTAGCATATTCACGGTGTGGCTCTTCCGACTCAAGGCATTGGCTACCACATTAGCCTTGCCGGGGTGGTAGTGGATTCCGACATTGTAGTCCTTGATCAATTCCAACCATCTCCTTTGCCTCATATTCAAATCTGACGGAGTGAAGATATATTTAAGACTCTTGTGGTCTGTATAAACTTCACATCTGTTTCCAATAAGGTAATGATGCCACAACTTCATAGCATGCACTACGGCAGCTAACTCCAATCATGCGTCGGGTAATTCTCCTCATGCGGCCTTAACTGCCTCAATGCATAAGCAACTACCTTTCTATTCTGCATCAACACCCATCTAAGTTCTTGATGCGATGCATCACAATAAATATCAAAACTCTGGTGCACATCTGGTAAAACCAACACTGGCACTGTTGTCAATCGCTTCTTCATCTCTTGAAAGCTCTTCTCGCACTCTGGCGTCCATGCAAACTTCTTATCTTTCTTCAACAATTGCGTAAGGGGTCTGGCAATCGTTGAGAATCCTTCAATGAATCGACAGTAATATCTCGTCGTTCCAAGAAAACTGCGAATCTGAGTAACCGACTTCGGCTGCTCCCAATGCAATATTGCTTCCGCTTTGCTCAGGTCTACTGCAACTCAATCGGCAGTCATCACATGTCCAAGAAATTCCACTTTATTCTTCCAAAAGTCACATTTGCTAAACTTAGCAAACAACTGCTGCCATCGTAACTTCTCAAGAACTAGCCTGAGAAGTTCGGCGTGTTCTTCTCTCATCTTGGAGTAGACAAGGATGTCATCAATGAACACGACAACAAACTTATCCATGTATTCCATGAAAACTTTATTCATCAGATTCATGAAATATGCAGGCGCATTTATCAGACCAAAGGACTTAACTGTAAACTCATAATGTCCGTATCTCGACGAAAATGCGGTCTTCGGTGCATCTTCTGATCGAATCTTCAGCTGATGATACCTTGATCGTAGTTCGATCTTGGAGAAAACTTCCGCTTCTCTTAACTGATCAAACAAGTCATCGATCCTGGGTAACGGATACTTATTCTTTATCATCACATCATTGAGTGCACGATAATCAATACACATCCAGAAACTTCCATCCTTCTTCTTGACGAATAGTACTAGCGCTCCCCATGGCGATGAACTGGGTCTGATAAATCCTTTCTCCATCAGCTCCTCAATCTGCTTCTTCATCTCCACCAACTCATCGGTAGACATCTGATAAGGTCTCTTGGCTATTGGGGCTGTACCGGGTACTAGCTCAATCACAAACTCAATGTCTTTGTCCGGCGGCATACTGGGTAAATCTTCAGGAGAAACGTCCAGATACTCACTGACCATGGGTACATCCTCAATGCTGACTGTCTTCACGCTGTTGACCATCAGCTGTCCATCACGAACGGCGGTTGCTTGTAACTCCACTTTTCTACCATCGGGGCTTTCGACTGATACGACTCTTCGTCCACAGTCTAATACAACCTTGTGCTTGGACAACCAATCCATTCCCAGTATAACATCTAGGGTCTAGGTATCCAATATAATAAGGTTCACTAGGAACTCTACCCCATTAATTAGTAACTTTGCCCCAGAACATCCTATATTAGATTGGAGTTCTGATCCAGGGGATTGGACTAGCAACACATGTCTAAGGTTCACCATTCTTAACCCATTTTCAACAGCAAAATTCTGAGATAGAAAAGAATGCGAAGCTCCAGAATCAAACAAAACTGTTGCAGACACTGAGTTAACCAGTAACTTACCCAGTACGACATCCGATGTGTTCTGAGCTATGTCGGCAGTGATGTGGTTGATTCGACCTCTCACCGTAGCTTGAGGTGTAGCTCCAAGTTGAGTAGCTCCACGGTTTCCTCCTGGTGCGGGTGTCCTTGCAGGCGCCGTTCCCAAATTGAAGCGGACAGGCGTAACACCTCCTCCTCTCTTTGGGAAATTATTGGCGAAGTGCCCTGGCTCGTTGCAGCTGTAGCAGCATCTCACTGTCGCTGGCTGGCTTCCTGCTGGTGCAACTCTGGCTTGTGTTGGTGTCTGATAACTCTGACTGACAGGCCTCGGTGCTGGTGACGATGTCTTGGCAACGTTCTGAGGCTGGAATGTGAAGAACTGATTGGTTGCAACTCTCAGTCTTTGTGCTCCTGGGCGAGCTCCTTGTTGTGCCATCCGACGCTTCCTGTTATCATTCAGCTCCTTGCGCTTGTCTTCAAGGATAAGAGCTTTGTTCACCAACTCCTGGAAATCAGGGAACGTGTGGGTGATCAGTCCCACCTGCAGTCCTGAGTTCAGTCCCTTCATGAAGCGAGACTGTCTTGCCTTGTCCGTCGCTACATCTCCAGGCGCATAGCGAGCGAGTTGAGTGAACTTGTTCAAATAGTTAGCCACTGACTGGCTGCCTTGCTTCAGAGCTCGAAACTCTTCCTTCTTCAAGTCCATAATTCCTTCGGGCACATGGTACTGGCGGAAAATAGTTGTGAACTCCTCCCAAGTGATTTCTTGTGGGTTTTCATGTGAGGCGCAGAAATTCTCCCACCATTCAGCTGCAGTTCCTTCCAGTTGATGAGAGGCATAGAGTACTCTCTCATTCCCAATACACCGGGTAATGTGCAGCTTTCTCTCTATTGACCTCAACCAGTCATCCGCCTCTAGTGGGTTGGTGTCGGGATCCGAATTTGCAAATCCGGACCCTTTGTGTATTTAGCACTAGTCCAGGATCACGCTAGTGCACACAGTCTCAACATCGGTACATATCACAATCATACTCAACGAATAATAAGGTACTCTATAGAAAGTAAATATAACGGGTTGCTCAACCTTATGGTCAAGTTACAAAAGTATGCTTCGTAGGGCTAAAGTCTTATTCAAATAGAATCTGCAGCGGAATATAAAGAAATCATGTGGCGCCAACCAATATGCCACAGGCAACTGACTGGGCTCTCCCCCTAGCTTGTCGGCTCCTTCTGGAACTCCTCCTCCACAGCTGACGTCGACTCTTCTTCAACTGATGTTTGTATTGTGGCAAGGGTGAGTACTTGGTACTCAGCAAGTCATGCACAGAATGCAACTAATATTCTATATGCATGGCTTAATACAAAGGATAGGCTAACACGTTCATTTGCAGTAAAGCAGTAATTAGCAAGTAACATAAGTATATCCGGAAGCAGTAGAAGCAAAATAGTGTCAATAACTTTTCCAGGAGTTAAGTAAACACTTTCCCTTTCCTAATCCACATTTCCATCAACGTCATCATTAAACCCAACCAAACTTTTCAAGTCCAAGTTGTTTTCATGAAAGTCTAACCCTTGACTGTAATTCCCGAGCAATGTCCAATACAGCGGACACGGCTATTCGAATTGATTTTTCACTCTGCAGAGGTTATGCACTTTACCCACAAGATACAACCAAACACCACAAAGGCGAGTGTCCATAACAAAGTCTTTCGGAAACTTCTAACTGTACAAGTGGACCTCTCCGGTTGTTGCGCACCAACCCTTCCCTTAGCAAAGGCGAAGTATAGGCCAATCAACCGTTAGATGGGTACCTGGCCGCAGCCCCGGTACGCTCCCCCGTACAACGACACAAAAAGGTGTAGTTGACACCCCGAGGTTCCACAAGCAAGTTATTAGTAACTTAATCAACTAGGTCCGTCCCATTACAGACATGTGGTTGCACGATTGACTCAGTTCAAAGGTGTAACACCCTAATTTTTGCTTTTCATGAGTTTAAATGAAATTTGGCACTTTTGTGAATTTTTGGAATTTTCTGGGATTTATTTGGATTTATTTGGAATTTATTTCCTTTTCAAATAATTAAAGAATTTAATTTTGCAAATAAAATTTTGTTGGAAATATTTTATTTGAGTCCAAAATGTTCCAAAATATTTTCTAGAATTTTTCTGAGTGTTTTGCTATTTTTAATGAATTAAATGAATTTTTGGAAATTAATTTGAATATTTAATCGCTGGAAAAATCGAGTTGGTTTCACTGTTCATCCGACCGGATCCGAGTCCGACCCGGACCGCGTTCGAACCGGACCCGAGCCAACCTAACCCTAACCGCGTGACCGTTGGATCGAAATCCAACGGCCACGATTGAGCCACGTCGCCCGAACCCGAGCCCGACCGAGCCAACCAGGTCGCCAGGCCAGACCCGTGCCCAAACCCCGTGCCCGTTGGATCTTGATCCAACGGTCCACGTTGAGCCACGTCACCGAATTCGAATTGGATTTGGATTCCGCCGCTACAGCCGGGTGGACCTCGGTCTCCGCGTGATTCACGGAAGCCGAGGCCCCTATTTAATGCGCCGCCGCCGCCAATGTGTTCTCCGTTTCCTTGCGCACCCGTAGCCCTAGACCATCACGCCAGAGCCGCCGTGGTTGCGCCGCAATCGCTCGCCGTAGTTGGGTTAGGCTTCCACCGCGGTTATTCGTTGTTTCCGCCGCCACCGAGCCCAGACCCGGAACCGCAAGGACGAGATGCGTCGGAGACTACCACTCACTCCGCCGGAGGAGCCCCGCAACGCTGTTGCCGTGGTCGTCGTCCCCAACTCCTGTCTGCTAGCGCCGCCGCACGCTGTCGGGACCCGAATCTGCAAATCCGGACCCTCTGTGTATTCAGCACTAGTCCAGGAACGCGCTAGTGCACACAGTCTTAACATCGGTAAATATCACAATCATACCACTCGATCCTAATAAAGTACTTTAATTAAATAGTCAAACTGGTTGCTCGACCTTATGGTCAAGTTACAAATATACGACACGCAGGGCGAAACTTATTAAGAGAGAAATAATAGCAGCGGAAAATAAGATAACATCGTGGCGCCATCCAGTATACCACAGGCAACTGATTGGGCTCGCTCCCTAAGTAGACGGTTCCTCTGGAAGCTCCTCCTCCAAAGCTGGTGTAGATTCTTCTTCAACTGGTGTTGGATCTGGATCGGACGGTGGAGCGAGCTCGGGGTCCGGCGATGGCTTGCGGCGGCGCTGGCTTACCGGAGTTGAGGACGGCGACCACGGCAATGGCGCTACGGGCGTGCTCCGGCGAAGTGAGAGGTCTCCTCCGACGCGGCTTGACCTCCCGGTTCCGGATCTGACCTCAACCCACAAGTGAGGACGGCGACAATGGCGAATAAAGATTTAGCCGCATGAGCGCTACAGCAACTACGGCGAGCGATTGCGGCTAGACGGCGGCGGCTCAGGCGATGTTGTCTAGGGCTACGGGTGCACACGAAAGTCGGCGTCACGGCACGGGTGGCGGCGCATTAAATAGGGCCCTCGGCGTCCGTGAAACGCGGAAATCGAGGCCCACTCCGTTCTGGCGGCGAGTCCGACGGCGACACGGAGAGGGTGACGTGGCACGCGCACAGCCGTTGGATCGAGATCCAACGGTGCGTGGGTTTGGGTTCGGGTCTGACTCGGGCGATCTGGCTGGCTCGGTCGGGCTCGGGTTCGGGTGACGTGGCTCAATCGTGGCCGTTGGATCAAGATCCAACGGTCACGCAGCTTCCGATTCGAGCGGGTTAATTTGGATCAACTGGCGCGGGTCGGACTCGAGTCTGACTCGGACTCGGGTCCGGTCGGAGGAACAGTAAAATCCACTCGCATTTAATTAATCCAATTAAATTCTCAGAAATTCAATTAAATCATTAAAAATAGCAAAAGACTCAGAAAAATTCTGGAAAATATTTTGGAACATTTTGGACTCAAATAAAATATTTCCAACAAATTTTTATTTGCAAAGTTTTAATTCTTTAATTATTTCAAAATGGAATAAATTCAAATAAATTCCAAATAAATCCAAATAAATTCCAGAAAATTCCAAAAATTCACCAAAGTGCCAAATCACACATGAATTTAAGAAAAGCAAAATTTTGGGGTGTTACAAACCTCCCCCCCTTAACAGAATCTCGTCCCCGAGATTCAGGGCTCTCTACAGAATAGGTTCGAAAATTCTTTCTTCAAATCCTCTTCGCGCTCCCAAGTTGCTTCACTCTCCGCGTGGTTGCTCCATTGAACTCTGCAGAAATGGGTTGACTTGTTTCTCGTCTCTCGATCCATGGTGTCCAGAATCTTCACGGGATGCTCCTTGTAAGTCAGATCTTCTTGTAGCGCAATTGACTCTAGCGGTGTCTGCTCCTCAGGCACTCGGAGACACTTCTTCAGCTGGGACACATGGAACATGTCATGCACTCCTGCTAGTGATTGCGGTAACTCTAGCTGATAAGCAACTTCACCTCTGCGGCTGAGAACCTTAAATGGTCCAACAAATCTCGGCGCGAGTTTTCCTTTAGCATGGAATCTCTTAACTCCTCTGAGTGGAGTGACTCTGAGATACACGAAATCTTCTAGTTCAAAACTCAAGTCTCGGCGACGGTTATCAGCATAACTCTTCTGTCTTGACTGTGCTATCTTCAATCTCTCCCTGATCATGGCAATTTGTTCTTCGGCTTCTTGAAGAATATCTGGTCCAAAGACACGACGTTCACCCGTCTCGTTCCAATTCAACGGTGTTCGACAAGGTCGACCGTATAGTGCTTCAAATGGCGACATTTGCAAAGCGGCTTGGTAGCCGTTGTTGTAATCGAACTCCGCATCTGGCAGACTCTTATCCCAAGAGGTAGCACAAGCCAATGCACACGCTCTTAACATATCTTCGAATCTGATTGACTCTTTGATCGACCATCCGTCTGTGGATGATAAGGCATCTTGAAGTTCAAACGGGTTCCCATGGCTTCATGTAGCTTATTCGGAACCTCGAGGTAAATCGAGTACCTCTATCCGATACGATCTTCTTTGGCACTCCGTGCAAGCAGACGATCTGATCATGTACAACTCTGCTAATTTATCTCCCGAGTCGGTTGTCTTCACAGGCATAAAGTGGGCCACCTTAGTCAAGCGGTCTATTATGACCCATCTGGAGTCGTATCCTCCTTGAGTTTTCGGCAAACCGGTAATGAAATCCATTCCGATTTCTTCCCATTTCCACTCTGGTATCTTCAACGGTGTAGCAATCCTGCTGGTCTCGATGCATTGCTTTGACTCTACGGCATATGTCGCGCAATCAGCATGCTCGGCAACTTCACGCTTCATGTTCGGCCACCAGAATCTTTCTTTCAAATCCTGATACATCTTGGCACTTCCAGGATGAATTGAATACTTTGAGTCATGAGCTTCTTCTAAAATCAATCGCCCGGCTCCTTCTTGTTCGGTACACAAATGCGATCCTTCATCCACAACGTGCCTTTCTCATCCAACTTGAAGTCCTCTGCCTTGCCTTCATCCATGTTGGACTTAATCCTGCGGATCTTGTCATCATCCTCCTGTCCTTCTCAGATCTGATCCTCCAGGGTGGGCTTCACTTCCAATGCGGCCAAGAATCCTTCTGGTACGACTTCAATCTGCATTCTATGGAAATCCTCACATAGTTCTTCCTGACTTGTGGCTAGCAACATGTTCACGGTATGGCTTTTCCGACTCAGAGCATCGGCAACTACGTTGGCCTTTCCGGGATGGTAATGGATTCCCACATTGTAGTCCTTGATCAACTCTAACCATCTCCTCTGCCTCATGTTCAGGTCTGATTGGGTGAAGATGTACTTAAGACTCTTATGGTCCGTGTATACTTCACATCTGTTTCCAATTAAGTAGTGACGCCATAATTTCAAGGCATGCACTACGGCAGCTAGCTCCAGGTCATGCGTCGGATAATTTTCCTCATGTGGCCTCAACTGTCTTGATGCATAAGCGATGACCCTCCCATTCTGCATCAGCACGCATCCAAGTCCTTGGCGTGATGCGTCATAATAAATATCAAAGCTTTGATTAACGTCCGGTAGGACTAACACCGGCGCTGATGTCAATCGCTTCTTCAGCTCCTGAAAACCTTTCTCACACTCCGGCGTCCATGCAAACTTCTTCTCCTTTTTCAGCAATTGCGTAAGAGGTTTCGCAATTGTCGAAAAGCCTTCAATGAAACGGCGGTAGTAACCTGCCATTCCGAGAAAACTCCGGATCTAGGTCACGGTCTTCGGCTGTTCCCAGTGTAACACAGCTTCTACCTTGCTTGGATCTACGGCGACTCCTTCTGCGGTCATTACATGTCCGAGGAACTCCACCTTGTCCTTCCAAAAATCACACTTGCTGAACTTGGCGAAGAGTTGCTGTTCCCTCAGTTTTTCCAAAACTCGCCTCAAGTGCTCTGCATGTTCATCCTCTGTCTTGGAGTAGATTAGAATATCATCTATGAACACAACAACAAACTTGTCCAAATACTCCATGAACACCTTATTCATCATATTCATGAAATATCTTTGGCGCATTCGTCGAGACCAAAGGACATAACGATAAACTTCGTAATGTCCGTATCTTGACGAGAATGCGGTCTTGAATATCCTCTCGATCGGATCTTCAATCGATGGTATCGATCTTAGATCAATCTTGGAGAAAACTCCGGCTCCTCTCAGCTGATCAAACAGATCATCGATCCTGGGTCGCGGGTACTTATTCTTCACAGGGACTTCATTGAGTGCACGGTAGTCAACGCCCATCCTGACACTCCGTCCTTCTTCTTGACGAACAAAGCGGCGCTCCCACGGCGGCGAACTCGATCGATAAATCCTTTCTCCATTAACTCTTCCAGTTGCTTCTTCATCTCTACTAATTCCTGGGTGGACATCCGATAAGGTCTCTTTGCTATCGGTGCTGTACCAGGTACAAGCTCTATCACACACTCTATGTCCCTGTCTGGCGGCATACTGTAGATCTTCAGGAAAAACATCTGGGTACTCATTCACCATCGAGACATCCTCTATGCTGATTGCCTTGGTACTGTTAACCATCAATGTCCATCTCTAACGGCGGTAGCTTGAAATTCCACTTTCTTTCCACACGGGCTCTCAACTGAGATAGTCCTTCGTCCACAATCCAATACGGCCTTGTGCTTGGATAACCAATCCATTCCCAAAATAACATCTAAGGTCTGGGTCTCCAAAATAATAAGGTTCGCTAGGAACTCTATCCCATCTATTAGTATTCTCACCCCAGAACATCCTACTTTCGTTCGGAGTTCGGAACCAGGGGTTTGAACCAAAAGCATGCATTTAAGTCTTGCAATCTCCAAATCATTTTTAGCAGCAAAGCCTTGTGAAACAAACGAATGCGAAGCTCCAGAATCAAACAAAGCATTGCAGTGCTTGAGTTAACAAGTAACTTACCCAGTACGACGTCCGTGGCATTCTGCAGTGCATCTGCGGTGACATGGTTGACTCGGCCTCTCACCACGGTCTGGGGTGCTGCTCCTGGCTGTGCTGTCCCTCGGTTTGCTCCTGGTGCTGGCGTCCTGGCTGGTGTGGATCCCAGATTGAAGCGAACTGGGGTCACTCCTGCTGTCTTCTTAGGACAACTGTTGGCAAAGTGTCCTGGCTCGTTGCAGTTGTAGCAGCGTCTCACTGTTCCTTGTTGGATCGCTCAAGCGGCGCTTTCGGGCCGGGCTGGGGTTTGATAGTTACGATTAATGGGTCTTGGTGCGGTGGCGGTGTCTGGTTGCATTCTCGGTTGGAATCTGAAACTGATTTGGCGCAACCCTCAAGCGTTCTTTGTGCTCACTGGCGCGATCACGATGCATCTGCGCTTCTGTTCTCATCCAGTTCCTTGCGCTTGTCCTCAAGAATAAGCGCCTTATTCACCGATTCCTAGAAATGCGGAAAGATGTGGGTGATCAGTCCACTGCAATCTGAGTTAAGTCCCTTCATGAAGCGAGACTATGCGGCTTTATCTGTCGCTACATCCTCAGTGCGTAGCGTGCAAGCCGTGTGAACTTATTCAGGTATTCGGCACCGGTGATTACCTTGCTTGATGCTCTGAACTCCTCCTTCTTGAGATCCATGATTCCTTCAGGCACGTGATCTTGTAAACGCATTGTGAACTCCTCCCAAGTGATATCTTGAGGGTTCTCTTGCGTGTACGAAGTTCTCCCACCATTCAATTTGTTCCTTCCAACTGATGAGAAGCGTAGAGTACCTTCTCATTTCCCATGCATTGAGCAATGTGTAGCTTCCTCTCAATTGACCTTAACCAATCATCAGCCTCCAACGGATTGGCATTCCCAGAAAAGGTGGGTGGGTGAGTCCTCATGAACTCTGACAGTCTTGTATTCTGGCGTTGTCCCTGATTGACTTGATTAGCAGTGGCCTGAGCGGTGACGTGCTGCATCTGTTGCATCATGGCATGCATCAACTGAGTCTGAGCAGCGAGAAAAGCTCCGAAATTCTGCGTATCAACTGGCGGTGCTGGTGCTCCATCATTGGGGTTCCCAGCTGGGCGAGAACCACTTCCATTGCCTCCAAGGTTTCCGCGGGTGTTCACCATCTGTCGGTTGCTCCAAGGCTTAGAGATGAGAGGGAACAAGAATAGACAAGTAACAGGGAAACTTATGCGGGGGAAGAGTGTAACTCAAAAATCCAACTTTATTATTAATAATAGTAATAACTTGGTATGGTTGCTTACAATGCCTAAGGGCCTTGCAACACATACTACACACTCAGCAAACAATGAAGATCCAATGCCTCTAAAGGGTGACTCTTATTCTATAATGCGACTCGACGAAGGAGTCTCAACCTTAACGACTATGCTCACTCATCAAGAAAACCTCCACGGCCTGGGTACGGGTGCTTCGGCATAGGCGCGAAACGATCGCCATGCCCGACAACTGTGCCAACTGTGGTAGTCGAAGAAGCGGTGTCCTCCTCAAGCTCTGGCTCTTCCGGATCTGGCTCGTGTAGCTCGAGCATCGCTCCGGCTCGTGCGTGCATAACGCTGTCTCTAACTCTCCAATCCTGTGCAGAAGATGTGACACATACTCCTGAGTCTCCCGCCATCTGTTCTTCTCTGCGGTGATCTCCTTGCGGGCCTTCTGTAGCTCCTTGCTCGTATCATCAAGTACATCCTCCTGGGCGACCACAAGTCGTGCCAATTGTGTGATCACAGCGTTCTCATCCTGAATCATCTTCGGGTCGAGAAGGTTATTGCTGTGCGGATGGTAACGGAACACCGTGCCCTCTAACTCTCTGGCGTAGATGCGGGCAATGTGCCGCATTGCTCGTCGTGACACCTCCTGGATACCCATCTGCATGGTAGACCTCCTGGCAGTGCAATGTATCGGGCGATTGCCCGGGCCCTTCCTCCTGGCAGGTACCACAATCTTCACGTCACAAGCCTTGATCAATCCTGCTTGTCTGATCACATCCACTTGGTATTTTGGCTTCTCAAAACCTCCAAGAGTCTGCAGCATACACCAAAGTTCTGCGGCGTGACCAACCTCAAGATCGACGTAGTTGATTTCTCCTTCCATCTGTCAAAGGATACTTGCGTAAGAACGCAACACTTTTAAAAATCAATGTGGAAGACGAAAAGAACTCAGCAGGGGTATGAACAAGAAAGAAAAGGGGTAAGTCGAGAATTCATTCATTATCTTGACCACTTTTAACTTTAGAAAATAGGTTTTATCCTCACTACGACCATTCTATCTATGGGTGAGCCTACAGTCAGTATGGCTCTGATACCACCTCTGTCGGGACCCGAATCTGCAAATCCGGACCCTCTGTGTATTCAGCACTAGTCCAGGAACGCGCTAGTGCACACAGTCTTAACATCGGTAAATATCACAATCATACCACTCGATCTTAATAAAGTACTTTAATTAAATAGTCAAACTGGTTGCTCGACCTTATGGTCAAGTTACAAATATACGCCATACGCAGTGAAACTTATTAAGAGAGAAATAATAGCTTGGAAAATAAGATAACATCGTGGCGCCATCCAGTATACCACAGGCAACCGGGCTCGCTCCTAAGTAGACGGTTCCTCTGGAAGCTCCTCCTCCAAAGCTGGTGTAGATTCTTCTTCAAGCGGTGTTGTATTGTGGCAAGGGTGAGTACTTTGGTACTCGGCAAGTCATGCAGAATGCAACTAATATACTACATGCATGGCTTGGTACAAAGGAGTAGCTCAAGGTGTATTTGCGATAAAAGCGACATTTGACAAGTAGAATAAGTAGATTCGAAAGCAGTAGAAACAAGTATAACATAAATAACCTTTTCAAAAGTTTAATCAACATCCTTCCCATTCCTAAACCACATTTCCATCAACATCATTATTTAACCAAACCCAACCTTTCAAGTCCAAGTTATTTTCAAGAAAGTCTAACCCTTGACTGTAATTCCCGAGCGATGTCCAATACCGCGGACACGGCTATTCGAATAGATTTTACACTCTGCAGAGGTTATGCACTTTAGCCACAAGATACAGTCAAACGCCACAAAGGCGAGTTCCCGTAACAAAGTCTTTCGGAAACTTTTAACAGCACAAGTGGTCCTCTCCGGTGTTGCACACTAACCCTTCCCTTAGCAAAGGCGAAGTTTAGGTCAATCCACCGTTAGATGGGTACTGGCCGCTGACCTCAGACGCTCCCGCATACAACTTACACAAAGGGTGTAGTTGACCTCTGAGGTCCCACAGTGCGTTATTAGCAACTTAATCAACTAGGTCCGTCCCATTACAGACATGTGGTTGCAAGATTGACTCAGTTCAAAGGCTTGCAAGGTGAAGTCCTTAGGGTGACCAGGGCAAGACTACCCGAAGAATCAAACTAACATTTCCGGTGCCACAACTGGCCCACCTGATCATTTTTGCCACATGCCCCGGTCAAAAGCTATTTATCAACACCCAGTTGATTACCATGCACCACGTGCCATCAACATCACATGATACCTTTCCAAAACGATTCAATATATCATTAAATCAATATTAACATTTGATTGTCCAAAAACCATGTCATGAGCACGTAGCAGGTCTAAGCAGTATACTATACGGTCTAAAACCCATGTTGGCAATTTTAGTAGTGTCCAACTAGTAAACACAACTAGGGTGACAAGGGGTCATGGCACATATTTAATTAAACAAGGCGTCATACAGCAAATTGGCATTTATCTAATTCCCCGGGATTAAACAAAGTATTTTCTAATTGAACTAGCATGCAATAAGTTAAATCAAAATAGGTTTCAAAATAGGATCAACATGGTCAAAGCACAACTTGCCTTCAAAAAGTACTTGTTCTTGGTCCTGAGCTGGCTCCTGGGTCAACACTTCTCCTTCGAATCCTTCCGGCACTTCAACGTCTACTCGTAACGCGTGCAAATAGCAACAAATGAATAAAACAGTAGACAAAAAGTATCCAAACATCCAAATAAAGTTCATAAACAGAGAGAACATAATTTTATGAATTTTTAGAAACTGGAATCGTCAAATTCGGAGTTTAAATGCAAAAGTTATAGCATTTTGAAGTTTAAATAATCAATTAAATAATATTACAGAGAACAACTTTAGTCCAAAAATTAAATAAAATTCATCATTAGGTAGATCTCAATTTTATCCAAATATTTCTCTGTTTATATTTAATTAATGTTTTCTTTAAACTTCAAACGATTATAACTTTTGCATTTTAACTCCGATTTGGACGATTCCAGTTTCTAAAAATTTATAAAATTATGCTCTCTCTGTTTATGGACTTCATTTGGATGTTTGGACACTTTTTGTATACTGTTTATTTATTTATTGCTATTTGCACGCTTTACAAGTAGACGTTGAAGTGCCCGAAGGCTTCGAAGGTGAAGTGTTGACCCAGGAGCCACCTCAAGACCAAGAACAAGTACTCTTTGAAGGCAAGTTATGCTTTGGCCATATTGATCCCATTTTTGAAATTAATTTGATTTAAATTATTGCATGCTAATTTAAATTAGAAAATGCTTTTTTTAATTATGGGAAATTAGATAAATGCCAAATTGCAGTCTGACACCTTGGTTAATTAAATATGTGCCATGACCCCTTGTCACCCTAGTTGTGGATTATTAGTTGGGCTTTATTAAAATGCCAATATGGGTAATTAGACCGATGTAGTATGCTTAGCCTGGCCACGTAACATGTTTTTGCCAATTACATGATAATATTGACTTAATGAGATATGGAACCTGTCTCGAAAAGTGTCATGTGTTATTGATGATGATATTGATGGCACGTGGTGCGTGGTAAACAACTGGGGGTTTGATAAATAGATTTCGACTGGGGCATGTGGCAAGAATGATCGGGTGGGCCTGTTGTGGCACCGGGAACATTGATTTGGTTCTTCGGGTAGTCTTGCCCTGGTCACCCTAAGGACTTAACCTTGCAAGCCTTTGAATTGAGTCAAACGTGCAACCACATGTCTGTAATGGGACAGACCTAGTTGATTAAGTTGAAGAAGAGTCTACACCAGCTTTGGAGGAGGAGCTCCAAGAGGAACCGTCTAACTAGGGAGCGAGCCCAGTCAGTTGCCTGTGGTATACTGGATGGCGCCACGAAGTTATCTTATTTTCCGCTGCTGTTATTTCTCTTTTATTAAGTTTTCGCCCTGCGTGGCGTACACTTGTAACTTGACCTTAAGGTCGAGCAACCAACCTGTTAACTAATTAAAGTACCTTATTATTTCGTTAAGTATGATTGTGGAATTTACCAATGTTGAGACTGTGTGCACTAGCGTGTTCCTGGACTAGTGCTGAATACACAGAGGGTCCGGATTTGCAAATTCGGGTCCCGAAAAAAGGCTTGCAAGGTTAAGTCCTTAGGTTGACTAGGGAAAGACTACCCAAAGAACCAAATCAACGTTCCCGGTGCCACAACTGGCCCACCCGATCATTCTTGCCACATGCCCCGGTCGAAAACTATTTATCAAACCCCCGGTTGATTACCATGCACCACGTGCAATCAACAAGATCATCAATAACACATGTCACTTTCCGGAAATAGGTTCCATATCTCATTAAGTCAATGTTAACATGTGATTGTCAAAATCATGTCATGTATACGTGGTAGGTCTAAGCATTATACTACAACGGTCTAACTACCCATGTTGGCAATTTAATAATGTCCAACAAATTATTCCACAACTAGGGTGACAAGGGGTTCATGGCATACAATTATATACGACAAGGTGTCATACAACAACTAGGTATTTAACTAATCCCAGAATTAATCAACATAAATTCTAATTAAATTAGCATGCAATACTTTGAAACAACATAATTTCAAAAGAATGGGATCAACATGGTCAAAGCACAACTTGCCTTCAAAAAGCACTTGTTCTTGATCTTGAGCTGGCTCCTGGGTCAAAACTTCACCTTCGAAGCCTTCGGGCACTTCAACGTCTACTCGTAACGCATGCAAATAGCAATAAATAAATAAAATAGTACACAAAAGTGCTCAACACTTCAAATAAAATTCATAAACAGAGAGAGCATAATTTTACGAATTTTTAGCAATTTGAATCGCCCAAATCAGAGTTGAAATGCAAAAGTTATAATTGTTTAAAGTTTAAAGAATATATTAAATAAATATAAACAGAGAAAAAATTCATGTCCAAAAATTAATTAAATTTCATATTCAAGTAGATCTCAATTTCATAAAAATTTAGAAACTAGAATCGTTCAAATCGGAGTTAAAATGCAAAAGTTATAAGCGTTTGAAGTTTGAAAATTCAACTAAATCATTAAACCGAATGAATTCATTTCTTTTTCTATTGAAAATTCCGATTAATGACGTCAGCACGGGATTTGATTTTCCATCGAATTATTTTTCTATTGAAAAATCGAATTATTGCATCAGCCGGTCCATGGACTCTGTAACATCCTCATTTTCGCCTTCTGGAAGAAAAACCTAATTTAAATAAAGTAATTCAAAAGTTGGAGTTTCATTGGTGTTTATATTAACCTGGCATCCAATCCAACCAAAATCGCGATTCAATTCCCTTCCGGTCGAAAAATCGGATTTTCGATCCGTGCATTCAGAAAATTCACCCGAGTCCAAAAATGCTCCAAAAATCTCCAAACCACTTTTAAAATGTTCCAAATATTCCTAAATGATTTTAGGAATTTATCCCCGAATTTTTGGACCTCCGTTTCTATTTTATCTCACGCGGCTTTTGTTAAATGCCCGCAATTCGCTCCGGAATATTAAATTCCACAAATTTCATCCAAATTCAACCAAACCAATTCCATTGAGTTCCAAATATCCTAAAATGGCTCTAGGAATTTTTCCGGAATTTTTAGGACATTTTTCCTAATTTTTCTCTAGGGCGAATCGTTTACGTAAAAGAGGGCCAATGAGGGAGTGACACGTGGCCAACACTATTCATCATCTTCTTCCTCTAGCCATGCATGGTTGGTGGAGCTCAAGCAAGCAACAATGGAGGTGCTCTTCTTTAAATGCTTGTAACTCCCTCTACGCAACTCCAAACGACGAACGGCCGGTTGCGTTGGATCCGTAGCGTCGTCCTCTTCGCATTCCCCACCACCTCTCGCCGGAGAACTCGCCGGAATCCGTACGGGCGCCCGAAAACCGAAAACGGTCATAATGACTTTAATTGCTCATAGCTCGGCCGTTTCTCGTCCAAACGCCGCACCACCACCTCTAATCTCTCCGTATAAAAGCCCTCTTTCCGGTGGTGTAAGCCCCTCTTTGCATCTCCCCACCATTTGCTCTCTAGATCAAGAAAACCGAGCTCGTGTCGTGCTTTTTCGGAGTTCTTGAGTTCGTCGTCGTTTCTCCCTCTCCGGTGAGCCTTTCTTCATGCCACTTGGTTCCTTGTGACCGTGGATGAGTCTAGCATCTAACCCAATCGTTAATTCTAGGTTGCATCAATCGGTGGCGACGAATTTCGCGTTTTTCCATTTTCGGCCGAAGCTTCGTTCATCACCAAATTCATCCACTCCGGTGAGTTTTAGTTCAATTCCTTCCGGTTATAGGTTGCTAAGGATGTTATTTAGAGGATCTAGCCTTTTGTTTGGGTCAATTTGATGCAAAAATGGGCTCAAAATCCGAATTTTGGAAGAGGTGTGCTCTTTTTCATTTTCTTTGGGCTCTCTGTGTGCGTGTGTGCTTGTGTGTGGCCGTGGCCATCTCGCCGCCGCCGGCCGAGCCTCGCTTGCCGCCGCCATGCCGCCGCCCGGCCAAGACCTCATGCCGCCATACTTTGCCGTAGCGCTTCCCAGCCATGTATGCCACTTTCTTGGCCTTGCCGCCGGCCAGAACCTCGCCATGCGCCGCCCGCCGTCATGCCGCCACCAGCCGGCGACCTCGCCTTCGCCACGAGCCCCACCGGCTCTCTCTCTTTCTTTCTCTCTCTCTCTCTCTCTCTCTCTCTCTCTCTTTCCTGGGAACTAGTGAAGCTTCTTGGAGAAGTTTTCTCCATCTCTATGACGTGTGGGTCCCACCCGTCATACACTCAACCCAGTCAAAGCCAAGTCAACCTTTGACCCAGTCAAACCCGAGGGGAATATTCTGGGAATATTCCCGGTTTTCTATTTATTCAAAATTCAAACTTCGGAAGCCCATAACTTTCTCATCCGAACTCCGTTTGACCCCATTCAAATTTCTAAATTCATCTAAAATCAAGATCTACCTGCCAGTACTAATTTTGTAATTTTTAGATTTTGTTTATTTTCTGGTATTTATTTATTGCCTCGTTTTGCGCGTAGTCGAGAGCGCCGACGCGACCGCCGACCCCGCCGTCGGTTCTGCTGCGTACGACGACCTACTCGCGACAGAAGGCAAGTCCCTTTGACGCATTTTGATCCTACGTTTTCAAATGTGTTTAAATGCTTTACAAACTTGCATGCTATGTTTAAAGTCGTATGTCAAATGTAAGGACTTAGCTAATCCAAATTGTGATTACCTCTCTTTGATGTCGACAACCATATTCCTTGAAACCCTAGGACATTGCTTATACCATGCTTACGCTTATATGGTATCCCTTGATTGTAGTATGGTAGAATTGCTTAGGACCTTTATCGATGAAGTTAACCCATGGGAGGGATTTCTCAAAAATGAATGATTACCAAAATGACTTGAAAGGTATTATAATTGGTTTGATACTGTTTTTCCAAAATAAAATAAAAAGGAAAACTGGTTTGGACTTGGGCGGATTGGTATGTCGGGTGGGAGCGGATCGAGTCTTGATCCTATTGTGCAAGTACCGCCCCAAGTCATATAAGGACCGACGCTTATGATTGCCATTTTAAGCATAACCGTACTACCACATGTCTATAATGGTACGACCTGGCCAACTAATTTGTAGAAGCCTAGCTTAGACTCACCACTCGGTTGAATGTGAATCTGGGACGGAGGCAATTGTTGTTTTTCTCACACGGCGCAAGAGGGCTTCACATCTTTGGGCGGATGGAACCCTAACGGCGGTGAAACCTCGGCGGTGGGTCTAGTTAGGTAGATACATTGTAACGGCCTTGTCATGATCTCTCTGTCGGCACACCAAAGGAAGTGTGCTAATAGCTTGGCATTAAGAGATGATCGTGTCTTGTGGGTAAAGTTGTACACCTCTGCAGAGTAAAACTATTCGAATAGCCGTGCCTACGGTCAAAGGCAAAGCAAGGAATGCTTTCATATTGGTAGATTTTGATTTTGGTTTCGAAAACTGAAAAGTGTTTTGTTTTGGGGTTCGGGAGTGGTTAGAACTCTCGGATGTTATTTGGCGGATAGAGCCAACCAGGTGGAAAGAACTGTGTTTGTATTTGTGGATGGAGTCACATGATTAACCCTGATTCTTTAAAATCTGGCGGATAGAGCCTTTTATATCGGTGACGGTGGATAGAACCTCACTACGATATTACATAATTCAATGATTAAAAAGAATTGCGAAAAGTTGCTTTGTGAAATGTTATTACCTAAGTATGGTTTAATAAAATTTGGCTTTATGCAAATGAACCCTACTAAGCTTCCTTTGGAAAGCCCACATAAGTATACTTTCTCAGACTTGCTGAGTATGTTTGTACTCACGTGCTACACCAACATGTCATCATCAGAAAATTATCAAGATGCGACCGAGGAGGGCGAGTTCTACGCGGAGGAGTACGAGGAAGGCTGCCAGGAGGACTAGTCGCGTTCCTAGTCGTCGCCTGTGGCGTTTTGGTGTCTGCCCGTTTCGTTTTTTTTTGTTTCCGCTGCTTTATTTCCGGTCTGTAGACCGAGTATTGTAATAAGTGGCCATGTGGCCCATACTTGAATATTTATAATACAAGTTTCGTTATGTTCGGCAATGAAGTATCCTTTGTATTGTGTGTACTAGCTGCGATCTGGGACTAGTACGGAAATGCACAGGAGATTTCGGATAGCCGATCCGGGGTCTCACAGACTCGGTCCACGGCTCGGGCTCGGTCCACCGTGGACTCGGTCCTGGCGCCGCGTGACAGCGACATGCGGGACCCACTCGGATAGCGTCGGCCGACATCATCGCGCTCGAGCGAAACGGTGACTTCGCGGGCCCCACCGTGACGTCGGCGGTGATGTCATGGTGCGGTTCGACCCGTCGGCCGACACGTGGGCCGGTGTGTCGGTGACACGCCGCGTCGCCCGCGAGCACGGTTCGATGCGGCTAGGGCACACGTGGCTTAATCTTGACCAGTTGATTTGAAAATCAGCGGTTTGGATCGGATCTAGGATTCACGCAGCGTTTGGATTAAGCTGCGGTTGATGGGGCGTGCGATCTAGATCTAACGGTCTAGATCGATCCTAAGCACGCAGTCTGATTCACGGCTACGGCTTGATCTAAGCCGTCGGTTGAAAATAGATCTAGAAATAAGCGTGAACTTACCCACGGTGGCGTGGACAAATCTGGCCGTCGCGATGGAGATCGGCGATGAAGGAAGCTCGCGGTCCCGGCAATGTCCACGGTGGAGCAGAGGCGCTGGCGCTGGGGATGACGACACAGGGGACGGTGTTACAGGGCTCCTCCGGCGAGGTGCGTGGTCGCGTTCGAATCGCCTCAACTCGGGGATCCCAGATCTGACCGCCTTCACCCCGGACGACGACAGACGGCGGCGGAAAATGGTGAAAACCGAAGCGAAGCCCTAGGGGACTACGGCGAGCAATAGCGGGAAGACGGCAGCGACTAGGGCTAGGGCACGCGGGGCAAACGATGCGCGAGGAAAGGGCGAACCTCGGGCACGTGTCTAGGCTTTAAATGCCGGCCCCAACGTCGAGATCTCCGCGGAATCCGCGGCGAAGCCGGTACGGGCGGCGGAGTCCGGCTCGGACACAGCCGGGCGATGTGGCGCAATCCACGCCATCCACGTGGCCCGATCCACGGCTGGGATCGCTCAGGCGCTTCGGATCCGAGTCGACCTGGGTCGAGTGACGTGGCGCCTTCTCGGCCGTTGGATCCCAATCCAACGGTCGCACGCGAATGGGTTTGGTCCGGTCAGTCCGGCTTGGGTCGGACTCGAGTCAGACTCGAGTCTAACTCGGGTCGAATGAACAGTGCTAACCAGATAGATTTTCCAGCGATTAAATAATTGAATTACTTTCTATAAATTCAAATAATTCGAGAAAAATAGCAAAATAATCAGAAAAATTCTGGAAAATACTTTGAGACATTTTGGACTCAAATAAAATATTTCCAACAAAACTTTATTTAAAACTTTTAATTCTTTAATTATTTCATAAGGGAATAAATTCAAATTAAATCCAAATTAAATCCAAATAAATTCGAGAAAATTCCAAAACTTCACAAAAGTGCAAAATATCATTCAAACTTATGAAAAGCAAAAATTGGGGTGTTACAGTTGGCATTCCCAGAGAATGTGGGAAGATGGGTCCACTCCTCATGAACTCTAAAAGCCTGGAGTTCTGACGCTGCCCCTGATTGGCCTGGTTATTCTGATTGGTAGCAGCTTGGGCAGTAATCTGCTGCATCTGTTGCATCATGGCATGCATTAACTGTGTCTGAACGGCAAGGAAAGCTCCAAAGTTCTGCATGTCAACTAGCGGTGCTGGCTAGGGTGCAGGTATTCCGTCATTGGGGTTTCCTACAGGGCGGGAACCACTTCCACTTCCTCCATTGTTGCCACGAGTGTTCACCATCTGTCGAGTACTCCGAGGTTTAGAGATAAGAGGGAAACAAGAATAGACAAGTAGTAGAGAACTTATGCGGGGGTAAAAGGTGTAACTCAAAATCAAACTTTATTAATTATTAATAACTTGGTATGGTTGCTCACAATGCCTAAGGGCTTTGCAACACATACTGCACACTCAACAAGCAAAAAGATCCAAATTAAACTGACACACTGGAGTCTAACGCCTAAAGGGCGACTCTTATTAATCTAAAACACAACTCAACACTCGAGTCTCAACCACTAAGCCTAGAACGCTCACTCATCGATCCACCCTGAATGGGAACATCCTGGTAGACACCTGGGCGGGTGCGACAGCATCGGCGTGAAGCGATCTCCATGACCAACGACAGCTGTGGATGATGAAGCAACGTCCTTCTGCAACTCTGGCGCTGGCTGCTACTCCAGCTATAGCTATACCTCCACTGGGTCCTCCTCGTCCAGCTCTAACTCTGCCTCCGGCTCCTAGCCATACAGTGCCTCCTCCAGGTCTCTAATCCTCTGTGCTGCCCAGACGTGGGTATCCTGCAAACTCTTCTCAATGGCCTCCAAAGCAGTGTAGGCGGCATCAAACTCCTGCATAATCTGGTCCATCACCGCATCCTGCGCGGCAGCAAACCTGGCCAAGTGCGCAACACCGGCGCTGCTCTTCAGGTCGATCGGTGCACTAGTGACTCCTTGTCAAGGCCCCAAACTTTCAGAAATTCTGGGAGATCCGGAATGTCCGGATTAAATCCCTGGAGTATCCGGATGTAACCCGAAATGTCCGGAGAATCCGGATTAGCTCGCCCGAGCACCCTAACCCGGAGTATCCGGACCCAATTTGTCCGGAGTGTCCGGGGTGCCCGGAATTTATTCTACCGAAGACCCCAACCCGGAGTTTCCGGGTTAAATGTCCGGAGAGTCCGGACTGTGCGGCGGTTTTGTATAAAAGTCCCATTTCGTGGATTTCACTCATCTCTCCTCCTCTCCACTTGCTCTCCACCTCTCCCATGCATCTCCTCCACCCGAGCTCGTCTCCGGCGACCTCCCGTGCTCCTCCCCGGTGATTTTCTCCATCCCGGTGACCTCAAGATCCTCTTCAAGCCGGCGTCCTCTTCGCTCAACCCGGCTTCCCCCTCTCTCTCCTTCATCCCCGTTGAAGGTGAGACCTCTCCTTGGAGTCCATTCGAGGTTCATGAGTTCTAGGGCTTCCGTGGGGTTGGATTTCGGGTTAGGTTTGTAGATTTAGGGTTGGGATAACTTTGGGGAAGGTTAGGGTTTTTGGTGGGTGGTTGGATTGGGGGGTTGGTTTAGGCAGTGTCGGGTGCTAGGGTAAAAGATCGGGTTGTGAGGATGCTATTCTTCGCCTCGGGTTAGGTTTTGGTTGGAGTTCTTAGGAGTGAGCGTCGTTCGTTGCGGCTTGTGTTAGCTCGGAGCTTCTCCGGCCTAACCACGTGTAGGAAGGTCATAGATCGGGCCGTTGCGAAGTAGTAAGACTTGGGAGCACCTCCGTGTTTGCGCGCTGTCTTCCCAATCCTGGGCCATCCGGAGTATCCGGCCTAGTGGCCCGGAATGTCCGGGTTAGCCGAACTGTCCGGATATTAAACCCGGACTGTCCAGGTTACATTACGTTCGTGGGGAAATTTGTGTGGTCCGTTGCTTTTGCAATTGTGTTTTGTCTCATTTGCATTGCATGCATCTTACTCATGCATTGTATCGTGTAGAGAGCGAGGCCACGGTGACTGACGTGATCGTGGTTGAGGGGATTGCCAATGAGCAGCTTGTCATCGATCCGCCAGCAGAAGCTGAAGGCAAGCACCTAAGCATCTTGAACCACATGTATAATTAATTTTGTGAATTAACTGCTTAATGGATGATTAAGTGTTGCATTAGGAATTGAAATGTGGGATAGGCTAGATCCTAATTGCTGCATGTACCATCCTTGTTACTTGTTGAACACCTCCATTGGAGCTAGATTATGGGTATTAATTGTGTCATGCTTAGTTGTAACACCCCAATTTTTGCTTTTCATGAATTTAAATAAGATTTGGCACTTTTGTGAATTTTGGAATTTTAGGATTTATTTGGAATTTATTTGAATTTATTCCCTTTTGAAATAATTAAATAATTTAATTTTGCAAATAAAATTTCATGGGAAATATTTTATTTGAGTCCAAAATGTTCCAAAATATTTTCTAGAATTTTTCTGAGTGTTTTGCTATTTTTAATGAATTAAATGAATTTTTGGAAATTAATTTGATTAATTAAATCGCTGGAAATTCAATTAGGGTTTAATCTTGTTCCTCAGGCTCGAGCGGACCGAGTCGACCCGAGCCGGACCCGCGCCACGTGACTTGGCTCAACCGCGTCCCCGAACCCAAACCCTAACCCTAATTACGCACGAATGCTGTTCGGCCGCGTCGCGCACATGCTTGGGCCGTTAGATCCTGCCACGTGTGCGGTCGCGATTTCATCTCCCCCGACGAGTCCGAGTCGGACTCCTCTGCCGTGGGCTGCCGCGTTCGTTAGGGTTTCCGCGATTCGCACGGAAGCCGGGGGCAATAAATACCCCCTCGTGATCGCCCGTGCGTGCTGAGCACGCACGTCTAGGTCCCAACCCCTGAGCCACCACCCTTAGCGCGCAATCGCTCGCCGACGCTAAGGACCGCCGCCGAGGGTTTTGCGTTGTTTCCGTCGTCGGCGAACCGCATCAGCCGTGTTGAAGCCCAGATCCGGAAGCATCAACGCGAGACGCATCCGCGGGACCTCTCTGCCTCGCCGAATTCTCATGGGAGCACCGCGGTTCGGGTCGTCTTCCTCCTCTC
Source organism: Rhipidocladum racemiflorum (assembly GCA_036346355.1). Lineage (NCBI taxonomy): Eukaryota > Viridiplantae > Streptophyta > Magnoliopsida > Poales > Poaceae > Rhipidocladum > Rhipidocladum racemiflorum. The sequence continues at coordinate 64,884,125 of CM070572.1, forward strand.
CGGTCCAGCCGCTCCGCCGTGTTGCCATCGGAACCCGCGAAGGTCCTCAGCCGTACGATCGAAATCCGGCGAACCAGGTGAGCCCACGTGCAACCCAAAAACCCTAGAACTCAGATGCGTTAAGGACCGTTAGATCTAGATCTAACGGTTGAGATCGCACCACGTAGCCGCAGCAGTAATGACCTAGGTTAGATTCTGACCGTTGGATCTAGATCCAACGGCCCAGATGTAGCCACGTAGCCTAGGCGCGCCGCACCGTGCGGGCGCACGTGGGCCGCTGACATGCGGGCCCGCATGTCAGCCTCACCAAGCCATGCGCCGGATCCACCATGGACCCGAGCCGCGCGTGGGCCGTGTCCATGGACCGGGACACGCGGCAGCACCCGGGTGGTGCCACATGGGCGATGATGTCATGCTGACGTCATCGGTGGGTTCGGCCGGCGCTGACGTCAGCCAGTCCACGTGGACCAATCCGTTGCCGACACGTGTCACTGCTGACGCAATAAATCATTTTCCGAAAAAGAAAATGATTTATTAATTCGAATTATTGATTTCAAATAAGATTTCAAACTTCAAACGCTTATAACTTTTGTGTTTCAACTCCGATTTGAGTGATTCAAATTTCTAAATTTTCATAAAAATGAGACCTAATCAAATATGAATTTTAATTAATTTTTGATTATGAATATTTCTCTGTTTATAATTAATTAATGTTTTCTTTAAACTTTAAACGGTTATAACTTTTGCATTTAAACTCCGAATTTGACGATTCCAGTTTCTAAATATTCATAAAATTATGCTCTCTCTGTCTATGGACTTAATTTGGATGTTTGGACACTTTCTGTGGTGTGCTTTTGTGGTTGTGCTCTTGCTGTGGAGGATGTGGTTTAATCCCGTGTTGCTTACCTGTGCTTTTCCCTCTTTCCTATTGCTTGACCGCCTTGTGCAGATGGAGAACCCTGGTCGTGGTCGTGGCCGTGGAAGGCCAGCAGGCCGTGGCAGAGGCCGTGGACGTGCCCGAGGACAGGTGCACTTTCAGGAAGAATACGTGGAGCCCCCTCAGCCGCAAGGACAAGAGCAAGTTCAGCAACCGGCAGCTCAGTTTGATCCGCCGCCCCCACCCCCAGCTCAGCCGCCTAATCTGGAGCAGATGATGGCGATGCAGATTCAACTCCTTCAGGCGTTAGCTCAAAACGTCCTGAACCAACCGCAAGCTGCGGCAGCACCAGCTCCAGTTCAACCGCCCCCATCGAAGTTTGGGGAGTTCATGAGGACGCGACCCCCCACTTTTGCTGGGTCTGGAGACCCGCTAGAGGCGGACAACTGGCTCAAGGAGATTGAGCGCAAGCTTCACTTGGCTCAGTGCGACGACGTCGAGAGCGTGCATTTTGCTTCTTATCAGCTTAAAGGCACGGCAGCCAACTGGTGGGAGAATTATTGTGCTGCGCATGCTGACCCGCAGAACATTCCCTGGGATGAGTTCGTGGAAAACTTCAGAGCCACCCATATCCCAAGGGGAGTCATGGAAATGAAGCGTCGTGAGTTTCATAGGCTTCAACAAGGGAATTTGTCGGTCTCAGAGTACCTTAACCGGTTTACTCAGTTATCCCGGTATGCGGCCGCCGACGTCGCGACGGATGAGGCCAAGATCTGGCGCTTTATGGAGGGCATGGACCCAAATTTGAAGGTGCAGCTAGTGTCGGGCGACTTCCCGTCGTTCCAACACATGATCAACAAGGCGCTGATCCAAGAGGATGCCCAGCGCCAGCTGTTCGAGACCCGGAAGAGAAAGATGATGTTCCAAAATCAACGGGGTGCCAGCAGCTCTAGGCCTCGCACCTTTCAGCAGCAGCAGCCCAGCAGGCCAGCACCCTCCAATACAACCAGGACCCCAATGACCACCCCGCGTCCGATTGGACAAGCCCCTACCGGCAATGTAGGAGCTCAAGCTCAGAAGAGCAACACGGCTATGGTAGGAGTGCAGTGCTTCAACTGCAGGGAAATGGGGCATTATGCCAACAACTGCCCTCAGAAGCGTCAACCAGTGACCCCAGTGAGGTTTAATCTGGGATCCACTCGGCCGTCTTGGCCACGGCTCCGGGAGGCACTCCATGAGACCCCACGCACCCCAAGGACAGTGGAAGAGGTCGCGTGAACCACATCATCGCCGAGGAGGCTCGGTGGCACCGAAGTGGTTTACTGATGCGTTCGTTGTCAACTTCGATGCACTGCTTCAGTTCTGTTTGATTCTGGTGCAACTCATTCATTTATTTCGGAGTACTTGGTTAGGAAGCATAACTGGAACACTATACAGTTAAGAAACCCTTTGGTAGTACAATCCCCTGGAAAAGAACTAAGAACAACTGCTGTTTGTCCGAAAATGGATATAATAATAAAAGGGGTAAAGTTCCTCGCGAACTTAATATTATTGGATACTAAGGGTATAGAAGTCATCCTTGGGATGGATTGGTTAACCAAGTATAAGGGTCAGATAGACTGTGCCAGTAGAGCTATCTTGCTTACCAGTCCTGAGGGAGTTAAAGTGGAGTTTTCCTCTGAGTTTTCCTCTAAGGGGGGTAGCACCCTGAACCGGTTGAAAGGGACGTCGTTGAAGGCTGTGCCCGTAGTAAATGAGTACCCGGATGTCTTCCCGGACGATTTGCCGGGTATGCCACCGGAGCGAGATGTGGAGTTTGTGATTGAGCTCGTACCAGGTACCGCTCCAATCTCGAAGAGGCCTTACCGACTGCCGTCCAATGAGTTGGTTGAGATGAAGAAACAGATTGAAGAGTTGCAAGAGAAAGGATTCATCAGGCCCGGCTAAATCGCCGTGAGGGATCGCGGTAATCTTCGTCTCGAAGAAAGATGGTAGTCTGGGGATGTGCATAGACTACAGGTCCTTAAATGAGGTCACCATCAAGAATAAGTACCCGTTGCCGAGAATAGATGACCTGTTTGATCAGTTGAAGGGAGCTCAAGTATTTTCCAAGATAGATTTGAGATCGGGGTATCATCAGTTGAAAATAAGAAAGGAGGATATTCCGAAAACAGCCTTCACCACCCGATATGGACTGTACGAGTTCACAGTCATGTCTTTTGGGTTAACTAATGCCCCTTCATACTTCATGAATCTGATGAACAAGGTGTTTATGGAATATTTAGACAAGTTCGTCGTAGTCTTCATCGACGACATTCTTGTCTATTCCAAGAGCAGAAAAGAGCATGAAGACCATCTGCGGAGCGTCCTTGAGACGTTGAGAGAGCATCAGCTGTATGCTAAGTTTAGCAAGTGTGACTTCTGGCTGAAAGAAGTATCGTTCCTAGGTCATATCATTTCTGCTGCAGGAGTAGCAGTAGATCCCGCCAAAGTGAGAGATGTTTTGGATTGGCAACAGCCGAAATCAGTCCCAGAAATCAGGAGTTTTCTTGGATTAGCTGGTTATTATCGAAGATTCATTGAAGTTTAGAAACTAGAATCGTTCAAATCGGAGTTAAAATGCAAAAGTTATAAGCGTTTGAAGTTTGAAAATTCAACTAAATCATTAAACCGAATGAATTCATTTCTTTTTCTATTGAAAATTCCGATTAATGACGTCAGCACGGGATTTGATTTTCCATCGAATTATTTTTCTATTGAAAAATCGAATTATTGCATCAGCCGGTCCATGGACTCTGTAACATCCTCATTTTCGCCTTCTGGAAGAAAAACCTAATTTAAATAAAGTAATTCAAAAGTTGGAGTTTCATTGGTGTTTATATTAACCTGGCATCCAATCCAACCAAAATCGCGATTCAATTCCCTTCCGGTCGAAAAATCGGATTTTCCAGTCCCGCCGGTACCCGAAAATTCACCCGAGTCCAAAAATGCTCCAAAAATCTCCAAACCACTTTTAAAATGTTCCAAATATTCCTAAATGATTTTAGGAATTTATCCCCGAATTTTTGGACCTCCGTTTCTATTTTATCTCGCGCGGCTTTTGTTAAATGCCCGCAATTCGCTCCGGAATATTAAATTCCACAAATTTCATCCAAATTCAACCAAACCAATTCCATTAAGTTCCAAATATCCTAAAATGGCTCTAGGAATTTTTCCGGAATTTTTAGGCCATTTTTCCTAATTTTTCTCTAGGGCGAATCGTTTACGTAAAAGAGGGCCAATGAGGGAGTGACACGTGGCCAACACTATTCATCATCTTCTTCCTCTAGCCATGCATGGTTGGTGGAGCTCAAGCAAGCAACAATGGAGGTGCTCTTCTTTAAATGCTTGTAACTCCCTCTACGCAACTCCAAACGACGAACGGCCGGTTGCGTTGGATCCGTAGCGTCGTCCTCTTCGCATTCCCCACCACCTCTCGCCGGAGAACTCGCCGGAATCCGTACGGGCGCCCGAAAACCGAAAACGGTCATAATGACTTTAATTGCTCATAGCTCGGCCGTTTCTCGTCCAAACGCCGCACCACCACCTCTAATCTCTCCGTATAAAAGCCCTCTTTCCGGTGGTGTAAGCCCCTCTTTGCATCTCCCCACCATTTGCTCTCTAGATCAAGAAAACCGAGCTCGTGTCGTGCTTTTTCGGAGTTCTTGAGTTCGTCGTCGTTTCTCCCTCTCCGGTGAGCCTTTCTTCATGCCACTTGGTTCCTTGTGACCGTGGATGAGTCTAGCATCTAACCCAATCGTTAATTCTAGGTTGCATCAATCGGTGGCGACGAATTTCGCGTTTTTCCATTTTCGGCCGAAGCTCCGTTCATCACCAAATTCATCCACTCCGGTGAGTTTTAGTTCAATTCCTTCCGGTTATAGGTTGCTAAGGATGTTATTTAGAGGATCTAGCCTTTTGTTTGGGTCAATTTGATGCAAAAATGGGCTCAAAATCCGAATTTTGGAAGAGGTGTGCTCTTTTTCATTTTCTTTGGGCTCTCTGTGTGCGTGTGTGCTTGTGTGTGGCCGGCCGGCCGCCTCGCCGCCGCCGCCGCCGCCCATGCCGCCGCCCGCTGCGCCGCTCCGGGCCTCACGCCGCCGCTTTGCCCTAGCGCGCATGGCCCGGCTGCCGCTCCGCTGCGCCGGCCGGGCCTCGCCGCCGCCGCCACACCGCCTGGCGACCTCGCCGCCCACACGAGCCCCACCGGCTCTCTCTCTCTCTCTCTCTCTCTCTCTCTCTCTCTCTTTCCTGGGAACTAGTGAAGCTTCTTGGAGAAGTTTTCTCCATCTCTATGACGTGTGGGTCCCACCCGTCATACACTCAACCCAGTCAAAGCCAAGTCAACCTTTGACCCAGTCAAACCCGAGGGGAATATTCCGGGAATATTCCCGGTTTTCTATTTATTCAAAATTCAAACTTCGGAAGCCCATAACTTTCTCATCCGAACTCCGTTTGACCCCATTCAAATTTCTAAATTCATCTAAAATCAAGATCTACCTGCCAGTACTAATTTTGTAATTTTTAGATTTTGTTTATTTTCTGGTATTTATTTATTGCCTCGTTTTGCGCGTAGTCGAGAGCGCCGACGCGACCGCCGACCCCGCCGCCGGTTCTGCTGCGTACGACGACCTACTCGCGACAGAAGGCAAGTCCCTTTGACGCATTTTGATCCTACGTTTTCAAATGTGTTTAAATGCTTTACAAACTTGCATGCTATGTTTAAAGTCGTATGTCAAATGTAAGGACTTAGCTAATCCAAATTGTGATTACCTCTCTTTGATGTCGACAACCATATTCCTTGAAACCCTAGGACATTGCTTATACCATGCTTACGCTTATATGGTATCCCTTGATTGTAGTATGGTAGAATTGCTTAGGACCTTTATCGATGAAGTTAACCCATGGGAGGGATTTCTCAAAAATGAATGATTACCAAAATGACTTGAAAGGTATTATAATTGGTTTGATACTGTTTTTCCAAAATAAAATAAAAAGGAAAACTGGTTTGGACTTGGGCGGATTGGTATGTCGGGTGGGAGCGGATCGAGTCTTGATCCTATTGTGCAAGTACCGCCCCAAGTCATATAAGGACCGACGCTTATGATTGCCATTTTAAGCATAACCGTACTACCACATGTCTATAATGGTACGACCTGGCCAACTAATTTGTAGAAGACTAGCTTAGACTCACCACTCGGTTGAATGTGAATGCCGGACGGAGGCAATTGTTGTTTTTCTCACACGGCGCAAGAGGGGGCTTCTGTACTGGGCGGATGGAACCCTAACAGCGGTGAAACCTCAGCGGGTGGGTCTAGTTAGGTAGATACATTGTAACGGCCTTGTCATGATCTCTCTGCCGGCACACCAAAGGAAGTGTGCTAATAGCTTGGCATTAAGAGATGATCGTGTCTTGTGGGTAAAGTTGTACACCTCTGCAGAGTAAAACTATTCGAATAGCCGTGCCTACGGTCAAAGGCAAAGCAAGGAATGCTTTCATATTGGTAGATTTTGATTTTGGTTTCGAAAACTGAAAAGTGTTTTGTTTTGGGGTTCGGGAGTGGTTAGAACTCTCGGATGTTATTTGGCGGATAGAGCCAACCAGGTGGAAAGAACCTGTGTTTGTATTTGACGGATGGAGTCACATGATTAACCCTGATTCTTTAAAATCTGGCGGATAGAGCCTTTTATATCGGTGACGGTGGATAGAACCTCACTACGATATTACATAATTCAATGATTAAAAAGAATTGCGAAAAGTTGCTTTGTGAAATGTTATTACCTAAGTATGGTTTAATAAAATTTGGCTTTATGCAAATGAACCCTACTAAGCTTCCTTTGGAAAGCCCACATAAGTATACTTTCTCAGACTTGCTGAGTACGTTTGTACTCACGTGCTACACCAACATGTCATCATCAAAAAATTATCAAGATGCGACCGAGGAGGGCGAGTTCTACGCGGAGGAGTACGAGGAAGGCTGCCAGGAGGACTAGTCGCGTTCCTAGTCGTCGCCTGTGGCGTTTTGGTGTCTGCCCGTTTCGTTTTTTTTTGTTTCCGCTGCTTTATTTCCGGTCTGTAGACCGAGTATTGTAATAAGTGGCCATGTGGCCCATACTTGAATATTTATAATACAAGTTTCGTTATGTTCGGCAATGAAGTATCACTGTGACTGTGTGTACTAGCTACTGATCTGGGACTAGTACGGAAATGCACAGGAGATTTCGGATAGCCGATCCGGGGTCTCACAGACTCGGTCCACGGCTCGGGCTCGGTCCACCGTGGACTCGGTCCACGGGCGCACGTGACACTGACATGCGGGACCCACTCGGATGACGTCAGCACTGACATCATCGCGCTCGGGCGAACGGGCTGACTCGCGGGCCCCCACCGTGACGTCAGCGGTGATGTCATGGTGCGGTTCGACCCGGTCGCTGACACGTGGGCCCGGTGTGTCAGTGACACGCACGTACGCCCGCGAGCACGGTTCGATGCGGCTAGGGCACACGTGGCTTAATCTTGACCGTTGATTTGAAAATCAACGGTTTGGATCGGATCTAGGATTCACGCGTTTGGATTAACTGCGGTTGATCTGGGCCGTACGATCTAGATCTAACGGTCTAGATCGATCCTAAGCACAGTGCAGTTCACGGCTACACGGCTTGATCTAAGCCGTCGGTTGAAAATAGATCTAGAAATAAAAACGTGAACTTACCCACGGTGACGTGGACAAATCCTGGCCGTGCGATGGAGATCTGACGATGAAGGAAGCTCGCGGTCCCGGCAATGTCCACGGTGGAGCAGAGGCGCTGGCGCTGGGGATGACGACACAGGGGACGGTGTTACAGGGCTCCTCCGGCGAGGTGCGTGGTCGCGTTCGAATCGCCTCAACTCGGGGATCCCAGATCTGACCGCCTTCACCCCGGACGACGACAGACGGCGGCGGAAAATGGTGAAAACCGAAGCGAAGCCCTAGGGGACTACGGCGAGCAATAGCGGGAAGACGGCAGCGACTAGGGCTAGGGCACGCGGGGCAAACGATGCGCGAGGAAAGGGCGAACCTCGGGCACGTGTCTAGGCTTTAAATGCCGGCCCCAACGTCGAGATCTCCGCGGAATCCGCGGCGAAGCCGGTACGGGCGGCGGAGTCCGGCTCGGACACAGCCGGGCGATGTGGCGCAATCCACGCCATCCACGTGGCCCGATCCACGGCTGGGATCGCTCAGGCGCTTCGGATCCGAGTCGACCTGGGTCGAGTGACGTGGCGCCTTCTCGGCCGTTGGATCCCAATCCAACGGTCGCACGCGAATGGGTTTGGTCCGGTCAGTCCGGCTTGGGTCGGACTCGAGTCAGACTCGAGTCTAACTCGGGTCGAATGAACAGTGCTAACCCGATAGATTTTCCAGCGATTAAATAATTGAATTACTTTCTATAAATTCAAATAATTCGAGAAAAATAGCAAAATAATCAGAAAAATTCTGGAAAATACTTTGAGACATTTTGGACTCAAATAAAATATTTCCAACAAAACTTTATTTAAAACTTTTAATTCTTTAATTATTTCAGAAGGGAATAAATTCAAATTAAATCCAAATTAAATCCAAATAAATTCGAGAAAATTCCAAAACTTCACAAAAGTGCAAAATATCATTCAAACTTATGAAAAGCAAAAATTGGGGTGTTACAGTTGGCATTCCCAGAGAATGTGGGAAGATGGGTCCACTCCTCATGAACTCTAAAAGCCTGGAGTTACGACGCCTCGATTGGCACAGTTATTCGATTGGTAGCGACTTGGCGTGTCTGCTGCATCTGTTGCATCATGGCATGCATTAACTGTGTCTGAACGGCAAGGAAAGCTCCAAAGTTCTGCATGTCAACTAGCGGTGCTGGCTAGGGTGCAGGTATTCCGTCATTGGGGTTTCCTACAGGGCGGGAACCACTTCCACTTCCTCCATTGTTGCCACGAGTGTTCACCATCTGTCGAGTACTCCGAGGTTTAGAGATAAGAGGGAAACAAGAATAGACAAGTAGTAGAGAACTTATGCGGGGGTAAAAGGTGTAACTCAAAATCAAACTTTATTAATTATTAATAACTTGGTATGGTTGCTCACAATGCCTAAGGGCTTTGCAACACATACTGCACACTCAACAAGCAAAAAGATCCAAATTAAACTGACACACTGGAGTCTAACGCCTAAAGGGCGACTCTTATTAATCTAAAACACAACTCAACACTCGAGTCTCAACCACTAAGCCTAGAACGCTCACTCATCGATCCACCCTGAATGGGAACATCCTGGTAGACACCTGGGCGGGTGCGACAGCATCGGCGTGAAGCGATCTCCATGACCAACGACAGCTGTGGATGATGAAGCAACGTCCTTCTGCAACTCTGGCGCTGGCTGCTACTCCAGCTATAGCTATACCTCCACTGGGTCCTCCTCGTCCAGCTCTAACTCTGCCTCCGGCTCCTAGCCATACAGTGCCTCCTCCAGGTCTCTAATCCTCTGTGCTGCCCAGACGTGGGTATCCTGCAAACTCTTCTCAATGGCCTCCAAAGCAGTGTAGGCGGCATCAAACTCCTGCATAATCTGGTCCATCACCGCATCCTGCGCGGCAGCAAACCTGGCCAAGTGCGCAACAACGGCGCTGCTCTTCAGGTCGATCGGTGCACTAGTGACTCCTTGTCAAGGCCCCAAACTTTCAGAAATTCTGGGAGATCCGGAATGTCCGGATTAAATCCCTGGAGTATCCGGATGTAACCCGAAATGTCCGGAGAATCCGGATTAGCTCGCCCGAGCACCCTAACCCGGAGTATCCGGACCCAATTTGTCCGGAGTGTCCGGGGTGCCCGGAATTTATTCTACCGAAGACCCCAACCCGGAGTTTCCGGGTTAAATGTCCGGAGAGTCCGGACTGTGCGGCGGTTTTGTATAAAAGTCCCATTTCGTGGATTTCACTCATCTCTCCTCCTCTCCACTTGCTCTCCACCTCTCCCATGCATCTCCTCCACCCGAGCTCGTCTCCGGCGACCTCCCGTGCTCCTCCCCGGTGATTTTCTCCATCCCGGTGACCTCAAGATCCTCTTCAAGCCGGCGTCCTCTTCGCTCAACCCGGCTTCCCCCTCTCTCTCCTTCATCCCCGTTGAAGGTGAGACCTCTCCTTGGAGTCCATTCGAGGTTCATGAGTTCTAGGGCTTCCGTGGGGTTGGATTTCGGGTTAGGTTTGTAGATTTAGGGTTGGGATAACTTTGGGGAAGGTTAGGGTTTTTGGTGGGTGGTTGGATTGGGGGGTTGGTTTAGGCAGTGTCGGGTGCTAGGGTAAAAGATCGGGTTGTGAGGATGCTATTCTTCGCCTCGGGTTAGGTTTTGGTTGGAGTTCTTAGGAGTGAGCGTCGTTCGTTGCGGCTTGTGTTAGCTCGGAGCTTCTCCGGCCTAACCACGTGTAGGAAGGTCATAGATCGGGCCGTTGCGAAGTAGTAAGACTTGGGAGCACCTCCGTGTTTGCGCGCTGTCTTCCCAATCCTGGGCCATCCGGAGTATCCGGCCTAGTGGCCCGGAATGTCCGGGTTAGCCGAACTGTCCGGATATTAAACCCGGACTGTCCAGGTTTACCTGTTCTGTTCGTGGGGAAATTTGTGTGGTCCGTTGCTTTTGCAATTGTGTTTTGTCTCATTTGCATTGCATGCATCTTACTCATGCATTGTATCGTGTAGAGAGCGAGGCCACGGTGACTGACGTGATCGTGGTTGAGGGGATTGCCAATGAGCAGCTTGTCATCGATCCGCCAGCAGAAGCTGAAGGCAAGCACCTAAGCATCTTGAACCACATGTATAATTAATTTTGTGAATTAACTGCTTAATGGATGATTAAGTGTTGCATTAGGAATTGAAATGTGGGATAGGCTAGATCCTAATTGCTGCATGTACCATCCTTGTTACTTGTTGAACACCTCCATTGGAGCTAGATTATGGGTATTAATTGTGTCATGCTTAGTTGTAACACCCCAATTTTTGCTTTTCATGAATTTAAATAAGATTTGGCACTTTTGTGAATTTTTGGAATTTTCTGGGATTTATTTGGAATTTATTTGAATTTATTCCCTTTTGAAATAATTAAATAATTTAATTTTGCAAATAAAATTTCATGGGAAATATTTTATTTGAGTCCAAAATGTTCCAAAATATTTTCTAGAATTTTTCTGAGTGTTTTGCTATTTTTAATGAATTAAATGAATTTTTGGAAATTAATTTGATTAATTAAATCGCTGGAAATTCAATTAGGGTTTAGTACTGTTCCTCCGACTCGAGCCAGACCCGAGTCTGACCCGAGCCGGACCCGCGCCACGTGACTTGGCTCAACCGCGTCCCCGAACCCAAACCCTAACCCTAATTACGCACGAATGCTGTTCGGCCGCGTCGCGCACATGCTTGGGCCGTTGGATCCTGCCACGTGTGCGGTCGCGATTTCATCTCCCCCGACGAGTCCGAGTCGGACTCCTCTGCCGTGGGCTGCCGCGTTCGTTAGGGTTTCCGCGATTCGCACGGAAGCCGGGGGCAATAAATACCCCCTCGTGATCGCCCGTGCGTGCTGAGCACGCACGTCTAGGTCCCAACCCCTGAGCCACCACCCTTAGCGCGCAATCGCTCGCCGACGCTAAGGACCGCCGCCGAGGGTTTTGCGTTGTTTAAAGTCGTCGGCGAACCGCATCGGCCGTGTTGAAGCCTGATCCGGAAGCATCAACGCGAGGCGCATCCGCGGGACCTCTCTCGCTCGCCGAATTCTCATGGGAGCACCGCGGTTCGGGTCGTCTTCCTCCTCTCCGGTCCAGCCGCTCCGCCGTGTTGCCATCGGAACCCGCGAAGGTCCTCAGCCGTACGATCGAAATCCGGCGAACCAGGTGAGCCCACGTGCAACCCAAAAACCCTAGAACTCAGATGCGTTAAGGACCGTTAGATCTAGATCTAACGGTTGAGATCGCACCACGTAGCCGCAGCAGTAATGACCTAGGTTAGATTCTGACCGTTGGATCTAGATCCAATGGCCCAGATGTAGCCACGTAGCCTAGGCGCGCCGCACCGTGCGGGCGCACGTGGGCCGCTAACATGCGGGCCCGCATGTCAGCCGCACCAAGCCATGCGCCGGATCCACCGTGGACCCGAGCCGCGCGTGGGCCGTGTCCATGGACCGGGACACGTGGCAGCACCAAGGTGGTGCCAAGTGGCCGATGACGCCATGCTGACGTCATCGGTGGGTTCGGCCGGCGCTGACGTCAGCCAGTCCACGTGGACCAATCCGGTGCCGACACGTGTCACTGCTGACGCAATAAATCATTTTCCGAAAAAGAAAATGATTTATTAATTCGAATTATTGATTTCAAATAAGATTTCAAACTTCAAACGCTTATAACTTTTGTGTTTCAACTCCGATTTGAGTGATTCAAATTTCTAAATTTTCATAAAAATGAGACCTAATCAAATATGAATTTTAATTAATTTTTGATTATGAATATTTCTCTGTTTATAATTAATTAATGTTTTCTTTAAACTTTAAACGGTTATAACTTTTGCATTTAAACTCCGAATTTGACGATTCCAGTTTCTAAATATTCATAAAATTATGCTCTCTCTGTCTATGGACTTAATTTGGATGTTTGGACACTTTTTGTCTACTATTTTATTCATTTATCGCTATTTACACGCGTTACGAGTAGACGTTGAAGTGCCCGAAGGCTTCGAAGGTGAAGTGTTGACCCAGGAGCCAGCTCAGGACCAAGATCAAGTGCTTTTTGAAGGCAAGTTGTGTTTTGACCATGTTGATCCCATTTTGAAATTATCTTGATTTAAATTATTGCATGCTAGTTCAATTATAAAATGTTTTAATTGATTTTGGGAGATTAGTTAATTACCTAAATGCTGTATGCCACCTTGACATAGATAATTGAATGCCATGAATCCCTTATCACCCTAGTTGAGGATTAAATAGTTGGACATTATTAAATTGCCAACATGGGAATTTAGATTGTTGTAGCATATTGCTTAGACCTGCTACGTGCTTATGACATGATTTTGGACAAACAAATGTTAATATTGACTTAATGATATATTGAACCTGTTTTGGATAAGGTATCATGTGTTGTGATGTTGATGGCACGTGGTGCATGGTAATCAACTGGGGTTTTGATAAATAGATTTGGACCGGGGCATGTGGCAAGAATAATCGGGTGGGCCAGTTGTGGCATCGGAAGCGTTGTTTTGGTTCTTCGGGTAGTCTTGCCCTGGTCAACCTAAGGACTTAACCTTGCAAGCCTTTGAACTGAGTTAATCGTGCAACCACATGTCTGTAATGGGACGGACCTAGTTGAGTAAGTTACTAATAACTTGCATATGATACCTCGGGTGTCAACTACACCCTTTGTGTAGCTTGAAAGGGGAGCGTACCGATGCGATGGCATGGTACCCGTCCAATGGTATGTCGGTCCCATACTTCGCCTTTGTTAAGGGAAGGGATGGTGTATGGCAAAAATCGGAAAGGTTCACTTGCGTAGTTAGCCGTTTCCGAAAGGCTTTGTTACGATCACTCGCCTTTGTGGTGTTTGGCTGTATCTTGTGGGTAAAGTGCATAACCTCTGCAGAGTGTAAAATCTATTCGAATAGCCGTGTCTGCGGTATTAGACATTGCTCGGGAATTACAGTCAAGGGTTAGACTTTCGTGAAAACAACTTGGACTTGGAAGGTTTGGTTTGGTTAATAAATGACGTTGATGGAAATGTGGACTAGGAATGGGGATCGAGTCCAGTTAGTTGCCTATGGCATATTGGTTGGCACCACGCGTTTTTTTATATATTCCGCTGCAGATTTTATTTGAATAAGTCTTAGCCCTGCGAGGCGTACTTTTGTAACTTGACCATAAGGTCGAGAAACCAGTTTGGTTATCATAATTAAAGTACTTTATTATTATCGATGCGTACGATTATGATATTTACCAATGTTGAGACTGTGTGCACTAGCGTGATCCTGGACTAGTGCTGAATACATGAGGGTCTGGATTTGCAAATTCGGGTCCCGACATTAGTGTGCTTAGAGGTCGGGTTTGGGCCAAGTGGTGGATGGTTCCACTGCTTGAGGACTGTCACATCATATTCCCTGGAACAATTCGGTTATGGTTGTGTTGTGGAAAAAGGTACAATTGGAGACCAGGAGGGAGAGAGGGACGTTTGGGTAAGGAGACTCAAATGTGGTAGTCCCGTCTGAGTCAGCTAAGGACCGATTCGATGTTTAACTATGGCCGAGCACAATTGGTTGATCGCATGCCGGTATGGGACGGTAAAGCTATTCTTTCATCGCATGCCGTTCGATGGGGCAAACACCTCATGTGGTTGGGCGTGGGAGAGGGCGAGGCTTAGGCTGACTCTCAAGGGTCAAGCCGGGCTTGGGCCGCTCGAGGGGGTGCTAGGCGCTCGGACCGCATGAAGATGTCCTCAACGGATTGGTATGGATGGGAGGATGGTTGACACGAGGTTCTTTGTGGCACGTGTCGTGCGATCAATGCTTCCCTGCAGGGTTAATTAAGCGATTCGAATTGCCGTGCTCTCGGATATGAGAACGCTTGGTTATCTGTTACTACACGTAGTAAATACTTGAACTGAAGTTCGCCTGTGGGCTTGAGCTCGAAAGTGTTGTGAGATCTATTGCTTGGTTAATATTAACTGTTGTACTCCACTCTAGAAATAGGTGCCGTTTCAACTGCTTTAAATTGCGAATGGAATAGTGTTACTAAACAACAAACAAAGTTATGCTTTCCGCACTTTTAACTTCAGCTGATTCCTTGCTACTTCCAAATACATACTCCATTCGAGTTGGTCATATATGGACCACGGGTAAGACTTGCGAGTACCTTCCGTACTCAGGCTTCTGCTTTTGCGGTTTTGCAGGTGAGGATCCAGTGGGGTGTGAGTTCTGCCCCTACTGCCTATCGGTGACCGGGCGGGGCACCGAGTAGAGGCTCCTTACGCCGTCGTATACGCCCGGGAGTGTTCAGAGGCAGGACACTTCTGGAGATGTTCTACTTTTGGTGTTTAGTTGGTAGTCATGTGTCTTTTGTTGTATAGTTAGTTTCAAACTGTGTCTCTTCTGTCTTCGGCTGTGTGGTTTCTTTTGTAGTAACACTTGTGTTTGCGGTTAGCTACCTCGTGCTTGTGTTCTCGTTTCTTCCGTGTCGGCCTTCGTGCCCTGTTGTTGTTGGTGGTGGTCGTGGGGTTTTGCCTTTGTGCTGGGTTGTTTTGGGTGTTGGTTAGTTTTGCTTCCGCGCGTGTCTGGTTGTGGGGTCTTCGAGTTCGTTGCCCCCTTTATGCAAATTGATGCGATACAAGGTTGTAAACCGGTATGTGGGGATCCTGGGCGTGTTTCGGGTCGCATACCGGGGGAATACCGGGATTGTTGTCGAGTTATTCGAAAGGGTCTCACCGTCGTCTCAGTTGGGTTTGGGTGCTAACACTGCGAGCGCCCTCGGCGGTCCGCTGTTAGCCTCCAAATCCGATGGGGTCGGCCGAGCCTTCTAAATAACCCGGGGACGGTCTGGGCGGCTCCCCACACTCCTCATTTATGCGGGTGAAGGCAAAAAACAGACTCATGCAGCTCCTTAGCATAGGTGGCAGAGATCTCCTCAGAGCAAGACGTGATGTGTAACGCCCGTACCTTTGCCGCCGCGCGCGTCTTCTCCAACGGCCGCGCCGCTTTCCGGCCGCGGCCGCTCGCGTCCCGCTTTCGCGCCAGCGCAACGCCGCCAGCGGATCTCGCTGCCGTTCCGCCGCTGCGCCGCCCTCGTCCCCCCTATAAGAACCCCCCCGGGACCCCCTCCTCTCCCCGTGCTCTCCCTCTCCCTCCCCGCTGCCTCCCCTTCCGAAGCGCCGCCGCCGCCCTCGTCCTCCGCTCCCGCGCCGCCCGGGCGCCGACGCTCCGCCCCAACCGCCGGCCCCCTCCTCCGGCTCCGCCATCGCCGCCCCGTCTCGCCGCTCCGCCGGTCTGCCGCCCCCTTCCTTCTCGGCGCCGGCGCTTGCCGGCGCTCGGCTCTGCGCCTTCCCGCTTCTAGCGCGCCCGCGTGGCGTGTGGCGTGCGCTATCTTTCGAGCCGAGTGGGCCGCCTTTGTACCGAAGAGGGGAAAAAAAAAAGTTTTTCAAAAACCTTTATGACGTCATGCTGACGTCATAAAGTGATTTTCGTTTTGAAAATAAAATCCGAAAATCAGAATTAGCTGCTGACGTCAGCATGACGCAGAAATTCCGATTTTCCTTTTTAAAAATTATTTAAAAATTCCGAAAAATCCAGAAAAAGTTCGTTTTATTTGTTTTTAAACTTAGGGAGCAGTTTTAGCGATTCGAACTCCGATTGGCTCCGTTCTTCTTCCTAAATTCATTAGAAATCCCAAACTTTAGTTTAGGGCTAGTTTGAAGTTCAATTTGTGTTTATTTGTATTCGTTTGAGTCTTATTTGAATTTGGTTGTTTTTCGCGCGTAGATTACGGAGAGTCAGGAGTTCGACGACGATTTGAGCAAAGAACTCGTCGATCCAGGCAAGTCACACTCCCTTGACCATATTGCTCCCAGTTTTATAAACTTGTATGTTGTATTTACAATTATTGCATGCTTATTTACTATAAACATTAATTTCCGACCTAGTTTTAAATGATAGTTAAATCCAATTCCGATATGCGACCTTTGACATTTGAATTCCGATTCCCTTGTAACCTTAGTAAAAATATGAGTTATGACTATGGTAATATTTAGACATTGCTTAGACATGCATAGAACTGAACTTAGGGAATTTTGGGGAACTTTATGCCAAAATGATATCATGTTCAATTGGAAACTTAAAGTGATCAATGTTAGTGATAATGTGGAGATTTGAAAATGACTTAGACCGGGCGAGAATTGGTTGGAAAGTGGTGAGGTCATGGTTCTGGGTTTGTGGAAAGTCTCGCCTAGTCAATTAAGGACCGGTCTGAGTTTCGCTGAATGTAAAGCCTAACCGTACTACCACGAGTCTGGAATGGGACAGACCTGGCTATCCTTATTAAATCATTTCATGGACAGTCATGCCATATGGTCGTAGTGGTGTGGTGAAAGCGAGATGCTGCCACTCTGGCGCAAGAGGGGGCTTCTGATTAGAGGGAGTCTTTCAGCGGTGAAACCTTAGCGGGCATGACTACATGTATGATTTATTAATGGGGCCTTGTCATAATTTTCTCTGTCACTCACCAAAGGAAGTGTGTTGACATAAAAGGGAAATATTATGTCTTGTGGGTAAAGTTGTACAACCTCTGCAGAGTGTCAAACTAATCGATTAGCCGCGCCCGCGGTTATGGGCAAGCCGAGCAAGCCATTTTCAGACTAGACTTTGGTAAATTAAAATTTGGTTTCCAAAATGATGTTGGATGGAGGGAATCCATCATGGGAAAAACTTAGCCATTTCCAGGAGAGATTCCTGAGTTAAAATGTATCAATTTAATTTTGGAATAAAGTATGCCTTTTAAAATTGTTGAAAATGTTATTAAACTATTGCCTTATGCTCAAACAAACCATATTGCCATCCTTTGAATACCTTTACATTTATATTGCATCTCTAGTGTGATTTCTTGAAATGCGTATGTACTCACCCTTGCTTAATTTACCACTTGAGAGGAGGAGTATCACGATGGTGAGGAACAATTTGGACTAGGCCGTGCCCCGATCGATTACTGTGGCATATTAATTGGGCTCTATCTATTTATCTTTATTTCCGCTGCTTCCATTTATTCGTTTATTTATTCGTTGGCCTGCGCGCCATTTCATTTGTAACTTTGAATATTTATCTTTAATAAAGAACGACGGATATGCTATGGTTTCATTTCTACTGTGTGTACTAGCATTTCCTGGACTAGTACAGAATACACAGAGGATTTCGGAGGTGTTATTCCGGGATCCGACATGATGTCTCCTAGATGCCAGCTTCAAAGGTAGCCCTCCGAATAGTGATGTTGATGGGGCGACTCGCGTTGGTCTTCTCCCAGGCATACACAGTGATCTTGGTGACCATTCCCCGGGCCTTCCCGTTCATGATCCACGTGCTGGCTCTGTAGATCAGCCTCTCAAAGCCTCCCAACACTTGAAGCATCCTCCATAGCTCTGCGGCGTAGCCTCCCTCACGCTCACCATAAGTGTGAATCCTCTTCATCTGCCAAAAGACACTCTCTCGTAAGAACGCAACATTTTAAAATGAAGTAAGAGCAAAAGAATTCAGCAAGGGGTATGAACAAGAGAGAATGGGGTAAGTTGAGAGTTCATCCTTCATCTTGGCAAGTTTTAACTTTAGAAAATAGTTTTGTCCTCACTACGACCGAGTCCATGGACCGGCTGATGCAAGCATGATGTTATAATTCGATTTTTCAATAGAAAAATAATTCAGTGGAAATTCAAAATTGCCGCTGACGCAATGCTGACGTCATAAATGGGTTTTTCAATAGAAAAATAAATGAATTAATTCGGTTTATTATTTTAATTGATTTTTCAAACTTACGCTTATAACTTTTGCGTTTTAACTCTGATTTGGGTGATTCCAATTTCTAAATTTTTATAAAATTAAGCTCTACATAATGGTGAATTTTATTTAATTTTTAGACATAAGTTTTCTCTGATTATATTTATTTAATTAATTCTCCAAACTTTAAACAGGTATAACTTTTGCGTTTTAACTCTCATTTGGATGTTTCAAATTTCTAGAAATTTATAAAAATGTGCTCTCTCTCTCTCTGTTTATGAATTCTATTTGAATTTTTGGACAATTTTTGCGTACAGTTTATTTATGTTATTTTTGTTTGCACGCATTACGAGTAGACGTTGAAGTGCCCGAAGGCTACGAAGGTGAAGTTTTGACCTAGGAGCCAGCTCAGGACCAAGAGCAAGTACTTTTTGAAGGCAAGTTATGCTTTGACCATATTGCTCCCACTTTGGAAATTATTTTGATTTAACTTATTGCATGCTAATTTAATTAGAAGACGCTTTGATTAATTCTGGAAAATTAGTTAAATACCAATTTGCTGTATTCCATCTTGACATAAATAATTGTATGCCACGACCCCTTGTCACCCTAGTCTAGTTTAAGTAGTTGGACATTATTAAATTGCCAACATTGGGTATTTAGACCGTTGTAGAATATTGCTTAGACCTGCTATGTGCATATGACATGATTTTGGGCAATCAAATGTTAATATTGACTTAATGATATATTGAACCTATTTTGGAGAAGTTCATGTGTTGTGATGATGATGGCACGTGGTGCATGGTAATCAACTGGGTTTGATAAATAGATTTAGACCGGAGCAAGTGGCAAGAATGATATGGTGGGCCATGAGTTGCACCGGGGAAGTTGTTTTGGTTCTTCGGGTAGTCTTGCCCTGGTCATCCTAAGGACTTAACCTTGCAAGCCTTTGATCTGAGTCGAACGTGCAACCACATGTCTGTAATGGGACGGACCTAGTTGAGTAAGTTACTAATAACTTGCATGTGGTACCTCGGGGTGTCAACTACACCTTTTGTGTAGCTTGAAAGGGGAGCGTACTAGAGCTATGGCATGGTACCCGTCCAACGGTATGTCGGTCCCATATTTCGCCTCCAATGAGGGAAGGGATGGTGTATGGCAGAAACTGGAGAGGTTCACTTGTGTAGTTTGCGATTTCCGAAAGGCTTTGTAACGATCACTCGCCTTTGTGGTGTTTGATTGTATCTTGTGGGTAAAGTGCATAACCTCTGCAGAGTGTACAACCTATTCGAATAGCCGAGTCCACGGCATTGAACATTGCTCGGGGATTACAGTCAAGGGTTAGACTTTCGTGAAAACAACTTGGACATGAAAAGTTGACATTGATGGAAATGTGGATTAGGAAAGGGAAAGTGTTACTTAACTCCTGGAAAAGTTATTGATATTATTTCTACTCTTACTGCTTTCGAATCTACTTATGCTACTTATTAAATGTTGTTTTACTGCAAATGTACTTGTTAGCCTATCCTTTGAACTAAGCCATGTATGTAGAATATTAGTTTTCATTCTGTGCATGACTTGCTGAGTACCAAGTACTCACCCTTTGCAACAATACAACACCAGTTGAAGAAGAAGCGACGCCAGCTTTGGAGGAAGAACTTCAGGAGGAACCGTCTATCTAGAGAGCGAGCCCAGTCAGTTGCCTGTGGTATACTGGATGGCGCCACGTTGATGCTTTTATTCTGCTATAATTTATTTCCTTTAATAAGTTTTCGCCCTGTGTGGCGTACCCTTGTAACTTGACCATAAGGTCGAGCAACCAGTTTGGTTATTTCAATTAAAGTACTTTACTTTTATCGATGTGTATGATTGTGATATTTACCGATGTTGAGATTGTGTGCACTAGCGCGTGATCCTGGACTAGTTCTGAATACACAAAGGGTCCGGATTTGCAAATTCGGGTCCTGACATTATGGCGAGAGCAATGATTTCAATTTGAATGCTAATTGCAACGGTTTCGGCGGGATTTAGGGAGGGGAATGGCATAGTTATTGATCCTCTCATCAAGATCTTCGCAATGCTTCAATTCCCACAGGATTTGATGAAGTATTTTGTAAGATATTAAGATTTGAAATCAATACCATTGAAGGGAAGGCAAGAAGCTCTTCTCTGGAAATCGAAGGAGGAAGATCTACAGTGCTGACAGGTGATCCCCAAATGAATAGTGTTGGAATAACAACGCGAGGGATAAAATAGCAAAAAGGATCTAAAAATCTTGGAAAAATTCTCAAAAATACTACAGAATATTCGAAACCCAATAAATTGGTTTTGAGATTTTTATAGGACATTTGGAGTATGAATGGTGCCAAGGCATAATAATTGAATTTGAATAGTATTTGGAGGAAAAGCGCTAAAGGTAAAATAGAAAAAGGACTCTACAAATGTTAGAAAAATTCTCAAAAATACCATAGAATATTTGGAACCTAATACAATTGGTTTCAATAGTTTTGAGGACTTTTGGAATTTAAATGGAATTTCAAATTTTGGTTTGGAATTGGATTTTGATTTTTCAGACGCTAATGGAATAAATTCCATTTTCGGATGAGAAGGGATGCGAGGATAACTAAAACTCCAAAGAAAAATCTAAATCATTTAAATTAATTAGTTTAAATTAGTTTTTGGCAACAGAACCGAAAATGGGGATGTTACAACAAGGCCGGTTGTGACACCTGAAGCTGACACAACTCAAATTGCTTCCTTTTGAATTCCAATTCAAACCAAACTCAAACCTGAGCACACCTTGCTCAAATAAAGTCAAATACTCATCACAAATATGGATGGTCCTCCACATGGTCCTTCAGGTGGCTTATGCAATTGTGGAAAGTGAGAACACGGAGAGCTGGTTGTGGTTCCTAGTCAATGTCGAGCAAGTTGTTGTCCAAGACCGCCCGAACGTATGCCTCATCATAGACTGACATGCCGGGTTAATGTTCACCATCAGCACCATGCAAGGAGGGACATGAGGGACATAGCCACCGTACCAATGGAATGATGTCGTTAATTGCTGGTACATGAGGCACTTGCCGCGAACTTGCATTTGAGGTTTTGAAGCAAGGAAGTTATGAAGACGTTCAAGAGGTTGTGCATACAAAACTTGAGGCGGAAGTTCGAGGCAATATGGAGAGTACTAAATGAGGAGACCTCAAAGCATATGACTGAGTCCAAGGATGGCCAGGTCAACAACTTCTCACAATTTGTACAGCTGCATGCTCCGGATCTGGAGAAGTGGTTCTTGCTCCATGACAGGGATGGCGCAAGGTACGACATAATGACTACTAACATGTCGAAGGTTTACAACGGTGTTCTAAAGGGCAATCGGCCCCTCTCAATCAGTGCCATCATAAAGGAGACCTGAAACAAAATCGTTGGGTTTGTTGTCAACAAGGGAATGAATGCAAGAAGGCAACTGGATGAGGGGAAGCAGTTCTTTGAACGTATGCATGCATACATGGAGAAGAAAATTGAGAAGACTCGCTCGTACGTTGCCCACACCATGGATGGAGTTAGGCGAAAGTTTAAAGTTCGTTTATAGGATAAGTTTGTCGATGGCCATTGTAAGGGCTATCGTAAATAAATGTACACAATACGTGATGTCATGACATGCACATGTAACAAGCTAAAACTGCTGCACATGCCATGCTCCTATGTATATGTGGCGTGTGCAGTTCTCTGTTAGTCAGCCGCACCCTACATCTTTGAGTACTTCAGTGCCATTAATCTATTCCAGATATGGAGTTCAAAGTTCAACTCCTATGGCTTGGACATGCATTACAGAGAGCTATGACCGAGCCAAGTGACTTGGTGCCAGAATGACACTTTGAAGAGGAGTGGCCGTGCACGATGGCAGTCACAGTGAATCTGTAATGACATGGATGCAAGTCAGCGAAGAGACGTGCCAGCTCCACAAAAGTGCCAATTATGCAGGACAGTGGGGTATACAATTAAGAACTGCCCTAATAGGGTAGACTCATCGACCCATCCATAGCGATCTTCGATAATGTACTTGCACGTATGATGGTAGTACCTTCATGTAATTTTATGTTTGTTTTGTCAATGTAAACGCACATCGGCCATTCGTACTATTTCTCATGTTTCTTACTATTATATCACATAACAATAAGGCTTGTTATACTGTTGTACCAATTTCATGTTATGTAATGTTATTTAATACTATATCTTACGGTTTATTATCTTCTTGCAGGTTATGGCTGCACACCCACAAACTTTGCTTGACCCATCTTATGATGCCAAGCATCGTAGCAGGGCTTGGCTTACGGGTGACGATCCTCATCTGTTCATTCTCAGGTGCTCGCTTGCACACTGGCCCTTGGAAGTACGATATGTTCCCATTCTAGGCATTCAGGGTTGTTGCAATTGGCACGAATGATGGATATGGGACATTCTTTCTCTTTGGATGGGTCTCTACTATCTGCACTCATGGATCATTGGAGGCTAGAGACCCACACATTCCATTTCCGATGGGGAAGATGCCGTCACCCTTCATGACGTTGCCGTCATTACCAATTTGCCTATTAGGAGCACACCGATAGTTCTACCACCCAAGAGGCCTGACTGGAGGGTCAGGTTGGAGCACAGGTTTGGTCATCTCATCCCAAAGAACTCCAAGGGGGTTCCACAATCATAGCTTCACCGATACATGCAATGCCCCGCTTATGCGCTAGAGTATGTTGTGAGGACTCATCTCGTCGCGCACCTGCTCTTCTTGTTCGGCTGGGTGTTGTTCCCTTCTACTTAGGGAGATTATGTGTACCTAAGCTATATCCACATCAAAGAGGCTTTGGCTGGCGCCTAGCTGGAGGACCTGCCACAGTACAGTTTTGGGTCCTCGGTTTCCTGCGCGACTTAGAAGGGATTGTGCGCAGGTTGCATGAAGACAACTGGATAGGAGCCCATTCTTGTAGTGTGCTACACGTTGCTTCAGATATGATCATGAGAGCACTTTACTATTGGGCGGTTGTACTTCAAAGAGCCTGTTCACCTGTATCCATTAGTTACTCTATTCTACAGTGAGGGTGGGTACACGGTGGACGGCCAGCCAGATGGGATGGGCTAGGGATAGGCCTCGGAGAGTCTACCTAAAGTTTCATAACTACTTCGAGGCCCTACATGAGGATGAAATCATATGGCAAGTATGGACTGTGCATTTCTTGCTCAGTATGGTGCCTCATGGATTGTCAGTGCAATGCGGGCAGGATGTTCATTACTGGTTGACAATGTGCCATCTCGTGTTCTATCACATGGTGGAGGCATATTGCCCTGCACGAGTGATGTGCCAGTTTGGACTTCATCAGCAAATTCCCCCTTAAATTGGTCCAACTCTGTCATGAAAAGTGCATATGTAAGTGTAATTTGTAACTTTCTATTATGTTTCTCGCAATGAGCCTACACGATATAATTCTAACTCATAACTTTCAACTATGTTTCCTGCAGGAAATCTCAAAGGGGGAAACAGAGTGACGACTGATGCTAGACACAGTTACCATGGACCACAGTGTGGGTGGAGTCCGCCACAGAACAGGTAGTGGCCAAGGATCGACCGTACGATGTGGACTCGTACGTCGCGTACTTGGAGTGGTACGTGCCACATACACATGCTAGACTTACTGGACCTGCTCCTCAGAGGCCAGAGGAGGTTATGCACGCCGATAGGTTGGGCCTCGGCCACCCTCCACATCGCACAACATGGTAGGAAGACACGGTACTAGCCTATATTACGTTTCATTCATATTTTCATGACTAAACAATGTCTCGTGTTATCTATGTAGAACGATTGTGCGAACTGTATTGTCAATGAAGCTTCCACTGCACTACGAAGTTAGGATATTATCTGCAAGAGCAAAGTAAACCATTCAGAACTTGTGAATACCAAGAAATTACAGTGGAAAAATCCTTCGAGAATGAATAGATTGGGAGAAATCAATTGGTAACACATGTAATTGCCCATGTTTCCACAATTCAACGCAATATAGAGAGCTATGCTAGCACAGCACCCTAATCATTTACGATTAAGCTATCTGTTGTCCCCAAACAGCATGGTAGTGTCGACAGTGGTCCTATTGCTTCCGTAGTGTTTGGTTTAGTGGTAAATGACCTAGGCAGCATAGATCCAGCATGGTAGCATAGCACCCTGACCATTGATGATGAAGCTGTCTATTATACCCTGACCGTGTCTAGCACAGCTATTCTTGGTACACCAAATAGCTTTCGTAGTGTTTGGTTTGGTGGTTAATGATTTAGTGTAATATCCCAAGTTAGTTTTAAACCGTTTTGGGCAGTTGTGGGTCTTGTGGGCTGTTTTTTTGCCCCTGTGGGAGTTTTGGCTTCTGGAGTTGGGTCTGGCCCATGTTGGAAGGGGGGCTCCCTTGCCTTAACCCTAGCCCACCCCCTCCCCTCCCACCAGCCGCACCTCTTCCCCTCCCCTCCCTTCTAGCAGTAGCTCTTCCCCTCCCTGGACTCCGCCATTGATGTTGATCCTAGAGCTACCCTAGCCGTGTGCCTTCCTGCGCCTTCTTCCTCCTCCATCTTGACCATCCTTTGAGGGTAAGTGAAGTTATAATTTCTAGAGTTTTGTGGTGGTTAGATTTCTATTCTTAGGAAAAGCCATGTTAGTATTACTTGTCCTTTTGTTGGGGATTAGGTTTGATGGGAGGATCTTTAGTTTGAGGGTATTATGTGATTTCGGGCAGAGCAGATGTCTATTTTAGGGCGCGATTTAGTGAACCCTAGAGTCTTTTCCTGCGGGGTTGACTGTTGTGAAAGTTATTTATCATCATCTTACCTTTAATTATAGACCAAGATCACGAATTTTGGTTAGGTGGTTTAAAAGTTATGGTTGTTTGATTGCTTGCTATCCAGAATCTATCATTGCTGACAGTGCCTACGGGAAATTGCATTTTAGGGCTAGTTAGAAACCGAATTAAATTTTCTCAATACCTAAAAGAAGTTGAGAAATTTCCTGTAGTTGGGAAATAAGGTCAAATATTTCTGCCTTATAAGGATGAGCACGGAAGGTCAGCAAGTTCAGTAATTAAAATGTGATGTAGCATTATTGAATTGTGCAACGACACTCAGTGCTGAAGTTATTATAATCTGAATTGACCTCCAGGAAATACAATTGCCTCTATGAACTACCTCTAATTCTTAAATAACAAGCATAGAGCATGCAACTTTCAATATCAAATACAAGCTAGAATGCAACACTGTAAACATGTACTGATAAGTCAACTCATACATAAATATCATATTAAACAACAATTCATTGCAGCAAATGCCAAAAGGGATACAAAAGATTGAGATAAAAATAAAATAAAAGAAGTCCTAATATACCTAGTGTCACGCGATTGTCACCTTGGCACCAACCTCCTCGAGCTGCTTCTTGGCATCCTCTGCCTTGTCCTTGCTCACGGCCTCCTTAAGCTTCTTAGGGAGCCCCTCAATGAGGTCCTTGACCTCCTTCAACGTGAGGTTGGTGAGCGTGCACACCACTTTGATGGCCGTGATGTGTGCGCTGCTGTGAGAGGAGCCGCCCAGATCATCCTCGAGTTATTGGATGAACAGTCGTACCCGGCGGATTTGGATCCTAGCAACAGACCACCGGAGGTGATCCCGATGCTAATACCCAAGCCCAAACGAGACAACTCTACAAACATCCAAACGACTCGCCGACAACCCCGGTATTCCCCCGGTATGCGATCCGAAACTCGCCCAGGATCCCCACATACCGGTTTCCAATGCCATATCAATAATCAATTCGCACAAAGGGGCATCGAGCCCCCAAGCTCACTACCAGAGACGCAAGAACGCGGAAGCAAACAAACACCACATGGCACAAAGAGACCCAACAAAGACAACCAACAAAACGACCAAGCGAAAAGCAGACAATTCCATTACAGAAATAAAAGTAGCAACTGATCACAAAAGTAAGACCACCCACTCTATACAAACAAAAGTAAAACACCTCCGGAAGTGTCATGCCCTGAACACTTCCGGGCGTACAACATCGACAGCCTCTACTCGGTGCCCTTGAGTCCACCGATAGGCAGTAGGGGCAAAACTCGCACCCCGCTGGATCCTCACCTGCAAAACCACAAAGCAGAAGCCTGAGTACGAAAGGTACTCGCAAGTCTTACCCGTGGTCCATATATGACCGACTCCAAAGGAGGTGCATTTGGCGGTAGCAAGGTAAACAGGCTTAGGTTAAAAGTGCGGAAATGCTTAACTTTGTTTCAATTTTTGCCATCTACTCAAGTTTTTCTCAATAAAGTTAGCCGTGGTAACAGCACCTACTTCTAGCAGGATATTGTAATTAACAGAATGTAAAGCAAGTCATCACATATAAAAATTTAGCTCAAGCCCAACGGCGAACCACAAGTTCAAGTTATTTACTACGCAGAAGAAGTTCAGATCAAGCTTGCTCATATCCGAGAGCGCGGCAATTCGAATCGCTTAATTAACCCTGCAGGGAAGCATTGATCGCACGACACTTACCACAAGGGCCTAGTGTCAACCCCCTCCCAATCATACCCAATCGCTGAAGCGTCCTCCTGTGGCCCGAAAACCTAGCACCCCCTCGAGCAGCCCCAAGCCCGGCTTGGCGCTCGAGAGTCGGCCTAAGCCTCGCCCTCAACCACGTCCAACCACAGGAAGTTACGGTCCATCGATTCCATATGAGAGAAAGAGTGGCTTACCGTACCATAATCGGGCATGCGACCAACCGGGGTGTACTCAATCTGATTCTACTTACGGATCGGTCCTCAACTGACACAGACGGGGCTACACATTTGAGTCTCCATACCCAAATGAACCAACTCCCCGCCTGGTCCACAATTCATTTCTTTCCAAAACCTTTCCCAATTCCAAGTCCAACATAAGGTAGTATGTGTGTATTAATAACAACCGCAAGTGACAGAACCCTCCGTCACTTGGCCCAAACCCCGACATCTAAGCATTCTAAGCACGGACTCATTAATACCCATATATTAATTCCGAAGGAAGTATTCCAAAATTTTCAAGGAGTGTATGTGCAGCAAATAGGATCTATTCCTATCCCACATGGCAATTCCTAATGCAATACTTAACATTTCAATTAATCACATTATTCTCAAAAATAACGATACATAAGGATAAACATGCTTAGGTGCTTGCCTGCTTCTGCTTGCGGATCGACAGCAACGTGCCCTTCGGCAACTCCCTCAACCACGGCCACGTCGGCTTGCCGCGGTATCGTTCTCTACACGAGTACAATGCACAATGAGATGCATGCCATGCAAAGAAACAATTAGAACAAAACCCCGACGCATCAACGCAAAATCCCCAACCGAACAGATCAGGTGAACCCGGACAGTCCGGTTTTTTCATCCGACAGTCCGGCTAACCCGGACACTCGGCCACACACGACCGGATACTCCGGCCTAGGCGGACACTCCGCCCAGCGCCTCGCCTAATTATCACGAGGATCGAGGTACCACCAAGCCCTACAAAGACCACGAGACCCGATCTATGACTTTCCTACACGTGGCTAAGCCGGAGAAGCTCCTAACTAGCTTACTCCACGAGAAAAGACACTAATCCATAGAACCTCTAACCAACCCTAATCAACCCTTGGATCGGCATTACTACTACCCGATCAACCATACTAGCACCCACATTCATCAATCCAAGCCCCACACTAACCCTAGGACCACTACAACCAAAAACCCTAAGGCTCAAGATCCAACTCCGAAACTTCAAATCTAAACCTAAGCTCTAACTCCCACCATTGACGACCCTAGCACCCAAGAATCCCACGGATCAACCCCCAAGAGAGAGACCTACCTCCAAGGAAGATGGAGGAGAAGCAATGCCGGGTGGAGGAAGGAGGATGCCGCCGCGAGGACGAGCTAGAGGACGCCGGGGAGGAGCCACGGAGGTCGTCGGCCGGTGGGCTCGCCGGAGTGGAGCTAGGGGGGTGGTGGGGAGAAGCACCAAGAAGTGTGGAAGGCTAGGAGGTATGAGGAGGAGTGGTGGGGAGGCTAAGAAAACAAGTGTTTATAGCCCCACCCCGAACATACCGGACACTCCGGACATTAACCCGAGACTCGGGTTGGGGTCTTCAGTATAGTCAACCCGACACTCGGACATTTGGTCTGGACACTCCGGGTTGGGGCGCTCGGTCAGCCCAATCCGGATACTCCGGACTCTTATCCGGACATTCCGGGTTGGATCCGGACACTCCGGATGCTGATCCGGATACTCCGGATGCTCCAGAATTTTTGAAAGTTTGGGGCCTTGACAAATCCTCCCCCCTTAAGGGAATCTCGCCCCGAGATTCAGAACAGACGCACAGATCGAGAGAAACGTTGGGAGACGGTACAATCGCATAGTGATCCACACGCTTCAATTCGCGAAAACGACACACTAGTACTTACATGGTACCGAAGAACTCAGGATACTCAGTCTTGAGGCGATCTTCGGGTTCCCAAGTAGCCTCGTCCTCAGTATGATTACTCCACTGAACTTTGTAGAACTTAAGCGTCCTTCTCCGGGTCTTGCGTTCCGCTTCTTCCAGAACTCGAATCGGATGCTCTTGATAGGATAGATCCGGTTCAGGCGCAACTCCGAGATCCTCCACTTCAAGTGACTCTAAAGGAGTACGGAGACACTTCTTTAACTGGGAGACATGGAAGACGTCGTGGACCATCTCGAGGGAGGGAGGTAGCTCTAGCTGATATGCTACTTGGCCGCGCTTTCCAAGGATCTTGAACGGCCCTACGTAGCGAGGTGCCAGCTTTCCTTTAACTCCGAATCGACGGGTGCCACGGAGAGGAGAAACCTTCAGGTAGACGAAGTCGCCAGAGTCGAAGGAGAGGGGTCTCCTACGGCGATCGGCATAGCTCTTCTGTCGCGACTGTGCTACTCTCAGATTTTCTTGGATAGTCTTCACCTTTTCTTCTGCCTCCATGACTAGTTCAGGCCCGAGGAATGAACGCTCACCACTCTCGGACCAGTTCAGAGGGGCCCGGCACTACGACCATCTGTGGCCTCAAAAGGGGACACTGGATGCCGGGTCTCGATAGCTATTGTTGTACGCAAACTCGGCGTAGGGGAGGCATTCTTCCCACTTCTTCCCATACGACATCACACAAGCCCTCAGCATATCCTCGAGGATTTGGTTGACCCTCTCTGTCTGTCCATTAGTCTGGGGGTGATATGCCGAGCTGTAGAGTAGCTTCGTGCCCAATGCCGCGTGCAGACTCTTCCAGAACTGGGAGACAAATTGTGAGCCCCGGTCTGAAACTATACGCTTTGGCACTCCATGGAGGCACACAATCCGGGAAATATACAACTCCGCATACTTTCTGGATTTATAGGTGGTACGAACGGCTAGGAAGTGTGCGGACTTGGTCAACCGATCGACAATCACCCAGATCGAGTCATGACTTGAAGAAGTCAGAGGTAAACCAGTGATGAAGTCCATACTGATATCTTCCCATTTACAGCTAGGTATGGGTAGAGGCTGAAGAGTACCGGTGGCTTGAAGTGTTCAGCCTTCACACGCCATGCACACGACTCACCACGTAACGAGCAATCTCGTGCTTCATGCGAGTCCACCAAAACTGCCGCCTCAGGTCTTGATACATCTTGTTGCTGCCCGGGTGAATGGTAAGCAAGGAGTTATGCACCTCATCGAGAATCCTTCGCTTCAACTCCTGGTCATCAGGGACAACTATGCGGTCGCCGAACCACAAGGTTCCCTGATTATCCAGGCGAAACTCAGCGGCTTGCCCCAAACCTAATTGATCCCGGATCTGGGCAACTTCTTCATCCTTCGTCTGTGCCTCCCGAATCTGATCGAGCAATGTAGATCTCAACTCGATATTAGCTATGAATCCCTGCTCACCCATCTCCAAACCGAGTCTCCGGAAGTCGGCACAGAGGGAAGCACTCCGGTCAGAAACAAGACAACTGCATGGAGCCTTGCGACTCAACGCGTCGGCCACCACATTCGCCTTCCCCGGGTGGTAGTGTACCTCCAGACTGTAGTCTTTGATCAGCTCAAGCCATCTCCGCTGCCTCATATTCAGATCTGCCTGAGTGAAGATGTACTTGAGACTTTTATGATCGGTATAAATATTGCACTTGTTCCCTAGGAGATAGTGGCGCCAGATCTTCAAGGCATGCACCACTGCTGTAAGCTCCAAATCGTGGGTGGGGTAGTGCTCCTCATGATGCTTCAACTGCCGAGATGTGTAGGCAACGACTCGGCCTTCTTGCATAAGCACACAGCCGAGCCCAATGCCCGACGCATCGCAATACACATCGAACGGCCTGTGGATGTCTGGCTGGGTGAGAACAGGAGCCGTAGTCAGACGTTGCTTCAGTGTCTGAAAGGCGTTCTCGCAATTCACTGACCATCTGAACTCAACTCCCTTCTTGAGCAGCTCAGTCATCGGCTTCGCAATCTTTGAGAAATCCTGGATGAAGCGGCGATAATACCCAGCCAGTCCAAGAAAACTACGGATGTCCGTGACAGTCTTGGGCTGCTCCCAATTGAGTACATCCTGTACCTTACTCGGGTCAACTGCCACGCCTCGCTCAGAAAGGACGTGTCCCAAGAATGACACTTCCTTCAGCCAGAACTCACACTTGCTGAACTTCGCATACAGGCGATGCTCCCTGAGTCGCCCGAGAACAATGCGAAGGTGTCTGGCATGCTCTTCTTCATTGGCTGAATATATCAGGATGTCGTCAATGAAGATGACGACAAAAGAATCCAACTCCTCCATGAAGATGGAGTTCATGAGGTACATGAAGTATGCCGGCGCGTTCGTCAGACCGAACGACATGACGGTGTACTCATACAGCCCGTACCGAGTGGAGAAGGCTGTCTTCGGGATGTCCTCGGCTCGGATCTTAATCTGATGGTACCCAAGCCTCAAGTCAATCTTAGAGAATACCCGCGCAAGACCAAAGAAGTCGATCGAACAGGATATCAATCCGAGGCAGAGGGTACTTGTTCTTGATAGTAACAGCATTCAAGGGACGGTAATCCACACAGAGGCGCAGAGAACCATCCTTCTTGGTCACAAAGAGAGCCGAGCAACCCCAAGGTGAGGAGCTCGGGCGAATGAAACCCTTGTCCATCAACCCTTTCAGCTGGGTCTTCAGCTCAGCCAATTCATTTTGCGGCATCCGGTACGGCCGCTTGGACACTGGAGCGCCCCCGATCAAGCTCAACGACAAACTCGATATCCCGATCGTGGCATCCGGTAGTTCCGCTGGGAACACATCGGAAACTCTGACACCACAGAATCGAGTCCAGCTCTTCAACTTCTGTCCCATTTAGCGAACACAGGGTGGCCTTGTTCTTGTTAAGAAGTAGGGTGAGTCGGCCGCCCTTCGGATTCCGAAGTGACAGGGTACGACCACAACAATCCAAAACAGCCTACTGCCGTGTCAGCCAACTCATCCCCAGGATGACATCTATCCCCCGAAGGTCTAGAAGCAGCAAGGCGACAAAGGAACGAAATCCCTCGACCTGAACTACCGCCTTGAACCATCTCGCCTAACCGTGATCTTCGACCCGGTGCCTCAATCGTAAAAGAGGTGACATTGCATCGACCCTCATCCGATGCTGCCCGCAAACCCCGTGGCGAATAAAGGAATGGGAAGCCCCGAATCAAACAACACTCTAGCCTCACGCCGACAAGAGCATTACCCGGCCCGACGGCGGAGCCTCGGGAACCGCCTCGGCGTCGGCGAAGGTGACGACGCCTGCTCGGCTCGGCGTAAACAGCGCGGTGGTGCCGTCGCGCCCTGGCCGTGGAAGCGCGGCGATGCTGCCCTGGCGTGGGAATGGGCAGTCCGGATGAAGTGGCCCGCGACGTCCGCAATTGTAGCACGGACCGACCGAACCCGCCGCCGCTCTGCTCGCCGGCGGCGGTAGTGGTGGTCGTGGCGGCGTTGGCAACCGACGACGGGCTGTCGCGACCGATCGAGACGGCGCGCTGAGCAGACGGCCTCGGCGGGCCGATACGAGATCGCGACGAGCCCGGCCGCGAGCCGCCACTACCGAGTACTGGCGTCGCCGCTTCCTCTTCTTCTCCTCCCGATGAGCCCGCATCTTGAGCTTCAACGGTGATCGCGCGGCTCACCAGGTCATTGTAGTCGGCGGTCGCAGACGGACAGCTTTATCCTGCATCTTCGCGGTCACCCACTCACAAACCGACCACGCTTCTTCGGGTCGGTGTCAACCTCTTCGGGGCGTCTTGCGCCAGGTAGTTGAACTCTTGCGAGTAGTCAACCACCGACTTGCCGAATCGCGTCGGAGGGCAAGAAATCGCCGCTTCTTCATGTCCATGAGGCCCTTCGGGATGTGGTACGCCCAAACGCCTCACGGAACTCAGCCTGTAAATCGGTGCCCGGCAGTCGCATCACCCTCAAATTGGCCCACCAAGCACCAGCAGGCCCTGGAGCCGCCGCGCCGCAGTGAGCCTTCTAGAGCTCCCCACGATCGATAAGAGCAAACCGCTCTATCGCGGCGCAGCCAATCGTCGGCCTCCAACGGATCGGCAGCCCGTGAGAAGACCGGTGGCTGCGTGTGCAGGAAGTCGAGATAGCTGGTGGGCCGACCTCGCCCATCACCTCGGCCGCCCTGCTGGACCCGATCCTGGACCAGCATCTCAAGGATCCGGTTGGTGGCCTCCTGGTTCTGCTCCGACCGCATCATGATATCCAGCACATTGGGAGGGGGAGGCGGATCACCACGGCCAGGCTGTGATCGCCCAGCACCATCATCATCGCCCATTCCTCCACGGGTCCTCATACTGTAGTCAACCAAGGCCGGACAACAAGAGTTAGAACCACAGGAGGGAACATGTCCTAACCCGAACAAAACCCGCAAGACAACCCAAGCCAGACTGTAGCACTCCACATTGGAGTCCAACAAGTCTATTACGCCCAAAGGTAGAACACAACTCACACTGCAGATGGCATGGCACATGCATGAAATAACATGAGATGCACGATTCCGACGCAACTCACACTCACCACTAATAAGCACAGGGCGGGGATAAATATTACTTTCTATCTAATGCATTAATGACAATCCTAAGCAATCTCCTAACTGGTCGTCAAGTTGGGGTCCGTCTTTGTGCGCCTTGCTCTGATACCAACCTGTGAGAGGAGCCGCCCAGATCGTCCTCGAGTTATTGGATGAACAGTCGTACCCGGCGGATTTGGATCCTAGCAACAGACCACCGGAGGTGATCTCGATGCTAATACCCAAGCCCAAACGAGACAACTCTACAAACATCCAAACGACTCGCCGACAACCCCAAGATTCCCAGATGCGATCCGAAACTCGCCCAGGATCCCCACATACCGGTTTCCAATGCCATATCAATAATCAATTCGCACAAAGGGGCATCGAGCCCCCAAGCTCACTAACAGAGACGCAAAAACGCGGAAGCAAACAAACACCACACGGCACAAAGAGACCCAACAAAGACAACCAACAAAACGACCAAGCGAAAAGCAGACAATTCCATTACAGAAATAAAAGTAGCAACTGATCACAAAAGTAAGACCACCCACTCTATACAAACAAAAGTAAAACACCTCCGGAAGTGTCATGCCCTGAACACTTCCGGCGCATAACGCCGACAGACCTCTACTCGGTGCCCACTTGGTCACCGATAGGCGAGGGGCAAAACTCGCACCCGCTGGATCCTCACCTGCAAAACCACAAAGCAGAAGCCTGAGTACGAAAGGTACTCGCAAGTCTTACCCGTGGTCCATATATGACCGACTCCAAAGGAGATGCATTTGGCGGTAGCAAGGTAAACAGGCTTAGGTTAAAAGTGCGGAAATGCTTAACTTTGTTTCAATTTTTGCCATCTACTCAAGTTTTTCTCAATAAAGTTAGCAGTGGTAACAGCACCTACTTCTAGCAGGATATTGTAATTAACAGAATGTAAAGCAAGTCATCACATATAAAAATTTAGCTCAAGCCCAACGGCGAACCACAAGTTCAAGTTATTTACTACGCAGAAGAAGTTCAGATCAAGCTTGCTCATATCCGAGAGCGCGGCAATTCGAATCGCTTAATTAACCCTGCGCAGGAAGCATTGATCGCACGACACTTACCACAAGGGCCTAGTGTCAACCCCTCCCAATCATACCCAATCGGCCAAGCGTCCTCCTGTGGCCGAAAACCTAGCACCCTCGAGCAGCCCCAAGCCCGGCTTGGCGCTCGAGAGTCGGCCTAAGCCTCGCCCTCAACCACGTCCAACCACAGGAAGTTACGGTCCATCGATTCCATATGAGAGAAAGAGTGGCTTACCGTACCATAATCGGGCATGCGACCAACCGGGGTGTACTCAATCTGATTCTACTTACGGATCGGTCCTCAACTGACACAGACGGGGCTACACATTTGAGTCTCCATACCCAAATGAACCAACTCCCCGCCCGGTCCACAATTCATTTCTTTCCAAAACCTTTCCCAATTCCAAGTCCAACATAAGGTAGTATGTGTGTATTAATAACAACCGCAAGTGACAGAACCCTCCGTCACTTGGCCCAAACCCCAAACATCTAAGCATTCTAAGCACGGACTCATTAATACCCATATATTAATTCCGAAGGAAGTATTCCAAAATTTTCAAGGAGTGTATGTGCAGCAAATAGGATCTATTCCTATCCCACATGGCAATTCCTAATGCAATACTTAACATTTCAATTAATCACATTATTCTCAAAAATAACGATACATAAGGATAAACATGCTTAGGTGCTTGCCTGCTTCTGCTTGCGGATCGACAGCAACGTGCCCTTCGGCAACTCCCTCAACCACGGCCACGTCAGTTGCCGCGGGATCGTTCTCTACACGAGTACAATGCACAATGAGATGCATGCCATGCAAAGAAACAATTAGAACAAAACCCCGACGCATCAACGCAAAATCCCCAACCGAACAGATCAGGTGAACCGGACGGTCGGGTTTTCATCCGACAGTCCGGCTAACCCGACACTCCGGCCACACGACCGGATACTCCGGCCTAGGCGGACACTCCGGATCGGTCCTGACACTTCGCCCAGCGCCTCTCGCCTAATTATCACGAGGGATCGAGGTACCACCAAGCCCTACGGCACCACGAGACCCCGATCTATGACTTTCCTACACGTGGCTAAGCCGGAGAAGCTCCTAACTAGCTTACTCCACGAGAAAAGACACTAATCCATAGAACCTCTAACCAACCCTAATCAACCCTTGGATCGGCATTACTACTACCCGATCAACCATACTAGCACCCACATTCATCAATCCAAGCCCCACACTAACCCTAGGACCACTACAACCAAAAACCCTAAGGCTCAAGATCCAAATCCGAAACTTCAAATCTAAACCTAAGCTCTAACTCCCACCATTGAATCCCACGGATCAACCCCCAAGAGAGAGACCTACCTCCAAGGAAGATGGAGGAGAAGCAATGCCGGGTGGAGGAAGGAGGATGCCGGCGCGAGGACGAGCTAGAGGACGCCGGGGAGGAGCCACGGAGGTCGTCGGCCGGTGGGCTCGCCGGAGTGGAGCTAGGGGGGGTGGTGGGGAGAAGCACCAAGAAGTGTGGAAGGCTAGGAGGTATGAGGAGGAGTGGTGGGGAGGCTAAGAAAACAAGTGTTTATAGCCCCACCCCGAACATACCGGACACTCCGGACATTAACCCGGAGACTCCGGGTTGGGGTCTTCAGTATAGTCAACCCGGACACTCCGGACATTTGGTCCGGACACTCCGGGTTGGGGCGCTCGGTCAGCCCAATCCGGATACTCCGGACTCTTATCCGGACATTCCGGGTTGGATCCGGACACTCCGGATGCTGATCCGGATACTCCGGATGCTCCAGAATTTTTGAAAGTTTGGGGCCTTGACAACTGCTGGGCACCTCCTTGATGACCATGTCAAACTCTGTCTTCTCGGCCGGGGCTGTCTCCTCGGTGGCGCCCGCCACGACCGCGTCGGGCGCCGCGATAACGACGACTGTCGCGAAGGAGGCCGCAGAGACCCCGAGACGCTCCTGGAGGTGGTCGACGAGGCTGCGGTGCGACGAATCAGGAGAGGCAGGGCGTGGCAAAGCTTGTGGCGCAGTGGAGGCGAGTCAGCGATCTGGGACTTGGGAACTTCGATTTGGGATTGGAAGATTGGGGAATGGGGATCAGGCTATCTGATGGGAGGCGGCTGCTGGGGGGAAAAAACGACCGACTAGGAACCTCGGCCCTCGGGGAGTCGAGACCTCAGGGGAGTCTCATGCCCATGCGCCTAGGATTTTTTAGTGCATGCCCCACATGTCAGAGTTGTTAACGAGTAAACAGGCCTAACAGGTACGAGTGGACTCTACCCATACCGTGCAAGTTTACCCGATGGGTAAGGAATGGCTCCCATTTTTATACCCATGGGCGAAGAAAGGGCCCCATACCCGCCTCCATTAGGGTATTTGCCCAGAGCACATGGGTAATCGGGCACAATTGCCATCCCTAAGTGGAATGTGTGGGCTGGCATTTTGCCGAGCGGTGAGGCCCGAGTGCGACGGCAAGAGAGAGCAGCGCCTAGGGGCCGCTACCTTCGGGTAGTGCAGCGCCCCAGGGCGCTGCTTCGCGCATCTAGTGGGGCCCGACAATGAGCGCGGCAAGCGGTGTTGGGGGGCCAGCACGTTGTAGTGGCATGGCAGCAGTGCAAAGGACGGTTCAACGACATAACAGTGCGGTGTGGGGTTATTTTTATCAATTCATCACTAAGGAGGCTATTTGCGTAAAAAAAAATTATCACGGTCTACTACAGTAAAAATTTCAGGAAAGAAGGGGAGATACATGTGCAATGCATCTCGGTACAAGGTAGAAGTGCCATACAGCCACATACACCACCTTGCTCTGTGAGTTTCTCTCAAGTAACACGCCAACCTTACCCAGATCGATAGGAAACCGAAGTGGCAACAGCAAGAAAAAAAAAACAAAGGCCCAGTTGCTCGAATTTTAATATGACTAGTTATATGCCAGTGCGTTGCTACAAAAAACAAAATTGATAACGAAAAATAAAGACTAAAAAAATAAAAAAATACTATTTCATAAGTCAAACATCTATCTTTAACGCTTCATTTCTTGCAAAAGCTGGCTAATTAAAGATCAAACATCTATCTTTAACGCTTCGTTCCTTGCAAAAGCTGGCTAATTAAAGCAACGCTTCGTTTCTTACGTAGGGCAATTAAGCAGGGCAATTAATGTGACGTGGGAAGAAACTCTCACTTTATATAGTAGAGACTAGTTATATGCCCGTGCGTTGCTACAAAAAACAAAATTGATAACGAAAAATAAAGATTAAAAAATAAAAAAATACTATTTCATAAGATCAAACATCTATCTTTAACGCTTCGTTTCTTGCAAAAACTGACTAATTAAAGCAACGCTTTGTTTCTTGCGTAGGGCAATTAAGCAGGGCAATTAAGTAGGGCAATTAAGCAGGGCAATTAATGTGACGTGGGAAGAAACTCTCACTTTATATAGTAGAGATTGCACATCTCATGAGATTCTCAAATCGTGACGTCTCATACGAATCGTTTAGGACAGAAGGGGAAAAGAATACAGAATGATAATGGGACAAGCAGCAGCAGTCCGGCAAAAGGGGAATCAAGCCAAGACTTGCCTCTCATGAAAAGAATCACGTGTTTTAATCATCAAAATCCAGTTCGAGCTTAATCATCAAGTCCAACAACTAAGTTCACAGCACAGCACAAAAGGTGTCCAACAACCAGCTCAGAAACCATAACACAACTTAGCGTAAATTTTGCAGCGGAGAGAACCTTTGTTCACAACAAAATGAAACAAAACATATATTTTCGAATCAGCGTGTAACTCGGTTTACACATTCTACAAATACAAAGTTGGTGTGTTTCAAATGCACAAGGTAAAAGGAACATTTATATGATCAAGGGTGGAAATTTTGTAGCAACTCTCAATTGTACATGGTATGCAGCAGATTCACCACTGGCACCCATCTTCGCCGAAAAAACGAACAAAAATGAAATCCAAAAAAGAATTTTGTGTTTTTCGTATATGCCTTCAAAAAACCTGACATGTTATCTCCACCCTCCTGCCATGTTAGTACCCATCATCTATTTCGTCT
Source organism: Rhipidocladum racemiflorum (assembly GCA_036346355.1). NCBI lineage: Eukaryota > Viridiplantae > Streptophyta > Magnoliopsida > Poales > Poaceae > Rhipidocladum > Rhipidocladum racemiflorum. Next base: position 64,922,784 of record CM070572.1, read on the forward strand.
TGTCTGACCAAAGCCTGTAGAAAACCCTCTCCTCGTTCATCTGTGAAAGATAAAACAAAACTATGGCAAACTATTCTTCCTTTCTCACTATTCTTCTGTATCCAAGAAGCACAGGTATGTATCAGAAACTGAGTAAGGAACGCCGCCGCCTCTCAAACTTTGCCCTCCTCTTCTTGTCAGTCTTGATTGGCATCATGAGCAATCCTCCGGTATCAAGTTCTAACTGCAGGGAGGATTTCAGCCTCTTCAGGTGCCCAATGCATAGTGCATGATCTGAGGCTGTGCCGTGGAAATCTTGCTCAGTATTGAAGTCTTTCCTCTCATACTTGGAATGCCACTTCGCTTGGAGATAAGACAAGGATCTCCAAGGAGGCAGGGGCATAGAGTTCTGCTTCAGGGACCACCTTGCAGCATCAACCATCACATGCAGGAACTGCTTCAGTCTGGGAAGGGTACCAACATAGACCACCGGAAGCGAATTCAACAGAGTGCCATAAGAATCAACTGCCCTGGCTATTTCAAAGTGGCTCCTGAAGTCAATATCAATGATCAAACGCTCTGGACCCGTGGTATCGCTGTTCATTATGACATCAATGTACTCATGGTCACCTGATTGGCAAAAACGGAACAATTTAGTCACACAACCCAATTTATAGAGAAAATGAAAGGACTCCTAGTATTAAGCATAGCTAGCCAAGTCCTCATAGGGAATACCTCCAGGTATCTTGTCAAACCCCTGCCATTTGGATATGCAAACTGCTGCATCGTATCCAGAGTACCTCAAGAGCTTCACAAGTAAATGACGGATGCAGCTGCCACTGCATTGACCTCTTATGAAATCATGAAGCTCCCACTCATGGATTGAGAAAAATAGTGAGTGGACCATGGAGAGCAGCTCATTTTCTTTCTCATCTTGCTTGTACATCTAAAATGGAATGCATAGAATGTAAGTCCCAACATACATAGCATACTAATCTATCTGGTATCCAACAGTAAGTCATCCAATCATTAGTATGGGCAAAACTAATGGTAACAAGCAAAAGTGTAAAGTGCATACAGCATGCTAAGCGAAAAAACAAATAACCGTGTGCCTTCCCTGAACCAGACTTGATAAAGGCCACACGTTGCATGATTGATTACAAATTGCTAGCACGAGATTACAGCAGGGGAGAAATGATACATATAATGATGATGCTTCAAGCCCTAACCATAAAGCTAAAACAGCTCCCTAGGCATTATATTAGTTGGGATTAATTTTAACATCATTCTGTGCATAGTATCATGTGCTATAATTCACCTGTGCTACAACAGTTTGGTGTTACAATCCAAAGCAAATCAATGCTATGCTGATTTACTCTGCCAATTGTAGAAATTCCACAGTGTACTCAAAATTCCACAAACAACAATCTAAACAACTGCAAATCTGCGAGCTTATTATTGATTTTGTGTTGCACTGTTGTCGTGGAGTAAATTCAGATCAAACAAGCCGGCAATATCATATCATGAATGCTAATCACAATTCACATGAGTGCAGCTAATATGTGATTTCCGGAAAGTTCCAACCTCATCATAGCATCGGATGTACTAATTGGTCTTTTTTGGTTAAATACCAACTAATTAACACAATTTCAATCCCTGTTCGCAAATCAAAAAATTATGAACAGGCATCGATTCCTCCACAGCAGAAAGGGTAGGGTATGCATACCGAAATCTTATCGGCGAGGTGAGCGAGGTCGGAAAGGCCGGACTCGCTGTCGCTGCTGCCGCGTGACTCCCCGCCTCCGCTGCCACCGTTCTCTAGGAAGTCGCTGACGAGCATGGCCAAATCCATCTCGCTCTCGTGGCTGTGGCTCCCGAACCCCTCCGCACCACCGCTTCCTCCTCCCCCAGTTCGCAGCCAGAGCTCGCCCACCGGCGACCCCCTGCCGCCCCCGGACGGCGCCACCCTGGCCGACGCCTTCCGCCGAGGAGCCACCGCTGCCGGCGACGAGAGGCCGAACTCCTTGGCGACAAGCATCATCTCGCGGAGGCCGTAGCTGTAGCCGAACTCGAATCCAAAGGATCCACCGCAATTCAGACCAGAACCACCAACGACGCCCCGCGAATCGGAGCAATTGGAAGAACTTTGAGCAATTTTTTTTTTTTTTTTTTTTTTTGTGGTGGTTGGGGGTGGGGGGGAGAGAAATTGGCGAAATCTCGCGGAAGCGGAGGAAACGGGGAATGGAGGAAAAGCCAACGCGGTTGCCTCCTTGGATGAGGCGAAATTACCGAGCTGCCCTCCCCGCATGACACGTGGGCCCGCGCCGCCCGGGCGGGAAGCGGCTTTCCGTTTCCAATTCGCGTCTTGCCATGGCATCGGGGCCGTCGATTCTCGCTGCGCGGATTTGGACGGTCCGATCCGAGCTGCGGTTCGTTATTTTGGTTTCTTGGGGCGGTTAGATGGTTACGATTAGGGATGACAATTTTATCCATGGGTTTGGGTACCATGGATAACCGATCCGATAAGAATGGGTACAGGTAGCATCTTAAATTCATGAGTTTTCATGTTTGAGTACCCGATAAGATCACAGGATGGGTGTGGGTATCAATTTGTACCCATAGGTACCCTATGGATATCATATGACAAACATGCTCTACTTTTTATAAGATATATATATACTAGCAAATCAAAACCCTAACTCACTAATTTGCCACCACAATCTTCTCGCTTCCATCGGAATCCCCCGCTGCAATCCCTCGCGCACCCCTCTCTCTCGGTAGTCGGCTCTCCCTCCCGTCGCCGCCTCCGCCTCTCGCTTTGGCCCCATTCCCCACCCTCTTCACCTTCTCACCCCCATGGCCCCCATCACCCCCACCTCGGTGGCTCAGCTCCCTCCGGCTCCCTCCCTTGCGGTCGGCCATCCGCATAGCGGTGCTACCGGTGAGAGGGCCGATCCCACCGTCATGCCTGCGCGACTATGTGGTGTTGATGGGTCCCTCCTTTCCCACTCCAACCAGGTATGGTTTCCCTCTCCACTTCTCCTTCCTCGGTTTCGCCTTTGGTTGCATCATACCCTCCCCCGTCGGTGGCTACGGCGACTACGACCAAGCATATTTGTTTGTTGCTATAGATATCCATAGGTACCCATTGGGTATTGGGTACCCATTGGGTTTGGGCATGGATACAGATTTGTATCCGTGAAGCTTAATGGATGGGTTTGGGTATGAAGCGGTGGTACCTGAAGGTACTCATCCGATTGCCATCCCTAGTTACGGTTGGTTATTTTGTGTCCTAATTTACTCATTCTTTCCTGAATAATAACTGATGTTTTAGGATTTTATATTTTAATTAAGGTATGTACAATGATCAAATCTTTTTTTTTCTTTATTAGTTTATTTATTGCTTTTAGACGATGTGTTAATTTACTCCATAATTATAAATAATTAATGGTAGAGGTATATAAAAGAAAAATAGTTAAAAATTATCTTTAAATTGTAGAGTGATATGTATTTAAAAACAAAATTTGAAAGCTACGTTGACATGTATAAGAACGTAGGGAGTACTACTCCACTTAAGCAGCAGCAACAGGCTGTGATTAAAATTAAACTGAGGTACATGGGGCTCATGATTAGCAGGGTTATTAGCTACGTGTTTCCTCCTAAGGGCATTCTCAGTACATTGTTTCTAGAGTTATTTTCTAGAGGTAAGAGAACGTATTAAATAGATGTTTAGATACAACTATCACAATGTATAATATGTATAAATTATATCTAAAGGGCTAACAAGATTATTTATTTTTGCATGTAAGAAAATATCAATTGTAACATATATTTCTTGTGTGGATAGCACTTTGGTCCTCTCAAATGGCACAAATGATCTGTGCAGAACAGCAAAACGTGTAAAATTTAAACGGCTCAATCTATAGTGCAATTTCAAGGCCATTTCTAGCTTCTTGATCCTCTCAAATAGAATGTATCTTGCATGAGATATAGCTTCCTTCTCTTGCTTCATTAACTATCCTCCACATCACTATTTGTCCAATGTGACTCATCCTTAGAAATAGCTGACTAGGAGCACTGGGAATACCCTAATTGGGACAAGATCGTTTGCGCAGCATGTGGCGGTTGGTGCTTTCTTGGGGCACAAGACAGTTAAAATGTTATTTCTCGATCTGCTTCTCTTCTCTTTTTGTGTGTGTTTTAATCCTAGATGATACAAACTTATTTGAGAAGTACAATAACAAAACCTGCTACTTACTCCATCTCTCATTCATGCCATTTAGAGTAAACAATAAAGCCAGCTGGTACAATAATTCTCTAAATATTATCTCTAGATGCTGTGCAATAACTATCTCTTCTCCTTTGTACATAAATAATCTATTTTGTTTTTCGTACGATGCTGACTACTAAATAAGAGCCGGCTCTCTTCTCTCTCCTCTTTTCCAACTCTTCTATGTAGAAAAAAACTGATGTGCATATGATTATAGTAAACTGAGATAACTTTATTACACTTACTCTTATACCTTCTCACTACTGCGATGATTGACAAGTTAAGTTGTCCCCATGGAATATAGTTGGTCGGATCAAGAAAGAATTAAAGTTCACTAGCCATCTAATTTATGTGTATAATGCTATTATGTGAGTGAGATTTTGTTGAACTAAATTATTTTTCGGTAAATCAAAACACGAAATGCGTGTAAGCGGAACTAATGTTAAACAGTCGGGATCGGAGCAAATAATTGTGCAGCTAATCAGCAGAAAAAACCGAAAGGAGAGCAAATATTAAGTCCCGTACAGGGTTGAAAATGGAACGAAAAGTTTCCCGTTGTTCTGAAGAAAAATGGAAATGGAAGATTTTTTTCAGAAACAGAAAATACCGGTACGAAAATGGAAACGGAAATTTTTTGTCGAAAATAGAAGCGGAAACAGGAGAGCCAATTCCGACGAAAACGGAAACGGAAACGAAAATTCTGTATAAGTGAAACCGGAAATTAAAAACGGAAACAAGCCGCAAAGGGGAATGGGTTTAGCCCAAAAAGAGAAGGCAGAGTTTACATTTATTTTTGAATTAAAATAATTTTATAAATACAAATGGCTTTATATAAAATATCAAATATAATTCCAAAATTCCAAAAAAATTCTCAAAAATACTTTGGAGCATTTTGAACCTATGAAAATTATTTTTAGCATAATTTTATTTTTATTTTTTATGAATAAATTCTTTTTATAAATCTAAAAATAGCAAAATAATATTTATAAACTCCAGAAAATCCAGGATTAATATCAAAAAATCATAAATAAACATCGAACAATAATATACAAATTTTAGGGTGTTACACCTTTGTAGTTGATGGAGCAAGAGGATGTCGATGATAATGATATAGAGAAAGACATGATGGTTTGATATGGGAGACAAATAACGAGCCTTCAGATAACAAACTTGAAAAAAAAACTTTCTACTGATACCGATGAATATAGCACTATTCTTATATCCACCTTATAGGTGGAATGAGTTAAATTGTTCTTGTGGTAATGTATATTGTGATTTTGTACTATGTTCTTGTGGAATTTTCCGCTTTCATTTCCATATCCGCTCCATTCCATTCCACATTCGTTTCCAACACTATCTATTTTCGATTTCATTTCCGGGGTTTCTGATTCCATTTTAATTACTGGTAAAAAAATGTTAAAATAAAAACGAAACAGTCATTTACCGACCGTTTTCGTAAAGTTTTCATCCCTACTCTCGTACGCCTAGGAGGATTCATGCACAGCCAGCCCGCCACATCATTTTTTTGGAGACAAAGTCCTCCAAAATTTTAAAATTGCGTTAGGTTCTCTTACCAGCTTTTTTTTTTAAAAAAAAAAGATCCCATAGTTTCACAAAAATCTCATACGCCCAAGAGGATTCACGCGCAGCTAGCCCGCCACGTCATTTTTTTTAGCGAAACAGGCCTCCAAAATTTCAAAATTGCGTTTAGATCCTCTCACTAGCTTTTTTAAAAAAAAAGATCACATAGTTTCACAAATTCGTCGGCGGGTCCTCCACCAGCTTCTTTTTTATATAAAAAAACTGAATTTGCGTTTAGGTATTTGCACTGGCTCTTTGTAAAAAAACCCGTAGTTCTGCAAATTCGGTGACGGGGCCTCCACCGGCTTTTTACAAAAAGTATCTATGGTCCCGCAAATTCACCAATGGCTTCTAGCCACCACACTTTTGAAAAAACCCCTAAGAAAATTGAAATTATGTTGAGGTCCTCATACCATTTTTTAAAAATAATCATCAGACCATTTTTTGCACGACGCAACGTAGCGCACAACCCTAGCTAGTAATTATATATATGCAATATAATGTCAGGAACGGATCAGATAGGACCAACCACCCGATCGTATAAAATGTTGTTCATCTTGGCTTAACATCTGCGCATATATATTATTATTAAACTTCATATGCTAGAAAGAATTCCCGTGAGCTCGGCCGACCACATCATCCCCGCATTTTTGAACCGCCCGATCCCATTCTAGCGGCCGAGATCACCTCTTGTGCGGTGCCCTACGTGTCCCAGGACTAGAACCGTCCATAGTCATGGAATCGCGGCCTAGGGAGCTATCTGTTGGGAACGCGGTATGCTACTCTAGCACAAATTAAAATTTCTACCGCAAACCAGAAAAGCTACTCTCAAGAAGGGGATCATAGATCTATTACCACTAGACGCGCAGTTGCGGAATCCTTCGCACGTCGTTGTAGTGGATCGTTCTTGGCGTGGATCGTCCTCGCCGTGGATCGTCCTCGCCGTGATCCGTCCTCGCCGTGGATCGTCCTCGCCGTGGATTGTCCTCGCTGCGGATCGTCGATGCGGATCGTCCTCGCCACGGATCGTCCTCGCTGCGAATCGTCCTCTCCACGCCGCAGTAGCAGCAACGTCACCACAACAGTCCACACGTCTGGGGATGGAACGCCATGCGTCGGTGTGTAAGCACCGGGTCGCTCGGCAGGGGCAACGAGAGGAGGTGGCTAGGGTTTCTGGCGAAACACCTCTAAATCGCACGAAAGTCTGTGCTGCGTCCAGCCTCCTCCCCTCCTTATATAGCCATGAGGTGAAACCATAGACAGTCAGGGCCCATCTACGCGTTAAACCCATGAGGTCCATTAATTACGGATCCAATCCGAATTGATGCGTCCCAGCCCGTTAAGTGTGTGACCCTGTAGGTTCATGCGCATTTGGACATGGATTCAGAAAACCCTTTTCTAATCCAATAGTCGGTAGCGGCTCCTTGCAGAGCATGCCAACTCCCAAACGCATATGATTAAAGTACTGATGTAATAATCCCTTTGCCAAACTATATCAAGATCGAACTCAAGGCGAGAAGCATGTCATCCTTTGACAGTTCAATCCATCTCTCGTATCCGTGATATATTAATAAGTTGTGATTGACTTCTCAATCACGGCATAGCCATGCACTTCCTTAATCATATCACACGAGTGGCCTAGACATATATCTCCGTTACATTGGAGTGGCAAATTTCATCTCGACTGCTCACTTCCTTCTGCATGTTTCATAGTAAACATGAAAGCTACCTTTATAACTATCCGATTAGGAAATAGTGTTTGGTAACCCCAAGGTAAACTATTACACATGTAGGGAATATGACAATCTCACTTCTCCAAATTTCATCTCCGTTACATTGTGGGCCCGCGGCGCAGCTAGCCTCCAAGCCGCTGAGCCAACACGTCCACAGCCGCGGCGCAGTGGAGAAGTACCCGATCAACCTATGGGAATGGTACGTGGAGTGGCTGAACAAGCACAAGGAGCTCGGCCTGCGCGCTCCTTCTTCGCCCATGTCGACGGCCTCCGCAAACCGGCCTGGTACCTGTTGGATTATTTGGGCCAAGCCCATTTAATTGAGACAATAAATCCTAGAAAATCTCAAAGGCCCACCTCATGAAGAGGCATGTGCACTAGCAATAGTACCACATTGCTAGCCTAAAGTGGTGAACACTAGTTTAAATAGTGGAGTGTGCTCCACCATGGTAGAACCATGTGGAGAAAGGGAGAAAGAATACACACGCGCGCGCTCGCCTCGCCTCGCCTGGCCGGGCCGGGCTCGGGCTCGGCTCGGGCTCTGCACGGCCGGGGCGGGGCGGCGCGGGCGTCGGCACTGCGTGAATGGTCCGCCGAAATCCGGTCCAGGGCTTTGCGTAGGCGCAGCCTCCGTTTGCAGTTTATTGTTTTGCTACTCGAGATCGTCATGGTTGCAGAAGGGATAAGGAAACCGTAACCGACTCAGTAATAGACTCCGATAGTGGCACGCCTTCGAAGTCGTGTTCGATTCTGGTCGTTACCAGGCTATTCCTTTATATATGCGCGCTGCCGTCAGGAAGAGCACGATACACACCACGTCTAGGCTTTTGCTATTTTCCTCTCATTGCGCCGCCATCAAGTTCGCGCCTGTCCCGTGCACGGCGTGCACCAAATAACGGAAAGCAGGTCTCAAAACCGTCCGTCCTCGCGTTCTTGCACCGGAGAGGACGAATCAGTTTTTGGGAAGCGCCGGCGCGATCGCTTCCACGCCACCGCGGCTCGTCTTCCTCGATGTTCAGGAGCGGCCGCTCGACATCGCGCCGATCGGCGCGACTTTCGCCCTCGATCAGACGCGCTACAACGACTACTGCTTCCATCTCGCACCTAACAAGCGATGCGTTACAATGTTTCTACTGTTTATTTTCAACCTATTGATTGTGAGCACATTAGATGGATATATGTGTAGTCTTCTAGCATATGCATCTATGGTATGCTCCTGTTATTCGTTACCGATAGTCAATCACATGTTGTTCATGTTGAGAATCTGATTGCGTCTCTAGATGTTGAGGAGAAAGCTCGAGCTAAGGATGCACCTGTGAAAGGAACTGAGGGGCAGTCTAGCGCCAATGTGGTGCAACAGTTCTCACATGGCAAGAACAAAGGGAAAAATAAAGCCAAACAAACCACTAATTTCAAGAAGAAGTCAATGAACAAAGATGAGAAGCCCTGCTTTGTTTGCGGTGAGATTGGACACTGGGCCAAACAGTGTCCAAATCGCAAGGGCAGGAAGGGTGAGCAAGGACAGAACTCAAAGTCTGTCAACGTGACCATTGGCAATGCTGGAGGAGGAACTAAAGGGTATGGTAACGCATCTATTGTTCTTTCAAGAAATCAGACCACCGATTGGTGGATTGATACTGGAGCTAATGTTCATGTGTGTGCTGATCTCTCTTTGTTCTCTTCTTACCAGGTCGTGCGGGATTGCTCCGTGTTGATGGGAAACAGCTCGAATGCTTCTGTTCTTGGTGTTGGCACGGTAGATCTGAAGTTTACTTCGGGAAAGATCGTGCGACTAAAGAACGTGCAAAGATGTCCCCTCAATAAATAAAAACCTGGTCAGCGGCTCCCTTCTATGTAAAGAAGGGTTCAAAGTGGTGTTTGAGTCTAATAAAGTAGTCGTGTCTAAGCATGGACTTTTTATTGGTAAAGGCTGTGAATGCGGAGGCTTGTTCCGTTTTTCCCTTTCTGATTTCTGCAATAAAGTTGTGAACCATATTTGTGATATTTCCAATGGAGGTGAAGCCGATGTTTGGCACTCACGGTTATGTCATTTAAATTTTGGTTGTATGACTCGGCTCGCTAGTATGAATTTAATTCCAAAAAATCCTACTGTCAAAGGTTCTAAGTGCCAAAGTTGTGTGCAATCAAAGCAACCTCGCAAACCTCACAAGGCAGCGGAGGAGAGAAACTTGGCACCATTAGAACTCATACATTCAGATCTTGTGAGATGAATGGTGTGTTGACTAAAGGAGGAAAAAGATATTTCATGACTCTGATTGATGATGCATCTAGATACTGCTATGTTTATCTGTTGAAAACTAAAGATGAGGCTTTAGACTACTTCAAAGTCTATAAGGCTGAAGTTGAAAATCAATTAGAAAGAAAAATCAAAAGGCTTAGGTCAGATCGTGGCGGTGAGTACTTCTCTCGAGTTCAACTTATTCTCGTAAGGAACATGGAATTATTCATGAGAGGACACCTCCCTATTCGCCTGATCTAATGGGGTTGCCGAAAGAAAGAACCGCACTCTAACCGATTTGGTAAATGCCATGTTGGACAACTGCGGGTCTATCTAAGGAATGGTGGGGAGGCCTGTTGACTTCTTGTCACGCTTTTGAATAAAGTTCCTTCTAAGAATAAGGAGAAAACCCCATATGAAGAAGGGGAAGGGAGAAAACCATCACTTTCATACTTGCGCACATGGGGTTGCTTGGCGAAAGTCAATGTGCCCATAACTAAAAAGCGCAAACTTGGACCTAAGATAGTGGATTGTGTCTTTACGGGATACGCTCATCTGAGCATTGCCTATAGATTTTTAGTAGTAAAGTCTCGAGGTATCCGACATGATCGTCGGTACAATCATGGAATCCAGAGATGCCACCTTCTTTGAGGGCATATTTCCCATGAAAGATTTGCATAGCGTTTCTAGTCAAAACCCCGAGATAATTCAGAACCTATTGCACAAACCGAGGATTACGAGCAGATACCCGAGCAAAATCTCGAGGAGGATGATGTGAGGCTCCTAGGAGGAGCAAGAGACAAAGGATGGTTAAATCCTTTGGTAATGATTTCACTTGTGTACCTTGTGGATGATACTCCCACCTCTATTTCAAGCTTATGCATCTTCGATGCAGACTCTTGGAAGGAGACAGTCAGTAGTGAGATGGATTCTATTACTGTCTAACGGAACTTGGGAGCTCACAGAATCGCCTTATGGTTGCAAACACGTGGGCTTTGTAAGTGGGTGTTCAAAAGAAACTAAGGCCTGATGATACTATTGAAAAGTACAAGGCTAGACTTGTGGCTAAGTGTTATACGCAAAAGGAAGGAGAGGATTATTTTGATACTTATTCACTGTTGCTAGGATCACAACCATCCGGTACTTTTATCCTTGGCTGCCTCTCATGGTCTCATTGTCCATCAAATGGACGTGAAGACAGCTTTTCTTAATGGAGAGCTAGATGAGGAGATCTACATGGATCACCAGATGGATTTGTGCTACCGGACATGAGAGCAAGGTGTGTAAGTTATCAAATCTCTTTATGGCCTTAAACAAGCACCTAAACAATGGCATGAGAAGTTCGATAGAACATTGACACAAGTCAAGCCGGCTTGTAGAACGCCGACAAGTGTGTGTATTATCGCCATGGTGGGGGTGAGGGAGTTATTCTGTGCCTATATGTGGATGACATTTTGATCTTTGGAACAAACCTTGATGTGATCAATGAGGTCAAGTCTTTCCTGTCTGGAAATTTTGATATGAAAGATCTCGGAGAGGCTGACGTGATCTTGAACATCAAGTTAGTCAAAGGTGAGGATGGGATTAGTCTTTCTCAATCCCATTATGTGGAAAAGGTTTTGAGTCGGTTTGGCTATTCGGATAGCAAGCCTTCTCCAACACCTTATGATCCAAGTGTGATTCTTCGGAAAAACAAGAGAATTGCTAGAGATCAAATGAAATACTCTCAGATCATTGGATCTCTCATGTACTTGGCTAGCGCAACAAGGCCTGATATCTCATTTGCTGTAAGCAAATTGAGCCGGTTTACTTCTAACCCGGGAGATGATCATTGGCGTGCACTCGAAAGAGTTATGCGTTACTTGGTGGGTACAGTTGTAGGATCGAAGTATACGAATATAGCAATCAGAGGGGGGGTGAATGATTGTGCGGAAGCTAAAACCAAATTCTTGATCTACTAAAAGTTCACCCCAAAATAGAACCAAATAATTGCCACGTATTCGACAAAAACAGAATGACAGAGGTTTAGTAAAACGAGAATTCCCGGAGATCCAACCGTTAGATTGATCTAAAATTTGGACACGGGAAACTAGATTCCAATACGAATCGAACCCAAAAAGAATCAGCTCGATCGGACTTACAGATCAAAAGTTATGAGCTTCGCAAGCTTGCTGATCCAGAACTTGACGAGAATCAATCTAATCAAAACTTCAAGATTAAACAAGATCTTCAAAAGATTTATCAACTAGACTTTGAGAAACTCTAAATCAATACCCTAGAACGGTTTTTGATGGATCAAATCAAGATGAAACTCAACGATCAAAAACCAATCTAGAATTAGAACAAGCATGCAAACAAGAACCAAAACAGAAAATACTGTAGCGACGTGGTTACTTGTGCGCAAAAAATCTTGGAAGAATTGATCTTTATTTCTTGTCTAAAATACTCTCATCAAAAGAGTACAAACCCTAAAACCAAGCTCAAGGCTTGATGCGCTCAGCTCTACTTGGTGCCTTTCAACAGGAGACCCCCCACCTATTTAAAGCACCAACCCACAAGGAGTTCTGAATACGATTCCTATTCCCTAGAAGGAATCTGTATCCAACACAACTCTACTTGGCCCAACCTGGCCGAGTACAACTCTTGCACGCGTATGGCAACCCTACCATACTCACGTGACTAACACTTTGCACGCGTATGGCCACCTGCCATACTCACGTGACTAACACTTTGCATGCGAATGACCTCCTGCCATTCTCACGTGACTAACCATTCTTCATGTGCACCATTCTCTTAGCCCGAACGTCCCGCATGACATCCTTGACCACCAAGACCTCAGTTCCTCCTGAACCTAGTCCCGAACCTCAGTTCCTCCATGAACCTAGTTACGGTTCCGTCATCGACCACATTCGTCTTCGAGCAATACCTGCACATGAACAAACCACAAAACAAATCCGAGCACAAGTCCACGACTTGACTCAATGTCAATCCATGCAACTACTCACATGAGCATTGCATAAAGTCCACTTCAAAAGAAGCATCATGAAATCATCACAAATTTCATAATCTCAAATTCAAATTATTTCAATTCTGCTCAAAACCCTAATTCAGCAAAAACGCATTCACGACGGACAAGGAAATATGGTCCGGCGTACACATGAAAAATCACTCAAAAAACCATTCACAACGGACAGACAAAATCGGTCCGTTGTACAAGTGAAAGTTTCGGTTCCAAGAAGAAATCATTAGCGAAAACACGCTCACGACGGACAAACAAAATCGGTCCGTCGTACATGCGAAATCAAACCTCAAAAAGCCATTCACGACTGACCAAAGAAGTTTGTCCGCCGTACATGCAAAACTTACTGGTTTCTTGGAAGATTGAGTTCGACTCTTGAGCTCAAAAACACGTTCACGACAGACCCAAAAACTTTGTCCGTCGTACATGCACAACTTACTGGTTTTTGAGGAAAATTGAGTTTGGCTCAATGAGTTCAAAAAGCATGTCCACGACATACCAACAAAGTTTGTCCGTCGTAGATAGGAAACTTCTTGTTTCTTGAGATCTTGGTCCGCCAAGAAAAGCGAAACTTACTGCTTCTTGTCAAATTGACAAAACACATGAACAAACATATTTGCAAATTCAATTCTAAGCCAATTTTTCAGCACATGATTTCACAATCTCCCCCTTGATGAAAACATTGGCAACACCACTTAGAATTGAACATTTGGCATTCACTTTACAAAAGATTTTGAAATCCAAAGGATCAAGGACCAAAAAGAAAACACAGAATTCCCCCTTTGACCAAAATGCAAAACAAAATCTCCAAACTTCTCCAAAAAATCTCAAAAATCCAAAAACAATTCCCCCTTTTTCTTCTCCCCCTTTTTCCTTAAACTCTTCAATGATTTCCTAATTTCTCCCCCTTTGACAATGGATTCATCAAGAGTAAAAGAGAGAACAGGTTCAAAAATTTTCCTGTAGCAAAGATTTCACAAGGAGAAACAAGGGAGTGCCAAGATAGGAAAAGATGAGCTCATTCGATCATATAACCTTATATATCACATAATATGCAAAATACATGATCTTGAAGTGATTTTAACAAGTTAGGGAATGACATGCATCTCAACCTCAATTTAGTCAACTATAGCCAAGTACTAAGCAAGATCTTAGCAGAAAAAGCAAGGCTTTAAAAATTGAAGCAACTAACAACTTAGGGCGAGCAAGTAGTTTCAACTCCAATCTAGTAGACCAATTTAATCTTTAAACAATAAATCGCATGTGGCATGCTTGAAGCATACTTCTTTTATTTTCTAGGAGTGGCATGCTTGAAGCATACATCTTATCTTTGAGGGAATGGCATGCTTGAAGCATACATCTTATTTTTTAAGGAAAGCATGCCTGAAGCATACAACTTGAAGCTTTTGCTTTTAACACCCCTTTTTTTATATTCCCTTTTTTTTTCTTTTTTTTGATTATAAACATGCAAAAATGATTAAATGGTCTTATGAAAGAGTAAAGTTGAAACCACACTTGCTTCATAGCCCAAATTTGTCAAGAGGATTCAATATCAAGCCTAGAAGAGTAAGATATCACAGAGTATTTAGCTATAGGCAATCAGATCAGGGAATTCCGCAATGTCATTCTTAGTTCAAGTGAGACAATTTAGATTATCATATATTAGCTCAATTATATAGTATATAAAGAAATATAATAAAGTGAGCTCATCAAGTGAAAGAACTTGGCAAGAAAACTCCCCCTCAAAACAAACCCATTGGATGAACAATCCCAAGTTCTCCCCGAATAAAAGCAAAACGAGAAGAAGACAAGGGTTTTGAAAATGTCTGCCAATTGATGTTCAGTATCCACATGGTGAAGCACAATATTTTATTTTTCAACATGATCTCTAAGAAAGTGAAATCCAATATCAAATGCTCAAGAAAGAGGATTACTCAAGAGGTGGCACGAACCAAATCAATTCAACATCTTCCAAAGTCAACATCAAAATAAGCTCTTAAACTAATGCATAAGGAAGCAAAAAGCCAAATGCCAAAATCTTGAGTACCATGGAGATACCTGAAAATTCACTTGACCGTTTGTTGATGTGAAGCACGTGGGAAGAGTCTCTCATGTAAACCTCCAATTATCTCATCCTCAACAAAGATCATCATCTTTATGAACAAAGACACTCTCCTTGAACATATGCACTGTGACTGCATCATTTGGACTAGAGCCTTTTAGTAAAACAGAGGTGGAAGAAGCATCTTCAAAAGATAACACTTTTAGCACGAGATGCATGAGTAAAGGAGAACCAAATCTTATCACTAAACATATGAAGTGAGCATCCGAAATTCACTAGCCACATGTTCTCCCTCCTCGCGTGAGAAGCCTACATAGAAGCAGTAAAGTGTCGAGGTCTCGAGATCGGGGTTAGAAATAAGATGTTTAGGAATCCAAGATCGAGACACCCGACGCACAACAGTAGGCACAACACGAGTATTCTTATGCACAAAATCAGATTTGCCTTTTCCCGTGTTTTTAGCATCAAAAGGTGTTTGTTTCACCCTAAGCACATAATGAGAAGTGGAGTGTGCCTTTCTGAAATTAGACCTAGCATTAAACCTTTCTCTCTTTTGTTGTTTAGCTAGTCTAAAGCAAAAGTCTACTAAATGTCCATCTCTACCACAATGAGTGCAAGTGTACTTAACATTATGTTTAGCTTTGGAAGTAGAAGCAACATTTGCATTCATCATAGTAGAAGATAAAAGACCAAATAGATTTAAAGACAGCTTTTCTTAGGCTCATTGACAATTTCAAATTTTCCACTTTCAAGTGTTTTGACAACAGTGGGAGCATGTGATTTATGATGAGCATAAGAATCAAAACCTAAACCTTTGTTATGAGTGCTGACTTTTGATTGATCCAAGATCATGTTTAGGTTTTTCTTTCCTTTAGTGAAACGTTCTAATGACTTTTCCAAGTAATCAATTTTTCGAGAAAGAGTTAAACAATTATTACAGGAACGCCCACTTTTCCTTTTGCTTGCGACAAGTTGAGCATGAAAGAACCTCATGTGTAAGCAAATCTTACGTCATTTGAGAAACTCCTAGCATTTGCATCATGCAACTTCAATTCTAGTATGGAGCATATAGAACATGGAGTTGTATCATGTAAATCAATGGTAGAACAACTAGCATGTTTAACAAGTTTCTCATTTTTCTCATTTTCAGCATTGATTTGCTCTAACAAGGTAACATGTTCTTTCCTAAGCAAAGTAAGCTCATTGTAAATTAAGTCACATGATTTGCAAGCATCATCATCAGGAATCAAGGTTTTAAGTCTAGCAATTTCAGCATTCAATGACTCAACAACAAAATCATGTTTCTTAATTTTCTTGTCACGCTTATCAAGCAATTTACCAAGTCGAGCAACAAAGAATAGCTAATTCATCGTAAGAAGGATCTACCTCATTGAAGTCACCGTCATGATCGCCCTCGGTGAAGTATCGCCGCTTTTAGCCATGAGACACAACCCCGCCAACTCATGCTTGCTTGGAGTTGCATCGCCCTCACCGCTCCCTCGAATCCACATCGCTCAAATTGACTTGTTCAAGAGCGGAAAGAACTCGTGGACAACTTTGCTGTTGATGAAGCTCTTCTTCTTTCTATTACTTGAAGAGAACTTCTTCTCTTTTCTTCTCGTTGTCCTTCTCCTCCCTTGATGCTTTACCTGCAAGTTTAGGACAGTTTGGACGAATATGGTCGAGATCACCACACTCATAGCATCTTGGAGGGCCACCACCACCTCTCTTTCTCATTCTCACATTTTGTAAAGCTTTGTTAAAGCGAGAAGAGAGTAGTGACAAGTCTTCTTCCGGGAATTGCTCAACTGCTCATCGGTTAGTGAAGACAAGAAAGATAGAGCAAAGCTTGAAGCAGCACCATTATGAGATATGCTAGATTGAGATGTCAAAGCAATTGATTTATGATCATTCTTTCTAGCAAGAATATCTAATTCATGAGTTTTCAACTTGGAATAAAGAACATCTAAGGTAAGTGTACTCATGACAGCAGATTCTCTAATGGATGTAACTTTCATCTCCCAAATAGACATGTCTAAAGCACCAAGTAATTGTCTAGCATTAGCAGCATCATCAAAGCTAACTCCAACAGCACGAAGATTACTAAGAATTTTATTGAAACGTGCAAAGAAGTCATCTAGCGACTCACCAGGTTTCATCTCAAATCGCATGTATTCTTTTTTGTAAAGATCTTGACGAACCTCTTTAATAGTGTTAGAACCCTCATGGTAATCACAAAGAGATTTCCATACCTCATATGCGGACTTGAGATGGATCACACGGTCAAAGTCGCTGCGTCCCAAACCTTGGATGATCAAGTTGCGCGCCTTTGTCGCTTTGCTTCAACATGTGTGCGATTGGTGTCGTTGACGTTGTCGCTTGCAGGACTTCATATGGCTTGTAGACCTTCTCCCAAATTGTGAAGCCTTGTGCTTGGATGAACGCCTCCATCTTGGCCTTCCAAAACTGAAAATCAACACCATCGAACACACACGGTTTTGTCGAATAACGATCCATTAATCTAATCACTGGTTAAGATAGATTAGAAAAACCTTGCTCTGATACCACTTGTAGGATCGAAGTATACGAATATAGCAATCAGAGGGGGGGTGAATGATTGTGCGGAAGCTAAAACCAAATTCTTGATCTACTAAAAGTTCACCCCAAAATAGAACCAAATAATTGCCACGTATTCGACAAAAACAGAATGACAGAGGTTTAGTAAAACGAGAATTCCCGGAGATCCAACTGTTAGATTGATCTGAAATTTGGACACGAGAAACAAGATTCCAATACGAATCGAACCCAAAAAGAATCAGCTCGATCGGACTTACAGATCAAAAGTTATGAGCTTCGCAAGCTTGCTGATCCAGAACTTGACGAGAAACAATCTAATCAAAACTTCAAGATTAAACAAGATCTTCAAAAGATTAATCAACTAGACTTTGAGAAACTCTAAATCAATACCCTAGAACGGTTTTTGATGGATCAAATCAAGATGAAACTCAACGATCAAAAACCAATCTAGAATTAGAACAAGCATGCAAACAAGAACCAAAACAGAAAATACTGTAGCGACGTGGTTACTGTAGCACGCAAAAATCTTGGAAGAATTGATCTTTATTTCTTGTCTAAAATACTCTCATCAAAAGAGTACAAACCCTAAAACCAAGCTCAAGGCTTGATGCGCTCAGCTCTACTTGGTGCCTTTCAACAGGAGACCCCCCACCTATTTAAAGCACCAACCCACAAGGAGTTCTGAATACGATTCCTATTCCCTAGAAGGAATCTGTATCCAACACAACTCTACTTGGCCCAACCTGGCCGAGTACAACTCTTGCACGCGTATGGCAACCCTACCATACTCACGTGACTAACACTTTGCACGCGTATGGCCACCTGCCATACTCACGTGACTAACACTTTGCACGCGAATGACCTCCTGCCATTCTCACGTGAGCATTGCATAAAGTCCACTTCAAAAGAAGCATCATGAAATCATCACAAATTTCATAATCTCAAATTCAAATTATTTCAATTCTGCTCAAAACCCTAATTCAGCAAAAACGCATTCACGACGGACAAGGAAATATGGTCCGGCGTACACATGAAAAATCACTCAAAAAACCATTCACAACGGACAGACAAAATCGGTCCGTTGTACAAGTGAAAGTTTCGGTTCCAAAAAGAAATCATTCTGGCGAAAACACGTTCACGACGGACAAACAAAATCGGTCCGTCGTACATGCGAAATCAAACCTCAAAAAGCCATTCACGACTGACCAAAGAAGTTTGTCCGCCGTACATGCAAAACTTACTGGTTTCTTGGAAGATTGAGTTCGACTCTTGAGCTCAAAAACACGTTCATTTACTGCACTCCAAAACTTTGTCCGTCGTACATGCACAACTTACTGGTTTTTGAGGAAAATTAAGTTTGGCTCAATGAGTTCAAAAGCATGTCCACGACAGACCAACAAAGTTTGTTCGTCGTAGATAGGAAACTTACTGTTTCTTGAGATCTTGGTCCGGCGCAAAAGCGAAACTTACTGCTTCTTGTCAAATTGACAAAACACATGAACAAACATATTTGCAAATTCAATTCTAAGCCAATTTTTCAGCACATGATTTCACAACAGTAAATTATGGAATACACTATACCGGGTACCCTTCAGTACTAGAGGGTTATAGTGATTCAAATTGGATCTCTGATGCTGATGAGATTAAGGCCACCAGTGGATATGTGTTTACACTTGGTGGGGGCGCTGTGTCGTGGAGGTCTTGCAAACAGACTATTTTGACACGGTCAACTATGGAGGCAGAATTGACTGCATTGGATACAGCCACTGTTGAGGCAGAATGGCTACGTGAACTCTTGATGGATCTTCCGGTGGTTGAAAAACCAATACCGGCCATTCTTATGAACTGTGACAATCAAACAGTTATTGTTAAAGTGAACAGTTCTAAAGATAACTTGAAATCCTCAAGACATGTGAAAAGACGTTTGAAGTCTGTCAGGAAATTGAAAACTCGGAGTGATAGCATTGGATTATATCCAGACGGCTAAAAACCTGGCAGATCCCTTCACTAAAGGGCTATCACGGAATGTGATAGATAACGCATCAAAGGAACTAGGCATGAGACCCATGTGAGTTATACCATAGCGGTAACCCAACCTATGTGATCGGAGATCCCGTGAATTAGGACCTAGGAAAAACAAGCTACTGGTTAACTGGAGGAGAGTAATTTTCTAACTAGTTCCAAGTGAAGATGCAATACTCTCGAAATCTATATGGCAGGTTGGCTTTTGCCTTAATGTGTTCTGTTGGTTTTATTTAGCGAAGATGTCATCCTACAGAGCATCTTGAAAGAACACACCTATATGAGATTGACTGTTGAAAGTCGCAGTCTATGAGACTTGGGTAATCTCTAATAATCTCATGAAGAGACCATGGAGTACGACTTATATGCTCCACCCGAGGGGTAGCCTATTGGCAGCCTAGTATCAGCTAAGGCTCTAAATGAAACTCAGTCGCACAAAACTTGCAATTCAAGGCTTAGTCCATTGTTCAAGTTGTGGCTGAGTGTAATTTGGAGTCCTAGGTGCAATTCAAGGCATAGTCCATTGTCACCGAAACGCTGGTATATCAACAGCTTTGGAATAGGCAAAACTGTCAGTGGGACTTTGAGATCTGGTGGGGGATTGTTGGATTATTTGGGCCAAGCACATTTAATTGAGACAATAAATCCTAGAAAATCTCAAAGGCCCACCTCATGAAGAGGCATGTGCACTAGCAATAGTACCACATTGCTAGCCTAAAGTGGTGAACACTAGTTTAAATAGTGGAGTGTGCTCCACCATGGTAGAACCATGTGGAGAAAGGGAGAAAGAATACACACGCGCGCGCTCGCCTCGCTGGGCACGGGCCCGGGGCGGGGGCGGGGGCGTGCGGCACCTGCGTGAATGGTCCGCCGAAATTCGGTCCAGGGCTTTGCGTAGGCGCAGCCTCCTTTTGCAGTTTATTATTTTGCTACTCGAGATCGTCACGGTTGCAGAAGGGATAAGGAAACCGTAACCGACTCCGTAATAGACTCCGATCGTGGCACGTCTTCGAGTCGTGTTCGGTTACGGGCTGTTACCAGGCTATTCCTTTATATACTGCGCCGCTGCCGTCCGGAAGAGCACGATACACACCACGTCTAGGCTTTTGTTATTTTCCTCTCGCTGCGCCGCCATCAAGTCTGCCCCGTCCCGTACGCCGGCGTGCACCAGCGAACGGGAAAGCAGGTCTCCGAAACCGTCCGTCCTCGCGTTCTTGCACCGGGAGAGGATGAATGAGGTTTTTGGGAAGCGCTCGGCGCGACTGCTTCCACGTCACCGTCACGGCTCGTCTTCCTCGACGTTCAGGAGCGGCTGCTCGACATCGCGCTCGACTGCGGCGCACTTCCGTCCTCGCAGATCAGACGCTTACAACGACCATCGCCTTCCATCTCGCATTACCTAATAGTACGTTACAATGTTTCTACTGTTTATTTTCAACCTATTAATTGTGAGCACATTAGATGGATATATGTGTAGTCTTCTAGCATATGCATCTATGGTATGCTCCTGTTATTCGTTACCGATAGTCAATCACATGTTGTTCATGATTTACTTTTGGATTAAATTAAACCTAAATGTGCCTTTATTTCTAACAGTACCGTGCAAGCACCCTCACGTCCACAACCATGGCATTCCTCTTTTTGCTGTTTTTTTACGCTGCAAATTTTCTTGTATGTTCTATAGTTGTAGCCATGTATGATTCTGCTTTGGTGGACTTGGATCTCGACTGCTGCACGCCGTTGCCGGAGCCCGCCGCACTGGACGAACTACAGAGGGGTAATGCTCAGGCAAGGACTGTTAGAAATTGGCCCATGGCCCATTTCCTTTAATTCCATAGCATGCATGATTTAGTACCATATTGCCTAGCCAAGTGGAGGAAGGTCAATTTAAAAGGTGGAGTCTTTCCCACCTCTTGATTAATGTGACACTTGGCATGGAGATGGCATAGGGTGAATACTGGCTAAACACACACGCGCGCGCATATTCGCGTATTTTCGCGTGAAAATCCGCGTGACTTGTGACTTGCGACGAGCGACCGCGCCGCGTCGTGTGTCTCCAGGCACTATGAATTCACCTTTTTATTTTGCTGAATCATGCAACTATTTAGCTTTTTGTACTGGTCAGAAGACTGCATAATTACCATTATTTTGTTTGAATTAGCAGTTACCAGTGCATTAAGCCTGTTTAAATTCGGTCAGTTACCAGTGCTTAGTGCTGTCAGTTACTAGCGAGTAATGGAGACAGTTACTGGTTGAAGGCTATATAAGACCTGGAGACGTCCAGGCCAAAGCACTGAATTTTCCAATTCCCTTCTTTCCTTCCTCCTGTGAGAATCAGATCGTTGTGTTGAGTCGTTGAACCTCGCCGCCTTCCTCCTCGGCGTGCACCGTGAAGGAGGGTGAGCGGTATCTCCGAGCCATTGCCGCAGAGATCACCGCACGGGCGGCAATAAGGTTCTGGGCAGCGAATCAAGGCTGATCGCTTCCTGCGCTGCTTCGTCGACGTCGACTTCTTCCACGACCTCTTCTGCACATCGTCCTGTTCTTCATCAAGCCCAACTGTAAGTCATTAGCGATCGTTCAACTTGATCGCATTCTTGAAGTATACATGTTTGGAAGTACAATGTGTAGCCTGCTATTAGATTTTCTGTGTGCATCACTATTTATCTGTAGTATTTGCCTCAATATAAAATCTGGAATTAAAATATTGCGCATGTTTCCAACAATCCAGAAACCTTATATGCGATATTTTTGTGATTCAGCAATGGCTAATCCTTCGGATGCTATGAAACCTGAGAGGTTTTCTGGTGCAAATTTCCGTAGATGGCAGACAAGAGCTAAGTTTTGGCTCATGTCATTGGGACTGTGGTGGGTGATCCACCCGCAGTATCCATTTACGGTTGATCAGTACATGCAGTTTGATAGTGCAAACAACACTGCACTAGGCTGCCTTCTGACCATTTTGGCAGATCAGCTCTACGATGTGTATATGAACTACACATCTGCCACTGAGTTGTGGGATGCACTTGACCAGAAGTATGCAGAGGCTGAGGCCGGTCGCTGGCTGTACGTGTGCGAACAATTCTTCGATTTTAGCATGGATGACGCTAAATCGATTGTTGCACAAGCACACGACCTCCAGCTACTGGTTGGCGAGATTGCGCACTTGGGTTGTGCATTGCCTCCTAAGTTTGTGGCAGCGGGCATAGTTGCCAAACTCCCCTCATCTTGGCGGGATTTTGCCACTAGCTTAAAGCACAAGAGGGAAGAGATTTCTGTTGAGGATCTCATTGCAGCCCTCGATGTGGAAGAAAAGGCAAGAGCAAAAGATGCACCAAGCAGAACTAATCAGAATGATGCCAATGTCATCGAGAAGAAATCATATGGCAAGAACTTCAAAGTTCCTAAACCAAACAAGACAACTAGCTTTAAAAAGAAGAAAATTGAGAAAAAGGACATGAAGAACATCACCTGTTTTGTGTGCGGAAAGGACGGTCATATGGCGAAAGACTGTCGCTATCGCAAAAACAGGATAAATGAACAAGGCAAGAAAAATGCCAACGTGACCATAGGCGAGGCCTCGACTTCAGGAGGGTATGGTAATTCTCCTGTTGTTTTTTCAGCGTGTCAAACCACTGATTGGTGGGTTGATACTGGGGCTAATGTTCACGTGTGTTCTGATGTTTCCTTGTTTTCTTCTTACCAGGCAGCCGGGGCTTCCTCCGTCCTAATGGGGAACGGGTCGCATGCTTCTGTTCTTGGTGTTGGCACGGTAGATCTGAAGCTTACTTCAGGGAAGATTGTCCACTTGAAGAACGTGCAGCATGCGCCAACAATAAAAAAGAACCTTGTTAGTGGTTCTCTTTTATGTAGGGATGGTTACAAGCTAGTATTTGAGTCAAATAAAGTTGTATTGTCTAAGTTTGGGAATTTTGTTGGTAAAGGCTATGAGAGCGGAGGCTTGTTTCGCCTAAGTACTCTAGAGTCTTGCTATAATATGAATATTGCAATTGGTTCGAATAAATGTGATGCCTATATTTGGCACTCTCGATTCTGTCATATTGGTTTTGATAGCATTGCTCGAATGTCCAGATTAGAGTTAATTCCAAAATGTGATATTGTCAAAGGATCAAAGTGTCAATTCTGTGTGCATCACTATTTATCTGTAGTATTTGCCTCAATATAAAATCTGGAATTAAAATATTGCGCATGTTTCCAACAATCCAGAAACCTTGTGTGCAAGCAAAACAGCCTAGAAAACCCTTTAAAGGATTAGAGGAAGAAAAGAACTTGGCACCATTAGATCTTGTCCATTCTGACCTATGTGAAATGAATGGATTATTGACAAAAGGAGGCAAAAGATACTTTCTAACACTTATAGATGATGCAACACGTTATTGTTTTGTGTATTTGCTGAAAACAAAGGATGAAGTTTTAAACTACTTCAAAATCTATAAGGCCGAGGTTGAGAACCAACTAGAAAAGAAAATTAAAAGACTAAGGTCTGATCGTGGAGGAGAGTATATCTCTCATGATTTCTCCTGGCCTGCTACGAGCATGGTATAATCCATGAAGTTACACCACCATATTCTCCCCAATCAAATGGGGTAGCTGAGAGAAAAAACGGAACACTCACAGACTTGGTGAATGCCATGTTAGAAAGTGCAGGTATGCCTAAGATGTGGTGGGGGGAAGCTATATTGACAGCAACTTTTGTCTTAAATAGAGTAATCACTAAAAAGCGTGAGATTACTCCATATGAGGGATGGAAGGGGAGAAAGCCCAATGTTAATTTTCTGCGAACATGGGGGTGTTTGGCAAAAGTCAATATACCATTGCAGAAAAAGAGAAAGCTTGGACCTAAAACAGTCGATTGCATTTTTCTGGGATATGCACATAACAGTACGGCCTATAGATTTTTAGTAGTAAAATCAGAAACTCCTGAGATTGTTACTAATACAATAATGGAGTCCAGAGATGCTTCATTCTTTGAGGATGTTTATCCTATGAGACCAGCAGGTAGTACTTCACAAACTGAAAATATTAATGTTGAACCTACTACTATTTTTGAACCAATGAGTGATACACTACCAGTAGAAGATATTACTGAGGAGGATAACAATTTAGTCGCAGAGGCTCCTCGTAGGAGCAAGAGACAAAGGGTTGAGAAAACCTTTGGTGATGACTTCATTGTATACCTCGTAGATGATGTGCCAAAAACTCTTTCAGAGGCTTATGCATTACACGATCCGAGTATTGGAAAGAGGCAGTCAGAAGTAGATGGATTCCATCATGGCTAATGGAACTTGGGAGATCACTGATCGTCCTACTGGGTGCAAACCTGTTGGATGCAAGTGGGTTTTCAAAAAGAAAATGAGGCCTGATGGTACTGTTGATAAGTACAAGGCAAGACTTGTAGCCAAGGGTTATACCCAGAAAGAAGGAGAGGATTATTTTGATACTTATTCTCCTATTGCCAGATTAACCACCATTAGAGTGCTAATTGCTTTAGCTGCTTCCCATGGTCTACACGTCCATCAAATGGATGTAAAGACAGCTTTCCTTAATGGAGAGTTGGAGGAAGAAATCTATATGGAGCAACCAGATGGTTATGTGATTACTGGACAGGAAAATAAAGTGTGCAAATTATTAAAATCCTTATATGGACTAAAGCAAGCACCTAAGAAATGGCACCAAAAGTTTGATAAAACTTTGACATCAGCTGGTTTTGCTGTTAATGAGGCAGATAAGTGTGTATATTATCGTTATGGTGGGGGTCAAGGTGTGATTTTGTGTTTGTATGTTGATGACATACTTATATTTGGGACTAACATCTTTGTAATTGATTTGAGGTCAAAACTTTCTTATCTCGATGCTTTGATATGAAAGATTTGGGAGAGGCAGATGTTATTCTGAATATTAAATTGATCAAGAATGAGGATGGAATCATTTTGCATCAATCCCATTATGCTGAGAAAATTTTGAGCCTGTACGGCTTTGAGAATTGCAAAATTTCCCCAACACCATATGATCCGAGTGTTAAACTTCAGAAAAATCAAGGGTTAGGGAAAGATCAATTGAGATATTCACAAATTATTGGGTCTCTTATGTATCTAGCTGGTGCCACAAGACCTGATATCTCATTTGCTGTGAGCAAATTAAGCCGGTTTACATCTAACCCGGGAGATGATCATTGGGAGGCACTTGAAAGAGTGTTGCGCTACTTGAGAGGCACAACATCTTACGGAATTCACTATACTGGATATCCATCTGTATTAGAAGGATATAGTGATTCCAATTGGATCTCTGATGCGGATGAGATCAAAGCTACAAGTGGTTATGTTTTTACCTTAGCTGGTGCTGCAGTTTCATGGAGGTCTTGCAAACAGACCATATTAACGAGGTCAACCATGGAAGCTGAACTTGTAGCACTTGATACAGCCACTGTTGAGGCTGAATGGCTTAGAGAGCTTTTGTTGGACTTGCCATTGGTTGAGAAACCAGTACCGCCGATCCTAATGTATTGCGATAACCAAACAGTGTTGATTAAGGTTATGAGTACTAAGGATAACATGAAGTCCTCCAGACATGTGAAGCGCAGGCTTAAATCTGTCAGAAAACTGAGAAACTCCGGAGTAATTGCTGTGAATTATGTTCGCACTGAGAAAAATCTGGCAGATCCTTTTACAAAAGGACTTGCAAGGAAAACGATTTCCGTTGCGTCTATGGACATGGGTATGAGGCCCATTTGAGTTACAACACAA
This sequence comes from Rhipidocladum racemiflorum, assembly GCA_036346355.1. Lineage (NCBI taxonomy): Eukaryota > Viridiplantae > Streptophyta > Magnoliopsida > Poales > Poaceae > Rhipidocladum > Rhipidocladum racemiflorum. The sequence continues at coordinate 64,949,030 of CM070572.1, forward strand.
TGGTAACCCATACCTTCCTGATCGGAGATCCCGTAAATTAGGTAGTGGGAAAAACAAGTTGATGTTGTAACAAGAGAGTACATATTATTAAATTGTACCTGTGTCCTAATAGACAAAGTACTCTCGACTGTATGGAAGGTTGGCTTAAAGCCTTAATGTATTCTAGTGTCAAAATGAAAGAAAAAGGTATTGGCCTACAGGATACCTATAATGAATACACCTACTTGAGCATAACTGTGAGGTCGCAGTTCACGAGAATGGGGCATTCTCTAGAAAGCTCATGAGCAGATACGGGAGCATGACCATATAACGCTCCGTGTAGGCGTGGTTTATTAGCGACCTAGTATCGCTGGTGGTTTTCAAGTGAAATCTGATCACAAAAAGCTATGAATTCAAGGCATAGTCCATTCAACAGCTGTGAGAGGATAAATCTTGTTAATCTAGGTGCAAGTTCAACCCGTACGGGACTTACACCAAAAGACTGGTATATTAACAACAATTCAGTACAGCAATCTTTGTTATCTTTTCTGCTGTTTGCTATGGAATTGGTGGGGGATTGTTAGAAATTGGCCCATGGCCCATTTCCTTTAATTCCATAGCATGCATGATTTAGTACCATATTGCCTAGCCAAGTGGAGGAAGGTCAATTTAAAAGGTGGAGTCTTTCCCACCTCTTGATTAATGTGACACTTGGCATGGAGATGGCATAGGGTGAATACTGGCTAAACACACACGCGCGCGCGCGCGTATTTTCGCGTGAAAATCCGCGTGACTTGTGACTTAAGATTTGAGCCATCGCGCCGCCGTGTGTCTCTGTGCACTATGAATTCACCTTTTATTTTGCTGAATCATGCAACTATTTAGCTTTTTGTACTGGTCAGAAGACTGCATAATTACCATTATTTTGTTTGAATTAGCAGTTACCAGTGCATTAAGCCTGTTTAAATTCGGTCAGTTACCAGTGCTTAGTGCTGTCAGTTACTAGCGAGTAATGGAGACAGTTACTGGTTGAAGGCTATATAAGACCTGGAGACGTCCAGGCCAAAGCACTGAATTTTCCAATTCCCTTCTTTCCTTCCTCCTGTGAGAACTGTACTGTTGTGTTGAGCTGTTGAACCTCGCCGGCCTTCCTCCTCGGCGTGCACCGTGAAGGAGGGTGAGCGGTATCTCCGAGCCATTGCCGCAGAGATCACCTGCACGGGGCGGCAATAAGGTTTCTGGGCAGCGCAACTGCGCGACCGCTCCTGCGCTGCTTCGTCGACGTCGACTTCTTCCACGACCTCTTCTGCACATCGTCCTGTTCTTCATCAAGCCCAACTGTAAGTCATTAGCGATCGTTCAACTTGATCGCATTCTTGAAGTATACATGTTTGGAAGTACAATGTGTAGCCTGCTATTAGATTTTCTGTGTGCATCACTATTTATCTGTAGTATTTGCCTCAATATAAAATCTGGAATTAAAATATTGCGCATGTTTCCAACAAGGACAACCCTTCCTCCATCAGGTTTAATCCAATTCTTTGCTTGACTTGTTTATAGCTAGGTCCTGGTTATTATTATTATTGAAGAAAACAGGACATTTGGTTAGTGGTAGACTGGTAATTAGCTCTTTGTTCATAGCTAAGTTGTAGCCCTTATTGGGGGATTAAATTGTCAGGTTAGTTGTGTTGTGATGTGATATTCTGCTTGTGTGACCGTTGTAGATGGACTTGCCTAAGTTGTATTGGCCACAGGCTAATCTCCTAGATGTATATTTCTGTAAGATGCAGTATGATGTTGGTGCGGAAGAAATGCGGTTATTGCAGTGTAATCAATTTGGAGAAGCCAGCAACATCTGATGATGAGGTGGATATTGTTTTTCCTTCTGGCTTTGGAGTTTGGATACTAATGCAACATAATGAATTTGGAGGAGGACCAGATCGATCTGGCTTCTGGCTTCCTTCCATTTTAGCATTACCATACGGACGATCTAATTACCGCCCTACAAATGAATTTTTCTAACAACGCTATTTGCTATTTGCTATAGCTCATGACATCATATCATGTCCTGAAGCTTTCCCTTGGTCTCATTAATGATTATTATAAGTTGGGCCTCCCCTGATCTTTTATGAAATTACCATCACTGTATATTTTTTTAATTGATAATATGACTCATGAATGTGTCGTTCTATCTGTTGTGGATGCTAAGCTTAGATTACCAGGTTAATAGTGAGCCGTTACCTGGAACTGCATTTGGTGTTATGACTTCTATTTTCAGTCATAGGTCTGGTGTGAGTGCTGCACATATCATGATCCTGGCATTCTTCTCATCCCATATAATATTATTACCTCTTACCCTATTAATTGTTGTTAGTGGTGTTACGGCGCCGAAAATCCCACGTCAAAGAATAGCCTAAATTTTCCTGCGTCACACATCGATCGTATCATAAGGCAATCAATTATGTTGATAATCATGGAATTTTAGTAGACAACTTATATAAAGGCTGACACAGATCATGTTTTATGCCTTGATAGTTTAATCTACAAAAACTCACAGTAAACTATTGTACATTTATGTCTACAAATTGCACATTAAGGATCTTATATATTGTTTCCTACCAACATTTTACTATTTAGTTATACAATGTTGCATATTCAGTTAGTTGTCACAAAAGGATCACTCAAAAAGGACTAAAATTCTTTGGTTCTTTAAGATTAGTGCTGTGCAGATGTCAGCAGCAATTCTGACACGCGTTCTACATGAGTGTGGCTCTGTGTGGTGCTTGCATTGGAGACGGTTGTTCGCGCTAAAAATGTGAAGCAGGATTTTTAGCCTCGAACACACAAGACAAATACCGAGTTTGCGGAGCGTGCCAGTCAATTTGACCTGAAATTGACAAGGTAGAATTTGTAATTTGATCAAAGCCGATAAGCAAGGATTATCGGCTTAACGCTAGTCGGCTGAAGACCGATTAGGAGAAACTAGATCAACCAGTTACGGTTAATCCGGATACAAGGTAAAATCGGCTTTGAGGAGGCGATGCGCAGCAAAACAAAGCAGATCAAACCTGGTGAAATCGGCTAAAACCAACAATCGGCGATGCGCAGCTATGTTGATTCCGTCGACTTGCAGGGAGGTCTATGAAGCTAAAAACAATGTAAAAAGGGCTTGTAAATAGTAGATGTGTATTGGATTTATTGATGTCCTTTCGCTTCGACGTACACCCCCCTTTTATAATACGCCCGGCCGATCCGAGTTGTACATGTATACGTTATTAATCCGTATTGGCCTCTGATCCGGTTTCCTTATTAAGGACGGAGTTTCCTTTCTGATTCGCCTACCAATCTCTTCTTCATACGTACTCTTTTATCTGGTTCGCACTGATTTTGATACATACCAAATTTTGGTGCAAACATATGCCCCCCGTTTTTGGAAGATAACTTGTTTATTTTCCAAAAAAGAATCCATCGGCTTTTCATCCGTATCGACTTTATAGAAAAATCCTCCTTGGGAACCACCCCGTTAACCGTGCCGTAAAATCTCGGTGCGCTTTAAATGCGCAACTGCTCCCGCCCGTTTGTATTCTTTTACCGTGCTATAAATATGGGGGTCCCCCCACGGTCATTTTCATCCCTTGAGGCTCTCGCATCTTCGTTGATCGGCTTCTTCTGCAGTCCTGGTCTTCCTGAGCGGTTCCTCGCTTTTCTTCGTCTCCTCCTCCTTCTCAGTCAGCTGAAATGGATGCCTCACAGGTACTCATTCCCATCCAAAATAGTGATCATCAGTATTTTTTAGGCCCTATAGGAACCGTAGAAGCCGATACTGTCATTGGGGATGAGATTCCTAGGCTCCCTTTATCGGCTCCTGGCTACAACATTAAGGAATGGACTAAAAGCTTTAGGGCTTGGCCGACAGCTCTCAAAGGCTGGAGGTCTTGGTATATTAGAGTATCGGCCCAAAAGAAGGCGGAGTGGGAAGGAATGGGCATTGCTGAGTGTATTCCCATGTCTTTAGCTGCCTCAGAACCCAATGAATCCTTGGTGGCTGCTGCTTGCTATTTCTGGTCGGACTCCTTTAACGCTTTCTTCTTCCCAATTGGTCCTATCGGCCCAACCCTCCTAGATATGGTCGAGTTGTGTTGCCTTAGGCCTGATGGAGACCAAATATCGGCTTTCAGCAGGAAACCTCAGTACAAATTGACTCGAAAAAAGGGGGAAGGTTGGTCTAGATATATACAAAACAATAACAAGGTAACCAGTCCCGTATCGGATGAAGAACATGTCGCTTTCCTTAACCTATGGCTAGACCGATTCCTTTTCTGCGGCGCTTCCTTAGGTCCAACCCAAGTTTACCAATTTATGGCAGAGCAACTGGTTATGGGTCGTCGGCTAGCTTTAGGGAAATCCTTGTTGGGGGCTGTGTACCACATGATGCATATTATCCGGAGTCGGCTCTTTACTGGTAACGGTTCCTATGTCGTGGGCAACGTTGGTGGTCCACTTTGGTTGATCCAGATCTGGCTTTACTGTGTTTTTGGCCGTCTTATTATCCCAGATCCATCGGAAGAATCGGCTTTCCCAACGGAAGATTTTCCTGAGGGTGCAACCCCTAGATTCCAACCTAGCCGATCTCCGGGTGAAAAATTCATGATGTGTTCATCAGATGAACCCAAAATCTCCCCGGCCGGTTTTCATAAGTACTTATCCTTCTTCTTGAATCTTAACCAAGCCACCTTCAACCGTCGAGACTTTTTTTCGTATAGCCAACTAGCTGATCTCCCATGGCCTTCTTTCCTCCGTCTAAACTCTGATAGCTCTTTAATGCCCCAGTCCACTTTTGATCTGCTCCCTTTGCTGATTTCTCCTTGCATCCTTCATGTCGGCTTGAGTACCCGTAATAGAACCTTTCAGCCGACCTATGAGTTCTACCACCCTTCTGTGTATGCACGCCAGCTGAGTTTTGGACAAACAATCCCTTGTCTCCCCTTATTCAACATGATCAAGCCACGAAACAAAGTCACTAATGTTACTGCGGCGGAGCTCATTATTGAACTAGCCGATGAGCTCCATGTGGTGGACTTGCCTTTCCTCGTGCTGAACACAATCGATCGGGCCAATTTACCTCATGGTGGGCTTCCATAGCTGAGTCGCTCTTGCGGAGGCGCACTATTCACGAGGTCTTATCTTCCTTTCTCCCTGGCTTTCAAGAGCCGACGGAGACCGCCGCCGGGTCTAGCTCGAGTTCAGGCTATGCTAACTCGTCTTTAGAGGTATTTTATTTTGATGTTTTGTTGAAAATAAGATTTTCATTGGCTTAACCATATTTTTGTCCTTCAGACTAGCAAGAAGTCAACTCCGGCTCAGACCGCATCGGCCGACGACCGTTCGAAACGTCAAAGGCCGTCGGCCCCCTTGCTGGTTTATCCTCCGGCACGTTGGGGGTCAACAGCCCATCATTATCGGATCTTGCCGAGCAGCATGCTAAGAGTATGTCCAGTACGTTTTTGCTCAAATTTCTTCTGTCGGCTAACCCCATGCTTGCTGTCGGCTAACTCCATGCTTGCCATTTTCAGAACAAAAGAAGAGCCGCAAGGTCGTTATCAAGCGATCTCCAAAACCTGCTGGTCGTGATGCAGCGTCATCCCCAGCTGGATCGGCTACTGCGGTTAGCTTCGATCCTTAATTTGGTTTTTTGCCTTGGTTTTTACTTATATTTTGATGCAAAGTATTCTCTCAGGAAACTCCTTCCATCCAGGTGTTGGAAGCTACAGCCGATGCTGAGAAGACCCAGACAGATGTGCCCGTCTTGTCGGCTCCGGCTCCTGTACCGTCACCCGCTTCCCCAACCCCAAAACCTGTTTCTGACCCAGTACCGTCAACGGACCCAGCCGATCTTTTAGGTTTTTCTCTGGACGAGCTCGAGGACCCCGAGGTTCTGGCTACTGACGACTACCCGGCCGACATTCAACGCATAATTGCTGCCTCTGCGCCAGCGTCGGCTGCTGTAACCGCTGAACCGGGTATGCAAGAGCGTCTTAATCATCTCTTCAATGAAGTAATGCAGCCGGAGGCAGCCCTCCTGTCCAACACCCAGCCTCTGAGGAACGCCATGGCAGCTGTTCAAGCCGATCTTCCTCCCGCTGCTATGAACGCATTGTTGGAAGTCTGCCATCTAGACGCTCGTCGGCTAGACGTGGAGTCGGCTAAATTAAGGGTTGAACAGAGGAAAGCCCAGCAAGCCGACCAACAGATCCTGGACAAGCTAATAGCGGACGCCAAACTCCAGAAAAATGCCTTTGACCAGGGTGCTGCTGCGCTCAAATCGGCTAAGAGCAGAGCTCAAGAGCTGGAGTCGACTAAGAGGAATCTTGAAGAGCAGCTGGCCCTCGTCACAAAAGAGCTTGCAGAATGTCAGGTTAACATCACTGACTCGACGTCCTTGTTAGCAGTTCGGAGGCGGCAAATTGGTGAAGTCTTTGCTCAGGTTAAAAACCAATCAGCCAAGATAGTCCAAGTCCCGGGTGATGCGCTAGCCGATGAACAACTGATCGACAGCGTCCAAACTACTATTGGTAGGGCGGCAGCAGCACTCTCGGCTTTGGGGGCTCACTTGCCTGGTTCTGGTCTCCACTGACGTGAGAACAGAGCATCGACTTCCTTTTAACGAACTGATTTGTAGTACTGGCTGTGTAGCCGATTTTTGTAAACTGTTTAATCCGTGATGGATGTTTGCATGACTGACTCGGTCGGCTGTATGACCGATTTTATATGCATGTGTTTTTGTAATCGATCCCTGATGTTTTTCTTCCTGTAGTTAAGACCCGACCCATATGCTTGGGTGATATGCCTTCAGATATTTTCCATTGATTGCTTTAGGTAGGACGAACCCGTCTAGGGACTCTAGTATATACGAATTCCCGCCAATCGGCCGATTGATCTTATAAGGCCCTTCCCATGTTGGAGACCATTTGCCGAATCGATTATCCTGAGACCCGATTGGCAACACGGTTTTCCATACCAAATCGGCTTGATTGAAGGATTTTAAAATCACCTTTTTATTATACGACCTGGCAACCCTCTCTTTATTCCTTTTAAGCCGATCTAGCGTAATCAGCCTTAGTTCAGCTAAGTCATCTAGATTGTCAAGCATTGCTTGTTCGTATTCATCGGCTGACAAATTATTTTGCTTAAATAGCCTTACCGAGCCGATGTTGATCTCCACGGGCAAAACGGCTTCTTGTCCATATACCAACTGAAAAGGTGATAATTTAGTTGATCCGTGATGGGACAGCCGATAAGCCCACAAAGCTTCCGATAGCGTTGAATGCCAATTTCTTGGTTTCTCCTCGATTTTCCTTTTTATTAATTTTATTAATGTCTTGTTTGATGACTCGGCCTGTCCATTGGCCTGAGCGTAATAAGGAGAAGAGTTGAGTAATTTTATCCCAAGACTTTCCGCAAAACCTTTGAATTCGTTAGACATGAACACAGTCCCTTGATCAGTAGTAATCGTCTGTGGAATTCCAAACCGATGGATGATGTGTTCATTTACAAAGTCGATCAGCTCTTTGCTAATAACTTTATTGAGTGGTATAGCCTCAACCCATTTTGAGAAATAGTCTGTGCCTGCAAGGATGAATTTATGTCCGTTACTGGATGACGGAAATATCTGGCCGATTATATCTATGCCCCATCCCCTAAACGGCCATGGCTTGATGATCGGGTGTAAAGCCGATGCTGGTGCCGTCTGTATGTTACCAAACTTTTGGCATGTTTGGCATCCTTTATAGTATTTGAAACAGTCTTCTAACATTCTCGGCCAAACATACCCCGTTCATCTCAGTATCCATCTCATTTTATGGGCTGATTGATGTGATCCGCAAATTCCTTCATGGACTTCTCCCATTGCTATTTTGGCTTCTTCAGCTCCCAGGCATCTTAGCAATAATCCTTCCATGGTTCGAAAGTACAATACGTCCTCCAATAGAACGTACTTCAGTGCTTTGCGTTTGACCTTCTGCTCAGTCGGCTTAGATGGGTCTGATAAATATTCCCTTATTTCTGTTCTCCAGTCGACAGGACGGACACACAAGATCGGCCAAACGTTTAGCTCGATCGGTTCCTGTCGGCTTTCAGTCCTGTACCCTGATGCGCATTGTGCCAACCGGTTTGCTTTGTCATTAGCTTCTCTGGGGATATGTTCTACAGAAAACGTGGTAAACGTCTCAATAATCTGGAGGCATTGCTGCAAATATTGGGTTAGTGCACCATCGTTACATCGGTATTCCCCCTTGACTTGTTGTACAATTAACATCGAGTCCCCAAAAGCTTTGACGTCTTTCACCCCGATGCTGTCTAGCAATTGTAGTCCTCTCAATAACGCTTCGTACTCTGCTTGATTATTTGAACATCGGCTATTTAGCCGATATATGAATTCGTACTCCTGTCTTCTGGGTGAAACTAATACTACGCCGATGCCTTCGCCCTGTTGACACACGGATCCATCGAAATATAACTGCCAAGGGGTCACATCGGCCGTTCCTATTAACGTTTCGCTTCCTGTAATAAAATCGGCCACAGCTTGCCCCTTTACGGATTTAGCCGATTCATAGGTTAAATCGAACTCAGTTAAGGCGTATGCCCATTTACCAAGCCGACCTCGCAAGATCGGTGCTGATAATATGTATTTGACTACATCGGTTTTGCAGACTATGACGCATTTGGATGCCAGCATATAATGTCTTAATTTAGTACAAGCAAAATACAAAGATAAGCATAATTTTTCTACTAGGGGATACCTGGTTTCTGCATCTAAAAGACGTCGGCTTAGATAAAATATCGCTTGTTCCTTCCTATCGGCTTCCTGTGTTAAAACTGCTCCCACTGTATCACCTTCAGCCGATATATATAGTTTAAAAGGCATACCATGCTTTGGTGCGGCCAATACTGGAGGACTCATCAGATAACCTTTTATGTCGTCGAAGGCCTTTTGTTGATCGGTTCCCCATCTGAACTCTTGGTCGTCTTTAATTTTCAGCAGCGGTGTGAAGGCCCGAAAACGCCCTGACAAGTTCGAAATGAAACGTCGCAAGTAGTTGATTTTCCCTATCAATACTTGCAACTCCTTTTTGCTTGTCGGCGGCCTAGTATCGGCTATAGCTTTTACTTTGGCCTGGTTTACTTCAATTCCCCTTTCATGTACGGTAAACCCAAGGAACTGCCCAGTCGATACTCCGAAAGCGCACTTAAGAGGGTTCATTTTTAATCCATGTAACCTCGTGCTCTCGAACATCTTTTCCAAATCGGCTAAATGTTGCCAGTCTTCTTTGGATTTTACCACCACATCGTCGATGTATATTTCCACAGTATTGCCAATCAAATCATGGAAAATATGGTTCATAGCACGCTGATAAGTGACGCCGGCGTTTTTTAAACCGAAGGTCATAACTTTCCATTCATATAGCCCTAAAGCTCTCGGGCATCCAAAGCCGTTTGGGTATATCGGCCGCCATGAATATCTGATTGTACCCGGCGTTTCCATCCAAAAAACTTATGATTTTATTTCCGGACGCAGCATCGATAAGCATATCGGCTATAGGCATCGGGTACTCATCTTTTGGTGTGGCCTTATTCAAATCTCTAAAATCAACACACACCCTAAGTTTGCCATTTTTCTTTTTTACAGGGACGATATTCGAGACCCATTCAACATATCGGCAAGGCCGGATAAACTTCGCTTCCAGCAATCGTCCTACTTCTTCTTTTATAGCGTCATACAACGTAGGATTAAACCGCCTAGGGTATTGTTTGAATGGCCGATACCCAAGTTTTATGGGTAGCCGATGTTCAACTAGCTGTCGGCTTAAACCTGGCATCTCATAATACTCCCACGCAAAGCAATCTTTATATTTTTTGAGTATTTCGACCAACTTTGCTTTATAACTAATTGGTTCTAACTTAGCACTTACAAATGTTGGTCTTTTATTATCACCTTCCCCAACATCGATTTCTTCGAGCAAATCGGCAGAAGTAAATCCTAACCCTTTTCTTTCTTCTTCAAAATCCTCAACAGCTTCTTCGTATTCTTCTTGCCGATAGCTTCTTGCCTTTTCTTGTAGCTTTGCTAGTGTCTTGGACTCCATCTTCTTACTACTTCATCTGTCCGATCAAACGTATTAGGTTTGACGCTGATCGGCTTGAATCCTGACTTCTCGATGCAGATAAAATCGCAGTCGTCCAAGGCTTTTCCTGATATACATTCAGCCTCTTCGTGCGGCCAATTGGTATCAGGGCTGGCCATGGCGATATGAGCCGATGTGTCGGCTGGTACAACCTCTACTGTATCATCGTTCCATTGTACCAATTTCTGATGCATAGTTGATGGTATGCAGCAATTGGCGTGGATCCAGTCCCGTCCAAGGAGCACACTGTAATTACCTTTGGCTTCTATTACAAAAAATGCAGTCGGCAAAGTTTTGTTGCCGACTGTCAGTTCTGACATCATTACGCCTTTAGCTTCAGTGGGGTCTCCCGTGAAGTCGTTTAGCACCATATTGGTTTTGATCAAGTCTTCGTCGGTTTTACCTAATTTTCTGAAAGTACTTAATGGCATTAGATTAACTGTCGCCCCACCATCGACCAACATACGAGATATCGGTCGGCCATTAATATACCCTTTTAGGTATAAAGGTTTTAGATGCCGATGCATATCCTGTGGTTTTTCAAACACAGCGTCCGGTGCGCCGAGGCATAGTTGGGCGAACACTTCTTCAGCCGATTCCTCGGTTTTGAACTCAGCAGGCAAAGTGAATACCATGTTTATATCCATTGGTGGGGTATCGTCCCGTATCATCGGAGATCCGGATTCGACCGATTGATCTGAGTCACTATCGGTCTGTTCCTTCTTTCTCCATTCTTTCTTCAGAACTGGTATAGGTCTTAACTTATTGAACATCCGATCCCTTTCTCTCTCGTTCTCGGCTTCCCTTTCTTCTTGTGTCTTTAGTCGCTGAAGCCGCCTGCGCTGTGATTTGCTAAGACCTGAGGGGCACCACCTAGGCTTAGGTTCTATTGGTTCCCTGATTTTTCCAGCCAAGCTTCTCATTTCACCATCAGATTCCATTCTGAGTGTGTTACGAGAAGCTGATATCTCTTGGGTTCTGGACTTACCTTGTACTGATGTTGACAATCTTTCGTGGATCGGCCTCCTGTCTCTTATTTCTAGCCGATCGTGTATTGGTCCAGACAACCTGTCTTTTACCGATTGGTTTGGCCGATATGTAGTCGAGTGTTGGATAGGACAAGACATGACTGTTGGCAAGGTCATCCCCTTCTCCCAGCAAAATTGCCAAAAGGGACACTGCCGGTGTTTTTCCTCTTCGGTAGTTGGCCGATGTGGCATATCTGGTCGCCAATAGCTGTCTGTCTTCTGATCCGGCCGATAAAAGCTCTGAGGTTGTCGAGCGTCATGTCTTCGACTTATCCTTTCATACTTTCCCAGAAGTTGCGAGAAGGTCGGCTTTGGTTTGAAATTACTCTTTCTTGGAGCCCTTTCAGCCCGATACTATTTTCCGATTTCCAAGTCTCCTTTTGGTTTTACCGTCCTCGAGTTCTATCCGTTTTTATCGGCTTCTATTTGTATGGAGCCGATAGTGATCTGCACTGTTTCATCTTTTGATCGTGCTTCAAATCCTTTAGTCGGCTTAACATCTTTCATAGGTCCTTTTCCTTTTTGTGAGCACTGCACCATGTTGACTTGGAAAGGATTCATATCTATCTGCATAGCCGATTCTTCTACAAACTTTAACCTGCCATCGGCGATGGCTGATTGAATCTGCTGTCGGAAAATATTGCAATCGTTAGTGTTATGTGAAAATGAATGGTGCCATTTACAGTACCTTCGCTTTTTAATTTCTTCGGCCGACGGGATGACGTGCCCTTCTGGTAACCTTATGAGTTTTTCTTGTAGTAATAAATCAAATATCTTGTCACATTTTGACACATCATATGAATACTTGACTTCTGCCTTATTTTTCGTCGGCTTAAGTAGAGAGCATACGAGTGGTTTTTTGGAACCCTTAGTCCACTCAGCTATGTTTATTTCTACCTCTTCGTCTTCGGAGGTGTCGCTCGAATTATATTCTACCATGTTTACTTTGGCCTTTTCATTACCGTTCGATTTAAATCTATCTTTAAACCCTTTGCTCTCTGCATATCGGCTTTCATGTGCCGATACGCGATGGAGTAAGTGGCCTAAATCGGGGAACTCTTGGCCAGATAGCTTTTCTTTTAATGGTGGGATTAACCCTTGGAACGCTAAATCGGCCAATTGATCATCGGGTAATGTCACACTAAAACATCTATTTCGTACGCCTCTAAATCTTCTGATATAGTCGGAAACCGATTCGCCGTACTTCTGTCGGACTGAACTGAGATCAGAAATCCTAAGCTCCATAGTCCCCGAAAAGAAGTATTCATGGAATCGGCTTTCTAAATCGTTCCACACATGAACTGAATTTGGGGGCAGATTAGTAAACCAAGTGAACGCAGCACCCGACAATGATAAAGGAAATAACCTAATTTTTAGTCCATCGGAATGTGCAGCTTCCCCGCACTGAGCCGTAAATCGTCCGATATGCTCAATTGTGGTAACAGAATCATCGCCCGAGAATTTAGCAAAGTCTGATATCCTAAAGTTGTGCGGGTAATGCATACGGTCTATGTAATCGGGATACGGCTTCTTGTAGCCGATTACCCTCCCTCTGGGTTGTATACCGAACTGTTCTCTCAACACGTTGGCAATTTGTTCTGCCCAATTGACATTGTCAGCTTGTGGTGCAACCGGACACTGCCGATTTTCATTGTTCACGCCCTGCCCCCCGAGTGCAAACTCGGCCCTTTGTCCAAATCGTGCCACAGGAAGTCTTGGTACTTGGTCATATTCATGATTAAAACTCAATGTATCGGGTATGGGCGCGAAAGGTTCAACGTACGGCACCACCCTATACGGCGCTTGTTTCACGGTTGTGGCTACCCATGATTGCGGAACCTGATCCGTTTCGATCGGCTGATAAGCCGATAAACTGATGCTATTGGAGGGTCCGTTCGACGGATTTGATGCGCTTATCTTAGCCCCATCCGTGTGCCCATGGTAGTGCATAAACACATCTCTCTGTATGCTTGGTTTAAGAAGAGTAGGTTGAGTCGGCATCATGATAGGTGTTTGAGCCGATACTTTTACTGTATTGGTGTTAGGTGTTATGGAATATACTAGGTACGTAGGGATGGTTTGTGGTGGATCTAGCAGGCTTCCAGACACCGCCAATTCCTGAGCAATTGTCTTCACACTATTCTCTATCATCGGCTTTAATGTGGATACTAGAGCCGATGACTGGTTAATTAATGCGTGATGAACAGATTGCTCAATCATATTTGATAAATCAGCTTGAGCGGGTGCGTATCGGCTTATCGAATCGGATGATGAATCCCCGATAGGATTGATGCTTGGGAGTGCAGTTTTTTGAGTAACGCCACGGCGTGTTTTCTGGAAGCACCGTAGCATCACTTCTTCCAAAGCTGCATTTCGGTCTTCGATTTCTTTTCGCTGCTCAGGGGTTAAATCGGCCATTTGAGGCGCGATTATAGCATCAGCGTTGATATTGGCGGTGACCGCAGGCTTGTCGGTTGATGACATTTTTGATTTTCTTGGGTCCCACCGGGCGTGCCAAAAATATGTTCGCGCTAAAAATGTGAAGCAGGATTTTTAGCCTCGAACACACAAGACAAACACCGAGTTTGCGGAGCGTGCCAGTCAATTTGACCTGAAATTGACAAGGTAGAATTTGTAATTTGATCAAAGCCGATAAGCAAGGATTATCGGCTTAACGCTAGTCAGCTGAAGACCGATTAGGAGAAACTAGATCAACCAGTTACGGTTAATCCGGATACAAGGTAAAATCGGCTTTGAGGAGGCGATGCGCAGCAAAACAAAGCAGATCAAACCTGGTGAAATCGGCTAAAACCAACAATCGGCGATGCGCAGCTATGTTGATTCTGTCGACTTGCAGGGAGGTCTATGAAGCTAAAAACAATGTAAAAAGGGCTTGTAAATAGTAGATGTGTATTGGATTTATTGATGTCCTTTCGCTTCGACGTACACCCCCCTTTTATAATACGCCCGGCCGATCCGAGTTGTACATGTATACGTTATTAATCCGTATCGGCCTCTGATCCGGTTTCCTTATTAAGGACGGAGTTTCCTTTCTGATTCGCCTACCAATCTCTTCTTCATACGGACTCTTTTATCCGGTTCGCACTGATTTTGATACATACCGAATTTTGGTGCAAACAACGGTCCTCTAGGCTTCCATTTGGCAATAATTCATAAACCAACACTTTGGCCTCCCTGCACACTCCTATAAGCTTGGGAGTAACACTTTGGCCTCCCTGCACACTCCTATGAGCGTGGGAGTAATTTTGTTCTATTCAAAACCAGTAATTTATACGTTATTATATTTTCTAACATGTCTGGCTTTTTTATTGTTACCCATATGCTTGGGCCTTCAACATACTTACCTGGCAGCGCCACTTGGATTTTCTTACATGGCCTAAATTATTGCACCAATTGGGTTTATATATGCCGGTTTTGGACCTCAGTTAAAGAAATGGAATGTTGAAGATGTCTATTGCCACGATGGTTTGAGGTATTGACTATTGACAGTTTTCAATAAAAATATCTATAGAATAATTTTTACCTTAGCAGTTATATTATTATCATGCGCAGTATCTAGATTACAGGGCGTAGATTTTTTAGGCGACATGATTATCTTCCATGATCGTAATGGCATTTGTTGTCCTTTCTTGGTCTGTCAAGTGTTGTGCGCCTGCGAATAGAGACGCGTTCCCGGTCTCGAACCCGCACGCTGGACGGTGGACGACGACGCCGTGGTGGCTATCGTCGAAATCTCTAGCGAACGGAGCTACCGGCCCTGTTATCGGAAGGCACCGCCAATCACAATTTGTGGCAAAAACTCACTGCCGATTTTCATTGATTTGTTCCATACTTATAGATGTCAAAGTCTAAAAGCTACACAAGGAAATCTAACTGCCAAGAGATAAGCTCTCGGAATCAGAAACTAAAACGGTATGTTAATATTAGGTAGGTAACCGACTAGGAATTGGTTTCTGTTAGACAACCTCGCTATTGAATAGTCCGGGGTTGCCTAATAGATCTAAACTGGAGAACAGAAAGAGAGGGCGAGAGACACAATATGAGGAGGAACGGGTCTGCTTTATTATTCTGTATGCTTGTGTACAATGGGGTGACCCCCTGCCTCCTATATATAGCGGTTCTGCTTAGAGATAAGGAAGAGTCCATATAGGATACGAATCCGGTTTCCTAACACTCCCCCTTGGACTCTTCACCGCGAGATGCATATGCCTCATTAAAACTCCATAAAAACCCAGTGGGAAAAATAATTGGAGAAAGAGTACATAGCACACGCTTGCTGTGTTGCACGGATTGCCTCATCAAAAACCTTATGTAAGAAAACTTCAATGAAAAACTTACTTAAGGAAAAGAGTACAATCCACCCAAACTTCAATGTTAATCTTCAAGATTCACGTTGGGTACTCAAACTTCATGTTTGAGATTTATGTAGGAGTATGTGAAAATTCTCCCCCTGAAATCTGCACTTCCCTAAGCCTCATCATCCCGATTCCTCTAGCACATCTTTCAAAAGAAGATGCCGGGAGTGACTTAGTGAATAAATCTGCGAGATTTTCACACGACTTAGTATGCAGTATCTTTATCTCGTTCATCTTATGCATTTCATGGGCATAAAAGAACTTGGGGTTGATGTGCTTCGTAAGATTGCTTTTCACATATCCCATTTGCACTTGAGCAACACAAGCTGCATTATCTTCATAGATAATGGTGGGGGTTTGTTCCATGTTCAAACCACATGACTTCTGGATGTGATGAACCATTCTTCGAAGCCATGCACATTCTCGAGATGCTTCATACAAGGCAATTATTTCTGAGTGGTTTGTCGACGTTGAGACAAGAGTCTGCTTAGATGACTTCCACGAAATTGCTGTTCCACCGCAAAGGAAAACATACCCAGTTTGTGACTTGCCAGTATGCGGGTCTGATAGCTACCCAGCATCGGCATAGCCAACCAAATTCAATTCATTGTTTCTTCTGTAAAACAAGCCAAGGTCTTTGCTTCCTTGAAGGTAACGGAAGATGTCCTTCACCCCTTTCCAATGCCTTTTGGTGGGTTACATCTTTGTCTGCGCTAGCAAATTCACCCGAACGCAATGCAGGCCTAGTGCTATTCGCAAGGTACATGAGCGCTCCAATTACACTCAAGTATGGGAATTCCGCTCCCAGGACTTCCTCCCCCTCTTCTTTAGGCCTGACGGATCTAGAGTCTGCTTGGAGTGACCTTCCGAGCCATTGGGGTCTTTGCGGGTATGCCTTTTCAAAACCAAATTTCTCCAACACTTTACTGCGTGTAGGAAGATTGGTGTACCAAGATTCCGCCTTGGACATGTTCAAGCCGCAAGCCTAAACAAAACTTGGTTTTACCCAAGTCTTTCATTTCAAATTCAGACTTCAAGTATGTGCATGCTTCTTCAATTTCTTCATCCGTCTCAATGATGTTCAAGTCATCTACATAGAGCGGAGATTATACAAAATCCATTCGGGATCGTTGTATAAACACACATGGACAATCTTCGCTGTTCGTGTAGCCTTTCTTGCAAAGAAAGTCACTTAAGCGATTGTACCACATTCTTCTGTTGCTTCAGCCCATACAGTGATTTCTCCAATTTCACCTTTGTATAGGTTTCTGTTTGCTCTGTCTTGGTTCGGGATAGGGATACCTTAGGTACTTTCATGTATATCTCGAATCCAAGTTTCCATACAAGTATCTTTGTGACAACATCCATTAGCTTCATTTTCAACTTCAAGTTGACTGCCATTGAGATCAAGTATCTAAAGGTAATTCCACCCATGACCAGGAGAATAGGTTTCTTCATAATCAACCCCAGTGACGTTGAGTGAAACCTTGAGCGACAAGCCTTGCCTTGTACCTTATAACTTCATTGTTTTCATTCATCTTAGAACAAAAACCCATTTGTGCCCCACGGGTTTATATGGGGCGTGCGGCACACAGGCCCAAACACCTCTCTTTTGTTTAGAGAGACTAACTCTGCGGTGATTGCCTTCTTCCAATCTTCCCAATCGAGCCTTTTCTTGCACTCTGCGAGAGATGCGGGCTCGGGATCATGATTAATGATCGTGGCAATCTTCTTTGTAAAGTATGCATCGACATTGGCTGTTGCTCTATTCATCGATTCTCCCGTTATTATAAAGTTTATGGCCATTTCATCATGGGGTGCTTCGTGCACTTCTACTTGCTCTTCATTGCTATTTCCCATTCCAGGAGCAAGTTCCTTTAGTTTTCTCCGCCAATGTGTGCGCACACATTATTTCCGGCTTCTTCCAATGGAAGGTTCAGATCTGGAATTGCCTTTTCCACGAGGCTTCTTTCGGTGCAGGTCTCAAGCGGCTCCCCTTCTTGCTTTGGGGCACTTTTGTGATTGGTGTGGTAAGTCCTCTTGCCCGATTTTCTCCAGACGTCTCCGGGTACTTTGGGTTTGAGAAGTCGATTTCTGTTCTTTTTCTTTGAGGCCTCTGAGCAGGATGAGGATACCTTCTGCTTTCTTTGGTATTTCCACCCTCTACGGTGCATTTCTTGCTTTGGTACATGCGACTTAACCACGCTCTTGAGATCACAAAAATGATCAGGCAGTTCATTTGCTAAATTACGCAAATCAATTATCTTGGACTTCTTGATTTGCTTCATTAGTGCGAGGGTCATGCGCGGGATCCCGATGGAATGCCATATTATTTCCTGGCATTTTCATCCAATGGTTGATTCCCTCCCCTAATGACGGAAACGGTCCTCGTCAAAGATACTGATCGGCGAATCGAGTGTATGCAAGTCTCGATCATGGGTTCCAAATACCTAATTATGGATGCACTCTCATAACCAACGTATATCCCAGACTTGCGGAGAGGGCCCATTGCAGTCCGCTGTGGGGTGGTATAGGTACATATACCATACAACCAAAATTTCTAAGATGGGAAATCTTCGGGATGACCCCTTGCACTAGTTGCATAGGTGAATGGATGTTGTAGGCCGATGGTCTATAATTGATGAGTGCTGCTGCGTGCAGGACTGCGTGTCCCCAACAAGTGTTGGGCAAGTTACAACTCTGCAAGAAGCGGTCCGGCAATGAACTTAATCCTCTTTATTAGTGCTTGGCTAGCCCATTTTGCGTATGGACGTGCGATGCAGAGTGCTCATGATTATTCCGTTCTTTGTGCAATAATCATCAAATGCCTTGGAAGTGAATTCACGGCATTGTCCATTCGAATGGACTTCACGCGATGATCGGGAAAAGCATTCTTAATTCGATGATCTGCGAGATCAGTTTTGCGAATGCATGATTCCTTGTTGACGACAAACATGTATCGACCATTTCGAGGAAGCATCAATGAGCACCATAAAGTATCGAAACGGCCACGACAAGGGCTGAATCGGACCGCAAATATCCCCTGAATGCGTTCCAGGAATGCAGGAATTTCATGTTGCACTTTCATAGAGAGGGTCTAGTTATTAATTTCGGTGGCACATGCATGGCACACAAAATCTTCGTGATTCGGGAAATTCTTAACATTAATGCCATGACCTTGTGAGTTGTTAACTATATTTCTCATCAATCTAAGACCAGGATGACCTAATCTACAATGCCATAAAGCAAATAATTCAGAGCTTCTAAAGACAGTCTTCAAAGAAGTATACACTGCGTGTGCATTGATTTTCGTGTAGTACAACCCAGATTCATATGAGGGACATTTTTCTAGTACCATCTTTTCATATTCCGCGTGCTTCGCAATGCACAAGTGTTCTTTGCCATTTTCTTCATTGGTTTCTACGTGAAACCCATTGGCGCGGATATCCTTGAAATTTAAGAGAGTGCGGGTTGATTAAGGGTACAAGAGGGCTTCTTCAATTACCAAAGTTGTACCCATTGGCAATATAATTGTGGCTCTTCCTGAGCCTATTATATGCGTATCGCTTCCTGCGATTGTCGTAATCCTTCCAGCGTTCTTCGTGATCGTCTGGAAGTATTTCGACTCTCTTAAGATGGTATTTGTTGTGCCACTATCAACAATGCATATTTCCTCCATTGGGCGCTACACGATTTCTAGATGAAAAGAAATATAATTCTAATCAGACAGTGGTAAAGTAATTCAAACATTTGCTTGTAAATAAAGAATACTGAAATAAATAATAAACTGCATATACATTCATGAGAAAAATGCTCTTCTAAAGCTTGTAATTCATTATGCAATCTGATGTCTATGTGAGATGGTTCTGACCATTCGGGCCAGTTCTTTCAAAACTCACGTTTGACAATGCCAGACCTTTTCATATTCATAAGGTTCTTCCATTAGATTACTGCGTGCAATCTAATAGGAAGTGGCTGCTCAATTCAATAAAATGCATAATTGAATTCTCATGAGTTTCCAGCAAACTAAAAGAAAGCAATAATTTCAAGATTCACATATACAAAGATAAATGCAAAATTCATAAGTACAAGATTCATAAGTACGGAATTCATAAATATAATGTAAATGCAAGATTCATATATAAATATTCATAAATACGACCGTGCATGCGGTGATCGACCGTGCAAGCGATCGATTCATGTCTTGTGATCGGCTTCGTGCGATCGGTTTAGCGCGGCTTCATGCGCGCGGCGCATTCAGTCCATGCGCGTCGGCCTTCCAGGCGCGACGGTGGCCGCTTCATGCGGCGTGCTTGAAAATCTAATGAACTATATTAAAGCAATAAATATAATGCATGGAACAGAACAATAATTACACAGTTCATAAATTCAGAATAAACAATAATTGCACAATTCATAAATTCATAAATGCGGAAATAACTGCCCAAACCTGATGTGGTATCGGAAGGGGTTGAAGTAACCCAGCTGGTGATAGTGAAGAGGTCTTGTGCTGTTGACAAACAGCACAGTGCGAGATATACTGTTCCACCGTCGCCCGTTGGTGTGGCCAAAAATATTCCTGGCGAAGTCGATGAAGCGTCTTGTGGACTCCTTCATGCGTTATATCATGGGTTGCCGCTACTATTTCTGGAATGAGCGGCGACTGTGCCGGAATTACCAGGCGTTTGTTGCGGAAAAGAAGTCCATCACTCACGTGGCAAGAAATCCCGTTGCCTGCGGACGATGCAGGGTGGTTCGTCTGTGGTTGGGCTTGCCTGGGTTGGTCGGAAGTAGAAGCAGGTGGCGTTCGGCTCCCTGTGTCACGAGTATCCATCTGTGTCCGCTGCTTCCATTCGGTACAACGACGTTGAATCTCCGGATCGGCGCGGAGGCTGTCCCACCATCCGTGTAATGTCTCCGGACGAGTGGTAGAGAGTGCTGCACATGAGGGGAAAACGGTCTCCATCCGAGATAAAGCGTCAGCCGCCTGATTAGCCTTGCCTGGTTTATATTCAACACGAAAATCAAATCCCATCAATTTGCTGAGCCAGTGTTGCTGGGGTGGTGTAATCAGGGCTTGTTCAAGTAAGAATTTTAGGCTTGCATGGTCCGTGCGGACGATGAATGTGCGACCCCAAAGGTAAGGTCGCCAATGACGGACTGCTTTGGATAACCCAATGAGTTCACGCTCATAAGCCGCGAGCTTTTGGTGCCGTATTGCCAATTTACGGCTGAAAAAAGCGACCGGGTGGCCTTCTTGCTGAAGCACGGCCCCAATGCCTTGTCCGGATGCATCACATTCAACCACAAAGGAAGCCTCAAAGTCTGGCAAGGTGAGGACCGGGGCCGATGTAAGGGTGGCCTTGAGATTAAGGAAAGCTGTATCCGCGGCATCTGTCCATGTAAAATTGCCGCGACGAAGCATAGAGGTCAGTGGCTCGGCAATGTCTGCATATTGACGGATGAACCGACGGTAATAACCTGTCAACCCCAAGAAGCCTCGCAAGGCGGTAATGGTGGTGGGGCGAGTCCAGGCTGAAACAGCTTGCAATTTGTCTGGATCTGCTGCTACCCCCGTTTCTGAAATGATGTGACTAAGATAACGCACCTGTTGTTGGCTGAAAGCACATTTAGATTTTTTGAGGTACAGCATGTGTTTGCGCAAGCGCTCGAGGACGGTCTGGAGGTGCCCCAAATGATCCTCAGCTGACTGACTGTAAATGAGGATGTCATCAAAAAAAACGAGAACGAATTTCCGTAGAAAATCTTGGAGCGCCTCATTCATAAGTGCTTGAAATGTGGATGGCGCATTGGAAAGTCCAAATGGCATTACTAGAAATTCGTAATGGCCATGATGGGTGCGAAATGCCGTTTTGGCAATGTCATCCTCGTGCATGCGCACCTGATGATATCCCGATCGAAGGTCCAGCTTGGTGAAGTACTTGGCGCCGTGAAGCTCGTCCAATAATTCCTCAACCACTGGGATAGGAAACTTGTCCTTGACGGTGTGGCTGTTGAGCTCGCGATAGTCCACACAAAAGCGCCATGTGCCATCCCCTTTTTTTACGAGCAACACTGGAGAAGAGAAAGGGGATCTACTGTGGCGAATGATGCCCTGTTCCAGCATTGTAGCGCATTGACGCTCAATCTCGTCTTTTTGTCGGTAAGGGTACCGGTATGGTCGCACAACCGCCGGATTGGTGCCCTCACGCAAACAAATGCGATGGTCACAAGCATGTGCCGGAGGAAGTCCCTGTGGTTCGTCAAAGATGTCAACGAAGGAGTTCAAGAGGGAAGTGAGGTCCCGATTGTGTTCCGATTGAATGGACAGAATATGTGGCTTCTTATTGCGTTGTAGTCCTTCCAAGGTTATTGCTGAACCCTCCTGGTCAAAGGACATAGTGAGTTTGCTGAAATTCCACTTGATGTCACCCAATTGTTGCAGCCACTGAACGCCTAGGATAACATCAAATCCTGCCAGAGGAATGACCATAAATGCAGTGGTGAAGTGATGCTCGTCGACTGAGAAGGCCAAAGTCGGTATGTCTCCCAAGCAAGGCAGCTGACATCCACTTGCCACTTTGACGTGTTGTGACGATGGTGTCCCCTGATGCAGAGCCAGACATAGGGCCGCGTGACTGCTGAGGAAGTTATGGGTACTGCCACTGTCCACCAGGCCTAGCAGACGGCGCCCTTGAAGGAACACTAGGACTTGCATAGTAGCATTGGACGTGGGTCCCTGAAGAGCAAGCAAAGAGACGGATGGTATGGCAGGATCGGTGGTCTCTTCTGCTACCCCAACGTCGCTAGGAATTTCTTCAGTGTTATCGGAATCTTCATTGGTGACTTCAATTGCAAAGAGCCGCTTGCATCGATGGCTTCTTGTATAGATCTCGTCGCACTGATAGCACAAGCCCTTGGCACGATGCTCAGCTAGTTGGTCGGCATTGAGGCGTAACTTGGTTGAGGAAGTCGTGTTAGATGCTGTGCCTGATGCAGCCGGGTTAAGTACACGCGGAAATCCAACCGAGGAAGTGTGGTGCGCCACGGGCTAATTTGCCGACGCTGGGGTCGTAGGGGCTATTGATGATGCCGACCCACGGCTGAAAGCCAGGCGACCACGTCCCTGTAATGCAAAGCCATGCATGGCATCAGCCATCCATAATTCCTTGCGTTCTTCTGCCTCGCGCGCAAAGCATATCGCTTCGGCTAGATCGCGGGGTCGCTCGCGGCGGACGTCGGTTGCTAAGGCCTTGGAAAGCCCGACTGTAAATGTTTCCACTTGGTCGGCTCGCGCCATGCGTGGTGCACGGGCCAGTAGATGTTGGAAGTCCCTGGCATAATCGTCGACGCGATTGCTTCCTTGCTTGAGATTAACCAGATCGCCCAAAGGACTGATGCCTGATTGGCGCGTGAACCGCTGCAAAAACGTGTCGAAGAAGTCTTCCCAAGAGATCCGTGGTTCTTCAAGCAACCAATTGTCCAGTACTTCTTGTGCCTCTCCTCGGAGATGCAACCCCACCAAGTCAACGTGTTCGCGTGGTGGAATCTGATGCAAGCGAAAAAATCATTCACATTATCGTAACCACAATAGGGGGTCTTCACGGCCGTCGTACGTCTGAAGCTCCAAGCGTGGTGGCCGTGGAGTCCAACGTCGCTGGTGCTGATGGTGCTCTGCGTCCTCTGGGAAGTCGTATTGTTCCTCCCAGGCACGAAGATGGCCCCCAGAATCCCAAGGTTGCCGTTCACGGCGTCCGCGCTCTGCCGCGCGAGGGCGGGCTGGGCGATCAGGCCCCTGAAATCCATAGCCTCCAGGATATGGCGCATGGCGAAGATCGTGGTGCTCCCGCTCCGGTTCCTGACGACTGCCTGCTTCCCCAAGCGTTCGGCCTGTCTGACCATTATTGCCCTGGTCTGAAAATCCTGCTCGGGACAAGGCTACTAGCGCATCGATGGAAGTCTTCAAGTCTCCCAAGGAAGTCTCCAGATGGCTCACACGTTCTTCCAACGTTGACTGAGTCATGGCCGGAGGATCGTCTGAATCTGATACCAATTTGTTGTGTGCCTGCGAGTAGAGACGCGTTCCCGGTCTCGAACCCGTACGCTGGATGGTGGACGACGATGCCGTGGTGGCTATCGTCGAAATCTCTAGCGAACGGAGCTACCGGCCCTGTTATCCGAAGGCACCACCAATCACAATTTGTGGCAAAAACTCACTGCCGATTTTCATTGATTCGTTCCATACTTATAGATGTCAAAGTCTGAAAGCTACACAAGGAAATCTAACTGCCAAGAGATAAGCTCTCGGAATCAGAAACTAAAACGGTATGTTAATATTAGGTAGGTAACCGACTAGGAATTGGCTTCCTCACGTGAGCCTTGGATTCTCGTGACAGCTTCCTGCGCCTGGAGATCATCTTGATGTGCTTCCTTGGCGCGGCCTTGTTTCTTGCGGCGAACGAAGACGTTGTCGAACCTCTGTAGACCCATAACATCAAGTATGTGCGGTGCCTTATCTGTCGTTGCTCTTACCTTTTTTCCGTGATGTGGTGATATTTTCTTGGTTTATAATGTCACTGCTAGATAAATTTCGCTGCTCACTGTACCCAATATTTTGTCTGACTTGAACAGCCTTGCACTCCTTTACCCATAGAATTTGTCAATAATGAGAAGTATTCTTTACCCGTAGAATGTATCAACAATGACAAATATGACGTGTTGAAAAGTGTTAGTGAATTTACACTCGATTAGTTAGGCTGTGGTATGGGCGTCGATCAGGAAAGCTGGTGGCAACTCTTAGAATCATGCTGAGGGGCAAATAGTTAAGTAATCGAAATATAGTATCGTGAAATTATGTTGAAGGGAAAATCAAAATTAAACCCACTGAAATATTGCCGAGTTCATGGAATTTAAACAACTAGCCAATTTTGATTTGTTTTCGTATTGTTGTTTTGCATATATAATTTGTTTAACTGAAAACATGTGCAAAATTATGCTTCAAGGCTTAATCAGCATGTCTACATGGAGTCATGCACTGACAACTTGACAGAAGTTCTTGTTTGGTCCAAAACTGATCAGTCAAGAATTATATTGCCCATTTTAAAACTTGAGGAACCGAAATTAGCCTATATGGAAAGTTAAGACATTCAGTTCGCCTTTTTCTGCAACTACTTGATTTAATTGAGTGAAGTTTGTTTTTGGTTACATCTGGGGGTATGGTCAGGCTAGATAGAGGTAGGTTCATGTTTTGGTTTTTCATTCTTGTTGAGATCCATTCGGTTGTACAGATATAGGGAAACTTGAGAGATTCATTTCGCCTTTTTCTGCAACTACTTTATTTAATTGAGTGAAGTTTGGTTTTGGTTACATCGGGGGTATGGTCAGGCTAGATAGAGGTAGGTTCATGTTTTGGTTTTCATTCTTGTTGAGATCCATTGAGTTGTACAGATTGACAGTGAGTGAAGTTTAACGGTGTATGGCAATTGATCAGAACAGCTAGATCATTCGTTGTCTGTTCAAATGGTTTGCTTTCATGTAATTTTCAGTCATGGCATGGTCTACTTAGATAGCATATCATCATATAAAACTAACCTTCATTGCCAGAAAATTATCAGGTTATGCATCTTAATTTATCAAATTATTATATTGTGCCTTGGTACTCAATAGATTTGCTTGAAAAATGTTTTGGCATAGGGTGTTGACGTGTTGTTGAATCAGATTGCTCAAGTAATCGTCAGTAAGCGCCGAATTTTCTTCTACTGTAAAAGGAAATAACCACGTGGAGAATTGGTGGCCGAGGAGATGGCATTCTGAGCCAAAAGATCAAGATACCCGGTTTTAGTGCCTCCGTACCATATATTGGTAAGTTAGAAATTAGGAATAGTAAATACCATTGTAATCGATGTTTCATAGCAATTTACTCTCTTTAGCTTTCTAGTGAGGTTGGCCATGGCCCTTTGTCTTATGGTGAGTGAAGTATAGTGTACTACTACACAACCACATATATGTAAGCTACTCAACAATTTAGCGAGTTATATTTTTCCCCCTCTTGAAGCCTCGTTACTCTTCTGGTACCATATGGGCCAACATAATCCAGAGTCTCAGGCCATCACCTACTTCGGTTTAGCCATTTGAAATGTAAAGAAGACACTTTCGATAACCCGTAAAGATGCCTATGTATAATACATGGCTTATATTTGTATGTGTTGCTAGGCCGATGAAGTGTGAGGGGACTGATAAGTGTCATGCTTTGATCTCTTTTATGTATTTGTGAAGGTAAGATACTAAATAGGCCTGCAATTATTTGATTGGATTATTGCACAAATAGGTTTGATAGTCAGCTAACTGATATTTTCAGTGCGAGTAGATGTCCAACTCATAAGTATTTTTTCGCTAACATCACTTTTTGTCGGTATTCCAGGATCTTAGCGTATATAAAGAGTTACTTTGTAGGTATGTAGCTTAAAATAATTGGGTCACAAAAAATGCTCCATCAAAATACGTTGATATTTTTCCCGTGTTACAGTGTTTCCTTTCTCTTAAATATGTACAGCAATCCATAAAAAAAATATAACAATCCATAAAAAAAAATTCGGCACAGCGTAGCATGATCCTAACTATTCTAAGAGTATGTACAATGGGTTGACATCAATTGTCTATAAAAGATGCCACATAAAATTTTTGATGAGGTGGAAGAGAGAGGAGGAGAGAGAGAGAGAGAGAGAGAGAGAGAGAGAGAGTAATTGTCCTTTCGTGAATAGACGGTCTTAAAGACGGTTTTACTGTTTGTATTATTGTATAAACAGTCTATTAGTTATATGAGAGGTTATTATAGATAACTATATAGACAACTTATTGTATAAGTTGTCTTTTAAGTTTTCTATAGATGACATGGAAGTGTAATATAGACATCAATTGTCTATACCATTGTACATGCTCTAACTGGTGAAGGAATGCCGGCCTTCACAGCGCGTCTCCGTGCACTCGGACATGGTTTTCACCCACTGGGCAGCCATACTCCCTGTTGCTCGCCTTGCGTGCCCTCTTGCGTGTCTGCCCCGGCCTTCCTGGTGCCTAGCCGGTTGGTCCCTTGGCGGTTGTGTTCCTAATGTTTCTTTGCCCGTCGTTAGTTTACATTGCTATTGTGCCTCCCGTGCTTAGGGTTGGGCATTCGGTTAATCTGATTCGATTTGAAAATAAATTGGTTTTTGAAAACGGGCAACCAAATTTTCCTGACCAAAGTAGAAAAGTTGAACCGAATTAACCACAAAAATTTGGATAATTTTTTTCCCAGTTTTTTTGTTACTTGAGAAAATAATACCAGCTGATCATACTTTGATTAATTCTAAGTTGGTGTAACGCCGCTGCCGCTGGATTCCCCCACTGCATCCACCTCCATCAGCCACCTCCGCCGCAAGGCTATGGTCCGTGCCAGTGGCGGACCCAGAAAGAAATTATAGGTGGGGCAAGTTTAAAGTAGTAATAAAACGTTAAAAAGAATGCAATGTACTGTAACAACAATAGTATTATTAAAGAAGCATAAATATAACGTTCAACTAATACGATCAAAGAAGAATTAGCAAATAGGCAACATACCACTCAGTTAACAATTGGTGAGGGACGAGGCAATTGTATTCTCCTAGTTTTGAGGCGCTGAAATCGTCGGATGATGCCTTCATCATTAAGTGATTTGAAGATCTCTCTCTCCGTATAGCAAACCATTAAATCATTCATCCAATTGTTGGCAATCTTATTGCGTTTTTTGCTTGGTGCAACGTTCCAGCTTTCAAATTTGTTGAGCTTATGCATATGCAGTATATACAAAATACCTGGACCTAATAAATTGTAGGTGGGGCAGCAGCCCAAGCTGCCCCACTGGTGGGTCCGCCCCTGGTCCGTGCAGTGGCAGTGCTTCTTCAATGGCTCTAGCACCACCCCACCCCAGCACCAGAGCCCATCTGCCTCCTCGCCACTCTCAAGCGCGCCCTCATCTGTCGCTTCGAGCACTGCCTCCACCTCCTATGCTCCCCCTTCCCCTCCATCTCCCTCGTCTTCGATCGCCTCCAGATGACATCGAGCCTCTCTCCTCCTCCAGGCTCCGCTCCCTTCCCACTGCCATGCGCTGCGGTTTGGTCCTCGTTGACCGTCGTCTTTGGATCTCCAATAATGACAAGAGGGCCCAGGGCTGTGGTAGAGTGTAGGATCAAGGATAGCCGACTAGAGGTGGTGAATAGGAGGTTTTAAAATTCTTTGGCTATAATTGCAATAATTGAGCAAGCAAAGACTAGAATTGTGAATTAAAACAACTAAGGTCTAAAACGTCTAGGTTTTACTAAGTGCACCAACAAACTAGGTCTATGCAAATTTCACAATCCTAGAAAGATGATAAATTACTAAGTACACTAGAAATGTAAATTTGCATAATTGAATATAAGAAAGCAAACCACAAGAGAGATAATACAAGATTTATCTTGTGATCTCGGAGACTTGCCGATCTCCCCTAATCCACATTGAGGAAGCCTTAACGAATCAAGTTGGCTCTTTGCGCAATTGAGCCTCCCTCGATTACTAATGATAGCTCTTTCCTACTTTGGGTAGGTGTGATCCAACCTTCACACAAACATCGGGTCTCTTAACAATCCTCTTTGAAGAGATCACCGATTCTACATCTCCAAGCTGTCTAGAAGATGGCAACCTCCAAGAGAATAGACCTTGACGATTGCTTGAAGATGATCAAGTGCTTTTGACGGCTTAAACTGAATGCTTGCACTTGAATGCACTCAACCACTCACAAATATGCAATTCAATGCTCTAGAGTGATGAGAGGATTGCAAGGGTTCAATGGATGATCAATAATGTCTTTAACCTTGCCTATGGTGCAGAAAAGAGGTATTTATAGTCTCCACTAACAAAACTAGCCGTTGGGGAGCAAAATCCCCCTGATTCTACCAAATTTGGCACTACCGGCCTCTATGGCCCGGTAGTGCTAGCCTGAGATCCAACGATTAGTTTAGTGCTTTTAATGCATCGAAAACTAGCTGTTGGAACAGAGGTCCGGTACTGGATGCACCGAAAACTAGCTGTTGGAACAGAGGTCCGGTACTGGTGCTACTACCCACTAGGGCCGGTAGTACCGCGCTTTGATTTTTTTAGAAAACATGCACAAGTACTTGTATTGGAAAACAACTACCACCAACCTTGGGTCAGTACTGTCGCTCTTGCGGCAGTACTGGTCACAAGGTTCGGTAATGCTGGCCAAAAGATAGGCACAAGAATAGCACCACTGGAAAACAACTACCACCATTGAGGGGCGGTAGTGCCGGTTGAGCGGCAGTACAGCTCCTCAGGCCCGGTAGTGCCGACCGAGCAGACACGGGAAAAATACCCTTACTGGAAGATGTCTACTGCCATGTGAGGAGCGGTACTGTCGGCTGAGTGGCAGTACCGCTCCTTAGGCCTGGTAGTGCTGACTTTACTATCCAATAAGCAAGTTAAACATGATTTTTCAATGAATGATCATGTCTAAGTGCGAGCACAATTTGAGCCATGATTCTTATGCATTTTCGAGCCACTAGTCAATGGTCACTCTTAATAGTATGGCACATATCCTAGCAATCCGATGTTTCTACCAAACACTAAGATTGGGAAAAGATATGAAAAGATCCTTAATCTCTTCTATACATTGGCCTTTCGTTTGAGTTATCTTTCATTATGTAGCTCATAGATTTCGCCCTTTTCTTGTGCGATGACTAGGGCTGGAAAAAAAGCTCGTTGAGCTGGCTCGGTGGCTCGTTTCAAAATTGCTCTGATTACATTTATTTTTCTTTTAAAATAAAAATTAGTTGATTTGGAACCAGAGTCAACTTCGGCTCGGCTCGTTAGGCTCGGCTCGTTAAGCTCGGTTCGAAGTTGGGTCTCAAACAATACAGAAGACTATAATAAATAAGAATAAATCAGTGTCGAAGAAAGCTCGAAAAAAAGTTCAACTGGCTCGTTATCCACCCCTAGCGATGACGAGGACCAACCTATTCTCATGTACTCAAAATAAATTGTTAATTCTTTAACCTTAATTGTCATTAATTACCAAAACCAAATTAAATTAGGGGCCTAGATGCTTCTTAAGGTCATGCCCGTCGACCTTGCCGCACCAAGATCGGCAAAAGATATGAAAAGGTCCTTAATCTCTTCTATACCTTGGCCTTTAGTTTGAGTTTTCTTTTGTAATGTAGCTAATAGATTTCACCCTTTTCTTGTGCGATGATGAGGACCAACCTATTCTCATGTACTCAAAATAAATTGTTAATTCTTTAACCTCAATTGCCATTAATTACTAAAACCAAATTAAATTAGTGGCCTAGATGCTTCTTTGGGTCATGTCCTTTGACGTTGCCGACCTGGAGTGTTCGAAGTCCATGAGGGAGGCATCGCGCTGTGTGGAGCTATGGGTGGAGGCCGGGATGTGCCACTCCATGCAGGTGGGCCACACGGCGATGGCGCCACACGGCGATGGCGCCACACGGCGATGGCGCGGGAGGGAACGGTGGAGAACGTGGTGGCTGTCGTAGAGGTGGCCGCGGCGTGCATGCCGAGGAAATGGAGGGATAGCGAATGGGGAATGAGGAAGTGGAGGAACATGCGTGCCGAGAAAGTGGAGGGATGGAAAATGGGGAATGAAGAATGGGCAATCGGCTTCGGAATGAAACAACCGACAGAAAACCATACTCGAATAATGTCAAAAAACTAAAACTTAAACTGGTTCGGTTCGGTTTTTCAATTTCGGTTAAAAAAAATGCCCATCCCTACCATGCTCGCCTAAAGATTATATATGATCTTTGTGATGATTATCTACTATCGACATTTGGTAAGCTAATCCACAACTATAATTTATCCGGACAAACGGACATAAATAAACAGTGGAGATTAATTAGTCTCGGGGCTCTATCTGCTTACGGCAAGATTGATCCGCAAGCTTACAATATACTCCATTCAGTCACAGTTGCATATTGTTTTGAGATACATGCAATCAAATTTTCAAAAAAAAAAATTATATCGATATCTTTTAAAATACATGAATTGGACATATGAAAATCATACAAATAAATTTGTCTATAAAAGTATTATCATAATATTATAATTTTATTGGGTGTTATAACTATATTACAATAGAAATTAGTGGTAGAAGTAACGTTTTAGGAACTAGTCAATGCACAAAATGACACATATTTGTGATTGGGGGTTTGTGTGGGGGGGGGGGGGTAATTTATTAGTCATGTTGCCATCATGATCGTCCTCAAATTAGGTCTCATTTGTTTGGACTTTTTCTCCGGTTTAAAAGCCAAATCCTAAACAAATGTGTGACTTTTTAACTAGATTTTTTTCAAAAGTAATTGTCGACGGAACATTCATCTGCAAATCGGATACTAAGAAAAATGTAAGTAGGAAATGATCTTTATTTCTTAGCTTGCTACAGTAGAATAAATATTTATAGAGAGAGATCAAAATCTAGGCTAAGTATGCTGATCTCTCATTTGATCTATCTGTGTTTGTCTTATCTCTATATCTCTCTAATGGCACGCAAGCTGTAGGAAATTATAACCGTCAAGCGGCGAAAGTTTCTGTCTAACTGACACCTCTTCACCTCCCTCCAACTATCGTATTCCACTGTGAACCGTTGTGTTTTCTGATCTCGTACGATGCTTTTAGTTGTTGATAACTGCCTCCACATAGGCTAAGAAACTACCGTATGTAGATAACTCCTTGTTTTGACTTACATAGGCTAAGAAACTACCGTATGTAGATAACTCCTTGTTTTGACTTCTTCTATAATGTCTTAGGAAGAGCATAGGGATTTTTGGTGTATAGGAGCACTCAGCTTATGAGAGGTCTAGGACCAATGATCTAAAAGAGATCTGAAACTTTAGTGTGGTCGTGACCTAAAGAGGTCACACCAATAGAGGTTGGAGTAGTCGTGACATAAGATGATCTCGACCTATCATGCTCTTGAGTGATTGTTAGATTCTTGAGTGGTCATCACACCCTTGAGTGATTGTTAAGCCTTTGAGTGGTTGTCATAGCCAGAAGTGATCATAGCCCAAGGGAGGTCATAGGCTAGAGAGGTCGTGGCTTGAAGAGTGGTTGTGGCCTAAGAAGGTCAAAACCATTATCGATCAAGAATGTCAAAACCATGGGAGATCTTAGCCTAGAGAGATCATGACTTGAAGAGTGATTGTGGCCTGAGGAGGTCACAGCCAGGGCATAGCCTAAATGATCCAATATGAAACCCATATATATTTAACTAGTCACATTTACTAAGTCACGTTTCCAAGAGACTGTAATAAAGCACATGGCTAGTATTCTACTTGTTTTCTTTCTCTTCCCTTAGTTTCAATTCGAATTCTCCCCCAAAGACCTTGGTTTGGTTTTGGTCACCGTTATTTATTTCCCAAGTTACCATCAACCTTCGTGGACTACTCCCACCGTTCCGCAATATAAGTATTTATTTTTTAAAAGCGTTATCTCACAGTATAAGTCTATCGTAGAAATCAAATGCATTGTTATTGCAATATTTCCATCATATATCCATCTTTTAATGTTGAAAAAGGGTAGCGTGCTATTTAATAGGAGTATACTTGCCAATAACATTAACTTTTTTTTTTAAATTTAGTATTTCTTTGATCTGTACGTACGGTGACTTAATAGGCTTATATTACACTACAAAGAGAGAAACTGTTGGAGATCAAAATAATACTCCACCAATAATCCAGGTCCATTGGCAAGTCCTAGGTCCTATTTTTAGGATTATGCCCGTACACCACGGGCGATAGTACCAGAATATACTACCATTTGTCAAAACTAAGGCCTCGTTCGATAGAGCTCTGGCTTTCAGATCCTCGTCTAGAGGAGCCGGAGCTCTACCGAGTGTCTTTAGCTTTTCCATACAAAAAGCAGAATCACCTTATAGTGATTCTCGTTTTTTCACTGGGAACAAAAATCAGCCGAAAGGTTGCTCCCGCAGAGAATCCCCTCCCCACTCACGCTCGACCTCATCGAGGCGAGCGCCGACTCCCCCTCCCCACTCGGCCCCCGACTTTGTCGAGGCCAGCGTCGACTCCCTCCCCACTAGGCCCCCGAGCCTGTTGCCTGAAGCCTGACGCCGCCGTCCTCGTCGCATCGTCAACGCCGCCTGGAGCCGCCTCGACCCCGAGCACCACCTGGAGCCCCGTTGCTTGGGCGCTATCTCTGACTCCTCCTCACTCAGCCCCTGACCTCGTCGCCTGGAGCCCAATGTCACCCAGAGCCGCCTCGAATCCAAGCACACCTGGAGCCCCATCGCGCCGCCTGGAGAGCCACCTGGAGCCCTACTGTGCCCGCCTCGAGCGCCGCCGTCCCTGGCTGGAACCACCGCCGAGGTATTGCTCTCTCTTCCCTCTCTAGAATCTCTTGGCTAGCCGAACAGTACCACAAACTGCTTCTGATTCTTCAAAAGATCAAAATCAAGAGGAGTTAGAGCAGAATTATGAAGAAACAGAAACTAAAACCATACCGAACGGGCCTAAAAGGGCTCTTGGCACTACAGGAATCTATATTGTTTTCGTCGGCCCATATAATTTTCGTCGGTCCAGAAAGGCTGATGTAAATAATCGATTAATTTCGTCGGTTCACTCTAACCGACGAAATTAAAAGTATTTTCGTCGGTGTATTTCCGTGGGCCGACGAAAATCATGGTGTCCCGGGGTTGGAATTTTTTTTAGACTATGTTCGTCGGTCCAGACCGACGAAAATGGAACACGTGGCGGAGGCGAGATAGTTTCGTCGGCCCAGGCTGACAGAAATAAGACACGGGTAGTACAGTTTTATTTGCGTCGGTCCCAGCCGATGGAAATAGTACTAGGGCCGATGAAAATAGTGCCATCACCCAAAAAGGCCCAGCTGCAGCTGGAGGCATTTTTCACCCGATCATCCAAAAACCTAGCGTGCAGCCACCAGTTCATGCGCCGCCACCAGCTTGTGCGCTGCCGTCCGCGATCCGCACCGCACTAGGTCGTGTGCCACCGTGCCCCGCCGTCCTCGATCCGCGCCGCCACGCCGTCCGCGATCCGCACCGCACTAGGTCGTGTGCCACCGTGCCCTGCCGTCCTCGATCCGCGCCGCCGCGCCGTCCACGATCCGCACTGCCCCGCCATCCCCGATCCACGGCGCCGCACCATCCGCTGAGCCCGCGCCTTGCCGCCATCGGGATTGGTCTCGGTTGACCCTACCTCCATCAAGTCCGCCGCTGTCTTTAGGTTTGGCCACTATCATCGATCTGTACTCTTCATCTCCTGCTAATTTATGCACTGTCATTAGCATCGCTGCTCATCCTATTTTTTGATGGATTTTTTTGACCGATTGCGTACAAAACTAGAGAACTCCTGCAGTAAAACCATCGCGTATTTCTTCTGCGAGGGTTGCCCACATGTTAAGATTCACGTTAAATTTTTTTCTTGATCTAGCTGCAACTGAACTATGAAGGAATGAAAATAGCTACGAACATTGCTAATGCGAAATTGTGAATTGGTACTTGGATGCGTTTACGTTGTTCCTTTGGATTTGAGATTGTCGGTTCAGTTAATTTTGGGTTCCTGAAGAGATGCAGAAGAGAACATTTTCAGGAAATCCAAAATGGTCACAGTTCGTTATACTGTAGTTAATTGCTGATCGTGTTTCAGACTTGTTTGCTGAAAAGTTTCATTGCTCTCTTCCATTTCATAGCATAAATGTTCATTATACTGTAGCAATCTTTTTAGTTTGAGTCAGTAGCATAAATGTTAAGATCAGCCATTTTTGTGCATATGTCCGAATGGCCTCCATCTGCTTGCTTTTGTGGTTTAATTGCTCGAAAGGAGAGCCCAAATTTAAATGAATGCTTCGCTTCTTATGTGAACTGACAAAGGCTTGTTTTGTTACTAACGGAGTACGTAGTACATGCATGTGCTCTCACTTATCATGTACTGCCAGCATTCAATGATCAAATTAATTTTCTTTTTTAAAAAAATAAATAATAGGAGAGTAGATTCAGTGATCAAACAACTAAGTCAGTTGGACTGACTTGTTAACTGATTTGTAACCATGCTCATTCAAAGTTATAGCTTTATCATCGTGTTCAATTTGTCAGAAAAAGAACCAAGTAAAACTCATCTGGATGTGCATAAAGTATGTCCAAGAAGGATCAAATTCTCCTGTGTTTAGTATTGGTGACAATCAATTATAGTTTGGTATTGTTGACTAATGTGGAATATCCTCTAGTGGTTATCTAGTTGAAACTTGATGGTGTTATCATGTTGTATGGTTTTAAAGACTACACAATATCATCTCAAATACTATACTTTAAATTGTGAATTGTGTTAGTCCTGAATTGTCCACGTTTTTGGACAGCCTAAAAATGGGAGATGATCGTGCGTGGATGTATAGTAGTTAGAGAAGTAATGGGATGCCCACGAAAGAGTGGATGGTGAATACACAAAATTTCGTGGATCTTGTGTACTCGTCATCTCCAGGTGGCGGTTTGGCAAAATGTCCATGGTCTAGGTGTCGGAATTATGTTCGGCATGTCAAGTCTAATATGGAGCGTCACCTCTGCAAATATGGTTTTATGCCGGATTATCAGACATGTTATGAGCATGGTGAGGCCCCGCAAGGACATATGTCCAATCCGGTCGATGCTTTCGATGACCCAGAGGATCGGATGGATGAAATGATGGGTGATTTTGTTCAGTAGTTTGAGGATCAACCCGGGCCGGAGGTTAAGGAATTCTTTAGCCTTCTTTCAACTTCGGAAGAACCTTTGCATGAGTACACGAGTGTTACGCAACTTGCTGTCGTGACATGACTAATGGCTATCAGATCAAAGTACAATTTCTTTATAGGTTGTTACAATGATCTGATCAATTTGATATATGAAATTCTACCAAAGCCTCATAAGATGCCCAAGGACTTCTATAACTCCAAAAAACTTCTGTCCGGCCTTGGAATGCCTTACCAGAAGATTGATGTGTGCATCAATAATTGTATGTTGTTCTGGAAAGAAAATGCAAGTGCAAATCACTGTATATCTTGCAAGAAATCTAGATATGTTGAGGGAGTGAACGAAGAGGGAATTGTGCTGCCAACAAGAGTACCAATCAAGGTGTTAAGATACCTGCCTCTCACACCAAGGCTCCAACGGTCGTACTTATCAAAGTCGACTGCTCAGCATATGAGGTGGCATATGGAAGGCATACGTGTCAACAAGGGTTCTATGGGTCATCCATCGGATGGAGAGGCGTGGAAGGCATTAGATAGATATGACCCAGATTTCGCCAAAGAACCTCGGAACGTGCGGATCGGGTTGGCCACTAACGGTTTCACACCTTTCAACACAAGTGCTGCCTCATACTCTTGCTGGCCTGTCTTTGCAATTCCATACAATCTTCCTCCCACGCTATGCATGAAGGATGAGTTTGTATTTCTAACCCTTGTCATACCAGGGCCTGATCATCCTGGAAAGCACTTAGATATGTTCATGCAGCCTTTGGTTGATGAGCTAAAGTAGTTGTGGAATGGAGTGAGGACATATGACAATAGTTGAAAAGAGTATTTTACCATGCGTGCCGCATATCTTTGGTCCATACATGATTTTCCTGCATACGGCATGTTCTCGAGATGGAGCACACACGGTCGGTTATGTTATCCAATATGCATGGATGATAGTGATGCATTTCGTTTGAAAAATGGTGGCAAGTTCTACTTCTTTGATTGCCATAGGCGTTTCACGCCTCGTGATCACCCATGTAGAATGCAGAGAAATGCATTTCGTAAAGACACAATCATTACGAAGGGTCCACCGAAGCGTCATACCGGCCATGAGATCGTTGCTTGGCATAATCAGCTAGTCCGAAGATATGATGGGTTTGAAGGGGTTAAAGAAACACACAATTGGACTTACATATCTTCCATTTGGAATCTTCCATATGCTAAATCTCTAATTCTCTTGCATAATATTGATGTTATGCACCAAGAACGAAATGTTGCGGAGAGCATCGTCAGCATTT
This sequence comes from Rhipidocladum racemiflorum, assembly GCA_036346355.1. Lineage (NCBI taxonomy): Eukaryota > Viridiplantae > Streptophyta > Magnoliopsida > Poales > Poaceae > Rhipidocladum > Rhipidocladum racemiflorum. Next base: position 64,985,662 of record CM070572.1, read on the forward strand.
GTTTTGACTTCAAAGATAAGACAAAAGACAATATAAAGGCACGTAAAGATATGGTCGAGATATGTGATCGCCCAACCCTAGAGGTGAGAGAAGATAAAGAAGGACGTAGAGGGAAACCACGAGCTCCATATTGCCTTAAACCGGCAGAAAAGAAAGAGATACTTGTGTGGTTGAAGAATATCAAATTTCCTGATGGTATGCATCAAACCTGAGGCGTGCGGTGAGCATTGTAACTGGAAAGTTAAATGGCTTGAAGAGTCATGATTACCATATTATGATAGAAAGGCTACTCCCTATAATGTTCCGTGGTTACTTTAAAGACGAAGTTTGGACAATATTAGCAGAACTTAGTTTTTTCTATAGGCAATTATGTGCTAAGGAAATATCCACTACAATGATGAGAAAATTGAAGAAGGATATCACGGTGCTTGTATGCAAGATGTAGAAGGTATTCCCACCAGGCTTTATGAATGCAATGCAACATCTGTTAGTTCATTTGCCATATGAAGCGAAGGTTGGAGGTCTTGTGCTATACCTATGGATGTACCCAATAGAACGAAATCTTAAACAAATTCGGGCAACCGTTCGTAACAAGGCCCGAGTTGAAGGATGTATCCCAGAAGCATTTTATCTCAAGGAGATATAATACTACACATGCACATATTTTGCTGATGAACACAACATCAATATTCATATACCACGATATCACACCTCTCAAGACATTCCTGCAAATAATCTGAAAATATTCCAGTGGAAAGGTAAGGTTGTTGGTGGAAGTTCGAATCACGCTCTACCTTCGGAGGAATGGAATGCCACGTTGTTGTATATGTATGCGAACATCAAGGAAATGGACAAGTATTTCGAGTAAGTATTAACATTTCGTTTGACTACTTTCTTTCTTGACCAATATTCTAACTTCAATAAATTTTCGATAGGTTGTTTGATCAACAATATTGGAGATCAATCCAACAACCTACCCCTAAACAACTAGACAAATTACGACGTGAAGGTTTACGAGGAGGCCCTAATTTTATCACGTGGTTTCAACAACATGTAAATTTCTTTTCAACACATTAAAATAATTCATTAAGTTAAATATATGGTTGAACGAACGCTCTACCTCTTGCAGTGTATGAGTGACAACACCGTTCATGAAGACCTAGCACAGCTATCCCACGGAAGCATTGCAGCGAAGAGCTTTGGACGCTACGATGTAAATGGATTTCGCTTTCGCTCTGCAAAATTTGAAGCAACAGATCCGCAATTAGCAACAACAAATAGTGGAGTTGTCACTAAAGTCTATGATGTGAATGGACGCGAAACTGAGTACTATGGTGTGATTCAAAACATAGTAGAATTCAAGTTCGGGGGAGCTAAAGACCTGAGAGTAGTCTTTTTTTATTGTGACTGGTTTAGTATAGTACCAGGGGTAGGGATAAAGCGTAACAACAAAATTGGTCTGGTCGAAGTTAATCATCAATCACGTCTCACTGGCTATGATCCATTTGTGCTCTCTCACCAAGTTGAACAGGTGTATTATTTGTCCTATCCATGTACTTTGGAAAACTTGTCATCTTGGTGGGTTGTTCAAAAGGTTAATCCCCCTAGTCGTTTGCCCACTCCTAGAGGCGATGACTATGTTGAAACTGATGTTGACAACACGGTTCATGAAGCATATCAAGCAGATGGTTTGCCAAGCTCCTTTCAGGTTGATACTGGGTTGGGAATTGACAAAATAGTTGGCGATACAACAGATGTTATTGTTGAAAATATTCGAAGCAAGAAACGCTCTCGTCATGGCTCAAATGGCTTGCAAAACCGTCATAGATCCATGCCTCGTCGTGGTAGTGCACAAAATATTTCCATTGAACCTCCTCAGGACGAGGACTTCTAATAAGTATGCCTACATATTGTGTTATATATCCTTCATTTATTATTTAAATTTCAAAATATTTCTATTATTTTAATTTCAAAATATTTCATTTTCTTTTGCTAATAATATCTTGATATATTTTTCATGCAGGATGAGGTCGTTTACTCACATCGGCAGTAAGTTCCTCTCAAAAGGAAAGAAGAAAGATGACTCTTCATCTTCGAAGGGCCAAGGTTCAGCAGGAGGTTCTATCTTCAGAGGCTGTAGCTCTCAGCAGAGCCGGAGAAGTGCGCTTGAGAGATGCTTTGAGGAGGCTCAAAACGAGGTTGCTCCACTAGTAGAGGCTCGAACAGAGGAGGCAAGGAATGATGGGAACGGAGCTGGCCAGGAGACAGGAGATGGTGGGCATGGAGCTGGATAGGAGATAGCGGATGATGGCGATGGAGCTGGACAAGAGACAGGGGATGGTGGGCATGGAGCTGGACAGGAGACGGAGGATGATGGGGATGGAGCTGGCCAAGAGACAGGGGATGATGGGGATGGGGAAGATGAAGGGGATGGAGAAGATGCTGCACCTGTGTTTAAGCGGCAGAGTGGCCTTGCTGCCACGATCCGCTGAGATCCAGCCCCACGTCGCACAGATTCGTCCCTCCCCCCACACATCACCCCCCAAACCAACCGACCCCCTACGTCTTAGGTTCGAAACCCCGCTGCCCTCGAGATCCCTATCGAAGCCCCGCTGCCCTCTTACGTGTGCCCGGGTAGCTTCAACATGTAGACTTAGGCCCAAGGAGCGTGCAAGCCGCCAAGTCCATGGAAGTACAAAGGAGCGTGCAAGCCGCCAAGGCCATGTACTTGGTACACTCATGGAGCATACTTGTAAGACATGGCCAATGCGACCAAGGGCAAGCAAGTTACCCAAGGACCTTACGCGCCACAAAGTGCCCAAGGAGCCTCGCTACCGCCCGAGGCCATGTACACTCGGGGAGAACCTTCGTAAGACATTTGCCCAAGCGGCCGAGGAGAAGAAAGTACCCAAGCACTGTGCGTGCACCCCGAGGCCAAGTACACTTGGAGCATGCTCAGGCTACCAAGGGTAGGTACCAAAGGAGCATGCTCGCACCGCAAGGCCAAGTTCCCAATTAAGGGGACCAAGCACCTAGCGATCTCGCAGACTGTTTGTGCTCGCAAGGCCAAGTTCCCAAGGAGACCAAGCAGTTAGCTGTCTCACAGACGGTTTGTACTGTCCACAGACATGAATGTAAACATCACGGAAAAAGCCAGCGTGGCCCTTGAATAGCTAGCACGGCAGCAAGTAAACACTACCGTGCGTCGGTTTGCTCTGCGACAGGACATTTTCGTAAGGCAAGATGGGCCGTCGTGGAACCCGATGCGTCGTACCGTACCATCGGTACGTGAGACAACGGATGCCCAAAATGGCCATTGCGCACAGCTAAAAAGAGTGGAAACGGTGGGTATCGGTGGGAAACATTTGCCGTGGTACGGAATACCGATGTGGATGGTCTGTTTAAGCTGCCACGGTGGGAAATGGTGGCCGTGTTGCCGTTTGCCGACGCCGACGGTCGGTGTCGAAAACCCCCGTGCGCTGAAAAGACCGCAAATCATTGTGCGAATGGCCCAAAAAAAGAGTGGGCCTATCCGGTACCAATCATCCCCCGGGGTCCTGGGGCCAGGTATGGCCCTTGGGTATAGTAGGTTCGTGCCGTATCGGCCCAGGCTCAACCCATTTACACTATTACGACTAAAGGAAAGGAGACGAGACACACATTGCTCAATCTCTTTCAGTTCTCTCTTACCCGTTGCTCCCTCTCTCTCGACCATCCCTCTAAATCTCTCTCTTGCTTGTTGCCTCGCTCTCTCTCGCTCATTGGTCAATGAGAGAACGAGAGATGGTCATCTGTAGAAAGCCCAACAGTGGTTTTTCTCTCAAAAAAAATTATCACTCAAAACCTCGACAATATTAGAAATCTAGTGAAATAAAACCATTGTAGATAAGTGACATAATATAGTCATCAACAATAATGAAATTGTGACAGTAGATCTGTACCCGTGCTTCCGTCGTGCTGCCTGTGCCTTCGCCGTGCCGTGCCGGCACGGGCCCGGTTCAAACAGTCATGCCGTGTCGTGCCGCCCGTCGTGCCCTAATCTCAGGCCCAGCACGGCCATCCCCATGCCGTGCCGAGTTTTGAACTGGGCTGGACCACTGTGCTTCGAGCTGGCCTAAAAAGGCCCAACCCAAGTGCCCACCTCTATGTAACACCCGGCATCTAGTATGCCCCAGATGTCACCAATCATAGAGGAAACAACAACTAAATACCACAATTAAAGTCAAATTACAGCAAGGGCGTAAATGCTAAAACTGAAAATTTCGGCAGCATCTCCTTTGTTTTTCCATGGTTTGAAGCAACAACAATATTATCACAAGATATAACATAATAAAAGACATTTAAAACATCAATAACAGGTGACATGGCAACAATTTAAGTCCAAATAATACATTCAACCACTTCATGAGCTAAACGAATCAAATAATAAGGCCAAGCACACAAATAAGGCATACTCCAAGTTTTCAGTGCATTAACTTATTATCACAACTACGAATGGCAATATTGTAGATGTCTAAATGAGTGAAACTTCGTGAAGATGTGCCACTAGGCCCCTTTCCCGCATGCCGGTTTCATGGTACCTAAAAACATCATAAAACACAAGCGTGAGTTCATCACTCAGCAAGTATATTGCAATGGAATAAGGAAACAGTTTCAATACCATGATCTCTACAACTTATATTCAACAACATACTCATTTCATATTCACATTGTATACATCTCATTGACATCATCATATATGCAATGCAATGCACATGTCTCCTCGAAGCACATACCGGTATTGCCGAGTGCACACCCGTCGGTGTGCACCCTCTTTTCCCCTTCCATCCCGTAGATGGAGTGTGCCTACTCTTACTGACCCGCTCCCGTACAACCACATGTAAGGGACTGCGAGGTAGGACTTCTGTGTTCACTACGTGTGAACACAGAGGCCCGCATCAGAATGGGACGCCTCTTCTTTTTATGAATGCAATGATGCAAATTCCATGATAATGTACCACATCCAATCATTAATAGCATTTGCATAATCTCATTCATAGCATTAATCCATTCATCAAACAATTACTCATATGGCAAAACAAAATCTCACTCCTACCATGCTAGTATAACCTGTCAATCACAATACCATAAAACAACCAATCACAATCCATCACAACACACTTGCCTTCACCCTCGTGAGACGTCGTGGTGAGACGACGACGGCACTCCCGGGGTCACACCACCTGCACAAAGGTTCAATACACTCAACCACATGCACACAAGACCACACAAGAACACTTAGTTATACCGACTTCGCGATCTACTCCCAATACCCAAAAAATAGAGAATCTGTCCAACAGGATAGCAGCCTTCGGAAGACCATAACTAGGGCTTAACGACTCCAAATCAGACAAACGAGTACATTTTCTCGAAGCTTAGGAAATTTCCTAGTTTTTTCTAAGTATTCGCGAAGACTGAATCGGCCTCTAAAATTGTCTAATCTATAGATCAACACAATCTGTCCCAATCACGTCACAGTTTTGACAACATTCGGTAAAATAGCCATAACTTTTAAACGGCTAGACGGAATTAAGCGTTCTTGGTCTTCATTGAAAGTTTTTTCGATTATATACAACTTTCTCAACAGGCGGCTGACCAAATTCTGAATCTAAAAACCCTAAAACCGCGACCTAAGTCGACTATCCGGAATTGGCTGAGGCTACTGCGCGAAATAGATCTACTAATCGAATCTATACCTCTAATTACAGCACCTAAACATGAAACTAAAGCATGAAACCCTCCTTCTAACTAGCATCATAACGCTACCAAAGGATCTACCAATCCTTATCTCCCTCGAAGAACCGCTTGAACGACGAATCTTCTCCTCCTGGTCCCCCGATCTCCTACCACGTGCCAATTCCGCCGGATCCTCTCGTCGCGGAGCTTCCCAACGGCGAGGATAGCGGAAGGGAAGGGTGTGGTAGCAAGGGGTGGGGGTGGATCTCTCCTAGGGCCAGCTAGGGGAGGTGGGAAGGTGGAGGAGGAAGGGGAAGGGGTGGAGGCGCATGTGGGGGAGGGGGTGGCTCATGGGGGAATAGAGGGGGGGCGGCCATGGTTTGATTAGTGGGCGCACAAGGCAGGGCAGCAGCCCTGCTGCCCAATTCCACCTCCACATGGGCTTAATCTCCCCCCCACCTTTGGCCCAAATTAGTCCCCCAAGGTCCAAGTTAGATCCCCCAAGGCCCAAACTCCCCCAGAAGGCCCAATTCCCCCCGGAAGGGCCCAAACTCCGGGAAAGGCCCAAAAACATGATACAAAAATCGTACCTTAATGCCGACATCGAAAAATTACTCACACCGTCAATCCGTAGTGTCACATTCTCCCCCCTTAAACAGGATTCGACCCCGAATCCGTGACACACCACTACGCAACCATGTAAAAACAAAAGATAGCTAGACTTCACATTTCCTACCTGAGGTGAATAGCTCGGGGTACTTCTCGCGCATACGAGACTCCAACTACCAGGTCGCTTCCCTCTCAGTCTAATGTGACCACAGGACTTCGACAAACTTGAGCGTCCTGTTCTTCAACACTCGCTCCGAATTCCCCAGAATTTTTCACAGGACGGGACTCAAATGTGAGGTTCTGATCAAGAACCAAAGGCTCTAAAGGAACCACCAACTCCGGGTCATGCAGGTATTTTCTCAGCATCGAAACATGGAACACATTTTGAACTCCTTGCATCGACTCCGGAAGCTCCAAACTATAAGCCAACTTACCAACTCGAGCTATGATCGGAAACGACCCAACATACTTCAGGCTAAGCTTCCCTTTGGTACCAAAACGAATCACACCCTTGGTGGGAGATACTCGCAAGAGTACACTATCACCCCACCGCCAACTCTAGATCTCGCCTTCTCACATCAGCATAGCTTTTCTGTCTACTCTACGCTGCGAGAAGGTTCTGTCACACCTCTGCCACCCGATCAACAGTATGCTGAACCCAATCCGGTCCAAGGACCGCTCTCTCTCCCATTGCATCCCAACAAAGAGGCAATCTACACTTTCGGCCATAAAGCACTTCATAAGGAAAAGCAATTACTAGCAACCACCAAGTGGTCCACTAATAATTTAATCAACCCTACCGAGGAACGCATCAACGAAACAATTCTCCAAGAAGGTTTGAATTGGGTCATACACAACCTTCCTTTACTCTTCACTTTTACACCATTTACGATCAACTACTAGCCACACCAAATTTCTCTTACTAAAAAGGTCTCGCCCTCACATCTTTCCATTCAAAGAACCAAGACAAAGAATAAAATCATTGAGTGAGCTCAACCATAAACCATGAACCCCATTGATCCCCATGCATCAATTTGAATCCATTGCACTAACATTCACTTTGGAAAGAATTTGACAACATCCAAGGAGCACTCATTTTATTTTCTTAAGCTAAAATGCAAAGAAAACTCAAATCTCTTACACCATAGCCAAAATGCCATAATTTATTCATTTTTTTTCATACTAGAAAGAAATGGACATCTCAATTCATGACATGAATGCAAACTTTTCAAGAGCACTCCGGATTAGTCATATATCCATATATGACTTTCTCACCGACCTGGTTCATTGACTCTTTTATGATTAATTGTACATAAACGATATCATGTTTCCTTTTCACCATTCATTCATCATGTAACAACAATACCGAATAGTCATTCACCAAACGACTTCTTCCTCGGTATCACATGATTGAAACACAATTAACATCGATGGTTGCGAAAATTCATATAGACTATGACGGCAACACCGTTAACAGGAAAACACCATATCATATCATAACCCACCAACAATTGGAAGCTAACTTTGCAAAACCTCACATTCTAACCTAAATCAACATTTTGGAAAAGAACAACGACTCCAAAGTCAAACATCTGCACACACAACTGCCACAAATTTTCTCAAAGAGAAAGGGAAACTCATTTCCAAAAAGAGAACACTTCACTAACAAAATCACTTATGAAACATTCATAAAATCCACCTTTTGAAGCACTTGCAAACACTACACACATTTTCCAAATAACTCCAACTCTAGCCAAATAGAGTTACAAATTAAATCTCAAGAATTTCCAATACAACCCACTATGTCCATCTGCTTCCTTTAAAATTTATTCCAAAGATCATTCAATGTGAACGCGAAGGAGCACGATCCACTCAAAAACTTTTGGGTGTGAATCCATATTCATAGCACAATCTAAACAAATTAGCCAAAACCAAAGATTGGCACCAATCACTGCGAGTTTTAGGGAAACTCTGAAACACAACAAAAGGAACACTTTGACCAAAAGCATTCAACCAAGATAATAAACAACCAAACCAGTCCAAAAGTTTAAACACAAACTCAACATAGATACGACCACCTCTAGTATTCCACTACGCTTTCCATTAAGGACTTCAATAATCGCTATTTACTCCTTGAGGAGCCCCATCATAATTCAACCAAAAACTACACAACAAATTATTTCTCTAGTTACCTTTCCCAACACTTATAAATAAAGTTTATGATGCTTATCAAACAGACATCCAACCAATACTACCTCATCCTGATCCCCACAGATAACCACATCATATAACATCATATTCTCAATTTAAAACATAGTACTTCAACAAATACTTTAGCATGATCAACCTATCAATTTTATACCATCCATACATCAACTTTTCAACAATCGAAACTTATTCAATTAATCAATGACTTCAATAAATAAATATTATTTCCACAAGATAAAATTCGTAAGTAGGATTTTGAAACATACGTTCATTAAGGATAAAATCCTACGTCATGATAATTATCCATGGTTCACTTCATCACGACAGGTTACAATTTCCTCCATTTTAACCATGGTTTTCAACAAGTAATCTAAGCAATTACCACCACTACTGAGTCATCAATATCAATAAATGGGCATCATCATAAAACCACAACATTGCTTTTAGCTACCCTATACATAGGTTATAACAGAATTGCCACTACACAACATATTCCAACTATTTAAAATAAATTGAATAAGTTAAACCATCACAGAGCTCTTAAGGCAACCACAAAACCTATGTCTTCCCAATTGACATCGATACTAGCATTATAGGAACACAACTGCATACTTCCAAATATACCAATAATTTGCAACGACATGAATAACAACTCTAATCATCTTCCAAGTTAAAGTCACTAGCCAACACGATTAAATTTCTCTATTAACACACTAAATTAGAACATCTTTAAACAACAAACAATGTTTCTTTAAAAATATCAGTAGTTTACATCATCTTAATGTTCTAACTATGCATCAGGGTTTAAAACTTAACCAGTATCGAGGGTCATAAGCACTTTTAAAAAAAAGCAACAGATTCTAAACATATGCATTAACACATTTAATCATTCTCGCTACAGAGTAAACTACAACACTAGTAATCTATTTATTCTCAAGCTAAAGATAACAATCACATTGAATTGATTCAACTCACAAATTAACTTAGCAATACGTCATTCCATAAACCACATTGGTATATACCACATAGCACGGACACAACCTTTTCTAAACACCTTCATAGGTCACCTACTCTTGACGAACATGATGCAATTCAACTTTAAAGATAACAACAGCTCAGGAACAAGAACGAACACCGATAAACAATTTCTCCTTTCCAGGCAAGGAAGAAAAACAAAACTCCAACAGAAATGCAGGAGAGCTCAACTCTCAAATTTCCAACTTTGATAGCCCAAAACTCTTCAATAAATATCAAGATCTATACTTCCAAAAAGGAAGAAGGATGCACCAGGGAAAACCAAATGTTCAACTAAATCTTTTTCGATAAAGCTTCAAACTTAGCTCCACCCAACTTAAGGTCTGCAAAAGGAGAAACTCCAACACTATTCTTAGATGAGGAGAACAACAACCACAAAAGTTTTCTCGCCAAGACAGTCCACAATAACCAACAAAACTGGGTGTCAGCAAAAATTGCGACCAAAAGACGCGCAATACAAAATTCTTCTTCTTCGTCTTCAACCAAGGAAGACAAAACCACAAACCGCCTACGGAACAATCCGTGAAAATCCAATACCAAACACTTTTCTTTTGATTTCAATCAACTAAAACCAAGAAAACCAACCAAGACCGACCGTTAGAATGTTAAAGAACATCCGAAGGAATCCACCACCAAACTCTTCTATTTGACTCCAGTCAACTACCCGATCTACGACAGAAAGGGTTAGCACTCTTCTCCCATAGGGGTTAATAATTCTTCAGTGATGGCGCTAACCGGCCACACCGTCAAACCACCCCCTTACTATGAACAAAAAGAGGTGACCGAATCCCTTCGGCACCACAACCCCACTTTATCACAATAACAAGAACAATCCAATCAATTCTCTCAATAACATAGCAACAAACATTATCAAATATATCATTCAACATCAAGGCTTAAATACAACATTTAAGCGTAAAGCAATGATACCCATACCCTTTCCTACTGTGCATCCATGTGTGTCAAATTTTAAATGAGTTATTCCACTTACACAAGTTTTAATGTTGCTACACTATGGCAAAATTTTAACTATAACCTAAGCCATGTTTCTAGGTTATCCCAAGTCACAATTTTAGTTAACCCTATGGTATTTCGCTAAGTTCATACACCACGGACCTAAAGCCCGCTTTGATACCAACTGTAACACCCCGACATTTAGTATGCCCTGGATGTTACCAATCATAGAGGAAACAACAACTAAATACCACAATTAAAATCAAATTACAGCAAGGGTGTAAATGCTAAAACCAAAAATTTCGGCAGCATCTCCTTTGTTTTTCCATGGTTTGAAGCAACAGCAATATTATCACAAGATATAACATAATAAAAGACATCTAAAACAGCAATAACAGGTGACATGGCAACAATTTAAGTCCAGAATAATGCATTCAACCACTTCATAAGCTAAACGAATCAAATAATAAGGCCAAGCACACAAATAAGGCATACTCCAAGTTTTCAGTGCATTAACTTATTATCACAACTATGAAAGGCAATATTGTAGATGTCTAAATGAGTGAAACTTCATGAAGATGTGTCACTAAGCCCCTTTCCCGCATGCCGGTTTCATGGTACCTAAAAATATCATAAAACACAAGCGTGAGTTCATCAATCAGCAAGTATATTGCAATGGAACAAGGAAACAGTTTCAATACCATGATCTCTACAACTTATACTCAACAACATACTCATTTCATATTCACATTGTATACATCTCATTGACATCATCATATATGCAATGCAATGCACATGTCTCCTCGAAGCACATACCGGTATTGCCGAGTGCACACCCGTCGGTGTGCACCCTCTTTTCCCCTTCCATCCCGTAGATGGAGGGTGCCTACTCTTACTGACCCGCTCCCGTACAATCACGTGTAAGGGATTGCGAGGTAGGACTTTTGTGTTCACTACGTGTGAACACAGAGGCCCGCATCAGAATGGGACGCGTCTTCTTTTTATGAATGCAATGATGCAAATTCCATGATAATGTACCACATCCAATCATTAATAGCATTTGCATAATCTCATTCATAGCATTAATCTATTCATCAAACAACTACTCATATGGCAACGAAAAATCTCACTCCTACCAAGCTAGTATAACCTGTCAATCACAATACCATAATGTCAAGGCCCCAATTTCAAAAATTCTGGGAAATCCGGAGTATCCAGATTAAACATCCGGAATGTCCGGATATAACCCGGAGTATCCGAACTGGGTCTACCGAAAGCCCTAACCCAAAATGTCCGGATTAAATGTCCGAAGTGTCCAGATTGGGTTGACCGAACACCCCAACCCGGAGTATCCGGACTAATGGTCCGGAGAGTCCGGACTGTGCGGGGGTTGAGTATAAAAGTCCCATTTCGTGGCTTCTTCTTCATTCATTTCCTCCCACCGTGCTCTCCACCCTTGTGCGCCTCTCCTCCACCCCTAGCTCAACTCCGGTGACTCCAGCGTCCTCCTGAGACGGGAGCCGCCCAGCCTGTCCTCGGATTATTTGAAGACTCGGTCAACCCCATCGGGTTTGGAGGTTAACAACGGACCGCTGAGAGCGCTCGCAGTGTTAACACCCAAGCCCAATCGAGACGACGATGAGACCCTTCGAATAACTCGATAACAATCTCGGTATTCCCCCGGTATGCGAACCGAAGCACGCCCAGGATCCCCGCATACCAGCTTACAACGCCATATCAGCTCAATTTGCATAAAGGGGGGCAACGAACTCGGAACCCCACAACCAGACACGCTCGGAAGCAAGACCAACCAAACTGTTGGTGATATGCCCTAGAGGCAATCATGTGAGATGATTATATCATACGTCTATGTTCATGTACTTATCAGTTCCATGAATAAATGTCACTCCTTTGTTCATTGAGTTCGACTTAATTGTGAAATACATTGGTTATATGATATTATTCTAAATGATCCCTGGTCACATATCATTATGTGGGACAATAGTGATTTGACCAGCACATATATTGATTGATGGTAATGTTTCACATACCATAGATATGGAGATATCAAATCAATAATGTGGGCACATGTTAGAGAACATGGGGTTGGATAGACCCGCTCCGAGACACTGCTGAGATTGTTATCTTAAGAAGTGCCATCAGGATGTAGTCTCGAGTGGTATACCTATATGATCCTTTGACCTGAGATTCTTATTGATTCTCAGCATGTGTAATTGTATACTTTGGGGCTATCAAACGCTTCACCATAACAGGGGAGTTATAAAGGTAGCTTACGGGTATGCCATGAAACATGACGTGAGATGTAAGAGATCAAGATGGAATTTGCCCCTCCTTGATAACGGGAGAGATATCTCTGGGACCCTCAGTGTGGATGGATAAGGAAAAGTGCATGGCCATGCCAAAGTGATTAAAGAGTTAATCACGAATTATATCCATTACAATGACGAGTGAATTTGTCGAGCTATCACAAGGGTGGCACGCTTCTTGCCTTGAGCTTGACTGATATCGTGTGGCAAAAGGATCCTATGTGAGTATATCAAGGTTCAGCTGATTCGATCATTGTGTACATTCGGGGGTCAATATGTGCTGCTAGGTACCGCTATTGACTTGTGGTCTGGAAAAGGGGTTCTCCGGGACCGCGGCTGACTTGTACATGAGCCTAATGGGTCACACACTTAACGGGTTGGATCATGTGTAATGGATCGGATCCATTAGTGGGTTTATGTGGATTTGGATCCTCTAGCATCTTAATGGATTTCTACTGTAGAAGATCCATTAGTGCGAGCCCTAGTGGGCTTCTATTACAGAAAGCCCGTTAGTGCGCTCTATATAAAGGAGGTGTGGGGGCGTGCGGAGTGATGGTCTCCCCAACACAAGCCCTAGCCGCCACCGCGTCCCACTAAACCCTAGCAGCACGCATGGGTGCTAGCACACCAGCGCGCGGTGATCCCACCCCGGACGTGTGGATACCGTAGAGGCGTCATCGCTATTGCGTCGGCGCTGATCGATTCAATCAGCTACATCAACTGTGCGACTACAACGAAGTTGTTGTGACGGCGATCCACGACGAGGAGGAGGTGTACCACGTTGTGTTCGACTACGTACTGTGCTTCGGAGCACGCGGGGAGGCTTCACACACTCTACTTCCGCTGCTAACGTGCTCCAAGGGTAATGCTCCATGATCTCTAACTCGCATGTTTCCTGGGTGTTCGCGGTAGAAAAGTTTTGTTTTCGGCTAGCGTAGCACCGCATTCTCCTTCACAAACAACCCAAACAAACCCCGGCACAAGGACAAAACCCCACGACCACAGCCAACTACAACAGGCACGAAGGCCAACAAAGGTAGAAATAACAACACAAAGACGAGGGGAGTAACAACACATAACAAGTGCTCACTACAAAAGAAACCAAGTATCCAAGGTAATTAAAACATCGTTTAAAACTAACTATACAGCAAAAGAACCCACAACTATTGAGCTAGACCCAAAAGTAATTCATCCCCAGAAGTGTTCTGCCACTGAACACTCCCGGGCGTGTGCGACAACGAAGGTAGCCTCTACTCGGTGCCCCGCCCGGTCACCGAGAGGCAATACGGACAGAACTCACATCCGTTCGGATCCTCACCTGAAAATCCACAAAGCAAAAGCATGAGTACAGAAGGTAGTCGCAAGACTTACCCGTGGTCCATATATGACTGACTCGAAAGAATATGCATTTGGATGTAGCAAGGAATCTAGCTGAAGGTAAAAGTGCGGAAAAGCTTAACTTTTTTTTTGTTTAATTACATTCCACTACTCAATTTCTCAGGTTTTAGCACTTGTGAACAACACCTATCTCTAGGGTGAAATCTGAAACTTTACAATTAACATAAGGCAAGCCAACATAAACAAGTACTGCCCCGACCATATCCATCATTGAGTTCAAGTTATTACTACGTTGAAGTGTGCAAAGATCAAGCGTGCTCATATCCGAGAGCGCGGCAATTCGAATCACTTATTCACCCTGTAGGGGATCATCAATCGCACGACATGTGCCACAAAGAACCTCATGTCAACCCTCCTCCCATCCATACTAACTTGTTGGGCCATTTTCATGCGGTCCGAGCACCTAGCACCCCCTCGAGCGGCCCAAGCCCGGCTTGGCCCTCGAGAGTCGGCCTAAGCCTCGCCCTCAACCACGCCCAACCGCATGAGGGCACACCCCATCGAATTAGCATGCGATGAAATAATAGCTTACCGGCCCATTTCTGGCATGCGACCAACAAGGTGTGCTCGATCGAAGGGCAAACAACGGATCGGTCCTCAACCGACACGGGCGGACTACCACACTTGAGTCTCCACACCCAAGTGAACCAACCTCTCGCCCGGTCTAATTTCAATTTCCATTTCTCCTCACAACCATAACTATTACAACCAATTGATTGTGAAGTAAAAACTCACAAGTGGCGAAACCATCCACCGCTTGGCCCATACCCAACACCTAAGCCAAACTAAGCACGGACACATATAATTACCCATAAACTAGCTCCAAAGGAGATGTTTAACAAGTTCCAAGGAAGATAAGTGCAGCAATTAGGTTCTACTTCCAATTCCCCAAATCGACTCCTAATGCATACTTAAACATCCAATAAGCAATTCATTCTCAAAAATAAAATTACAAATAGGGTTGAATATGCTTAGGTGCTTGCCTTATGCTTTTACTCGAGTATCAACCACAACTTGCTCCTCGGCAATCCCCTCGACCACGGCCATGTCAGTCTCTGCGGTCTCGTTATCTACACGAGTACAATGCAAAAATAAGATGCATGCCATGCAAATGAAATGAACTACAATGCAATTCCCCCACCAAACAGATCAGCTGACACGATGAAATGTCGCTCACTTCTAAAAACTCCAACCAAAGCTTAATCCAACCTAAAAATGACATCATCTACCTCCGATCTCTCACCCAAAACCCAAGCTTTGTTCACACCACCCCAAAAATCCAACCACCCTCCAAAACCCTAACACTCCAAAGCTTACCCCCAACCAAAAACTACAAGACCAAGCCCCAAATCTACTCCCATGGACGTTGTAGAACCCAAGAACCACGAATCAACTCCAAGAAGAGGTCTTACCTTCAAGAAGGATGAAGGAGAAGGAGGGGAAACCGCGTAGGGGAAGAAGGACGCTGGCTTGGGGAGGAGTTTGAGGTCACCAAGATGGGGAAATCACCGGGGAGGAGCACGGGAGGTCACCGGCCAGTGGGGAGTCGCCGGAGACGGGGTTGGGGTGGAGGAGACGCACGGGAGAGGTGGGGAGCAAGAGGTAGGAGAAGAATGAGGGAGAAGCCAAGAAAATGGGAATTTATACAAAAAACCCCCCGACCAGTCCGGACTCTTCGAACAATTAGTCCGGATACTCCGGGTTGGGGTGTTCGGTCGACCCAATCCGGACATTCCGGGTTAGGGCTTTCGGTAGACCCAGTTCGGATACTCCGGATTTCCCAGAATTTTGGGAATTGGGTCCTTGAAAAACCCTCCCCCCTTAAGGGAATCTCGCCCCGAGATTCAGAACAAACGCATAAGCGGAACAGAAAGCAGACGAATAGTACAGCCACACACTAATCTACCCGCCTTGAATTGCGAAAATTTGTACACTAGTTCTTATAGGGTATGGAAGAACTCGGGATACTCGGTCGTCAATCGATCTTCAGGTTCCCAAGTGGCTTCGTCTTCGGTGTGATTGCTCCACTAAACCTTATAGAACTTGAGAGTCTTCCGACGGGTCTTGCGTTCAGCTTCATCCAAAACCTGAATAGGATGTTCTTGGTAAGACAGATCAGGTTCAGGCTGAACTTCGAGTTCATCCACCCCCAGCGACTCAAAGGGAGTACGGAGGCACTTCTTCAATTGGGATATGTCTTATCAGCTGGAGCTCCAGCTGATAGGCCACCCCCAGCTACTAGAACATATCCCAAGCCAGCGTGGCCTATCAGCTGGAGCTTCCTCCTTCTCTAGCGATGGTCCACTTGACCACGCCTCGCCAGGATCTGAAAAGGTCCTATGTAGCGAGGTGCCAATTTTCCCTTAACTCCGAAACGACGGGTGCCCCGGAGAGGAGACACCTTCAGATAGACATAATCACCAACCTCGAAGGAGATAGGTATCCTACGACGGTCAGCATAGCTCTTTTGACGTGATTGTGCTACCTTCAAGTTCTCTTGGATGGTTTTCACCTTCTCTTCCGCAGCTTTAACCACATCAGGTCCAAAGAATGGTCGTTCTCCACTCTCGGACCAGTTCGGGGGTGTCCGACAGCTACGACCATAGAGTGCTTCGAAAGGAGACATTTTGATGATGGTCTAGTAGCTGTTGTTATAAGCAAACTCGGCAAATGGAAGACATTCGTCCCACTTCTTCCCATAAGACAGAACACAAGCCCTCAACATGTCCTCAAGGACCTGATTGACCCTCTCGGTCTGACCGTCAGTCTGTGGATGGTATGCTGAGCTGTGTAACAGCTTGGTGCCCAATGCCTCATGCAAACTTTTCCAGAATCGAGAAACAAACTGAGAACCTCGATCTGAAACTATCTGTTTTGGCACTCCATGAAGACATACAATCCGAGAGATGTACAACTCCGCATACCTCTTGGTTGGATAGGTGGTGCGAACGGCTAGAAAATGTGCTGACTTTGTCAACCGATCGACTACAACCCATATCGAGTCGTGACCCGAAGAAGTCGTTGGTAGCCCGGTGATGAAATCCATGCCAATGTCTTCCCACTTCCAACTTGGGATGGGCAGCGGCTGAAGAGTACTGGCTGGATTAAGATGCTCAGGCTTCACCCTTTTGCAGACGTCGCATTCGGCCACATAGCGAGCAATCTCACACTTCATGCGAGTCCATCAAAACCGTTGCTTCAGGTCTTGGTACATTTTGTTACTACTCGGATGGATTGTGAGCACGGAGTTGTGGGCTTCATCAAGAACCTTTCTTTGCAATTCTTGGTTTTCGGGGACGACCAAACGCTTACCGAACCATAAAGTTCCACGATCATCAAGATGGAAGTCAGTGGCTTGGCCGAAACTCAGTTTGTTGCATATTTGGGCAACGTCACTGTCCCCCTTTTGAGCTTCCCTAATCTGACCCAGCAACGTGGAATTCAACTCCAGATTAGCCAAGAATCCTTCTTCGCCCATCTCTAAACCGAGTTTCTAAAATTTGGCGCAGAGGGTGGCAATTTGGGGTTGAAGAGTGAGGCAATTGCATCGAGCCTTGCGACTCAACGCATCAGCCACCACATTGGCTTTTCCCGGGTGGTAATGGACTTCCAAATTGTAGTCTTTGATCAACTTAAGCCATCTTCTTTGCCTCATATTAAGATCTACCTGAGTGAAGATGTACTTGAGACTCTTGTGGTCGGTGTAGATATTGCACTTGTTCCCAAGGAGATAGTGGCGCCAGATTTTTAAGGCATGGACCACTGCTGCAAGCTCCAAGTCATGAGTCGGGTAGTGCTCTTCATGGCGTTTCAATTGTCGAGATGCATAGGCGACAACCTGGCTTTCTTGCTTAAGCACACAGCCAAGGCCGATACCTGACGCATCGCAATACACATCGAACGGCTTGTGGATATCAGGTTGGGTAAGGACAGGAGCTGTAGTCAGGCGCTGCTTCAGAGTTTGGAACGCTCGCTCACAGCCCACTGACCATTTGAACTCAGCACCTTTCTTCAGTAGCTCTGTCATGGGCTTAGCGATCTTCGAGAAATCCTAAATGAATCGGCGATAATAACTGGCAAGCCCAAGGAAACTACGGACCTCCATGACAGTGTTGGGCTATTCCCACTTGAGAACATCTTGTACTTTACTTGGGTCGACAGCAACGCCTTGCTTGGAAAGGACATGTCCCAAGAAAGATACCTCCTTCAGCCAGAACTCGCACTTGCTGAATTTGGCATAGAGGCTATGTTCCCGGAGTCACCCGAGAACGACGCGAAGATGTTTTGCATGCTCTTCCTCGTTGGCTGAATAGACGAGGATGTCATCGATGAATATGACCACAAAAGAATCGAGCTCCTCCATGAAGATGGAGTTCATGAGGTACATGAAGTACGCCGGTGCATTCGTTAGACCGAATGACATGACGGTGTACTCATATAAGCCATATCGGGTGGAGAAAGCTGTCTTCGGAATATCCTTGGCCCGAATCTTGATCTGATGATACCCAAGCCTCAAATCAATCTTGGAGAACACCCGTGCACCAGCAAGATGATCAAACAGGATATCAATCCGAGGCAGAGGGTACTTATTTTTTACAGTGACTGCATTCAAGGGACGATAATCGACACACAAGCGAAGAGAACCGCCCTTTTTGGCCACGAAGAGAGCCGAGCAGACCCAAGGGGAGGAGCTCGGGCGAATGAATCCCTTGTCCATCAGTTCCTTCAGTTGAGTCTTCAGTTCGGCCAATTCATTGGGTGGCATCCTATACGGCCGTTTGGAAACTGGGGCAGTCCCAAGCTGAAGTTCAACGACGAACTTAATATCCCGATCGGGCGGCATCCCTGGCAGTTCCGCTGGGAACACATCCGGGTACTCCGAAACCACGGGAATGGACTCTAGCTCCTCAACTTCAGTGCCATTCAAGGAACAAAGAGCCACCTCGCCATTCTCGAGAAGCAGGGTTAGCCGGTCGCCCCGCGGTCCTTTGAGCGAGATGGAGCGATGAGAGCAATCTAGGATAGCCTGCTATCGCGCGAGCCAATTCATGCCTAAAATGACGTCCATTCCACGAAGATCAAGGAGCAGCAGGTTGACAAGGAATGGAACCCCTTGAATTAGCAGAGTTGCCTCTTGGACTACTTGATTAACAACAATCTTCGAACCCGGTGCTTCAATGAGAAACGAGGTGGTGCTACAACCCACCCTCAATTGATGATGCATAGCAAAGTCCTTGCGGATGAAGGAATGAGAAGCCCCTGAGTCGAATAACACCCTAGCAGCATGTCCCTCAATGCATAACGTACCCGTCAGCACGGTGGTGCCCCTCAGGAATCGCCTTAGCATCCACGTAGTTGACGCGGCCACGGGTAGGTGCAAGAAGTGGAGGCGGTGTAGTCGCGCCTTGAGGTCTCGGGGCGTTGGAATTGTTACCCCTCCTTGGAAAGGGACAATCGCAGATGAAATGCCCCGCACACCCACAGTTGTAGCATGGGCCCGGTCTAGAGTTCGTCACCACCCGCACTCCGGACTGTGACTGCGGAGGCCGAGGAGTAGCGACAGGAGGCCGGGCCATTCCAGCCGGCAGGGGAGGTGTAGGAACAGGGGCCCTCGGTGGTGGAAGAGGAACAGTCCGGGCCCGCTGTGAACTGCTGCCCACCGCAAACTGTACCGCCCTCTTCCGCTTCTTCTCATCTTGACGGCTCCTCATCTTATGCTCCACGGTGATCGCCCGACTCACCAAGGCATTGAAGTCGGGAAAGTCACAAACAAAGAGCTTATCCTGCATCTTTACCGTCAGTCCATTCATGAAGCGATCTTGTTTCTTCTGATCGGTATCGACTTCCTCCGGCGCATACTGAGCCAAGTAATTTGTGAAATCATGTGCTGAAAAATTGGCTTAGAATTGAATTTGCAAATGTGTTTGTTCTTGTGTTTTGACAATTTGACAAGAAATAGTAAGTTTCGCTTTGGCGCCGGACCAAACTTAAAGAAAACAGTAAGTTTCCCATCTACGACGGACAAAGTTTGTTGGTCTGTCGTAAACATGCTTTGGCAACCTCACTTTCCCATGTACGACGGACCGATTTTGTTTGTCTGTCGTGAACGTGTTTTTGAGCTCATGAGTCGAACTCAATTCTCCAAGAAGCCAGTAAGTTTTGCATGTACGACGGACAAAGTTTTTGGGTCTGTCATGGACATGCTTTTTGTGCTTATGTGCCAAACTCTTTTCCAAAGGAACCGATATTTTCACTTGTACAACAGACTGATTTTGTTGGTCCGTTGTGAACGTGTTTTGCTCGGTTTTGATTTCTTCTTGAAACCGAGACTTTCATGTGTACACCAGACCGATTTTGTCTGTCCGTTGTGAATGGTTTTTTGAGTGGTTTTTCATGTGTACGCCGGACCATATTTGTTTGTCCGTCGTGAATGCGTTTTTGCTGAATTAGGGTTTTGAGCAAAATTGGAATTGTGTTTGATTCATTTTTGGGATTATGAAATTTGTGAGAATTTCATGATGCTTCTTTTGAAGTGGACTTTATGCAATGCTCATGTGAGTAGTTGCATGGATTGACCTTGAGTCAAGTCGTGGACTTGTGCTCGGATTTGTTTTGTGGTTTGTTCATGTGCAGGTATTGCTCGAAGACGAATGTGGTCGATGACGGGACCGGAACTAGGTTCATGGAGGAACTGAGGTTCGGGACTAGGTTCAGGGAGGAACTGAGGTCTTGGTGGTCAAGGATGTCATGCGGGACGTTCGGGCTAAGAGAATGGTGCACATGAAGAATGGTTAGTCACGTGAGAATGGCAGGAGGTCATTCGCGTGCAAAGTGTTAGTCACGTGAGTATGGCAGGTGGCCATACGCGTGCAAAGTGTTAGTCACGTGAGTATGGTAGGGTTGCCATACGCGTGCAAGAGTTGTACTCGGCCAGGTTGGGCCAAGTAGAGTTGTGTTGAATCTGATTCCTTCTAGGGAATAGGAATCGTATTCGTAACTCCTTGTGGGTTGGTGCTTTAAATAGGAGGGTTGTCTCCTGTTGAAGAGCATCGAATTGAGGAGAGTTAGGCGCATAGAGCCTTGGGCTCAAAGTTTAGGGTTTGTACTCTTTTGATGGGAGTACTTTAGACAAAAGAAATAAAGATCAATTCTTCTAGTTCCCGCATTGCTTCAACGTTCTCTTTTTGGTTCTTGTTTGCATGCTTGTTCTAGTTCTAGATTGGTTTTTGTTCTTTAAGTTTTATCTTGATTTGATCCATCAAAAACCTCTCTAGGGTATTGATCTAGTGTTTCTCAAAGTCTAGTTGATCAATCTTTTGTCGTTCTTGTTTAATCTTGAAGTTTTGATTAGATTGATTCTCGTCAAGTTCTGGATCAGCAAGCTTGCAAAGTTCATAACTTTTGATCCGTAAGTCTGATCGAGCTGATTCTTTTTGGGTTCGATTCGTATTGGAATCTAGTTTCTTGTGTCCAAATTTCAGATCAATCTAACGGTTGGATCTCCGGTAATTCTCGTTTTACCGAACCACTATCATTCTGTTTTTGTCGAAAACGAGGCAATTATTTGGTTCTGTTTTGGGGTGAACTTTTAATAGATGAAGAATTTGGTTTTAGCTTCCGCACAATCATTCACCCCCCCTCTGATTGCTATATTCGTATATTTCGATCATATAAGTGGTATCAGAGCTTGGTCTTTCTAATTAATCTTAACCGGTGATTAGAAACCGTAGCGATGGATAGGTATTCGACAAAACCTTGTGTTTTCGATGGTGTTGATTTTCAGTTTTGGAAAGCAAAGATGGAGGCGTTCATTCAGGCGCAGGGCTTCACAATTTGGGAAAAGGTTTACAAGCCATATGAAGTCCCTGCAAACGACAACGTCAACGACACTAATCGCGCACATGTTGAAGCAAATAGTAAGGCGCGCAACTTGATTATTCAAGGCTTGGGACGCAGTGATTTTGATCGAGTGGTTCATCTTCGATCCGCATATGAGGTATGGAAATCTCTTTGTGATTACCATGAGGGTTCTAACACTGTCAAAGAGGTTCGCCAAGATATTTACAAAAAAGAATATATGCGTTTTGAGATGAAACCTAGTGAATCTGTAGATGACTTCTTTGCACGTTTCAATAAAATTCTTAGCAATCTACGTGCTGTTGGAGTTAGCTACACTGATGCTGAAAATGCTCGACAATTGCTTAGTGCTTTGGACATGTCGATGTGGGAGATGAAAGTAACATCTATACAAGAATCTACTACCATGAGCACACTCACATTAGATGTTCTTTACTCTAAACTGAAGACTCATGAGTTGGATATTCTTGCTAGGAAGAATGGACATAAATCAATTGCTTTATCATTACAATCTAGCATGTCTCATCATAATGCCTCTTCAAATTTTGCCTTGTCTTTCTTGTCTTCACTAACCAATGAACAGATTGAGGAATTTCCGGAAGAAGACTTGGCATCACTCTCTTCTCGCTTTTACAAAGCTTTGCAGAATGTGAGAATGAGGAAGAGAGGTGGTGGTGGTCCTCCAAGATGCTATGAGTGTGGTGACCTCAACCATATTCGCACAAATTGTCCTAAACTTGCAGGTAAAGCATCATGGGAGGAGAAGGACAACGACAAAAGAAAAGAAAAGAAGAAGTTTGATAGAAAGAAAAAGAGCTTCATCAATCGCAAGGTGGTCCACCGAGTTCTTTCCGCTCTTGAACAAGTCAATTTGAGCGATGTGGATTCGGAGAGCAGCGAGGACGATGCAACTCTAAGCAAGCATGAGTTGACGGGATTGTGTCTCATGGCCAAAAGCAGCGACAGCTTCACCGACGGCGATCATGACAGCAACTTCAATGAGGTAGATCCTTCTTACGATGAATTAGCTATTGCTGTTGCTCGTCTTGGTAAATTGCTTGATAAACGTGACAAGAAAATTAAGAAACATGATTTTGTTGTGGAGTCAATGAATGCTGAAATTTCTAGACTTAAAACCTTGATTCCTGATGACGATGCTTGCAAATCATGTGACTTAATTTACAATGAGCTTACGTTGCTTAGGAAAGAACATGTTTCCTTGTTAGAGCAAATCAATGCTGAAAATGAGAAAAATGAGAAACTTGTTAAACATGCTAGTTGTTCTACCATTGATTTGCATGATACAACTCCATGTTCTAAATGCTCCATACTAGAATTGAAGTTGCATGATGCAAATGCTAGGGCTTCTCAAATGACAGAAGATTTGCTTACACATGAGGTTCTTTCATGCTCAACTTGTCGTAAGCAAAAAGGAAAAGTGAATGTTCCTTGCAATAATTGTTTAACTCTTTCTCAAAAAGTTGATTACTTGGAAAAATCATTAGAACGTTTTACTAAAGGAAAGAAGAACCTAAACATGATTTTGGATCAATCAAAAGTCAGCACTCATAACAAAGGTTTAGGTTTTGATTCTTATGCTCATCATAAATCACATGCTCCCACTGTTGTTAAATCACTTGAAGGAGGAAATTTTGAAATTGTCAATGAGCCTAAGAAAATTGTCTTTAAGTCTGCTGGAGTGTTATCTTCTACTATGATGAATGCAAATGATGCTTCTACTTCTAAAGCCAAACATCCTGTTAAGTACACTTGCACTCATTGTGGTAGAGATGGACATTTAGTAGATTTTTGCTTTATACTAGCCAAACAACAAAAGAAAGAAAGAACTAAGGCTAGGTCTAATTTCAGACAGGCACGCTTTGTTTCTCATTATGTGCCTAGGGTGATGCAAACACCTTTTGTTGGTAAGAACACGGGAAAAGACAAATCTATCTTTGTGCATAAGAATGCTCGTGTTGTGCCTACTGTTGTGCGTCGTGTGTCTCAGTACTGGATTCCTAAACATCTTATTTCTAACCCGATCTGAGACCTCGACACTTTCTCGCTTCTATGTAGGCTTCTCACGAGGAAGGAGAACATATGGCTAGTGGATTAGGATGCTCACGCCACATGTCCGATGATAAGAATTGGTTCTCCTCCTTCACTCGTGCATCTCGTGCTAAAAGTGTTATTTTTCAAGATGCTTCTTCCACTTCTGTTTTCGCAAAAGGCACTAGTTCAAATGATGCAGGTACAAGTGCATATGTTCAGGGGGAGAGTGTCTTTGTTCATAAAGATGATGATAATGCTGTTGAGGACGAGATAATTAGAGGTTTACATGAGAGACTCTTCCCACGTGCTTGTTTGTGCTTGTGTGCTTGTTTTCAAGCTTCCCACGTGCTTCACATCGACAAGCTATCAAAAGGATTTTCAGGTATCTTCATAGAACTCAAGATTTTGGCATTTGGCTTTCTGCTTCCTCATGGATTAGTTTAAGAGCTTTTTCTGATGTTGACTTTGGAGGATGTTGATTTGATTTGGTTCGTGCCACCTCTTGAGTAATCCCTTTTCTTGAGCATTTTGATACTGGATTTCACTTCCTTAGAGATCATGTTGAAAAAGGCAACATTTTGCTTCAACATGTGGATACTGAACATCAATTGGCAGACATTTTCACAAAACCTTTATCTTCTTCTCGTTTTGCTTTTATTCGGGGAGAACTTGGGATTGTTCATCTAATGGGTTTGTTTTGAGGGGGAGTTTCCTTGCCAAGTTCTTTCACCTGATAAGCTCACTTTATCATATTTCTTTATATATTGTGTAATTGTGCTAATATATAATAATCTAAATTGTTCCACTTGAACTAAAAATGACATTGCGGAATTCCTTGGTTTGATTGCCTATAGTTAAATACTCTATGATATCTCACTCTTTTAGGCTTGATATTGAATCTTCTTGACAAATTTGGGCTATGAAGCAAGTGTGGTTTCAACTTTACTCTTTCATAAGACCTTTTAATCACTTTTGCATGTTTATAATCAAAGAAAAATGAAAAGAAAAGGGAATCAATAAAAAAGGGTTGTTAAAAGCAAAAGCCTCAAGTTATGAGCTTCAGGATGCTTTCCCTAAAAGATAAGATGTATGCTTCAAGCATGCCATTCCCTCAAAAGACAAGATGTATGCTTCAAGCATGCCACTCCAAGGAAATAAAAGAAGTATGCTTCAAGCATGCCACATGCGATTCTTGTTTAAAGATTAAATTGGTCCACTAGATTGGAGTTGAAACTACTTGCTCGCCTCGATTTGTTATTTGCTTCAACTTTGAGCCTTTGTTTTTCTACTAAAGGTTTTGCTTAGTACTTGGCTATAGTTGGTGAATTGAGGTTGAGATGCATGTCATTCCCTAACTTGTTAAAATCACATTAAGATCATATATTTTGCATATTATGTGATATATAAGGTTATATGATCGAATGAGCTCATCTTTTCCTATCTTGGCACTCCCTTGTTTCTCATTGTGAAATCATTGCTGCAGGAAAATTTTTGAACAAATTCTCTCTTTTGTACTCTTAATGAATCCATTGTCAAAGGGGGAGAAATTTGGGAATCGTTTTCTCTCTTTTGTACTCTTGATGAATCCATTGTCAAAGGGGGAGAAATTTGGGAATCGTTGAAAAGTTTAAGGAAAAAGGGGGAGAAGAAAAAGGGGGAGTTGTTTTTGGAAATTTGAGAATTTTGGGAGAAGTTTGGAGAATTTCGAAATTTCTGGGCACATTGCACATTCACACACATTTTCCTTCTCAGGGGGAGTTTTTGTTTTGCTTTTTGGTCAAAGGGGGAATTCTGTGTTTTCTTACTTTGGTCTTTGATCCTTTGGATTTCAAAATCTTTCGTAAAGTGAATGCCAAATGTTCATTTCTTAGTGGTGTTGCCAATGTTTTCATCAAGGGGGAGATTGTGAAATCATGTGCTGAAAAATTGGCTTAGAATTGAATTTGCAAATGTGTTTGTTCTTGTGTTTTGACAATTTGACAAGAAATAGTAAGTTTCGCTTTGGCGCCGGACCAAACTTAAAGAAAACAGTAAGTTTCCCATCTACGACGGACAAAGTTTGTTGGTCTGTCGTAAACATGCTTTGGCAACCTCACTTTCCCATGTACGACGGACCGATTTTGTTTGTCTGTCGTGAACATGTTTTTGAGCTCATGAGTCGAACTCAATTCTCCAAGAAGCCAGTAAGTTTTGCATGTACGACGGACCAAGTTTTTGGGTCTATCATGGACATGCTTTTTGTGCTTATGTGCCAAACTCTTTTCCAAAGGAACCGATATTTTCACTTGTACAACAGACTGATTTTGTTGGTCCGTTGTGAACGTGTTTTGCTCGGTTTTGATTTCTTCTTGAAACCGAGACTTTCATGTGTACACCAGACCGATTTTGTCTGTCCGTTGTGAATGGTTTTTTGAGTGGTTTTTCATGTGTACGCCGGACCATATTTGTTTGTCCGTCGTGAATGCGTTTGCTTTGAATTAGGGTTTTGAGCAAAATTGGAATTGTGTTTGATTCATTTTTGGGATTATGAAATTTGTGAGAATTTCATGATGCTTCTTTTGAAGTGGACTTTATGAAATGCTCATGTGAGTAGTTGCATGGATTGACCTTGAGTCAAGTCGTGGACTTGTGCTCGGATTTGTTTTGTGGTTTGTTCATGTGCAGGTATTGCTCGAAGACGAATGTGGTCGATGATGGGACCGGAACTAGGTTCATGGAGGAACTGAGGTTCGGGACTAGGTTCAGGGAGGAACTGAGGTCTTGGTGGTCAAGGATGTCATGCGGGACGTTCGGGCTAAGAGAATGGTGCACATGAAGAATGGTTAGTCACGTGAGAATGGCAGGAGGTCATTCGCGTGCAAAGTGTTAGTCACGTGAGTATGGCAGGTGGCCATACGCGTGCAAAGTGTTAGTCACGTGAGTATGGTAGGGTTGCCATACGCGTGCAAGAGTTGTACTCGGCCAGGTTGGGCCAAGTAGAGTTGTGTTGGATACAGATTCCTTCTAGGGAATAGGAATCGTATTCAGAACTCCTTGTGGGTTGGTGCTTTAAATAGGAGGGGTTGTCTCCTGTTGAAGAGCATCGAATTGAGGAGAGTTAGGCGCATAGAGCCTTGGGCTCAAAGTTTAGGGTTTGTACTCTTTTGATGGGAGTACTTTAGACAAAAGAAATAAAGATCAATTCTTCTAGTTCCCGCATTGCTTCAACGTTCTCTTTTGGTTCTTGTTTGCATGCTTGTTCTAGTTCTAGATTGGTTTTTGTTCTTTAAGTTTTATCTTGATTTGATCCATCAAAAACCTCTCTAGGGTATTGATCTAGTGTTTCTCAAAGTCTAGTTGATCAATCTTTTGTCGTTCTTGTTTAATCTTGAAGTTTTGATTAGATTGATTCTCGTCAAGTTCTGGATCAGCAAGCTTGCAAAGTTCATAACTTTTGATCCGTAAGTCCGATCGAGCTGATTCTTTTTGGGTTCGATTCGTATTGGAATCTAGTTTCTTGTGTCCAAATTTCAGATCAATCTAACAGTTGGATCTCCAGTAATTCTCGTTTTACCGAACCACTATCATTCTGTTTTTGTCGAAGACGAGGCAATTATTTGGTTCTGTTTTGGGGTGAACTTTTAATAGATGAAGAATTTGGTTTTAGCTTCCGCACAATCATTCACCCCCCCTCTGATTGCTATATTCGTATATTTCGATCATATAAGTGGTATCAGAGCTTGGTCTTTCTAATTAATCTTAACCGGTGATTAGAAACCGTAGCGATGGATAGGTAT
The DNA here is from genome assembly GCA_036346355.1 of Rhipidocladum racemiflorum. Taxonomy (NCBI): domain Eukaryota; kingdom Viridiplantae; phylum Streptophyta; class Magnoliopsida; order Poales; family Poaceae; genus Rhipidocladum; species Rhipidocladum racemiflorum. The sequence goes on from CM070572.1 coordinate 65,013,593, forward strand.
TCGACAAAACCTTGTGTTTTCGATGGTGTTGATTTTCAGTTTTGGAAAGCAAAGATGGAGGCGTTCATTCAGCGTATGAGGGCTTCACAATTTGGGAAAAGGTTTACAAGCCATATGAAGTCCCCGCAAGCGACAACGTCAACGACACTAATCGCGCACATGTTGAAGCAAATAGTAAGGCGCGCAACTTGATTATTCAAGGCTTGGGACGCAGTTGATTTTGATCGAGTGGTTCATCTTCGATCCAAGATATGAGGTATGGAAATCTCTTTGTGATTACCATGAGGGTTCTAACATCACAAAGAGGTTCGCCAAGATATTTACAAAAAAGAATATATGCGTTTTGAGATGAAACCTAGTGAATCAGTAGATGACTTCTTTGCACGTTTCAATAAAATTCTTAGCAATCACGTCTTGTTGGAGTTAGCTACACCGATGCTGAAAATGCTCGACAATTGCTTAGTGCTTTGGACATGTCGATGTGGGAGATGAAAGTAACATCTATACAAGAATCTACTACCATGAGCACACTCACAGTAGATGTTCTTTACTCTAAACTGAAGACTCATGAGTTGGATATTCTTGCTAGGAAGAATGGACATAAATCAATTGCTTTATCATTACAATCTAGCATGTCTCATCATAATGCCTCTTCAAATTTTGCCTTGTCTTTCTTGTCTTCACTAACCAATGAACAGATTGAGGAATTTCCGGAAGAAGACTTGGCATCACTCTCTTCTCGCTTTTACAAAGCTTTGCAGAATGTGAGAATGAGGAAGAGAGGTGGTGGTGGTCCTCCAAGATGCTATGAGTGTGGTGACCTCAACCATATTCGCACAAATTGTCCTAAACTTGCAGGTAAAGCATCATGGGAGGAGAAGGACAACGACAAAAGAAAAGAAAAGAAGAAGTTTGATAGAAAGAAAAAGAGCTTCATCAACCGCAAGGTGGTCCACCGAGTTCTTTCCGCTCTTGAACAAGTCAATTTGAGCGATGTGGATTCGGAGAGCAGCGAGGACGATGCAACTCTAAGCAAGCATGAGTTGACGGGATTGTGTCTCATGGCCAAAAGCAGCGACAGCTTCACCGACGGCGATCATGACAGCAACTTCAATGAGGTAGATCCTTCTTACGATGAATTAGCTATTGCTGTTGCTCGTCTTGGTAAATTGCTTGATAAACGTGACAAGAAAATTAAGAAACATGATTTTGTTGTGGAGTCAATGAATGCTGAAATTTCTAGACTTAAAACCTTGATTCCTGATGACGATGCTTGCAAATCATGTGACTTAATTTACAATGAGCTTACGTTGCTTAGGAAAGAACATGTTTCCTTGTTAGAGCAAATCAATGCTGAAAATGAGAAAATGAGAAACTTGTTAAACATGCTAGTTGTTCTACCATTGATTTGCATGATACAACTCCATGTTCTAAATGCTCCATACTAGAATTGAAGTTGCATGATGCAAATGCTAGGGCTTCTCAAATGATGTAAGATTTGCTTACACATGAGGTTCTTTCATGCTCAACTTGTCGTAAGCAAAAAGGAAAAGTGAATGTTCCTTGCAATAATTGTTTAACTCTTTCTCAAAAAGTTGATTACTTGGAAAAATCATTAGAACGTTTTACTAAAGGAAAGAAGAACCTAAACATGATTTTGGATCAATCAAAAGTCAGCACTCATAACAAAGGTTTAGGTTTTGATTCTTATGCTCATCATAAATCACATGCTCCCACTGTTGTTAAATCACTTGAAGGAGGAAATTTTGAAATTGTCAATGAGCCTAAGAAAATTGTCTTTAAGTCTGCTGGAGTGTTATCTTCTACTATGATGAATGCAAATGATGCTTCTACTTCTAAAGCCAAACATCCTGTTAAGTACACTTGCACTCATTGTGGTAGAGATGGACATTTAGTAGATTTTTGCTTTAGACTAGCCAAACAACAAAAGAAAGAAAGAACTAAGGCTAGGTCTAATTTCAGACAGGCACGCTTTGTTTCTCATTATGTGCCTAGGGTGATGCAAACACCTTTTGTTGGTAAGAACACGGGAAAAGACAAATCTATCTTTGTGCATAAGAATGCTCGTGTTGTGCCTACTGTTGTGCGTCGTGTGTCTCAGTACTGGATTCCTAAACATCTTATTTCTAACCCCAGTACCGAGACCTCGACACTTTCTGCTTCTATGTAGGCTTCTCACGCGAGGAAGGAGAACATATGGCTAGTGGATTCCGGATGCTCACGCCACATGTCCGATGATAAGAATTGGTTCTCCTCCTTCACTCGTGCATCTCGTGCTAAAAGTGTTATTTTTCAAGATGCTTCTTCCACTTCTGTTTTCGCAAAAGGCACTAGTTCAAATGATGCGGGTACAAGTGCATATGTTCAGGGGGAGAGTGTCTTTGTTCATAAAGATGATGATAATGCTGTTGAGGACGAGATAATTAGAGGTTTACATGAGAGACTCTTCCCACGTGCTTGTTTGTGCTTGTGTGCTTGTTTTCAAGCTTCCCACGTGCTTCACATCGACAAGCTATCAAAAGGATTTTCAGGTATCTTCATAGAACTCAAGATTTTGGCATTTGGCTTTCGCTTCCTCATGGATTAGTTTAAGAGCTTTTTCGATGTTGACTTTGGAGGATGTTGATTTGATTTGGTTCGTGCCACCTCTTGAGTAATCCCTTTTCTTGAGCATTTTGATCTGGATTTCACTTCCTTAGAGATCATGTTGAAAAGGCAACATTTTGCTTCAACATGTGGATACTTGAACATCAATTGGCGGACATTTTCACAAAACCTTTATCTTCTTCTCGTTTTGCTTTTATTCGGGAGAACTTGGGATTGTTCATCTAATGGGTTTGTTTTGAGGGGAGTTTCCTTGCCAAGTTCTTTTCACCTGATAAGCTCACTTTATCATATTTCTTTATATATTGTGTAATTGTGCTAATATATAATAATCTAAATTGTTCCACTTGAACTAAAAATGACATTGCGGAATTCCTTGGTTTGATTGCCTATAGTTAAATACTCTATGATATCTCACTCTTTTAGGCTTGATATTGAATCTTCTTGACAAATTTGGGCTATGAAGCAAGTGTGGTTTCAACTTTACTCTTTCATAAGACCTTTTAATCACTTTTGCATGTTTATAATCAAAGAAAAATGAAAAGAAAAGGGAATCAATAAAAAAGGGTTGTTAAAAGCAAAAGCCTCAAGTTATGAGCTTCAGGATGCTTTCCCTAAAAGATAAGATGTATGCTTCAAGCATGCCATTCCCTCAAAAGACAAGATGTATGCTTCAAGCATGCCACTCCAAGGAAATAAAAGAAGTATGCTTCAAGCATGCCACATGCGATTCTTCGTTTAAAGATTAAATTGGTCCACTAGATTGGAGTTGAAACTACTTGCTCGCCCTGATTTGTTATTTGCTTCAACTTTGAGCCTTTGTTTTTCTACTAAAGGTTTTGCTTAGTACTTGGCTATAGTTGACTGAATTGAGGTTGAGATGCATGTCATTCCCTAACTTGTTAAAATCACATTAAGATCATATATTTTGCATATTATGTGATATATAAGGTTATATGATCGAATGAGCTCATCTTTTCCTATCTTGGCACTCCCTTGTTTCTCATTGTGAAATCATTGCTGCAGGAAATTTTTGAACAAATTCTCTCTTTGTACTCTTAATGAATCCATTGTCAAAGGGGAGAAATTTGGGAATCGTTTCTCTCTTTTGTACTCTTGATGAATCCATTGTCAAAGGGGGAGAAATTTGGGAATCGTTGAAAAGTTTAAGGAAAAAGGGGGAGAAGAAAAAGGGGGAGTTGTTTTTGGAAATTTGAGAATTTTGGGAGAAGTTTGGAGAATTTCGAAATTTCTGGGCACATTGCACATTCACACACATTTTCCTTCTCAGGGGGAGTTTTTGTTTTGCTTTTTGGTCAAAGGGGGAATTCTGTGTTTTCTTACTTTGGTCTTTGATCCTTTGGATTTCAAAATCTTTCGTAAAGTGAATGCCAAATGTTCATTTCTTAGTGGTGTTGCCAATGTTTTCATCAAGGGGGAGATTGTGAAATCATGTGCTGAAAAATTGGCTTAGAATTGAATTTGCAAATGTGTTTGTTCTTGTGTTTTGACAATTTGACAAGAAATAGTAAGTTTCGCTTTGGCGCCGGACCAAACTTAAAGAAAACAGTAAGTTTCCCATCTACGACGGACAAAGTTTGTTGGTCTGTCGTAAACATGCTTTGGCAACCTCACTTTCCCATGTACGACGGACCGATTTTGTTTGTCTGTCGTGAACATGTTTTTGAGCTCATGAGTCGAACTCAATTCTCCAAGAAGCCAGTAAGTTTTGCATGTACGACGGACCAAGTTTTTGGGTCTGTCATGGACATGCTTTTTGTGCTTATGTGCCAAACTCTTTTCCAAAGGAACCGATATTTTCACTTGTACAACAGACTGATTTTGTTGGTCCGTTGTGAACGTGTTTTGCTCGGTTTTGATTTCTTCTTGAAACCGAGACTTTCATGTGTACACTGGACCGATTTTGTCTGTCCGTTGTGAATGGTTTTTTGAGTGGTTTTTCATGTGTACGCCGGACCATATTTGTTTGTCCGTCGTGAATGCGTTTTTGCTGAATTAGGGTTTTGAGCAAAATTGGAATTGTGTTTGATTCATTTTTGGGATTATGAAATTTGTGAGAATTTCATGATGCTTCTTTTGAAGTGGACTTTATGAAATGCTCATGTGAGTAGTTGCATGGATTGACCTTGAGTCAAGTCGTGGACTTGTGCTCGGATTTGTTTTGTGGTTTGTTCATGTGCAGGTATTGCTCGAAGACGAATGTGGTCGATGATGGGACCGGAACTAGGTTCATGGAGGAACTGAGGTTCGGGACTAGGTTCAGGAGGAACTGAGGTCTTGGTGGTCAAGGATGTCATGCGGGACGTTCGGGCTAAGAGAATGGTGCACATGAAGAATGGTTAGTCACGTGAGAATGGCAGGAGGTCATTCGCGTGCAAAGTGTTAGTCACGTGAGTATGGCGGTGGCCATACGGCGTGCAAAGTGTTAGTCACGTGAGTATGGTAGGGTTGCCACACGGCGTGCAAGAGTTGTACTCGGCCAGGTTGGGCCAAGTAGAGTTGTGTTGGATACTGCATTCCTTCTAGGGAATAGGAATCGTATTCAGAACTCCTTGTGGGTTGGTGCTTTAAATAGGAGGGGTTGTCTCCTGTTGAAGAGCATCGAATTGAGGAGAGTTAGGCGCATAGAGCCTTGGGCTCAAAGTTTAGGGTTTGTACTCTTTTGATGGGAGTACTTTAGACAAAAGAAATAAAGATCAATTCTTCTAGTTCCCGCATTGCTTCAACGTTCTCTTTTTGGTTCTTGTTTGCATGCTTGTTCTAGTTCTAGATTGGTTTTTGTTCTTTAAGTTTTATCTTGATTTGATCCATCAAAAACCTCTCTAGGGTATTGATCTAGTGTTTCTCAAAGTCTAGTTGATCAATCTTTTGTCGTTCTTGTTTAATCTTGAAGTTTTGATTAGATTGATTCTCGTCAAGTTCTGGATCAGCAAGCTTGCAAAGTTCATAACTTTTGATCCGTAAGTCCGATCGAGCTGATTCTTTTTGGGTTCGATTCGTATTGGAATATAGTTTCTTGTGTCCAAATTTCAGATCAATCTAACGGTTGGATCTCCGGTAATTCTCGTTTTATCGAACCGCTGTCATTCTGTTTTTGTCGAAAACGAGGCAATTATTTGGTTCTGTTTTGGGGTGAACTTTTAATAGATGAAGAATTTGGTTTTAGCTTCCGCACAATCATTCACCCCCCCTCTGATTGCTATATTCGTATATTTCGATCCTATATAATTGAACTCCCGTGAGTAGTCCATCACTGACTTGCTCAACTGCTTGAGGGCGAGAAATTGCTACTTCTTGATATCCATGAGCCCCTTCGGGATATGATACGGCCGAAAGGCCTCACGGAACTCTGCCCATGTCACCTGGTGACCAGCAGGCTGCATGACGAGGAAATTGGCCCACCAAGCACCGGCTGGACCTTGAAGCTACTGCGCGGCGAAAGGCGCCTTCTGAAGATCCTCACAATGGATGAGTGCAAACTTCTGCTCCATGGTGCGCAGCCAATCGTCAGCCTCTAACGGATCACTGACCCGAGAGAAGGTCGGCGGCTGGGTGTGCAGGAAATCCAAGTAGCCGTTCGGTCGGCCTCGCCCTTCACCGCGGCCACCTGGAGCGGCTTGATTCTGGACCAACATTTCTAAGATTCTGTTGGTGGTCTGCTGGTTCTGCTCTGACCCCATCAAGACATCCAGCAGATTGGGAGGAGGAGGCGGATCGCCATGGCCCGGCTGAGATCGCCCAGCGCCATCGTCACCTCCCATAGTCCCGCAGGTCCTCATTCTGTCGTCAACCAAAGTCAGACAACAAGGGTCAGACCCACACGGAGGGGAAGTGTCTTAAATTAGATAAACCCGCGAACTAAACCCAAGTCAGACTGTAGCACTCAGCACTGGAGTCCAACAAGTCTAACATACCCAAAACACAGTTCATGATGCAAATGGCATGGCACATGCATGGCATGACATGAAATGCACGATTCCAACGAAACCCACTCTCACCATTTATATACATAGGGCGGGATACACGTACTAACTTCTACCTAATGCATTATGACAATCCTAAAGAATATGCATTTGGATGTAGCAAGGAATCTAGCTGAAGGTAAAAGTGCGGAAAAGCTTAACTTTTTTTTTGTTTAATTACATTCCACTACTCAATTTCTCAGGTTTTAGCACTTGTGAACAGCACCTATCTCTAGGGTGAAATCTGAAACTTTACAATTAACATAAGGCAAGCTAACATAAACAAGTACCGCCCCTGACCACATCCATCATTGAGTTCAAGTTATTACTACGTTGAAGTGTGCTAAGATCAAGCGTGCTCATATCCGAGAGCGCAGCAATTTGAATCGCTTATTCACCCTGTAGGGGATCATCAATCGCACGACATGTGCCACAAAGAACCTCATGTCAACCCTCCTCCCATCCATACTAACTCGTTGGGCCATCTTCATGTGGTCTAAGCACCTAGCACCCCGTCGAGCAGCCCAAGCCCAGCTTGGCCCTCGAGAGTCGGCCTAAGCCTCCCCTCAACCACGCCCAACCGCATGAGGGCACACCCCATCAAATTAGCATGCGATGAAAGAATAGCTTACCGGCCCATTTCTGGCATGCGACCAACAAGGTGTGCTCGATCGAAGGGCAAACAACGGATCGGTCCTCAACCAACACGGGCGAGACTACCACACTTGAGTCTCCACACCCAAGTGAACCAACCTCTCGCCCGGTCTCATTTCAATTTCCATTTCTCCTCACAACCATAACTATTACAACCAATTGATTGTGAAATAAAAACTCACAAGCGGCGAAACCATCCACCGGTTGGCCCATACTCGACACCTAAGCCAAACTAAGCACGGACACATATAATTACCCATAAACTAGCTCCAAAGGAGATGTTTAACAAGTTCCAAGGAAGATAAGTGCAGCAATTAGGTTCTACTTCCAATTCCCCAAATCGACTCCTAATGCATACTTAAACATCCAATAAGCAATTCATTCCCAAAAATAGAATTACAAATAGGGTTGAATATGCTTAGGTGCTTGCCTTGTGCTTCTGCTCGAGTATCAACCACAACTTGCTCCTCGGCAATCCCCTCAACCACGGCCACGTCAATCACCGCGGTCTCGTTATCTACATGAGTACAATGCATAAATAAGATGCATGCCATGCAAATGAAATGAACTACAATGCAATTCCCCCACCGAACAGATCAGCTGAACCCGGACAGTCCGGTTTTAATATCCAGACAGTCCGGATAAGCGGGACACTCCGGGCAATTTGTTCGGACATTCCGGACAAGACGCAACTAGCCCAAAGACCCAAAGGATTGGAGTGGTTTTCCGAGTTCTACGGCACCACAAGGACCCGATCTACGTCTTTCCTACATGCGCCAAGCCGGAGAAGCTCCGAGCTAGCCCAGACACGATGAAACATCGCTCACTTCTAAAAACTCCAACCAAAGCTTAATCCAACCTAAAAATGACATCATCTACCCCCGATCTCTCACCCAAAACCCAAGCATTATTCACGCCACCCCAAAAATTCAACCACCCTCCAAAACCCTAACACTCCAAAGCTTTCCCCCAACCACGAACTACAAGACCAAGCCCCAAATCTACTCCCATGGACGCTCTAGAACCCAAGAACTAAGAATCAACTCCAAGAAGAGGTCTTACCTTCAAGGAGGATGAAGGAGATGGAGGGGAAACCGCGTAGGGGAAGAAGGACGCCGGCTTGGGGAGGAGCTTGAGGTCACCATGATGGAGAAATCACCGGGGAGGAGCACGGGAGGTCACCGGCCGGTGGGGAGTCGCCGGAGATGGGGTTGGGGTGGAGGAGACGCACGGGAGAGGTGGGGAGCAAGAGGTAGGAGAAGAATGAGGGAGAGGCCAAGAAAATGGGACTTTATACAAAAACCCCCAGACCAGTCCGGACTCTCCGGACAATTAGTCCGGATACTCCGGGTTGGGGTGTTCGGTCGACCCAATCCAGACACTCCGGACATTCAATCCGGACATTCCGGGTTAGGGCTTTCGGTAGACCCAGTTCGGATACTCCGGATGATTAATCCGGATACTCTGAATTTTCCAAAATTTTGAGAGTTGGGGCCTTGACACCTCCCGTGCTCCTCCCCGGTGACTTCCCCACCCCGGTGTCCTTAAGCTCCTATCCAAGCCGGTGTCCTCCTTCCCCTACGCGGTTTCCTCTCCTTCCCTTCATCCTTCTTGAAGGTAAGGTTTCTTCTTGGAGTGGTTCCTTGATTCTTGGGATCTTAGGAGCATTTGGGGGCTAGGTTTTGTAGATCGGGTGTTTTGGGGGCCAACATTGGGAATGCTAGGGTTTGTAGGTGTGTAGTTGGATTTTGGATTTGGTTTAGGCAATGCTTAGGTATAGGGTGAGAGATCGGGGTAGATGATGCCATCCTAAGCATTTGATTAAGCTTTGGTTGGGGTTTTTAGAAGTGGGCATCGTTTCGTCGTGTTTGGGCTAGCTCGGAGCTTCTCCGGCTTGGCCGCGTGTAGGAAAGTTGTAGATCGGGTTCTCGTGGTGCTGTAGAACTCAAAAACCGCTCCAATCCCTTGGGTCTTTGGACGAAATGCGCCATGTCCGGAGTGTCCAGATAAATTGTCCGAGTGTCCGGCTTATCCTGTGTCGGGACCCCGAATTTTCAAATCCGGACCCTCTGTGTATTCAGCACTAGTCCAGGAACGCGCTAGTGCACACAGTCTTAACATCGGTAAATATCACAATCATACCACTCGATATCAATAAAGTACTTTATTTAAATAGTCAAACTGGCTACTTGACCTTATGGTCAAGTTACAAATGTATGCCTCGCAAGGCGAAACTTATTCAGAGAGAAATAATAGCAGCGGAAAATCAAATAACTTCGTGGCGCCATCCAGTATACCACAGGCAACTGACTGGGCTCGCTTCCCTAAGTAGACGGATCCTCTTGGAGCTCCTCCTCCAAAGCTGGCGTAGTCTCCTCTTCAACTGATGTTGTGTTGAGGCAAGGGTGAGTACTTGGTACTCAGCAAGTCATGCACAGAATGCAAGCTAATATACTATATGCATGGCTTGGTACAAAGGAATAGCTCAAGGTATATTTGCAGTAAACAGCATTTGAAAAGTAATGTAAGTAGATTCGAAAGCAGTAGAAACAAGTAAAGTATAAATAACTTTTCAAGGAATTTAATAAACATCTTTCCCATCCTAATCCATATTCCCATCAACATCATTATTAATCCAACCCAACTTTCCAAATCCAAGTTATTTTTGAGAAAATCTAACCCTTGACTGTAATTCCCGAGCGATGTCCAATACCGCGGTGTAACACCCCAAAATTTTGTTTTTCTTAAATTCATGTGTGATTTGGCACTTTGGTGAATTTTTGGAATTTTCTGGAATTTATTTGGATTTATTTGGAATTTATTCGAATTTATTCCATTTTGAAATAATTAAAGAATTTAATTTTGCAAATAAAATTTTGTTGGAAATATTTTATTTGAGTCCAAAATGATCCAAAATATTTTCCAGAATTTTTCTGGAATTTTTCTGAGTCATTTGCTATTTTTAATGAATTAAATGAATTACTGGGAATTATTTTAAATATTAAATCGCTGGAAAATGCGAGTGGGTTTGTATCGTGTTCATCCGATCGAGCCCGAGTCGACTCGAGTTCGAGTCCGACCAGCCGCTTGACTCAACCAAACCGACTCCCAACCCTAATCAATCCCAACCGTTGGATCAAGATCCAACGGTGAGATCCGCCAGACGTTCGAGCGTGAATCGCCCGGATCCGATCGCGCCGCGTGATCGCGGGCCGCTGATCGTGCCACGGACGGGCCGAAAGGCCGTTGCTCCGCCGAGTCCGAAAGCCGGACTCGCCGCGCGCCCGCCGCGTGAAGAACTAGGTTTCCGTCTAGAACGCACGCCGAGGCTATTTAATGCCCGGATCGCACTCGAGGACCGCCGTGACCCGCGCACTTCTTGCCCTAACCCGCCGAGCTCTAGCCGCCGTAGGTTCGCGGAATCGCCGCCGTAGTTGCGTGAAGCGCCGCCACGATCCTTGCCTCGCCTCGCCACCGTCGCCGCCCTCGCCGCCATTGACCCAGATTCGAACCCGGCCAGGCGCACCGTAGACACCATCCATCTCGCCGAGCACGCCCCAACCGCCCGTTTGGGTGGTCGCTGCCTCGCCACGGCAGCGCAACTCCGCTGCGTGAAGCCATCGCCGACTCTCGAAGCTCCACTCAACCGTCCGATCAAGATCCAAAGGCCCAGATCGTGCCACGCCACCGCGGTGAGTTTCCCGTTGAAAATCCTAGATCTAATCCCAACCGTTGGATCTAGATCCAACGGCTTAGGTTGCGCCGCGTATCAAGAATCGCACTGTGTTAGATTGGATCCGGACCATTGGATCAAGAACCAACGGCCCACGATCGGCCACGTCGCCCCAAGCACATGAGGCCAAACTCAATCCTAGCCGTCGGATTTCAAACCAACGGCCACGATTGTGCCACGCAGCCCAGGAAGCCGAAGCCGCCGCGCACGCTGGCGTGGTCACCGACACGCTGGGCCCGCGTGTCGGGCCGATAAAGACCGTGGCGTCACCCATGACGTCATCGGTGGGTCCCACCTGTCGACCGTGGCAGAGCCCGGCCGACGCCAAGAATGACGTCACCCGAGTGGTCCCACCCGCGGCCTCACCCGGAAGCCGTGGACCGGGTCCACCGTGGACTAAACCGCCGTGGCCGAGCCCATGAGTACCGACGTCAGCCAACCAATCAGGAGCTGACACGTGTCCATGCTGACGCAATAATTAATTTCCGAAAAAGAAAATGATTTATTAATTCGAAATAATGATTTCAGATTTTGTTTCAAACTTCAAACGCTTATAACTTTTGCGTTTCAACTCCGATTTGAGTGATTCAAATTTCTAAATTTGTATAAAATTGAGATCTACCTAAATATGAATTTTATTTAATTTTTGGACTAAAGTTTTTCTCTGTAAAATTATTTAATTGATTATTTAAACTTTAAATAATCATAACTTTTGCGTTTTAACTCCAAATTTGACGATTCCAGTTTCTAAAAATCCATAAAATTATGTTCTTTCTGTTTATGGATTTTATTTGGATGTTTGGACACTTTTTGCCTATTGTTTATTCGTGTATTTGCTATTTGCACGCTTTACGAGTAGACGTTGAAGTGCCGGAAGGATTCGAGGGGGAAGTATTGACTCAGAATCCAACTCAAGACCAAGAGCAAGTGCTTTTTGAAGGCAAGTTGTGCTTTGACCATGTTGCTCCTATTTCGAAATCTATTTTGATTTAAACTATTGCATGCTAGTTCAATTAGAAAGATACTTTGTTTAAACCTGGGGGTTAGATAAGTACCAATTTGCTGTATGACACCTTGATTATTTAAGTATGTGCCATGATCCCTTGTCACCCTAGTTGTGGATTACTAGTTGGACATTATTAAATTGTCAATATGGGAGTTAGACCGTTGTAGTATACTGCTTAGACCTGCTACGTGCTCATAACATGATTTTGGACAATCAAATGTTAATATTGACTTAATGATATATTGAACCTGTTTTGGAAAAGTATCATGTGATGTTGATAGCACGTGGTGCATGGTAATCAACTGGGGTTTGATAATGATTTCGACCAGGGCATGTGGCAAGAGTAATCAGGTGGGCCAGTTGTGGCGTTGGGAATGTTGATTTGGTTCTTCGGGTAGTCTTGCCCTGGTCACCCTAAGGACTTAACCTTGCAAGCCTTTGAACTGGGTCTAACGTGCAACCACATGTCCGGAATGGGACGGACCTAGTTGACTAAGTTGCTAATAACGCACTGTGGGACCTCGGGAGGTCAACTACACCCTTTGTGTATGTTGTGCGGGGAGCGTCATCGGAGTGAGGCCAGGTACCCATCTAACGGTTGATTGGCCTAGACTTCGCCTTAGCGAAGGGAAGGGTTAGTCTTGCCAATAACCGGGGAGGACCACTTGTATTGTTAGAGGTTTCCGAAAGACTTTGTTACGGGAACTCGCCTTTGTGGTGTTTGACTGTATCTTGTGGGTAAAGTGCATAACCTCTGCAGAGTTTAGAATCTATTCGAATAGCCGTGTCCGCGGTATTGGACATCGCTCGGGAATTACAGTCAAGGGTTAGATTTTCTCAAAAATAACTTGGTTTGAAAGGTTGGGTTGGTATAACAATGAAGATGATGGGAATATGGGTTAGAATGGGGAAAATGTTTATTAAACTTCTTGAAAAGTTATCTATGCTTTACTTGTTTCTACTGCTTTCGAATCTACTTATACTACTTTTCAAATGCTGTTTACTGCAAATATACCTTGAGCTATTCCTTTGTACCAAGCCATGCATATAGTATATTAGCTTGCATTCTGTGCATGACTTGCTGAGTACCAAGTACTCACCCTTGCCTCAACACAACACCAGTTGAAGAGGAGACTACGCCAGCTTTGGAGGAGGAACTCCAAGAGGATCCATCTACCTAGGGAAGCGAGCCCAGTCAGTTGCCTGTGGTATACTGGATGGCGCCACGAAGTTATTTGATTTTCCGCTGCTATTATTTCTCTCTGAATAAGGTTCGCCTTGCGAGGCATATATTTGTAACTTGACCATAAGGTCGAGTAACCAGTTTGATTATTTAAATAAAGTACCTTTGTGGTATCGATTGGTATGATTGTGATATTTACCGATGTTAAGACTGTGTGCACTAGCGCGTTCCTGGACTAGTGCTGAATACACAGAGGGTCCGGATTTGCAAATTCGGGGTCCCGACACGCGGACACGGCTATTCGAATAGATTCTAAACTCTGCAGAGGTTATGCACTTTACCCACAAGATACAGTCAAACACCACAAAGGCGAGTTCCCGTAACAAAGTCTTTCGGAAACCTCTAACAATACAAGTGGTCCTCCCCGGTTATTGCGCACTAACCCTTCCCTTAGCTAAGGCGAAGTCTAGGCCAATCAACCGTTAGATGGGTACTGGCCTCGGCCCAGACGCTCCCAGTACAACTTACACAAAGGGTGTAGTTGACCTCCGAGGTCCCACAGTGCGTTATTAGCAACTTAGTCAACTAGGTCCGTCCCATTACAGACATGTGGTTGCACGTTAGACCCAGTTCAAAGGCTTGCAAGGTTAAGTCCTTAGGGTGACCAGGGCAAGACTACCCGAAGAACCAAATCAACACTCCCAATGCCACAACTGGCCCACCTGATTACTCTTGCCACATGCCCGGTCGAAAACTGTTTATCAAACCCCAGTTGATTACCATGCACCACGTGCCATCAACATCACATGATACTTTTCCAAAACAGGTTCAATATATCATTAAGTCAATATTAACATTTGATTGTCCAAAATCATGTTATGAGCACGTAGCAGGTCTAAGCAGTATACTACAACGGTCTAAACCCATGTTGGCAAATTAATAATGTCCAACTAGTAATCCACAACTAGGGTGACAAGGGTCATGGCACATACTTAAATAATCAAGGTGTCATACAGCCAATTGGTATTTAACTAACCCCCATGTTTAAACCAAGTATTTTTCTAATTGAACTAGCATGCAATAGTTTAAATCAAAATAGATTTCGAAATAGGATCAACATGGTCAAAGCACAACTTGCCTTCAAAAAGTACTTGTTCTTGGTCTTGAGTTGGATCCTGAGTTAATACTTCTCCTTCGAATCCTTCCGGCACTTCAACGTCTACTCGTAAAGCGTGCAAATAACAAATTCACAAATAAACAATAGGCAAAAAGTGTCCAAACATCCAAATAAAATCCATAAACAGAAAGAACATAATTTTATGGATTTTTAGAAACTGGAATCGTCAAATTTGGAGTTAAGACGCAAAAGTTATGATTATTTAAAGTTTAAATAATCATTTAAATAATTTTGCAGAGAAAAACTTTAGTCCAAAAATTAAATAAAATTCATATTTAGGTAGATCTCAATTTTATACAAATTTAGAAATTTGAATCACTCAAATCGGAGTTGAAACGCAAAAGTTATAAGCGTTTGAAGTTTGAATCTAAATTTGAATCAATATTTCGAATTAATAAATCATTTTCTTTTTCGGAAATTAATTATTGCGTCAGCATGGACACGTGGCAGCCTACGATTGGTTGGTCGACGTCGGCCGTCCATGGACTCGGTCCCACGCCGGCTCGGGTCTCAGTGGACCCGGTCCACGGCTCCACGTGAGGCCGACATGTGGGACCACTTTCGGATGACGTCATCGCCGGCGTCGGCGGGCTCGGCCACGGTGCCGACAGTGGGACCCACCGATGACGTCATGGGTGACGCCACGGCGGTCGCCGACAGTGGCCCTCTCGACACGCGGGCCGCGTGTCGGCGTCACACGCACGCTGTAGCGTGGGCGGCCGACCGCGACGGTCAGGCTTCCCGACACGTGGCGCAATCTCGGCCGTTGATTTGAAATTCGACGGCCGCGATTAGATCCAGGGTTAACACGTTGAATCTACTCGATGATCGTGGGCCGTTCGATCTAGATCGGACGGTCCAGATCTAATCCTATAATAGCACTACTACAGCACGTGGCGATTGTGGGCCGTTGGATCTTGATCCAACGGTCCAGATCTAATCGGGTTTCTAGGGTTTGGGGGAGAACGTGGGCTCACCGTGACTGTCGGATCTTGATCGGACGGTCCACAGAGCTCGCGAGGTCCGGCGATGGCGCGGCGAGGCTTGGGCACCGGAGACGTAGACGACGACCTCCCACGCGGCGTGTCCGTGCAGCTCCGGCGAAGTGAAAGGTCTCTTCGGGCGCGCCTGGCTTCGGGGGTTCCAGATCTGGGCTTCTTCTCGGCGGAAGACGACGGACGACGGCGGAAAACGGCGCAAACCGCAGCGGACACCTCCTCCAACTACGGCGAGCTCGTACGGGCAAACAGCGACGGCTCAGGCGAGAGGGCTCGGGGGAACGGGTGCGCAAGGATGAGGGCAACCTCGGGGGACGTCTCACGCTTTAAATACGGCCTCGACGTGCGTGCAAATCGGAAACCTAGTTCTCCACGGCGGCGGGCGCGGCGGCGGAGTCCGGCTCGGACTCGGGCGGAGACGACGACCGGGAGCCGTCCACGTGGCACGATCAACGGCCACGATCGCACGAGCGCGATCGGATCCGGGCCGGATACGGCTCGAACCGGTACGGGCGGATCTCAGCCGTTGGATCTTGATCCGACGGTTGGGATCGATTAGGGTTGGGAGCTGGTTTGGTCGAGTCAACTGGCTCGGGTCGGACTCGAGTCCGACTCGGGTTCCGACTCGGTCGGATGAACAGTACTCGACCCGAGTTGAATTTTCCAGCGATTTAATATTTAAAATAATTTCCAATAATTCATTTAATTCATTAAAAATAGCAAATGACTCAGAAAAATTCCAGAAAAATTCTGGAAAATATTTTGGATCATTTTGGACTCAAATAAAATATTTCCAACAAAATTTTATTTGCAAAATTAAATTCTTTAATTATTTCAAAATGGAATAAATTCAAATAAATTCCAAATAAATCCAAATAAATTCCAGAAAATTCCAAAAATTCACCAAAGTGCCAATTCACACATGAATTTAAGAAAAGAAAAATTTTGGGGTGTTACAAACCTCCCCCCCTTAATAGAATGTCGTCCCCGAGATTCAGGGCTCACTCTGAGAATAGGTTTGGAAACTCTTTCTTCAAATCCTCTTCAGCGCTCCCAAGTCGCTTCGCTTTCTTCATGGTTGTTCCACTCGAACTCTCTGAAACGGGTTGACTTGTTTCTAGTTTCTCGATCCATTGTGTCGAGAATCCTCACGGGATGCTCCTTATAAGTCAAATCCTCTTGCAACTCAATTGACTCTAGCGGTGTCCGTTCCTCGGGAACTCGGAGACACTTCTTCAAGCCCAGGACACATGGAATACGTCATGCACTCCTGCTAACGACTGCGGCAACTCCAGCTGATAAGCAACTTCGCCTCTGCGGCTCAAAATCTTAAATGGTCCAACATAACGGGGTGCGAGTTTCCCTTTGGCATGGAACCTCTTAACTCCCCTAAGAGGCGTAACTCGAGGTATACAAAGTCTTAGGTTCAAAACTCAAGTCTCGGCGACGGTTGTCGGCATAACTCTTTTGTCGTGATTGGGCTATCTTCAACCTTTCCCTAATCATGGCGACCGCTCTTGACCTCTTGAAGAATATCAGGCCCAAAGACACGGCGCTCGCGGTCTCATTCCAATTCAATGGCGTCCGGCGAGTCGACCATCTGAGTGCCTCAAAAGGTGACATCTGTAAACTAGCACGATAACTATTGTTGTAACTGAACTCGGCATACGGCAAACTCTTATCCCAAGAGGTAGCATAAGCTAATGCACAAGCTCTCAACATATCCTCGAATCTGGTTGACTCTTTCGGTCTGTCCATCCGTCTGTGGATGATAAGGCATCTTGAAGTTCAAACGGGTTCCCATGGCTTCATGCAACTTATTCCAGAACCTTGAGGTAAATTGGGTACCTCTGTCCGATACAATCCTCTTTGGCACTCCGTGCAAACAGACAATCCTGATCATGTACAATTCTGCTAATTTATCTCCCGAGTAAGTGGTCTTCACGGGGATAAAATGGGCTACTTTAGTCAAGCGATCCACTATAACCCATATGGAGTCATAACCTCCTTGAGTCTTCGGCAAACCGGTAATGAAATCCATTCCGATTTCCTCCCACTTCCACTCAGGTATTTTCAGCGGTTGTAGCAATCCTGCTGGTCTTTGATGCATTGCCTTGACTCTCTGGCATACGTCGCACAATGCAACATGCTCGGCAACTTCACGTTTCATACTCGGCCACCAGAATCTCTCCTTCAGATCCTGATACATCTTGGCGCTTCCGGGATGAATTGAGTACTTAGTGTCATGGGCTTCTTCCAAAATCAGTTGCTTTAACTCATTCTTGTTAGGCACACAAATGCGATCCTTCATCCACAACGTGCCTTGCTCATCCAACTTGAAGTCCTCTGCCTTGCCTTCCTCCTTGATGGACTTAATCCTGCGGATCTTGTCATCATTCTTCTGTCCTTCTCGGATCTGATCCTCTAAGGTAGGCTTTACTTCCCATGTGGCCAGGAATCCGCTAGGTACTACCTCAATCTTCATTTTCTGAAAATCCTCACATAACTCATCCTGACTTGTGGCTAGCAACGTACTCACGGTATGGCTTTTCCGACTCAGGGCATCGGCTACTACGTTGGCCTTCCCGGGATGGTAATGGATTTCAACATTATAGTCTTTGATCAACTCTAACCATCTCCTCTGCCTCATATTCAGATCCATTGGGTGAATATGTACTTAAAACTCTTATGATCCGTGATACACTTCACATCTGTTCCCAATCGATAGTGACGCCATATCTTCAAAGCATGCACTACGGCAGCTAACTCTAAGTCATGTGTCGGATAATTTTCCTCATGCGGCCTCAAGCGCCTTGATGCATAAGCGGCGACCTTTCCATCTGCATCGGCACACATCCAAGTCCTTGGCGCGATCGTCACAATAAATATCGAAGCTTTGAGCAACATCCGGTAGAACTAACACCGGTGCTTGATGTCAATCGCTTCTTGACTCCTGAAATCCTTTCTCACATTCAGGCGTCCATGCAAACTTCTTTTCCTTCTTCGATTGCGTGAGAGGTTTCGCAATTGTCGAGAAGCCTTCGATGAAACGGGCGGTAGTATCACGACATTCCAAGGAAACTCGAATGCAGGTCACGAGTCTTGGTGCTCCCAATGTAACACAGCTTCTACTTTGCTTGGATCTATGGCGACTCCTTCTGCGGTCATTACATGTCCAAGAAACTCCACCTTGTCCTTCCAAAAATCACACTTGCTGAACTTGGCGAAAAGTTGCTGTTCCCTCAGCTTTTCCAAAACTCGCCTTAAGTGTTCGGCATGTTCACTCTCTGTCTTGGAGTAGATTAGGATATCGTCTATGAACACGACGACAAACTTGTCCAAATATTCCATGAACACCTTATTCATCATATTCATGAAATAAGCTGGCGCATTAAATCGACCCAAAGGACATAGCGTAAACTCGTAATGTCCATATCTTGGCGAGAATGCCGTCTTGAATATCTTACGATCGGATCTTCAAGCGATGGTATCCCGATCTCAGATCAATCTTGGAGAAAACTCCGGCTCCTCTCAACTGATCAAACAAATCATCAATCCTGGGTAGCGGATACTTATTCTTCACGGTGACTTCGTTGAGTGCACGGTAGTCGATGCACATCCTGAAACTTCCGTCCTTTTTCTTGACAAACAAAGCGGTGCTCCCCACGGCACTAACTCGGTCGATAAATCCTTTCTCCATTAACTCTTCTAGCTGTTTCTTCATTTCTACCAACTCCTCGGTGGACATCCGATAGGGTCTCTTTGCTATCGGTCTTTGTGCAGGTACAAGCTCTATCACAAACTCTATGTCCCTGTCTGCGGCATACCGAGGTAGATCTTCGGGAAAAACATCTGGGTACTCATTCACTCTTGAGACATCCTCTATGCTGATTGCCTTGGTACTTGTTAACCATCAAGCTGTCCATCTCTAAGCTGCAGTGGCTTGAAACTCCACTTTCTTCCCACACGGGCTCTCAATCGAGATAGTCCTTCGTCCACAATCAATACGGCCTTGTGCTTGGATAACCAATCCATTCCCAATATGACGTCTAAGGTGCAGGTCTCCAAAATTATAAGGTTTGCTAGGAACTCTATTCCATCTATTAGTATTCTCACCGGAACATCCTACTTTGATTCGGAGTTCTGAACCAGTGGGTTTGAACTAAAAGCATGCACTTAAGTCTTGCAATCCTCAAATCATTTCTAGTAGCAAAGCCTTGCGAAACAAACGAATGCTAAGCTCCGAGTCAAACAAAATCACAGGTGTACTGAGTTAACAAGTAACTTACCCAAGACGACGTCCGTAGCATTACGTGCAATGCATCTGCGGTGACATGGTTGACTCGGCCTCTCACCACGATGCCTGGGTGTGGCTCCTGGTCTTTGGCGTCCTAGCTGGGTGGTTCCTAGATTGAAGCGAATCGGGTCGCCTCTGCTGTCTTCTTTGGACAAGCTGTTGGCAAAGTGTCTGGCTCGTTGCGATTGTAGCGGCGTCTCATTTGTTCCTTCTTTGCCGATCGCTCGAGTAAGCGTTTCTAGCGGGGGCCGGGTGCGGTAGTTACGATTGGCAGGTCTTGGTCTGAGGATGGTGTCCTTGTCGCGTACGTGGTTGAAATCGAAGAATTGATTTGGTGCAACTCTCGGTATTGGCGTTCCACTGGCGTGATCCTTCTTTGTTGCATCCTGCGCTTCTGTTCTCATCGGTTCCTTGCGCTTGTCCTCAAGAATAAGCGCCTTATTCACCAACTCTTGGAAATCTGGAAAGGTGTGGGTGATCAATCCTACTGCAATCTGAGTTAAGTCCCTTCATAAACGAGACTGCCTGGATTTATCCGTCGCTACATCCTCAGGTGCGTAGCGTGCTAGCTGTGTGAACTTGTTCAGGTAGTCGACCACCGGCTGATTACCTTGCTTGATGCTCTGAACTCCTCCTTCTTAAGGTCCATGATTCCTTCAGGCACGTGATAATGTCGAATGCACCGTGAACTCTTCCCAAGTGATATCTTGAGGGTTCTCTGCGTGGCACGAAGTTCTCCCACCATTCGTAATTTGTTCCTTCAGGTGATGAGAAGCGAGAGTACCTTCTCATTTCCTATGCATTGAGCTATGTGTAGCTTCCTCTCGATTGATCTTAACCAATCATCGGCCTCCAATGGATTGGCATTCCCAGAGAAAGTGGGTGGGTGAGTTCTCATGAACTCGATAGTCTTGTATTCGGCGTGGTCCCCGATTAACTTGATTAGCAAGTGGCCTGAGCGGTGACGTGTTGCATTTGTTGCATCATAGCATGCATCAAGCGAGTCCGGGCAGCAAGAAAAGCTCCAAATTCTGCATATCCGGTGGCGGTCTTTGGTGCTCCATCATTGGGGTTTTCTGCTGGGCGAGAACCACTCCCATTGCTTCCAAAGTTTCCACGGGTGTTCACCATCTGTCGGTTTGCTCTAGGTTTAGAGATGAGAGGGAAACAAGAATAGACAAGTAACATGGAACTTATGCGGGGCGAAAGGGGTAACCTTAAGGTCCAACTTTATTATTAATAACTTGGTATGGCTGCTTACAATGCCTAAGGGCCTTGCAACACATACTGCACACTCAGCAAACAAAGCAAATCCAAATCGAACTAACTCTGGAGTCTAACGCCTAAAGGGTGACTCTTTTATTCTATGACGCGACTCGGCGAAGGAGTCTCACTATAGAACCTATGCTCACTCATCGAGAAAACCTCCACGGCCTGGGTACGGGTGCTGTGGCATAGGCGCGAAACGATCACCATGTCCAGCAACTGTGTCTTCTATGGTAGTCGAAGAAGCAGTGTCATCATCGAGATCTGACTCCTCTGGATCTGGCTCGTGTAGCTCGAGCACTGGCTCTGGTTCTGGTCCATACAAAGTCATCTCCAACTCATCAATCCTTCGCAGAAGGTGTGCCACATACTCTTGATCTTCCCGCCATCTGTTCTTCTCTGTCGTGATCTCCTTGCGGGCCTTCTGTAGCTCCTTGCTTGTATTATCTAGTACATCCTCTTGGGCGACAACAAATCGTGCCAACTGTGTAACCGTGGCATCCTCATCCTGAATCGCCTTCGGGTCAAGAAGGTTATCGCTGCGCGGATGATAACGGAACACCGTACTCTCCAACTCTCTGGCGTAGATACGGGTAATGTGCCGCATTGCTCGTCGTGATACTTCTTGGATACCCATCTCGCATTGTAGATCTCTGGCGGTCAAAGGTGTATCGGGCGATTGCCTGGGCCCTTTTTCCTAGCAGGTACCTCAATCTTTACGTCACAAGCCTTGATCAATCCCGCTTGTCTGATCACTTCTACTTGGTATTGGGGCTTCTCAAATTCTCCGAGAGTCTGTAGCATATGCCAAAGTTCCGCGGCGTGACCAACTCCCAGATCAACGTAGTTGAACTCTTCCTCCATCTGTCACAAGAGTGCTTTACGTAAGAACTCGGAATTTTTAAATTGTGACAAGGTAAGGGAAAACTTCAACAAGAGACAAGAAAAGAGAGAAGGGGATAAGTCGAGATGTCATTTCTTGTCTTCACAAATTTTTAGCTTTTAGAAAATAGGTTTTATCCTCACTACGACCATTCTATCTTAGGGTTGAGCCTACGGTCAAGTATGGCTCTGATACCACCTCTGTCGGGACCCCGAATTTTCAAATCCGGACCCTCTGTGTATTCAGCACTAGTCCAGGAACGCGCTAGTGCACACAGTCTTAACATCGGTAAATATCACAATCATACCACTCGATATCAATAAAGTACTTTATTTAAATAGTCAAACTGGCTACTTGACCTTATGGTCAAGTTACAAATGTATGCCTCGCAAGGCGAAACTTATTCAGAGAGAAATAATAGCAGCGGAAAATCAAATAACTTCGTGGCGCCATCCAGTATACCACAGGCAACTGACTGGGCTCGCTTCCCTAAGTAGACGGATCCTCTTGGAGCTCCTCCTCCAAAGCTGGCGTAGTCTCCTCTTCAACTGATGTTGTGTTGAGGCAAGGGTGAGTACTTGGTACTCAGCAAGTCATGCACAGAATGCAAGCTAATATACTATATGCATGGCTTGGTACAAAGGAATAGCTCAAGGTATATTTGCAGTAAACAGCATTTGAAAAGTAATGTAAGTAGATTCGAAAGCAGTAGAAACAAGTAAAGTATAAATAACTTTTCAAGGAATTTAATAAACATCTTTCCCATCCTAATCCATATTCCCATCAACATCATTATTAATCCAACCCAACTTTCCAAATCCAAGTTATTTTTGAGAAAATCTAACCCTTGACTGTAATTCCCGAGCGATGTCCAATACCGCGAACACGGCTATTCGAATAGATTCTAAACTCTGCAGAGGTTATGCACTTTACCCACAAGATACAGTCAAACACCACAAAGGCGAGTTCCCGTAACAAAGTCTTTCGGAAACCTCTAACAATACAAGTGGTCCTCCAGGTTGTGCGCACTAACCCTTCCCTTCGCTAAGGCGAAGTCTAGGCCAATCAACCGTTAGATGGGTACTGGCCTCGGCCTAGACGCTCCCCGTACAACTTACACAAAGGGTGTAGTTGACCTCACGAGGTCCCACAGTGCGTTATTAGCAACTTAGTCAACTAGGTCCGTCCCATTCTGAGACATGTGGTTGCACGTTAGACCTAGTTCAAAGGCTTGCAAGGTTAAGTCCTTAGGGTGACCAGGGCAAGACTACCCGAAGAACCAAATCAACACTCCTAATGCCACAACTGGCCCACTGATTACTCTTGCCACATGCCCTGGCCGAAAGCTGTTTATCAAACCCAGGTTGATTACCATGCACCACGTGCCATCAACATCACATGATACTTTTCCAAAACAGGTTCAATATATCATTAAGTCAATATTAACATTTGATTGTCCAAAATCATGTTATGAGCACGAAAGTGTGTCTAAGCAAAGATACTACAACGGTCTAAACCCATGTTGGCAATTTAATAATGTCCAACTAGTAATCCACAACTAGGGTGACAAGGGTCATGGCACATACTTAAATAATCAAGGTGTCATCTGACCAATTGGTATTTAACTAACCCCATGTTTAAACCAAGTATTTTTCTAATTGAACTAGCATGCAATAGTTTAAATCAAAATAGATTTGAAATAGGATCAACATGGTCAAAGCACAACTTGCCTTCAAAAAGTACTTGTTCTTGGTCTTGAGTTGGATCTGAGTTAATACTTCTCCTTGAATCCTTCCGGCACTTCAACGTCTACTCGTAAAGCGTGCAAATAACAAATTCACAAATAAACAATAGGCAAAAAGTGTCCAAACATCCAAATAAAATCCATAAACAGAAAGAACATAATTTTATGGATTTTTAGAAACTGGAATAAATCAAATTTGGAGTTAAGGCGCTTAAAAGTTATGATTATTTAAAGTTTAAATAATCATTTAAATAATTTTGCAGAGAAAAACTTTAGTCCAAAAATTAAATAAAATTCATATTTAGGTAGATCTCAATTTTATACAAATTTAGAAATTTGAATCACTCAAATCGGAGTTGAAGCATAAAAGTTATAAGCGTTTGAAGTTTGAATCTAAATTTGAATCAATATTTCGAATTAATAAATCATTTTCTTTTTCGGAAATTAATTATTGCGTCGGCATGGACACGTGGCAGCCTCGATTGGTTGGTCGACGTCGGCCGGTCCATGGACTCGGTCCACGCTTCGGCTCGGGTCTACAGTGGACCCGGTCCACGGCTCCACGTGAGGCCCGACATGTGGGACCACTCGGATGACGTCATCGGCGGCGTCGGCGAGGCTCGGCCACGGTCGGCAGTGGGACCCACCGATGGCGTCATGGGTGACATCACGGCGCGATCGGCGGGTGGCCCTCGACACGCGGGCCCGGCGTGTCGGCGTCTACACGCACGCTGCGTGGGCCCGACCGCGGCGGCCAGGCTTCCCGACACGTGGCGCAATCTCGGCCGTTGATTTGAAATTCGGCGGCGCGATTAGATCCAGGGTTAACACGTTGAATCTACTCGATGATCGTGGGCGTTCGATCTAGATCGGACGGTCCAGATCTAATCCTATAATAGCACTACTACAGCACGTGGCGATTGTGGGCCGTTGGATCTTGATCCAACGGTCCAGATCTAATCGGGTTTCTAGGGTTTGGGGGAGAACGTGGGCTCACCGTGACTGTCGGATCTTGATCGGACGGTCCACAGAGCTCGCGAGGTCCGGCGATGGCGCGGGCGAGGCTTGGGCACGGAGGCGTAGAGCGGCGACCTCCCACGCGGGCGTGTCCGTGCGGCTCGGCGAAAGTGAAAGGTCTCTTGAGCGCGCTGGCCGGGGTTCCAGATCTGGGCTTCTTCTCGGCGGAAGATGACGGACGACGGCGGAAAACGGCGCAAACCGCAGCGGACACCTCCTCCAACTACGGCGAGCTCGTACGGGCAAACAGCGACGGCTCAGGCGAGAGGGCTCGGGGGAACGGGTGCGCAAGGATGAGGGCAACCTCGGGGGGCGTCTCACACTTTAAATACGGCCTCGACGTGCGTGCAAATCGGAAACCTAGTTCTCCACGGCGGCGGAGTCCGGCTCGGACTCGGGCGGAGACGACGACCGGGAGCCGTCCACGTGGCACGATCAACGGCCACGATCGCCTGCAGCGATCGGATCCGGGCGGATCTGGCTCGAGCAGACGGGCGGATCTCAGCCGTTGGATCTTGATCCGACGGTTGGGATCGATTAGGGTTGGGAGCTGGTTTGGTCGAGTCAACTGGCTCGGGTCGGACTCGAGTCCGACTCGGGTTCCGACTCGGTCGGATGAACAGTACTCGACCCGAGTTGAATTTTCCAGCGATTTAATATTTAAAATAATTTCCAATAATTCATTTAATTCATTAAAAATAGCAAATGACTCAGAAAAATTCCAGAAAAATTCTGGAAAATATTTTGGATCATTTTGGACTCAAATAAAATATTTCCAACAAAATTTTATTTGCAAAATTAAATTCTTTAATTATTTCAAAATGGAATAAATTCAAATAAATTCCAAATAAATCCAAATAAATTCCAGAAAATTCCAAAAATTCACCAAAGTGCCAATTCACACATGAATTTAAGAAAAGCAAAATTTTGGGGTGTTACATCCTGACTATCCGAATATTAAACCCGGACTGTCCGGGTTGACTTGTCTGTGACTCACGCAGTTTCTGCCGGTAGAGCCGTTTTTCGGCGGGGGTTGCATTGTATTTCATTTCATTTGCATGGCATGCATCTTATTTATGCATTGTACTCGTGTAGAGAACGAGACCGCGGTGACTGATGTGACTGTGGTTGAGGGGATTGCCGAAGAGCAAGTCGTGGTTGATACGCAAGCAGAGGCATCAGGCAAGCACCTAAGCATATTCAACCCTTTATGTAAATCTTACGTTGGTGAATAAATTGCCTAATTAGTGACTAAGTTGTGCATTAGGAAATTGGATTGTGAGAGCGGTGTTAGATCCTATTCATTGCATTTACACCTTGACGCTTGTTGAACACCGCCTTTGGAACTAGTATATGGGTAAATATATTGTGTCCACGCTTAATTGCTTAGGTGTCAGGTATGGGCCAAGCGGTGGATGGTTCCATCGCTTGAGGTCATTACACTTCACAGTATGGGGTTACAGAGGTTATGATTATAAAGAGAAGGAAAAATGAAATGAGACCCGGCGAGAAAGTTGAGGCACTTGGGTGTGGAGACTCAAGTGTGGTAGTCTCGCCTGTGTCAGTTGAGGACCGATCCGTTGTTTGCCATGTTGATCGAGCACATCTTGTTAGTCGCATGCCGGAATGGGACGGTAAGCTATTCTTTCATCGCATGATATTCGATGGGGTGTGCCCTCATGCGGTTGGGCGTGGTTGAGGGTGAGGCTTAGGCCGACTCTCGAGGGCCAAGCCGGGCTTGGGCCGCTCGAGAGGGTGCTAGGTGCTCGTACCGCATGAAGATGGCCCAACGAGTATGTATGGATGGGAGGAGGGTTGACATGAGGTTCCTTGTGGCACATGTCGTGCGATTGATGATCCCCTACAGGGTGAATAAGCGATTCGAATTGCCGCGCTCTCGGATATGAGCACACTCGCGTCATCCGACACTTCAACGTAGTAATAACTTGAACTTAATGATGGTTGGGGATGGTGGTGATACTTGTTTATGTTGACACTTGCTTTACCTTAATTGCAAAGGTTCATATTTCACTCTAGTAATGTAACAACCCAAAATTTGCTTTTAATTTATTTAGTGTGTTTCTGGGTTTATTTGAATTTTTCAGAAATTATTTAAAGTCCTCGCTGTTAATTCGGATGGAAGTCTATTGAACTAATCGTATTAAATAAAGATAAGGCATTTTCGAATAAGCGTAAAATTTAAAATTTTGTTGATAATTAAGATAATTGGTAGACGAGAGTGTTCGCTTCAAATATTTTCGAAAAACCTGCTATATAACGTAAATCGTGGATTTTACAAAAATCTGTACAGGTGTCTGATTTCACTAAAAGAATTTTTGCGAGAAAACTATACATCGAAAAATTTCGAAACCAACTTCGTTAGGTTCCAAAGGGTCCCTAGTATTTTAGAGTATTTTTTTTCGGATTTTAGAATCTCTCTATTATTTTTTTTCTCAACACATTTTTTTGAAATGTACATGCGTATATACCTTTATGCCTGAGTGCATGGACGTTCGTTCAGCCATTCCATTTTCTGAGCCTTTTATTTGCCAGCTGTTTCCATTTCCTAGCTCGTATGCATGTCCTGGTATCACGTTTGAACTCCACAATGCATGTCTATCTACACGTAATGCACAATACCTGGACGATTCTCATTCTAGCAGTTTCCTCTATTGTTTCCAGCCATTCTCGTCCCCACTACTACCTCAGTTATTAGTCACTCTAATGAGACTTTATTCCAGCCGTTTCTATGCATGCACGCTTCAACTCCAGCAACGCACATCCGGGCTTTCCATTTTTCCAGACGCAGGAAGCATCCCTTTTCCCGGTTGTTTCCATTTAGTCTTCACATCAACATCTTCCTCTGTTTTCCATTCCCTCCTCTCCTCATATCACCTAGTATCCTCAAACTCCACACGATCGACTCGGCCAACCGACTGCCTCCTGGTCGCTGCTGCTTGTCCGATCGACCGTGCGCTCCTCTCGTCGCCGTCGTCGCGTTGCCGCCGTCGCTGTCGCCGCGTTGCCGCTGCTGCCAACGTCGTCACCGCCGGTGCACTCTCCGGCCTCACCTTCTTCCGCGTCGACGATCCGCGCTACTGCCCGTCGTCGATCGGTACTCTCTCGCCTTTCTTTTGCGCGCGTTCTATTTCTACCGGTTGATTGATCCTATCGGCGCGTAATCGTGTATATATATGTTAGTATATATACGTATAGGTTAGGCGAATGTGTTCTGTAGCCTGCGCATATACATGTCTACCTGTAGGTATACTTGGTCGATTCACGTGTAGATATAATCGCGCGTAGATATATTCGGTTGCTATGCATGTAAAAATATATATCGTAGCATATTGATTCGGTACTCTCTGTTATTAGATGCTAACAGTATGTATACGTGTGGATTTATTCGTCGGATCTGCATATGTGTATTCGGCCGATTCGCAAGTATAAATTTTCTATATGCATTTATACGGTTGTCTTAGGAAGTATATGTATTTAAATACGAAATTTATACGTTGTTTCGGATTTTTCTCACGTGTCCTAGCCGTGTCCTAGCCGAATAGAGTATACGTGTATATAGTGTGAATAGTGCCATGCAGAAATAGCAAGTGAAGTGTAGTTGTACGTGCTAATTTTCCAGATTTGCGAATTTTCTCTTTTTCGCTACAAATTTGTTCTAAGTCCGAATCGCTGGCAACGAATTTTGTTAATTAGTAAATATTAATACCTAGCTACGCTATTTTTTCTGAAATTTTATAATCAAATCTATACTGTTAAATTATTCGCGGAATGTCCAAACTTATGAATTTTGTAATTCCTAAACTACACGTCCGAAAATGTCAAAATAAATTTTATAAATCTTAGAAAATGTCAAACTAATTGTCTGGAAATTTTCATGAAATTATGAATTAGTTTGATTTGTGGCATTTCTCTGATGTGTGTTTGTACGTTGTTTTGCGTGTTTATCTGGTTCTTTATCTGTTGCGCGTAGACGTCGAACTGTGTGCGGGTGTCGATTTCGAGGAGCCAGCTCAGGACCAGGATCAAGATCCAGACCAAGACTCGTTGTTTTACGAAGGCAAGTTGTGCTTTGACCATATTGCTCCTAGTTTTTGAAATGTATTTTGATTTAAATTATGCATGCTATGTTGATTAAAATGAATTAATTTAATTTGGGTAAAATAGTTAATAAACATAATTGTTAATTACACCCTTGATGATTAATATTCGTATGCCATGTATTCCATTGTCACCTTAAGTTGGGTTAAAATAGTTGGATGATATGATTGTGCCAACACGGGAGGCTAGACCGTGAATAGTTGCTTAGCCATACTTACGTGAAATGTGTTTCAAATGGAAAAATAATATTGACTAATGATATACGGAATGAATTTTGGAATCTGTGTAATCTTGCTACATGATGATGTGAAGTGTAGGTACCTTTTTGGTTCTACATGGTAACTGGTATTATTGTTGGCATGTATTGCACAATAATCAAACCGGGTGGGAAAATGGTTTAGACTGTGGCAAGTGGCAAGTGATGAATGGGGGGGGGCTCGATGTGGCACATGGGAGAGATGTTGATTGAATTTGGTTTTGTGAACTTTGGGTAGTCTTGCCACGGTCACCCTAAGGACTTAACCTTGCAAGCCTTTGAACTGGGCCAATCATGCAACCACATGTCTGTAATGGGGCGGACCTAGTTGAGTATGATTCCGAAGTCTTAGCATGTGAGACCTCAGGTGGTTCTTGTAGCTATGAATGTGGAAAGAAGGGTGTAGTGTTTACCGTAATGGTCTTACATCTCTTCAACGGTATATGTTGACCCTGTACTTCCGCTCCGCAAAAGGGAAGGGACAGTGGGAACAATATCGGGAGGTACGCATGCGAGGATGGAAATTTCGGAAAGGCTTTGTTACTGTCACTCGCCTTCGTGGTGTTTGACTGTATCGTGTGGGTAAAGTGCATAACCTCTGCAGAGTGTGTAAAAATCTATTCGAATAGCCGAGTCCACGGAACTGGACAACGCTCGGGGATTACAGTTAAGGGTTAGATTTTTCTAAAATAATGTGGAAATGGGTGGCCGAGTGCTAGAGATAACTGCTGAAGTAAATTAGAGCTTTGTGCCGAATTGTTTAAAAAGATATTGATAACTTATTATATAATATGGTTTTACTGCTTTTGAATCTATTAAGGTTATTTAATTAAAGCAAAATGCTATTTGAGGCAAAACAACCACTTAAGCCATTCCTTTCGAAGAAGCCCTGCATATAGTAATAGGATTGCATACATTGCATGACTTGCTGAGTATGTTGTATACTCACCCTTGCTTCCAACAAAATCATCAGCTGAGGAGAAGACTACAACTTCAAAGGAGGAGAAGTTCCGCGAGGTGGCAGTTATCTAGGAATTGAACCTTGTCAGTTGCCTGTGGCATACTGTTGGGTGTCACCGATGTTCTTCATTCCGCTGCTGTTCATTTACTTTTGTTATTGTAAGCCCTGCGTGGCAGACTATTGGTAAGTTGACCTTAAGGTCTTGTAACTAGTTTATTTAATGTTTGAAGTACTTTATTATTAATTCCGCTGTGTATGATTGTGGTACTTCATCCCTGTTTAACTGTGTGTACTAGCGTGATCCTGGACTAGTACAGAATACACAGAGGGTCCGGATTTGCAGATTCGGGTCCCGACAGAGGTGGTATCAGAGCCATACTGACTGTAGGTCTTGACCCTAGATAGATTGGCTGTCTTTAGGAGCTTCAAAATTATTTTATAAAGAGAAAATTTAACTTGAAAGAATAATAAGTTCTTGACTTATCTTATTCTTCTATTCTATCCCCTCTGCTGTAAATTTCTATCTTACCCCACCGGTTTAAATGGAAATCTTACCTGAGTCATTCTGAATAGTCAATGATGTTCCACACTTATGGAGAAAGTACTGGATGCCGCTGTCAACCCTCAAGATCATGAAGCGAGGGATCATCAAGCTCGAAGAAAAGTAGATCGATGAAGTCTTCCCGAGGCTTGAAGAACCAGTGCTTTAGTCGTCAGTTGAGACTCATGTGTGAGATTCGCGTCTCTTAAGATATGGGAGTTACCCTTTTAGACGCTAGATCATTGTGTGCTTAGGAATTTGGATCTTCCTTGATTGCTTAGTGTGCAGTATGTGTTGCATAGCCTTTAGGCTTGAATAAGCAACCATACCAAGTTATTACCAATTTGTGTATAAGTTTTTGGGTTAAGCCTGCTTCCCTGCACTAGTATTCTTAAACCTTACCTTTGCTCTTCCCTCGTATCTGAACCTTAGTGTGTCAACAGATGGAAAGGACAGATCCCACCGATGTTCTTGAAGCAGTTCAAGTCAATACAGTTGCCGCTACCACTGATAACGCAGAGACAAACAAGCAGTTATCTACCATACCGGCAAGAACTAATTAGTACTTGGATCATATTCTCATCTCTCAAACCCACTTCGGCAGAGTCCAATAGAGTAATCACTCAAAAAGCGAAGCGACATGGGAAAGCGAACAAGATTTGAACGAGTTTCCGAATTAACCTATTCTATAGTTAGCCTCGAATCTCGGGGACGAGATTCTGTTAAGGGGGGGAGGTTTGTAACATCCCAAAATTTGCTTTTAATTTATTTAGTGTGTTTCTGGGTTTATTTGAATTTTTCAGAAATTATTTAAAGTCCTCGCTGTTAATTCGGATGGAAGTCTATTGAACTAATCGTATTAAATAAAGATAAGGCATTTTCGAATAAGCGTAAAATTTAAAATTTTGTTGATAATTAAGATAATTGGTAGACGAGAGTGTTCGCTTCAAATATTTTCGAAAAACCTGCTATATAACGTAAATCGTGGATTTTACAAAAATCTGTACAGGTGTCTGATTTCACTAAAAGAATTTTTGCGAGAAAACTATACATCGAAAAATTTCGAAACCAACTTCGTTAGGTTCCAAAGGGTCCCTAGTATTTTAGAGTATTTTTTTTTTTGGATTTTAGAATCTCTCTATTATTTTTTTTCTCAACACATTTTTTTGAAATATACATGCGTATATACCTTTATGCCTGAGTGCATGGACGTTCGTTCAGCCATTCCATTTTCTGAGCCTTTTATTTGCCAGCTGTTTCCATTTCCTAGCTCGTATGCATGTCCTGGTATCACGTTTGAACTCCACAATGCATGTCTATCTACACGTAATGCACAATACCTGGACGATTCTCATTCTAGCAGTTTCCTCTATTGTTTCCAGCTGTTCTCGTCCCCACTACTACCTCAGTTATTAGTCACTCTAATGAGACTTTATTCTAGCCGTTTCTATGCATGCACGCTTCAACTCCAGCAACGCACATCCGGGCTTTCCATTTTTCCAGACGCAGGAAGCATCCCTTTTCCCGGTTGTTTCCATTTAGTCTTCACATTAACATCTTCCTCTGTTTTCCATTCCCTCCTCTCCTCATGTCACCTAGTATCCTCAAACTCCACACGATCGACTCGGCCAACCGACTGCCTCCTGGTCGCTGCTGCTTGTCCGATCGACCGTGCGCTCCTCTCGTCGCCGTCGTCGCGTTGCAGCCGTCGCTGTCGCCGCGTTGCCGCTGCTACCGACGTCGTCACCGCCGGTGCACTCTCCGGCCTCACCTTCTTCCGCGTCGACGATCCGCGCTACTGCCCGTCGTCGATCGGTACTCTCTCGCCTTTCTTTTGCGCGCGTTCTATTTCTACCGGTTGATTGATCCTATCGGCGCGTAATCGTGTATATATATGTTAGTATATATACGTATAGGTTAGGCGAATGTGTTACGTAACTGCGCATATACATGTCTACTGTAGGTAGACTTGGTCGAGTCACGTGTAGATATAATCGCGCGTAGATATATTCGGTTGCTATGCATGTAAAAATATATATCGTAGCATATTGATTCGGTACTCTCTGTTATTAGATGCTAACAGTATGTATACGTGTGGATTTATTAAATCGGATCTGCATATGTGTATTCGGCCGATTCGCAAGTATAAATTTTCTATATGCATTTATACGGTTGTCTTAGGAAGTATATGTATTTAAATACGAAATTTATACGTTGTTTCGGATTTTTCTCACGTGTCCTAGCCGTGTCCTAGCCGAATAGAGTATACGTGTATATAGTGTGAATAGTGCCATGCAGAAATAGCAAGTGAAGTGTAGTTGTACGTGCTAATTTTCCAGATTTGCGAATTTTCTCTTTTTCGCTACAAATTTGTTCTAAGTCCGAATCGCTGGCAACGAATTTTGTTAATTAGTAATTATTAATACCTAGCTACGCTATTTTTTCTGAAATTTTATAATCAAATCTATACTGTTAAATTATTCGCGGAATGTCCA
Organism: Rhipidocladum racemiflorum; assembly: GCA_036346355.1. NCBI lineage: Eukaryota > Viridiplantae > Streptophyta > Magnoliopsida > Poales > Poaceae > Rhipidocladum > Rhipidocladum racemiflorum. Next base: position 65,046,531 of record CM070572.1, read on the forward strand.
AAATTATGAATTTTGTAATTCCTAAACTGCACGTCCGAAAATGTTAAAATAAATTTTATAAATCTTAGAAAATGCCAAACTAATTGTCTGGAAGTTTTCATGAAATTATGAATTAGTTTGATTTATGGCATTTCTCTGAATGTGTGTTTGTACGTTGTTTTGCGTGTTTATCTGGTTCTTTATCTGTTGCGCGTAGACGTCGAACTGTGTGAGGGTGTCGATTTCGAGGAGCCAGCTCAGGACCAGGATCAAGATTCAGGCCAAGACTCGTTGTTTTACGAAGGCAAGTTGTGCTTTGACCATATTGCTCCTAGTTTTTAAAATGTATTTTGATTTAAATTATGCATGCTATGTTGATTAAAATGAATTAATTTAATTTGGGTAAAATAGTTAATAAACCTAATTGTTAATTCCACCCTTGATGATTAATATTCGTATGCCATGTATTCCATTGTCACCTTAAGTTGGGTTAAAATAGTTGGATGATATGATTGTGCCAACACGGGAGGCTAGACCGTGAATAGTTGCTTAGCCATACTTACGTGAAATGTGTTTCAAATGGAAAAATAATATTGACTAATGATATACGGAATGAATTTTGGAATCAGTGTAATCTTGCTACATGATGACGTGAAGTGTAGGTACCTTTTTGGTTCTACATGGTAACTGGTATTATTGTTGGCATGTATTGCACAATAATCAAACCGGGTGGGAAAATGGTTTAGACTGTGGCAAGTGGCAAGTGATGAATGGGGGGGGGCCGATGTGGCACATGGGAGAGATGTTGATTGAATTTGGTTTTTGTCGGGACCCCGAATTTCCAAATCCGGACCCTCTGTGTATTCAACACTAGTCCAGGAACGCGCTAGTGCACACAGTCTTAACATCGGTAAATATCACAATCATACCACTCGATACTAATAAAGTACTTTTATTTAAATAACCAAACTGGTTACTCAACCTTATGGTCAAGTTACAATATCGCCTCACAGTGAATCTTATTAAGAGAGAAATAGTAGCAGCGGAAAATAAGATAACTTCGTGGCGCCATCCAGTATACCACAGGCAACTGACTGGGCTCGCTTCCCTAAGTAGACGGATCCTCTTGGAGTTCCTCCTCCAAAGCTGGTGTAGTCTCCTCTTCAACTGGTGTTATATTGTGGCAAGGGTGAGTACTTGGTACTCAGCAAGTCATGCCTGAGAATGCAAGCTAATATACTACATGCATGGCTTGGTACAAAGGAATAGCTCAAGGTATATTTGCGAAATGACATTTGACAAGTAATATAAGTAGCTTCGACAGCAGTAGAAACAAGTAAAGCATAAATAACTTTTCAAGAAGTTTAACAACCATCTTCCCATCCTAACCACATTTCCATCAACATCATTATTAATCCAACCCAACTTTTCAAACCAAGTTATTTTTGAGAAAAATCTAACCCTTGATTTGTAATTCCCGGCGATGTCCAATACCGCGGACATGGCTATTCGAATAGATTCTATACTCTGCAGAGGTTATGCACTTTACCCACAAGATGCTGATCAAACACCACAAAGGCGAGTTCAGTAACAAAGTCTTTGGAAACTTCTAACAATACAAGTGGTCCTCCCAGGTTATTGCACACTAACCCTTCCCTTAGCTAAGGCGAAGTCTAGGCCAATCAACCGTTAGATGGGTACTGGCCTCGGCCAGATGCGCTCCCCGTACAACTTACACAAAGGGTGTAGTTGACCTCCTGAGGTCCCACAGTGCGTTATTAGCAACTTAGTCAACTAGGTCCGTCCCATTCTGGACATGTGGTTGCACGTTAGACCCAGTTCAAAGGCTTGCAAGGTTAAGTCCTTAGGGTGACCAGGGCAAGACTACCCGAAGAACCAAATCAACATCCCCAATGCCACAACTGGCCCACCTGATTACTCTTGCCACATGCCCCGGTCGAAAACTATTTATCAAACCCCAGTTGATTACCATGCACCACGTGCCGTCAACATCACATGATACTTTTCCAAAACAGGTTCAATATATCATTAAGTCAATATTAGCATTTGATTGTCCAAAACCATGTCATGAGCACGTAGCAGGTCTAAGCAGTATACTACAACGGTCTAAAACCCATGTTGGCAACTTAATAATGTCCAACTAGTAAACCACAACTAGGGTGACAAGGGTCATGGCACATATTTAAATAATCAAGGTGTCATACAGCAAATTGGTGTTTATCTAATCCCCCATATTTAAATAAAGTATTTTCTACTTGAACTAGCATGCAATAGGTTAAATCAAAATAGATTTCAAAATAGGATCAACATGGTCAAAGCACAACTTGCCTTCAAAAAGTACTTGTTCTTGGTCTTGAGTTGGATCTGAGTCAATACTTCTCCTTGAATCCTTAGGCACTTCAACGTCTACTCGTAAAGCGTGCAAATAGCAAATACACAAATAAACAATAGGCAAAAAGTGTCCAAACATCCAAATAAAATCCATAAACAGAGAGAACATAATTTTATGAATTTTTAGAAACTGGAATCGTCAAATTCGGAGTTAAAACGCAAAAGTTATGATTATTTGAAGTTTAAATAATCAATTAAATAATTTTTACAGAGAAAAACTTTAGTCCAAAAATTAAATAAAATTCATATTTAAGTAGATCTTAATTTTATACGAATTTAGAAATTTGAATCACTCAAATCGGAGTTGAAACGCAAAAGTTATAAGCGTTTGAAGTTTTGAAATTCAAATCAATTATTAAACCGAATTATTAAATCATTTTCTTTTTCGGAAAATCATTTATTGCGTCGGCGAGGACACGTGGACCAATCGGGTGACGACAGCGTGGCCTCGGGTCCACGGACGGCGCCGCGATCTCGGCTCGGTCCGCAGTGGGCTCGGTCCACCGTGGGCTCGGCCCACGGCTCACGATCGGCAGGTGGGCCTCGACACGCGGGCCCAGCGTGTCGGCGTCTACCTGCCAGCGTGGGCCGGCGCTGACCGCGACGGCCAGGCTTCCCGACACGTGGCGCAATCTCGGCCGTTGATTTGAAAATCAGCGGCCCGTTAGATCTCGGCTAACGGCGCTTTGGAAAACAACTCCAGCGATACGGACCGTTCGATCTTGATCGGACGGTCAAGATCAATCTATCGCTATGAGCGTGGTTCAATCTAAGCCGTTGGATCTAGATCTAACGGTTGAGATTAGATCTGGAGATTAACACGTGATTCTTTACCGTGGGTGGCGTGGGCGAATGCGGACCGTGCGATGAAGATCCGACGGTGGAGAAGCTTCGCGGAGTCTGCGATGTCCACGCGAACTCCGGCGGTGGCGTTGAAGCGAAGACCACAAGCGGCGTTGACGCGCTCGGCCTCACCTTCTTCCGCGTCGGCGATCCGCTCTTGCGCGTCGTCGATCGGTACTCTCGCCTTTCTTTTGCGGCGTTCTATTTCTACGGTTGATTGATCCTATCGGCGTAATCGTGTATATATATGTTAGTATATATCATTATAGGTTAGGCGAATGTGTTCTGTAGCCTGCGCATATACATGTCTACCTGTAGGTATACTTGGTCGATTCACGTGTAGATATAATTGCGCGTAGATATATTCGGTTGCTATGCATGTAAAAATATATATCGTAGCATATTGATTCGGTACTCTCTGTTATTAGATGCTAACAGTATGTATACGTGTGGATTTATTAAATCGGATCTGCATATGTGTATTCGTAGCGATTCGCAAGTATAAATTTTCTATATGCATTTATACGGTTGTCTTAGGAAGTATATGTATTTAAATACGAAATTTATACGTTGTTTCGGATTTTTCTCACGTGTCCTAGCCGTGTCCTAGCCGAATAGAGTATACGTGTATATAGTGTGAATAGTGCCATGCAGAAATAGCAAGTGAAGTGTAGTTATGCGTGCTAATTTTCCGATTTGCGAATTTTCTCTTTTTCGCTACAAATTTGTTCTAAGTCGAATCGGCAGCGAATTTTGTTAATTAGTAAATATTAATACCTAGCTACGCTATTTTTTCTGAAATTTTATAATCAAATCTATACTGTTAAATTATTCGCGGAATGTCCAAACTTATGAATTTTGTAATTCCTAAACTGCACGTCCGAAAATGTCAAAATAAATTTTATAAATCTTAGAAAATGCCAAACTAATTGTCTGGAAGTTTTCATGAAATTATGAATTAGTTTGATTTATGGCATTTCTCTGAATGTGTGTTTGTACGTTGTTTTGCGTGTTTATCTGGTTCTTTATCTGTAGCGCGTAGACGTCGAACTGTGTGAGGGTGTCGATTTCGAGGAGCCAGCTCAGGACCAGGATCAAGATTCAGACTAAGACTCGTTGTTTTACGAAGGCAAGTTGTGCTTTGACCATATTGCTCCTAGTTTTTGAAATGTATTTTGATTTAAATTATGCATGCTATGTTGATTAAAATGAATTAATTTAATTTGGGTAAAATAGTTAATAAACCTAATTGTTAATTCCACCCTTGATGATTAATATTCGTATGCCATGTATTCCATTGTCACCTTAAGTTGGGTTAAAATAGTTGGATGATATGATTGTGCCAACACGGGAGGCTAGACCGTGAATAGTTGCTTAGCCATACTTACGTGAAATGTGTTTCAAATGGAAAAATAATATTAACTAATGATATACGGAATGAATTTTGGAATCAGTGTAATCTTGCTACATGATGACGTGAAGTGTAGGTACCTTTTTGGTTCTACATGGTAACTGGTATTATTGTTGGCATGTATTGCACAATAATCAAACCGGGTGGGAAAATGGTTTAGACTGTGGCAAGTGGCAAGTGATGAATGGGGGGGCCCGATGTGGCACATGGGAGAGATGTTGATTGAATTTGGTTTTGTGAACTTTGGGTAGTCTTGCCACGGTCACCCTAAGGACTTAACCTTGCAAGCCTTTGAACTGGGCCAATCATGCAACCACATGTCTGTAATGGGGCGGACCTAGTTGAGTATGATTCCGAAGTCTTAGCATGTGAGACCTCAGGTGGTTCTTGTAGCTATGAATGTGGAAAGAAGGGTGTAGTGTTTACCGTAATGGTCTTACATCTCTTCAACGGTATATGTTGACCCTGTACTTCCGCTCCGCAAAAGGGAAGGGACAGTGGGAACAATATCGGGAGGTACGCATGCGAGGATGGAAGTTTCGGAAAGGCTTTGTTACTGTCACTCGCCTTCGTGGTGTTTGACTGTATCGTGTGGGTTTCGGGTCGCATACCGGGGGAATACCGGGATTGTTGTCGAGTTATTCGAAGGGTCTCACTGTTGTCTCCATTGGGCTTGGGTGCTAACACTGCGAGCGCTCTCGGCAATCCGTTGTTAGCCTCCAAATCCGATTAGGATAACTGAGCATTCAAATAACCCGGGAACGGTCTGGGCGGCTCCTGTCAGGGCTTGTATCAGAGCAAGGTGCATAAAGACGAACCTGAGACTTGACGACCACTTAGGGAATTGAGTAGGACTGTCATAATGCATTAGGTAGAAAGTAGTATTTATACCCGCCCTATGTTTATAGATGGTGAGTGGGGGTTGCATTGGAATCGTGCATTTCATGTCATATCATGCATGTGTCATGCCATGTTGCATCATGAATTGTGTTTTGGGTATGTCGGACTTGTGGGACTCCATTGCGGAGTGCCACAGTCTAAGTTGAGTCAGTTCGAGGTGCTACAGTCTAAAATGAAGTTAGTTTGAGGTTTGTTAAGTTTAAGGCCTATCCCTTCCACGTGGAGTCTGACTCTTGTCGTTTGACCTTGGTGAACGACAGAATGAGGACTCGCGGAGCTGCGGGAGGTGATGATGGTGCTGGGCGATCGCAGCCTGGTGGTAGCGATCCGCCTCCTCCTCCCAACCTGCTGGATGTATTGCTGCGATGAGAACAGAACCAGCAGACTACCAACAGGATCTTGGAGATATTGGTCCAGAATCAGGCCGCTCGAGGTGGTCGCGGTGAAGGGCGAGGCTGACCAAATGGCTACTTGGATTTCCTGCACACTCAGCCGTCGACCTCCTCCCGGGCCAGTGATCCGTTATAGGCTGACGATTAGCTGCGCACGATAGAGCAGAAGTTTGCTCTCATCCACTGTGAGGACCTTCAGAAAGCTCCCTTCGCAGCACAGCAGCTTCAGGGCCGTGGTGGGGCATGGTGGGCCAACTTCGTGGTGATGTAGCCCGCCGGTCATCAGGTGACTTGGGCAGAGTTCCGTGTGGCCTTTCGGGCGTACCATATCCCGAAGGGGCTCATGGACATCAAGAAGCAGCAAATCCTTGCCCTCAGGCAGTTGGGCAAGTCTGTGATGGACTACTCGCGGGAGTTCAATTACTTGGCCCAATATGCACCGGAGGAAGTTGATACCGATCAGAAGAAGCAGAATCGGTTCATGAACGGGCTGACCGCCAAGATGCAAGATAAGCTCTCTGTTTGTGACTTCCCCGACTTTAATGCCTTGGTGAGTCGAGCGATCACTGTAGAGCACAAGATGAAGAACCATCAAGAGGAGAAGAAGCGGAAGAGGTCAGTGCAGTACTCGGCGGGTGGCAGTTCGCAACGGGTCCGAACTGTTCCTCTTCCACCACCGAGGGCCCCTGTTCCTGCACCTCCCCTGCCGGTTGGAATGGCCAGACCTCCTGTCGCTGCTCCCCGGTGTCGGGACCCGAATTTGCAAATCCGGACCCTCTGTGTATTCAGCACTAGTCCAAGAACGCGCTAGTGCACACAGTCTCTACATTGGTACATATCACAATCATACTCAACAAATAATAAAGTACCTTAATTAGTTAACCAAACTGGTTGCTTGACCTTATGGTCAAGTTACAAATATACGCCTCGCAGGGCGAAACTTATTAAAAGAGAAATAACTGCAGTGGAAAATAAGATAACTTCGTGGCGCCATCCAGTATACCACAGGCAACTGACTGGGCTCGCTCCCTAGTTAGACGGTTCCTCTGGGAGTTCCTCCTCCAAAGCTGGTGTAGACTCCTCTTCAACTGGTGTTGTATTGCGGCAAGGGTGAGTACTTGGTACTCAGCAAGTCATGCACAGAATGCAGCTAATATACTATATGCATGGCTTAATACAAAGGAGTGGCTCAAGGTATATTTGCAGTAAAGAGCATTTAACAAGTATCATAAGTAGATTCGAAAGCAGTAGAAACAAGTATAGCATCAATAACTTTTCCAGGAGTTAAATAAACATCTTTCCCGATTCTATTCCACATTTCCATCAACATCATTATTAAACCAAACCCAACCTTTCAAGACCAAGTTATTTTCAAGAAAGTCTAAACCTTAACTGTAATTCCCGAGCGATGTCCAATACCGCGGACACGGCTATTCGAATAGATTTTACACTCTGCAGAGGTTATGCACTTTACCCACAAGATACAACCAAACACAACAAAGGCGAGTGTCCGTAACAGAGTCTTTCGGAAACTTCTAACAACACAAGTGGTCCTCCCCGGTGATTGCACGCTAACCCTTCCCTTAGCGAAGGCGAAGTTTAGGCCAATCCACCGTTAGATGGGTACCTGGCCGTAGCCCCGGTACGCTCCCCCGTACAACTACACAAAGGGTGTAGTTGACATCCTGAGGTCCCACATGTACGTTATTAGCAACTTAATCAACTAGGTCCGTCCCATTACAGACATGTGGTTGCACGTTTGACTCAGTTCAAAGGCTTGCAAGGTTAAGTCCTTAGGGTGACCAGGGCAAGACTACCCGAAGAACCAACACAACGTTCCCGGTGCCACAACTGGCCCACCCGATCATTCTTACCACATGCCCCGGTCGAAAACTATTTATCAAACCCCAGTTGATTACCATGCACCACGTGCCATCAACATCACATGATACCTTTCCAAAACAGGTTCAATATATCATTAAGTCAATATTGACATTTGATTGTCCAAAATCATGTCATGAGCACGTAGCAGGTCTAAGCAATATACTACAACGATCTAAATTCCCATGTTGGCAATTTAATAATGTCCAACTATTTAATCCACAACTAGGGTGACAAGGGATCATGGCACATATATAATTAACCAAGGTGTCATACCGCAATTTGGCATTTATCTAATTTCCCATATTTAAATAAAGTATTTTCTAATTAAACTAGCATGCAATAGTTTTAAATCGAATTAATTTGAAATTGGGATCAACATGGTCAAAGCACAACTTGCCGTCAAAAAGTACTTGTTCTTGGTCCTGAGCTGGCTCCTAGGTCAACACTTCTCCTTCGAAGCCTTCGGGCACTTCAACGTCTACTCGTAAAGCGTGCAAATAGCAATAAATAAATGAACAGTAGACAAAAAGTGTCCAAACATCCAAATAAAGTTCACAAACAGAGAGAGCATCATTTTATGAATTTTTAGAAACTAGAATCGTCAAATTCGAAGTTGAAACGCAAAAGTTATAAGCATTCAAAGTTTAAATAATGCATTAAATAATATTACAGAGAAAAACTTTGGTCCAAAAATTAAATAAAATTCATCATTAGGTAGATCTCAATTTTATAAAATTTTAGAAATTTGAATCACTCAAATCGGAGTTAAAACGCAAAAGTTATAAGCGTTTGAAGTTTGAATCAAATTTGAAATCAATATTTTTGAATTAATAAATCATTTTCTTTTTCGGAAATTCATTTATTGCGTCAGCACGACACGTGGACCAATCGGGAGCCGCCACGTCGCCTCGAGTCCATGGACCCGGTGCACGGTTTGGCTCGGTCCACCGTGGACTCGGTCCACCGTGGACTCGGTCCACGGCTCGTGTCGCTGACAGGTGGGCCCTGCCGGTGACATCAGCACACGGCTCAGCCGAGTGGGCTGACAGGCGGGCCCCACCGTGACGTCAGCGTGACGTCATGGTGCGGTTTGCTGGGACGCTGAAAGCTGGGCCCCACTGACATGCGGGCCCCGCGTGTCGGAGACATGTTCCACGCGCGGGCGCTGACCGCGACGGTCAGCCTCCCGACCACGTGGGTAGATCTCGGCCATTGATTTGAAAATCAACGGCCCAGATTGGATCTGGCTTAACGCAGTAGAAAAACTACTCGGCTGATCTGGACCGTTCCATCTTGATCGGACGGTCAAGATCCAATCTAACTTTTACAACGCGGCTAACCCTAACCGTTTGATCTAGATCTAACGGTTGAGAATGGATCTAGTACTGAGCGGTTTAGGCTACGTGGCACGATCTAGACCGTTGGATCTAAATTCAACGGTTGGAAATAGATCTGGGATTAGCACGTGGGATCTCATCGGGGGGTGACATGGTGCGGTCTAGGCCCTTGGATCTGGATCGGACGGCTGGTGGAGCTCGGTCGACGGCGATGGCTTGCGACGGCGCTGGTTCACCGGAGACGAGGACGGTGACCACGGCGACGGCGCTGCGGGGCTCCTCCGGCGAAGTGAGTGGTGCTCACCGACAAGGCTTGACCTCACGGTTCCGGATCTGGGCTCAACGGCGGCGGAGGACGGCTGACGGCGGCGGAATCTGCAACTAACCGCGGCGGAACGCTAAGCCAACTACGGCGAGCTCGTGCGGGCAAACGGGCAACACGGCAGCGGCGGCGGCGCATTAAATAGGGCCCTCGGCTTCCCTGAAATGCGCGGAAACCGATGCCCACTCCGTTGCGGCGGCGGAATCCGAGTTGGATTCGGATTGGCTGACGTGGCTCAACGTCAGCCGTTGGATCAAGATCCAACGGTGCGAGGGTTTGGGCTCGGGTCTGGCTCGGGCGAGCTGGCTGGCTCGGTCGAACTCGGGCTCGGGTGACGTGGCTCAATCGTGGTCGTTGGATCAAGATCCAACGGTCACGCGGTTAGGGTTCGGCCGAGCGGGTTCGACCGGAACGGCTGGCTCGGGTCGGACTCGAGTCTAACTCGGACTCGGGTCCGGTCGGATGAACAGTAAAACCCACTCGATTTTCCAGCGATTAAATAATCCAAATAATTCCCAGAAATTCATTTAATTCATTAAAAATAGCAAAACACTCAGAAAAATTCCAGAAAAATTCTAGAAAATATTTTGGAACATTTTGGACTTAAATAAAATATTTCCAACAAAATTTTATTTGCAAAGTTAAATTCTTTAATTATTTCAAAAGGGAATAAATTCAAATAAATTCCAAATAATTCCAAATAAATTCCAGAAAATTCCAAAAATTCACCAAAGTGCCAAATCACACATGAATTTAAGAAAAGAAAAATTTTGGGGTGTTACAAACCTCCCCCCTTAACAGAATCTCGTCCCCGAGATTCAGGGCTTCCTAAAGAAATAGGTTCGGAAACTCTTTCTTCAAATCCTCTTCGTGCTCCCAAGTTGCTTCACTCTCCGCGTGGTTGCTCCATTGAACTCTGCAGAAGCGGGTTGACTTGTTTCTCGTTTCTCGATCCATGGTGTCCAAAATCTTCACGGGGTGCTCCTTGTAAGTCAGATCTTCTTGTAGCTCAATTGACTCTAGCGATGTCTGTTCCTCAGGTACTCAGAGACACTTCTTCAACTGGGACACGTGGAACACGTCATGCACTCATGTTAGTGATTGCGGTAACTCCAGTTGGTATGCAACTTCACCTCTACGGCTGAGAACCTTAAACGGTCCAACATATCGCGGCGCGAGTTTTCCCTTGGCATGGAATCTCTTAACTCCTCTGAGTGGTGTGACTCTGAGATACACGAAATCTTCTGGTTCAAAACTCAGGTCTCGGCGACGGTTATCAGCATAACTCTTCTGTCGTGATTGGGCTATCTTCAATCTCTCCCTGATCATGGCAATCTGTTCTTCGGCTTCTTGGAGAATATCTGGCCCAAAGACACGGCGTTCACCTGTCTCGTTCCAATTCAACGGTGTCCGACAGGGTCGACCGTATAGTGCTTCAAATGGCGACATTTGCAAACTTGCTTGATAGCTGTTATTGTAGCTGAACTCAGCGTACGGCAGACTTTTATCCCAAGAGGTAGCATAAGCCAATGCACAAGCTCGTAGCATGTCCTCTAGAATCTGATTAACTCTTTCGGTTTGCCCATCCGTCTGCGGATGATATGCTGTGCTAAAGTTCAAACGGGTTCCCATGGCCTCATGCAGTTTATTCTAAAACCTCGAGGTGAACTGGGTACCTCTGTCCGATACAATCCTCTTCGGCACTCCGTGCAAACAGACGATCCTGGTCATATACAATTCTGCTAACTTATCTCCCGAATAGGTGGTCTTCACTGGAATAAAATGGGCGACCTTAGTCAAGCAGTCTATTATAACCCATATGGAGTCATATCCACCCTGGGTTTTCGGCAAACCGGTAATGAAATCCATTCCGATTTCTTCCCACTCCCACTCAGGTATCTTCAACGGCTGTAGCAATCCTACTGGTCTCTGATGCATTGCCTTGACTCTCTGGCATATGTCTCACAGTGCAACATGTTCGGCAACTTCACGCTTCATGCTCGGCCACCAGAATCTTTCTTTCAAATCCTGATACATCTTGGCACTTCCAGGATGAATTGAATACTTGGAGTCATGGGCTTCTTCTAGAATCAATTGCTTGAGCTCCTTCTGGTTTGGCACACAGATTCGATCCTGCATCCATAACGTGCCTTGTTCGTCCAACTTGAAGTCCTTTGCCTTGCCTTCATCCATGTTGGACTTAATTCTGCTGATCTTGTCATCATCCTTCTGTCCTACTCGGATCTGATCTTCTAGGGTAGGCTTTACTTCTAAAGCGGCCAAGAATCCTTCTGGTACGACTTCAATCTTCATCCTATGGAAATTCTCACATAGCTCATCCTGACTCGTGGCTATCAACATGTTCACAGTATGGCTCTTCCTACTCAAGGCATCGGCCACCACGTTAGCCTTTCCTGGATGGTAATGGATTCCAACGTTATAATCCTTGATCAACTCTAGCCATCTCCTTTGCCTCATGTTCAGGTCTGATTGGGTGAAGATGTACTTAAGACTCTTATGGTCCGTGTATACCTTACATCTGTTTCCAATCAAATAGTGACTCCACAACTTCAAAGCATGCACTACGGCAGCTAGCTCTATGTCATGCATTGGATAATTCTCCTTGTGCGGCCTCAACTGTCTCGATGCATAAGCGACGACCTTTCCGTTCTGCATCAGCACACATCCAAGTCCTTGGTGCGATGCATCACAATAAATATCGAAGCTCTGATTAACATCCGGTAGGATCAACACCGGCGCTGACATCAATCGCTTCTTCAACTCTTGAAAACCTTTCTCGCACTCCGGCGTCCATGTAAACTTCTTCTCCTTTTTCAACAATTGCGTAAGAGGTTTCGCAATGGTCGAAAAGCCTTCAATGAAGCGGCGGTAGTAACCTGCCAATCCAAGGAAACTCCGGATCTGGGTCACGATCTTCGGCTGTTCCCAATGTAACACAGCTTCTACCTTGCTTGGATCAATGGCGACTCCTTCTGCGGTCATTACATGTCCGAGGAACTCCACCTTGTCCTTCCAAAAGTCACACTTGCTGAACTTGGCGAAAAGTTGCTGTTCCCTTAGCTTTTCCAAAACTCACCTTAAGTGCTCTGCATGTTCATCCTCTGTCTTGGAGTAGATTAAGATATCATCTATGAACACAACAACAAACTTGTCCAAATACTCCATGAACACCTTATTCATCATATTCATGAAATATGTTGGCGTATTCGTCAGACCAAAGGACATAACAGTAAACTCGTAATGTCCATATCTTGACAAGAATGCGGTCTTCGGAATATCCTCTGATCGGATCTTCAACTGGTGGTATCCTGATCTCAGATCAATCTTGGAGAAAACTCCGGCTCCTCTTAGCTGATCAAACAAATCATCGATCCTGGGTAACGGGTACTTATTCTTCACGGTGACTTCATTGAGTGCACGGTAGTCAATGCACATCCTGAAACTTCCGTCTTTCTTCTTGACGAACAAAACTGGCGCTCCCCACGGCGACGAACTCGGTCTGATAAATCCTTTCTCCATTAACTCTTCAAGCTGCTTCTTCATCTCTACCAATTCTTCGGTGGACATCCGGTAAGGTCTTTTTGCTATCGGTGCTGTACCAGGTACAAGCTCTATCACAAACTCTATGTCTCTGTCTGGCGGCATACCAGGTAGATCTTCAGGAAAAACATCTGGATACTCATTCACCACTGAGACATCTTCTATGCTGATTGCCTTGGTGCTGTTAACCATCAACTGTCCATCTCTAACGGCGGTAGCTTGAAATTCCACTTTCCTTCCACACGGGCTTTCAACTGAGATAATCCTTCGTCCACAATCCAAAACGGCCTTGTGCTGGGATAACCAATCCATTCCCAAAATAACATCCAAGGTCTGGGTCTCCAACAATATAAGGTTCGCTAGGAACTCTATCCCATCTATTAGTATTCTCACCCTAGAACATCCTACTTTCGTTCGGAGTTCGGAAACAGGGGTTTGAACTAAAAGCATGCATTTAAGTCTTGCAATCTCCAAATCATTTTTAGCAGCAAAACCTTGAGAAACAAACGAATGCGAAGCTCCAGAGTCAAACAAAGCATTGCAGTGCTTGAGTTGACAAGTAACTTACCCGATGCGATGTCCGTGGCATTACGTAGTGCATCCGCGGTGACATGGTTGACTCGGCCTCTCACCACGATGCAGGGTGCTGCTCTGGCTGTCTTTGTCCCTCGGTTGGCTCCTAGTGCATGCGTCTGGCTGGTGTGGATCCTAGATTGAAGCGGGTGAGGCACTCCTGCTTTGTCTTCTTAGGGCAGCTGTTGGCAAAGAGCCTAGCTCATTGCGATTGTATGGCGTCTCACTTGTCCCCTGTTGTTGCACGAAGTGGCGTTTCGGAGTCTTTGGGTGCGATAGTTCTGATTGACGGGTCTTGGTGCTGGTGACGGTGTCCTTGTTGCATTCTGCGGCTGGAATCTGAAAACTGGTTTGGCGCAACCCTCAAACGTTGCTGCGCTCCCTGACGCGATCCCTGCTGTTGCATCCTTCGCTTCCTATTGTCGTCCAGTTCCTTGCGCTTGTCCTCAAGAATAAGCGCTTTATTCACCAATTCTTGGAAATCTGGAAAGGTGTGGGTGATCAGTCCCACCTGTAGTCCTGAGTTAAGTCCCTTAATAAAGCGAGACTGTCTGGCTTTATCTGTCGTTACATCTTCAGGTGTGTAGCGTGCAAGCTGTGTGAACTTGTTCAGGTATTCGGCCACTGGCTGGCTGCCTTGCGTCAGTGCTCTAAATTCCTCCTTCTTGAGGTCCATAATTCCTTATGGCACATGATACTGACGAAAAGCAGCTGTGAACTCCTCCCAAGTGATGTCCTGAGGGTTCTCTTGCGTGGCACAGAAGTTCTCCCACCATTCGGCGGCTGTCCCTTCCAACTGATGAGAAGCGTAGAGTACCTTCTCATTTCCCATGCATTGAGCGATGTGTAGCTTCCTTTCTATTGACCTTAACTAGTCATCGGCCTCCAACGGATTGGCATTCCCGGAGAAAGTGGGTGGGTGAGTCCTCATGAACTCTGACAGTCTTGTATTCTGGCGTTGACCCTGATTGACTTGATTAGCGGTGGCCTGAGCAGTGACGTGTTGCATTTGTTGCATCATGGCATGCATCAACTGAGTCTGAGCAGCAAGAAAAGCTCCAAAATTCTGCATGTCAACTGGCGGTGCTAGGTGGGGTGCAGGTGCTCCATCATTGGGGTTTCCAGTTGGGCGAGAACCACTGCCGTTGCCTCCAAGGTTTCCGCGGGTGTTCACCATCTATCGATTGCTCCAAGGTTTAGAGATGAGAGGGAACAAGAATAGACAAGTAGTAGGGAAACTATGCGGGGAAAAGTTGTAACTCAAAATCCAACTTTATTAATAATAATAACTTGGTATGGTTGCTTACAATGCCTAAAGGCCTTGCAACACATACTGCACACTCAGCAAGCAATGAAAATCCAAATCGACTCTAAGGATGACTCTTATTCTATAACGCGACTCGACGAAGGAGTCCTAACAGCAAAACCTACGCTCACTCGTCAAGAAAACCTCCACTGCCTCCTCGGGGCGGGTGCGGCGGCATAGGCGCGAAACAATCGCCATGCCCCACAACTGCAGCTGTGGTTGACGACGCGGTGTCCTCCTTTGGCTCTGGATCTGGCTGGTGCTGTGGCTGTGGCGCGGGTGCAGGTGGCGCGTCTTCTAGTTCCTCCTCTGGCTCCGAAGCGTCCAACTCTAACACTGGATCGGGACCCTGGCCATACAGTGCGGTTTCCAGCTCTGCGATTCTTTCCGCAGCATAGGCGACGTACTCATGAGCATTCCCCAAGTGCTTCTTCTCCTCCTCAAATTGTTCGCGAGCCTTCTTCAACTCCTGAACTGTGTCTTCGATCAGCTCCTCCTGAGCGGCGACGAACCTGGCTAAGTGAGTGACGGTAGCATCCTCATCTTCTATCGATTCCCGTTGAACTCTGCTGTCTCGGCGTGGGTGATGATGAAACACTGTGCCTTCCAGCTCCCGAGTAAGTGCGAGCGATCTGCTGCATTCCTCGGCGCGACACTTCCTGGATTCCAATCTCAAAGGTAGACCTCCTGGCGGTGAAGTGGAAAGGGCGACTGAACTTTGTCTTCTCTCGGGCATACACCGTGATCCGGACGTCCCATCCTGTGACCAGTCCTGCTTGCACAAGTGTAGTCCCTCGGTAGAGCGGCCTCTCAAAACATCCAAGAAACTGAAGCATACGCCACAACTCGGCGGCATAGCCTCCTTCACGCTCGGCGTAGTTGTTCTTCATCATCATCTGCCAAAAGACGCTTGCGTAAGAACGCAACATTTTAAAATCAATGTGGAAGACGAAAAGAACTCAGCAAGGGGTATGAACAAGGAAGAAAAGGGGTAAGTCGAGAATTCATTCATTATCTTGACAAATTTTATCTTTAGAAAATAGGTTTTAACCTCACTACGACCAATCTAACTATGGGTGAGCCTACAGTCAGTATGGCTCTGATACCACCTCTGTCGGGACCCGAATTTGCAAATCCGGACCCTCTGTGTATTCAGCACTAGTCCAGGAACGCGCTAGTGCACACAGTCTCAACATTGGTACATATCACAATCATACTCAACGAATAATAAAGTACCTTAATTAGTTAACCAAACTGGTTGCTTGACCTTATGGTCAAGTTACAAATATACGCCTCGTAGGGCGAAACTTATTAAAAGAGAAATAACTGCAGCGAAAAATAAGATAACTTCGTGGCGCCATCCAGTATACCACAGGCAACTGACTGGGCTCGCTCCCTAGTTAGACGGTTCCTCTGGGAGTTCCTCCTCCAAAGCCGGTGTAGACTCCTCTTCAACTGGTGTTGTATTGCGGCAAGGGTGAGTACTTGGTACTCAGCAAGTCATGCACAGAATGCAGCTAATATACTACATGCATGGCTTAATACAAAGGAGTGGCTCAAGGTATATTTGCAGTAAAGAGCATTTAACAAGTATCATAAGTAGATTCGAAAGTAGTAGAAACAAGTATAGCATCAATAACTTTTCCAAGAGTTAAATAAACATCTTTCCTGATTCTAATCCACATTTCCATCAACATCATTATTAAACCAAACCCAACCTTTCAAGACCAAGTTATTTTCAAGAAAGTCTAAACCTTAACTGTAATTCTCGAGCGATGTCCAATATTGCGGACACGGCTATTCAAATAAATTTTACACTCTGCAGAGGTTATGCACTTTACCCAAAAGATATAGCCAAACACCACAAAGGCGAGTGTCCGTAACAGAGTCTTTCGGAAAGTTCTAACAGCACAAGTGGTCCTCCCCGGCCGGTGATTGCACGCAAACCCTTTCCTTAGCGAAGGCGAAGTTTAGGCCAATCCACCGTTAGATGGGTACCTGGCCGCAGCCCCGGTACGCTCCCCCGTACAACTACACAAAGGGTGTAGTTGACATCCTGAGGTCCCACAGGTACGTTATTAGCAACTTAATCAACTAGGTCCGTCCCATTACAGACATGTGGTTGCACGTTTGACTCAGTTCAAAGGCTTGCAAGGTTAAGTCCTTAGGGTGACCAGGGCAAGACTACCCGAAGAACCAACACAACGTTCCCGGTGCCACAACTGGCCCACCCGATCATTCTTGCCACATGCTCCGGTCGAAAACTATTTATAAAACCCCCAGTTGATTACCATGCACCACGTGCCATCAACATCACATGATACCTTTCCAAAACAGGTTCAATATATCATTAAGTCAATATTGACATTTGATTGTCCAAAATCATGTCATGAGCACGTGTGAGTCTAAGCAATATACTACAACGATCTAAATTCCCATGTTGGCAATTTAATAATGTCCAACTATTTAATCCACAACTAGGGTGACAAGGGATCATGGCACATATATAATTAACCAAGGTGTCATACCGCAATTTGGCATTTTTCTAATTTCCCATATTTAAATAAAGTATTTTCTAATTGAACTAGCGTGCAATAGTTTTAAATCGAATTAATTTGAAATTGGGATCAACATGGTCAAAGCACAACTTGCCTTCAAAAAGTACTTGTTCATGGTCCTGAGCTGGCTCCTAGGTCAACACTTCTCCTTCGAAGCCTTCGGGCACTTCAACGTCTACTCGTAAAGCGTGCAAATAGCAATAAATAAATGAACAGTAGACAAAAAGTGTCCAAACATCCAAATAAAGTTCACAAATAGAGAGAGCATCATTTTATGAATTTTTAGAAACTGGAATCGTCAAATTCGGAGTTGAAACGCAAAAGTTATAAGCATTCAAAGTTTAAATAATCAACTAAATAATATTACAGAGAAAAACTTTGGTCCAAAAATTAAATAAATGTCATCATTAGGTAGATCTCAATTTTATACAATTTTAGAAATTTGAATCACTCAAATCGGAGTTAAAACGCAAAAGTTATAAGCGTTTGAAGTTTGAATCAAATTTGAAATCAATATTTTTGAATTATTAAATCATTTTCTTTTTTGGAAATTCATTTATTGCGTTAGCACGACACGTGGACCAATCGGGAGCCGCCACGTCGCCTCGGGTCCATGGACCCGGCGCACGGTTTGGTTCGGCCCACCGTGGACTCGTTCCACGGCTCGTGTCGGCCAGCAGTGGAGCCTGCCGGTGGCGTCGGCATGGCGTCGGACACGGCTCAGCCGAGTGGGCTGACAGGCGGGCCCCTGCGTGACGTCGTGGCGTCATGGTGTGCGTTCTTTGGGGCCGGCGGTGGGCCCAGACACACGGGCCGCGTGTAAGAGGCGCCCACGCAGCGTGGCGCGCCGCGATGGTCGGCCTCCCGGCCACGTGGCTAGATCTCGGCCGTTGATTTGAAAATCAACGGCCCAGATTGGATCTGGCTTAACGCAGTAGAAAAACTACTCGGCTGATCTGGACCGTTCGATCTTGATCGGACGGTCAAGATCCAATCTAACTTTTACAACTCGGCTAACCCTAACCCTTTGATCTAGATCTAACGGATGAGAATGGATCTAGTACTGAGCGGTTTAGGCTACGTGGCACGATCTAGACCGTTGGATCTAAATCCAACGGTTGGAAATAGATCTGGGATTAGCACGTGGGATCTCACCGGGGGGTAACGTGGCGCGGTCTGGGCCCTTGGATCTGGATCGGACGGCTGGTGGAGCTCGGTCGACGGCGATGGCTTGCGGCAGCGCTGGTTCACCGGAGACGAGGACGGCGACCACGGCGATGGCGCTGCGGGGCTCCTCCGGCGAAGTGAGTGGTGCTCACCGACGCGGCTTGACCTCACAGTTCCGGATCTGGGCTCAACAGCGGCGGAATCTGCAGCTAACCGCGGCGGAACGATAAGCCAACTACGGCGAGCTCGCGCGGGCAAACGGCGGCGGCTCAGGCGGCGTGAGCTAGGGCTACGGGTGCGCACGGAAGTCGGCAACACGGTAGCGGCGGCGGCGCATTAAATAGGGCCCTCGGCGTCAGTAACGCAGCGAAACCGAGGCCCACTCCGTTGGCGGCGGAATCCGAGTTGGATTCGGATTGGTGGCGTGGCTCAACGTCGGCCCGTTGGATCAAGATCCAGCGGTGCGAGGTTTTGGCAAGTGCAGCTCAGGCGGTGGTGGCTCGGTCGGACTCGGGCTCGGGTGGCGTGGCTCAATCGTGGCCGTTGGATCAAGATCCAACAGTCCACGCTTGATTAGGGTTCGGCCGAGCGGGTTCGGCCGAGCAGGTGGCTCGGTCGGACTCGAGTCCGACTTCGGACTTCGAATGCAGTCGGATGAACAGTAAAACCCACTCGATTTTCCAGCGATTAAAAAATCCAAATAATTCCCAAAAATTCATTTAATTCATTAAAAATAGCAAAACACTCAGAAAAATTCTAGAAAATATTTTGGAACATTTTGGACATAAATAAAATATTTCCAACAAAATTTTATTTGCAAAGTTAAATTCTTTAATTATTTCAAAAGGGAATAAATTCAAATAAATTCCAAATAAATCCAAATAAATTCCAGAAAATTCCAAAAATTCACCAAAGTGCCAAATCACACATGAATTTAAGAAAAGCAAAATTTTGGGGTGTTACACCCGGCCTCCACAGCTACAGCCGGGAGTGCGGGTGGTGACGAACTTTGGACCGGGCCCATGCTACAACTGTGGGCGTGCGGGGCATTTCATCCGCGATTGTCCCTTTCCAAGGAGGGGCAACAATTCAAACGCCCCGAGACTCAAGGCGCGATTGCACCACCTCCACTTCCTGCGCCGAACCGTGGCCGCGTCAACTACGTGGATGCTGAGGCGATCCCTGAGGGCGCCACCGTGCTGACTGGTACGTTTTGCATTAAGGGACATGCTGCTAGGGTTTTGTTTGACTCAGGGGCTTCTCATTCCTTCGTCCGCAAGGACTTTGCTGTGCATCATCAAATGAAAGTGAGTTGTAGCACCACCTCGTTTCTCATTGAAGCACCGGGTTCAAAGGTTGTTGCTAATCAAGTAGTCCAAGAGGCAACTCTGCTAATTCAAGGGGTTCCTTTCCTGGTCAACCTGCTGCTCCTTGATCTTCATGTAATAGATGTCATCTTGGGCATGAATTGGCTCGCACGGCAACAGGCCATTCTAGATTGTTCTCGTCGCTCCATTTTGCTCAAGGGACCGAAGGGCGACTGGCTGACCTTGTTTCTAGAGGATGGCGAGGCCACTCTTTGTTCCCTGAATGGCATTGAAGTTGGGGTGTTAGAGTCCATTCCCGTGGTTTCGAAATACCCAGATGTGTTCCCAGTGGAACTGCCAGGGATGCCGCCCGATCGGGATATTGAGTTTGTAGTCGAGCTTCAACCCGGGACTGCCCCAGTTTCTAAGCGGCCGTATAGAATGCCACTGAATGAGTTGGCCGAACTGAAGACTCAGCTAAAGGAACTGGTGGACAAGGGGTTCATTCGCCCGAGCTCCTCACCCTGGGGCTGCTCGGCTCTCTTCGTGACCAAGAAGGATGGTTCCCTTCGACTCTGTGTTGATTATCGACCGCTGAACGCAATCACTGTCAAGAACAAGTACCCTCGGCCTTAGATCGACATCCTGTTAGATCAGCTTGCTGGTGCATGGGTGTTCTCCAAGATTGACTTGAGGCTTGGGTATCATCAGATCAAGATTCAAGCAGAGGATGTCCCGAAGACAGCATTCTCCACTCGTTATGGCTTATATGAGTACACCGTCATGTCGTTCGGTCTGACGAATGCACCGGCGTACTTCATGTTCCTCATGAACTCCATCTTCATGGAGGAACTCGATTCTTTTGTGGTTATCTTCATTGATGACATCTTAGTCTATTCAGCCAATGAGGAAGAGCATGCAAAACATCTTCGCATCGTTCTCGGGCGACTCCGGGAACATCGCCTTTATGCCAAATTTAGCAAGTGCGAGTTTTGGCTGAAGGAGGTATCTTTCTTGGGACACGTCCTCTCGGAGCAAGGTGTCGCTGTTGACCCAAGTAAAGTGCAGGATGTCCTCAAGAGGGAGCAGCCCAACACAATCACAGAGGTCCGTAGTTTCCTTGGACTTGCCGGCTATTATCGTCGCTTCATTCAGGACTTCTCCAAGATTGCCAAGCCCATGACTGAGCTACTGAAGAAGGGTGTTGAATTCAAATGGTCAGTGGGCTGTGAGCGAGCATTCCAGACTCTGAAGCAGCACCTGACTACAGCTCCTGTCCTTACCCAACCTGATATCCACAAGCCGTTTGATGTGTATTGCGATGCATCCGGTATCGGCCTTAGCTGTGTACTTATGCAAGAAAGCCAGGTTATCGCCTATGCATCTCGGCAATTGAAATGCCATGAAGAGTACTACCCAACTCATGACTTGGAGCTTGCAGCAGTGGTCCACGCCTTAAAAATCTGGCGCCACTATCTCCTTGGGAACAAGTGCAATATCTACACCAATCACAAGAGTCTCAAGTACATCTTCACTCAGGCAGATCTGAATATGAGGCAAAGAAGATGGCTTGAGTTGATCAAAGACTCCAATTTGGAAGTCCATTACCACCCGAAAAAAGCCAATGTGGTGGCTAACGCGTTGAGTCGCAAGGCTCGATGCAATTGCCTCACTTTTGAACCCCAAAGTGCCACCCTCTGTGCCGAATTCCAGAAACTCGGCTTAGAGATGGTTGAAAAAGGGTCCTTGGCAAATCTGGAGTTGAATTCCATGCTGTTGGAACAGATTAGGGAAGCTCAAAAGGGGGACAATGACGTTGCCCAAATATGTAGCAAACTGAGTTCCGGCCAAGCCACTGACTTCCATCTTAATGATCGTGGAACTTTGTGGTTCGGCAAGCCAGTGAATTGCGAAGAAAGGTTCTTGATGAAGCGCACAACTCCTTGCTCACAATTCATCCGGGCAGCAACAAAAATTATCAAGACTTGAAGCAACGGTTTTGGTGGACTCGCATGAAGCGCGAGATTGCTCTCTATGTGTCTGAATGCGATGTCTGCAAAAGGGTGAAGGCTGAGCATCTTAAGCCAACGGGCACTCTTCAGCCGCTGCCCATTCCAAGTTGGAAGTGGGAAGATATTGGTATGGATTTCATCACCGGGCTGCCAACGACTTCTTCGGGTCACGACTCGATATGGGTTATAGTCGACCGGTTGACAAAGTCCGCACATTTTCTAGCCGTTCGCACCACCTATCCAACCAAGAGGTATGCGGAGTTGTACGTCTCTTGGATTATATGTCTTCATGGGGTACCCAAGCGGATAGTTTCAAATCGAGGCTCTTAGTTTATTTCTTGATTCTTGAGAAGTCTGCATGAGGTGTTGGGTACCAAGCTACTCCATAGCTCAGCATATCATCCGCAAACTGACGGCCAAACCGAGAGGGTCAATCAGGTCCTTGAAGATATGTTGAGAGCTTGTGTTCTATCTTTCGGGAAGAAATGGGATGAGTGCCTTCCATATGTCGAGTTTGCTTACATTAACAGCTACCAGACCAGCATCAAAATGTCTCCTTTCGAAGCACTATATGGTCGTAGCTGTCTAACACCCCTGAACTGGTCCGAGAGTGGAGAATGACCGTTCTTTGGGCCTGATGTGGTTAAAGCTGCGGAAGAGAAGGTGAAGACCATCCAAGAGAACTTGAGGGTAGCACAATCACGGTAGAAGAGCTATGCCGACCGCCGTAGGAGACCTCTCACCTTCAACGTTGGTGATCATGTCTATTTGAAGGTATCTCGCCTTCGGGGCACCCATCGTTTCGGAATCAAGGGAAAGTTGGCACCTCGATACATTGGACCTTTTTGGATCCTTGCAAGGTGTGGTCAAGTGGCATACCAGCTGGAGCTTCCTCCTTCTCTAGCAATGGTCCACGACGTCTTCCATATATCTCAATTGAAGAAGTGCCTCCGTACTCCTTTCGAATCATTGGAGGTGGGTGAACTCGAGGTTCTGCCTGAACCTGATCTCTCGTACCGAGAACATCCTAATTGGGTTTTGGATGAAGCTGAACGCAAGACCCGTTGAAGGACTCTTAAATTCTATAAGGTTCAGTGGAGCAATCACACCGAAGATGAAGCTACTTGGGAGCCCAAAGATTGATTGAAGACCGAGTATCCCGAGTTCTTCCATGCCATGTAAGTACCAGTGTACAATTCTTCGCGATTCAAGGCATATCGATTAGTGCGCGACCGTGCTGTCCATCTACGTTCTGTTCTGCCTATGCGTTTGTTCCGAATCTCGGGGCGAGATTCCTTTAAGGGAGGAGGGTTTGTCAAGGCCCCAATTTCAAAAATTTTGGGAAATCCGGAGTATCTGGATTAAACATCCGGAATGTCCGGATAAAACTCGGAGTATCCGGATGAATCATCCGGAGTATTCGAACTGGGTCTATCGAAATCCCTAACCCGGAATGTCCGGATTAAATGTCCGGAGTGTCCGGATTGGGTTGACCGAACACCCCAACCCGGAGTATCCGGACTAATTGTCCGGAGAGTCCGAACTGTGCGGGGGTTTTGTAGATCGGGTGTTTTGGGGGCCAACATTGGGAATGCTAGGGTTTGTAGGTGTGTAGTTGGATTTTGGGGTTGGTTAGGGCAATGCTTGGGTATAGGTTGAGAGATCGGGGGTAGATGATGCCATCCTAAGCATTTGATTAAGCTTTGGTTGGGGTTTTTAGAAGTGGGCGTCGTTTCATCGTGTTTGGGCTAGCTCGGAGCTTCTCCGGCTTGGCCGCGTGTAGGAAAGTTGTAGATCGGGTTCTCGTGGTGCCGTAGAACTCGAAAACTGCTCCAATCCCTCGGGTCTTTGGGCGAAATGCGCCATGTCCGGAGTGTCCGGATAAATTGTCTGGAATGTCCGGCTTATCCGGACTGTCCGGATATTAAACCGGTTCGTCGGGTTGATCGATCTATGACTCGCTTGATTTACGCCAAGAGAGCCATTTTTCGGCGGGGGTTGCATTGTATTTCATTTCATTTGCATGGCATGCATCTTATTTATGCATTGTACTCATGTAGAGAACGAGACCGCGGTGACTGACGTGACTGTGGTTGAGGGGATTGCTGAAGAGCAAGTCGTGGTTGATACGCAAACAGAAGCATCAGGCAAGCACCTAAGCATATTCAACCCTTTATGTAAATCTTACTTTGGTGAATAAATTGCCTAATTGTTGACTAAGTTGTGCATTAGGAAATTGGATTGTGAGATCGGTGTTAGATCCTGTTCGTTGCATTTACACCTTGACGCTTGTTGAACACCGCCTTTGGAACTAGTATATGGGTAAATATATTGTGTCCAGGCTTAATTGATTAGGTGTCGGGTATGGGCCAAGCGGTGGATGGTTCCATCGCTTGAGGTCATTACACTTCACAGTATGGGGTTACAGAGGTTATGATTATAAAGAGAAATGGAAAAATGAAATGAGAACGGGCGAGAAAGTTGGGGCACTTGGGTGTGGAGACTCAAGTGTGGTAGTCTCGCCTGTGTCAGTTGAGGACTGATCCGTTGTTTGCCATGTTGATCGAGCACATCTTGTTAGTCGCATGCCGGAATGGGACTGTAAGCTATTCTTTCATCGTATGCTATTCGATGGGGTGTGCCCTCATGCGGTTGGGCGTGGTTGAGGGCGAGGCTTAGGCCGACTCTCGAGGGCCAAGCCGGGCTTGGGCCGCTCGAGGGGGTGCTAGGTGCTCGTACCGCTTGAAGATGGCCCAACGAGTATGTATGGATGGGAGGAGGGTTGACATGAGGTTCCTTGTGGCACATGTCGTGCGATTGATGATCCCCTGCAGGGTGAATAAGCGATTCGAATTGCCGCGCTCTCGGATATAAGCACGCTCGCGTCATCCTACACTTCAACGTAGTAATAACTTTAACTTCATGATGGTTGGGGATGGTGGTGATACTTGTTTATGTTGACACTTGCTTTACCTTAATTGCAAAGGTTCAGATTTCACTCTAGTAATAGGGGCTGTCCATAAATGCTAAGAAATTGGTGAATTGAGTAGTGGAATGTAATTAAATAACAAAGTTAAGCTTTTCCGCACTTGTACCTTAAGCTTGATTCCTTGCTACAACCAGATGCATATTCTTTCGAGTCGGTCGTATATGGACCACGGGTAAGTCCTGTGAGTACCTTCTGTACTCATGCTTTTGCATTGTGGATTTTCAGGTGAGGATCCGGACGGATGTGAGTTCTGTCCGTACTGCCTCTCGGTGATTGGGCGGGGCACCGAGTAGAGGCTCTCTACGCCGTCTTACAAGCCCGGGAGTGTTCAGAGGCAGAACACTTTCGGAGATGCATTGCTTTTGAGTTTAGCCTGATAGTTGTATGTTCTTTTGTTGTATAGTTAGTTCAAAACTATGTCATTTCTATCCTTGGATACTTGGTTTCTTTTGTAGTGAACACGTAATGTATGTTGTTACTCCCCTAGTAATTGTGTTGTTATTTCTACCTCCGTTGGTCTTTGTGCTTCGTTGTTGCTGGTTGTGGTTGTGGGGTTTTGTCTTTGTGCCGTGGTGGTTTGGTTGTGTTGGTTAGTCTTGCTTCCACGTGCGTGTCTGTTTGTGGGGTTCCGAGTTCGTTGCCCCCTTTATGCAAATTGAATTGATATGGCGTTGCAAGCCGGTATGCGGGGTGATCCTGGGTAAGCTTCGGGTTGCATACCGGGGGAATACTGGGATTGTTGTCGAGTTATTCGAAGGGTCTCACTGTTGTCTCCATTGGGCTTGGGTGCTAACACTGCGAGCGCTATCGGCGATCCGTTGTTAGCCTCCAAATCCGATTAGGATAACTGAGCATTCAAATAACTCGGGAACGGTCTAAGCGGCTCCTGTCACAACCAATCACAATCCATCACAACACACTTGCCTTCACCCTCGTGAGACGGCGTGGTGAGACGACAACGGTACTCCCGGGGTCACACCACCTGCACAAAGGTTCAATACACTCAACCACATGCACACAAGACCACACAAGAACACTTAGTTATACCGACTTCGCGATCTACTCCCAATACCCAAAAACAGAGAATCTGTCCAACGGGATAGCAACCTTCGGAAGACCATAACTAGGGCTTAACTACTCTAAATCAGACAAACAAGTACATTTTCTTGAAGCTTAGGAAATTTCCTAGCTTTTCCTAAGTATTCGCGAAGACTTAATCGGCCTCTAAAATTGTCTAATCTACAGATCAACACGATCTGTCCCAATCACGTCACAGTTTTGACAACGTTCGGTAAAATAGCCATAACTTTTAAATGGCTGGACGGAATTAAGCGTTCTTTGTCTTCATTGAAAATTTTTTCGATTATCTACAACTTTCTCAGCATGTAGCTGACCAAATTCCGAATCTAAAAACCCCAAAACGGCGACCGAAGTCGACTGTCCAGAATTGGTCGAGGCTACTGCGCGAAATAGATCTACTAAACGAATCTATACCTCTAATTACAGCACCTAAACATGAATCTAAAGCATGAAACCCTCCTTATAACCAGAATCATAACCCTACCAAAGGAGCTACCAATCCTTACCTCCCTCGAAGAACCGCTCGAACGACGAATTTTCTCCTCCCGGTCCACTGATCTCCTACCACGCGCCGATTCCGCTGGATCCTCTCGTCGCGGAGCTTCCCAACGGTGAGGACAACGGAAGGGAAGGGTGTGGCAGCAAGGGGTGTGGTTGGATCTCTCCTAAGGCCGGCTAGGGGAGGTGAGAAGGTGGAAGAGGAAGGGGAAGGGGTGGAGGCTTATGTGGGGGAGGGGTGTCACATGGGGGAATAGAGGGGGGTGGCTAGGGTTTGATTGGGGGGCGCACAAGGCAGGGTAGCAGACCTGCTACCCAATTCCACCTCCACATGGGCTTAATCTCCCCCCACCTTCAGCCCAAATTAGTCCCCCAAGGCTCAAGTTAGATCCCCCAAAGCCCAAACTCTCCGGAAGGCCCAATTCCCCCCAGAAGGGCCCAAACTCCGGGAAAGATCCAAAAACATAATACAAATATCGTACCTTAATGCCGATATCGAAAAATTACTCACACCGTCAATCTGGAGTGTCCCACTCTAGCCGAGAGTGATCTGGCTGGCCGGCCGGCCTAACATGTCTCCGATCCGTCACGCTACAAGTCTCCGATCCGATCCTTTCGAAATGGCGGCTGGCTCCAAATTAATTTATCTACTGATTGCCATGCGCAGTAAATATTTTTTTGGAGGAAAACGGAGAAAGGACCTGGGCTCGTAAGCACGGCGCACACCGCGCGCGCGAACGGAAAATGATTTTGCGTTTTTTTCCAGAAAATAAATAGACTTAGACGTATTTTCAAAAATTTTGGAGGCTCGAGAAACCTTAAAGACTGAGCCGAGAAAACAGTACACATCATTCTGTTGACGAAAATATTTTTTTTCGGGGAAAATGGAGGAAGGACCTGGATGTAAAAATCGGGGACCTTGGAAAACGGAGAAAGGACCAGGGCCCGTAAGCACGGCGCACGCCGCACGCGCGAATGAAAAATGATTTTGCGTTTTTTTCCGAAGAATAAATAAACTTAGACGTATTTTCAAAATTTTTGGAGGCTCGAGAAACCTTAGAGACCGAGCCGGAAAAAAAGTACACATCTTTCTGTTGATGAAAATATTTTATTTTTGGGGAAAACGGAGGAAGGACCTGGATGTAAAAAATCGAGGACCTAGGAAAACGGAGAAAGGACCTGGGCCCGTAAGCACGGCGCACGCCGCGCGCACGAACGAAAAATGATTTTGCATTTTTTTCCAGAGAATAAATAGACTTAGATATATTTTCAAAATTTTTTAAGGCTCGAGAAACCTTAGAGACCGAGCCGAAAAAAAAGAACACATCTTTCTGTTGATGAAAATATTTTTTTTCGGGGAAAACGGAGGAAGGACCTGGATGTAAAAATCGAGAACCTATTTGTTATAGTTTTGGACCTCACCGTTATCCCGAAAATGTAGAAAAGGGCTATTTCGCGATTTGCATTTAACGGGAGCCTCTTCACGCAAAGTAACGAATGAGGGACCTAAACGCGATTCAAAAAAGTTAATCTTTCCCTCACAAAAAATCACGAAAGATATTTTCGTAAATTTGCAGGGACCTATTCGTAATTTCAAGAAATTCGAGGGCTCTCTTGAAACATGGCGGTGAGAGGAGGGATAGGCGACGTGGCGCATTGCCCTTCTGTGGATCCTCCTAACTATAATAGAATGTAATATAAGGCCACTTTACTTTGTTTTTAACATGTGCATATCAGTCTTACTCTTTTATATAGAAGAGTAAGAAAAGAACCTACTCTTATTTAGTAGCAAGCATGGTATGAAAAAATAGATGTTATCGCTGGTTAAAAGTCGGTGTTGAAGCCAGCGCAAACGACTTTTAGTATTGAAGTTGGTGTTTTGCCAATAGCTATAAAGATGAAGTTATTATTAAATACTCAAATTGTTTTAGTGTTTCTCTAAAGACAACTTTTAAAGATATTTATTGTATAAATTGGTTTTATTGCTTATAGACAAGTCATAGAGTAGATAGTTAATTTTGTTACTGTATTTATTGTAATATTCAAGAAGATCGGGTGGCCTAGCTAGCTAATTGCAGATCGAGTTGCAGTGATTTTCTACACACGCGGAGATGCTTGCAAGATCGAGATATCGGTTTGGCTGCCAATAGCATCCATGCATATCGTACGCGATATCGACGCTAGCTAGGCTAGCTAGAATCAGATTAGATTTAGAATATCATGCACGGATACGCCGATTAATTACTACAGCTACTAGCCATTTTAATTCAGATACATAATACTCCATCGTCCAAATTTATATATCATATTTTTCCAATGATTTTTTTTCCATAAATATAATGTGTATTTTGTGTTTCATGTTTTAATACAAATTAGTGTGATGTTCACTTTACACCTATAATAAATACTCAGATTTACTTGATATTTTGTAAGTGTATATAATAAATATAATGCTTAAAGATAATAATTAAGGTAGTGTTTGCACCAAAATTTGGCGTACGTGGCAAAAGCGGCCCAATTCAAATATGAAGTTTATAAACCGGTACCAACAAGGAATCCGTCGCCGAAAAGGAAAAGGAAATCGGATCTAGAGCCGATACAGATATAGTTGCCGTGTCCATACAGGACTCGGATCGGCCGAAGCAGTATAAGAGGGGACGGACCATGAGGCGAGAGGAGAATCAACCAATCAATCAACACAACCCTATTTACAATTTTTCGTTTCTAGTTCGTAGCAATCTTTCCTCTGTAAGTCATCGAGATCAATAAAAGTTGCGCATCGCCGATTTGTTGCTCTCGTCGACTTGTTTTTCAGGTTCGATCTGCTTTGTTTTTTGCGCATCGCCTTTCAAAGTCGATCTACCTTTACCCTCGGATTAACCGTAACTGGTTGATCTAGTTATCTCCTGATCGGCTATTAGCCGACCGGTGTTAAGCCGATAATCGTCTATTTATCAGCCCTAATTGATTTCACAACCTTTACCTTGTCAATTCAAGGTCAAATTGACTGGCACGCTCTGCAAACCCGGCGTTTGTCTTGTATGTTCGAGGCTGGAAACCCTGCCTCACTTTTTTTAGCGCGAACATATTTTGGCACGCCCAGTGGGACAGAAGGAAGTCAATCATGTCGTCGATTGGAAAATCCGCAGCTACCGCCGACATCAATACGGAGGCAATAATCGCGCTTACACTGGCCGATTTAACTCCTGAACAGCTGAAGGAAATTGAGGATCGAAAAGCAGCAATGGAAGAGATGATGTTAAAGTGCTTCCAGAAAACACGGCGGGGAGTCACCCAAAAGGTTGCGCTTCCAACCATCAATTCCATCGGCGATTCCCCTGTTGACCCGGTAAGCCGATATATACCCGGTCAAGCTGATTTATCTAGTATGATTGAGCAGTCAGTACATCATGCATTGATAAATCAATCATCGACTCTAGTCTCCACGCTAAAGCCGATGATCGAAAATAGCATCAAAACAATTGCCCAGGAGTTGGCCGTACCTGGGAGTCTACTAGACCCGTTACAATCCCTACCAACGTACCCAGTGTACTCAATACCACTGAAAACATACACAGTAAATGCGTCGGCTCCAATACCCCTAATGATGCCGACCCAACCTACTGTGTTAAAACCTAGCACCCATGTAGATGGAGTTGCACATTACCACGGGCACACGGATGGGGCTAAGCCAAACACGAACCTACCCAACGTGCCCTCGGCCAGCGGGTTCGGTCAATCGGCTTCTAGGCCAATTGAAGTAGGCAGGGTCCCTCCATTCCAAAGGACTATGCCTAGACATCAGGCCCCGCCATAAGACAGGAATGGAAGAAGAAAGATCAAGCCGATAGTGATTCAGACCAATCGGTTGATTCCGGATCTCCAATGATTAGAGACGATACACCATCGATAGATATCAACATGGTATTCACATTACCCGCAGAATTCAGGACTGAGGCGGAATCGGCCGAGGGGGTGTTCGCCCAGTTATGCCTTGGTGCACAAGATGCCGTATTCGAAAAACCTCAGGACATGCATCGGCATTTGAAGCCGTTGTATCTCAAAGGGTACATCAATGGCCGACCAATATCAAGGATGTTAGTTGACGGCGGAGCAACGGTGAACCTAATGGCCTTGAGCATGTTCAGAAAGTTGGGTAAAGCCGACGAAGACCTGATCAAAACCAACATGGTGCTGAACGACTTCACAGGTGTCAAGGCCCCTGATTTTTTTTGAACACTGAACAATCTGGAATGTCCGGGTTTCATACCGGAATGTCCGATTAACCCGGAGTATCCAGACAAAAACATCCGGAGTATCCGGATTATCCGGACTGTCCGGACATTTAAACTGGACTGTCCGGGTTCACCTGGTCTGTCCGGGTTGTGTGGTTGACCGGTTGCGTCGTTTCGTCGTGGTTTTTGCATTTGTGCCTCTCTCATATGCATTTCATGCATCTTATTTGCAAAGTTTAATTCTTTAATTATTTCAAAATGGAATAAATTCAAATAAATTCCAAATAAATCCAAATAAATTCCAGAAAATTCCAAAAATTCACCAAAGTGCCAAATCACACATAGATTTAGGAAAAGCAAAATTTTGGGGTGTTACAGTAACTTCCTGTGGTTGGACGTGGTTGAGGGCGAGGCTTAGGCCGACTCTCGAGCGCCAAGCCGGGCTTGGGGCGGCTCGAGGGGGTGCTAGGTTTTCGGACCGCAGGAGGACGCTTCAGCGATTGGGTATGATTGGGAGGGGGTTGACACTAGGCCCTTGTGGTAAGTGTCGTGCGATCAATGCTTCCTGAGGGGTTAAATAAGCGATTCGAATTGCCGCGCTCTCGGATATGAGCAAGCTTGATCCGAACTTCTTCTGCGTAGTAAACAACTTGAACTTGTGGTTCGCCGTTTGGTTTGAGCTAACTTTTAATTGAGATGACTTGCTTTACATTCTGTTAAATACAATTTCATGCTAGAAGTAGGTGCAGTATCAACCGCTTAAAAATTGTGAATTGAGTAGTTGAGTGACCAAATAAGAAACATAAGCATTTCCGCAAATTTTTACCTCTAGCTTATTCCTTGCTACATCCAAATGCATGTCCTTTGGAGTCGGTCATATATGGACCACGGGTAAGACTTGCGAGTACCTTCCGTACTCAAGCTTCTGCTTTGTGGTTTTGCAGGTGAGGATCCAGCGGGGTGCGAGTTTTGCCCCTACTGTCTGTCGGTGACCCAAGGCGGCACCGAGTAGAGGTCGGCGTTATGCGCCGGAAGTGTTCAGGGCATGACACTTCCGGAGGTGTTTTACTTTTGTTAGTATAGAGTAGTTGGTTTTACTTTTGTGAACAGCTGTACTTCTACTTCTGCAATGGAATTCGTCTACCTTTCGTTGGTCGCTGTTGTTGGTTGTTTTCGTTGGGCTTCCGTGTGCCGTGTGGTGTGTTTGTTTGCTTCCGCGTTTTTCTTGCGTCTCTGGTAGTGAGGTTTAGGGCTCGATGCCCCTTTGTGGGAATTGTTGTGATATGGCATTGGGAACCGGTATGTGGGGATCCTGGGCGAGTTTCGGATCGCATACCGGGGGAATACCGGGGTTGTTGTCGAGTCGTTTGGATGTTTGTAGAGTTGTCTCGATTGGGCTTGGGTATTAGCATCGGGATCACCTCCGGTGATTCGTTGCTAGGATCCAACTCCGATGGGAGCAACTGTTCATCCAACAACTCGAGGACGATCTGGGCGGCTCCTCTCAGGGCTGGTATCAGAGCAAGGCGCACAAAGACGGGCCCCAACTTGACGACCAGTTAGGAGATCGTTTAGGACTGTCATACTGCATTAGGTAGAAGATAATACTATCCCCGCCCTAGGTTATAGTGGTGAGTGTGAGGGTTACGTTGGAATCGTGCATTTCATCCCATCTCATGTCATGCATGTGTCATGCTGTCTTGCATCAAAGTGTGTTTTGGGTATGTCGGACTTGTGGGACCCCAGTGCGGGGTGCTACAGTCTGAGTGGGAGTCAATTGAGGTTGTCAGGCTAGTGTGGTGTGTCGTTTCCGTTTGGAGTGTAACTCTTGTCGTCGGCTTTGGTTAACGACAGAATGTGGACCCGCGGGCTTCCACCTCTGGGGGTGATGGGGGTGCCGAGCGACAGCGGCCAGAGGGTGCTGATCCGCCGCCTCCTCCCAACGTGTTGGACATTCTGCAGCGGACCGAGCAGCACCAGGAGGCGACGAATCGGATCCTAGAGATGCTGGTCCAGGATCGGGTCCAGCATGGTGGCCGCGGTGATGGGCGAGGTCGGCCCACCGGATTTCTCGACTTCCTGCACACACAGCCACCTGTCTTCTCGCGGGCCACCGATCCGTTGGAGGCCGACGATTGGCTGCGCACGATAGAGCAGAAGTTTGCTCTCATCGACTGTGGGGAGCTCCAGAAGTCTCACTTCGCGGCGCAGCAGCTCCAGGGCCCTGCCGGTGCTTGGTGGGCCATTTTTTGGGTGATGCAGCCTGCCGGGCACCAGGTTACTTGGGCTGAGTTCCGTGAGGCGTTTCGGGCGCACCACATCCCGAAGGGCCTCATGGACATGAAGAAGCAGCAGTTTCTCACCCTCTGACAGTTCAGCAAGTCGGTGGTTGACTACTCGCAAGAGTTCAACTACCTGGCGCAGTACGCCCCAGAAGAGGTTGACACCGACCAGAAGAAGCAGGGTCGCTTTGTGAGTGGGCTGACGGCGAAGATGCAGGATAAGCTGTCCGTCTGTGACTTCGCCGACTCCAATGACCTGGTGAGCCGTGCAATCACTGTTTAGCACAAGATGCGGGCTCATCAGGAGGAGAAGAAGAGGAAGCGGGCGACACCGTACTCAGCGGGCGGCAGCTCGCAGCGGGCTCGGGCGGTTTCGTATCAGCCATCGAGGCCGTCTACTCCAGCGCCGTCTCAGTCGGTCGCGACAGCCCGGCCGTCGGTTGCCGCTACCCGGCCACGACCACCACTACCGCCACCGGCAGCCAGAGCAGCAGCGGGTTCCAGTCCCGGTCCGTGCTACAATTGCGGACGCACGGGCCACTTTATCCAGGACTGCCCATTCCCACGTCGGGAAAGCAGTGCCGGCGCTCCACGACTTCAGGGCGCGACGGCACCACCGCCGTTGCCTATGTCGAGCCGAGGCAGTGTCACCTTCGTCGACGCCGAGGCGGTTCCTGAGGGCTCCGCCGTACTAGCTGGTACGTTCCTTGTTGAGGGGCATGAGGCTAGGGTGTTATTTGATTCGGGGGCCTCGCATTCCTTTATTCGCATGGGGTTCGCGGAGCAGCGTCAGATGAGGGTCAGTAGCAGTGTCACCTCTTTTCTGATTGAGGCACCGGGGTCGAAGATCACGGTTAGGCGGATGGTTCATAAGGCAGTAGTTCAGATTCAAGGGATTCCGTTCCTTTGCCGACTTCTTTGTTTCTAGACCTTCGGGAATAGATGTCATCCTGGGGATGAGTTGGTGACACGAAGCCAGCTGTTTTGGATTGCTGTAGTCGTACCCTGTCACTCAGGAATCCGAAGGGCGACCGACTCACTCTACTTCTTAACGAGAACAAGGCCACCTTGTGTTCACTAAATGGGACAGAAGTTGAAGAGTTGGACTCGATTCCCGTGGTGTCTGAGTTTCCCGATGTGTTCCCAGCGGAATTACCAGGAATGCCACCTGATCGAGACATTGAGTTCGTCGTTGAGCTTCAGCCAGGATCGCCCAGATATCAAGCGGCCGTACCGGATGCCGCCAAATGAATTGGCTGAACTGAAGACCCAGCTGAAAGGATTGATGGACAAGGGGTTCATCCGACCGAGCTCCTCGCCTTGGGGCTGCTCGGCTTTGTTTGTGGCCAAAAAGGACGGTTCCTTGCGCCTCTGCGTTGACTACCGTCCTCTGAATGCTGTCACTATCAAGAACAAGTACCCTCTGCCTCGGATTGATATCCTGTTCGATCAGCTTGCTGGTGCACGGGTATTCTCTAAGGTTGACCTGAGGCTTGGGTACCATCAGATTAAGATCCGGGCCAAAGACATCCCGAAGACAGCCTTCTCCACTCGGTATGGGCTGTATGAGTACACCGTTATGTCGTTCGGTCTGACGAACGCGCCAGCGTACTTCATGTACCTCATGAACTCCATCTTTATGGAGGAGCTAGATTCCTTTGTCGTCATCTTTATCGATGACATCCTCATTTATTCAGTCAATGAAGAAGAGCATGCCAGACATCTTCGCATTGTCCTCGGGCGACTCAGGGAGCATCGCCTGTATGCGAAGTTCAGCAAGTGCGAGTTCTGGCTGAGGGAAGTGTCATTCTTGGGACACGTCCTTTCTGAGCGGGGCGTGGCGGTTTACCCAAGCAAGGTTCGGGATGTGCTCAAGTGGGAGCAGCCCAAGACTGTCACGGACATCCGCAGTTTTCTTGGACTGGCTGGGTATTATCGCCATTTCATCCAGGACTTCTCAAAGATTGCGAAGCTGATGACTGAGCTGCTTAAGAAGGGAGTTGAGTTCAGATGGTCAGTGGACTGCGAGAGCGCCTTTCAAACGCTGAAGCAATGTTTGACTACGGCTCCTGTCCTCACTCAGCCGGATATCCACAGGCCTTTTGATGTGTATTGCGATGCGTCAGGCATTGGACTTGGCTGTGTGCTTATGCAAGAAGGCCGAGTCGTTGCCTACGCATCTCGGCAATTGAAGCATCATGAGGAGCACTACCCCACCCACGATTTGGAGCTTGCAGCAGTGGTGCATGCCTTGAAGATCTGGCGCCACTATCTCCTGGGGAACAAGTGTAATGTCTATACAGATCACAAAAGTCTCAAGTACATCTTCACACCCAGGCAGATCTGAATATGAGGCAGCGGAGATGGCTCGAGCTGATCAAAGACTACAGTCTGGAGGTGCACTATCACCCGGGAAAGGCCAACGTGGTGGCTGACGCGTTGAGCCGCAAGGTACAATGCCATTGCCTCACTCTTCCACCACGGAGTGCCACCCTCTGTGCCGAGTTCCAGAAGCACAGCCTGGAGATGATAGCAGAGGGATCCCTGACCAATGTGGAAGTGAAGTCCACATTGCTTGGTCAGATTCGGAAGGCGCAAGAGAGTGATGTGGGTATCACCCAAATCCGCAGCAACATGAGTTCTGGACAAGCTTCTGGTTTCCATCTGGATGATCAAGGGACTGTGTGGTTCGGCCAGCACATAGTCGTCCCTGACGATCAAGAGTTAAAAAGGGGGATTCTTGATGAAGCCCATAACTCATTGCTTAAAATTCACCCGGGCAGCAACAAGATGTACCAAGACCTGAAGCGGCGGTTCTGGTGGACTCGCATGAAGCGCGAGATTGCTCATTATGTGGCAGAGTGCAATGTCTGCAGACGGGTAAATGCCGAACACCTGAAGCCAGCTGGTACTCTTCAGCCGCTACCCATTCCGAGTTGGAAGTGGGAAGACATCAGCATGGACTTCATTACCGGCTTCCCCCTGAATTCTTCGAGTCACGACTCGATTTGGGTGATTGTCGATCGGTTGACGAAGTCTGCACATTTCCTAGCCGTCCGCACCACCTACTCAGCCAAGAAGTATGCGGAGTTGTGCGTCACCAGGGTTGTATGCCTTCATGGAGTGCCTAAGCGGATAGTCTCGGATCGGGGCTCCCAATTTGTCTCTCGTTTCTGGAGAAGTCTGCATGAAGCACTGGGCACGAAACTGCTTCATAGTTCAGCGTACCACCCTCAGACTGATGGATAGACTGAGAGGGTCAATCAGATCCTCGAGGATATGCTGAGGGCTTGTGTGTTGTCGTATGGGAAGAAGTGGGAAGAATGCCTCCCCTACGCCGAGTTTGCGTACAACAATAGCTATCAGACCAGCATCCAAATGTCCCCTTTTGAAGCACTGTATGGTCGTAGCTGTCGGGCACCTTTGAATTGGTCCGAGAGTGGGGAGCGTTCATTTCATGGGCCCGAACTGGTCTTGGAAGCCGAAGAAAAAGTGAGGGTCACTCGGGAGAACCTGAGGATAGCACAGTCACGGCAGAAGAGTTATGCCGATCGCCGTAGGAGACCCCTCTCCTTCAAAATTGGCAACTTTGTCTACCTGAAGGTGTCCCCTCTCCGAGGCACTCGTCGGTTTGGGATCAAAGGGAAGTTAGCGCCTCGCTACATTGGGCCGTTCCGGATCCTTGAGAAGCACGGTAAAGTGGCATATCAGCTGGAGTTACCTCCTTCACTTCAGATGATCCACGACGTCTTCCATGTCTCCCAATTGAAGAAGTGTCTCCGTACTCCGTTTGAGTCACTTGAAGTGGATGACCTCGGAGTTGCGCCTGAGCCGGATCTGTCCTATCAGGAGCATCCAATTCGGGTTTTAGAAGAAGCGGAGCGCAAAACTCGGCGGAGAACTCTCAAGTTCTATATGGTCCAATGGAGCAACCATACCGAGGACGAAGCTACTTGGGAACCCGAGGATCGCCTAAAGACCGAGTATCCCGAGTTCTTCAATTCCATGTAGGTGCTACCCGTTTGTCACTTAGAGGTTCCGTTGTAGGTATTTGTTTCGAGTAGGTGCTCGTTTCTGAATCTCGGGGCGAGATTCCCTTAAGGGGGGAGGGTTTGTCAAGGCCCCTGATTTTTTTTGAACACTGAACAATCCGGAATGTCCGGGTTTCATACCGGAATGTCCGATTAACCCGGAGTATCCGGACAAAAACATCCAGAGTATCCGGATTATCCGGACTGTCCGGACATTTAAACCGGACTGTCCGGGTTCACCTGGTCTGTCCGGGTTGTGTGGTTGACCGGTTGCATCGTTTCGTCGTGGTTTTTGCATTTGTGCCTCTCTCATATGCATTTCATGCATCTTATTGTGCATTGTACTCGTGTAGAGAGCGATCCCGCGGGGACTGACGCCGCGGTGACTGAGGGTACTGCCGGAGAGCCGACTGTTGCCGACCCACCAGCAGAAGAACAAGGCAAGCACCTAAGCATGTTTATCCTTATGTATCGTTATGTTTGAGAATAATGTGATTAATTGAAATGTTAAGTATTGCATTAGGAATTGCCATGTGGGATAGGAATAGATCCTATTTGCTGCACGTACACCCCTTGTATTCGTCGAATATCTCCTTTTGAGCTAGACTATGGGTATTAATGAGTCCGTGCTTAGAATGCTTAGATGTCGGGGTTGGGCCAAGTGACGGAGGGTTTTGTCACTTGCGATTGTTGTTATTACACATATACTACATTATGTCGGACTTGGAATTGGGAAAGGTTTTGGAAAGAAATGAATTGTGGACCGAGCGGGGAGTTGGTTCATTTGGGTACGGAGACTCAAATGTGTAGCCCCGTCTGTATCAGTTAAAGACCGATCCGTAAGTGGAATAAGATTGAGCACACCCCGGTTGGTCACATGCCCGATTATGGTACGATAAGCCACTCTTTCTCTCATATGGAATCGATGGACCGTAACTGTTGGGACCCCGAATTTGCAAATCCGGACCCTCTGTGTATTCAGCACTAGTCCAGGAACGCGCTTGTGCACACAGTCTTAACATCGGTAAATATCACAATCATACCACTCGATACTAGTAAAGTACTTTAATTAAATAGTCAAACTGGTTACTCGACCTTATGGTCAAGTTACAAATGTACGCCTCGCAGGGCGAAACTTATTAAGTGAGAAATAGTAGCAGCGGAAAAATAAGATAACTTCGTGGCGCCATCCAGTATACCACAGGCAACTGACTGGGCTCGCTCCCTAAGTAGACGGTTCCTCTTGGAGCTCCTCCTCCAAAGCTGGTGTAGTCTCCTCTTCAACTGGTGTTGTATTGTGGCAAGGGTGAGTACTTGGTACTCAGCAAGTCATGCACAGAATGCAAGCTAATATACTACATGCATGGCTTGATACAAAGGAATAGCTCAGGGTATATTTGCAGTAAACAGCATTTGACAAGTAACATAAGTAGATTCGAAAGCAAAGAGAAACAAGTATAGCATAATTAACTTTTCAAGGAGTTTAATAAACATCTTTCCCATCCTAATCCACATTTCTATCAACATCATTATTAATCCAACCCAACCTTTCAAGTCCAAGTTATTTTTGAGAAAATCTAACCCTTGACTGTAATTCCCGAGCGATGTCCAATACCGCGGACACGGCTATTCGAATAGATTCTACACTCTGCAGAGGTTATGCACTTTACCCACAAGATACAGTCAAACACCACAAAGGCGAGTTCCCGTAACAAAGTCTTTCGGAAACCTTTAACAATACAAGTGGTCCTCCCCAGTTGTTGCACACTAACCCTTCCCTTAGCTAAGGCGAAGTTTAGGCCAACCAACCGTTAGATGGGTACCTGGCCTCGGCCAGACGCGCTCCCGCACAACTTACACAAAGGGTGTAGTTGACCTCCTGAGGTCCCACAGGTACGTTATTAGCAACTTAATCAACTAGGTCCGTCCCATTACAGACATGTGGTTGCACGCTTGACTCAGTTCAAAGGCTTGCAAGGTTAAGTCCTTAGGGTGACCAGGGCAAGACTACCCGAAGAACCAAATCAACATCCCTAGTGCCACAACTGGCCCACCTGATCATTCTTGCCACATGCCCCGGCCGAAAACTATTTATCAAAACCCCAGTTGATTACCATGCACCACGTGCCATCAACATCACATGATACCTCTCCAAAACAGGTTCAATATATCATTAAGTCAATATTAACATTTGATTGTCCAAAATCATGTCATGAGCACGTAGCAGGTCTAAGCAGTATACTACAACGATCTAACTTCCCATGTTGGCAATTTAATAATGTCCAACTAGTAAACCACAATTAGGGTGACAAGGGGTCATGACACATATTTAAGTAATCAAGGTGTCATACAGCAAATTGGTATTTATCTAATTCCCCATATTTAAATTAAGTATTTTCTAATTGAACTAGCATGCAATAAGTTAAATCAAAATAAGTTTCAAAATAGGATCAACATGGTCAAAGCACAACTTGCCTTCAAAAAGTACTTGTTCTTGGTCTTGAGTTGGATCCTGAGTCAATACTTCTCCTTCGAATCCTTCCGGCACTTCAATGTCTACTCGTAAAGCGTGCAAATAGCAATACACGAATAAACAATAGGCAAAAAGTGTCCAAACATCCAAATAAAATCCATAAATAGAGAGAACATAATTTTATGAATTTTTAGAAACTGGAATCGTCAAATTTGGAGTTAAAATGCAAAATCTATAGCATTTTGAGGTTTAAATAATCAATTAAATAATATTACAGAGGAAAACTTTAGTCCAAAAATTAAATAAAATTCATAATTAGGTAGATCTCAATTTTATACAAATTTAGAAATTTGAATCACTCAAATCGGAGTTGAAACGCAAAAGTTATAAGCGTTTGAAGT
Source organism: Rhipidocladum racemiflorum (assembly GCA_036346355.1). Taxonomy (NCBI): domain Eukaryota; kingdom Viridiplantae; phylum Streptophyta; class Magnoliopsida; order Poales; family Poaceae; genus Rhipidocladum; species Rhipidocladum racemiflorum. Next base: position 65,086,484 of record CM070572.1, read on the forward strand.
TTGAAACAAAATCTGAAATCCTTATTTTGAATTAATAAATCATTTTCTTTTTTGGAAAATCATTTATTGCGTCAGCGAGGACACGTGGCAGCCTCTGATTGGTCTGCTGACGTCAGCCAGTCCATGGACTTGGTCCACGCTCGGCTCGGGTCTACCGTGGACTCGGTCCACGGCTCCACGTGTCACTGACATGTGGGACCACTCGGGTGACGTCATTGCTGACGTCAGCGCTCGGCTGGGACAGCCCGGCCCGACATGTTGAGCCCGCCATGGCGTCGGCGTGGCGTCATGGTGCAGTTTAGTCACATCGCCGACACGCGGGCGGCGTGTCGGCGTCCACACGCGGGCGGCGCATGGCGGTCGAGCTTCCGACACGTGGCGCAATCTCGGCCGTTGATTTGAAAATCAATCGCCCATTAGATTCGCTCTCACGCGTTTGGGTTAACGCGTTTGATCTGGACCGTTGGATCTAGATCCAACGGTCGAGATTGGATCTTGAGATTTTTGGACGGGATCTCACCGGTGGGTGACGTGGCGTGATCTTGGACCGCGGCGATGAAGATCCAACGGCTCACGGTGCTTATGACGGCGATGGCGACACGGCGGAGTAGGGCCACCGGAGACGAAAACGACGACGAGCCCGACGGCGCTTCGGGGCCTCTCCGGCGGAGTGGGAGGTACCCACGGGTGCGCCTCGGCTTGAGGACTCCGGAACTGGGCTCCAACTCGGCGGAAGACGGCGGACGGCGGCGGGACGAGGCAAGGACCGTGGCGGAGGCTTCTCCAACTACGGCGAGCAATAGCGAGTCGATGGCGGCGGCTAGGGCTAGGGCGCTTGGGGCAAACGACGCACGAGACAAGGGCGAACCTCGGGCGCGGGTCCGGGCATTAAATGCCGGCTCGAACGCCGAGATCCCCGCGGAATCCGTGGCGGAGCCGGTACGGACGGCGGAGATGAAATGTTAAGTATTGAAATGTTTATGTTTGAGAATAATGTGATTAATTGAAATGTTAAGTATTGCATTAGGAATTGCCAAGTGGGATAGGAATAGATCTTATTTGCTGCACGTACACCCCTTATATTCGTCGAATATCTCCTTTTGAGCTAGACTATGGGTATTAATGAGTCCATGCTTAGAATGCTTAGATGTCGGGGTTGGGCCAAGTGACGGAGGGTTCTGTCAGTTGCGGTTGTTGTTATTACACATATACTACATTATGTCGGACTTGGAATTGGGAAAGGTTTTGGAAAGAAATGAATTGTGGACCGGGCGGGGAGTTGGTTCACTTGGGTACGGAGACTCAAATGTGTAGCCCCTTCTGTGTCAGTTAAGGACCGATCTGTAAGTGGAATAAGATTGAGCACACCCCGGTTGGTCGCATGCCCGATTATGGTACGGTAAGCCACTCTTTCTCTCATATGGAATCGATGGACCGTAACTTCCTGTGGTTGGACGTGGTTGAGGGCGAGGCTTAGGCCGACTCTCGAGCGCCAAGCCGGGCTTGGGGCGGCTCGAGGGGGTGCTAGGTTTTCGGACCGCAGGAGGACGCTTCAGCGATTGGGTATGATTGGGAGGGGGTTGACACTAGGCCCTTGTGGTAAGTGTCGTGCGATCAATGCTTCCCTGCAGGGTTAAATAAGCGATTCGAATTGCCGCGCTCTCGGATATGAGCAAGCTTGATCCGAACTTCTTCTGCGTAGTAAACAACTTGAACTTGTGGTTCGCCGTTTGGTTTGAGCTAACTTTTAATTGAGATGACTTGCTTTACATTCTGTTAAATACAATTTCATGCTAGAAGTAGGTGCAGTATCAACCGCTTAAAAATTGTGAATTGAGTAGTTGAGTGACCAAATAAGAAACATAAGCATTTCCGCAAATTTTTACCTCTAGCTTATTCCTTGCTACATCCAAATGCATGTCCTTTGGAGTCGGTCATATATGGACCACGGGTAAGACTTGCGAGTACCTTCCGTACTCAGGCTTCTGCTTTGTGGTTTTGCAGGTGAGGATCCAGCGGGGTGCGAGTTTTGCCCCTACTGCCTGTCGGTGACCGGGCGGGGCACCGAGTAGAGGCTGTCGACGTTGTACGCCCGGAAGTGTTCAGGGCATGACACTTCCGGAGGTGTTTTACTTTTGTTAGTATAGAGTAGTTGGTTTTACTTTTGTGAACAGCTGTACTTCTACTTCTGCAATGGAATTCGTCTACCTTTCGTTGGTCGCTGTTGTTGGTTGTTTTCGTTGGGCTTCCGTGTGCCGTGTGGTGTGTTTGTTTGCTTCCGCGTTTTTTCTTGCGTCTCTGGTAGTGAGGTTTAGGGCTCAATGCCCCTTTGTGGGAATTGTTGTGATATGGCATTGGGAACCGGTATGTGGGAATCCTGGGCGAGTTTCGGATCGCATACCGGGGGAATACCGGGGTTGTTGTCGAGTCGTTTGGATGTTTGTAGAGTTGTCTCGATTGGGCTTGGGTATTAGCATCGGGATTACCTCCGGTGATTCGTTGCTAGGATCAAACTCCGATGGGAGCAACTGTTCATCCAACAACTCGAGGACGATCTGGGCGGCTCCTCTCAACAGGAGATCCCACCGAAGCAAAAGGGGTGATGATGACAAAGCTAACTGTCGGTAATAAGACACTGCCGACTGCGTTCTTCGTTATTGAGGCTAAAGGCAATTACAGCGTGCTCCTTGGGCGAGATTGGATCCACGCTAATTGCTGCATTCCGTCAACTATGCATCAAAAGCTTGTGAAGTGGAATAATGACGAAGTTGAAGTCGTATCGGCCGATACATCGGCTCATATCGCCATGGCCAGCCCTGATGCTAACTGGCAACACGAAGAAGCCGAATGCATATCAGGAAAGTTTTTGGACGATTGCGATTTCATCTGCATTGGGAAATTAGGTTTAAAGCCGATCAGCATCAAACCCAATACGTTTGATCAGACAGATGAAGTTGTGAGAAGATGGAGTCCAAAACGGTGACAAAGTTACAGGAAAAGATGAGGAGCTATTGGAGAGAAATAGAGTACGAAGAAGCTATCGAAGACTTCGAAGAAGAAATACGAGGGCAAGGATTTACCTCCGCCGATCCGCTCAAAGAAGTTGACATTGGAAAAGGCGATAGGAAAAGGCCAACTTATGTAAGTACTAAACTAGATCCAGAATATAAAGCAAAGTTGGTCGACATACTTAGAAAGTATAAGGATTGTTTTGCATGGGAGTACTTGTCAAGGCCCTAAGTTCCAAAAATTCTGGGACATCCGGAGTATCCGGATCAAACTCCGGAATGTCCGGATGCAACCCGGAATGTCCGGATATATTGTCCGGAGTATCCGAATTAACCTGACCGAGCGCCTCAACCCGGAGTATCCAGACCGAATTGTCCGGAGTGTCCGGGGTGTTCGGAATTCGTGTTACCGAAGACCCCAACCCGGAGTCTCCGGGTTAATTGTCCGGATTGTGCGGGGGTTTTGTATAAAAGTCACATTTCATGGTTTCCATTACTCCCTCCTCCTCTCCACTTGCTCTCCACCCCTCCCGTGCTCTCCTCCACCCCAAACTCCTCACCGGCGAGCTCTCCACTGACCGGCGACCTCCGGTGGCTCCTTCCCCGGTGAACTCCTCCTAGGCGCTCTCAAGCTCTTCTCCAAGCCGGCGTCTTCCTCCTCCCACCCAGCTTCCCCTCTTTCTCCTTCCCTTCCCTTGAGGTAAAGCCCTCTCTTGGAGTCTATTCATGGGGTTCTTGGGTTCTAGGGCTTCCATGGGGATTGGATGTAGGGTTAGGTTTGTAGATTTGGGGTTGGGGGTTAAACTTTTGCAATGTTAGGGTTCTTGGTGGGGTTTTGGTTTGGGGTTGGTTTAGGCAATGTGGGGTGCTAGGGTTAGATATCGGGGGTGAGTGAGGCTCTCTTAAGCTTTGGATTAGGTTTGGTTGGAGGTGTTAGAGATGAGACCCGCTCGTTGTGGTTTGAGCTAGCTCGGAGCTCTCCGGCTCGACCACGTGTAGGAAAGTCGTAGATCGGGTCCCCGCGGTGCCGTGGGACTTGGCGGCACCTCGGTCCGTTGAGTAGTAGGGTGAAACGCGCCAGGTCCGGAGTGTCCGGACAAAACGTCCGGAGTGTCCGAATTGTCCGGACTGTCCGGACATTAAACCCGGAATGTCCGAGTTCACCTGGTCTGTCCGGGTTATGTTGGTCTGTCCGGTTGCGTCGTTTCATCAGGGGTTTTTATTCTAGTTGTTTCATTGCAGTGCATGCATCTTATTGTTGCATTATATTCGTGTAGAGAACGAAACCGCAGAGGGTGATACCGCCGTGGTCGAGGGAGTTGCCGAGGGGCAAGTCGCTGTCGGTCCGCAAGTAGAAGATCAAGGCAAGCACCTAAGCATCTTGAACCATATGTATAATCTATTTTTTGTGAATTAACTGCCTATTGGATGTTAAGTGTTGCATTAGGAGTTGAAATGTGGGATAGGTTAGATCCTATTTGTTGCATGTACCACTTTCATTGTTACTTGTTAAATACCTCCTTTGGAGCTAGATTATGGGTACTAATGGGGTCATGCTTAGTATGCTCAGAGGTCGGTTTGGGCCAAGTGGTGGATGGTTCCACTGCTTGAGGTCTTACGCTTTACAATCTATGGAAAGGTTTGGTTTTGGTTATGTGGTGGAAAAAGGTACAATTGGAGACCGGGCGGGAGATTGAGGCATTTGTGTAAGGAGACTCAAATGTGGTAGTCCGCCTGAGTCAACTAAGGACCGATCCGATGTTTAACCGTAGCCGAGCACACATTGGTTGATCGCATGCCGGGAATGGGACGGTAAAGCTATTCTTTATCGCATGCCGTTCGATGGGCATACACCTCATGTGGTTGGACGTGGTTGAGGGCGAGGCTTAGGCCGACTCTCGGGGGCCAAGCTGGGCTTGGGCCGCTCGAGGGGGTGCTAGGTACTCGGACCGCATGAAGATGTCCCCAACGAACTGGTATGGATGGGAGGGTGGTTGACACGAGGTTCTTTGTGGCACGTGTCGTGCAGTCAATGCTTCCCTGCAGGGTTAATTAAGCGATTCGAATTGCCGCGCTCTCGGATATGAGCACGCTTGGTTACATGTTACTACACGTAGTAAAAACTTGAACTGAAGTTCGCCTTTGGGCTTGAGCTCGAAATTGTTATGAGGTTACTTGTTTGGTTATCATTAAGTATTGAACTCCACTCTAGAAGTAGGTGCTAGTACAACTGCTTTGAATTTTGAATTGAATAGTGGTACTAACTAATCAACAAAGTTAAGCTTTCTGCACTTTTAACTTTAGCTGATTTCCTTGCTACATCTAAATGCATCCCCTTTGGAGTCGGTCATATATGGACCACGGGTAAGACTTGCGAGTACCTTCCGTACTCAGGCTTCTGCTTTCGTGGTTTTGCAGGTGAGGATCCCAAGGGGTGTGAGTTTTGCCCCTACTGCCTATCGGTGACCGGGCGGGGCACCGAGTAGAGGTCTTTGGCGTCAGATATCGGGGAGTGTTCAGAGGCAGAACACTTTCGGGGTTGTTTTACTTTTGTCCAATTTAGTAGTGGGGAGTCTACTTTTGTTGTATAGGTTGTTTAAAAGTGCTATGTTTCGCTGAACTATTGGTTGCCTTCGCGCAACTTTTAATATATTTGTGTCGCTTTAGTGATTTGCTTGTTTCTGATTGTTGGTGGTTGTCGGGTGTGGTTTTGTGTAGTTGGGGCTTGTTGTTGGGTTTTGTCTTCGTGCCGTGGTTGGTTTGGTCATTCTGTTCGTTTTGCTTCCGCGCGTGTCTGGTTGTGGGGTTCCGAGTTTCGTTGCCCCTTTATGCAAATTGGGTTGATATCACAGTGAAACCGGTATGTGGGGATCCTGGGCGAGTTTTGAGTCGCATACCGGGGGAATACCGGGGTTGTCATCGAGTTATTCGAAGGGTTTCGATGTTGTCCCAGTTGGGCTTGGGTGCTAACACTGTGAGCGCTTCCGGCGGCCCGTTGTTAGTCTCCAAATCCGATTAGGACGACTAAACCTTCTAATAGCCCGAGGACGATCTGGGTGGCTCCTCACAGTACTACAAAATGCCAGGTTTAAGCCGACAGCTTGTCGAGCATCGGCTACCCATAAAAGTTGGGTATCGGCCATTTAAACAATATCCGAGGCGATTTAATCCCACACTACACGACGCCATCAAAGAGGAAGTAGAACGATTATTAGAGGCCAAGTTTATCAGGCCTTGCTGATACGCTGAGTGGGTCTCAAATATCGTTCCCGTAAAACGGAAAAACGGTAAGCTACGGGTATGCGTAGATTTTAGGGATTTGAATAAAGCCACGCCAAAAGACGAGTATCCGATGACATTCGGCTTAAAATACGCTGGGGCGTCATACCAACGTGCTATGAACCATATGTTTCACAAATTAATCGGCCATACTGTAGAAATCTACATCGATGATGTTGTAGTGAAGTCAAAAGAAGACTGGCAACATTTAGCCGATTTGGAAAAGATGTTTGAAAGCACAAGAGCACATGGGCTGAAGATGAATCCGCTCAAATGCGTTTTTGGAGTATCGGCTGGACAATTCCTCGGGTTCACGGTGCATGAAAAAGGAATTGAAGTGAATCAAGCAAAAGTCAAAGCTATAGCCGACACTAAGCCACCGACAAATAAAATAGAGTTATAGATATTGATCGGTAAGATCAATTACCTGCAGCGCTTCATTTCAAATCTGTCTGGTCGAATTCGCGTCTTCACCCCATTGTTGAAACTAAAAGGGAACCAAGAGTTTGTGTGGGGAGCTGATCAACAAAAAGCTTTTGATGATATAAAAAGCTATCTAATGAAACCTCCGGTTTTGGTTGCACCAAAAAGTGATTTACCTTTCAGGATGTACATATCGGCTGAAGAAGAAGCAGTAGGAGCCGTCCTTACGTAGGAAGCTGATGGCAAAAGAACAAGTCATATTTTACTTAAGCCGACGACTTTTAGATGCTGAAATTAGGTACTCCCTTGTGGAAAAGTTATGCTTGTCTTTGTACTTCGCTTGCACAAAATTGAGGCACTACATCATGGCGTCGAGATGCACTATAGTATGTAAAACCGACATCATTAAGTATATACTATCCGCACCAATTCTACGAGGTCGACTTGGCAAATGGGCATATGTTTTAACCGAGTTCGACCTAACGTACGAATCGGCTAAATCCGTCAAAGGACAGGTTATAGCCGATTTCCTCACAGGAAGTGCCACGTTAACTGGAATGGTTGATGTCACTCCTTGGCGACTGTACTTTGACGGATCAGCTTGGCAGGAGGGTGAAGGCATCGGCATAGTATTAATCTCACCCAAAGGACAAGAATTTGAATTCATGTATCGGCTTAATGGTCGATGTTCAAACAACCAAGCAGAGTATGAAGCGCTGCTCAAGGGGTTACAGTTGCTAGAAGGCATGGGGATAAGCAACGTAGAAGCCTTTGGGGATTCAATGTTGATCATACAGCAGGTCAAAGGGGAATACCGATGCAACAATGAGGTGCTGGCTCAGTATTTGCATCAATGCCTCCAAGTTGTTGAGACGTTCACAACATTCTCCATAAAACATATCCCCAGAAAGATCAATGATAAAGCAAACCTACTGGCACAATGGGCATTAGGGTATAAAGGTAAAAGCCGACTGGAATCGACCGAGTTAAGCGACGGGTCGGTTATGTGTGCTCAACCTGTCGACTGGAGAACAGAGATAAGGGATTATTTGTTAGATCCGACTAAGCTATCGAGACCCGAATTTGCAAATCCGGACCCTCTGTGTATTCAACACTAGTCCAGGAACACGCTAGTGCACACAGTCTCAACATTGGTAAATATCACAATCATACTCAATGAAACAATAAGATACTTTAATTAGTTAACCAAGCTGGTTGCTCGACCTTAAGGTCAAGTTACAAATATACGCCACGCAGGGCGAAAACTTAATAAAAGAGAAATAACAAAGAATGAAAATAAGATAACTTCGTGGCGCCATCCAGTATACCACAGGCAACTGACTGGGCTCTCTCCCTAGTTAGACGGTTCCTCTTGGAGCTCCTCCTCCAAAGCTGGTATAGACTCTTATTCAACTGGTGTTGTATTGTGGCAAGGGTGAGTACTTGGTACTCAGCAAGTCATGCACAGAATGCAACTAATATACTACATGCATGGCTTAGACAAAGGAGCAGCTCATGGTATAATTGCAGTAAAATAGTATTTGACAAGTAGCATAAGTAGATTCGAAAGCAGTAGAAACAAGTACAAGATCAATAACATTTCCAGGAGTTAAATAAACTTCTTTCCCATTCCTAATCCACATTTCCATCAACATCATTATTAAACCAAACCCAACCTTTCAAGTCCAAGTCATTTTCAAGAAAGTCTAACCCTTAACTGTAATTCCCGAGCGATGTCCAATGCCGCGGACACGGCTATTCGAATAGATTTTACACTCTGCAGAGGTTATGCACTTTACCCACAAGATACAGCCAAACACCACAAAGGTGAGTGTCCGTAACAAAGTCTTTCGGAAACTTCTAACATCACAAGTGGGCCTCCCCAGTTATTGCACACTAACCCTTCCCTTAGTGAAGGCGAAGTTTAGGCCAATCAACCGCTAGATGGGTACCTGGCCGCAGCCCCGGTACGCTCCCCCGTACAACTACACAAAAGGTATAGTTGACACCCCGATGTCCCACAGGTACGTTATTAAAAACTTAATCAACTAGGTCCGTCTCATTACAGACATGTGGTTGCACGTTTGACTCAGTTCAAAGGCTTGCAAGGTTAAGTCCTTAGGGTGACCAGGGCAGGACTACCCGAAGAACCAAATCAACGCTCCTGGTGCCACAACTGGCCCGCCCGTTCATTCTTGCCACATGCCCCGGTCGAAATCTATTTATCAAACCCCAGTTGATTACCATGCACCACGTGCCATCAACAATCATAACACATGATACTTCTTTCAAAAACAGGTGCAATATCTCATTAAGTCAATATTAGCATTTGATTATCCAAAACATTTCACGTGGCAAGGCTAAGCTTACTACGTCGGTCTAACTACCCATGTTGGCAATTTTAATAATGTCCAACTAATAATCCGCAACTAGGGTGACAAGGGGTCATGGCACATACTTAATTAACCAAGGTGTCATACAGCAGTTTGGCATTTATCTAGTTTTCCAGAATTAAATAAAGTATTTTCTAATTAAACTAGCATGCAATAATTTAAACCAATTTAATTTGAAAATGGGATCAACATGGTCAAAGCACAGCTTTCCTTCAAAGAGTACTTGGTCTTGGTCTTTAGCTGGCTCATGGGTCAACACTTCACCTTCGAAGCCTTCGGGCACTTCAACGTCTACTCGCAAAGCGTGCAAATAGCAATAAATGAATAAACAGTATACAAAAAGTGTCCAAACATTCAAATGAAGTCCATAAACAGAGATAGTATAATTTTATAAATTTTTAGAAACTGGAATCGTCCAAATCGGAGTTAAAATGCAATAGTTATAATCATTTGAAGTTTAAAGAAAACATTAATTAAATATAAACAGAGAAATATTCATAATCAAAAATTAATTAAAATTCATATTTGAATAGGTCTCATTTTTATGAAAATTTAGAATTTTGAACCACCCAAATCGGAGTTGAAACGCAAAAGTTATAAGCGTTTAAAGTTTGAATCTATATTTAAAATCAATAAATCGAATTAAATAAATAATTTCATTTTCGGAAAATGATTTATTGCGTCAGCACGACACGTGGACCAATCAGAGGCTGCCATGTCGCCTCGGGTCCATGGACCCGGCGCACGGTTCGGCTCGGTCCACCGTGGACGATCCCACGGCGCGCGTGTGCCTCGACAGCAGTGGACTCGGTGGCGTCGGCGCCAAGACGGTTCGGTAGAGCTCGACTGGCCCCACCGTGATGTCATCATGACATCACGGCTGACGTCATCGAGCCGTTGGGACGGTCGCTGACACGCGGCCCCCACGCTGACGTCACGCGTGATGTCAGCGGCGACCGGGCGGTGACCGCGCTGACCGCGTTGGTCACGCTTCCGACCACGTGGCTGGATCTCGGCCGTTGATTTGAAAATCAACGGCCCAGATCAGATATGGGTTCACGCGTTAGGAAACAGCTCGGTCCATCTGGACCGTTCGATCTTGATCGGACGATCAAGATCTAATCTAACGCTATAACGTGGGTTAACGCTAGCCGTACGATCTAGATCTAACGGCTGAGATCTATCCAAGCACGGTGCAGTTACGGCTACGTGGCACGATCTAAACCGTTGGATCTAGATCCAACGGTTGGAAATAGATCTAGAGATTAACACGTGGGATTTTACCGGGGATGACGTGGACGAATCTGGGCCCTTGGATCTTGATCGGACGGTTGGTGGAGCTCGACCGACGGCGATGGCGTGCGGCGGCGCTTGCAGACCGGAGACGAGGATGATGACCACGGCAACAGCGTTGCGGGGCTCCTCCGGCGAAGTGGGTGGTACTCTCCGACGCGTCTCATCCTTGCGGTTCCAGATCTGGACTCAACGGCGGCGAAATCAACGAATAACCGCGGCGGAGACCTATCCCAACTACGGCGAGCTCTAGCGGGCGAACGGCGGCTGCTCGGGCGACGTGGTCTAGGGCTACGGGTGCGCACGGAAGTCATCTACACGGTGGCGGCGGCGGCGCCTTAAATAGGGGCTTCGGCTTCCGTGTATTGCACGGAGACCAAGGTCCACCCGGTTGCGGCAGCGGAATCCGAATCCAAATCGGATTCGGTGACGTGGCTCAACGTGACCGTTGGATCAAGATCCAACGGCAAGGGGGTTTGGGCTCGGGTCCAGCTCGGGCGACCTGGTTGGCTCGATCGGGCTCGGGTTCGGGCGACGTGGCTCGATCGTGGCCGTTGGATCACGATCCAACGGTCACGCGCGTTAGGGTTCGGTGACGTGGTTCGACCGAGACGGCTGGCGCGGTCAGGTCCGAGTTTTTCTAGCGATTAAATATTCAAATTAAATATTCAAATTAATTCCCAGAAATTCATTTAATTCATTAAAAATAGCAAAACACTTAGAAAAATTCCAGAAAAATTCTAGAAAATACATTAGAACATTTTGGACTCAAATAAAATATTTCCAACAAAATTTTATTTGCAAAATTAAATTCTTTAATTATTTCAAATGGGAATAAATTCAAATAAACTCCAAATAAATCTAAATAAATCCCAGAAAATTCCAAAAATTCACAAAAGTGCCAAATTTCATTTAAACTCATGAAAAGCAAAAATTTGGGGTGTTACATAAGCCGACCGTGACGAAGGTCCGGCGCAAAGCATTAAAGTATGTAGTACTGGAGGATACATTGTACTTCCGAACCATGGAAGGCTTACTACTAAGGTGCCTTGGAACTGAAGAAGCCAAGATAGCAATGGGGGAAGAGTCCATGAGGGGATTTGTGGGTCGCATCAATCGGCTCACAAAATGAAATGGATGCTAAGACGAACATGATACTTTTGGCCGATAATGTTGGAAGATTGCTTCAAATATTACAAAGGATGCCAGACGTGCCAAAAGTTTGGTAATATACAGTCAGTAGTAGCATCGGCTTTACATCCGATCGTCAAACTGTGGTCGTTTAGGGGATGGGGTATAGACGCAATCGGCCAAATATTCCCGACATCCAGCAGGGGTCATAGGTTTATCCTTGCAGCAACAGACTATTTTTCGAAGTGGGTGGAAGCCATACCGCTCAAAAAAGTCACAAGTACAGACGTAATCAAGTTTGTCAATGAACATATCGTCCATAGATTTGGAATCCTGCAAACAATCACGACCGATCAGGGGACGGTTTTCATGTCAAAAGAATTCCAAGACTTCACAAAAAGCTTGGGTATCAAATTGCTAAACTCTTCGCCCTATTACGCTTAGGCTAATGGACAGGCCGAGTCGTAAAACAAAACTTTGATAAAGCTGATAAAAAGAAAAATCGAGGAAAAACCAAGGAACTGGCACTCAAAGTTATCGGAAGCTTTATGGGCCTATCGGCTATCATAACATGGGTCAACTAAGCTGTCACCCTTTCAGCTAGTATATGGACAAGAATCCGTTTTGCCCGTGGAAATCAACATTGATTCGGTCAGGGTATCTGAGCAAGATAACTTATCGGCTGATGAATACAGACACTTGATGCTGGATAATTTAGATGACTTGGCGGAATTAAGGTTGGCCACACTGGATCGGCTTAAAAGGAACAAGGAAATAGTCGCCGGATCTTACAACAAGAAGGTGGTGCCGAAATCCTTCTATCAAGCCGATTTAGTGTGGAAAACTGTATTGCCCGTCGGTTCTAAAGATAGTCGATTTGGTAAGTGGTCTCCAACATGGTAGGGCCCATATAAAATAAGTCGGTTAACCGATGGTAACTCGTACATACTCGAAACTCTCGAAGGGTACATGTTGCCAAAAGCGATCAATGGAAAATACTTGAAGCCATACTATCCTAGCATATGGATCGGGGCGTAGACACATCCATTCAGATAACAAGAAAGCGAAAGCATTAAAACAATCGGCTACTTAAGCCGATAAGACTGATTACATGCCAACATCCAAAACAGTAAACCACAAGTTTCAACCATCATCTAACCACGAGTGGCGACATAAAACATCATTTAACTTAAGAAATTACAGCCCTGATCCGAGCAAATGGGCTCCCAAGCCCGACAATGCCGCTGCTGCCTTGCCGATGGTGATCTGGACGCTGTCAACAAGTTTTTCGTCGGCTACTGCATTGCCGGGAACAGGTGTCAACTTGGCCGACTGAAGCTTGACTTTTGCAAATACTTCGCCAATCTGCCGCTTCTGGTCCGCCAGAGAAGAAGTTGATTCGGCAGTTTTCACCTGGCAGTCGGCAAGTTCTTTGGTAACCAAGGCAACCTGCTCTTCAAGATTTTTCTTGGCCGACATCAGCTCTTGAATTCGCCCCTTAAACAATTTTAGGGTTGCGGACCCTTAGTCGTATTCCTTCTTCTTGAGCTTGGCGTCGGCCACCATCCAATCCAAAAGGAGCTGGTCGCCTTGTTGTGCTTTCCTCCTGGCTATCCGAGACAGAGCCGACTCCACTTCTTCCCTCCGGTCGTCTAAATGGCAGACATCCAGTAAGGCCTCCATAGCCTCGGGGGGGAGGTCAGCTTGCACTACGGCCATGGCAGTTCTCAAAGATTGAGTATTCGCCAAAAGCTGGGCCAGGCTGCATCACCTCGTGAAGTAGGCGGTTAAGCCGCTCCTGCATGCCTGGCGCAGAGGTTACAGCAGCCGACGCAGTGGCAGATGCATCAATAATCCTCTGGATATCTGCCGGGTAGTCATCGGTGGCCACCACTTCTGGGTCATCTAGTTCATCCAAGGTGAAGCCCAAAAGATCGGCTGGATTTGTCGATAAACCCGGAGAAGCAGTGAAGTCGATTATCGGAGGTTGCACGTCAGGAAGCGTCGGAGACAGCAAGGGCGGAATGGCCGATGAAGTACCCTGGAGGTCGGCCAGAACCCCGGCTACTTGCACTGACGGCGATTGCTGAAATCAAAAGATGATGGTCAACACCGCGTAGAGTAAAGTACCTCATTTAAGGCGAAGGAATAGGACCAGATTTACATCAGTAGCCGAATGCTCCGGGGAATGTTCAGCTAAGCATCTCGCTAGCCTGGGCGATCGCCTGGTGGATTTCTTTTTCCTCTTTGAATCACAAAGTAAGCATCGGCAAAAATAATAAAAGTAGAAGACAGAAGCCGATGCAATGAGAGCAACTTACTAGCAGGGCGTTGTTGACGGGCAAGATCTGACAGGGATGGACTCCGAATACCTAGGGTACCCGATGAATACCCCGTGGTCCCGGTCGTCTGGCCTGGCCGTCTCTGTCGGATACTGCCAGCAGGAGCGTCCTGACCAGCCGATTGCTCACCAGTGTCGTCACTGTCCTCCCCTGCAAAGGCCAGAGCTCAATAGAACCTAACACAAAACCAAACGCAAGTAGAAGATTCGAAGGTAGAATATAGGTGCCGGTACCTCTACAGCTACTGAAGAGTTGGTATAACCGGAACTCTCGCTGGAATCAGAAGCTACTGTCGGCTCATGGAAATCGGGTAAACACAAAAGGACTATAGCGGACGGAGCTCTGTCCAGGAGAAGTGCTTCTGCTATGGTGGACCACCACTGCGAGAAAGCAACCGACCGACAAGAATTGAGGAAAAAAATGCGGCGTCGTGAGGACTTGGAGTTCATCGGCTATCTCAAGCACGATTTCCGCGATAGTTTTGTTGGTAACCCGAGATCGGGGCTCAATGCGAGAGAGCAAAGGAAAACTAGGGATAGCCTGCCCGAAGCCCAACTGACGGGCATAGACTGAAGGATGATAGAATTCATAAGATGGTTGAAATGTACGATTCCGGGTATTCATACCGACGTGGATCACGCTAGGAGAAATAAAAAGTTTGTACAAGTTCAAGGTGGATTGAGGCATCAAGGAACTATCGGCATCTAGCCGGAGAAAAGAAGGCCATGGGAAGTCGGCTACATCGGTATAACTGAAAAAATCTTGCTGATTAAAGGAAGACCTATCTAGATTCAAGAAGAAACTCAGGTATTTGTGAAAACCAGCTGGGGTCATTTTCAGTTCGCCAGTAGAACACATGATGAATTTCTCTCCATAAGATCGACTGGCTCTGTATTGGGGTTGAGTGTTTTCAAGATAATCTTCTCTAGGAAAAGCCGAGCTTCCTAAGGGCTCAGAGAGAATGGATCGGTTGAACAGGCAATGAAGCCAGATTTGGATAAACCATAGAGGTCCCCCTACGTTGCCGACTATGAACTTGGCGAAACCTGAGAAAAGTCAGCTACGAATAATATGCATCATTTGGTAGACAGCCCCTAGAAAAGTTTTACCAAGTGCAAGCCGATGGCCCTCCACTAGTCGTTCGGCTATTAATTGAAAAGTTTGGGTGGGACCAAGGGATGCCCCGCAAAATAAAAACCGATCCAGCCACAAGTTAAGAAAAGCAACATGCTTCTCAGCCGACACTGGGCCATTCACCTTATTGTTATTTTGGATATACTTATGCCAGCCCTCCCCTTTTGTTCGGATTAGCTTGTAGCTAGGCTTACCACTGAAAGCCGATATCTGGTCACCATCTGGCTTAAGGCAGCAGAGTTGGGCTATGTCAAGCAGAGTAGGGCCGATTGGACCAGTCGGGAAAAGGAAGGCATTAAAAGAATCCGACCAAAAGTAACAAGCCGCAGCTACCAACGGCTCATTAGCTTCCGGATTAGCTAAGCACAAGGGGAGACATTCGGCTATTCCCATTCGTTCCCACTCTAGCCTTTTTTGAGCCGATACCCTGATATACCAAGATCGCCATCCTTTCAGGGGTGTAGGCCAAGCCCTAAAGCTTTTTCCCCATTCTTTGATATTATATCCGAAAGCCAATAAGGGGATCCTAGGGATTTCTTGGTTTACTACTGCATTGGCTTCTACGGTTCCTAATGGCCCAAGGAAAAATTGATCGTTGCTATGAGGAATCAGGATGAATACCTGGGACGAATCCATCTCGGCCGATTGTGAAAGAAGAGCAGGACTTGAACGAACAAAAGCGAAGGAGGGCGATCGCTTGTGATTCAGAGCCCAGGGAAGTGAAAACGACAGGGGGACCAGCGTATTTATACCGCAGTGAAAAGGTGAACGGCAGAAACAATTTTTGCATTAAAAGTGCACCGAGATTTTGAAGGCACCATTAATGGGGCAGGCATCGAGGAGGTATCCCTTAGAAGCCTATTTCAAAGCCGATGATATCAGGACGTGATTTTTGGAAGACAACAAGTTATCTTCCAAAAATGGGGGGCATATGTTTGCACCAAAATTCGGCGTACGTGGCAAAAGCGGCCCAATTCAAATATGAAGTTTATAAACCGGTACCAACAAGGAATCCGTCGCCGATAAGGAAAAAGAAATCGGATCTAGAGCCGATACGATATAGTTGCCGTGTCCATACAGGACTCGATCGGCCGAAGCAGTATAAGAGGGGACGGACCATGAGGCGAGAGGACAATCAACCAATCAATCAACACAATCCTATTTACAATTTTCTGTTTCTAGCTCGTAGCAATCTTTCCTCTGTAAGTCATCGAGATCAATAAAAATTGTGCATCGCCGATTTGTTGCTCTCGTCGACTTGTTTTTCAGGTTCGATCTGCTTTGTTTGCTGCGCATCACCTTTCAAAGTCGATCTACCTTTACCCTCAGATTAACCGTAACTGGTTGATCTAGTTATCTCCTGATCGGCTATTAGCCGATCGGTGTTAAGCCGATAATCGTCCATTTATCGGCCCTAATTGACTCCACGACCTTTACCTTGTCAATTCCAGGTCAAATTGACTGGCACGTTCTGCAAACTCGACGTTTGTCTTGTATGTTCGAGGCTGAAAACCCTGCATCACGTTTTTTAGCGTGAACAGTAGTAAAGAACTAGGTCATCCAGCGAGGTAAACACGACTATTTTACAGTCCAATTACGAAGTGACGAAGGAAGCGATCACGAATGGGATACGGCAAATGGAGCGATTGATTAACCACTGGCTGAACCTAGTGTGATCGTCCGATCCACATCCGACGGCTCACACCAATCCCCGCCCCGCACGCCACTGGACTGACAACCGGACCCACTGTCAGTGGATGAGAGGGTCGTCTCAGAGTATAAAGGAAGCAAGCCCTGTCTTGAGAACTCAGCGAGGAGGCGCAACCCATGCAACCACCCCCCCCCCCCCCCCATCTCCTCCTCACTTTCTCCCCCTCGTTCTCTCTCCGCCCGCCATTAATGCCCTCTTCTCTCTCCTGCCTGGGCAACTGCCAGCGCCCGTGCTCCTGCCTTCCAAGTGGTGGGAGAGAAAGGTCAACCTTGGCTCCTCCTCAACTCAATCCCGTGATCGATCGATCGACGCAGGATATAGAATCATAAAGCTTGGGGCAAAGGTCTAACCTTTATCCGTGTTCGTCCTCTTCTTGGAGCTCTACTCTCTTACCCCCTGCGTTGTGAGAGCAGCGAGCTCTATTGATCGACTGGAGCAAAAAGCCGCCGCTTTTTCTGAGGGATCGACCTGGTGTTTTCTGGAGTTCAGCCTTCTCTTCCTGCGGTTGGTTGGTGGATTTTGTCTGATCACCATGGGTAACTGCTGGGCAGCCAAGATTGGCTCGGACAGCCCCTCTCGAAGCGCCTCCCCTTCAGGTGAACACGCCTTCTTCCTCTTCTTCATCGTAACAGCATTATTCCCATTTACTAATTACTGCTACTAGCTCCATTTCTTGTCTCAAGTTTTGAGGCATGAGTGACGATTTGAACGAACGGATCGTTTCGTCTGTAAAGTAAAAAAAGAAAAAAGAGGGAGAAGCTTTCCGTAACAATCCTAATCTGAGAGGAAAGTTCAGTTCTAGCTCTTTTGATTTCTCTTGATTTTGTTCCTGATCTTGACTTTGACACGAGAGAATTAAACTAAGCACAAAGATGGTGAGCAAGCCTCTTCTAAATTGCATCCGAACAGACAAAGGAACAATTCATTAATTTGTACTGTGCTGTATTATGCGATGTTTAGGGGCAATAAGCTCTAGGTATGCAAGAAGAAAGGGGACAGGGCTGAGCATATCCAGCAGTCGTGTCTCGTCGGCATCGGTGCCTCCCAACCCTCGGAGCGAGGGTGAGATCCTTCAGTCAGCCAATGTCAGGAGCTTCACCTTCAACGAGCTCAAGACGGCCACCAGGAACTTCCGGCCGGACAGTGTGCTCGGCGAAGGTGGTTTCGGGTCGGTCTTCAAGGGATGGATCGACGAGAACACCTTCGCCCCGACCAGGCCTGGCACCGGGACGGTCATTGCTGTCAAGAAGCTCAACCAGGAAGGCTTCCAGGGTCACAGGGAATGGCTGGTGGGTAGCAAGCAATCTGCAATTCTGCATTTTGGTTTAGCACCATCTTGCTTCCGTTTGGTCTAATTTGTGATGCTATTAATTACTGAATCGTGCAGGCTGAAGTGAATTACCTTGGACAATTGTTACACCCAAATCTTGTGAAGCTTGTAGGGTACTGCCTTGAAGATGAGCAGCGGCTTCTTGTCTATGAGTTTATGCCACGAGGAAGCTTGGAGAACCATCTTTTTAGGAGTAATTAAGCTTCTGGCCTTTAGTTAACACCTCTTACCGAGGGTAAAAGATTAGTAGGATACGGTGTGGTTTCCAGGAATGGTAGTAACAAGTTTAATTGATCATGTAGGGGGTTCACATTTTCAGCCACTCTCCTGGAATCTTAGAATAAAAGTTGCTCTTGGGGCAGCAAAGGGGCTTGCATTTCTCCACAGCAACAAGGCAAAAGTTATCTACCGTGATTTCAAGACATCTAATGTTCTTCTGGACTCGGTATGTTTTCCTCTTCACACCATTGTCGACTGTTCTCCTTTGTGTGAAAAATGGTTCAATAACATAAAGCTTGGCTCGATTGCAGAACTACAACGCAAAGCTGTCTGATTTCGGGTTGGCAAAGGACGGCCCAACTGGTGACAAAAGCCATGTCTCAACAAGGGTTATGGGGACATATGGATATGCTGCTCCTGAATATCTTGCTACTGGTAAGAGACATAGCTTTGTTTTTCAAAAGCCTCCTCAGATGCAGTATGCCTTAATATTGCTGAAAACTCAAGAACCATTTAGCATGGGTCTTGTTAATGATCAAATTTTTTAGCAAGATAATTGGCTTGTCAGGGTTGGTATTGTTGTTATTGCAGTAGGTATGGTTGGATTTGAGGTTACAAAAGTTGCTTTGTTTGGCAGTTTAAAGGATACTACTCTTCAGTGCTGAAGTCATACAGTTAGGTGCAGACAACTCGTCCAATTTGTCATGGTTTCAGACCTAACTGGACCCCTTCAGCTCACATGTGCGAAAACAAATCAAGTAGTACCATTTACATATATTTTAAGGGAATAGCAGGTGATCATCCATAGGAATCATGGGTAATCTTGCAACTAGATAAGTATGCAGTTGACAAGGATTGTTAGATTTTTCAAGTCGCTGGCTAGTGCGGTCCTATTATTTTAGTTGCTTCTACGAGCTATCTTAAACCCCATATATTATTGCTGCTACACTAATTAATCCATGTTGGGGTATATCTAATCTGGTTAAGCTCATTGTCGCTTCCTCTGCGGCATCTGAACATCAACCGGAAAAGCTATACCTATGGAATCTGAATATCTAATTGGAGTAATTAAATGCTTCCTTCGCAGGCCATCTGACTGCAAAGAGCGACGTCTACAGCTTCGGGGTAGTGCTCCTTGAAATGCTGTCTGGCCGCCGTGCCTTGGACAAGAACCGCCCCTCCGGCGAGCACAGCCTGGTGGAGTGGGCGCGGCCATACCTGACGAACAAGCGGCGCATCTTCCGCATCCTGGACGCCCGGCTGGGCGGGCAGTACTCCCTCGTAGGGGCCCAGAAAGCTGCGGCGTTGGCGCTCCAGTGCCTATCTCGGGATTCCAGGAGCAGGCCAAGCATGGGGCAGGTCGTCGCAGCTCTGGAACAGCTTGAGGATGCAAAGGAGACGGGGAGCTCTCAGATACAGAGGAGGCTCAGTGGCCGGGGCCTTAACGGCAATGGCCGCCGGTTGCGCATGCAGTAGAGTAGGTACTCAGCATTAAACAGCTTAGCCAAGGCCACGGTTGTGAGCGAATCGCATATTTGGTGAACACATCTGTTGACAATTGAGGTGGAATTTAGATTAATGCTCACGGGTCACCACTTCAATATATATATATATATATATATATAAATATATATATTTATAAGATCATCTAGGTGGTATTTACATTTTTTCAGAAGTGGTATGTACACTTTTTAGACATACTTCTTTTTATATACGTATATGAAGGTATTTGCAAAACATGCTAAAAACTATGTAATCCCTTGCAGTTTTTTCATGTGGATCTCATTGGAATATCTTATAATTAGTATATGAGTGTATCCAAATTGATAAAGGAGTATTTCAAGTATGTTTGGGTGGTATTTCAGATATGGGAGTAATTACTCCTGGGAGTACGAAGTATTTTTCCTATATATATATATATATATATATATATATATATATATATATATATATATATATATATAGATATTGTCCTATAATTTATCTTCCGGAGTCACGAAATTTGAATAAAGAGGTTCACATGTACTATATATAGGCTAACATGCATTTAAAAAAAAATTATACACTTACAAAGAAAATTTTACCCGGTGTCCGGTCGTACCCTGTAGCTCTGCCTCTGCCTGTAAAGAGGCAGATTTCCAATTAATTACTCCATCCGTCCAAGTTTCTAAGATATATTTTTTTTAATGATATTGTTCATAAATATAAAGCGTATTTTTTGTTCCAATACAAATTAATTTGATGTTTTCTTTATACCTTAATAAATATTCAGATTTACTTTATATGCTATACATTGCATGTATTAGATATAGTGCTTAGAGATAATAATTAAAGGTAATATAGTTATTTTTAATATCTTTCTGATCTATGCGCTAAGATAAAATACGTGATATAAATTTGAACGGTGAAAGTATTATTTAGTGCTTCTATGCAAATCCAGCTCTTCCTATCCTTTTTTGCATGTAGCAATGCAGCTGTACAGCTCTTTATCTGCTTTTAGTGCTGTACCCTGATAAGCTTTACCAGGATGACGGTGAAGGTTTGTTTAATCCAATTCAGTCTTTGTTTTTCTGTCAGGGTGAACTGAAGTCCACATGCATGTTTCCAACTATTTATTCGTCTCTGACAAGTTCGCTCCGAATGATGCGCTAAAATTGTATCAGCGATATCTTGGACAGATCATTTGAATGCAATCAAATTCAACTAAATATTTTTCAATTCTTTCGGAAATATTTATGTTTGAATGCAATCACATTCAACTAAATCTTTTTAATTCTTTTGGAAAGATCTACTATTTGACTGGAAAAAAGCAAAAAGCGCAGGCTCAAAAATATCTCCTATGTGAGCTGTCTGCACTACAGAAAGAAATCGTTTACGAGGGCCCACATGACAGGATGACGAGAGAGGGCTCCCAACAGGATGAAGACCAGTAGCTAGGGATGAAACTGGTACGGATAGTTTTCGACCGACCGACCGACCGAATTGATTTGGATGATGATTTGGATAGTTTCACAGATATCCAGTTGATTTCTCGGATAAGGATATAGATACAGATAATTTTTATGGATACATATATGGATATGGAACACTGATTATCCGACGGATACGGAATATCCGAGTTTTTGTCGGATAATATCCGAATATGACATACGGATATTATCCGAATAACTTGAACCATGTCCATGAGATCAGAGATAAGACCATGACAACATGTAACTGCTGCAAGGTTATATACATGTGGAATTGTGGTTTGTGGAATATGGATGACTAGACGTGGATGTCATATACTCATATGTACTTTTGCTATGTAGTTATATCTATGTGGCTAACTGGTTATGTTTTCATCTAAAGAATGATTATGTTTGATGCTTGCCAATTGTTGAGTTCAGACGATCATCATCCATCATTCATCAATGACGAACTTGACACTGAAGATCTATTAGACTATCACTATCCACTAGAGACCACTACTTATAAATTTGAGTAGTTTTCAAAGTAGATTAAATAAATTTGATGGTCCATTAAAAAAAATTAAATGTAATTTGTTTTTCAATAACAGTTGGAATTTAAATGAAATTCTCAAATTTTTGATTGATCTTTCTCCTAATTTTCAATTTAAATTTAGAATTTTTGAATTTGTACTAATTTAATAATATTCGTGCACAAATTTTGTAATTTTTGACATTTTCTTATTTTTTAAAATTCCTAATTTTGAATTTAAATTTAGACCGATTTTGGAAAAAAAAAACTGAAATTGGATTTTAAAATATCCGACTAATATTATTCGTATCCATGTTGATTCCGATCCGTATTTGATTTGTATTCGTAACCGATATTATCCTGTATAATTCGTATTCGATTCTGTATTCAGCACTATTCATATTGATTCTGTATTCGATAAAAAAATAGATACGGATACGAATAGGACGATATTCTGTATTCAGCACTATTCATATTGATTCTGTATTCGATAAAAAAATAGATACGGATACGAATAGGACGATATTCGACCATATCCGATCCGATCACATCCCTGCAAGTAGCCTCCCGAGCCCGAAATAGCGGCGCTGCAGCACGTGCGTGCCACCTCCGCCGCCGCTCCGGTGAGGTCTCCGGAGACATCCCGCCGCGCGCTCCTCAGCCTCTCGGAGCCGGAGCTCCGGTAGCTCGGCGTCGACCTCGGCCAGGTACCCAACCCAAGCAAACTAGCAAAGGCGCCACCTTCCCAGAGTTTCTTGGCTTATCGGTTCTTGGATTGTCTCTCCTGCGCTTACTGTCTCACGCATTGACAGGGAGCCGCCCAGACCGTCCTCGGGTTATTAGAAGGCTCGGCCGACCCCGTCGGATTTGGAGGCAAACAACGGACCGCCGAGGGTGTTCGCAGTGTTAGCACCCAAGCCCAACTGAGACGACAGTGAGATTCTTCGAATAACTCGACAACAATCACGGTATTCCCCCGGTATGCGACCCGAAACACGCCCAGGATCCCCACATACCGGTTTACAACCTTGTATCACGTCAATTTGCATAAAGGGGCAACGACCTCGAAGACCCCACAACCAGACACGCGCGGAAGCAAAAACCAACCAAACAACAAACAACCATGGCACAAAGAACGAACCCCACGACCACAACCCAACAACAACAAGGCACGAAGGCCAGCAAAGGTAGAAATAAGAACACAAGCACGAGGTGGGCACAAACATACATCAAGAGTCGACTGCAAAAGGAACTAAGTATTTGAAGTGATAAAACATTGTTTAGAGCTAACTATGCAACAAAAGAGTACACATCTCTTAGACTAAACCCCAAAAGTAAAACATCGCCGGAAGTGTTCTGCCTCTGAACACTCCCAAGTGCGCACGACAGCGTAGGAAGCCTCTACTCGGTGCCCCGCCCGGTCACCGTTAGGCAGTAGGGGCAAAACTCACACCCCACTGGATCCTCACCTGTAAAACCACAAAACAGAAGCTTGAGTACGGAAGGCACTCACAAGTCTTACCCGTGGTCCATATACGACCGACTCCAAAGAGGATGCATTTGGATGTATCAAGGAAATCAGCTGAAGTCAAAAGTGCGGAAAGCTTAACTTTGTTGATTATTTAGTACCGCTATTCAATTCACAATTTAAAGCAGTTGTACCAGCACCTACTTCAAGAGTGGAGTTCAACATTTAATGATAACCAAGCAAGTGATCTCACAACATTTTCAAGCTCAAGCCCATCGGCGAACCTTAGTTCAAGTTAATACTACGTTGAATGTGCGATGACCAAGCGTGCTCATATCCAAGAGCGCGGCAATTCGAATCGCTTAATTAACCCTGCAGGGAAGCATTGACCGCACGACATGTGCCACGAAGGAACCTCATGTCAACCATCCTCCCATCCATACCGATTCGTTGGGGACATCTTCATGCGGTCCGAGCACCTAGCACCCCCTCGAGCGGCCCAAGCCCGGCTTGACCCTCGAGAGTCGGCCTAAGCCTCGCCCTCAACCACGTCCAACCACATGAGGTGTATGCCCCATCGAACGGCATGCGATGAAAGAATAGCTTTACCGGCCCATTTTCGGCATGCGATCAACCAAGGTGTGCTCGATCAAAGGGCAAACAACGGATCGGTCCTCAACTGACACAGGCGAGACTACCTCACTTAGGTCTCCACACCCAAGTGAACCAACCTCTCGCCCGGTCTCATTTCAATTTCCATTTATCCTCATAACCATAACCATTACAACTTGATAAGTGGGAAGTAAATTAATCTCAAGCGATGGAACCATCCACCACTTTGCCCTTACCCGACATCTAAGCAAATTAAGCATGGACACCATATAATTACCCATACTAGCTCCAAGGAAGGTGTTCATCAAGTACAAAGGAGTGTATGTGCAACAATTAGGATCTAGCACCATTCCCACAATAAAACTCCAAATGCATACTTAACATCCAATAAGTAGTTCATTCACAAAAATAGAATTACACTTAGGGTTGAATATGCTTAGGTGCTTGCCTTGTACTTCTGCTTGCGGATCGACGACAAGTTGCTCGTCGGCAATCCCCTCAACCACGGTCACGTCAGTCACCGCGGTCTCGTTCTCTACACGAACACAATGCGTGAATGAGATGCATGCAAACGCAATTGAAAATGAAATACCAACGCAAACCCCACCGGATAGACCAGGTGAACCCGGACAGTCCGGGTTTAATATCCGGACAGTCCGGACAAGCCGAATACTCCGGGCCATATGGCCGGACACTCCGGATTGCCCAGGACTTGGAAGATGGCGCGCAATGTGGAGGTGCTCCCAAGCCTTACGGCACCGCGAGGGCCCGATCTACTACTTTCCTACACGTGGCTAAGCCGGAGAGGCTCCAATACTAGCTCAAACCACGACGAACGGCTCGTTCTCAAGTGACCCAACCGAAACCCAATCCAACGCTAGGGATGACATTATCTACCCCCGATCTCTAACCCTATACCCTAGCATTGCCTAATCCAACCCGAATCCAATCACAACCAAAACCCTAACACTCCTAAAGGGCTACCCCCAACTCTTAAATCTTCAAACCTAACCCCAAAACCAACCCCAAGGGAGCCCTAGAACCCAAGAACCCACGAATCAAGCTCCAAGGAGGTCTCACCTTCAAGGAGGGCGAAGGAGAGGAAGGTGAAGCCGGGTAGAGGGAAGGGGACGCCGGCTTGGGGAGGAGCTTGAGGTCACCGGGGTGGAGGAGTTCGCCGGGGAGGACCACGGGGGCGAAACGCCGAGGTGAGGAGCTCACCGGAGACAAGCTTGGGTGGAGGGGAGATGCACCGAAGAGTGGGGACCAAAAAGGGAGGAGGAGAAATGAGGTGGAGGCCAAAGGAAATGAGTCTTATACCCAACCCCCCGACAAGTCCGGACACTCCGGATCTTTAACCCAGAGACTCCGGGTTGGGGTCTTCGGTAGTCAACCCGGACACTCCGGACAATTTGTCCGGATACTCCGGGTTGAGGTGTTCGGTCGAGCTAATCCGGATACTCCGGACATTTAATCCGGATATTCCGGTTTATATCCGGACATTCCGGATGATTAATCCTGATACTCCGGATTTCGCAGAGTGCTACTCTCAGATTCTCCCGAGAGGGAGGAAGCTCCAGCTGATACGCCACTTGACCACGCTTCTCAAGAATCCGAAAGGGTCCGATGTATCGAGGTGCCAACTTTCCTTTGATTCCGAATCGACGGGTGCCCCGGAGAGGAGACACCTTCAGGTAAACAAAATCACCAACATCGAAGGAAAGAGGTCTCCTACGACGGTCAGCATAGCTCTTCTGTCGGGATTGTGCTACTCTCAGATTCTCCCGAACGGTTTTCACCTTCTCTTCTGCTGCCTTAACCAGATCCGGCCCAAAGAATGGTCGCTCTCCACCTTCAGACCAGTTCAGGGGTGTCCGACAGCTACAACCATAGAGTGCTTCGAAAGGAGACATTCTGATGCTGGTCTGGTAGCTGTTGTTGTAACCAAACTCAGCATAAGGAAGGCACTCGTCCCATTTCTTCCCATAAGACAGAACACAAGCCCTCAACATATCCTCGAGGACTTGATTGACCCTCTCGGTTTGACCGTCAGTCTGCGGATGATATGCCAAGTTGTGGAGTAGTTTGGTGCCCAATGCCGCATGCAAACTTCTCCAGAATTGGGAGACAAACTGAGAGCTCCGATCTGAAACTATTCGCTTCGGCACTCCATGAAGGCACACAATCCGGGATATGTACAACTCCGCATATTTAATGGCTCGGTAGGTGGTGCGAACGGCTAGAAAGTGAGCGGACTTCGTCAACCGGTCGACTATAACCCAGATCGAGTCATGACCCGAAGAAATCATTGGCAGCCCGGTGATGAAATCCATGCTAATGTCTTCCCACTTCCAACTTGGAATGGGCAAAGGCTGAAGAGTGCCAGCTGGCTTAAGGTGTTCAGCCTTCACCATTTTGCAGACATCGCACTCGGCCACATAGCGAGCAATCTCACGCTTCATGCGAGTCCACCAAAATCTCAACTTTAAGTCTTGGTACATTTTGTTGCTGCCCGAATGGATCGTGAGTAGAGAGTTGTGGGCCTCCTCAAGAATCTTTCTTCGCAATTCTTGGTTGTCGGGGACGACCAAGCGCTCGCCGAACCACAGAGTTCCACGGTCATCAAGATGGAAGTCAGTGGCTTGGCCGGAACTCATTCTGCTGCGTATTTGGGCAACGTCACTGTCCCCCTTTTGTACTTCCCTGATTTGATCCAACAGTGTGGAATTCAACTCCAGGTTAGCTAAGGAACCTTCTTCAACCATTTCTAAGCTGAGTTTCTGAAATTCGGCACAGAGGGTGGTGCTTTGGGGTTGAAGAGTGATGCAATTGCATCGAGCCTTGCGACTCAACGCATCCGCCATCACATTAGCCTTTCCCGGGTGGTAATGGACTTCCAAATTGTAGTCCTTGATCAACTCAAGACACCTTCTTTGTCTCATATTCAAATCTGCTTGAGTGAAGATGTACTTGAGACTCTTGTGATCGGTGTAGATATTGCACTTGTTCCCAAGGAGATAGTGGCGCCAAACTTTTAAAGAATGGACCACTGCTGCAAGCTCCAGGTCATGGGTTGGGTAGTGCTCTTCATGATGCTTCAACTGTCGAGACGCATAGGCAACGACCCGGCTTTCTTGCATAAGCACACAGCCAAGGCCGATACCTGACGCGTCGCAATAGACATCGAACGGCCTGTGGATATATGGTTGGGTAAGTGTCGGTGTTTCGTGCACCGGCAGTACGAATTTTTGGTTAGTGGGGGTCGCGCGCTCCCTTTCCCCGAATGGTTGACTCAAGAAGCCAGAGGTTTATACTGGTTCGGGCTAAAGGTCCCTACTCCAGTTCGTGCTGTGGATGTGTATTGCTTCTCAGGGCGAATAACTGCCAGGGGATTACATACGAGGGAGTGTTCCCTAGGATGCTCAATCAGTCTCTAGTTCGATCGATCCAGCCAAAAGAAAACCGCCCCCCTCCCCCACTCAGGGTCTTGCCCCTCCTTATATATACGGAAAAGAGGCAAGTTACATGGAAGTTTGGCGAGGGAAAGTGGGGTAGAGTCTCTCATGTCTCGAAGTCCGTTCTTGGGTCTTGTCGCCCGACCGATCCTCACGTCCTTTACGCCGGGCAGGTAGACCAGTCGAGGGAGTCGGTTGGGGTGATTGAGGGAGTGACGATCGCCCGCTTGCCTGTGGGTGCTGACGAGGTGGTGCTTGACTTTGGTGTCCCCCGCCAGAGGGCGCATCCCCTGGTTACGTGTTAGGCGAATGGGATCGGAGCTTGACTTCGCGCGGCCCTTCTGCTGCCTCGGGAAGGAGCCATCTACCCCCACAGGGGCGTCCCGAACATCATGCCCGTGGGGTAGGCGGCCAACTCCCGGTGCGAGCCCCGATGCCGCGGTCGTTGGTGGAGACGATCTCCTCTGGGTCAAAGTCGTAGTCATCCCGACCGAAGGAGGTCGGAGCGTCTGAGCCCGGGTCGGGCGGCGGGGCTCCCTAGCTGCCCAGCGCGTGCCTGTTGGTCGGGGCTGGGCACGGAGCGGCCCGACTGCTTACTCGGGCTGCTTGGGGTACCCGTGGTATGAGTATCCGTCAGTAAGGACAGGAGCTATAGTCAGGCGCTGCTTCAAAGTATGGAATGCTCGCTCACAGCCCACTGACCATTTGAATTCCACACCTTTCTTCAGTAGCTCCGTCATAGGCTTGGCAATCCTCGAGAAGTTCTGAATGAAACGGCGATAATAGCCAGCAAGCCCAAGGAAACTACGGATCTCTATGACAGTCTTGGGTGGTTTCCATTTGAGGACATCCTGTACCTTACTTGGGTCAACAGCGACACCTCGCTCAGAAAGGACATGTCCCAAGAAGGATACCTCCTTCAGCCAAAACTCGCACTTGCTGAATTTGGCATAAAGGCGATGTTCCCGAAGTCTTCCGAGAACAATATGAAGATGCCTGGCATGCTCTTCCTCATTAGCTGAATAGACTAGAATGTCATCAATAAAGATGACCACAAAGGAATGAAGCTCTTCCATAAAGATGGAATTCATGAGGTACATGAAGTACGCCGACGCATTCGTTAGACCGAACGACATAACGGTGTACTCATACAGCCCATATCGGGTGGAGAAGGCTGTCTTTGGAATATCCTCAGCCCGAATCTTGATCTGATGGTACCCGAGCCTCAAATTAATCTTGGAGAACACCCGTGCACCAGCAAGCTGATCAAACAGGATATCGATTCGAGGCAGAGGGTACTTGTTCTTGACAGTGACTGCATTCAAAGGACGATAATCGACACAGAGGCGAAGAGAACCATCCTTCTTGGTCACGAAGAGAGCCGAGCAGCCCCAAGGTGAGGAGCTCGGGCGAATGAATCCCTTGTCCATCAGTTCCTTCAGCTGAATCTTCAGTTCGGCCAATTCATTGGGCGGCATTCTATACGGCCGCTTGGACACGGGAGCAGTCCCGGGCTGAAGCTCCACTACGAACTCAATGTCCCGATCAGGCGGCATCCCAGGCAGTTCCGCTAGGAACACATCCGGGTACTCCGAAACCACGGGAATGGGTTCTAATTCCTCAACTTCGGTGCCATTCAAGGAGTAAAGAGCGGTCTTGCCATCATCCAGGAGTAGAGTTAGCAAGTAGCCCTTCGGTCCCTTGAGTGAGATGGAGCGACGGGAGCAATCTAGAATGGCCTGCTGCCGCGCTAGCCAGTTCATGCTCAAGATGACATCTATTCCACGAAGGTCGAGGAGCAGCAGGTTGACAAGGAAAAGAACCCCTTGGATTTGCATGGTGGCCTTCTGGACCATTTGATTTGCAACAATCGTAGAACCCGGTGCTTTAATTAGGAATGAGGTACGGCCACAACTCACTTCCATTCGATGTTGCATGACAAAATCTTTGCTAACGAAGGAATGAGACGCTCCCGAATCAAATAACACTCTAGCAGCTTGTCCCTCAATGCACAACATACCAGTCAGCACGGTGGTGCCCTCAGGAATCGCCTCAGCATCGACGTAGTTGACGCGGCCATGGTTCGGCGCAGGAAGTGGAGGTGGTGCAGCTGCGCCTTGAGGTCTCGGGGCACCGGAAGTGTTGCCCCTCCTTGGGAAGGGACAGTCGCGGATGAAATGCCCCGCACGCCCACAGTTGTAGCAGGGGCCTGGTCCAGAGCTCGTCACCACTCACACTCCGGGCTGTGGCAGCGGAGGTCGAGGAGCGGCGACAGGAGACCTTGCCATCCCAGCCGGCAGGGAAGGTACAGGGACAGGGGCCCTTGGTGGTGGAAGAGCAACCCATGCCCGCTGTGAACTGGCACCAGCTGAGTACGTCACCGCCCTCTTCCGCTTCTTCTCATCCCGATGGCTCCTCATCTTGTGCTCCACGGTAATCGCCCGACTCACCAAGGCATTGAAGTCAGGGAAATCACACACTGAGAGCTTATCTTGCATCTTTGCCGTTAGTCCGTTCATGAAGCGATCTTGCTTCTTCTGATCGGTGTCGACTTCCTCCGGCGCATATTGAGCCAAGTAATTGAACTCCCGCGAGTAGTCCATCACCGACTTGCTCAACTACTTGAGGGCAAGAAATTGCTGCTTCTTGATGTCCATGAGTCCCTTCGGGATGTGGTACGCCCGAAAGGCCTCACGGAACTCCGCCCACGTCACTTGGTGACTGCCAGGCTGCATCACCAAGAAATTGGCCCACCATGCACCAGCAGGTCCTTGAAGCTGCTGCGCTGCGAAGGGAGCCTTTTGCAGGTCCTCGCAGTGGATAAGAGCAAACTTCTGCTCCATGGTCCGCAGCCAATCGTCAGCCTCTAACGGGTCACTGGCCCGAGAGAACATCAGCGGCTGAGTGTGGAGGAAATCCAGATAACCATTGGGTCGGCCTCGCCCGTCACCACGGCCACCAGGAGCGGCTTGATTCTGGACAAGCATCTCCAGAATGCGGTTGGTGGTCTGCTGGTTCTGCTCCGACCGCATCAGAACATCCAAAAGGTTGGGAGGAGGAGGCGGGTCGCCACAGCCAGGATGCGATTGCCCAGCGCCATCACCACCTCCCGCAGTTCCACGGGTCCTCATGCTGTCGTCAACTAAGTCAGACAACAAGAGTTAGACCCCACAAGGACGGAGTAGGTCTTAAACTCGACAACCCACGAACTAAACCCAAGCTAGACTGTAGCACTCCGCACTGGAGTCCAACGAGTCTAACACACCCAAAACCCAACTCACGATGCAAGATGGCATGGCACATGCATGATATGACATGAAATGCACAATTTCCAACATAACCCACACTCACTACTTATATACATAGGGCGGGATATAAGCACTAACTTCTACCTAATGCATGATGACAGTCCTAATCAATTCCCTAAGTGGTCGTCGAGTTTCGGGTTCGTCTTTATGCACCTTGCTCTGATACCAGCGCTGACAGGGAGCCGCCCAGACCATCCTCGGGTTATTAGAAGGCTCGGCTGACCCCGTCAGATTTGGAGGCTAACAACGGACCGCCGAGGGCGCTCGCAGTGTTAGCACCCAAACCCAACTCAGACGACAGTGAGACTCTTCGAATAACTCGACAGCAATCATGATATTCCCCCGGTATGCGACCCGAAACACGCCCAGGATCCCCACATACCGGTTTACAACCTTGTATCACATCAATTTGCATAAAGGAGCAATGAACTCGAAGACCTCACAACCAGACACGCGCGGAAGCAAAAACCAACCAAACAACAAACAACCCCGGCACAAAGACCGAACCACACGACCACAACCCAACAACAACAAGGCACGAAGGCCAACAAAGGTAGAAATAAGAACACAAGAATGAGGTGGGCACAAACATACATCAAGAGTCGACTGCAAAAGGAACTAAGTATCTGAAGTGATTAAACATTGTTTAGAGCTAACTATGCAATAAAAGAGTACACATCACTTAGACTAAACCCCAAAAGTAAAACATCGCCGGAAGTATTCTGCCTCTGAACACTCCCAAGCGCGCACGACAGCGTAGGAAGCCTCTACTCGGTGCCCCGCCCGGTCACCGTTAGGCAGTAGGGGCACAACTCACACCCCACTGGATCCTCACCTACAAAACCACAAAACAGAAGCCTGAGTACGGAAGGCACTCGCAAGTCTTACACGTGGTCCATATACGACCGACTCCAAAGAGGATGCATTTGGATGTATCAAGGAAACCAGCTGAAGTCAAAAGTGCAGAAAGCTTAACTTTGTTGATTATTTAGTACCGCTATTCAATTCACAATTTGACAGGGAGCAGCTGTCGGGACCCGAATATGCAAATCCGGACCCTCTGTGTATTCAGCACTAGTCCAGGATCACGCTAGTGCACACAGTCTCAACATTGGTAAATATCACAATCATACACATCGATAATAATAAAGTACTTTAATTAAGATAACCAAACTGGTTGCTCGACCTTATGGTCAAGTTACAAAAGTACGCCTCACAAGGCTAAAACTTATTCAAATAAAATCTGCAGCGGAATATATAAAGAAAACGCGTAGCGCCAACCAATATGCCACAGGCAACTGACTGGACTCGATCCCTAGTTAGACGCCTCCTCCTGAAATTCCTCCTCCAAAGCTGGCGTCGCCTCTTCTTCAACTGGTGTTGTTTTGTGGCAAGGGTGAGTACTTGGTACTCAGCAAGTCATGCACAGAATGCAAGCTAATATACTGCATGCATGGCTTAATACAAAGGAATAGTTCCAGGTATAATTGCAGTAAACAGCATTTGACAAGTAACATAAGTAGATTCGAAAGCCATAAAAACAAATATAGGATCAATAACATTTCCAGGAGTTAAATAAACATCTTCCCCATTCCTAGTCCACATTTCCATCAACATCATCATTTAACCAAACAAAACCTTCCAAGTCCAAATTGTTTTCACGAAAGTCTAACCCTTGACTGTAATCCCCGAGCAATGTCCAATACCGCGGACACGGCTATTCGAATAGATTTTACACTCTGCAGAGGTTATGCACTTTACCCACAAGATACAGTCAAACACCACAAAGGCGAGTGATCATAACAAAGCCTTTCGGAAACGGCTAACTACACAAGTGAACCTTTCCGGTTTTTGCCATACACCATCCCTTCCCTTAACAAGGCGAAGTATGGGACCGACATACCGTTGGACGGGTACCATGCCATCGCATCGGTACGCTCCCCTTTCAAGCTCACAAAGGGTGTAGTTGACACCCGAGGTTTCACATGCAAGTTATTAGTAACTTACTCAACTAGGTCTGTCCCATTACGGACATGTGGTTGCACGATTAACTCAGTTCAAAGGCTTGCAAGGTTAAGTCCTTATGTTGACCAGGGCAAGACTACCCGAAGAACCAAAACAACGCTCCCGATGCCACAACTGGCCCACCCGATCATTTCTTGCCACATGCCCCGGTCCAAATCTATTTATCAAACCCCCAGTTGATTACCATGCACCACGTGCCATCAACATCATCAATAACACATGACACTTCTCAAAAACATGTTCCATATCTCATTAAGTCAATGTTAACAAGTAATTGTCAAAATCATGTCCGGTATACGTGGCAGGTCTAAGCATTATACAACAACGGTCTAAATACCCATGTTGGCAATTTATTAAGTCCAACTGCTTAATCCTCAACTAGGGTGACAAGGGGTTCATGGCATACAATTCTTTATGTCAAGGTGGCATACAGCAACTAGGCAATTAACTAATCTCCCAAAATTAATTAAAGCATTTTCTAATTGAACTAGCATGCAATAATTTAAATCAAATTAATTTCAAAATGGGATCAACATGGTCAAAGCACAACTTGCCTTCAAAGAGTACTTGATCTTGGTCCTGAGATGGCTCCTGGGTCAACACTTCACCTTCGAAGCCTTCGGGCACCTCAACGTCTACTCGTAACGCGTGCAAATAGCAATAAATGAATTAAATAGTAGACAAAAAGTATCCAAACATCCAAATGAATTCCATAAACAGAGAGAGCATAATTTTATGAATTTTTAGGAATTTGAATCGGCGAAATCGGAGTTAAAACGCAAAAGTTATAACCGTTTAAAGTTTAAATAATAATATTACAGAGAAAAACTTTGGTCTAAAAATTAAATAAAATTCACCATTAGGTAGATCTCAATTTTATACAAATTTAGAAATTTGAATCACTCAAATCGGAGTTAAATTGCAAAAGTTATAGCATTTTGAAGTTTGAATCAAATTTCAAAATCAATAAACCGAATTAATAAACCATTTTCATTTTTGGAAAATTATTATTGCGTCACCCGTGACACGTGTCAGCCTCACATTGGTCCATGTCAGCCCTGCTGATATCAGCACCGGCCGAACCCCACGATGACATCAACATGACGTCATCATGCCACGTGGCACGCTCGGGTGTGGCCACGTCAGCGCCGGCGCATGGACTCGGTCCACATGGGCAAGGTCCACCGATGCAGGTGTCACTGACACGTGGGCCCTCTGACACGCGGGCCCCGCGTGTCAGAGACACGATCCCATGCGCGTGGCGCGGTTAGGGTACATGTGGCACCATCACGGCCGTTAATTTGGAAATCAACAGCGCGGATTGGATCTAGGTTTTACGCGTTTAAAACAGCACGGTTGATCTGGGCCATTCGATTTGGATCGGACGGTCTAGATTGGCTGGGGTTTACCCCGCACCACGGGACAACGTGGCATGTCCCGGCACGCAACACGTGCACGAGTCTCGGCCGTTGGATCTAGATCCAACGGTTGAAATCTATCCTAGGTTAACGTAGTTACGGCAACGTGGTGAAATCTAGGCCGTTAGATCTAGATCTAACGGTCCGCAATGAATCCAAACCCTAATGCTAGATCTAATCTCTACTTGTTTGATCCCGATCTAACGGTTAGGATCTAACCTAGTTCTACGGGCGTTAGGGCGCACGTGGACTTACCGTGGCGGTCGGATCTCGATCGGACGGTCAGGCGAGCTCGAGGGTGTCGATAGCGCGACGGCGGTGGCTTGGCCGAGAGGAGGAAGGCGACCAACGCGCCGGCGTATGCGGGCTCCTCGGTAAGTGAGTCCTCCTTAGTGCGCCTCGGCACTGGGGTCGGGTGGGCTCACCATGGCGGAGAACGACAGACGTCGGCGAAATCCGAGTTAACCGCGGCGGAAGGCTTCTCCAACTACGGCGAGCTCGTGCGCCGAACGGGCGGCGCTCAGGCATGAAGGGTTAGGTATGGAGTGCGCACGAGTCGGCTTCTGGTGGCGGCGGCGACGGTATAAATAGTGGCCTCGGCCCGTGAAAAGCGCGAGACCGAGGCCCACACTCGGCGGCGGCGAGTCCGGCGAGGACTCGGATTAGGTGACGTGGCTCACGTGGGCCGTTGGATCGAGATCAGCAGTCCGCGCTAGGGTTATTCTTTTGGCCGGCTCGGGCGAATGCGGCTCGATCTCGTCCGTTGGATCTGGATCCAACGGTCCACGGGGTTGGGGTCCGTTCGGTCGGGTCTGGTTCGAACGCGGTTCGAGTCGGGCTCAAGTCTGACTCGGTCCCGGACTCGGTCGGATGAACAGTGTTAGCCGATTCGATTTTCCAGCGATTAAATAATCAAATTAATTCCCAAAAATTCATTTAATTCATTAAAAATAGCAAAATACTCAGAAAATTCCAAAAAAATTCTAGAAAATATTTTGGAACATTTTGGACTCAAATAAAATATTTCCAACAAAATTTTATTTGCAAAATTAAATTCTTTAATTATTTCAAAAGGGAATAAATTCCAAATAAATCCAAATAAATTCCAGAAAATTCCAAGATTTCACAAAAGTGCCAAATTTCATTTAAATTCATGAAAAGCAAAAATTGGGGTGTTACAAACCTCCCCCCTTAACAGAATCTCGTCCCTGAGGTTCAGGGCTTACTAAAGAATAGGTTCGGGAACTCCTTCCTCAAATCCTCTTCGCGCTCCCAAGTTGCTTCACTCTCTGCATGGTTGCTCCATTGAACTCTGCAGAAACGGGTTGACTTGTTTCTCGTTTCTCGATCCATGGTGTCCAAAATCTTGACAGGGTGTTCCTTTTAAGTTAGATCCTCTTGCAGTTCTATCGACTATAACGGTGTCTGCTCATCTGGTACTCGAAGACACTTCTTCATCTGGGACACGTGGAACACGTCATGTACTCCTGCTAGTGATTGCGGCAATTCCAGCTGATACGCAACTTCACCTCTACAGCTGAGAACCTTGAATGGTCCAACATAGCGGGGTGCGACTTTTCCTTTGGCGTGGAATCTCTTAACTCCCTTGAGAGGGGTAACCCTAAGGTACACGAAGTCCTCTGGTTCAAAGCTCAAGTCTCGGCGATGGTTATCGGCGTAGCTTTTCTGTCTTGACTGCGCTATCTTCAGTCTTTCCCGGATCATGGCAATCTGCTCTTCAGCTTCTTGAAGAATGTCCGGCCCAAAGACACAGCGTTCACATGTCTCATTCCAGTTCAACGGTGTTCGACAAGGTCGATCATATAGTACCTCAAAAGGTGACATTTGTAAACTAGCCTGGTAGCTATTATTGTAGCTGAACTCAGCATACGACAGACTTTTATCCCAAGAGGTAGCATAAGCCAATGCACACGCTATTAACATATCATCTAATATCTGATTAACTCTTTCGGTCTGTCCATTCGTCTGCGGATGATAGGCGGTGCTGAAGTTCAAACGGGTCCCCATGGCTTCATGCAGCTTATTCCAGAATCTCGAGGTAAACTGGGTACCTCTGTCCGATACAATCTTCTTTGGCACTCCATGCAAACAAACGATCCTGGTCATGTACAATTCTGCTAACTTATCTCCCGAGTAAGTGGTCTTTACCAGAATAAAATGGGCAACTTTAATCAAGCGATCCACTATAACCCATATAGAGTCATAACCACCCTGGGTTTTCGGCAAACCGGTAATGAAGTCCATTCCGATTTCCTCCCACTTCCACTCATGTATCTTTAACTTGGTACAGCTTGATCCGTGGCCTCGATGCATTGCCTTGACTCTCCGGCATACGCCGTGACAACAAGAACATGCTCGGCAACTTCACGCTTCATGCTCGGCCACCAGAATCTTTCCTTCAAGTCCTGATACATCTTAGCACTTCCTGGGTGAATTGAATACTTGGAGTCATGGGCTTCCTCCAGTATTAACTGCTTCAGCTCCTTCTTGTTCGGCACACAAATTCGATCCTCCATCCATAACGTGCCTTGCTCATCCAGCTTGAAGTCTTTTGCCTTGCCCTTGTCCATCTTAGACTTAATCCTGCGGATCTTGTCGTCATCCTTCTGTCCTTCCCCGATCTGGTCCTCCAGAGTAGGCTTTACTTCTAATGCTGCCAAGAATCCTTCTGGTACTACTTCAATCTGCATCTTCTGGAAATCCTTGCATAGCTCTTCCTGACTCGCGGCTATCAACATGTTCACAGTATGGCTCTTCCTACTCAAGGCATCGGCCACCACATTGGCCTTCCCGGGATGGTAATGGATTCCCACATTATAATCCTTGATCAGTTCCAACCATCTCCTCTGCCTCATGTTCAAGTCTGATTGGGTGAATATGTACTTAAGACTCTTATGATCCGTATACACTTCACATCTGTTCCCAATCAAATAATGACGCCACAACTTCAAAGCATGCACTACGGCAGCTAACTCTAGGTCATGCGTCGGATAATTCTCCTCATGCGGCCTCAGTTGCCTTGATGCATAAGCGACGACATTTCCATTCTGCATCAGCACGCATCCAAGTCCTTGGCGCGATGCATCACAATAAATATCAAAGCTTTGATTGACGTCTGGTAGAACTAACACTGGTGCTGATGTCAATCGCTTCTTCAACTCTTGAAAACCCTTCTCGCACTCTGGCGTCCAGGCAAACTTCTTCTCCTTCTTCAACAATTGCGTAAGGGGTCTCGCAATCGTCAAAAAGCCTTCGATGAAGCGGCGGTAGTAACCTGTCATCCCAAAGAAACTACGAATCTGGGTCACGGTCTTCGGCTGTTCCCAATGTAACACAGCTTCTACCTTGCTTGGATCTACGGCAACTCCTTCTGCGGTCATTACATGTCCAAGGAATTCCACCTTGTCCTTCCAAAAATCACACTTACTGAACTTGGCGAAGAGTTGTTGTTCTCTCAACTTCTCAAGAACTAGCCTCAAATGCTCCGCGTGCTCTTCTCTTGACTTGGAGTAAACAAGAATGTCATCTATGAACACGACGACAAACTTATCCAAGTACTCCATGAAAACCTTGTTCATCATATTCATGAAGTAAGCTGGCGCATTTGTCAGACCGAAGGACATAACAGTAAACTCGTAATGTCCATATCTTGACGAGAATGCGGTCTTCGGAATATCTTCCGATCGGATCTTCAGCTGGTGGTATCCCGACCTCAGATCAATCTTGGAGAAGACTCCGGCTCCTCTCAGCTGATCAAACAGGTCATCGATCCTGGGCAGCGGGTACTTATTCTTCACGGTGACTTCATTGAGTGCACGGTAGTCAATGCACATCTTGAAACTCCCATCCTTCTTCTTGACGAACAGAACTGGCGCTCCCCACGGTGACGAACTCGGTCTGATGAAGCCTTTCTCCATCAAATCTTCAAGCTGTTTCTTCATCTCCATCAATTCTTCAGTGGACATCCGGTACGGTCTCTTTGCTATCGGCGCTGTACCAGGTACAAGATCTATCATAAACTCTATGTCTCTGTCGGGCGGCATCCCAGGTAGATCTTCAGGAAAAATATCTGGATACTCATTCACCACTGAGACATCCTCTATGCTGATTGCCTTTGCGCTGTTAACCATCAGCTGTTCATCTCTAACGGCAGTCGCTTGAAATTCCACTTTCCTTCCACATGAGCTTTCAACTGATATAATCCTTCGCCCACAATCCAATACGGCTCTGTGCTTGGATAGCCAATCCATTCCCAAGATAACATCTAGGGTCTGGGTTCCCAATATAATAAGGTTTGTTAGGAACTCTACCCCATCTATTAATATTCTCACCTCGGAACATCCTACTTGAGTTCGGAGTTCTGACCCAGGGGTTTGAACTATAAGCATGCACTTATGGTTCTCAATCTCCAAATCATTCTTAGAAACAAAATCTTGGGAAACAAACGAATGCGAAGCTCCAGAGTCAAACAAAACTATTGCAGGTACTGAGTTGACAAGTATCTTACCCAGTATGACGTCCGTGGCATTCTGAAGTGCATCTGCGGTCACGTGATTAACTCTGCCTCTCACCACGGTCTGGGGTGCGGCTCCTAGCTGTGCTGCTCCATGGTTTGCTCCTGGTGCCGGTGTCCTGGCTGGTGTGGATCCCAAGTTGAAGCGAACTGGGGTCACTCCTACTGTCTTCTTGGGGCAGTTGTTGGAGAAATGCCCTGGCTCATTGCATGTATAGCAACGCCTCACTGTGCCTCGCCGTTACTTGTAGCGGCGTTCTGGCCGGGTTGGGTCCGAAATTCTGATTCACAGGTCTTGGTGTTGGCGACGGTGTTCTTGCTGCATTCTGCGGCTGGAATCTGAAAAACTGATTTGGCGCAACCCGCAGACGCTGCTGCGCTCCCTGATGTGATCCTTGCTGTTGCATTCTGCGCTTCCTGTTCTCATCCAACTCCTTGCGCTTGTCTTCAAGAATAAGCGCCTTGTTCACAAGCTCCTGGAAATCTGGAAAGGTGTGGGTGATCAGTCCCACCTGCAGTCCTGAGTTGAGTCCCTTCATAAAGCGAGACTGTCTGGCCTTATCTGTCGCTACGTCTTCAGGTGCGTAGTGTGCAAGCTGTGTGAACTTGTTCAGATATTCTGACACCGGTTGATTACCTTGCTTCAATGCCCTGAACTCTTCCTTCTTAAGGTCCATTATTCCTTCAGGCACGTCATACTGACGAAACGCAGCCATAAACTCCTCCCACGTGATGTCCTGTGGGTTCTCCCGCGTGGCTCAGAAGTTTTCCCACCATTCAGCGGCGGTCCCTTCCAACTGATGAGATGCGTAAAGCACCTTATCATTTCCCATGCATTGGGCAATGTGAAACTTCCTTTCTATTGACCTTAGCCAATCATCCGCCTCCAGTGGATTGGCATTCCCAGAGAATGTGGGTGGATGAGTTCTCATGAACTCCGACAACTTTGCTCCCTGTCGTTGTCCCTGATTTGCTTGGTTAGCGGTGGCTTGAGCAGTGACCTGCTGCATCTGTTGCATCATGGCATGCATCAGCTGGGTCTACGCAGCAAGAAAAGCTCCAAAGTTCTGCATGTCAACTGGCGGTGCTGGTTGGGGTGCAGGTGCTCCATTATTAGGGTTCCCAGCTGGGCGAGATCCACTCCCATTGCCTCCAAGGTTTCCGCGGGTGTTCACCATCTGTTGATTGCTCCAAGGTTTAAAGACAAGAGGGAAACAAGCATAGACAAGTAGTAGAGTAACTTATGTAGGGAGGTGTAACTCAAAATCCAACCTTATTAATTATACCATAATAATATCTTGGTATGGTTGCTTACAATGCCTAAGGTCCTGCAACACATACTGCACACTCAGCAAGCAATGAAAATCCAACGCCTCTAAGGGTGAATCCTTATTCTATAACGCGACTCGACGAAGGAGTCTCAACTACAAGACCTAGGCTTACTCGTTAAGAAAACCTCCACTGCCTGGGTGCGGGTGCGGTGGCATCGGCGCGAAACAATCACCATGCCCTGCAACTGTGGTAGTCGAAGAAGCGGTGTCCTCCTCGAGATCTGCCTCCTCCGGGTCCGGCTCATGTAGCTCAAGTACTGGCTCTGGCCCTGGTCCGTACAATGCCATCTCCAACTCATCAATCCTTCGCAGAAGGTGGGACACATACTCTTGAGCCTCCCGCCATCGGTTCTTCTCTATCGTGACCTCCTCGCGAGCCTTCTGCAGCTCCCGGTTCGTATCATCGAGCACATCCTCCTGAGCGATGACAAGTCGTGCCAGCTGTGTGACCGTGGCATTCTCATCCTGAATCAGTCTTGGGTCAAGAAGGTTGTTGTTGTGTGGATGGTAGCGATACACCGTGCCCTCCAGCTCACTGGCGTAGATGCGGGCGATGTGTCGCATTGCTCATCGTGATACCTCCTGAATTCCCATCTGCATTGTTGTCCTCCTGGCGGTGCAGTATATCGGATGGCTGACCTCGCCCTTCTTCCAGGCATGTATCGTGATCTTCACATCACAAGCCTTAATCAGTCCCGCTTGTCTGATGATATTCACATGGTATTGCGGCTTCTCAAAACCTTCGAGAAACTGCATCATACGCCAAAGTTCCGCGGCGTGGCCAACCTCAAGATCGACATAGTTGATCTCTCCCTCCATCTGTCACAAAACACTCACGTAAGAACGCAGCATTTTAAATCAAAGTGGGAGACAAGAGAATTCAGCAAAGGGGTAAGGAAAGAGAGAAGGGGTAAGTCGAGAATTCATTCATTATCTTGACAAACTTTTAGCTTTAGAAAATAAGTTTTATCCTTACTACGACCATTCTAACTATGGGTGAGCCTACAGTCAGTATGGCTCTGATACCACCTCTGTCGGGACCCGAATATGCAAATCCGGACCCTCTGTGTATTCAGCACTAGTCCAGGATCACGCTAGTGCACACAGTCTCAACATTGGTAAATATCACAATCATACACATCGATAATAATAAAGTACTTTAATTAAGATAACCAAACTGGTTGCTCGACCTTATGGTCAAGTTACAAAAGTACGCCTCACAAGGCTAAGACTTATTCAAATAAAATCTGCAGCGGAATATATAAAGAAAACGCGTGGCGCCAACCAATATGCCACAGGCAACTGACTAGACTCGATCCCTAGTTAGACGGCTCCTCCTGAAATTCCTCCTCCAAAGCTGGTGTCGCCTCTTCTTCAACTGGTGTTGTTTTGTGGCAAGGGTGAGTACTTGGTACTCAGCAAGTCATGCACAGAATGCAAGCTAATATACTACATGCATGGCTTAATACAAAGGAATAGTTCCAGGTATAATTGCAGTAAACAACATTTGACAAGTAACATAAGTAGATTCGAAAGCCGTAAAAACAAGTATAGGATCAATAACTTTTCCAGGAGTTAAATAAACATCTTCTCCATTCCTAGTCCACATTTCCATCAATATCATCATTTAACCAAACCAAACCTTCCAAGTCCAAATTGTTTTCACGAAAGTCTAACCCTTGACTGTAATCCCCGAGCAATGTCCAATACCGCGGACACGGCTATTCGAATAGATTTTACACTCTGCAGAGGTTATGCACTTTACCCACAAGATATAGTCAAACACCACAAAGGCGAGTGATCATAACAAAGCCTTTCGGAAACGGCTAACTACACAAGTGAACGTTTCCGGTTTTTGCCATACACCATCCCTTCCCTTAACAAGGCGAAGTATGGGACCGACATACCGTTGGACGGGTACCATGCCATCGCATCGGTACGCTCCCCATTCAAGCTCACAAAGGGTGTAGTTGACACCCGAGGTTTCACATGCAAGTTATTAGTAACTTACTCAACTAGGTCTGTCCCATTACGGACATGTGGTTGCACGATTAACTCAGTTCAAAGGCTTGCAAGGTTAAGTCCTTATGTTGACCAGGGCAAGACTACCCGAAGAACCAAAACAACGCTCCCGATGCCACAACTAGCCCACCCGATCATTTCTTGCCACATGCCCCGGTCCAAATCAATTTATCAAAACCCCAGTTGATTACCATGCACCACGTGCCATCAACATCATCAATAACACATGACACTTCTCAAAAACATGTTCCATATCTCATTAAGTCAATGTTAACAAGTAATTGTCAAAATCATGTCCTAGATAATGTAAGGTGTCTAAGCATTATACTACAACGGTCTAAATACCCATGTTGGCAATTTATTAAGTCCAACTGCTTAATCCTCAACTAGGGTGACAAGGGGTTCATGGCATACAATTCTTTATGTCAAGGTGGCATACAGCAACTAGGCAATTAACTAATCTCCCAAAATTAATTAAAGCATTTTCTAATTGAACTAGCATGCAATAATTTAAATCAAATTAATTTCAAAATGGGATCAACATGGTCAAAGCACAACTTGCCTTCAAAGAGTACTTGATCTTGGTCCTGAGATGGCTCCTGGATCAACACTTCACCTTCGAAGCCTTCGGGCACCTCAACGTCTACTCGTAACACGTGCAAATAGCAATAAATGAATTAAACAGTAGACAAAAAGTGTCCAAATATCCAAATGAAGTTCATAAACAGAGAGAGCATAATTTTATGAATTTTTAGGAATTTGAATAGTCGAAATCGAAGTTAAAACTCAAAAGTTATAAGCGTTTAAAGTTTAAATAATAATATTACAGAGAAAAACTTTGGTCTAAAAATTAAATAAAATTCACCATTAGGTATATCACAATTTTATACAAATTTAGAAATTTGAATCACTCAAATCGGAGTTAAATTGCAAAAGTTATAGCGTTTTGAAGTTTGAATCAAATTTCAAAATCAATAACCGAATTAATAAATCATTTTCATTTTCGGAAAATTATTATTGCGTCACCCGTGACACGTGTCAACCTCACATTGGTCCACGTCAGCCCTGTTGATGTCAGCACCGGCCGAACCCCACGATGACATCAGCATGACGTCATCATGCCACGTGGCACGCTCGGGTGCGGCCACGTCAGCGCCGGCGCATGGACTCGGTCCACACGGGCAAGGTCCACCAATGCCGGTGTCACTGGCATGTGGGCCCTCTGACACGTGGGCCCCGCGTGTCAGAGACACACTCCCATGCGCGTGGCGTGGTTAGGGTACACGTGGCACCATCACGGCCGTTAATTTGAAAATCAACGGCGCGGATTGGATCTAGGTTTTACGCGTTTAAAACAGCACGGTTGATCTGAGCCGTTCGATTTGGATTGGACGGTCCAGATTGGCTGGGGTTTACCCCGCACCACGAGACAACGTGGCATGTCCCGGCGCGCGACACGTGCACGAGTCTCGGCCGTTGGATCTAGATCCAACGGTTGAAATCTATCCTAGGTTAACATAGTTACGACAACGTGGTGAAACCTAGGCCGTTAGATCTAGATCTAACGGTCCAGAACAGATCCAAACCCTAATGCTAGATCTAATCTCTACCGTTTGATCCCGATCTAACGGTTAGGACTAACCTAGTTCTACGGGCGTTAGGGCACACGTGGACTTAC
The DNA here is from genome assembly GCA_036346355.1 of Rhipidocladum racemiflorum. Taxonomy (NCBI): domain Eukaryota; kingdom Viridiplantae; phylum Streptophyta; class Magnoliopsida; order Poales; family Poaceae; genus Rhipidocladum; species Rhipidocladum racemiflorum. The sequence continues at coordinate 65,130,078 of CM070572.1, forward strand.
CGTGGCGGTCGGATCCTAATCGGACGGTTGTGCGAGCTCGAGGGTGTCGATAGCGCACGGCGGCGGTGGCTTGGCCGGAGAGGAGGAAGACGACCAACGCGCTGGCGTTTGCGGGCTCCTCCGGCGAAGTGAGTCCTCCCTTCGGGTGCGCCTTGGCCTGGGGGTCTCGGGGTTGGGCTCAGCCGCGGCGGAGAACGACGGAGTTAACCGCGGCGGAAGGCTTCTCCAACTACGGCGAGCTCGTGCGGCCGAACGGCGGCGGCTCAGGCGTGAAAGGTTAGGGGTACGGGTGCGCATGGGAGTTGGCTTCTCGGTGGCGGCGGCGACGGTATAAATAGTGGCCTCGGCTTCCGTGAAAAGCGCGGAGACCGAGGCCCACACTCGGGCGGCGGTGGAGTCCGGCGAGGACTCGGATTAGGTGACGTGGCTCCACGTGGGCCGTTGGATCGAGATCTAACGGTCACGAGCTAGGGTTCGGCTGCTGCACGGCTCGGGCGAACGCGGCTCGATCTCGTCCGTTGGATCTGGATCCAACGGTCCACGGGGTTGGGGTCCGTTCGGTCGGGTCCGGTTCGAATGCGGTTCGAGTCGGGCTCGAGTCTGACTCGGACCCGGACTCGGTTGGATGAACAGTGTTAGCCGATTCGATTTTCCAGCGATTAAATAATCAAATTAATTCCCAGAAAATCATTTAATTCATTAAAAATAGGAAAACACTCAGAACAATTCTAGAAAATATTTTGGAACATTTTGGACTCAAATAAAATATTTCCAACAAAATTTTATTTGCAAAATTAAATTCTTTAATTATTTCAAAAGGGAATAAATTCAAATAAATTCCAAATAAATCCAAATAAATTTTAGAAAATTCCAAAATTTCACAAAAGTGCCAAATTTCATTTAAATTCATGAAAAGCAAAAATTGGAGCGGCTTGATTCTGGACAAGCATCTCCAAAATCCGGTTGGTGGTCTGCTGGTTCTGCTCCGACCGCATCAAGACATCCAGCAAGTTGGGAGGAGGAGGCGGATCGCCATGGCCAGGCTATGATCGCCCAGCGCCATCATCACCTCCCATACCACCACGGGTCCTCATTCTGTCGTCAATCAAGTCAGACGACAAGGATTAGACTCCACACGGACGGGACAGGTATTAACTCGACAAACCCGCAAACGAAACCCAAGTTAGACTGTAGCACTCCGCACTGGAGTCCAACAAGTCTAACACACCTAAACACAGTTCATGATGCAAATGGCATGGCACATGTATGACATGACATGAAATGCACGATTTCAACGTAACCCACACTCATTATTTATATACATAGGGCGGGATATAAGTACTGACTTCTACCTAATGCATGATGACAATCCTTGTCAATTTCCTAAGTGGTCGTCAAGTTTCGGGTTCGTCTTTATGCACCTTGCTCTGATACCAACCTTGACAGGGAGCCGCCCAGACCGTCCCCTGGTTATTTGAAGACTCGGTCAACCCCATCGAATTTGGAGGCTAACAACGGACCGCCGAGGGCGCTCGCAGTGTTAGCACCCAAGCCCAACTAAGCCGACAGTGAGACCCTTCGAATAACTCGACAACAATTCCGGTATTCCCCCGGTATGCGACCCAAAACTCCCCCAGGATCCCCACATACCGGTTTACAACCTTGTATCACATCAATTTGCATAAAGGGGGCAACGAACTCGAAGACCCCACAACCAGACACGCGCGGAAGCAAAACTAGCTAAACAAAAAAAACAACCCCAGCACAAAGACCGAACCCCACGACCACAACCCAACAACAACAAGGCACGAAGGCCAACAAGGCGGAAATAACACCACAATTACGAGGCGAGTAACAACAACCAGCAAGTGTTCACTACAAAAGAAACCAAGTATCCAAGATAGAAATGACATAGTTTTGAAACTAACTATACAACAAAAGGACATGCAGTTGTCATCTAAACCCAAAAGCAAAGCATCTCCGGAAGTGTTCTGCCTCCGAACACCTCCGGGCATGTACGACGGCATAGGGAGCCTCTACTCGGTGCCCCGCCCGGTCACCGATGGGCAGTAAGGGCAGAACTCACACCCCACAGGATCCTCACCTGCAAAACCACCAAAAGCAGAAGCCTGAGTACGGAAGGTACTCGCAAGTCTTACCCGTGGTCCATATACGACCGACTCCAAGGAGTATGCAATTGGATGTAGCAAGGAACAAGCCCAAGGTGAAACTGGCGGAAAGCTAAACTTTGTTTTATAGTTTCATTCGTTTACTCAAGTCACAATTTTTAAGCAGTGGTAACAGCACCTACTTCTAGAGTGAAACTCAACATTTAATATCAACAGAGCAAATGATCTCATAACACTTTCGAGCTCAAGCCCAAGGCGAACTTCAGTTCAAGTTATTACTACGTGAATAACAGATAACCAAGCGTGCTCATATCCGAGAGCGCGGCAATTCGAATCGCTTAATTAACCCTGCTGGGAAGCATTGACTACACGACGTGTGCCACGAAGGAACCTCATGTCAACCCCCTCCCACCCATACCAATTCGTTGGGGCATCTTCATGCAGTCCGGAAACCTAGCACCCTCTCGAGCGGCCCCAAGCCCGGCTTGGTGCTCGAGAGCCGGCCTAAGCCCCGCCCTCAACCACGTCTGACCGCATGAGGTCATGGCCCATCGAACGGCATGCGATGAAAGAGCGGCTTACCGTACCATAATCGGGCATGCGATCAACCAGTTTGTGCTCAGCCACAGTTAAACATCGGATCGGTCCTTAGCTGACTCAGGCGGGACTACCACATTTGAGTCTCCTTACCAAAACGTCCTTCCCTCCCGCCCGGTCTCCAAATTATGCTCTTTTTCCACAACACAACCATATCCGAAATCGTTCCATAGGATGTAAAGTGAAAGTCCTCAAGCAGTGGAACCATCCACCACTTGGCCCAAACCCGACCTCTAAGCATACTAAGCGTGACACAATTAATACCCATAGTCTAGCTCCAACGGAGGTGTCCAACAAGTGACAAGGATGGTACATGCAGCAATTAGGATCTAACCTATCCCACATTTCAATTCCTAATGCGACACATAATCATCCAATAAGCAGTTAATTCACAAAAATAAAATTACGCATATGGTTCAAGATGCTTAGGTGCTTGCCTTGAGCTTTTGCTGGTGGATCGACGACAAGCTGCTCGTCGGCAATCCCCTCAACCACGGTCACGTCAGTCACCGCGGCCTCGTTCTCTACACGAGTACAATGCATAATGAGATGCATGCAATGCGAAAGAAACAATTATAATGCAAAACCCCCACCGAACAGACCAGGTGAACCCGGACAGTCCGGGTTTTATATCCGGATAGTCCGGATAAGCCGGATACTCCGGGCCATATGGCCGGACACTCCGGATTGCCCAGGACTTGGAAGATGGCACGCAATGTGGAGGTACTCCCAAGCCCTACGGTACCGCGAGGGCCCGATCTACCACTTTCCTACACAGGACTAGGCCGGAGAAGCTCTAAGCTAACCCAAACCACGACGAAACGAGGCACCTTTTGGCAACTCACGGCCCAAACCCAATCCAACGCTTAGAACGGCGTCATCCAACCCCGATCTACAACCCTAACATCCAACATTGCCTAAACCACCCCAAAAGACCAACCACCCACCAAAACCCTAACATTCCTAAAAGGCTACCCCCAACTCCCAAATCTTCAAACCAAGCCCCAAATCCGACCCCATGGACGCCCTAGAACCCAAGAACCTCGAATAGACTCCAAGAAGAGGTCTCACCTTCAATGGGGATGAAGGAGAGGGAGGGGAAGCCGGGTTGAACGAAGAGGACGCCGGCTTGGAGGGGATCTTGAGGACACCGGAGTGGAGGAGTCGCCAGGGAGGAGCACGAGAGGTCGCCGGAGACGTGCTTGGGGTGGAGGAGAGACGCAAGGGCAGTGGGGAGCAATGGGTGGAAGAAGAAATGAGTGAGGAGCCACGAAATGGAACTTTATACCTAAGTCCCGCAGGGTCCGGATACTCCGGACCTTCAACCCAGAGTGTAACACCCCAACAAGACAACTAAGGTCTATAACAAAAAAAATTCGACATGACCTTTGCTAATAATAATGAAAGACACAAACAAAACATGGATCACAACATAGCGGAAGCATAAATAGTAAAACACACATGCAAAAAAGTACTACAATATACCGAAACTCACAAGGCAACAAGATACTACCGATCCCCAATTTAAAGTTTGGAACCATGAGCCATAAGTTACACGGTTTAACATGATTAAATAACCAACATATTTATTTTATTCTAAGTGAGCATGTGTAGAAAGTGCTGCTACGCCCCACCCTTCATGCTATGCTCCAATGAACGGCCTGAAAGAAATGAAAGAAGCGGTGAGATTGGATAATCTCAGCAAGTGAAATACACCAGACAGAATTAACAATCAAGCATTGTAAATTCGAACATTCTTCCTTTCTTTCTTTCTTAAAGAAGTAAACAGAACCTACAATCATACTTTCCTCTCTTTTCTTTCCACCACATATGAGCATTCACATAAGTTAGATAATGCATATGCTCATGACATGTTACTTCTCACCGTGCCCTTTCTCAGGAACACACGGTTACCGTGCCCTTTCTCAGGAACACACGGTATTGTACCGGTACGGTCGCGGCGATCTCGCGGCGACATTCTTCCAATGCATGAATGCAAATGACATGATTCATGCATAAATAACTTCACATACATCTGAGCTATAATACATTCCATACTGATCGATAAGCAAAGAGGACAACAACAGTCTATGGAAAATCAGACATAAACAATTCAAACATGAACAAACAGAGCTATTCCACTTGCCTTTACCGATGAAGACAAAGATATTAATTGCGTCCCGAAGTCGCACCACCTACACAAGCATTTTACCTCAGTACTTAAACATTTTTCAACTTGAATTGAACACAATTAAGCGTTCCCTACTCCCACGGCCCCCGAAACACAATATTCTACCAAGCTGTCCAGAAAAACAGATTGCGCAGGCCGGCTTGTTTATTTTGAAGCTATTTCTGTGATATGTATAAAATTCTACAAAAATTACAGAAGTTAGATATTGACATCTTCTACAACTTTCAAAGAGACCACAAATTTTAATTATTTAGTTAACTATGCCTAATCGACAGGTCTTTAGCAGGGTACAAGGATTAGCTACAAAATTCAGAAGCGACGCTCTTTCAACAGCTACGAGCAGACTGCAGCATCAAAAATTCCAAAAAAATTACAGAAGATAGATCTCGGCCAAACCTACAACTTTTATGTAGTGCAAATATTTTGATTCCCACTTTAAATTTTCCTAAAACGTGGCTTAACACAGTAGACAGATTTAAGTTTCCAAACATAACAGCGGACTTACTGCAGTCATATCTTCAAATCCATAACTCCAAAAATTATGAGAAAATTACAGAATACAGATATGTATGTGATCTACAACTTTCATATAGACCAAGAATTTTAATTCCTGACCCAAGTATTTTTAATCTACAGCCCTAATCTGAATACGCAATCTGTCCCCTCTCATCCTACAGCAGTTTTCCCATCGCGATTACTCCCAAACCACAACTCATAAAAATCTGAAAAAATTACAGGAGCTAGGTTTCGACGTTATCTACAACTTTTTAGTTATGCACTTTTCCAGTAAAAATCATTTTGGTTACGAAAACGCCCACGGAAGCAGTTCTGCACAGATTAGCCGAACAGAAACGAAAATCCCTCTCTAGTTTTGATCTACTCATCCAAACTTGAACTTCCAAACATGCAACCACTCCCTAATACCCTCTAACACGAGCTTAGCCAACAATCACAGCGGAAATCATAAAAGAAAAAATACCTACACCCCGAAGAAATCGATGACAACCCCAAATCCGGCGCCGCGGCTCGAATCCTCGCAATCCTACTCCTCCTCCGGATCTTCCTTATGCAAATCCTCTCGGAATCAACAAGGGCACTAGATCTGATTTTGGAGGAGGAGGAGGCATGAGAGGGAGGGGTGGCGGCTACCAACGGGTAATGGGTTGGGGGGGGGGCGGCTCCCAACGGGGTGGTGGGGAGGTGCGGCTTGGGAGGTGGTGGGGGCGCATGGGCTGGCCCAAAAGCCGGCCCAGGCCCAAGTGGTACAAGCCTCGCCCAAAAGATACAATAATCCACACTTTATTGTTCCGCTAAATAAAAACAACGCTTCCCGAAGGAATAAAAGAAATGGCTAGGGAAACAATTCTGGGTATTACATTCTCCCCTTAAAGGATTCGCCCCGAATCTACTCCCATTGCGAACGAAGAAAAAGGAGACCAATAAGACAAAACACGACAGCGCCACCTTCCTCGAAGAAATCGGGGTACTTTTGCGCATCAACTCTTCCGGTTCCCAAGTTGCCTCCCTTCACCGATTAGTCCAAAGGACTTTCATGAACTTAATAACTCTATTCCTCATAGTCCGCTCGACATGTCTAAGATGCGACCTTGGGTGGCACTTCAGGGTTAAATCTTGCTCAACTGCTATTGGCTCCAGTCAATCTTTTGCTCGGGGTCATGGAGGTACTTCCAAGCATTGAGACATGGAATACATTATGCACTCCACTCATCGATTCTCGTAACTCCAAGCGGTAAGCCAGACTACCCACTCGAGCCAACACCAAGAACGGACCAATATACCTCGGATCGAGCTTACGGTGGTACCAAACGAACAATGCCCTTCGAAGGTGACACTCGGAGGAGAACTTGATCACCCACAAAGAAATTCCAAATCCCGCCTCCTCTTATCTGCATAACTTTTTTGACGGCTCGAAGGCCACTAGATTCTGTCGAATCAAATGCACCTTTTCATGAGTTTGTTGAACCCAATCCGACCTTGCACGGACTTCTCACCCAAAGAATCCCAAAGATAACGGGAAACACACCTCCGGCCATACAAAGCCTCGAACGGAGCCATCTTGATGCTAGGCGGTAACTATTATTATAAGCAAACTTCACCAAAGCTAGGTGGTCCTCCCATTACCCTTCCATGAAAGGACGCAGCACGCAAAGATGTCTTCCAAGGTCCGGATGGTACGTTACGATTGACCGTGCATGTCTGGGATGGAAAGCGGTACTAAAAGAGATCTTCGTGCCCAAAGCACCTTGCAAACTTTGCCAGAAACGAGACACAAATTTAGAGTCCCGATCAGAAACAATCGACTTAGGCACCCCATGCAATCGACCACTTCTTTCATATACAAAGGAACCAAATCCTGGTGAATTGGTCGTTTTCATTGGTATGAAATGTGCAGACTTCGTGAGCCTGTCAACTACTACCCAAATAGCATCTCTACCTCTAGGCGAACGAGGTAAACCAACCACGAAATCCATCGTGATGTGTTCCCACTTCCATTCCGGAATTTCTAATGATTGCGAACCGGGCGGGCCTCTTGTGTTCAGCTTTCACTGTTGGCACACACCACATGAGGCTACATACTTTGCAATGTCAACCCTCATTCTCTTCCACCAAAAACCTTGCCTCAAGTCTCGATACATCTTGGTCTCACCAGGATGTACCGTATAAGGAGTACGGTGGGCTTCTCTCAGTATATCCGTCTTTACCTCTGATTCGTGGCACACAAAGTCGACCTCTAAACCGGATGGAACCATTATCGTCCAAGGAAAACTCTCGGGCTTCCGCCCAAGATCCTTCTCCGAACATTCTGGAGCAAATGGTCTTGGAATTGAGCCTCGCGCACCCGCTCGGGAATGGAGGATTGAATGATCAATTGAGCCTCCTCCTGCGCCACACCCGCAAAACAAAAGGAGACTTGCATATTGTTCAGCTCTGCTATCAAAGGCATCGCAGTTTTAGGGACCCTTGTTCTGCTCAAAGCATCTGCCACAACATTGGCCTTGCCAGGGTGATACTGGATGGTCAAGTAAAAATCCTTAATCAATTCCAACCACCTACGCTGTCTCAGATTCAACTCCCGCTGAGTGAAGATATACTTGAGGCTCTTATGATCCGTGAACACGTCACATGATTCACCATAAAGATAATGCCTCCAGGATTTCAATGCAAAGACCACAGCAGCCAATTCGAGATCATGGGTGGGATAGTTTTGCTCATGAGTCTTCAACTGTCTAGATGCATAGGCGATAACATGACCTTCTTGCATAAGCACACAACCTAGACCAATACGAGAAGCATCACAGACACCGTATAACGCTTGCCACTCTCGTGCAAGATTAGGACCGTGCATTGATCAATTTACTCTTCAATGACTGAAACCGACCTCACAATCGCTCGCCCAAAGGAAAGGAATTCCCTTCGAGTGAGTCTTGTCAATGGTTTAGCAATGACAGAAAAGTTTTGCACAAAGCGCCGGTAGTAACCAGCTAACCCCAAGAAACTCCTAATCTCCGTCACACTGTTCGGTCTATGCCATCCGACCACAGCAGCAACATTCTTTGGGTCGACTGTGATACCTCTCTGGTTAATGACATGCCCAAGGAAACTCACTTCGGTCAACCAGAAAGCACACTTCTTGAGTTTTGCATAAAATTTATTCTTCCTGAGAGTATCCAAGACCAAGCCCAAATGCACGGCATGCTCTTCCTTTGTCCTTGAGTAGACTAGGATGTCATCAATGAAGACGACCACAAAGACATCAAGAAACTTATGGAACATCCTGTTCATTGCCTCCATAAACACAATGAGGCATTGGTTAGTCCAAAAGACATAACCACGAATTCAAAATGTCCGTACCTCGTGTTGAATCTTTGTCTTCTCAATATCCTCTTCTTTAATCCAGAATCGATGGTACCCAGACTGCAAATCGATCTTTGAGAATAACTTGGCACCCCTCAGCTGATCAAAAAGATCATCGATGCGGGGCAGGGGGTACTTGTTTTTAATGGTTACTTGATTAAGCGCCTGGTAATCAATACAAAGCCTTTTGGAGCCATCTTTCTTCTCGCACAAACAAAACCGGGCAGCCCAAGGGAGGTACTCGGTCGATGAACCCCTTAGCCAGGAGTTCATCCAATCGCTTCTTCAATTCCGCTTGCTCAACCGGGCCATTCTATAAGGAGTTTTAAAAATTGGTCTCAGATCCGGAACAAGTTCAATACGAAAGATTGACTCTCGCCAGGTGGTAATCCCAGCTCACTGGGAAAACATCCGGATACTGAGACAAACCACATCGACATCCTCCCGGACTAATCACGGTCTCCGGCCTTCTACCATGGACCAAAGAACACCCGATTTTGACATCCGGAGCTTGGGAACAACCGCAAAGAAATGAAAGAGTAAGTGAAGAGTACCGCTTTGGAAGACAACTTCTCGCCCGAAGGAGCTTGGAGGGTGATCGCTTTCGAGAGCAGTCAATCAATGCTTGGTGCAAAGATAGCCAATCCATGCCAAGGATGACATCGAATGGCTCCAAAGGGATCACCAACAGATTCGCCACGAACTCCTCATCCGCTAAAAAAGACGACAACTAGGACAAGATTACTCTGCAAGATATAATTCCTTGTGGTGAATTGACCACCACCAACCGCCCCACACTCGCACAGAAAGACCAGCCCGAGCAACAAAACCCATCGAGACAAACGAAAAACTAGCTCCGAATCAAACAGAACACCGGCCTCGAAAGAATTCACTAAAAGAGTACTGTCACCACGTCACCACGATCCACTCCCTCTGCTGAAGGCATAACATAAATCCTCGAGTCAATCGGGGTGAAGCGGCTCTGCTTGGCGGAAAGAATCGGTGCAGGTCCATGCCGCGGTGCGGCGACGAAGATGGAGCGACAACTGTGGGCACCAAGTCGCCCCTGCGGCAGAGGGTAGTGAAGAGGCCGACGAAGGCGCCGTAAGCACCTCGGGGTAGGAGCGGCAGCCAACATCTGAATGTAGCCCTCGAGTTACGTCCGCCACCTGAAGGGGTCACTGCTCCCAACGTAGCTTGGAGTTGGGATTCTGTCTACATACCACATCCTTGTGATCCTCCCGACCACAAGTGGAGCATCTCCCTTTCAAGAGCACTCACTACGGCGATGAGGGTCGCCGCAACGAAACAAACCATGCCCAAGCCCGGCTTAGCAACATTTCAGATCGAGGTGCACCCCACCTGGGCACGCCGCTGACCGGAGCGGCCTTGATAGGGCTGATAGCGCTGATTCTTTCCCTTCTTATGGGTAGGGCCACCAGGTGGGCCCTTCTTCTCAACAGGACCCATTGACTGCTCCCCGCCAGATGACTTGCGAATCTCATCCGTGAAGTTGAGCTGCAACTCTATGCCAAGTGCCTGCTCAACCAAGGACCGAAAGTCGGTGATGGGAAAAGCACCTAGCATGTGGCGAATAGGCGGACAAAGCCCCTGGCGGAAACGCCTCGCCTTCTCCATCTCATCACGCGCCACATGAGGCACAAATCGCACAATGCGATTGAACCCCAACTTCATTTCAGCCACCGACTTCTGTCCTGCGTGTCTTGTCCCAAGTCAATCTGCATCCTATCCAGGAAGGTGGCGGGTAGAACCTCCTCTCGAATCGCTTCACGAAGTCCTCCCATGAAGGACCGCTGGCACAATCGACACAGTGGCAAGCACGCCCCTCCACCAGATTCGAAGCTTCTCCCTTCAGGAGTTGTGTCACAAAACGGACACGCTCCTGCATCTCTACCTCAAAAGCCTCCAATTGCTGCTCCACATAAGACAACCAATCCGCTGCCTGGGTCGGACTACCCGTCCCTCCGAAACTGTCCAACCTCATGTCGACCCACTCCGCAGACGCAAGCCCACACCACGCGCCGCACATGTGCTCCTGCCCTCAAAGACAACAAATAGGGGCAGCTCCAGCAGAGTAGCTGCGCGCCTCGCCTCAACATCCTCAATTCTTCCTGCATTGCCTTCATAGCAGCCACTAACTCGCTATGCGTTCCCTCTATCGTATTGGAGGATTCTCCGACCTCGGACCACAGCCAACCTCGAGTTCCCTGGGTCCTGGTCCGCTGATCTAGGCGGCATACTTGAAGCAGTTAACTACACTCCAAAGGCAACAATCAATAACGACAACAAATACAATACATGAAACAAAATTAGTAAAGTCAAGTATCGCATGCAATGCAATGCACCCAAACCAATCCTACAAGTGCAAGTGTGTCATTTTTCATCTTAACCAATTTCGAACATACCAGAACCTAAAGCCCGCTCTGATACCAACTGTAACACCCCAACAAGACAACACCCCAACAAGACAACTAAGGTCTATAACAAAAAAAATTCGACATGACCTTTGCTAATAATAATGAAAGACACAAACAAAACATGGATCACAACATAGCGGAAGCATAAATAGTAAAACGCACATGCAAAAAAGTACTACAATATACCGAAACTCACAAGGCAACAAGATACTACCGATCCCCAATTTAAAGTTTGGAACCATGAGCCATAAGTTACACGGTTTAACATGATTAAATAACCAACATATTTATTTTATTCTAAGTGAGCATGTGTAGAAAGTGCTGCTACGCCCCACCCTTCATGCTATGCTCCAATGAACGGCCTGAAAGAAATGAAAGAAGCGGTGAGATTGGATAATCTCAGCAAGTGAAATACACCGCATGTAATTAACAATCAAGCATTGTAAATTCGAACATTCTTCCTTTCTTTCTTTCTTAAAGAAGTAAACAGAACCTACAATCATACTTTCCTCTCTTTTCTTTCCACCACATATGAGCATTCACATAAGTTAGATAATGCATATGCTCATGACATGTTACTTCTCACCGTGCCCTTTCTCAGGAACACACGGTTACCGTGCCCTTTCTCGTGAACACACGGTATTGTATGCCGTGCGGTCGCGCGATCTCGCGGCGACATTCTTCCAATGCATGAATGCAAATGACATGATTCATGCATAAATAACTTCACATACATCTGAGCTATAATACATTCCATACTGATCGATAAGCAAAGAGGACAACAACAGTCTATGGAAAATCAGACATAAACAATTCAAACATGAACAAACAGAGCTATTCCACTTGCCTTTACCGATGAAGACAAAGATATTAATTGCGTCCCAAGTCGCACCACCTACACAAGCATTTTACCTCAGTACTTAAACATTTTTCAACTTGAATTGAACACAATTAAGCGTTCCCTACTCCCACGGCCCCCGAAACACAATATTCTACCAAGCTGTCCAGAAAAACAGATTGCGCAGGCCGGCTTGTTTATTTTGAAGCTATTTCTGTGATATGTATAAAATTCTACAAAAATTACAGAAGTTAGATATTAACATCTTCTACAACTTTCAAAGAGACCACAAATTTTAATTATTTAGTTAACTATGCCTAATCGACAGGTCTTTAGCAGGGTACAAGGATTAGCTACAAAATTCAGAAGCGACGCTCTTTCAACAGCTACGAGCAGACTGCAGCATCAAAAATTCCAAAAAAATTACAGAAGATAGATCTCGGACAAACCTACAACTTTTATGTAGTGCAAATATTTTGATTCCCACTTTAAATTTTCCTAAAACGTGGCTTAACACAGTAGACAGATTTAAGTTTCCAAACATAACAGCGGACTTACTGCAGTCATATCTTCAAATCCATAACTCCAAAAATTATGAGAAAATTACAGAATACAGATATGTATGTGATCTACAACTTTCATATAGACCAAGAATTTTAATTCCTGACCCAAGTATTTTTAATCTACAGCCCTAATCTGAATACGCAATCTGTCCCCTCTCATCCTATAGCAGTTTTCCCATCGCGATTACTCCCAAACCACAACTCATAAAAATCTGAAAAAATTACAGGAGCTAGGTTTCGACGTTATCTACAACTTTTTAGTTATGCACTTTTCCAGTAAAAATCATTTTGGTTACGAAAACGCCCACGGAAGCAGTTCTGCACAGATTAGCCGAACAGAAACGAAAATCCCTCTCTAGTTTTTGATCTACTCATCCAAACTTGAACTTCCAAACATGCAACCACTCCCTAATACCCTCTAACACGAGCTTAGCCAACAATCACAGCGGAAATCATAAAAGAAAAAATACCTACACCCCGAAGAAATCGATGACAACCCCAAATCCGGCGCCGCGGCTCGAATCCTCGCAATCCTACTCCTCCTCCGGATCTTCCCCTTGCGCAAATCCCCTCTCGGAATCAACAAGGGCACTAGATCTGATTTTGGAGGGGAGGAGGAGGCATGAGAGGGAGGGGTGGCGGCTACCAAAGGGGAGGTAGGGAGGTGCGGCTTGGGAGGTGGTGGGGGCGCATGGGCTGGCCCAAAAGCCGGCCCAGGCCCAAGTGGTACAAGCCCTCGCCCAAAAAGATACAATAATCCAAACTTTATTGTTCCCGCTAAATAAAAAAACAACGCTTCCCGAAGGAATAAAAGAAATGGCTAGTGAAACGAATTCTGGGTATTACACAGAGACTCCGGGTTGGGGTCTCGGTAGCGCTAACCCGGACACTCCGGACAATTCGTCCGGACACTCCGGGTTGAGGTGTTCGGTCGAGCTAATCCGGATACTCTGGATGTTTCATCCGGATACTCCGGGTTATATCCGGACATTCCGTATGATTAATCCGGATACTCTGGAGTTCCCAGAATTTTTTAAAGTGGGGCCTTGACAAACCCTCCCCCCTTAAGGGAATCTCACCCCAAGATTCAGAACCGACACATAGGCAGGATAGAACGCGGATGGACAGTATGTTCGCGCACAAATTGATACGCCTTGAATTGCAAAAAACTGCACGCTGGTACTCACATAGTACGGAAGAACTCGGGATACTCGGTCTTCAAACGGTCTTCGGGTTCCCAAGTGGCTTCATCTTCAGTGTGATTGCTGCACTGAACCTTGTAGAACTTGAGAGTCTTCCGATGGGTCTTGCGTTCAGCTTCATCCAAAACCCGAATAGGATGCTCTTGGTAGGACAGATCAGGCTCAGGCTGAACTTTGAGTTCATCCACCTCCAGTGATTCAAAAGGAGTACGGAGGCATTTTTTAATTAGGATACATGGAAGACATTGTGGACCATCGCTAGAGAAGGAGGGAGCTCCAGCTGATACACCACTTGACCACGCTTCTCAAGAATCCAGAAGGGCCCGATGTATCGAGGTGCCAACTTTCCTTTGATTCCGAATCGACGGGTGCCCCGGAGAGGAGACACCTTCAGGTAGACATAATCACCAACTTCGAAGGAGAGGGGTCTCCTACGGCGGTCAGCATAGCTCTTCTGTCGCGATTGCGCTACCCTTAAATTCTCTCGAATGGTCTTCACCTTTTCTTCTGCTTCTATGACCAGTTCAGGCCCTAGGAACGAACGTTCCCCACTCTCAGACCAGTTGAGGGGTGCTCGGCAGCTACGACCATACAGTACCTCAAAAGGGGACATTTTGATGCTGGTTTGGTAGCTGTTGTTGTAAGCAAACTTAGCATAGGGAAGACATTCATCCCACTTCTTCCCATAGGACAAGACACAAGCCCTCAACATATCCTCAAGGATCTGATTGACCCTCTCGGTCTGACCATCAGTTTGCGGATGATATGCTGAGCTGTGGAGTAGCTTAGTGCCCAAGGCCTCATGCAAACTTCTCCAGAATTGAGACACAAACTGGGAGCCTCGATCTGAAACTATCCGTTTTGGTACTCCATGAAGGCTCCCAATCCGGGATATGTACAGCCCCGCATACCTCTTGGCTGGATAGGTGGTGCGCACAGCTAAGAAATGGGCGGACTTCGTCAACCGGTCGACTATAACCCAGATCGAGTCATGACCCGAAGAAGTCGTTGGCAACCCGGTAATGAAATCCATGCTGATGTCTTCCCACTTCCATCTCGGAATGGGTAATGGCTGAAGAGTACCAGCTGGCTTCAGATGTTCCGCCTTTACTCTCTTGCAGACATCACATTCGGCCACATAGCGAGCAATATCACGCTTCATGCGAGTCCACCAAAATCTCTGCTTCAAGTCTTGGTACATTTTGTTGCTGCCCGGATGGATCGTGAGCAAAGAGTTGTGGGCTTCATCAAGAACCTTTCTTCGCAACTCTTGGTTCTCGGGGACGACCAAGCGCTCGCCGAACCACAGAGTTCCACGTTCATCAAGATGGAAGTCAGTGGCTTGGCCAGAACTCATTCTGCTGCGTATTTGGGCAACGTCACTGTCCCCCTTTTGTACTTCCCTGATTTGATCCAACAGCGTGGAATTCAACTCCAGGTTAGCTAAGGAACCTTCTTCAACCATCTCCTGGCTGAGCTTTTGAAATTCCTCACAAAGAGTGGCACTTCGGGATTGAAGAGTGAGGCAATAGCATCGAGCCTTGCGACTCAACGCGTCAGCCACCACATTGGCTTTTCCCGGGTGGTAATGCATGTCGGGACCCGAATTTGCGACTCAACGCGTCAGCCACCACATTGGCTTCCTCTGACTCTGGATCTGGCTGTTGCTGTGGCTGTGGCGCGGGTGCAGGTGACGCCTCTTCTGGTTCCTCCTCTGGCTCCGGAGCGTCCAAGTCCAACACTGGATCGGGACCCTGTCCATACAGTGCAGTCTCCAGCTCTGCGATCCTTTCCGCAGCATAGGCGACATACTCACGAGCATTCTGCAAGTGCTTCTTCTCTTCCTCAACCTACTCGCGAGCCTTCTTCAACTCCTGCACGGTGTCTTCGATCAGCTCCTCCTGAGCGGCGACGAATCTGGCTAAGTGAGTGACGGTAGCATCCTCATCTTCTATCGGCTCCCGTTGAACTCTGCTGTCTCGGCGTGGGTGGTGATGGAACACTGTGCCTTCCAGCTCCCTGGAGTAAGTGCGAGCGATCTGCTGCATTGCTCTACGCGACACCTCCTGGATTCCAATCTCAAAGGTAGATCTCCTGGCGGTGAAGTGGAAAGGGCGACTGAACTTTGTCTTCTCTCTGGCATACACCGTGATTCGGACGTCCCATCCTGTGACCAGTCCTGCTTGCACAAGTGTAGTCCCTCGGTAGAGCGGCCTCTCAAAACCTCCAAGAAACTGAAGCATACGCCACAACTCGGCAGCATAGCCTCCTTCACGCTCGGCGTAGTTGTTCTTCATCATCATCTGTCAAAAGACGCTCGCGTAAGAACGCAACATTTTAAAATCAATGTGGAAGACGAAAAGAACTCAGCAAGGGGTATGAACAAGGAAGAAAAGGGGTAAGTCGAGAATTCATTCATCATCTTGACAAATTTTATCTTTTAGAAAATAGGTTTTATCCTCACTACGGCCATTCTAACTATGGGTTGAGCCTACGGTCAGTATGGCTCTGATACCACCTCTGTCGGGACCCGAATTTGCAAATCCAGACCCTCTGTGTATTCAGCACTAGTCCAGGAACGCGCTAGTGCACATAGTCTTAACATCAGTAAATATCACAATCATACCACTCGATACTATTAAAGTACTTTAATTGAATAATCAAATTGGTTGCTTGATCTTATGGTCAAGTTACAAATATACGCCTCGCAGGGCGAAACTTAATAAGAGAGAAATAATAGCAGCGGAAAATAAGATAACTTCGTGGCGCCATCCAGTATACCACAGGCAACTGACTGGGCTCGCTCCCTAGTTAGACGGATCTTCTGGGAGCTCCTCCTCCAAAGCTGGTGTAGACTCCTCTTCAACTGGTGTTAAATTGTGGCAAGGGTGAGTACTTGGTACTCAGCAAGTCATGCACAGAATGCAACTAATATACTACTACACGAACACAATGCGTGAATGAGATGCATGCAAACGCAATTGAAAATGAAATACCAACGCAAACCCCACCGGACAGACCAGGTGAACCCGGATAGTCCGGATTTAATATCCGGACAGTCCGGACAAGCCGGATACTCCGGGCCATATGGCCGGACACTCCGGATTGCCCAGGACTTTGAAGATGGCGCGCAATGTGGAGGTGCTCCCAAGCCTTACGGCACCGCGAGGGCCCGATCTACTACTTTCCTACACATGGCTAAGCCGGAGAGGCTCCAATGCTAGCTCAAACCACGATGAACGGCTCGTTCTCAAGGGACCCAACCGAAACCCAATCCAACGCTAGGGATGACATTATCTACCCCCGATCTCTAACCCTATACCCTAGCATTGCCTAATCCAACCCGAATCCAATCACCACCAAAACCCTAACACTCCTAAAGGGCTACCCCCAACTCTCAAATCTTCAAACCTAACTCCAAAACCAACCCCAAGGGAGCCCTAGAACCCAAGAACCCACGAATCAAGCTCCAAGGAGGTCTCACCTTCAAGGAGGGCGAAGGAGAGGAAGGGGAAGCCGGGTAGAGGGAAGGGGACGCCGGCTTGGGGAGGAGCTTGAGGTCACCGGGGTGGAGTTCGCCGGGGAGGAGCACGGGGGGGGGGGGGGGACGCCGGGGTGAGGAGCTCACCGGAGACAAGCTTGGGTGGAGGGGAGATGCACCAAAGAGTGGGGAGCAAAAAGGGAGTAGGAGAAATGAGGTGGAGGCCAAAGGAAATGAGTCTTATACCCAACCCCCCGACAAGTCCGGACACTCCGGATCTTTAACCCGGAGACTCCGAGTTGGGGTCTTCGGTAGTCAACCCGGACACTCCGGACAATTTGTCCGGATACTCCGGGTTGAGGTGTTCAGTCGAGCTAATCCGGATACTCCGGACATTTAATCCGGATATTCCGGTTTATATCCGGACATTCCGGATGATTAATCCGGATACTCCGGATTTCCCAGAATTTTTGAAAGTGGGGCCTTGACACGCATCTGCGTAGCAAAGCTACAGGGGGAAGCAGCTGCACAACCTTCTCTACAAGTCCAGGGCCAAGCAAATCCAAGACTTCAGCCACGGTGAGGACTGAATTCCTTTTGGGTTTGGGTTCATGCACACCACCTGTTTGTTGTTTTGCCTCGGTTGCTCTTGACTGCGCTGTTGATGTTCGTGCGTTTGTGCAGTGCCCAAGGTGTTCCGGGAGGCGTTGATTGGCGCTGGCTGGAGCGTTGGCCGGTCGCCGGCCGGTGCACCATGCCGTGACGGCCTCCGATGGCACCACTAAGGTACATTGAGGTTCACGTGGCAAACTTTGCATTCATAATTCGAAACAAAGGCTTGCTAATTCAGTAGCCAAAGAAATCTGTCACTGAGTGTGCGTGCTTGATAATGTGCCCGCACCCGCAGGCCCGCATGATGAAATTTGAGGGGCTCACGGCTCTCTCTTTGTCCTTGTAGATACTTCTCAAGTTGGAGGATAACAGATTGATCGAGATAGTAGGGATCCCTGTCGATGATGACAAAGGCTCATCTAGACTCACGCCTGCGTTTCATCACAGGTGCTGTGCAACCGGTACTTTGGATATTAACATTAGTCAGTGAGTGTGCGTGTTTTCTAGTTTTGACACTAGAGATGTACAAGCAGGTTGGCTGCCCCCGCGCTGCTCATCTTGTGCCACTGGAAAAGGAGGGTTTTCAAAGAACCTTTAAGCCCATGAGATTGTTGAGCAGGTTCTCTCTCAGCATCATGTGTCTCTCTACCTTGCAAAGAAATATTGCCGTGAGCAAGATGAACTCGTGTTTTCTCTTGTGCTGTGGATTAATATTCTGGCATTGCAGGTATTGGCCATAGAGGAGATGTTCAAACACACGGTGACAAATGTAGTGTTCATGGGGATGTGTGAGCACATGTTGAACCTGAAATCAGTTTTAGAGGCACACTGATGCTTGAATAAGGTCTGTTAATTTGACAAGTAATTGGTCTGCGTTCCTTGTGCTCAATCAATTTAAATGAAACATTGGGTCATAAATTACTTTGCATACCTTTAATCAGAAGCTAATCAATCTGTCCTGTCTTATCAACGTAGACTTCCTATTTCAGGAACTAAAAATTGGGCAAAGGATAACAATCTCCACAGTAGGTGTTCCCATCACAATAAAGAAACTAGCGTCTCACAAGCTTCAGTCAACGCTGGCAGTCAGGTATGTTTTAATAATTCAAACTTGGTTTCTTCACATCAAGGATAGATAATAGTCTCTCTTTCTACTTTCTCCTTGGCAAGCTTGCTTAATGCCCAGTTTCTTCTTGAAAGAACTGGTCCATTTCACACTGTCTAAACTCTGAAGCTAATCATATTTAAGTGAAAGGAACTGTGTAATATGAAGTACAGGTATAATTTGTTTGCTGACTAGTCTACTGTATTGGAATCAGCCTGCATGCCCCAAATCAGAAACTGCGGGAAACAATTGTTCCAAGTGCAAAGTTGTACACCTTGGCAGCACTAATGGATGACTGCAAGCATTACTTCCTCGAAACTGGATGCAGGGTATCATTTGAGTACACTCTGCTAGGTACTCTTACTCTGCCATTACAATGGGTCCATCTGTTTTAAGAGGATGGATGTTAAAAACTGCATTATCATTTAACCTATTGTCATGCTAACATGCCTGAACTGAATTTTCCCCAGCTGGGATTAATGATGAAAAGGAGCATGCTGAAGAACTTGCAGGACTACTACATACCTGTGGAGGTGGTTATCATGTGAACTTAATTCCCTAAAACCCGATATATGGTTCTGAGTACAAGAGGCCCTATATAAAAGCGGTATGCTATGTCAGTGTTAGTACCACAAAATGCCTATTAAGGAATTTTTTCGATTTGAGTTATTGATATTTGTGTTGGTGATTTGCATAGGTTCAAGTTTTTGTTGAAGCGTTAGAAGCTCGAAAGATAAACGGTCAGTGTTTGACAGACCTTTGGGCTTGATGCTAATGCAGCATGTGGGCAGCTAAGGAATTTGTTCCAACAGAATCCACTGCTCGAATGATCTCCGCCCTCTGAACCCAACCTCGTTCCTGCGTAGCGAGAGACTGAATGGTGATGCCCGTATACAGATCATCAGCTCATGAAATTGTAAAGCTGATACGGGGAGTCTTTTGCTGTTAATAATATTATCTTCCGCATGCGAGACTCCTGTTTAACTGAGATTTGAAGTGTTACAAAGTAGATGCATTTAATTTAATGCAATTCCTATCGACTGGTATAGAATTTTGGAACAAATCAGTGCGCATGGATATGGAAGCCGCCTTATGTACCTATTGACTTGAGTGTTCCTGAATGTCTATATGGGATTTCTTGGGCTTAATTTAAAGGATTGCAAAAAGGAGCAAGGTTGTGATCAGGTAACAAAAGGAAGATCAATCTAATAATGAGAAACACCAAGCATGGAATGAGAATCAACGAGACCAATCGAGCTTACGCCTTGTTTTCTTCAATCTTCAATTCGATCTACTTGTGGGAGATATTTGTTGCCTGAAGGCGGCAAATTAGATTGTTGAAGAGTGAACATGACGATGCTGTAACTATCTTTTGTAGACTGATTCGGGGAGAAGAATAGAAGTCTGAACCTATGCCATCTAGTGAGCCGAGTATTCCTGTTGCACTGCCATCTTCATGCATCGTTCTTCTTTGCCGCATTCTGAATATATGGACATTCCTGAGTACCTGTTTACGTTGATAGATCCAGTAATCGACATTTCTGAATACATATAAGCATGTTTTGGCATAAATACTTGAAGAGAAGGAAGAATCTCAGGAGCAACAAGTGACCAGTCGCGACTGTTGGTTGGTAACCATGGAACTAAACTGAACAATCTGATGATCCATGTCTCATCCCCTTGAAGATCGAATGGAGCTTCTCTTCTCGCCCCTCTATTTCGCCGCGCAAGTCGATCGGCAACCGAAAGAAAAGAATGGCCGCGAAGACGCCGTCGAGAGGCGGAGCTACGGCGAGCGGCAGCAGTAGTGGAGGCGCCCTTGAGTCTGACGAGTGGATCTACACTGTGGAGGGCTGTGCATACGATATAATTGGTAAATATAGTTTAGTAAATACGATAATTAAAATATGATACTAAATATAACAAATAGAATGTCGGCTCGTTATCGGTAAATACCGTAATATTTCGGTTCGGTATCGATAAATATCATATTTAGCAAACTAAGGTGAATTGTTTTTTTAATTGTTGTTTTGGACATCGATACGGTTTCTAATACACACATTTGATCATTACTCTATCTAATTATACGTTAGTAAAAATTATTACACCCATTGGACTGTTACTTTGACAAATCTAGTGATATTATTTTCATATGAAACCGTACTTTATACACATTTTACCATTACTGTGAGAAAGAGTATCACGCGAATAGTTTTGTTGATTGCATTCGGAAGAACTTGTTACAGATATATAGCCCAAGGCAATGGGATAATCACGAGGATTATCCGGCTGGCATTAGCGCTAACGCGAGATCACGGAGATCACGCCATGCATGCATGCGGGACAGGATTGAGATCATGGAGATTCTCCATCTAACACGCCCCCGCAGTCGGAACGCTGGCAAGACCGACGTTTAGACATGATCGAAACTCGGTGAAGATGGACGTAGACAGCCCCTTGATAAAGATATCGGCGTACTGCGAGGTCGTGGGCACATGAAGAACTCGAACATCGCCTAGAGCAACACGCTCCTGGACGAAGTGAAGGTCTATCTTGATGTGTTTGGTGCACTGATGTTGCACCGGGTTCGTCGACAGGTAGACGGCACTCACATTATCACATTAGACGATAGTGGCTTGGTGAAGAGGGCTGCGGAGCTCATGTAGTAATTGACAAAGCCAGCAAGCCTCCGCCACGACATTGGCAACAGCCCGGTTATTTGCTTCAGCACTGGAACGAGACACTGTGTTCCGACGCTTGAAAGACCAGGAAATGAGATTATCACCAAGAAACACACATAGCCTGAGGTGGACTTGCATGTGTCTGGACACCCTGCCCAGTCTGCGTCAGAATATACGACCAGGTCTGCCGACAGAGATCTATGAAGCTGGAGCCCATAGCCGATGGTACCGCGTAAGTACCGAAGGATGCGCTTAACTGTCATGAGGTGAGGCTCTCGGGGGTCATGCATGTGAAGGCAGACCTGCTGTACGACATAGGCAATATCTGGCCGTGTGAGGTTGCGATTTCCATGTAGGGCACCTGTGAGGTTGCGATATTGAGTGGGGTCGCTCACTGGAACTCCAGCAAATCCGGACACTTTAGGATGAGTATCAACCGGTGTGCTGCAGGCCTTGCAGTCTGACATGCCAGCACACTCCATGATATCCAATGTATACTATCACTAAGAAAGAAACAAGCCACTGGGACTCTGATGCACAGAGATGCCCAAAAAATGATGAAGTGCCTCGAGATCCTTCATAGAGCATTCTCTTTGCAAAGCTGTAATGGTCCGGCGTAGCGCAGTAACAGAAGATGCTGTCAAGATAATATCATCCACATAAAGGAGCAGATAGATGGTGTTGGCACCACTGTGGCAAATGAACAGAGACGTATCCGACTTGGCCTCCAAAAAACCAAGAGTCAGCAAATATGAGGCAAAGCGACTGTACCACACTCGGGGTGCCTGTTTGAGGCCATAAAGAGACTTGTTCAGACGACAGACGTAGTCTGGGCAGGAAGAATCGACGAAGCCGGTTGGCTGGGAGCAGTAGACTGTCTTAGTCAGTGTGCCATGGAGAAATGCATTCTTGACATCAAGTTGATGAATGGGCCAGTCTCGAGAGAGAGCACAGTGAGGACCATGGCTGGTTTCATGACCGGGCTAAAAGTTCCATTGCAGTCAACACCTGGACGTTGTGTAAAGCCATGAAGAACCCATCGAGCTTTGTATTTGTCAAGAGTACCATCAACGTTAAACTTGTGCCGAAAGATACATTTACCAGTGACAATGTTGACCTTGGTTGGTCATGGGACGAGATCACACGTGTTGTTGCCGAGCAAGGCAGCATACTCATCCTCCATGGCGTTGCACAAGTTAGGATCGACTAGAGCAGACCGATACGTCTTTGGGATCGACGAGAGGGTCGTGGCATGAAGGGTGAGCTGTTGAACGGGCTGCCGGAAACCGAGCCTTCCAAGGGTGACCGTGGTGTGAGAGTTGCAAACTAGCGGGATCGGTACCGCACCATCAGGTAGTACGTCCATGGGCAGGGGTATCAGTACTGCTCAACATGGGAGCAGCAACGGTCGGTGCAGCGGTACTATGCACCGTAGGAGTAGTGGGCGCAGCAGGTTGCTGCCCCGCACCGAACGTGCGGCCACACCTGTCGACACGGGCGACGAGCGGCCTATTGGCGTGATGGATAGAGGTGATGGAGGTTCTGCTGGTGGCAATGGTGCATGTCGGGACCCCGAATTTGCAAATCCGGACCCTCTGTGTATTCAGCACTAGTCCAGGAACACGCTAGTGCACACAGTCTTAACATCGGTAAATATCACAATCATACCACTCGATACTAATAAAGTACTTTATTTAAATAGTCAAACTGGTTACTCGACCTTATGGTCAAGTTACAAATGTATGCCTCGCAGGGCGAAACTTATTAAGAGAGAAATAGTAGCAGCAGAAAATCAAATAAACTCGTGGCGCCATCCAGTATACCACAGGCAACTGACTGGGCTCGCTCCCTAAGTAGACGGATCCTCTTGGAGCTCCTCCTCCAAAGCTGGTGTAGTCTCCTCTTCAACTGGTGTTGTATTGAGGCAAGGGTGAGTACTTGGTACTCAGCAAGTCATGCACAGAATGCAAGCTAATATACTATATGCATGGCTTGGTACAAAGGAATAGCTCAAGGTATATTTGCAGTAAACAGCATTTGACAAGTAACATAAGTAGATTCGAAAGCAGTAGAAACAAGTGTAGCATAGGTAACTTTTCAAGGAGTTTAATAAACATCTTTCCCATCCTAATCCACATTTCCATCAACATCATTATTAATCCAATCCAACCTTTCAAATCCAAGTTATTTTTGAGAAAAATCTAACCCTTGACTGTAATTCCCGAGCGATGTCCAATACCGCGGACACGGCTATTCGAATAGATTCTACACTCTGCAGAGGTTATGCACTTTACCCACAAGATACAGTCAAACACCACAAAGGCGAGTTCCCGTAATAAAGTCTTTCGGAAACTTCAAACAATACAAGTGGTCCTCCGGTTATTGCACACTAACCCTTCCCTTAGCTAAGGCGAAGTTTAGGCCAATCAACTGTTAGATGGGTACTGGCCTCGGCCAGACGCTCCCCTGCACAACTTACACAAAGGGTGTAGTTGACCTCCCGAGGTCCCACAGTAATGCGTTATTAGCAACTTAGTCAACTAGGTCCGTCCCATTACTGGACATGTGGTTGCACGTTAGACCCAGTTCAAAGGCTTGCAAGGTTAAGTCCTTAGGGTGACCAGGGCAAGACTACCCAAGAACCAAATCAACATCCCCAATGCCACAACTGGCCCACTGATTATTCTTGCCACATGCCCCTGGCCGAAAAACTATTTATCAAACCCAGTTGATTACCATGCACCACGTGCCATCAACATCACATGATACCTTTCCAAAACAGGTTCAATATATCATTAAGTCAATATTAACATTTGATTGTCCAAAATCATGTTATGAGCACGCACAGTTTAAGCAAAGATACTACAACGGTCTAAAACCCATGTTGGCAATTTAATAATGTCCAACTAGTAATCCACAACTAGGGTGACAAGGGTCATGGCACATATTTAAATAATCAAGGTGTCATACGACAATTTGGTATTTATCTAACCCCATATTTAAATAAAGTATTTTTCTAATTGAACTAGCATGCAATAGGTTAAATCAAAATAGATTTCAAAATAGGATCAACATGGTCAAAGCACAACTTGCCTTCAAAAAGTACTTGTTCTTGGTCTTGAGTTGGATCCTGAGTCAATACTTCTCCTTCAAATCCTTCCCAAGACTTCAACGTCTACTGTAAAGCGTGCAAATAGCAAATACACGAATAAACAATAGGCAAAAAGTATCCAATCATCCAAATAAAATCCATAAACAGAGAGAACATAATTTTATGAATTTTTAGAAACTGGAATCGTCAAATTTGGAGTTAAAATGCAAAAGTTATGATTATTTAAAGTTTAAATAATCAATTAAATAATTTTACAGAGAAAAACTTTGGTCCAAAAATTAAATAAAATTCATATTTAGGTAGGTCTCAATTTTATACAAATTTAGAAATTTGAATCACTCAAATCGGAGTTGAAACGCAAAAGTTATAAGCGTTTGAAGTTTGAAACAAAATCTGAAATCATTATTTCGAATTAATAAATCATTTTCTTTTTCAGAAATTAATTATTGCGTCAGCCTGGACACGTGTCAGCCTCTGATTGGGCGGTGGCGTCGGTGATCCATGGGCTCACCACGCTTGGCTCGGTCCACCGTGGACTCGGTCCACGGCTCCTTGTGTCACTGACATGTGGGCCCCACATGTCAGTGTCACGCACGCAATTAACCCGTGCGGTCCAACTCGCTGACATGCAGGCCCCACTGTGACGTCAGCGGTGACGTCATGGTGCGGTTCGGTTGTCCCGCTGACACGCGGGCCCCGCGTGTCATAGACACGCGCCCACACGCGCGTGGCGTGGCTTGGGTACACGTGGCACAATCTCGGCCGTTGATTTGAAAATCAACGGCCCAGATTGGATCTATGCTTCACGCGTTTGGGGTGAACGCGGTCAATCTGAGCCGTTGGATCTTGATCCAACGGTTGGAAACGATCCTAACCCGTAACGTTATCCACGATGCAGGCGGCGTGGCGATCGTGGCGTTGGATCTTGATCCAACGGCCCGCATCTATCTGGATTCTAGGGTTTGGGGAGAACGTGGGCTCACCGCTGCCGCTCGATCGGGATCGGACGGTCCGAAGCTTCGCGGTTGATGGCGGCCTTGGCGGGGCTCAGCTCTGGGAGAAAGGACGCCGACCTTCCGCGCTGGCGTTCCGAGGCCTCCGTGAGATGAAATCTGCGCCAGGTTCGCCTCGTCGCGGGGTTGCGAATCGACCACGGAGGCGGCGGAGCTGGCTGTTTCTTGGCGAAGAACGAAGAACACACGGGCGGTCGTTCTTAACTACGGCGAGGAGCGGCGGCGCTAGGGTTTCCCTGCGGCGTGGGTTAGGCAGCAGCGCGGCGTCAAACGACGATCCTCGGGAGGGTCCACGGCTTTTATAGCGCGGACCGGAGTCCGACGCTGGGCGGAGGGCAACGGCCGCGAGGTCTCGGATCGGGGCGATGACCGGACCGTCCACGTGGCGTGATCAACGGCCACGATGGCTTGGCGCGAACGGGTTCGACCCGGATCCGGTCGGATCGGGCTCGCGTGACGTGGCGCCGTCACGGCCGTTGGATCTCGATCCAACGATCACGTGGCTAGGGTTCGGCCGAGTGGGTTCGGCTCGACCACGTGGCTCGGGTCGGACTCTAGTCGGACTCGGACTCGGGTCCGGTCGGATGAACAGTACAAATCCACTCGCATTTTCCAGCGATTTAATAATTAAAATAATTCCCAGAAACTCAATTAATGGAATAATCAAAAGACTCAGAAAAATTCCAGAAAAATTCTGGAAAATACTTTGGATCATTTTGGACTCAAATAAAATATTTCCAACAAAATTTTATTTGCAAAGTTTAATTCTTTAATTATTTCAAAATGGAATAAATTCAAATAAACTCCAAATAAATCCAAATAAATTCTAGAAAATTCCAAAAATTCACCAAAGTGCCAAATCACACATGAATTTAAGAAAAGCAAAATTTTGGGGTGTTACAAACCTCCCCCCCTTAACAGAATCTCGTCCCCGAGATTCAGGGCTTACTAAAGGTATAGGTTCGGAAACTCTTTCTTCAAATCCTCTTCAAGGCTCCCCAAGTCGCCGCTCTCTTCATGATTGCTCCATCGAACTCTCTGAGAAATAGGTTGACTTATTTCTAGTATCTCGATCCATAGTGTCTAGAATCTTCACGGGATGCTCCTTGTAAGTCAAATCTTCTTGCAACTCAATTGACTCTAGCGGTGTCTGTTCCTCAGGTACTCGGAGACACTTCTTCAACTGGGACACATGGAATACGTCATGTACTCCTGCTAACGACTGTGGCAACTCCAGCTGATAAGCAACTTCGCCTCTGCGGCTCAAAATCTTAAATGGTCCAACATAACGGGTGCGAGTTTCCCTTTGGCATGGAACCTCTTAACTCCCCGAGAGGTGTAACTCGAGGTATACAAAGTCTTACGGTTCAAAACTCAAGTCCCGGCGACGATTGTCAAGATAACTCTTCCGTCGTGATTGGGCGATCTTCAACCTTTCCCTAATCATGGCACCGCTCTTGACCTCTTGAAGAATATCGGGCCCGAAGACACGGCGCCACGGTCTCATTCCAATTCAATGGAGTCCGACAGTGGTCGACCATACAAAGGCCTCAAAAGGTGACATCTCAGAACTAGCTTGGTAACTATTATTGTAATCGAACTCGGCATACGGCAAACTCTTATCCCAAGAGGTAGCATAAGCCAATGCACATACTCTTAACATATCCTCCGTAATCTGGTTGACTCTTTTCGGTCTGTCCATCCGATGTGGATGATAGGTCAGATCTTGAAGTTTAAACGGGTTCCCATGGCTTCGTGCAACTTATTCCAGAACCTTGAGGTAAATTGGGTACCTCTGTCCGATACAATCCTCCTTGGCACTCCGGCAAACAGACGATCTGATCATATACAACTCGCTAACTTATCCCCGAGTACGTGGTCTTCACGGGGATAAAATGGGCTACTTTGGTCAAACGATCCACTATAACCCATATGGAGTCATAACCTCCTTGAGTCTTAGGCAAACCGGTAATGAAATCCATTCCGATTTCCTCCCACTTCCACTCGGGTATTTTCGGTGTAGTAATCCTCGCTGGTCTCGATGCATTGCCTTGACTCTACGGCATACGTCACACAATGCAACATGCTCGGCAACTTCACGCTTCATGCTTGGCCACCAGAATCTTTCCTTCAAATCCTGATACATTTTGGCGCTTCCAGGATGAATTGAATACTTGGAGTCATGGGCTTCCTCCAAAATCAGTTGCTTTAATTCCTTCTTGTTGGGCACACAAATCCGATCCTTCATCCATAACGTGCCTTGCTCATCCAACTTGAAGTCCTCTGCCTTGCCTTCCTCCTTGATGGTCTTAATCCTGCGGATCTTGTCATCATCCTTCTGTCCTTCCCGGATCTGGTCCTCTAGGGTAGGCTTTACTTCCAATGCGGCCAAGAATCCGCTAGGTATCATCTCAATCTTCATTCTCTGGAAATCCTCACATAGCTCATCCTGACTTGTGGCTAGCAACATGCTCACAGTATGGCTTTTCCGACTCAGAGCATCGGCTACTACGTTGGCCTTTCCAGGATGGTAATGGATTCCAACATTGTAGTCCTTGATCAACTCTAACCATCTCCTCTGCCTCATGTTCAGATCCGACTGGGTGAATATGTACTTAAGGCTCTTATGATCCGTGTATACTTCACATCTGTTTCCATTCAGATAGTGACGCCATATCTTCAAGGCATGCACTACGGCAGCTAACTCCAGGTCATGTGTCGGATAATTTTCCTCATGCGGCTTCAACTGCCTTGATGCATAAGCGACGACCTTTCCATTCTGCATCAGCACACATCCAAGTCCTTGGCGCGATGCGTCACAATAAATATCAAAGCTTTGAGTAACATCCGGTAGAACTAACACGGTCTTGATGTCAATCGCTTCTTCAGCTCCTGAAATCCTTTCTCACATTCTGACGTCCATGCAAACTTCTTCTCCTTCTTCAGCAATTGCGTAAGAGGTTTCGCAATTGTCGAAAAGCCTTCAATGAAACGGCGGTAGTATCCTGCCATTCCAAGGAAACTCTGGATCTGGGTCACAGTCTTCGGCTGCTCCCAATGTAACACAGCTTCTACCTTGCTTGGATCTACGGCGACTCCTTCTGCGGTCATTATATGTCCGAGGAATTCTACCTTGTCCTTCCAAAAATCACACTTGCTGAACTTGGCGAAGAGTTGCTGTTCCCTCAACTTTTCCAAAACTAGCCTCAAGTGTTCGGCATGTTCATCCTTTGTCTTGGAGTAGGTTAGGATATCATCTATGAACACGACGGCAAACTTGTCCAAATATTCCATGAACACCTTATTCATCATATTCATGAAATATGCTGACGCATTCGTCAGTCCAAAGGACATAACTGTAAACTCGTAATGCCCATATCTTGACGAGAATGCAGTTTTCGGAATATCTTCTGATCGGATCTTCAGCTGATGGTATCCCGATCTCAGATCAATCTTGGAGAAAACTCCGGCTCCTCTCAGCTGATCAAACAAATCATCAATCCTGGGTAACGGGTACTTATTCTTCACGGTGACTTCATTGAGTGCACGGTAGTCAATGCACATCCTGAAACTCCCGTCCTTCTTCTTGACAAACAATACTTGGTGCTCCCCACGGTGGCGAACTCCTGGCCTACGATAAATCCTTTCTCCATTAACTCTTCCAAATTGTTTCTTCATCTCTACCAACTCCTCGGTGGACATCCGATAGGGTCTCTTTGCTATTGGTGCTGTACTGTACAAGCTCTATCACAAACTCTATGTCCCTCGTCTGGCGGCATACAGGTAGATCTTCGAAAAACATCCGGGTACTCATTCACTCTTGAGACATCCTCTATGCCGATTGCCTTGGTATGCATTAACCATCAACTGTCCTTCTCTAACGGGCAGTAGCTTGAAATTCCACTTTCTTTCCACACGGGCTCTCAACTGAGATAGTCCTTCGTCCACAATCCAATACGGCCTTGTGCTTGGATAACTTGATCCATTCCCAAAATAATGTCTAAGGTGCAGGTCTCCAAAATTATAAGGTTCGCTAGGAACTCTATTCCATCTATTAGTATTCTCACCGGAACATCCTACTTTCGCTCAGAGTTCGGAACCAGTGGGTTTGAACTAAAAGCATGCACTTAAGTCTTGCAATCCCCAAATCGTTTCTAGCAGCAAAGCCTTGCGAAACAAATGAATGCGAAGCTCGAGTCGAACAAAATCGGCAGGTGTAATCGAGTTAACAAGTAACTTACCCAAGACGACGTCCATAGCATTCTCGCGGTGCATCTGCGGTGACATGGTTGACTCGGCCTCTCACCACGATGCAGGATGTGGTTCCTGGTCTTTGGCGTCCTAGCCGGGTGGTTCCCAAGTTAAAAGCGGCGGGGTCACTCCTCGCTTGTCTTCTTTGGACAAGCTGTTGGCAAAATGTCCTGGTTCGTTGCGATTGTAGCGGCGTCTCATCGCTCCTTCTCGATCGCTGGAGGCGGCGTTTCTAGCGGTGGGGGTGCAGTAGTTACGATTGACGGGTCTTGGTGCCGGTGACGGTGTCCTTGTAGCATTCTGTGGCTGGAATCTGAAAAATTGATTTGGTGCAACTTTCAGACGCCATTGCGTTCCTGGCGTGATCCTATTTGTTGCATTCTGCGCTTCTGTTCTCATCCGATTCCTTGCGCTTGTCCTCAAGAATAAGCGCCTTATTCACCAATTCTTGGAAATGCGGAAAGGTGTGGGTGATCAGTCCTACTTGTAGTCCCGAGTTAAGTCCCTTCATGAAGCGAGGTATGCGGCTTTATCTGTCGCTACATCCTCAGTGCGTAGCGTGCTAGCTGTGTGAACTTGTTCAGTAGTCAGCACCGGTGATTACCTTGCTTGGTGCTCGAACTCCTCCTTCTTAAGGTCCATGAGTCCTTCCGCACGTGATAATCGACTAAACGCACTGCGTGAACTCTTCCCAAGTGATATCTTGAGGGTTCTCTTGCGTGGCACGAAGTTCTCCCACCATTCAATGGTGTTCCTTCCAAGCGATGAGAAGCGTAGAGTACATTCTCATTTCCTATGCATTGAGCTATGTGTAGCTTCCTCTCAATTGACCTTAACCAATCATCGGCCTCCAATGGATTGGCATTCCGGAGAAAGTGGGTGGGTGAGTCCTCATGAACTCGGCAGTCTTGTATTACGGCGTTGTCCCCGATTAACTTGATTAGCAAAGTGGCCTGAGCGGTGGCGTGTTGCATTTGTTGCATCATAGCATGCATCAATCGAGTCTGAGCGACAAGAAATGCTCCAAAATTCTGCATATCCATTAGGGCGGTGCTAGTGCTCCATCATTGGGGTTTTCACTTTGGCGAGAACCACTTCCATTGCTTCCAAAGTTTCATGGGTGTTCACCATCTGCCGATTTGTTCTAGGTTTTAGAGATGAGGGGAAACAAGAATAGACAAGTAATATGGAACTTATGCGGGGTGAAAGGTGTAACTTTAAGGTCCAACTTTATTATTGATATCAATAACTTGGTATGGTCGCTTACAATGCCTAAGGGCCTTGCAACACATAATGCACACTCGACAAACAATGAAAATCCAAATCGAACTAACACTGAGTCTAACGCCTAAAGGTGACTCTTTATTCTATGACGCGACTCGTGAAGGAGTCTCTCTATAAAACCTACGTTCACTCATCGAGAAAACCTCCACGGCCTGGGTACGGATCTTTGCGGCATAGGCGCTAAACGATTGCCATGTCCCGCGAATCGTGTCATCTGTGGTAGTCGAAGAAGCGATGTCCTCATCGAGATCTAACTCCTCCGGATCTGGCTCGTAGCTAGAGTAATCGGCTGCGTTCTGGGTCCGTACAAAGCCATCTCCAACTCGCCAATTCTTCACGTAAGGTGTGACACATACTCTTGAGCTTCCCGCCATCTGTTCTTCTCTGTTGTGATCTCCTTGCGGGCCTTCGTAGCTCCTTGCTTGTATCATCGAAAGTACATTCTCCTGGCGACAACAAGTCGTGCCAAGCTGTGTAACCATGGCATCCTCATCCTCGAATCGCCTTCGGGTCAAGAAGGTTATTGCTTCTTGCGGTGATAACGGAACACCGTGCTCTCCAACTCTCTGGCGTAGATACGGGTAATGTGTCGCATTGCTCGTCGTGATACTTCTTGGATACCCATCTGCATTGTAGACCTCCGGCAAAGGTAAAGGTATCGAGCGATTGCTGTGCCCTTCTTCCTAGCGGTACCTCAATCTTCACGTCACAAGCCTTGATCAATCCTCGCTTGTCCGATCACTTCCACTTGGTATTGGGGCTTCTCAAAATCCTCGAGAGTCTCAGAGCATATGCCAAAGTTCTGCGGCGTGACCAACCTCCAGATCGACGTAGTTGAACTCTCCCTCCATCTGTCACAAGAGCGCTTACGTAAGAACTCGAAATTTTTAAATCGTGACAAGGTAAGGAAAAATTCAGCAAGAGACAAGAAAAGAAAGAATGGGATGAGTCGAGATGTCATTTCTTATCTTGACAAATTTTATTCTTTTAGAAAATAGGTTTTATCCTCACTACGACCTTTCTAGCTAAGGTTGAGCCTACGGCCAAGATGGCTCGATACCACCTCTGTCGGGACCCGAATTTGCAAATCCGACCCTCTCAGGTATTCAGACTAGTCCAGGAACACACTAGTGCACACAGTCTTAACATCGGTAAATATCACAATCATACCACTCGATACTAATAAAGTACTTTATTTAAATAGTCAAACTGGTTACTCGACCTTATGGTCAAGTTACAAATGTATGATTTGCAGTAAGAAACTTATTAAGAGAGAAATAGTAGCGGCGGAAAATCAAATAAACTCGTGGCGCCATCCAAGATACCACAGCAACCTGGCCGGGCTCGCTCCCTAAGTAGACGGATCCTCTTGGAGCTCCTCCTCCAAAGCTGGTGTAGTCTCCTCTTCAACTGGTGTTGTATTGAGGCAAGGGTGAGTACTTGGTACTCAGCAAGTCATGCACAGAATGCAAGCTAATATACTATATGCATGGCTTGGTACAAAGGAATAGCTCAAGGTATATTTGCAGTAAACAGCATTTGACAAGTAACATAAGTAGATTCGAAAGCAGTAGAAACAAGTGTAGCATAGGTAACTTTTCAAGGAGTTTAATAAACATCTTTCCCATCCTAATCCACATTTCCATCAACATCATTATTAATCCAATCCAACCTTTCAAATCCAAGTTATTTTTGAGAAAAATCTAACCCTTGACTGTAATTCCCGAGCGATGTCCAATACCGCGGACACGGCTATTCGAATAGATTCTACACTCTGCAGAGGTTATGCACTTTACCCACAAGATACAGTCAAACACCACAAAGGCGAGTTCCCGTAACAAAGTCTTTCGGAAACTTCTAACAATACAAGTGGTCCCCCCCCGGTTATTGCACACTAACCCTTCCCTTAGCTAAGGCGAAGTTTAGGCCAATCAACCGTTAGATGGGTACCTGGCCTCACCGATGCGCTCCCGCACAACTTACACAAAGGGTGTAGTTGACCTCCCGAGGTCCCACAGTACGTTATTAGCAACTTAGTCAACTAGGTCCGTCCCATTACTGGACATGTGGTTGCACGTTAGACCAAGTTCAAAGGCTTGCAAGGTGAAGTCCTTAGGGTGACCAGGGCAAGACTACCCGAAGAACCAAATTAACATCCCCAATGCCACAACTGGCCCACCTGATCATTCTTGCCACATGCCCCTGGCCGAAAAACTATTTATCAAACCCCGCTTGATTACCATGCACCACGTGCCATCAACATCACATGATACCTTTCCAAAACAGGTTCAATATATCATTAAGTCAATATTAACATTTGATTGTCCAAAATCATGTCATGAGCACGCAGCAGTGTCTAAGCAAAGATACTACAACGGTCTAAAACCCATGTTGGCAATTTAATAATGTCCAACTAGTAATCCACAACTAGGGTGACAAGGGTCATGGCACATATTTAAATAATCAAGGTGTCATACACAATTTGGTATTTATCTAACCCCATATTTAAATAAAGTATTTTTCTAATTGAACTAGCATGCAATAGGTTAAATCAAAATAGATTTCGAAATAGGATCAACATGGTCAAAGCACAACTTGCCTTCAAAAAGTACTTGTTCTTGGTCTTGAGTTGGATCCTGAGTCAATACTTCTCCTTCAAATCCTTCCCAGACTTCAACGTCTACTGTAAAGCGTGCAAATAGCAAATACACGAATAAACAATAGGCAAAAAGTATCCAATCATCCAAATAAAATCCATAAACAGAGAGAACATAATTTTATGAATTTTTAGAAACTGGAATCACAAATTTGGAGTTAAAATGCAAAGTTATGATTATTTAAAGTTTAAATAATCAATTAAATAATTTTACAGAGAAAACTTTGGTCCAAAAATTAAATAAAATTCATATTTAGGTAGGTCTCAATTTTATACAAATTTAGAAATTTGAATCACTCAAATCGGAGTTGAAACGCAAAAGTTATAAGCGTTTGAAGTTTGAAACAAAATCAAATCATTATTTCGAATTAATAAATCATTTTCTTTTTCGGAAATTAATTATTGGCGTCACCGACACGTGTCAGCCTTCGATTGGGCGGTGGACGTCGGCCGATCCATGGGCTCACCCACGGCTTGCTCGGTCCACCGTGGACTCGGCCCACGGCTCCTCATGTCACTGACATGTGGGCCCCACATGTCGATTGTCACGCGACGCAATTAACCCGCGGCGTCCAACTCGCCGACATGCAGGCCCCACCGTGACGTCAGCGGATGACGTCATGGTGCGATTGGTTGTCCCGCTGACACGCGGGCCCCGTGCGTCGAGACACGCGCCACGCTGCGCGGGCGTGGCTTGGGTACACGTGGCACAATCTCGGCCGTTGATTTGAAAATCAACGGCCCGCATTGATCTATGCTTCACGCGCTTGGGGTGAACGCGGTCATCCGAGCCGTTGGATCTTGATCCAACCGCTGAAACGATCCTAACCCGTAACGTTATCCACAAGACGGGCGACGTGGTCGATCGTGGGCCGTTGGATCTTGATCCAACCGGCCCGCATCTAACTGGATTCTAGGGTTTGGGGAGAACGTGGCTCACCGCCGCTGCTCGATCGGATCGGACGGTCCGTAAGCTTCGCGGTTGATGGCGGCGCTGGGCGGGGCTCAAAGCACGGAGACAAGGATTCGCGACCTTCCGCTACGGGCGTTTCCGAGGCCTCCCGGCGAGATGAAGTATGCGCCTGAGTTCGCCTCGTCGCGGGGTTGCGAATCCGACCACCTGAGGCTATGAGCGCTACTGTTTCATGGCGAAGAACGAAGAACACACGGCGGCTGTTTAACTACGGCGAGGAATTGCGGCGGCGCTAGGGTTTCCGCAGCGTGGGTTAGGCACCCGCGCGCGGCGTCAAACGACGATCCTCGAGGGGGTCCACGGCTTTTATAGCGCGGAATCCAGTCCACGCGGCGGCGGAGGGCAACGGCCATGGCGAGGTCTCCGGATCGGGACGATGACCGGACCGTCCCACGTGGCGTGATCAACGGCCACGATGGCTTAGCGCGACGGTCCGACCGGATCGGTCGGATCAGGCTTTCAGCGTGGCGTGGCGGCGAAATCACGGCCGTTGGATCTCGATCCAACGGTCACTTGGCTAGGGTTCGGCCGAGTGGGTTCGGCTCGACCACGTGGCTCGGGTCGGACTCGGACTCGGGTCCGGTCGGATGAACAGTACAAATCCACTTGCATTTTCCAGCGATTTAATAATTAAAATAATTCCCAGAAACTCAATTAATTCATTAAAAATATCAAAAGACTCAGAAAAATTCCAGAAAAATTCTGGAAAATACTTTGGATCATTTTGGTCTCAAATAAAATATTTCCAACAAAATTTTATTTGCAAAGTTTAATTCTTTAATTATTTCAAAATGGAATAAATTCAAATAAACTCCAAATAAATCCAAATAAATTCCAGAAAATTCCAAAAATTCACCAAAGTGCCAAATCACACATGAATTTAAGAAAAGCAAAATTTTGGGGTGTTACAGTGCAAGTGCGGTGCTGCTTGCACTCCCTGCAGGTGCGGCTAGTGGCGCCAGGGTGGCTACACGCTTGACCACTAGGTCAATGTCCAGTGGGAGCAGCGCCACGGGCGTACCAGCAGGCTCAGTGGCCATGGGAGCAGCTGTTTCAACAACCAGTGGTGGTGTACCTGCACTAAAAGAGCGGCACGGTGGCCCGATGGGAATCGGCGCGCTGTCAAGATTGGACAAAAAAAATCAAACTCATTAGGCGATGGGGTGTTTGATTCAGCAAAAGGAAAAGATGTCTCGTTAAACGTTACATGGCGAAAGACGATGACTCGATTGGACAAAGGATCAAAACACCGGTAACCTTTGTGATTTGATGAATATCCAAGGAAGATGCAAAGGGTGGAACGAGGCGAGAGTTTGTGGGGAGCTGTGGCGGATAAGTTGGGGTAGCACTTGGAGCCGAACACACAAAGGTGATCATAGGTGGGATGAACGCCGTACAATGCAAAGAAAGGTGTGGAGTGGTTTAGTATTTTTGTGGGTAGGAGATTGAGAAGGTATGTAGCTATGTGGAGTGCTTCAACCCAATAGGAAGTAGGAAAACTCACTTGAAATAGGAGGGAGCGCACAATATTATTGATGGCGCGAATGGTGCGCTTGGCCTTCCCATTTTGTTGAGAGGTGTAGGGACACGACAAGCGAAGGTCAACGCCATGAGTGGAGTGCGGGCAGAGGAGTTATCAAACTCCCGACCATTGTCGCATTGGATGCTTTTGATTGTCATGCCAAACTGAGTAGCCACTTAAGAGAAAAAATGAGAGATGGTGGGGAAAGTATTGGATTTAAGACAAAGGAAACGTCCAAAGAAAATGTGAGCAATCATCAAGAATGACCAAATAATATTTGTAACTAGACACACTAGCAACAGGAAATGTTCAAAGATCACAATGGATTAAATCAAACTTATTGATAGCTCTAGAGTTGGATGTGGCAAATGGCAAGCGCACATGACAGCCAAGTTGACAAGCGTGACAAAGAGAATCACCAACATTTTTATTACAGGTAATGGCAAAAACACTGGTGAGTTTGGGGATGGTGTCGTGTCCAGGATGTTCAAGGCGGCGATACCACAGGGTGGCAGGAGCAGCAGCTGCAAGAGCACATGAGGCGGGAGCCAGTGTGTGGAAGGAATATAGAGGTTCAGAGCTATTGCACCTGATGGTCATGTTCCAAGACCGTAGATCCTTCACAGAGAGACCAAACGGGTCAAACTCAACAGAGCAATTGTTGTTAGTAGTGAACTGGCGAACAGATATAAGATTCTTGATAAGGCTAGGAGTGATCAGAACATTATTAAGATGAAAATTGCTAGGTAAAGTTGTGGAGCCAGTAGAGGTGACAGGCAAAAGGGACCCGTTTACCGACAATGATTGATGGAGTAAATGATCGTGGCGAATGGAACAAAGATAGGTTACCGGGGTTCGATGTCATGTGCGAAGATGCCCTAGAATCCATGTGCCAATCAATCGTGGCGGGAGGAGTAAGCGTCATAGTGCTAAACACGTTTGCCAACGACTGTTGGTTCCAAGAGCCCGATATTGCAGTCCAAGTGCCGGGGGTCAGTGGAGGAGCAGAGGAAGCATCATAGTGCTAAATGTGTTTGCCAACAACTGTTGGTTCCAAGAGCCCGATATTGGAGTCCAAGTGCCATGGGTCGGTGGAGGAGCAGAGGCAGCGGGGTAGACCAGCTGTGGAGGCAGTGGGTAACCACTAAGAGGAGGTCCTGCGTAGGATACCTATGGTGGTGCGTTGGGGTGCGGGTGCTGTGTCCTCTAGGCTCACGAGGGTTGGCCGCCAGGGATGCCGGGATGGGGACCAAGCCACATATGAATGGTCCCCATCCACGGATTTTTCTCGCGTCGGTGACGCCGGTTGGAGCCACCAGACCCGCCCGGATGGGGGGGCTGAGCTGCGGCCGCTCTGAGCACCATCGAGGCCACTAGGGCCGGTAGATGTTCGACCAGCACCCCTAGATGCTGGGGTGATGGCGATGAGGTGTCACCACGCAAGGGAGCGACTGAGTGCCAGAGCTGGATACTTCAATTTACTGTAACCGTAATGAAGTTGTCAAAATAGTATTTACTCGGTATAAGATAGAAAGGTTACAGAGTCTAGTTTTAAAAGTGGCAATGGAGTAACTTTACGCTGAACTGAGTGATATATATGGAGTGGGTGTAACAGAATGGGATTCTTGTCCAAGAAATGAAACATTACGCTACTTTACTCTTTATCTCTGTTCTTTCTCTGTTCTTCAACATTTGCTTTTGTTCATTCTTGAAGTGCCCGATCCTCACGTCCTGACCTAGTCAGTGGCCAAGGGGGTAACAATTGGTATCAGAGCCAGGCCCGATCGTCTAGACTTTGAGCTGTAAAATCCCAGAGGCAGGTTAGAGATCCACAACTGATTTTTTTATCAGTCGGTGTAATTTCTGTGATTTCGGAAATCTGGTTGGCTTGGTCCGGATTGATCACCACGACTCCTCCAAAACCATCGGCGCAGACCTTGTTTGTCTTGGAGAAGATGGAAGAAACTGCAGAACAAGCTGATGAACGTCTAGCCGCCATCAAAGATAGCATCGATCTCTTGTTCCATCGGATGGACATGATGGAGACTACCCAACAACAGATGATGGCAAGAACTGAGTTGTTTGCTAAGTCAATGGAGCAGAGCAACAAAGATCAGCAACTCATGGCGAAGCAGTTGGAAGCAACGGCACAAGCAGTAGCGAAAATCATGGTGAATC
Organism: Rhipidocladum racemiflorum; assembly: GCA_036346355.1. Taxonomy (NCBI): domain Eukaryota; kingdom Viridiplantae; phylum Streptophyta; class Magnoliopsida; order Poales; family Poaceae; genus Rhipidocladum; species Rhipidocladum racemiflorum. The sequence goes on from CM070572.1 coordinate 65,168,780, forward strand.
ATGTTTCTGAAGCGGGCGCTGGTGGAGAGGGATCTACGGCGAGGATGGAAAAGGCGTTGTACACGCCAGGACCGGCCGAACCATGGAGGAAGGCGGATGTGGAGACGCCAACTTCGTTGGGAGGTATGCAAAACAGGTGTTCGGCTGGAGGGCAACCGGATGTATTAGGAGCAAGTACACAGAGGATCAGAGAAAATGGAGGTGTGATGCGCACTCCTCTTCCTAAACTCTCTTTTCCTAGGTTTGATGGGGAGAGCCCTCGGGTGTGGAGGGATAAATGTGTGGATTACTTCCAATTATTCAATATTCCTGAAATTATGTGGGTGAATGCGGCGACAATACACATGGAGGGCAAAGCAGCTCGTTGGTTGTAGGTGTATAAGGCAAAAAATGAAGTTGGACTTGGTGATTGGGCTCAATTCATTCAGGCGGTGGAAGAGAAATTTGGTGCATACGATCACCGGAAGCTTTTAGGGGAGTTAGCGGAGATTAAGCAAACTGGAACAGTGGATGAGTACAAGAATCGCTTTGATGAACTCCAATATGAGATACTCATGCACAATCCATACTATGGGGAGGAACTTTTCGTGTCCCATTTTATTAAGGGGTTGAAGGCAGAATTGAGGGGTGCAGTACAAGGGCAAATTCCAGAGAGCGTGGATCGAGCAGCGTTGCTCGCCCGGATCCAGCAAGAGGTGGTTGATCGGGGCAAGGGTTGGAAGAGCAAGTTCAGTAGAGAAGGTGTGGGAACTGCGAAGATAGATCATCAGACTACCACAACCAAGCTAAACCAAGGGGAACTGTGGAAGGCTAGACAGCTGCGAGATTACCGGCGGGCAAATAGACTTTGTTTCCAGTGTGGAGAGAAATATGAGCCCAACCATTACTTGACTTGCAAGAAGAAAACACAAGCTCAGCTGCAAGCTATGACTGTAGAAGACCACGGGGAGATTTTGTCGGATGCACTGTTAGACTTGATGGAAGAAGCTGAACTGGACAGTGATGAAAAATTTCAGTTGTCAGTCAATGCGTTGTCAGGAACTGAGGAAGTTGAGATAGTGCGAATTTTAGCCTTAGTGAAGAATTAGGTGATGTTATTTCTGGTGGATTTGGGAAGCACTCACAGTTTTGTGAATGAGAGATTTCTCGGTCGCATTGGTTATATTCCACAGAAGACGCAATCCATTGCAGTGAGAGTAGCTAATGGAGATACTCTACTCTGTGACAGTTCTGTGCCAAATCTAGAATGGTGGACGCAAGGGTACACGTTCACAACTGATTTGCGAGTTCTTGAATTAGGAGCTTATGACGCAATACTTGGAATGGATTGGCTGCGGATGCATAGCCCTATGACTTGTCATTGGGAAGAGAAGAGACTTGAATTCATGTACAAGGGTATTTCTATCCAGCTGCAAGGAGTAAAATGTGACAAACAAATGGAAGTGAAGCCTTTATCTTCAGATCAATTTGCCAAATGGAGAAAGAGTAATGAGATTTGGGCAATGGCAGTACTTGAACAAGAGCAACCATTGGACACTGAACTAATTCCAACAGTAGTACAGGAAATTATTGACCGTCACTCTACTGTGTTTGCAGAACCGAAGGAGTTGCCTCCCAAAAGAGAGTATGACCATGCTATATCACTTGTGCCAGGAGCCATTCCAGTTAACACTAGACCATACCGGTATGCTCCCTTACACAAGGTTGAAATTGAGAAGCAAGTTGCTGAGATGCTTGATTCGGGGATTATTATTCCAAGTGTTAGTCCTTTCGCCTCACCGGTACTGTTAGTTCAGAAGAAGGACGGAACATGGAGATTTTGTGTGGATTGCCGACGCTTGAATGATCTCACAGTAAAGAACCAGTTTCCTATGCCTGTGATTGATGAGCTTTTGGATGAGTTGGCCGGTACCAAATATTTCTCAAAGCTTGATTTGCGAGCTGGGTATCATCAAATCAGAATGAGAGAAGAGGATGAAACTAAAACGGCATTTAAAACCCATCATGGACATTACCAGTTTCGAGTAATGCCATTTGGTCTCACTAATGCTCCTGCTACATTTCAATGTGTGATGAACTCCGTGCTGTCGGCCTATCTTCGGAAATTTGTATTAGTGTTCATGGCTGACATATTGATTTATAGTCAAGATCTCCATACACACATTGAGCATTTGGACAAGGTACTACACACATTAACGGCCAATCGATTCTTCGTTAAGAGATCCAAATGTACTTTTGCTCAAACTCATTTGGAGTACTTGGGACACATTATTTCCGACCAAGGGGTAGCTGCAGATCCTCAGAAGACGCACGCAATGACCAAATGGCCGAGACCTACCTGTGTGACTGACTTGAGAGGTTTTTTAGGTCTCACGGGATACTATAGAAAGTTTGTGAAAAACTATGGGATTATAGCACGACCACTGATAAATCTGCTTAAAAGGAAGGCATTTGAATGGAATGAACATGCAGAGGAGGCTTTTATCCTGTTAAAACAAGCTATGGCAACAACGTCGGTACTCAAACTGCCTGATTTTGAGCAAACCTTTGAGGTGGAAACCGATGCTTGTGACATGGGAGTGGGAGCGGTGTTGATGCAACAAGGCCATCCTGTGGCCTTCTTCAGTAAGGCATTGGGTCCGGTGCATCAGAAGTTGTCAATATATGAAAAGGAGTTTCTTGTTGTTATGTTGGCAGTGAGCAAATGGAGACAATATTTGCAGCGTATGGAGTTTGTGATCCGCACCGATCATCGCAGCCTTTGTTTTCTTGAGGAGCAACACTTGCAGACAGAATTGCAACGGAAGGTGATGGCCCGGTTAATGGGGTTGCAGTATCGTATAATTTATAAAAGAGGGAAAGAGAACGTGGTCGCCGATGCGTTATCTCGAGCAGGACACTTGATGAATATACAGATGAGTTCAGAGATTCAGCCAGTGTGGATTCAAGAAATTATGAACTCCTATGCCACTGATCAACATGCCCAGCAACTTCTTGCTCAGCTTGCTGTGCACAGCCCGAATGAAAAGGGATTCGAGCTCCAACAAGGAATCATCAGGCACCAAGGGAGGATATGGGTGGGAGAGAATTCGGCAATACAAACAAAGTTGATCCACACATTTCATTCAAGTGCAGTAGGGGGACACTTGGGGACACATGCTACCTATCACCGACTTAAGAAGCTATTCAGTTGGCCAGGCATGCGACAAATGGTGGAAAGTTTTGTTAAACAGTGTGAGATTTGTCAAAAGGCGAAAAGTGAAAGGTCCAAGGCAGCTGGTCTGTTGCAGCCTCTGCCTATTCCTCAAGCAGCTTGGCAAGATGTCACCATGGATTTTGTTGAAGGGTTGCCGATGTCTGATGGTTGCAATGTGATTCTGGTGGTAGTCAATCGCTTTTCCAAATATGCCCATTTTCTTCCCTTACGACATCCATTTACCGCTCAAAAGGTGGCTAAAGTCTTTCTGGATCAAATTGTGAGGTTACATGGGCTACCCAAGTCAATCACATCTGACAGGGATAAGATATTCACCAGTACTGTTTGGCGGGAGCTTTTCAAGGCATAAAATGTGAAACTTCAATATAGCACGGCTTACCACCCACAAACCGACGGGCAAAGTGAGCGGGTGAATCAATGTTTAGAGATGTACTTGAGATGTGCCGTCCATGAGACGCCGAGAAAGTGGAAAACATGGTTGGCTCTAGCTGAATTGTGGTACAATTCGAGCTTGCATTCTTCTCTTGGGTGCCCGCCTTTTAAGGCTTTGTATGGCTGTGAGCCTCACTACAGCTTTGTTCCGTCTTCCACTAATGTTCCGATAGAGGAAGTGAATGAATTACTCCAAGACAAAGTGAAATATATGGAGATGCTCAAACAGCATTTAGCTCGTGCACAGAATCGTATGAAACTGCAAGCTGACAAACGTCGACAAGATAGACAATATCAGGTTGGAGAGAAAGTGTTGTTAAAGTTATAGCCATATGCTCAACATTCTCTAGTGAACAGATCCTGTCCCAAACTGGCTTACAAATATTATGGTCCTTTTGAGATTACTGAATGCATTGGTTCTGCTGTTTACAAACTTAATCTTCCACCAGACAGTTTAATCCACCCAGTCTTTCATGTTTCACAGCTAAAACCTTTCACTCTTGATTATTCCCCAATCTTTGTTGAGTTACCCAAACTAGTAGACTTGGATGCCGCACCGACGGAACCGAAAGAAATCCTGGACCGCCGGTTGGTCAAAAAGGGCAGTTCTGCTATTGTTTAAGGGCTGGTGAAATGGAGAGGTATTCCAGCTGAATCTGCCACTTGGGAGGATCTCACTGTTCTGCAGAACCGTTTTCCGCTGGCACTTGCTTGGGGTTAAGCAAGTTCTGAAGGGGGGTGCACTGTCACCACGCAAGGGAGTGACTGAGTGCCAGAGCTGGATACTTCAGTATACTGTAACCGTAATGAACTTGTCAAAATAGTATTTACTCGGTATAGGATAGAAAGGTTACAGAGTCTAGTTTTAAAAGGGGCAATAGAGTAACTTTACGCTGAACTAAGTGATATATATGGAGTGGGTGTAACAGAATGGGATTCTTGTCCAAGAAATGAAACATTACGCTACTTTACTCTTTATCTCTGTTCTTTCTCTGTTCTTCAACATTTGCTTTTGTTCGTTCTTGAAGTGCCCGATCCTCACGTCCTGACCTAGTCAGTGGCCAAGGGGGTAACATGAGGGTAGTGTATGACGCTGAGCCACTGAGGGACGCAAGGCCATAGTCATCTCTTCGAGCAGGAGGTTTGATCGGACCTCAAGGAAGGTGGGGAACGGCCGTTGATGCTTGAGGAGAGCCGCCATGTATGCGAACTTCTCATTCAGGCCGCGCAAAACGGGCGAGAACAAGTGTTCGATCAGCAACGAGCTCGTTGAGATCCCCAAGGGCATCTGCCATACTTTTTAACTTCCTGCAATAGTCCGTGATGTTAAGATCACCTTGGACGAAAGAGCGAAACTCAGCGTCGAGGATGAGGGCACACATCTCCCGGTTGACGACAAATTGTTGTTCAAGGCCCAGCCACACGAGGCGCGCGGTCGTGCGTGGCGCCATGACAATCTCGATGAGGTCGGAGGAGATGGTGCCGTATAGCTACTCACAGACGACACAGTCCATTCGTGACCAATCGGCGGACTCGGCGTGGATGTGGTCGGTGAGGGAGTATTTGCCTAGCGTGGTGAGGAAGTGGCCGCGCCACTTGGTGTAGTTGGGGAGACAAGATCAAGAACAGCCGGCACGAGGGCACGGATGTCTGGACAACGTGTCAGATCGTCGGAAGGAGAACGAAGAACAGGAGTATTCGGCAGCATGAGGAACGTTTCGTCGACTTCATTTAAAGTGTGATCGACGGTGGAGATCTCACGGGACAGGATGAAGACCATCTAATGGCTAGATGATGGGCTGCAGTAATCACCGTTGTCACTGAAGGATGGAAGATTCGACTGAATTACCTAGCTCTGTTATTTCTATTACTTTTGACTGATTTACCTCATGTTAAACTTAATCTGTAATGACTGGCTATATAAGACAATGGGATGGAAAAGGGAAGGACATGATTCCGCATATCTGGATTAGTTGGTTACCTAGTTTGTTATCCTGTTTCTTGTTCTGTTAGCTTTCGTGCTCTACAAGTTCTCCTTCTCGTTTCTGTTTTGATCTGTTAAATCGTTAGTTATCAATCGGATTTCCACTTCGGGTCCTGACATTTGGTATCAGAGCTTCCACTTCCTTTGGCGTGTGGGGTTTGATCTTGAATCGGAAGAGCAGACTTGGGTTGGATCATCCGTAAAATCCCCAATCTGGCGGCTGAAGAACACACCATGGATGTTCAGGAGGAGATTGAAAAGATTCAGGTACGGCTTAATGATTTGGAAACTCTCAAGTCTGATGTAGCCGAGATCAAAAACTTATTGTTAGGAAGATCAAGTCTGACTGCAAATTCCTTCGAGTCCTTTAATTCTCTTGCGAATAGTGATGGTATCCAGGTTCAGAGTAATATCGAAGGAAACAGGACTGATTTGTCCAGGACGGTGATGGGAGTAAATCTGGAATCTCCTGGATTAATGGAGCCTCGAGGGCTGGGAAACAGTGTTTCACCTATCTATACGTCGGCGATCAGAACCTCGGCTTATCAGCATAGGAGGACGCATGGAGATAATGGATTGTTTGGAAACCAAGCTAACCTGGTGGCATCATTACCACCGAACAATTCTACAGCACCCTATGGTAACGGGGGAGGTAATCAGCAAACACCTTTATATGCTCATCCGGCGTTGCCTCCATTTTATTCTCAGGGTAATGTACCTAATATGGCTAATCGGAACCAGAATTTACATTATCCGGGAGTTCATTTGTTTGATGCTCAGAGAAATTTATATTGTGGAATCAATCACAACACCCATCAGTATGCAGAAGCAGTAATCAAGGGCCCAAAATTGGAAGTATCTTTATTTTCAGGGGAAGATCCATTGGGATGGATTGACTTATGTGAAAAGTTCTTTGAGATGGCAGGTACTCCGGTGGATCAATGGGTTAATCTAGCAGTGGGTCACTTAGCTGGGAGAGCTGGCACATGGTTTAGAGGAATAGGACTGACTTGGCAAATGCTTACCTGGGGTCAGTTCAGTGCCATGCTTTGTGATAGATTTTCTGAGGCAAGTGCACATGAAGCAGTAGAGAAGTTGCAGGGAATCAAACATGTTAGCACAATTGGTAAGTACATAGATTACTTTGAAAAGTGTGTTGAGTTAGTTCGGAGAGACCATCCCTATTTACAAGAACAATACCTGTTGAGCTGTTTTATTGGTGGACTCAAAGAGGAGATTAAGTATAGTGTCAGTAGCCATCAACCCAAAGGACTCCTAGAAGCTTATTGGTATGCAAAGCTGGAAGAGAAGGCATCTAATGCAAGACAAGCCAGCCAAGTAGGGGGCAGTACCAAACCGAAAGTTTTTGAACCACAGAAAAACTCCAACTCAATGCCAACTATGCCTGACAAACAAGATGATCGAGGAGGGAACCAAATGGAAAAATTGGGTAAAACATGCTGGCACTGTAAATCACCTTGGAAGCCAGGTCACAATCGAGTATGCAAGGTTCGCAATGCATTACACACTTTATTGATGCAAGGGGAAGAAGGTGATTTGTCACCTAATGAAATTGAACCCAGTGGAGAAGTGGTGAGTTTGTTACCGCACCGGACAGCCCAATTAATATCCCTAACACTGAGGCTCCGGATAAGCTCATGCAAATATCAGTGTTTGCAGTTCATGACATATTAGGGCCCGTGACTTTTTCTTTGATAATACATATTGGAAACAAGCAAGCGATTGCATTAGTTGACAGTGGAAGTACTAATTCATTCATGGATTATGAATATGCTATTAAGCATGGGTATCCTTTGAATTATATGTTCCTTGAAAAGATCATTGTCGCTGGTGGAGGAGTACTGACATCAGAGGCCAAGGTGGAAAATCTGCACTATGAAATTCAGGATGTTCCATTCATCACCACTTTCAAATTATTGAAGCTGGGAAATTATGATATCATATTGGGAGTAGATTGGATCTATGATCACAGTCCTATTGAATTGGATCTCAAAGGAAAATATCTATCTATTCACAAAGATGGAAGATTGATTCAATTTTATGATTGCACTCAACAGCTTTCTGATGATAAGCAGGCAAAAGATTCTGAAGAATTGATATCTGGTTATAAAGAAGTGCCAGAAAATGGTCTTTTATCCAAAAGAAAAGCAAGGAAGAAAGAAGAGGAGTCATCCGAAGAGGAAGAGAAGGGACCTGCTAAAGCTTCAACTAAAGCTTCCACCGGGAAAAAACGCAGAAGGGAGAGTGAAGACGGCACCGATCAGTTTGGGATCGGAGGATTGTACCCAGAAAAGGAGTTGCTATCACTCAATGGCTTATTCCACAGCTCAATTTGCCAGAAAGCAATACGACTTGGGAGGATGCAGCATTCTTACAAAGCACATTTTCAGATTTCTGCGCTTGAGGACAAGCTGACACTTCACAGCGGGGAATTGTCAGATCGTCAGAAGGAGAACGAAGAACAGGAGTATTCGGCGGCATGAGGAACGTTTCGTCGACTTCATTTAAAGTGTGATCGACGGTGGAGATCTCACGGGACAGGATGAAGACCATCTAACGGCTAGATGACGGGCTGCAGTAATCGCCGTTGTCACTGAAGGATGGAAGATTCGACTGAATTACCTAGCTCTGTTATTTCTATTACTTTTGACTGATTTACCTCATGTTAAACTTAATCTGTAATGACTAGCTATATAAGACAATGGGATGGAAAAGGAAAGGACATGATTCCGCATATCTGGAGTACTTTAGTTGGTTACCTAGTTTGTTATCCTGTTTCTTGTTCTGTTAGCTTTCGTGCTCTACAAGTTCTCCTTCTCGTTTCTGTTTTGATCTGTTAAATCGTTAGTTATCAATCGGATTTCCACTTCGGGTCCTGACACAACGACGGCCTGGGCGTGGAGGTTGGCGATGGCGGCCGCCTTGTGGAGGACATGGCGTTGGTGATCTCCGCGTCGTGGCTGGCCTCGGCGCAGTGCGCATTGGCGTTGGTCGCGGCGTCGCGCGCAATGACATTGGCATCGGCCTCCTGGCGCAGACAGGCGGCCTCGGCAGTGTGCGCATCTGCCTCCTGGCGCAAACGGGTGGCCACGCCTCGCGTGCATGGGCCGCGGCCTCGGCACGCTGGCGCGCAGCGGCCTGCTCACGCGCGCGGGCAGTCTCCGCCTCGCGCTGGCGTGCAACAGCAGTGGCAGCCTCGTCCTCGCGCTGATGTGCAGTAGCAGCTACGGCGGCGGCGGCGTCCATGATCCGATCGGGAGAGACGATGGTCATGGGATTGGATCTCTTGAACTTAAGTGTCCTCCAAAACAAGATAATACTACGGTATTAATTAACGCAGTGATGACTTAGATTTCAACCAGGAGAGATGATGATCTCAAGACGCCACAACTATCATGCTTGTCTGATAGTATTTTACAAAGCACCACACACTTGCTGTGTTACTATGAACCCTCAGGTTTGACAAATAATGTACAACAGTTTACAGTATCGCGCGACACGGTGGTACTTGAAACTAAATGTGCAAAAGTTAAAAATAGCGCCTCACTCTACGATTGCAACAACTCTATTCAGGAGGTTTAGGCCAAACACCGTTTCTTCAGAATTCACCTTAACAGTGAGATCCAGTGGCTCCGAGGTATGTCCTTCCGCAACCACGGTAATTAGGCAAGCGTTTGAAGTGCTCATAATTTCACTGCTAAATCGCCAGCATAATCCAGAGGCGTCATCAATGCTGAAGGTTACTGGCATATCCATTGAAACTAGGTGAACGTTGGCATTGCTGAGTATTTTTGATGCAAAACTCTGGGCTACTAGAAGGCTCTTATCAGTGTGCTCTGCACTCTCCTCGGTGTGCACTAGCTTCTGAAGGTGATCTTTGAAGGTGCACCTGTTGTAATTTCATCAGATTAGTTTGGTCGACAGATTCACACCCATGAAACCTATAATTTCGTGATACAGAAAATGGCCAAGCAACTACAGCAAGCAGCGAACCAAAGAAACAGCAGGTGAAAACAAATACATGACCTGAGCTAGTTTCGTATTATGATTGTCCTAACAAGTCAAACCAATAGCAAATGGTTGCAGCATAACCTTTTCAATTACGAAAACCTTAGACTGTTTTGATGTTGACAAGAGCATGTTAAGCTCTAGATGTTGAAGCCTAATAGGAACCAGCGTCTGAAAAAACTAATAGCATATAGTTCTCCACTGAATTACTCTTGCTCATGTTCCTTTGTTTTCCTCTAGAGAGCAGAAATTCTTGTGGCATGAAAAGAAGTATAACTCAGTGAAGATACGTGGAAGTTTACTTACCTTCTAGCATACTCAAACATTCCCCTCAGCTGGTTTTCCTTGCATAGAAAAGCATTTAGGTCCATGGGTAGTGGCCGTACAAAATAAGCAATGTCAGGGTGAAGTTTTGCTGGGTGCCTTTTCCCGTTGCAAAGCACAGACAGCTTTAGGGGCAAGAGATGGTGATGGAAGTGAACCTGAAGGACCATCTTCACCGTCTGTTGCGGAGCCAACGAGCGTATCTCTTCCACATGAACAACAGTTGGGATGCTGCAGGTAGAGGATTAATATATATGAGCTCAGAAGTAAAATAATTTGATAAAGAAAAACAAATAATAGAATGTCATCATAAGCATCTGACAATATAAATGATAGTTCAGCAATAAAGGAATTACAGATAGTGCATACCTTGCAGATCCTTCTGATGTTTGGCCCATGCCGTCCTCACTACTAGAAGCCTCTTCAGATTTAATGGTTATATTTGTTAACTGCTCTGTTGTAACATTCTCAATGAACAAGTCTACACATACAACTAAGCGTGATATGGACGAAACTTCAGATGAGAAGGAATATAGAACACTTAAGCCATTACTGTTAGATGGGTCTAACAATATATGTAATTTAGGTTTTTGCTCAAAGCTGCGATTGGTAAAAGAAACTCTTGCGAATGGTGACTGTGTAGAATCCTGAACAAGTGGTTCAGCAGGAGCCTCATCAAGCCATGACTCCAAGGCTGACTTAGACATCAATTCAGTCAAATCAGTAGATATAAGAGATGCAAAATTTTCCTCAACATTTCGACCTGTCTGGCCTTGATCGACACTAGCATCATAAATATGAACCAGAGGAGCTTCCTGATTATCTTCTTGATGATGAAGGTTATGGCCATAATCATTTGAATATTGGTTAGATCCAGTGACATCCCTGCCAGATGAGCCACCACTTTCACTCTCTGAATCATAAACAGAGCCACTCTCATATGTTGAAGATCCGGATTCAGCATCAGAATTAATAGTTTCTGAGGAATTAGCTATGCCTGTGGTTGGCTCCATAGTCTTATGAGTAAATCCCATACTTTGAGGTTTTGGAAGTGGTGCATAACCAGGAGCTGCATGAAGAACAACCTGTGACAGGGAACCGGGAAGATAAATCCGGTAGTTGCTGCCTGAATGAGATGTTGCAGGCATCTTCCCACCGAAGATATGATCAGCTAGCTCTTTACAAATATCTCCATTCTGTGATCGACCCGAAGAGTCATTTTCATTTAAATAGGTTGTGCAGCATGGCAAAAGCCCCGATAGAAAACGAGCACGATCACGGACATCATAATTCAAGTCACATGCAGCCAACTCAATAAAATATGCCACTATCCTTTTGAATTCTTCCAAGTGTTCTTGTGGAGAATGTATGATAACCTGACAAAGGTAAACCAATTACTAATCTCCATGTAAGAGAAGGAACATTAATTTAGGATATACCTTTGCAGAAGCATTCAGGATCTGAAGTTTTGTCTCAAGCACTTCAGCAGCGAAGGACCATGCAAGATACTTGAGAATAGCAGGAGCTATCTTTGGAGTGAGATTTCCAATAGAGCTATACTCTCCAAATATCCAAATAATCAAGGATCGTGCTGCAGGCTCCTTAATTTTGTCCAGACTGCGAACCAAGCGGACAATCACCTTCAGAGGAAAAAAATAGTGAAGATGTCAAATCGAAAAACAAAGAAGGAAAAAATGCATTCAAACAACAGCACACAATGAAGTTCTATATTCCATATTTGTTCTTGAATATAGTTCCAATAAATAATACAGCAAACCTCAAAAAAAGAAAACAACATCAAGCAGATAAAAGAAACTAACATGGAATAAAATTCTGATTCTTTGAACAACAGAAAAACAAATAAAGCTACGGCATATCATCTCAAATTCCTATGTCGACTATGTTTACAGGTCCTTCACACTTCAGTAGGTGAGTTATCATTAACAAAGGAATAGCTCCAAAAGAAATTGTTGTTCAACGCAAGGTAATACATGAAAAACCATAAGTTGTACAATAGTATTACAATACAATTTTGATTCCAGGCACTGCTGTGACTGCATTATCGGATGAGCATCATAAGATCAAGTGAAATGCATCAGCCATATTTCAAGAAGTATATAACAAACGAGTCCTAGTTTCTACAAATGTAAGTGAAACAATTAAAAAACTGTGTAGTTACAAGATTAGAAGCTTATATAAAATAAACTATGTAATACCTTTTCATGAGATGCTGCATCTATTTTCACTATTGCTTTGATTGACAGGATTGCTTGAACTAAAATAGCATTTTCTCCATCAAACTGAACTGAGTTTGTGATAGATGATTCTGTACCATGGTCAAAGTCAAATATTATTGTCCAAGAAGAATGATTCACCACAAAAATATGCAGAGATAGCAATTATTACCATAAAATACAAGAGCCAAAAGCCCCTCAAGGCAAGTGGAGGTGATAGAGGGAAGCTTTTGGGCACATAACGCAATGGCAGCAACTGTATCAGCCACAAATCTCCTATCTGGATCTTTAATATAATCCTGGCAGCCATTAAAAAAAAAAACTACCATGAACATGCATGAGCAGAATGACAAATAACTATTAACAAGTTTGTCTAAATTTGATATTCTTGGTCACATTGGGGGTGGACAAAAAAGTTTCACTGTTCTAAGCTTGACTTTAACTTGTCATTTGATTCGAAGAGCTGCTTTATGGATAGTTTCCATGAGTGCATTAAGAAGCACTTATGATCAAAGAAATCACAAAACTGTTTATGATGTCCAGAAGAAAGTACTAAATATATATTTAGCAGCCATGAACCATGGTCAGTATGACACAAATAAAGCTAATCTGGTTTTCAAAAAATAATTGGCAACAACATATTACAATTTCACATGAGAAGCAAGTATAACATTGCAAGTCATCGTCACAACTCAACTGATATATCATACGTTGCAGCTATAAGCAAATACCTGAAATTCTTCAAAAATGGCTGGAATAGATGACTCTGCAGCAATGGCGGTCAGTATTTCAAGCTTCAAAGCTCTAGTCTGGTATGGGTCTGAAGTGCATATGAAGAAATCTTCGTAATACGGAGCAAACAATGATGAAGCAGTCTTGACAAAAACTAGTATGTTGCCAAGCATCTGTAAGAACAAAAAACTGGTCAGCTCCAGAAAAATTTAAGCGAGAAAAATGCACATACCAAGGAAAATTATTAGATCCTTATGTCTGCAAGAAAGGCCTCGATATTTGAATCTCAAACCCAAAAAAAATAACCCAATGTTCAGCTTTCTAGTTTCATCCAACACAAAGTTTGCAAATGCATGTGCCTGTCTTCTGTATGGAGCTCACAGAAACAGAAAGCAAGCATGCCAGTGTACCAGTAGCATATGGGCATCTGGAGATTGTTAGTCAGCTCCATTACGACATAACATTTATGTTCGTAAGTTGATTTCTAACACAGGTTAGTTACTAAAATTAGAAATGATTAGTCAAGCATACCAAACAAACATAAAAATATTGTTGAAATGAGTATCAAAAGTATGTCGGGGTATTTATACTGAATTAAGTGAAGACAAACGTGCTTCGCTCCATAGTTATTCTAGTTGAAATCCGGGATACAAGACCAGGAAAAAGTATCTAGAAATTACCACATATGTTGCATCAGGAGATGAGCGTAGAGTAAATAAAATTGGGCCAACAATTCTCTTCACTTCCTCAACTGGAGCCATGATCCAATGAACACTCGCTGCTGCAAGTATGACTCCACTGTTTTGGCTCCACAGAAGAGGCAATGTGCATTTCAAAAGAATTGCGACATCATCATTTGTGCTAGTAGTGACACATGAAAAGCTGAACTTATCATCTTCTCTATCAAAACATCCTGAATATTCTTCGATGTAATGTCGAAACAATGTGATGTTTGATATAGTGCCAAAAACCCCATTAACAACAGTGTCAGCTTGGGTAGAGGACATATTATCAACAGGGGAATCCCTACCGCCCTGATCAACAGGACCTGAATCCCTACCGCCCTGGATCTCCAAAGACAAACTTGAAGCAAAAATTGCAGAATCCTTCACCAATCCATGTCTAGCAATAACATATCGCAAGAGAATCTCAATTAGAATAATCTGAGTCCATTCTTCAATATCAGGAAGTGTTTCACACAGCTTACGGAAATGTTTTGATATCAGCGCTAAACAATTTGGGCAAACTGACTTAAATGACACAGCGGCAGCTCCCACTACTCCAGGGGAATTGTCACTGAACAAAACATCCACAATCTGCAACAACATTAGCAGTAGCAGGTTTCAGATACATATGACGTGGAGCATCAATGCAAAATGAGAAGCAGGTTGCACTAAACGAACCTCCTCCAAAGTCGTATTTTCCTCTGGAAGCAAATCATGGAGCTTACAGAGCGCATATGCCGCACATTTTCTAACATATGCCGATGGATCCCTGGCACATTTCTTTATAGCCACTAATACAAGTGGAGCAACGACATGTAATCTGATACCAGCCATAGTGCGTAGGGCCCAAGCCCTCACTAATGGGTTTATATCTGATAAATCCTTCTGGAATATGTTAATAGATAGGAGAGCTTCATTTTGGCGCCTGCAGCAATAGCAAGCAAAAATGTTAAATTCACTTTCAACAGCACAGGCCAATCATAGAAAACAAAAACCTTCTTATTCAAAACTAAAATAGTTGACCATGATTCAAGATCACTTAGTAGCATAATCCTTTGTCCACAGCATAGATATGTAGGAGGAGCCCATCCATTGTATTCAATAAGGCACAAGTATGCTGGAAGCAAGAATGACAAAGGTAGCATTTTCAACTGTAGTTGCATCTGTGTTGTACACATGTAAACGCCATCATTATAGATATCCAATTTATTCATATATCTACCCGCCTTGCTGTGCTGTAGTCAGTGAGAACTTTGCAGGATATATATGATCATCCATTCTCACCCCTAGTTGGGGACAGCAAAATTGATATAATGCAGCAAAAAGGAGCTAGTTCTGTGTCATCCCGACCTGTTCCACAATCTATCGTATGAATTTAGCTGAAGCAGCAGTCGTTCTTACTGTATTCTACTTATCACCCATAATTACTCCATTCGGAGAAACCCAATAAAAAAAAAGAAATGCAAATGAGGCCGCTTACTTCTCGGCGTAGTGGAGGAGGTAGAGGTAGACGAGCTTCTTTACCTCAAGCGACGGCGACGCCACATTCTTGACCACCTGCGCCGCACGCAAATCAGTGAGGCACAACAACTCCAGCCGAAGAAAGAAACAAGTGGGTGGATATATCAGGGGAAGGAAGCGACAGGTGTGGTGACCTGCGGGAAGAGGTGTGCGACGTCGACGCCCTGGGCGATGAGGGCGAGGAGGCGCTTGAGAGCGTCGACCTTGTCGGCGTCGAAGCGGGAGTCGAGGAGGGTGGGGATGGAGGCGTCGTCGGGGTCGTCGTAGAGGTGCGCGTCCGTGCCCATCCGCCCCACTACCCACGACGCCGCCGCGCCGCTCGCCTGCAGCCCAAACATCCTATCGTATCCTCCCCTCTGACTCTCTCGCACCCTCGGGAGTCCCAAGCCGCGGCGGCGGCGGCGGCGGCGGCGGCGGCGAGAGTTGGGGGGTGCGCGGTGCCGGTGTGGATCTCGATTCCCGTGGCCGGAGACGTGCGGGAAGAAAGACGAACTCGAGGCGTTTGTCTCCACCAGCTTCTTGTGTAACTGGGATAGTTAGCCGCTTTGCATTGGAAGTTACGTACTCTCATTTTCCGCTTTCTTACTAGCCATGGGCCGTTCGTTGATGAACCGATGTGCTCTGTCTTTACAGCCTTTTTGTTTCGGAAATGCAGATCTCAAAATATTTTTTGTGAGTGACACACGTTTTGTCCTTAGCTACTACACAAAATTCATAATCTGTGTTGGAACTACCATCTAGATACCAAAATTAGAGATATTTTCAGATTGAGTTTGTAAAAAAGCGTGGGCAATTTGTATGCTTCACACAATATCCGCGTAGTATATTTATTCCCTGATGAACCATGCTAGCTAACAAGATGATTGATCAAAACAACTGTTGTACTTAAATTGGGTGAGGAAACTGATTTCATGATTTATGGATAGGTTGCTTACGAGCTGCTCGGCTAGATGTCCCGATACATCAAGTTAAATATGTTTGATGGGGAGATGAGGCTAGCTATTTTCTTTCTTTTGCCTAGACCAGTTCTGATGTCTCTATGCTACACTACAAATTATACGATCATTTCTTTTAGATTTGGTATACATTTGTAAGTTGTTTTGACATGGTTAGCAATTTTGCTTTCCTTTGTTAACCAATGCAGCTCCTCTCCTCATATTCATTGTCTTAGATATTTTCTTCATGTATATATGTCATTATTTATTGTTATATATAACATGGTATTGATTGCATTTTTGGGGGGATCTAGACAATAATTCTTGCTGACGTTTAAGCATTCCCTATTAAACACATGATTAACATTGCCAATTGTTGGACAGTACCAGTTGGACTCCATCTCCCTCGTTTCTTTGTTTGTAAGTTCGATCGCACCGCAACAAATCTATGAAAGCTGATATATTTTCGCCTTTTCAACCATATTTCAGCTTTTTTTAACCATATTTTTTATGTGTACGAGAATTTTATTATTCATTATACGATTCGTATCACGTTAGATGATATGTATCTCACCCTCTTTTAGAATTCCATTGTAACGCACGTGTACCGTGCTAGTATTATAAAAGTTGTAAATGGGATTAGTTACTAATACCATTTATAGTATTCCTATCTTGTTGCATTTTTAGTACTAGTTTTATACGACAAATCAAAGCCTAGCTGGCGCTGGTGAAAATCTAACTCTAATCCGGTGAACCTTCCGTTCTCCCTTAAAGTCCAGTATCGGTGAACCTCAACGTACTCTACGAGGCTCTCCGGAGCGTCGCCGGACGGAAGACGGAGATGATGATGTACGGATCTTTAAACCCATCCAACGGTGAGAAAATGGACTGAAATCTTAATTTTTTTTTACTCGATTGTTATAGCAATTCCGAAGCATTACATATAGTACGTGCCCGGAAACTAACTAATCGAGCTTACGTAGCTTGCACCAAGGTTCAAATTTTCGCCGAGAATTTATGAGATCTCGGCGAAAACTCAGTTTTCGGCCGTGGACAAAATAATAAATCCCAGCTAAATTCAAAATTTTCAAAATTGCTATAGTGGCATATATAATCTTGCCGAGATTTCATCTATCAGAGCCAAAATTCGTTATTTTTGCCGAAAAGTGTAGATGTTTTGACCGGATAGCAAAGATAAAAAAACCGGATTTGGCCGGATTTTTTTCTGTAGCATTGCAATTATTTCAGTGAGGAATACATGAAAAAAAAATGAAATGTTGCTGTGCTTGTGCAGGTCCTGAACACTCATCAGATATATATATCCCGCAATCTTACTTCACATCTCAACCAAGAAAAAACTCGCTGTAGAAATCCGAAACCACAATCTCAAACCTTACATAAAATGCAAATTTGTTTGAAAGGCCCTCTTGAGGATATATATCTGATCTCTTTGACAACTCCATGGTTAGCTCTATTAACTAAAGGCATTCATTTTCTAACCAATGATCATGTTTAGCAGCTTTGCACGTGGTGTACTGACCAGGGAATAAAGGCATCCATTTGCTTTTGAGTCACAGACTGAACATTCAACATACCAGGGAATAAAGGCATTCAACTATTTGTCGTATCTCACTGCATATCTCCTTCCCCACCACCTCCGGCCTGGTTCCGGCCAAATCCGGCCTTGCCTGGTGACAGAAAGCACAGATATCGGTGCATGGAAGCAAAATCTCGGTATAATTTGGAGAAATCTCGGTTAGTTATCTACTTCTCTGTCCACAGCAAACTATGAAGATCATTATTTTATAATGCAAGAACAACTAGTTCACATGGTAAGCTCCCTGTCCACAGCGAAATCTTAGATGCAAGAACAAAATTTCTCCCATGGTAAGCAATTCTCAAGAAAGTAATGTCCAGCATTCCCCTTTCATGATTCCTCAAACCCAGCTAGTTCATCTATATAGAGTATTTGTGTGACTTTTTATTTTCAAAAGCGCATTAAAGGAACCGCAAAAATATCAAACATACCTTCATTAAGTTTATGCAATATCTGTGTAGTGTCCACCTTCCCATCTGAATTCAGCTTCCTTGTTAGTGAATGTCCCTAAAATTTTTTATTAACTGAGTTTTAGATGATCGGAAGTTCTCATTGTTTTATAATATGCATTCACAATAAAATAGAAATAGGTAGTGTCATTTGTATTTGGGTCCACATTAAGTGCAGTTGTGGATTCTATAATTACTGAGGAGCAACACTCTGACTTCTAAGGTTATCAAACCTTTCGAAGTGGTTTCTTAAAATAGTTGGTTTTGTAAAATATGTCATTCCTGTGAATAATAGGCGAGCTTCACGCATATAGTGTTGACCCAAATTCTTATTTTGTGCAACTATAGAGTGTGGTGATGGTAGATCATATCGGTACCGTTTGGGAGCATGGAGAGCGCATTGGGCAGGGGTCTAAATGCAACTACTGTACTCATCGCATGAAGGGTGGAGGCGCGACCCGTCTGAAGGAACATCTTGCTGGTCGCTCCGGCGAGGTGAAGGCTTGCCCTAGTGTGCCTAAAACGGTTAGGCAAGCTATGCTGATGGACCTCCACGGATGTCGTGAGAAGAAAAAGGAGAAGGAGGCGCTGTGCCTCTGTCAGGAGGAGGTTTGCGATGACTGGGCCATGGACTATCGTACCAAGCAGGAGCAGTTCAAGATGGCCATAAAGGCCTCGAAAGAAGAGGCTTACCTCAGGAACTAAGGTTTCACCATAGGATCAGGGTCTGGGAGTGGAGCATCAATCCACGATCAGCAGAATGTTTGGCAGGTCCAAATCAACGCGAGAAAGCCATTTTGCCTTCGATGTTGACCTAGCTCGGAGTGGTATGTCGCAACAACTCCGTATTGACACTTCATTCAGATAGGGGGTGAGGCAGAAGCTTGGGAGGGCATGGTCGAAGTGGTTTCAAGCAAATGCAATCCCAGGAAGGAAGGCCGAGTGTCCATACTTCACAGGTGCAGTTAAGCTGACGTAGGAGCTCACCCCAGGGATTCGTGCACCACGGGGCCATGAGATCGATGGGAAGTATCTCGATGAGAACGAGAAGGAGATTGTTTAGTACCTTCAGAAGTTCAAGTCGGATTGGGCCACATTTGGTGTCACGGTCATGTGTGATGCTTGAACTGGTCCGATAATGCAGAGCATCATCAACTTCATGGTGTTCTGCAACGGCGTCATGTTCTTCCACAAGTCCATGAACGCGACAGGTATGCCATTTGGTGTGTTCATACTAAATGATTGTACATAGTATACATAATAACTTGTTGCGTATGCATTGCACAGGCAAGATCCAGGACCATAAGTACTTGCTAAAGGATATTATGACCATGGTGTCGCAGGAAATAGGGGTCGAGCATGTGGTGCAGGTGGTTACGAACAATGCATCGAATTTCAAGAAAACATGTCAGATGTTACGAGTGAAGTACCCACAGATTATCTGGCAACCGTGCATGGCACACACGGTGAGTCTCATCCTCAAAGAGGTGTCTGAATTCCCAAAGATCAAAGGGGTCGTAGGAGTGGCGAAGAGGATTTGCCGCTTCTTCTACAACCATAAGAATCTGCACGCGTAGATGAGGGAGCACATACACAAAGAGTTGGTCAGACCAAATGCCACACGATTTGGCACGACCTTCGTTTTGCTTAATAGCTTTATGGAAAAAAAAGGAGCAGTTTCAGCAGTGGATGACCGATAATGAGTGGACAAGTAGCAAGTGGACTGCGATGGAAGAAGGCAAGTTCGTGTATGACCACCTCGTCGATAGGGGTTGGTAGGACCTTTTGGAGTGGTGCATTATGGCCGTTCAACAAATATACAAGCTTTTGAGGTTCGTGGCTTAAGAAAAGTTACCAACGATTAGTGGACTCATGCTGCAATACGCGTTTGCCTCTGGTGAGTACAAGCAGCTTAGACAAGAGGGTGGTGTCCAGTACAAACCATTTATTAAAATACTTGAGAAGAGAATGACGAACATAAATGATGGAGCATTCATATCCGCAGGTTAAATGAATACATACTTTTCATTGGGTTATTTAAGTTCTTTTCATTTCCATTGTGCTAACTCAAAAATATATTGTCCATTGCAGCATCCGTCATAGACCCACGGTCTCACTACGATTACAACATATGCAACACTCCCGCATTCATGGGGCATCTATCCACTGCCCTAGGCATTTTAGTTAACGAGGACGGCAATGCAGTGGAGGCTATTAGGGAAGCAGACATTTATCGGCTGAGGAGGGGGCGATTCAGCACGCAGCTAGCAGAGTGCAGCGCACTTGATCATACTGATGGAATGTCGGCTGGTAAGTTAATCATTCCAGCTACTGTTCCTTATGGCTTGTATGATCATACTGATGGAATGTGTTATTGTCTATAGCACAATGGTGGATGGCCTTTGGAAATGAGACACCGACGTTACCGAAGTACGCCATGAGGCTGGTGCCACAGTGTGCATCGTCTAGTGGATGCGAGCGAAATTGGAGCACGTTTGCCTTAGTGCACACGCAATTAAGGAACCAATTAAGTTACGTAAAGCTCCAGAAACTCGTGTTCGCCCATTACAATCTCCGACTTCAACTACGGAATTATGAATCGACCCACGATGCAGTACAAAACATTGACCCGTTCGATCGCCTCATTGAGGATGTGATGCATTCCGTTAGGGACCCTATTGCAGATTGGTTTGACTCATCCATGTCTGGATCGGAGCCTCTGCTTGACAAGGACACTGGGTACGACCCGCCCCTGCCGACCAAATTTGTGGTTGATAGCATCCTGGAGACAGATCTTGAAAAGACCACAGGTGATGCTTAAATATATCTTGTTAAACTTGTTAGTCATGTACGCGGGGCATCTCACAACTCACACCTTGTTATTTTGAACTTGCTGCAGGTGGAAAGAACATACCAAATTGGACTCAGTTCTCCATGGGCGACACACACATAGGGAAGAGGAAGCGTGGCACCGACGATGACTTGCTGGCGGGTACTCTAAGTGGGTTTGCGAAGTTGTCGGCCAGTCCATGTGGTAAGGGAAAAGGACCGTCCAGAAGTGATGATGAGCCAGATGTGCACAACGATGATGAAACAGAGACACCCCCCCGACGTTCCACACTACCAAAAGAGTGTCAATAGCAGCTCAGTGTCAGACTCTAGAGGCGACGATGGTCGCTACTCCCTCCGACCCCGCTCACAACCACCAACACCGGGAGGATCGCACCATGGGTGAATTGCCCTGAGGAAGGGCTCACAGAGGCAGACCCGTAGTACAGGGAAGGGCACGACCATTAGTGTGGATGGACAGCAGGCAGGAAAGCCTCAGGATGACATAGCCTCGTGGTCTAGCAGCCATTGGGGTTTCCCCACAGAGCAGCCTAGGTATCCCATATTAGGGTACGGCTCGATGACCTATGGAGGTGATCAAGGTGTGTATGGTCACCGCCAGAGTCATGACGGGTCGACCATGTCATCGTTGTTTGACTACACTGATCCCTACACAGAGCCATACGCATGACAAATGCCTACCAGGTACTTGCAACAGTCAGAGCAACATGCGGCCTGGATCGCTCATTACGAACACTAGAAGTCCGTATGGCTACCACGGAGCGTGACCTGGGAGGATTACAAGCAAAGGCACAAGAGGAAGTACGACAAGATCATTGTTGATAATGCAGAGGTAGAGGTTGCACCATACACGTACTACTACTCTTAGGTACGTCATCTTCGGTGAGTCTAGGCACGGTCTATTAACATGTCGTGTCAGTTTCACCCTGTATCGCCCCAGGTCCGATCCTGTTGCACTATTGTGATGACAGGAAATGAGGCAGAGAGGCACGGGGCTAAGGCAGTGGATACAAATACTGGGAAAAGAAGCTAAATTTTATTCATTCTTGAACAGGTACATAGTTACTGCATCGTTAAAAACCTTTCGCCCCAGTATGAGGTACCCCAAGTAAGAAAAAGAGTACAGTAACTACATACATATACATAGACTAGTCGAGATCGATGTGGTCAAAGTTAGCTAATGCCTTCGCGATCTTTAGATCATCGATTTGATATTGTGTTCTCTTATATACACACTCCTAGTCTTTGAGGAATGTGATTGCCTCAACCACCTCAGACGTGAGAGACGATCTCCTTGGCTCAAGAATCCTCCTGTGGCGACCCGCATAATTAACCCTAGATAATGACCGAGTGTTGCCATTAATCTTGAGTTAATCATACTGATCTGGGCATATTTAATTAATAAACCATCGAGTAAGCCCGACGTGAATATTAATTAATACGCCATTTCAAAGTGTTCCAACAGAAATAATAATTAGAGACTGAAATGGAAACTTTATTGCCTTTCCATTGCCACGCAGGCTATATGTTCTTTGCTGTAATTATACATACGATCCATGTACAATAAGGTCAAATACATGGATACTCATTACCCGAAAACTATCATCAGCTACTACATTCATCTGGAATCCATATTCTGATCAGTTGCTTGTCCACCAAATCCAACATCTAGCAAAGGGAGAGTTATAAACGGTGAGTACAAAGATGTACTCAGCAAGCGATAATAGTAACATAATCATAATGAGTTTTATCCACCGGAGCTCTTACCAACTCCAAATCAAAACGGGTTTTATAAACTAAAACTTCCCAGTTTCAACAAACTAGGTTTTATCAACCGGAACTCTCCAGTTCCATTCCTCAAATCACATCCCAATCAATTTATCTGAAAAGGTTTTTCTGAGTAAAATCTTGGTCATTATTATTTACAAAACTTCTACTAGCACTCGTATCCAAGGTTCCGTAGCCTCCAGTCCAGGAGACAGGCATGAATTCATGGTTTATACCCTGCGCAGGTGTTTGCACCGAAATTCGGCATGTATTAAAAAGCAGTGAAATACAAGAATTCGTGCGAAAAGATTGATAGGTAAATCGGAAGGAAATTCCAATTTTAACAAGGAAACCGGATCAGAGGCCGATACGGATTAACAACGTGTCCATGTACAACTCGGATCGGCCGGACGTTATAAAAGGTAGAGAAAGTCGAGCAAGAGAGGAATCCAATAACACCATCTACTTTTTACAAGCCTTTTTTTTACATCGTCTTTTAGTTTCATAGACTTCCTTGCAAGTCGACGGAATCAACATAGCTGCGCATCGCCGATTGTTGGTTTTAGCCGATTTCACCAGGTTCGATCTGCTTTGTTTTGCTGCGCATCGCCTTCTCAAAGCCGATTTTACCTTGTATCCGGATTAACCGTAGCTGGTTGATCTAGTTATCTCCTAATCGGTCTTCAGCCGACTAGCGTTAAGCCGATAATCTTTGCTTATCGGCTTTGATCAAATTACAAATTCTACCTTATCAATTTCAGGTCAAATTGACTGGCACGCTCTGCAAACCCGGTGTTTGTCTTGTGTGTTCGAGGCTAAGGATCCTGCTTCACATTTTTAGCCCGAACATATTTTGGCACGCCCGGTGGGACATAAGAAGATCAAAAAATGTCATCAACCGATAAGCCTGCGGTCACCGCCGATATCAACGCTGATGCTATAATCGCGCCTCAAATGGCCGATTTAACCCCTGAGCAGCGAAAAGAAATCGAAGACCGAAAGGCAGCTTTGGAAGAAATGATGCTACGGTGCTTCCAGAAAACACGCCGTGGCGTTACTCAAAAGACTGCACTCCCAAGCATCAATCCTATCGGGGATTCATCATCCGATTCGGTAAGCCGATACGCACCCGCTCAAGCTGATTTGTCAAATATGATTGAGCAATCTGTTCATCACGCATTAATTAACTAGTCATCGGCTCTAGTATCCACATTAAAGCCGATGATAGAAAATAGTGTGAAAACAATTGCTCAGAATTGGCCGTGGTGGAAGCCTGGCTAGATCCACCACAAACCATCCCTACGCATGCAGATATTCCATAACACCTAACACCAATACAATAAACGTGTCGGCTCAAACACCTATCATGATGCCAACTCAACCTACTGTTTTGAAACCAAGCATACAGAAAGATGGGTTTATGCACTACCATGGGCACACGGATGGGGCGAAGGTAAACACACCAAACCCAGCAAACGGACCCTCCAGTAGCAATGGTTTATCGGCTTATCAGCCGATTGAAACAGATCAGGCCCAGGGAGCCACAACTATGAGACAAGCGCCATATATGGTAGTGCCGTGCGCTGAGCCCCTCGCACCCATACCCAATACATTGGTTTGCAATCATGATTGTGACCAAGTGCCGAGACCTCCTGTAGCACGATTTGGACAAAGACCCGAGTTCGCACTCGTGGGGCAGGGCGTGAACAATGAAAATTGGCAATGTCCGGTTGCACCACGAGCCGACAATATCAATTGGGCAGAACAAATTGCTAACGTTTTGAGAGAACAATTCGGCCTACAACCCAGAGGAAGGGTAATCGGCTACAGGAAGCCGTACCCCGATTACATAGATCGTATGCCATACCCACACAATTTTAAGATACGGACTTTGCAAAGTTCTCAGCGATGATTCTGTTACCATAATTGAGCATATCGGATGATTTATGGCTCGGTGTGGGGAAGTCGCGATCCGATGGGTTAAAAATTAGATTATTTCCTTTATCATTGTGCGGTGCTGCATTCACTTGGTTTACCAATCTACCTCCAAATTCAGTTCATGTGTGGAGCGATTTGGAAAGCCGATTCCATGAATACTTCTTTTAGGGACTATGGAACTTAGGATTTCGATCTTAGTTCAGTCCGATAAATCTGGCGAATCGATTTCTGACTATATCAGAAGATTTAGAGGCATACGAAATAGATGCTTCAGCGTAACATTACCCGATGATCAATTGGCCGATTTAGCATTCCAAGGATTAATCCCTCCATTGAAGGAAAAGCTATCTGGCCAGGAGTTCCCCGATCTAGGCCACTTACTCCATCGTGTATCGGCACATGAAAGCCGATATGCAGAGAGTAAAGGGTTTAAAGAAAAATTTAGATTAAACGGTAATGAAAGGGCCAAAATGAACATGGTAGAGTACAATTCGAGCGACACTTCCGAAGACGAAGAAGTAGAAATAAACATAGCCGAGTGGACTAAGGGTTCCAAAAAACCACTCGTATGCTCTCTACTTAAGCCGACGAAAAATAAGGCAGAAGTCAAGTATTCATATGATGTGTCGAAATGTGACAAGATATTTGATTTATTACTACAAGAAAAACTCATAAGGTTACCAGAAGGACACGTCATCCCGTCGGCCGAAGAAATTAAAAAGCGAAGGTACTGTAAATGGCACCGTTCATTTTCACATAACACTAACGATTGCAATATTTTTCGACAGCAGATTCAATCGGCCATCGCCGATGGCAGGTTAAAGTTTGCAGAAGAATCGGCTATGTAGATAGATATGAATCCTTTCCAAGTCAACATGGTGCAATGCTCGCAAAAAGGAAAAGGACCTGTAAAAGATGTTAAGCCGACTAAAGGAATTGAAGCACGATCAAAAGGAGATGAAACAGTGCAGATCACTATCGGCTCCATACAAATAGAAGCCGATAAAAACGGACAGAACTCGAGGACGGTAAAACCAAAAGGAGACTTGGAAATCGGAAAATGGTATCGGGCTGAAAGAAAGGTTAATTTCAAGTCCAAGCCGACCTTCTCGCAACTTCTGGGGAAGTATGAAAGGATAAGCCGAAGACATGACGCTCGACAACCTCAGAGTTTTTATCGGCCGGATCAGAAGACAGACAACTATTGGCGACCAGATATGCCACATCGGCCAACTACTGAAGAAGAGAGACACCGGCAATGTCCCTTTTGGCAGTTTTGCTGGGAAAGGGGGGTAACCTTACCAACAGTCATGTCCTGTCCTATGCAACACTCGTCTGTGTATCGGCTCAACCAATCGGTAAAGGATAGGTTGTCTAGACCGATACACGATCGACTAGAGATGAGAGACAGGAGGCCGATCCATAAAAGGTTGTCAGCATCGGAGCAAGGCGAGTCCTCCCGAACTCAAAGATTATCGGCTTCCTATAGCATAAGTATAATGGAATCTGACAGCAAAATGAGTAATTTAGCTGGAAAAATCAGGAAACCGATAGAACCTAAGCCTAGGTGGTGCCCCTCAGGTCTTAGCAAATCACAGCGCAGGTGGCTTCAGCGACTAAAGACACAAGAAGAAAGGGAAGCCGAAAACGAAAGAGAAAGGGATCGGATGTTCAATAAGTTAAGACCTATACGATTACGAAAAAGAATGGAGAAAGAAGGAACAGACCGATAGCGACTCAGATCAATCGGTCGAATCCGGATCTCCGATGATCCGAAATGATACCCCACCAATGGATATAAACATGGTATTCACTTTGCCTGCTGAGTTTAAGACCGAGGAATCGGCTGAAGAAGTGTTCGCCCAATTATGCCTCGGAGCACCAGACGCCGTGTTCAAAAAGCCACAAGACATGCATCGACATCTAAAACCGTTATACCTAAAAGGGTATATTAATGGCCGACCGATATCTCGTATGTTGGTCGATGGTGGGGCGACAGTCAATCTGATGCCGTCAAGTACTTTCAGAAAATTGGGTAAAGCCGATGAAGATTTGATCAAAACTAACATGGTGCTAAACGACTTCACGGGGGACCCTACTGAAGCTAAAGGCGTAATGATGTCGGAATTAACAGTCGGTAATAAAACTTTGCCGACTGCATTTTTCGTGATAGAAGCCAAAGGCAATTACAGTGTGCTCCTTGGACGGGACTGGATCCACGCCAATTGCTGCATACCATCAACTATGCATCAGAAGTTGATACAATGGAACGATGATACAGTTGAAGTGGTGCCAGCCGACACATCAGCTCATATCGCCATGGCCAGCCCTGATACCAATTGGCCGCACGAAGAAGCTGAATGTATTTCAGGAAAAATCTTGGACGATTGCGATTTTATCTGCATCGAGAAGTCGGGATTCAAGCCGATCAGCATCAAACCTAATACGTTTGATCGGACAGATGAAGTAGTGAGAAGATGAAGTCCAAGACAATAGCAAGGCTTCAAGAAAAGGCAAGGAGCTATCGGCAAGAAGAATACGAGGAGGCTGTTGAGGATTTTGAAGAAGAAAGAAAAAGTTAGGATTTACCTCTGCCGATTTGCTCGAAGAGATCAACATTGGAGAAGGCGATAGTAAAAGACCAACATTTGTAAGTGCTAAATTAGAACCAAGTTATAAAGCAAAGTTGGTCGAAATACTCAAGAAATATAGAGATTGCTTCGCATGGGAATATTATGAGATGCCAGGTTTAAGCCGACAACTAGTTGAACATCGGCTACCCATAAAACCTGGATATCAGCCATTCAAGCAGTACCCTAGACGGTTTAATCCTACGTTGTATGACGACATAAAAGAAGAAGTGGGACGATTGCTAGAAGCAAAGTTTATCCGGCCTTGCCGATATGCTGAATGGGTCTCGAATATCGTCCCTGTAAAAAAGAAAAATGGCAAACTTAGGGTGTGTGTTGATTTTAGAGATTTGAATAAAGCCACACCAAAGGATGAGTACCCGATGCCTATAGCCGATATGCTTATCGATGCTGCGTCCGGGAACAAAATCATAAGTTTTTTGGATGGAAATGCCGGATACAACCAGATATTCATGGCCGAAGCCGATATACCTAAAACGGCATTCATATGCCCAGGAGCTCTAGGGCTATATGAATGGAAAGTGATGACCTTCGGTTTAAAAAATGCCGGCGCCACTTATCAGCGTGCTATGAACCATATTTTCCATGATTTGATCGGCAATACTGTGGAAATATACATTGACAATGTGGTAGTAAAGTCCAAAGAAGACCGGCAACATTTAGCCGACTTAGAAAGGATGTTCGAGAGCACGAGGTTACATGGGTTAAAAATGAATCCACTCAAGTGTGCTTTTGGAGTATCGGCTGGACAGTTCCTTGGATTTACAGTACATGAAAAAGGGATTGAAGTAAACCAGGCCAAGGTAAAAGCTATAGCCGATACTAGACCACCAACAAACAAAAAGGAGTTGCAAGTATTGATAGGGAAAATCAACTACTTGCGACGTTTCATTTCGAACTTGTCAGGACGTATTCGGGCCTTCACACCACTGCTGAAGGTTAAAGACGACCAAGAGTTCAAATGGGGAGCCGATCAACAAAAAGCCTTTGACGACATAAAAGGCTATCTGATGAGCCCACCAGTGTTGACTGCACCGAAGCATGGTATACCTTTTAAACTATATATATCAGCTGAAGGTGATACGATGAAGCGATCTTAACACAGGAAGCCGACAGAAAGGAACGAGCAATATTTTATCTAAGCCGACGTCTTTTGGATGCAGAAACCAGGTATCCCCTAGTAGAAAAATTATGCTTGTCTTTGTATTTTGCTTGCACTAAATTAAGACATTATATGCTGGCATCCAAATGCGTCATAGTCTGCAAAACCGATGTAGTCAAATACATTTTATCAGCACCAATCTTGCGAGGTCGGCTTGGTAAATGGGCATACGCCTTAACTGAGTTCGATTTAACCTATGAATCGGCTAAATCTATAAAGGGGCAAGCTGTGGCCGATTTTATTGCAGGAAGTGAAACGTTAATAGGAACGGCCGATGTAGCCCCTTGGCAGTTATATTTCGATGGATCCGTGTGCCAAGAGGGCGAGGGCATCGGCGTAGTATTAATTTCACCCAGAAGACAGGAGTACGAATTCATGTATCGGCTAACTAGTCGATGTTCAAATAATCAAGTAGAGTATGAAGCGTTATTGAGGGGACTACAGTTGCTAGACAGCATCGGGGTAAAAAACGTCGAAGCTTTTGGAGACTCGATGTTAATTGTACAGCAAGTCAAGGGAGAATACCGATGCAACGATGGTGCACTAACCCAATACTTGCAGCAATGCTTCCAGATTATTGAGACGTTTACTACGTTTTCTGTAGAACATATCCCCAGAGAAGCTAATGACAAAGCAAACCGGTTGGCACAGTGTGCATCAGGGTACAGGATTGAAAGCCGACAGGAACCAATCGAGCTAAACGTTTGGCCGATCTTGTGTGTCCATCCTGTCGACTGGAGAACAGAAATAAGGGAGTATTTATCAGACCCATCTAAGCCGACTGAGCAGAAGGTCAGGCGCAAATCACTCAAATATATTCTACTGGAAGATGTATTATACTTTCGAACCATGGAAGGCTTATTGCTAAGGTGCCTGGGAAATGAAGAAGCCAAAATAGCGATGGGAGAAGTCCATGAAGGAATTTGTGGATCACATCAATCGGCCCATAAAATGAAATGGTTGCTTAGACGAACGGGATATTTTTGGCCGACAATGTTAGAAGACTGCTTCAGATATTATAAAGGATGCCAAACCTGCCAAAAGTTTGGTAACATACAGTCAGCACTAGCATCGGCTTTGCATCCGATCATAAAGCCATGGCCGTTTAGGGGATGGGGCATAGATATAATCGGCCAGATATTTCCGTCATCCAGTAAAGGACATAAATTCATCCTTGCGGCCATAGACTATTTTTCAAAATGGGTTGAGGCTATACCACTCAAGAAAGTTACTAGCAAAGAGCTGATCGACTTTGTAAATGAACACATCGTCCATCGGTTTGGAATTCCACAGACGATTACTACTGATCAAGGGATTGTGTTCATGTCTAACGAGTTCAAAGGTTTTGCGGAAAGTCTTGGGATAAAATTACTCAACTCTTCTCCTTATTACGCTCAGGCCAATGGACAGGCCGAGTCATCGAACAAGACATTAATAAAATTAATAAAAAGGAAAATCGAGGAGAAACCAAGAAATTGGCATTCAACGCTATCGGAAGCTTTGTGGGCTTATCGGCTGTCTCATCACGGATCAACTAAATTATCACCTTTTCAGTTGGTGTATGGACAAGAAGCCGTTTTACCCGTGGAGATCAACATCGGCTCAGTAAGGCTGTTTAATCAAAATAATTTGTCAGCCGATGAATACGAACAGGCAATGCTTGACAATCTAGATGACTTAGCTGAACTAAGGCTGATTACGCTAGATCGGCTTAAAAGGAATAAAGAGAGGGTTGCCAGGTCGTATAATAAAAAGGTGATTTTAAAATCCTTCAATCAAGCCGATCTGGTATGGAAAACCGTGTTGCCAATCGGGTCTAAGGATAATCGATTCGGCAAATGGTCTCCAACATGGGAAGGGCCTTATAAGATCAATCGGTCGAATGGTGGGAATTCGTATATACTGGAGTCCTTAGACGGGTTCGTCCTACCTAAAGCAATCAATGGAAAATATCTAAAGGCATATCACCCAAGCATATGGGTTGGGTCCTAACTACAGGAAGAAAAACATCAGGGATCGATTACAAAAAACACATGCATATAAAATCGGTCATACAGCCGATTGAGTCAGTCATTCAAACACCCATCACGGATTAAACGTTACAAAAATCAGCTACACAGCCAGTACTACAAATCAGTTCATTAAAAGAAGTCGATGCTCTGTTCTCACATCAGTGGAGCCCGGAACCAGGCAAGTGAGCCCCCAAAGCCGAGAGTGCTGCTGCCGCCCTACCAATAGTAGTTTGGACGCTGTCAATCAGTTGTTCATCGGCTAGCGCGTCACCCAGGACTTGGACTATCTTGGCTGATTGGTTCTTAACCTGAGCAAAGACTTCACCAATTTGCCGCCTCCGAATTGCTAGCGAGGACGTCGAGTCAGTGATGTTAACCTGACATTCTGCAAGCTATTTTGTGACCAGGGCCAGCTGCTCTTCAAGATTCTTCTTGGTCGACTCCAGCTCTTGAGCTCTACTCTTAGCCGATTTGAGCGCAGCAGCACCTTGGTCGAAAGCATTTTTCTGGAGTTTGGCGTCCGCTATTAGCTTGTCCAGGATTTGTTGGTCGGCTTGCTGGGCTTTCCTCCGTTCAACCCTTAATTTAGCCGACTCAACGTCTAGCCGACGAGCATCTAGATGGCAGACTTCCAACAATGCGTTCATAGCAGCGGGAGGAAGATCGGCTTGAACAGCTGCCATAGCGTTCCTCAGAGGCTGGGTGTTGGACAAGAGGGCTGCCTCCGGCTGCAGTACTTCATTGAGGAGATGATTAAGGCGCTCTTGCATACCCGGTTCAGCGGTTACAACAGCCGACGCTGGCGCAGAGGCAGCAATTATGCGTTGAATGTCGGCCGGATAGTCGTCAGTAGCCAGAACCTCGGGGTCATCAAGCTCGTCCAGAGAAAAACCTAAAAGATCGACTGGGTCCGTTGACGGTACTGGGGGGGTCAGAAACAGGTTTTGGGGTTGGGGAAGCAGGTGATGGTACAGGAGCCGGAGCCGATAAGACGGGCACATCTGTCGGGGTTTTCTCAGCATCGGCTGAAGCTTCCAACACCTGGACGGAAGGAGTTTCCTGAAGTAATAATACTTTGCATCAAAATATAAGCAAAAACCAAGGCAAAAACCAAATTAAGGATCGAAGCTAACCGCGATGAGCCGATCCGGTGAGGATGATGTCGCATCACGACTGGCGAGTTTTGGAGATCGCTTGATAACGACTCTGCGGCTCTTCTTTTTTTTCTGGAAATGGCAAGCATGGGGTTAGCCGATAGAAGACATTTGAGCAAAAACGTACTGGACCTACTCTTAGCATGCTGCTCGGCAAGATCCGATAATGATGGGCTGTTGACCCTCAACGTGCCGGAGGATAAACCAGCAAGGGGGGCCGACGGCCTTTGCCATTTCGAACGGTCGTCGGCCGATGCGGTTTGAGCTGGAGTCGACCTCTTGCTAGTCTGAAGGGCAAAAGATATGGTTAAGCCGATGAAAATCTTATTTCAACAAAACATCAAAATAAAATACCTCTAAAGACGAGTTAGCATAGCCTGAACTCGAGCTAGACCCGGCGGCGGTCTCCATCGGCTCTTGAAAGCCAGGGAGAAAGGAAGATAAGACCTCGTGAATAGTACACCTCCGCAAGAGCGACTCAGCTATGGAAGCCCACCACGAGGTAAACTGACCCGATCGACGTGTGTTCAGCACGAGGAAAGGCAAGTCCACCACATGGAGCTCATCGGCTAGTTCAATAATGAGCTCCGCCGCAGTAACATTAGTGACTTTGTTTCGTGGCTTGATCATGTTAAATAAGGGGAGGCAAGGAATTGTTTGTCCAAAACCCAGCTGGCGTGCATACACAGAAGGGTGATAGAACTCATAGGTCGGCTGAAAGGTTCTATTACGAGTGCTCAAGCCGACATGAAGGATGCAAGGAGAAATCAGTAAAGGGAGCAGATCAAGAGTGGACTGGGGCATTAGAGAGCTATCAGAGTTTAAACGGAGAAAAGAAGGCCATGGGAGATCAGCTAATTGGCTATACGAAAAGAAATCTCGACGATTGAAGGTGGCTTGGTTAAGATTCAAAAAGAAGGATAAGTACTTATGAAAACCGGCTGGGGAGATTTTGGTTTCATCGGATGAACACATCATGAATTTTTCACCCGGAGATCGGCTAGGTTGGAATCTAGGGGTTGCACCCTCAGGAAAATCTTCCGTTGGGAAAGCCGATTCTTCCGATGGATCTGGGATAATAAGACGGCCAAAAACACAGTAAAGCCAGATCTGGATAAACCAAAGTGGACCACCAACGTTGCCCACGACATAGGAGCCGTTACCAGTAAAAAGCCGACTCCGGATAATATGCATCATATGGTACACAGCCCCCAACAAGGATTTCCCTAAAGCTAGCCGACGGCCCATGACTAGTTGCTCCGCCGTAAATTGGTAAACTTGGGTTGGCCCTAAGGAAGCGCCGCAGAAAAGGAATCGGTCTAGCCATAGGTTAAGGAAAGCGACATGTTCCTCATCCGATACGGGACCGGTTACCTTGTTATTGCTTTGTATATATCTAGACCAACCTTCCCCCTTTTTTCGAGTCAATTTGTACTGAGGTTTCCCGCTGAAAGCCGATATTTGGTCTCCATCAGGCCTAAGGCAACACAACTCGACCATATCTAGGAGGGTTGGGCCGATAGGACCAATTGGGAAGAAGAAGGCATTAAAGGAGTCCGACCAGAAATAGCAAGCGGCGGCCACCAAGGATTCATTAGGTTCTGAGGCAGCTAAAGACATGGGAATACACTCAGTAATGCCCATTCCTTCCCACTCCGCCTTCTTTTGGGCCGATACTCTAATATACCAAGACCTCCAGCCCTTGAGAGCTGTCGGCCAAGCCCTAAAGCTTTTAGTCCATTCTTTAATGTTGTAGCCAGGAGCCGATAAAGGAAGCCTAGGAATCTCATCTCCAATGACAGTATCGGTTTCTACGGTTCCTATAGGGCCTAAAAAATACTGATGATCACTATTTTGGATGGGAATGAGTACCTGCGAGGCATCCATTTCAGCCGACTGAGAAGGAGGAGGAGACGAAGAAAAGCAAGGAACCGCTCGGAAAGACCAGGAATGCAGAAGAAGCCGATCGACGAAGACACGAGAGCCTCAAGGGATGAAAATGACCGTGGGGGGACCCCCATATTTATAGCACGGTAAAAGAATACAAACGGGCGGGAGCAGTTGCGCATTTAAAGCGCACCGAGATTTTTACGGCATGGTTAACGGGGTGGTTCCCAAAGAGGATTTTTCTATAAAGTCGATACGGATGAAAAGCCGATGGATTCTTTTTGGAAAATAACAAGTTATCTTCCAAAAACAGGGGGCATATGTTTGCACCGAAATTCGGCATGTATTAAAAAGCAGTGCAATACAAGAATTCGTGCGAAAAGATTGATAGGTAAATCGGAAGGAAATTCCGATTTTAACAAGGAAACCGGATCAGAGGCCGATACGGATTAACAACGTGTCCATGTACAACTCGGATCGGCCGGACGTTATAAAAGGTAGAGAACGTCGAGCAAGAGA
Organism: Rhipidocladum racemiflorum; assembly: GCA_036346355.1. NCBI lineage: Eukaryota > Viridiplantae > Streptophyta > Magnoliopsida > Poales > Poaceae > Rhipidocladum > Rhipidocladum racemiflorum. Next base: position 65,202,899 of record CM070572.1, read on the forward strand.
GGAATCCAACAACACCATCTACTTTCTACAAGCCTTTTTTTTACATCGTCTTGTAGTTTCATAGACCTCCTTGCAAGTCGACGGAATCAACATAGCTGCGCATCGCCGATTGTTGGTTTTAGCCGATTTCACCAGGTTCGATCTGCTTTGTTTTGCTGCGCATCGCCTTCTCAAAGCCGATTTTACCTTGTATCCGGATTAACCGTAGCTGGTTGATCTAGTTATCTCCTAATCGGTCTTCAGCCGACTAGCGTGTCGGGACCCTGAATTTGCAAATCCGGACCCTCTGTGTATTCAGCACTAGTCCAGGAACGCGCTAGTGCACACAGTCTTAACATCGGTAAATATCACAATCATACCACTCGATACTAGTAAAGTACTTTATTTAAATAGTCAATCGGTTACTCGACCTTATGGTCGAGTTACAATGCATGCGCTGCAGGCGAAACTTATTAAGAGAGAAATAATAGCAGCGGAAAAATAAGATAACCGTGGCGCCATCCAAAGATACCACAGTAACTGACCGGGCTCGCTCCCTATGTAGACGGTTCCTCGTGGAGCTCCTCCTCCAAAGCCGGTGTAGTCTCCTCTTCAAGCGGTGTGGTATTGTGGCAAGGGTGAGTACTTGGTACTCAAAGAAGTCATGCACTAATGCAGGCTAATAGACTATATGCATGGCTTGATACAAAGGAATAGCTCAAGGTATATTTGCAAAGAAATGACATTTGACAAGTAGCATAAGTAGATTCGAAAGCAGTATAAGCAAGTATAGCATAAATAATTTTTTCAAGGATTTTAATAAACATCTTTCCCATCCTAATCCACATTTCCATCAACATCATTATTAATCCAACCCAACCTTTCAGATCCAAGTTATTTTTGAGAAAATCTAACCCTTGACTGTAATTCCCGAGCGATGTCCAATACCGCGGACACGGCTATTCGAATAGATTCTACACTCTGCAGAGGTTATGCACTTTACCCACAAGATACAGTCAAACAACACAAAGGCGAGTTCCCGTAACAAAGTCTTTCGGAAACTTCTAACAATACAAGTGAGCCTCCTCGGTTGTTGCACACTAACCCTTCCCTTAGCTAAGGCGAAGTTTAGGCCAACCAACCGTTAGATGGGTACTGGCCTCGGCCAGACGCTCCCCGCACAACTTACACAAAGGGTGTAGTTGACCTCCTGAGGTCCCACAGGTACGTTATTAGCAACTTTGTCACCTAGGTCCGTCCCATTCTGAGACATGTGGTTGCACGTTAGACCCAGTTCAAAGGCTTGCAAGGTGAAGTCCTTAGGGTGACCAGGGTAAGACTACCCGAAGAACCAAATCAACATCCCCAGTGCCACAACTGGCCCACCTGATCATTCTTGCCACATGCCCCGGTCAAAAACTATTTGTCAAACCCCAGTTGATTACCATGCACCACGTGCCATCAACATCACATGATACCTTTCCAAAACAGGTTCAAAATATCATTAAATCAATATTAACGTTTGATTGTCCAAAATCATGTCATGAGCACGTAGCAGGTCTAAGCAGTATACTACAACGATCTAAACCCATGTTGGCAATTTAATAATGTCCAACTAGTAATCCACAACTAGGGTGACAAGGGTCATGGCACATATTTAAATAATCAAGGTGTCATACAGCAAATTGGTATTTATCTAATCCCCCATATTTAAATAAAGTATTTTCTAATTGAACTAGCATGCAATAAGTTAAATCAAAATAAGTTTCAAAGTAGGATCAACATGGTCAAAGCACAACTTGCCTTCAAAAAGTACTTGTTCTTGGTCTTGAGTTGGATCCTGAGTCAATACTTCTCCTTCGAATCCTTCCGGCACTTCAACGTCTACTCGTAAAGTGTGCAAATAGCAATACACGAATAAACAATAGGCAAAAAGTGTCCAAACATCCAAATAAAATCCATAAACAGAGAGAACATAATTTTATGAATTTTTAGAAACTGGAATCGTCAAATTTGGAGTTAAAATGCAAAAGTTATAGCATTTTGAAGTTTAAATAATCAATTAAATAATATTACAGAGGAAAACTTTAGTCCAAAAATGTCGGGACCCCGAATTTGCAAATCCGGACCCTCTGTGTATTCAGCACTAGTCCAGGAACGCGCTAGTGCACACAATCTTAACATCGGTAAATATCACAATCATACCATTCGATATTATCAAAGTACTTTATTTAAATAATCAAACTGGTTACTCGACCTTATGGCCAAGTTACAAATATATGCCTCGCAAGGCGAAACTTATTAAAAGAGAGATAATAGCAGCGGAAAATCAAATAACTTCGTGGCGCCATCCAGTATACCACAGGCAACTGACTGGGCTCGCTTCCCTAAGTAGACGGATCCTCTTGGAGTTCCTCCTCCAAAGCTGGTGTAGCCTCCTCTTCAACTGGTGTTGTATTGAGGCAAGGGTGAGTACTTGGTACTCAGCAAGTCATGCACAGAATGCAAGCTAATATACTATATGCATGGCTTGGTACAAAGGAATAGCTCAAGGTATATTTGCGATGCTTGACATTTGACAAGTAATATAAGTAGATTCGAAAGCAGTAGAAATAAGTAAAGCATAAATAACTTTTCAAAAAGTTTAATAAACATTTTCCCCATCCTAAACCACAATTCCATCATCTTCATTATTAAACCAACCCAACCTTTCAAACCAAAGTTATTTTTGAGAAAATCTAACCCTTGACTGTAATTCCCGAGCGATGTCCAATACCGCGGACACGGCTATTCGAATAGATTCTAAACTCTGCAGAGGTTATGCACTTTACCCACAAGATACAGTCAAACACCACAAAGGCGAGTTCCCGTAACAAAGTCTTTCGGAAACTTCTAACAATACAAGTGGTCCTCTAGGTTATTGCAAGCACTAACCCTTCCCTTCGCTAAGGCGAAGTCTAGGCCAATCAGTTAGATGGGTACTGGCCTCAGCCAGACGCTCCCCCGCACAACTTACACAAAGGGTGTAGTTGACCTCACGAGGTCCCACAGTGCGTTATTAGCAACTTAGTCAACTAGGTCCGTCCCATTCTGAGACATGTGGTTGCACGTTAGACCAGTTCAAAGGCTTGCAAGGTTAAGTCCTTAGAGTGACCAGGGCAAGACTACCCAAGAACCAAAACAACACTCCCAATGCCACAACCGGCCCACTGATTACTCTTGCCACATGCCCCTGGCCGAAATCAAGCTATCAAACCCCAGTTGATTACCATGCACCACGTGCCATCAACATCACATGATACTTTTCCAAAACAGGTTCAATATGCCATTAGATCAATATTAACATTTGATTGTCCAAAATCATGTCAGGAGCACGTAGCAGGTCTAAGCAGTATACTACAACGGTCTAAACCCATGTTGGCAATTTAATAATGTCCAACTAGTAAACCACAACTAGGGTGACAAGGGGTCATGGCACATACTTAAATAATCAAGGTGTCATACAGCAAATTGGTACTTATCTAACCCCCATGTTTAAACCAAGTATTTTTCTAATTGAACTAGCATGCAATAGTTTAAATCAAAATAGATTTCGAAATAGGATCAACATGGTCAAAGCACAACTTGCCTTCAAAAAGTACTTGCTCTTGGTCTTGAGTTGGATCCTGAGTTAATACTTCTCCTTCGAATCCTTCCGGCACTTCAACGTCTACTCGTAAAGCGTGCAAATAGCGAATACACCAATAAACAATAGGCAAAAAGTGTCCAAACATCCAAATAAAATCCATAAACAGAAAGAACATAATTTTATGGATTTTTAGAAACTGGAATAAATCAAATTTGGAGTTAAGGCCTTAAAAGTTATGATTATTTAAAGTTTAAATAATCAATTAAATAATTTTACAGAGAAAAACTTTAGTCCAAAAATTAAATAAAATTCATATTTAGGTAGATCTCAATTTTATACAAATTTAGAAATTTGAATCACTCAAATCGGAGTTGAAGCATAAAGTTATAAGCGTTTGAAGTTTGAATCTAAATTTGAATCAATATTTCGAATTAATAAATCATTTTCTTTTTCGGAAATTAATTATTGCGTCAGCATGGACACGTGGCAGCCTCTGATTGGCCTGCTGACGTCAGCCGGTCCATAGACTTGGTCCACGCTCGGCTCGGGTCCGCAGTGGACTCGGTCCCACGACTTCACGTGTCGCCGACATGTGGGCCCACTTTCGGGTAGCGTCATTGGCGGCGTCGGCGGGGCTCGACCGCAGTCTTTGGCGGTGGGACCACCGATGACGTCATGGGTGGCGTCCGCGGTGCGATCCGGCCGACACGCGGGCCCGGCGTGTCGGTGACCACTGCCACGGCGTGGCGCGCGGCGATTCGGCTCCCTCGACACGCGTGGCGCCAATCTCGGCCGTTGATTTGAAATTCAGCGGCGCGATTAGATCCAGGGTTAACACGTTGAATCTACTCGATGATCGTGGGCGTTCGATCTAGATCGGACGGTCGGATCTAATCCTATAATAATAACTACTACGGCGCGTGGCGATTGTGAACCGCTGGATCTTGATCCAACGGTCCGTATCTAATCGGGTTTGGAACACGTGAACTCACCTCAACCACACGATCAAGATCGGACGGCGCCTGAGTTCGCGAGGGCGATGGCGACGCGGCTGAGCTGCAGACCACCGGAGAGCGGAGACGGCAGCGAGCCCGACGGCGCCCGGTCGTTCCGGCGAAGTGGGTGGTCTCTTCGGGTGCGTCTCGAAGCGGGGACTCCGGATCTGGGCTCCTTCTCGGCGGAAGACGACGGATGTCGGCGGAAAACGGCGCAAACCGCGGCGGTCACCTCCTCCAGCTTCTGGCGAGCTCGCTGCAAATAAGCGGCGGCTCAGGCGAGATGGCTCGGGGGAACGGGTGCGCAAGGATGAGGGCAACCTCGGGGCGTGACCAGGGTCTTAAATAGCCTCGGCGTCCGTGCGGAACACGGAAACCTAGTTTCCCACGGCGGCGGGCGCGGCGGCGGAGTCCGGCTCGGACTCGGCGGAGACGACGACGCACAGCCGTCCGCGGCACGATTAACAGCCCGCGATCGCAGGGCGCGATCGGATCCGGCCGGATACGGCTCGAGCCGACGGGCGGATCTGGCCGTTGGATCTTGATCCAACGGTTGGGATCGATTAGGGTTTTGAGTTGGTTTGATCGAGTCACGTGGCTCGGGTCGGACTCGAGTCCGACTCGGGTTCCGACTCGGTCGGATGAACAGTACTCGACCCGAGTTGAATTTCCAGCGATTTAATATTTAAAATAATTCCCAGTAATTCATTTAATTCATTAAAAATAGCAAAAGACTCAGAAAAATTCCAGAAAAATTCTGGAAAATACTTTGGATCATTTTGGACTCAAATAAAATATTTCCAACAAAATTTTATTTGCAAAATTAAATTATTTAATTATTTCAAAATGGAATAAATTCAAATAAATCCCAAATAAATTCCAGAAAATTCCAAAAATTCACCAATGTGCCAAATCACACATGAATTTAAGAAAAGCAAAATTTTGGGGTGTTACAAACCTCCCCCCCTTAATAGAATCTCGTCCCCGAGATTCAGGGCTTATGTAGGATCGAAATACACGAATATAGCAATCAGAGGGGGGGTGAATGATTGTGCGGAAGCTAAAACCAAATTCTTGATCTATTAAAAGTTCACCCCAAAACAGAACCAAATAATTGCCTCGTTTTCGACAAAAACAGAATGACAGAGGTTTGGTAAAATGCGAATTCCTGGAGATCCAACCGACGGAACGATCTGAAATTTGGACACAAGAAACTAGATTCCAATACGAATCAAACCCAAAAAGAATCAGCTCGATCGGACTTATGGATCAAAAGTTATGAACTTCGCAAGCTTGCTGATCCAGAACTTGACGAGAATCAATCTAATCAAAACTTCAAGACTAAACAAGATCTTCAAAAGATTAATCAACTAGACTTTGAGAAACTCTAAATCAATACCCTAGAACGGTTTTTGATGGATCAAATCAAGATGAAACTCAACGATCAAAAACCAATCTAGAATTAGAACAAGCATGCAAACAAGAACCAAAACAGAAAACAACATGGCGACGTGGTTACTGTAGCACGCAAAAATCTTGGAAGAATTGATCTTTATTTCTTTTGTCTAAAATACTCTCATCAAAAGAGTACAAACCCTAAAACCAAGCTCAAGGCTTGATGCGCTCAGCTCTACTTGGTGCCTTTCAACAGGAGACCCCACCTATTTAAAGCACCAACCCACAAGGAGTTACGAATACGATTCCTATTCCTAGAAGGAATCCGTATCCAACACAACTCTACTTGGCCCAACCTGGCCGAGTACAACTCTTACTGCAGCGTATGGCAACCCTACCATACTCACGTGACTAACACTTTGCACGCTGTATGGCCACCTGCCATACTCACGTGACTAACACTTTGCACGCGATGACCTCCTGCCATTCTCACGTGACTAACCATTCTTCATGTGCACCATTCTCTTAGCCCGAACGTCCCGCATGACATCCTTGACCACCAAGACCTCAGTTCCTCCTGAACCTAGTCCCGAACCTCAGTTCCTCCATGAACCTAGTTCCGGTCCCGTCATCGACCACGTTCGTCTTCGAGCAATACCTGCACATGAACAAACCACAAAACAAATCCGAGCACAAGTCCACGACTTGACTCAATGTCAATCCATGCAACTACTCACATGAGCATTGCATAAAGTCCAATCATCATGAAATTCTCACCAATTTCATAATCTCAAAAACGAATCAAACACAATTCCAATTTTGCTCAAAACCCTAATTCAGCAAAAACGCATTCACGACGGACAAGGAAATATGGTCCGGCGTACACATGAAAAAGCACTCAAAAAACCATTCACAACGGACAAACAAAATCGGTCCGTTGTACAAGTGAAAGTTTCGGTTCCAAGAAGAAATCATTCCGGCGAAAACACGTTCACGACGGACAAACAAAATCAGTCCGTCGTACATGCAAAATCAAACCTCAAAAAGCCATTCACGACTGACCAAAGAAGTTTGTCCGCCGTACATGCAAAACTTACTGATTTCTTGGAAGATTGAGTTCGACTCATGAGCTCAAAAACACGTTCACGACAGACCCAAAAACTTTGTCCGTCGTACATGCACAACTTACTGGTTTTTGAGGAAAATTGAGTTTGGCTCAATGAGTTCAAAAGCATGTCCACGACAGACCAACAAAGTTTGTCCATCGTAGATGGGAAACTTACTGTTTCTTGAGATCTTGGTCCGGCGCAAAAGCGAAACTTACTGCTTCTTGTCAAATTGACAAAACACATGAACAAACATATTTGCAAATTCAATTCTAAGCCAATTTTTCAGCACATGATTTCACAATCTCCCCCTTGATGAAAACATTGGCAACACCACTTAGAATTGAACATTTGGTATTCACTTTACAAAAGATTTTGAAATCCAAAGGATCAAAGACCAAAGTAAGAAAACACAGAATTCCCCCTTTGACCAAAAAGCAAAACAAAAACTCCCCTTGAGAAGGAAAATGTGTGTGAATGTGCAATGTGTCCAAGAATTCCAAAATTCTCCAAACTTCTCCCAAAATTCTCAAATTACTAAAAACAACTCCCACTTTTTTTTTCTCCCCCTTTTTCCTTAAACTTTTCAACGATTCCCAAATTTCTCTCCCCCTTTGACAATGGATTCATCAAGAGTACAAAAGAAGGAACATGTTTAAAATTTTCTTGTAGCAATGATTTCACAAGGAGAAACTAAGGAGTGCCAAGATAGAAAAGATGAGCTCATTTGATCATATAACCTTATATATCACATAATATGTAAAATACATGATCTTGATGTGATTTTAACAAGTTAGGGAATGACATGCATCTCAACCTCAATCTAGTCAACTATAGCCAAGTACTAAGCAAAACCTTTAGTAGAAAAACAAAGGCTCAAAGTTGAAGCAAATAACAAATCAGGGCGAGCAAGTAGTTTCAACTCCAATCTAGTGGACCAATTTAATCTTTAAACAGTAAACTGCATGTGGCATGCTTGAAGCATACTTCTTTTATTTCCTTGGAGTGGCATGCTTGAAGCATACATCTTGTCTTTTGAGGGAATGGCATGCTTGAAGCATACATCTTATCTTTTAGGGAAAGCATCCTGAAGCTCATAACTTGAGGCTTTTGCTTTTAACAACCCTTTTTTATTGATTCCCTTTTCTTTTCATTTTTCTTTGATTATCAACATGCAAAAGTGATTAAAAGGTCTTATGAAAGAGTAAAGTTGAAACCACACTTGCTTCATAGCCCAAATTTGTCAAGAAGATTCAATATCAAGCCTAGAAGAGTAAGATATCACAGAGTATTTAGCTATAGGCAATTAGTCCGAGGAATTCGCAATGTCATTTTTAGTTCAAGTGAGACAATTAGATTATCATATATTAGCTCAATTACATAACATATAAAGAAATATGATAAAGTGAGCTCATCAAGTGAAAGAACTTGGCAAGGAAACTCCCCCTCAAAACAAACCCATTGGATGTACAATCCCAAATTCTCCCCGAATAAAAGCAAACGAGAAGAAGACAAAGGTTTTGTGAAAATGTGCACAATTGATGTTCAAGTATCAACATGGTGAAGCACAATATTTTCTTTTTCAACATGATCTCTAAGAAAGTGAAATCCAATATCAATATGCTCAAGAAAGGGGATTATTCAAGAGGTGGCACGAACCAAATCAATTCAACATCCTCCAAAGTCAACATCAGAATAAGCTCTTAAGCTAATGCATAAGGAAGCAGAAAGCCAAATGCCAAAATCTTGAGTACCATGGAGATACCTGAAAGTTCACTTGAACGCTTGTCGATGTGAAGCACGTGGGAAGCTTGAAAACAAGCACACACAAGCACGTGGGAAGAGTCTCTCATGTAAACCTCCAATTATCTCATCCTCAACAGCATCATCATCATCTTTTATGAACAAAGACACTCTCCCCCTGAACATATGCACCTGTACTTGCATCATTTGGACTAGTGCCTTTTGCGAAAATAGAAGTGGAAGAAGCATCTTGTCGGGACCCCGAATTTGCAAATCCGGACCCTCTGTGTATTCAGCACTAGTCCAGGAACGCGCTAGTGCACACAGTCTTAACATCGGTATATATCACAATCATACCAAACGATACTATCAAAGTACTTTATTTAAATAATCAAAGGGTTACTCGACCTTATGGCCAAGTTACAAATATATGCCTTGCAAGGCAGAACTTATTAAAAGAGAAATAATAGCAGCGGAAAATCAAATAAACTTCGTGGCGCCATCCAGTATACCACAGGCAGCGGCTGGGCTCGCATCCCTAAGTAGAGCGGGTCCTCTTGGAGTTCCTCCTCCAAATCGGCGTAGTCTCCTCTTCAACTGGTATTGTGTTGAGGCAAGGGTGAGTACTTGGTACTCGACAAGTCATGCCTGAGAATGCAAGCTAATATACTATATGCATGGCTTGGTACAAAGGAATAGCTTAAGGTATATTTATGGTAAACAACATTTGACAAGTAATATAAGTAGATTCAAAGCGGTAAAAACAAGTAAAGCATAAATAACTTTTCAAAAAGTTTAAATAACATTTTTCCCCATCCTAAACCATATTTCCATCATCTTCTTTGTTAAACCAACCCAACTTCTCAAATCCAAGTTATTTTGGAAAATCTAACCCTTGTTGTAATTCCCGAGCATTGTCGATCATCGTGGACTCGGCTTATTCAAATAGATTCTACACTCTGCAGAGGTTATGCACTTTACCCACAAGATACAATCCACTCACCACGTCGGTACCGTGAATCGCCATACAAGAGTATGCGAATGAGCGATCATAACAAAGCCTTCTGGAAGCCTCAAACAACACAGGTGGTCCTCTCCTGTTCGTGCTCTACACCATCCCTTCCCTTAGCCAAGGCGAGTATGGGACCAACACACCGTTAGATGGGTACCTGGCCACGGCCACGATACGCTCCCCGCACAATCACACAAACGGTGTAATCGACACCCTGAGGCTCCACAAGTGAGTCCTTAGCGACTTAGTCAACTAGGGCCGTCCCATTCCAGCCATGTGGTTGCAAGTATGACCCAGTTCAAAGGCTTGCAAGGTTAAGTCCTTAGAGTGACCAGGCAAGACTACCGAAAAACCAAATCAACACTCCCAATGCCACAATCGCCCACCTGATTACTCTTGCCACATGCCCCTGGCCGAAAATTTATCAAACCCCGCTTGATTACCATGCACCACGTGCCATCAACATCACATGATACTTTTCCAAAACAGGTTCAATATATCATTAAGTCAATATTAACATTTAATTATCCAAAATCATGTCATGAGCACGTAGCAGGTCTAAGCAGTATACTACAACGATCTAAACCCATGTTGGCAATTTAATAATGTCCAACTAGTAAACCACAACTAGGGTGACAAAAGGTCATGGCACATACTTAAGTAATCAAGGTGTCATATATCAAATTGGTATTTATCTAACCCCCAGGTTTAAACAAAGTATCTTTCTAATTGAACTAGCATGCAATAGTTTAAATCAAAATAGATTTGAAATAGGATCAATATGGTCAAAGCACAACTTGCCTTCAAAAAGCACTTGCTCTTGGTCTTGAGTTGGATCTGAGTCAATACTTCTCCTTCGAATCCCTCAGGCACTTCAACGCCTACTCGTAAAGCGTGCAAATAGCAAATACACAAATAAACACTATGCAAAGATCCCAAAACTCCAAATAAAATCCATAAACAGAGAGAACATAATTTTCTGGATTTTTAGAAACTGGAATAAATCAAATTTGGAGTTAAAGCATAAAAGTTATGATTATTTAAAGTTTAAATAATCAATTAAATAATATTACAGAGAAAAACTTTAGTCCAAAAATTAAATAAAATTCATATTTAGGTAGATCTTAATTTTATACAAATTTAGAAATTTGAATCAGCTCAAATCGGAGTTGAAACGCATAAAAGTTATAAGCGTTTGAATTTTGAATCTAAATTTGAAAACATTATTCGAATTAATAAATCATTTTCTATTTCGTAAATTAATTATTACGTCGGCATGGACACGTGGCAGCTCTGATTGGCCTCTTGGCGTCAGTGATCCATGGGCTCGGTCCATGCTCGGCTTCGGGTCCACGGTGGACTCGGTCCACGGCTCACGTGGTCGACATGTGGGCCCACTCGGGTGACGCTATCGGCGATGTCGAAGGCTCACCACGGCGCTGAGTGGGACCGCTGACGTCATGGGTGACGTCGGCGCTTAGGCTGGGTTAGCCATCGACATGCGGCCCTCGACACGCGGGCCCGGCGTGTCGGCGTCTACTGCACGCGTGGGCGCTGGGCCCGACGCGTCGGTCCAACTTCGGACACGTGGCGCCAATCTCGTCCGTTGGTTTGAAAATCAGCGGCGGATTAGATCCAGGGTTAACACGTTGAAACTACTCGATGCTCGTGGGCGTTCGATCTAGATCGGACGGTCGAGATCTAATCCTATAATCGCCTTTGCATAAAGACGAGGCGATTGTGAACCGTTGGATCTTGATCCAGCGGTCGGATCTGTCGGGTTTCTAGGGTTTGGGAAACACGTGAACTCACCGCTGCCGCCCTATCTCGGATCCAACGGTGCACGGCTCGAGGGCGGTGATGGCACGCGGCGGCGCTAGCTTGACCGGAGACGGGACGACGACCTTGCCGTCGGCGTTTACGGGCGCGCTTTCCGGCGTGAGGGGTACTCGAACGCTGCCTCGCCTTGGGAATCCTGACCGGGCTTGATGACGGCGGAGACGACTGACGGCGGCAAGAATATCGTCGGCGTTTAATCGCGGCGGAACAGACTTCCAACTCCGGCGAGCAATAACGGCGAGACGGTGGGGATCCTAGCGGCGCGAGCTAGGTTTCCGAACCGGCGTGGGATGGCGATCCTGGTATGCCGGGCATTAAATAGCCTCGGCGTCCGTCTGAAAACGGAGACCTAGCTCTCACGGCGGCGGTTTGCGGCGGAGTCGGCTTCGGACTGGGCGAGACGATGAAATCGTGGCCGTCCACGTGCACAACCAACGACCCGCGATCGCGCGGCGCGGTCGGTCCTAGGACACGGCTCGGAGTGCAGGTCGACGGATCTCACCGTTGGATCTTGATCCAGCGGTTGGGATTGATTAGGAGTTAGGAGTGGGTTCGGTCGAGTCAATCGGCTCGGTTCGGACTCGAGTCCGACTCGATCGGATGAGCGATTTGACCCGAGTTGGATTTTCCAGTAATTAATATTTAAAATAATTCCCGTAATTCATTTAATTCATTAAAATAGCAAATGACTCGAGAAAAATTCGAGAAAAATTCGGAAAATATTTTGGATCATTTTGGACTCAAATAAAATATTTCCAACAAAAATTTATTTGCAAATTTAAATTCTTTAATTATTTCAAAATGGAATAAATTCAAATAAATTCCAAATAAATCCAAATAAATTCGAGAAAATTCCAAAAATTCACCAAAGTGCCAAATCACACATGAATTTAAGAAAAGCAAAATTTTGGGGTGTTACAAACCTCCCCTTAATAGAATCTCGTCCAGAGATTCGTGGCTTACTAAAGGAATAGGTTTGGAAATTCTTTCTTCAAATCCTCTTCAAGGCTCCCAAGTCGCTTCACTTTCTTCATGGTTGCTCCTTGAACTCTACAGAATCGGGTTGACTTGTTTCTAGTTTCTCGATCCATTGTGTCTAGAATCCTCACGGGATGCTCCTTATAAGTCAAATCTTCTTGCAACTCAATTGACTCTAGCGGTGTCTGCTCTCGGGAACTCGGAGACACTTCTTTAATCGGGACACATGGAATACGTCATGCACTCCTGGCCAACGCATTTGTGGCAACTCCGGTGGTAGGCAACTTCACCTCTGCGACTCAAAATCTTAAATGGTCCAACATAACGGGTGCGAAGTTTCCCTTTGGCATGGAACCTCTTAACTCCCGAGAGGCGTAACTCTGAGGTATACAAAGTCTTACGGTTCAAAACTCAAATCTCGCGACGATTGTCAAGATAACTCTTCTGTCGAGATTGGGCTATCTTCAACCTTTCCTAATCATAGCAATCTGCTTCTTGACCTCTTGAAGAATATCAGGCCCAAAGACACGGCGCTCGCGGTCTCATTCCAATTCAATGGTGTCCGACAGGTCGACCATACAAAGGCCTCAAAAGGTGACATCTGTAAACTAGCCTGATAACTATTGTTGTAACTAAACTCGGCATACGGCAAACTTTTATCCCAAGAGGTAGCATAAGCCAATGCACAAGCTCTTAACATATCCTCCAGAATCTGGTTGACTCTTTCGGTCTGCCCATCCGTCTGGGATGATAAGTCAGATCTTGAAGTTCAAGCGGGTCCCCATGGCTTCATGCAACTTATTCCGTAACCTTGAGGTAAATTGGGTACCTGTCCGATACAATCCTCCTTGGCACTCCGTGCAAACAAACAATCCTGATCATGTACAACTCTGCTAATTTATCTCCCGAGTAAGTGGTCTTTACGGGGATAAAATGGGCTACTTTAGTCAAGCGATCCACTATAACCCATATGGAGTCATAACCTCCTTGAGTCTTTGGCAAACCGGTAATGAAATCCATTCCGATTTCCTCCCACTTCCACTCAGGTATTTTTAGCGGTGTAGCAATCCTCGCTGGTTTCGATGCATTGCCTTGACTCTCCTGGCATACGTCGCACAATGCAACATGGTCGGCAACTTCACGTTTCATACTCGGCCACGAGAATCTCTCCTTGAGATCTGATACATCTTGGCGCTTCGGGATGAATCGAGTACTTAGAGTCATGGGCTTCTTCCAAAATCAGTTGCTTTAACTCCTTTTTGTTAGGCACACAAATGCGATCCTTCATCCACAACGTGCCTTGTTCATCCAATTTGAAGTCCTCGCCTGCCTTCCTCCTTGATGGACTTAATCCTCGCGGATCTGTCATCATCCTTTTCCTTCTCGGATCGATCCTCTAGGGTAGGCTTTACTTCCAATGCGGCCAAGAATCCGCTAGGTACAACCTCAATCTTCATCTTTGAAAATCCTCACATAACTCATCCCGACTTGTGGCTAGTAACGCACTCCACGGTATGGCTTTTCCGACTCGAGCATCGGCTACCACGTTGGCCTTCAGGGATGGTAATGGATTCCAACATTATAGTCCATGATCAACTCTAGCCATCTCCTTTGCCTCATATTCAGATCCGACTGGGTGAATATGTACTAAAGGCTCTTATGATCCGTATACACCTCACATGTGTTTCCAATCAGATAGTGACGCCATATTTTCAAAGCATGCACTTCGGCATCTTACTCTAGGTCATGTGTCGGATAATTTTCCTCATGCGGCCTCATCTGCCTTGTTGCATAAGCGACGACCTTTCCATTCTGCATCAAAGACACATCCAAGTCCTTGGCGCGATGCGTCACAATAAATATCGAAGCTTTGAGCAACATCCAGTAGAACTAACACGGTGCTGATGTCAATCGCTTCTTCACTCCTGAAATCCTTCCTCACATTCTCAAGCGTCCATGCAAACTTCTTTTCCTTCTTCAGCAATTGCGTAAGAGGTTTCGCAATTGTCGAAAAGCCTTCGATGAAAGCGGTAATATCCTCGCCATTCCAAGGAAACTCGAACTGGTCAGCGGTCTTGGTTGCTCCCAATGTAACACAGCTTCTACTTTGCTTGGATCTACTGGCGACTCCTTCTGCGGTCATTACATGTCCAAGAAACTCCACCTTGTCCTTCCAAAAATCACACTTGCTGAACTTGGCGAAAAGTTCTGTTCCTCGGCTTTTCCAAAACTCGCCTTAAGTGTTCGGCATGTTCATCCTCTCGCCTTGGAGTAGACTAGGATATCGTCTATGAACACGACGACAAACTTGTCCAAATATTCCATGAACACCTTATTCATCATATTCATGAAATAAGTGGCGCATTAAATCAGCCCAAAGGACATAATCAGAAACTCGTAATGTCCATATCTTGACGAGAATGCAGTCTTGAATATCTTCCGATCGGATCTTCAATCGATGGTATCCCGATCTCAGATCAATCTTGAGAGAAAACTCCGGCTCCTCTTAACTGATCAAACAAATCATCAATCACAGGTAGCGGATACTTATTTTCACGGTGACTTCATTGAGTGCACGGTAGTCAATGCACATCCCGAAACTCCCGTCCTTCTTCTTGACAAACAAAACTGGTGCTCCCCACGGCGATTTAACTCGGCCTCGATAAATCCTTTCTCCATTAACTCTTCTAGCTGTTTCTTCATCTCTACCAACTCCTCTGTAGACATCCGATAGGGTCTCTTTGCTATCGGTCTTTGTACTGTACAAGCTCTATCACAAACTCTATGTCCTCTGTCAAGCGGCATACCAGGTAGATCCTCGGGAAAAACATCGGGTACTCATTCACTAATGGAACATCCTCTATGCCGATTGCCTTGGTGCATTAACCATCAGCTGTCCCATCTCTAAGCTGCAGTGGCTTGAAATTCCACTTTCTTCCCACACGGGCTCTCAATCGAGATAGTTCTTCGTCCACAATCCAATACGACCTTGTGTTTGGATAACCAATCCATTCCCAATATAACATCTAAGGTCCGGGTCTCAAAATTATAAGGTTTGCTAGGAACTCTATTCCATCTATTAGTATTCTCACCGGAACATCCTACTTCCGTTCGAGTTCGAACCAGGGGTTTGAACTAACAGCATGCACTTAAGTCTTGCCATTCTCAAGTCATTTCTAGTAGCAAAGCCTTGCGAAACAAGCGAATGCGAAGCTCAGAGTCAAACAAAATCTTGCAGGTGTATCGAGTTAACAAGTAACTTACCCAAGACGACGTCGTAGCATTTTGCAAAGTGCATCCGCGGTGACATGGTTGACTCGGCCTCTCACCACGGATGCAGGGTGTGGCTCTCGTGCCGGGCGTCCTAGCCGGGTGGTTCCTAGATTGAAGCGAACCGGGTCGCTCTCGCTGTCTTCTTTGGACAAGCTGTTGGCAAAGTGTCACGGCTCGTTGCGATTGTAGCGGCGTCTCACTTTGTTCCTTCTTGGCTGCCTGGGGTAGCGTTTCTAGCGAAGTGGGGTGCAGTAGTTTTGATTGGCAGGTCTTGGTCTTTGGGGATGGTGCCCTTGTTGCATTCTCGTGGTTGGAATCAAGAATTGATTTGGTGCAACTCTCAGCGCCATTATGCGTTCCTCGACGTGATCCTTGCCGTTGCATCCTGCGCTCTGTTCTCATCCAGTTCCTTGCGCTTGTCCTCAAGAATAAGCGCCTTATTCACCAACTCTTGGAAATCCGGAAAGGTGTGGGTGATCAATCCTACTTGCAATCTGAGTTAAGTCCCTTCATGAAACGAGGTATGGATTTATCTGTCGCTACATCCTCAGTGCGTAGCGTGCTAGCCGTGTGAACTTGTTCAGGTAGTCGACCATCGGCTGATTACCTTGCTTCATGCTCGAACTCCTCCTTCTTAAGGTCCATAATTCCTTCAGGCACGTGATCTTTGTCGAATGCGGTTATGAACTCCTCCCAAGTGATATCTTGAGGGTTCTCTGCGTGGCACGAAGTTCTCCCACCATTCGGCCAATTTGTTCCTTCCAAGCGATGAGAAGCGTAGAGTACCTTCTCATTCCCTATGCATTGAGCTATGTGTAGCTTCCTCTCAATTGATCTTAACCAATCGTCGGCCTCCAACGGATTGGCATTTCCAGAGAAAGTGGGTGGGTGAGTCCTCATGAACTCGACTGACCTTGTATTCTGGCGTGGTCCCTGATTAACTTGATTAGCAGTGGCCTGAGCAGTGACGTGCTGCATTTGTTGCATCATAGCATGCATCAACTGGGTCTGAGCAGCAAGAAATGCTCCAAAATTCTGCACATCCAGTGGCGGTGCTGGTGCTCTATCATTAGGGTTTTCATTGGCGAGATCCACTCCCATTGCTTCCAAAGTTCCTACGGTGTTCACCATCTGTTGATTGCTCTAGGTTTAGAGATGAGAGGGAAACAAGAATAGACAAGTAATATGGAACTTATGCGGGGCGAAAGGGGTAACTTTAAGGTCCATCTTTATTATTAATAACTTGGTATGGCTGCTTACAATGCCTAAGGGCCTTGCAACACATACTGCACACTCAAAGAAACAAAGCAAATCCAAATCGAACTAACTCGAGTCTAACGCCTAAAGGGTGACTCTTTATTTTATGACGCCGACTCGGCGAAGGAGTCTCACTATAGAACCTAAGCTCACTCGTCGAGAAAACCTCCACGGCCTGGTACGGTGCAGCTGCGGCATAAGCGCGAAACGATCGCCATGTCCAAATGACTATGTCATCCGTGGTAGTCGAAGAAGCGATGTCCTCATCGAGATCGACTCCTCCGATCCGGCTCGTGTAGCTCATAATCGCCTCACGGGTCCGGTCCGTACAAAGTCATCTCCAACTCGTCAATCCTTCGTGAGAAGGTGTGCCACATACTCTTGAGCTTCCCGCCATCTGCTCTTCTCTGTCGTGATCTCCTTGCGGGCCTTACAGAGCTCTTGCTTGTATTATCTAGTACATCTTCCTGGCGACGACGAATCGTTGCCAATCAGGTAACTGCGTGGCATTCTCATCCTGAATCGTCTTCGGTCAAGAAGGTTATCGCTACGCGGATGATAACGGAACACCGTGCTTTCCAACTCTCTGGCGTGGATATCGTAATGTGCCGCATTGCTCGTCGTGAAACTTCTTGGATACCCATCTGCATTGTAGATCTTCTAGCAAAGGCAGTTGTATCTGGCGATTGCCTGGCCCCTCTTCCCGACAGGTACCTCAATCCTCACGTCACAAGCCTTGATCAATCCTCGCTTGTCCGATCACTTCCACTTGGTATTGGGGCTTCTCAAAATCTCCGAGAGTTTGTAGCATGTGCCAAAGTTCATGGCGTGACCAACTCCTAGATCAACGTAGTTGAACTCTTCCTCCATCTGTCACAAGAGTGCTTTTCGTGAAGAACTCGGAATTTTTCGATCGTGGCGAGGTAAGGGAGAATTTCAGCAAGAGGCAAGAAAAGAGAGAAGGGGATAAGTCGAGAGGTCATTTCTTGTCTTCACAAATTTTTAGCTTTAGAAAATAGGTTTTATCCTCACTCACGACCATTCTAGCTTAGGGTTGAGCCTACTGATCAAGTATGGCTCGATACCACCTCTGTCGGGACCCGAATTTGCAAATCCGGACCCTCTGTGTATTCAAAGACTAGTCCAGAACGCGCTTAGTGCACACAGTCTTAACATCGGTATATATCACAATCATACCAAACGATACTATCAAAGTACTTTATTTAAATAATCAAAGAGTTACTCGACCTTATGGCCAAGTTACAAATATATGCCTTGCAAGGCAGAACTTATTAAAAGAGAAATAATAGCGGCGGAAAATCAAATAAACTTAGTGGCGCCATCCAAAGTATACCACAGGCAACCGATCGGGCTCGCATCCCTAAGTAGACGGGTCCTCTTGGAGTTCCTCCTCCGGCTGGCGTAGTCTCCTCTTCAACTGGTATTGTGTTGAGGCAAGGGTGAGTACTTGGTACTCAGCAAGTCATGCACTGAGAATGCAAGCTAATATACTATATGCATGGCTTGGTACAAAGGAATAGCTTAAGGTATATTTATGGTAAACAAAGATTTGACAAGTAATATAAGTAGATTCGAAAGCAGTAAAAACAAGTAAAGCATAAATAACTTTTCAAAAGTTTAAATAACATTTTTCCCCATCCTAAACCATATTTCCATCATCTTCTTTGTTAAACCAACCCAACTTCTCAAATCCAAGTTATTTTCGTAAAATCTAACCCTTGATCTGTAATTCCAGAGCATTGTCGATCACCGTGGACTCGGCTATTCAAATAGATTCTACACTCTGCAGAGGTTATGCACTTTACCCACAAGATACAATCCACTCACCACGTCAGCCGTGAATCGCCATACAAGAGTATGCGAATGAGCGATCATAACAAAGCCTTTCGGAAGCCTCAAACAACACAGGTGGTCCTCTCCGGTTCGTGCTCTACACCATCCCTTCCCTTAGCCAAGGCGAAGTATGGGACCAACACACCGTTAGATGGGTACCTGGCCACAGCCACGATACGCTCCCCGCACAATCACACAAACGGTGTAATCGACACCACGAGGCTCCACAAGTGAGTCCTTAGCGACTTAGTCAACTAGGGCCGTCCCATTCCAGCCATGTGGTTGCAAGTATGACCAGTTCAAAGGCTTGCAAGGTTAAGTCCTTAGAGTGACCAGGCAAGACTACCCTAGAAAAACCAAATCAACACTCCCAATGCCACAACTGGCCCACCTGATTACTCTTGCCACATGCCCCGGTCGAAAACTGTTTATCAAACCCCAGTTGATTACCATGCACCACGTGCCATCAACATCACATGATACTTTTCCAAAACAGGTTCAATATATCATTAAGTCAATATTAACATTTAATTATCCAAAATCATGTCATGAGCACGTAGCAGGTCTAAGCAGTATACTACAACGATCTAAACCCATGTTGGCAATTTAATAATGTCCAACTAGTAAACCACAACTAGGGTGACAAAAGGTCATGGCACATACTTAAGTAATCAAGGTGTCATATATCAAATTGGTATTTATCTAACCCCCAGGTTTAAACAAAGTATCTTTCTAATTGAACTAGCATGCAATAGTTTAAATCAAAATAGATTTCGAAATAGGATCAATATGGTCAAAGCACAACTTGCCTTCAAAAAGCACTTGCTCTTGGTCTTGAGTTGGATCCTGAGTCAATACTTCTCCTTGAATCCCTCCCAGGCACTTCAACGTCTACTCGTAAAGCGTGCAAATAGCAAATACACAAATAAACACTATGCAAAAGATCCCAAAACTCCAAATAAAATCCATAAACAGAGAGAACATAATTTTCTGGATTTTAGAAACTGGAATCACAAATTTGGAGTTAAAGCATAAAAGTTATGATTATTTAAAGTTTAAATAATCAATTAAATAAGATTACAGAGAAAAACTTTAGTCCAAAAATTAAATAAAATTCATATTTAGGTAGATCTTAATTTTATACAAATTTAGAAATTTGAATCGCTCAAATCGGAGTTGAAACGCATAAAAGTTATAAGCGTTTGAAGTTTGAATCTAAATTTGAAATCATTATTCGAATTAATAAATCATTTTCTTTTTCGGAAATTAATTATTGCGTCGGCATGGACACGTGGCAGCTCCTGATTGGCCTGGCCGACGTCACCGATCCATGGGCTCGGTCCATGCTCGGCTCGGAGTCCACGGTGGACTCGGTCCCACGGCCACGTGGATCGACATGTGGGCCCACTCGGTGACGTCATCGCCGATGTCGTCACGGGCTCACTCACGGCGCCGACAGTGGGACCCACCGCGGACGTCATGGGTGACGCCGGCTTGGTCGGGTTAGCCAGCGACATGCGGCCCTCGACACGCGGGCCTCGCGTGTCGGGTCACACACGCACGCTGCCAGCGTGGGCGGCCGACCGCGTCGGTCCCAACTTCCCGACACGCGTGGCGCAATCTCGTCCGTTGGTTTGAAAATCAACGGCGCGGATTAGATCCAGGGTTAACACGTT
Organism: Rhipidocladum racemiflorum; assembly: GCA_036346355.1. Taxonomy (NCBI): domain Eukaryota; kingdom Viridiplantae; phylum Streptophyta; class Magnoliopsida; order Poales; family Poaceae; genus Rhipidocladum; species Rhipidocladum racemiflorum. The sequence continues at coordinate 65,223,634 of CM070572.1, forward strand.
GAAACTACTCGATGCTCGTGGGCGTTCGATCTAGATCGGACGGTCCAGATCTAATCCTATAATCGCATCGCATAAAGACGTGGCGATTGTGAACCGTTGGATCTTGATCCAACGGTCCTGCATCTAATCGGGTTTCTAGGGTTTGGGAAACACGTGAACTCACCGCTGCCGTCCGATCTGGATCCAACGGTGCCTGAAGCTTCGTGGACGGTGATGGTACGCGCGCGCCGTGGCTTGACCGGAGACGGGGCAGCGACCTTGCCGTCGGCGTTTCGGGCGCGCGCCCGGCTGGCGAGAGGTACTCAACGCTGCCTCGCCTTGGGGAATCCGGATTCGGGCTTGATGACGGCGGAGACGACGGACGGCAAAGAATATCGGCGTTAATCGCGGCGAATGCAGACTTCCAACTCCGGCGAGCAATAACGGCGAGGCGGTGGGGATCCTAGCGGCGCGAGCTAGGTTTCGGAACCGGCGTGGGATGGCGATCCTCGGGGTATGCCGGGCATTAAATAGCCTCGGCGTCCGTGCGTAAAACGGAGACCTAGCTCTCCGCTGGCCGGACACGGCGGCGGAGTCCAGCTTCGGACTCGGGCGGAGACGATGAAATCGTGGCCGTCCCACGTGGCACAACCAACGGCCACGATCGCGCGGCGCGACCGGTCCGTCGGACACGGCCGTGCAGGTCGGACGGATCTCACCGTTGGATCTTGATCCAACGGTTGGGATTGATTAGGGTTAGGAGTGGGTTCGGCCGAGTCAATCGGCTCGGTCGGACTCGAGTCCGACTTCGGTCGGATGAACAGTACTTGACCCGAGTTGGATTTTCCAGCGAATTAATATTTAAAATAATTCCCAGTAATTCATTTAATTCATTAAAAATAGCAAATGACTCAGAAAAATTCCAGAAAAATTCTGGAAAATATTTTGGATCATTTTGGACTCAAATAAAATATTTCCAACAAAAATTTATTTGCAAATTTAAATTCTTTAATTATTTCAAAATGGAATAAATTCAAATAAATTCCAAATAAATCCAAATAAATTCCAGAAAATTCCAAAAATTCACCAAAGTGCCAAATCACACATGAATTTAAGAAAAGCAAAATTTTGGGGTGTTACACATCTCCAAAGACAACACTTTTAGCATGAGATGCACGAGTAAAGAAGAACCAAAACTTATCACTGAACATATGAAGTGAGCATCCGAAATTCACTAGCCACATGTTCTCCTTCCTCGCGTGAGAAGCCTACATAGAAGCAGAAATTGTCGAGGCCTCGGTACTGGGGTTAGAAATAAGATATTTAGGAATCCAGTACTGAGACACACGACGCACAACAGTAGGCACAACACGAGTATTCTTATGCACAAAATCAGATTTGCCATTTCTCGTGTCTTTAGCAACAAATGGTGTTTGCTTCACCCTAGGCACATAATGAAAGATGAAACGTGCTCGCTTGAAATTAGACCTAGCCTTAGTTCTTTCTTTCTTTTGTTGTTTGGCTAGTCTAAAGCAAAAATCTACTAAATGTCCATCTCTACCACAATGAGTGCAAGTGTACTTAACAGGATGTTTAGCTTTGGAAGTAGAAGCAACATTTGCATTCATCATAATAGAAGATAAAAGGCCAGCAGATTTGAAGATAATTTTCTTAGGCTCATTTGAAATCTCAAGTTTGTCATTGCAAGGAGCATAAACAACAGAGCGAGGTTTAGTTTCATATGAAGCATGAAGATCAAAACCTAAACCTTTCTTGTTTGAGCTAACCTTAGATTGATCCAAAATCATGTTCAACTTTTTCTTGCCATTAGTGAATCGTTCCAAAGAGTTTTGCAAGTAATCAACTTTATTAGCAAGAATTAAACAATTATTGCAGGGAACATCCACTTTTCCTTTTTGCTTGCGACAAGTTGAGCATGAAAGAACCTCATGTGTAAGAAAATCTTCTGTCATTTGAGAAACCCTAGCATTTGCATCATGCAACTTCAATTCTAGTATGGAGCATTTAGAACATGGAGTTGTATCATGTAAATCAATGGTAGAACAACTAGCATGTTTAACAAGTTTCTCATTTTTCTCATTTTCAGCATTGATTTGCTCTAACAAGGTAACATGTTCTTTCCTAAGCAAAGTAAGCTCATTGTAAATTAAGTCACATGATTTGCAAGCATCATCATCGAGGAATCAAGGTTTTAAGTCTAGCAATTTCAGCATTCAATGACTCCACAACAAATTCATGTTTATTAATTTTCTTGTCACGCTTATCAAGCAATTTACCAAGTCTAGCAACAACAATAGCTAATTCATTGTAAGAAGGATCTACCTCATTGAAGTCATTTGTCATGATCGTCCTCGGTGAAAATTTATTCGCTTTTGGCCATGAGACACAACCCCGTCAACTTATGCTTGCTTGGAGTTGCATCATCCTCGCTGCTCTCCGAATCCACATTGCTCAAATTGACTTGTTCAAGAGCGGAAAGAACTCGATGAACCACTTTGCGGTTGATGAAGCTCTTCTTTTCCTCGCTGCTTGAAGGGAACTTCTTCTTCTCTTTTCTTCTGTCGTTGTCCTTCTCTTCCCATGGTGTTTTACCTGCAAGTTTAGGACAGTTTGGACGAATATGGTCGAGATCACCACACTCATAGCATCTTGGAGGAACACCACCACCTCTCTTTCTCTTTATCACATTTTGCAAGGCTTTGTTAAAGCGAGAAGAGAGTAGTGATAAGTCTTCTTCTGGGAATTGCTCAATCTGTTCATCGGTTAGTGAAGACAAGAAGGATAGAGCAAAACTTGAAGCAGCACCATTATGAGATATGCTCGATTGAGATGTCAAAGCAATTGATTTATAATCATTCTTTCTAGCAAAAACATCTAATTCATGAGTTTTCAACTTAGAATAAAGAACATCTAAAGTAAGTGTACTCATGACAGTAGATTCTCTAATGGATGTAACTTTCATCTCCCAAATTGACATGTCTAAAGCACCAAGCAATTGTCTAGCATTAGCAGCATCATCAAAGCTAACTCCAACAGCACGAAGATTACTAAGAATTTTATTGAAACGTGCAAAGAAGTCATCTAGCGACTCACCGGGTTTCATCTCAAATCGCATGTATTCTTTTTTGTAAAGATCTTGACGAACCTCTTTAATAGTGTTAGAACCCTCATGGTAATCACAAAGAGATTTCCATACCTCATATGCGGACTTGAGATGGATCACACGATCAAAGTCGCTGCGTCCCAAACCTTGGATGATCAAGTTGCGCGCCTTGCTGTTTGCTTCAACATGTGTGCGATTGGTGTCGTTGACGTTGTCGTTTGTAGGGACTTCATATGGCTTGTAGACCTTCTCCCAAATTGCGAATCCCTGAGCTTGGATGAACGCCTCCATCTTGGCCTTCCAAAACTGAAAATTAACACCATTGAACACACAAGGTTTTGTCGAATAATGATCCATTGATCTAATCACCGATTAAGATAGATTAGAAAAACCTTGCTCTGATACCACTTGTAGGATCGAAATACACGAATATAGCAATCAGAGGGGGGGGTGAATGATTGTGCGGAAGCTAAAACCAAATTCTTGATCTATTAAAAGTTCACCCCAAAACAGAACCAAATAATTGCCTCGTTTTCGACAAAAACAGAATGACAGAGGTTTGGTAAAACGCGAATTCCTGGAGATCCAACCGTCGGAACGATCTGAAATTTGGACACAAGAAACTAGATTCCAATACGAATCAAACCCAAAAAGAATCAGCTCGATCGGACTTATGGATCAAAAGTTATGAACTTCGCAAGCTTGCTGATCCAGAACTTGACGAGAATCAATCTAATCAAAACTTCAAGACTAAACAAGATCTTCAAAAGATTAATCAACTAGACTTTGAGAAACTCTAAATCAATACCCTAGAACGGTTTTTGATGGATCAAATCAAGATGAAACTCAACGATCAAAAACCAATCTAGAATTAGAACAAGCATGCAAACAAGAACCAAAACAGAAAACATGTGAGCGACGTGGTTATCAGAGCACGCAAAAATCTTGGAAGAATTGATCTTTATTTCTTTTGTCTAAAATACTCTCATCAAAAGAGTACAAACCCTAAAACCAAGCTCAAGGCTTGATGCGCTCAGCTCTACTTGGTGGCTTTCAACAGGAGACCCCCCACCTATTTAAAGCACCAACCCACAAGGAGTTCTGAATACGATTCCTATTCCCTAGAAGGAATCCGTATCCAACACAACTCTACTTGGCCCAACCTGGCCGAGTACAACTCTTGCACGCGTATGGCAACCCTACCATACTCACGTGACTAACACTTTGCACGCGTATGGCCACCTGCCATACTCACGTGACTAACACTTTGCACGCGATGACCTCCTGCCATTCTCACGTGACTAACCATTCTTCATGTGCACCATTCTCTTAGCCCGAACGTCCCGCATGACATCCTTGACCACCAAGACCTCAGTTCCTCCTGAACCTAGTCCCGAACCTCAGTTCCTCCATGAACCTAGTTCCGGTCCCGTCATCGACCACATTCGTCTTCGAGCAATACCTGCACATGAACAAACCACAAAACAAATCCGAGCACAAGTCCACGACTTGACTCAATGTCAATCCATGCAACTACTCACATGAGCATTGCATAAAGTCCAATCATCATGAAATTCTCACCAATTTCATAATCTCAAAAACGAATCAAACACAATTCCAATTTTGCTCAAAACCCTAATTCAGCAAAAACGCATTCACGACGGACAAGGAAATATGGTCCGGCGTACACATGAAAAAGCACTCAAAAAAACCATTCACAACGGACAAACAAAATCGGTCCGTTGTACAAGTGAAAGTTTCGGTTCCAAGAAGAAATCATTCGGCTGAAAACACGTTCACGACGGACAAACAAAATCATCCGTCGTACATGCAAAATCAAACCTCAAAGCCATTCACGATCGACCAAAGAAGTTTGTCCGCCGTACATGCAAAACTTCTTGATTTCTTGGAAGATTGAGTTCGACTCATGAGCTCAAAAACACGTTCACGATGGACTAAAAACTTTGTCCGTCGTACATGCACAACTTACTGGTTTTTGAGGAAAATTGAGTTTGGCTCAATGAGTTCAAAAGCATGTCCACGACAGACCAACAAAGTTTGTCCATCGTAGATGGCAAACTTACTGTTTCTTGAGATCTTGGTCCGGCGCAAAAGCGAAACTTACTGCTTCTTGTCAAATTGACAAAACACATGAACAAACATATTTGCAAATTCAATTCTAAGCCAATTTTTCAGCACATGATTTCACAGCTTACTAAAGGAATAGGTTTGGAAACTCTTTCTTCAAATCCTCTTCGCGCTCCCAAGTCGCTTCGCTTTCTCCATGGTTGCTCCACTGAACTCTACAGAAACGGGTTGACTTGTTTCTAGTTTCTCGATCCATTGTGTCTGGAATCCTCACGGGATGCTCCTTATAAGTCAAATCCTCTTGCAACTCAATTGACTCTAGCGGTGTCTGTTCCTCAGGAACTCGGAGACACTTCTTCAACTGGGACACATGGAATACATCATGCACTCCTGCCAACGACTGTGGCAACTCCAGCTGATAAGCAACTCTGCCTCTGCGACTCAAAATCTTAAATGGTCCAACATAACGGGGTGCGAGTTTCCCTTTGGCATGGAACCTCTTAACTCCCCTAAGAGGCGTAACTCTGAGGTAAACAAAGCCTTCCGGTTCAAAACTCAAATCTCTGCGACGATTGTCAGCATAACTCTTTTGTCGTGATTGGGCTATCTTCAACCTTTCCCTAATCATGGCGACCGCTTCTTCACCTCTTGAAGAATATCAGGCCCAAAGACACGGCGCCACGGTCTCATTCCAATTCAATGGCGTCCGACAGGTCGACCATACAAAGGCCTCAAAAGGTGACATCTCAGAACTAGCCTGATAACTATTGTTGTAATCGAACTCGGCATACGGTAAACTCTTATCCCAAGAGGTAGCATAAGCTAATGCACAAGCTCTTAACATATCCTCCGTAATCTGATTGACTCTTTCTGGCCTGTCCATCCGCCTGTGGATGATAAGTCAGATCTTGAAATTCAAACGGGTTCCCATGGCTTCATGCAACTTATTCCGTAACCTTGAGGTAAATTGGGTACCTTCGTCCGATACAATCCTCTTTGGCACTCCGTGCAAACAGACAATCTCGATCATGTACAATGCGCTAATTTATCTCCAGTAAGTGGTCTTCACGGGATAAAATGGGCTACTTTAGTCAAGCGATCCACTATAACCCATATGGAGTCATAACCTCCTTGAGTCTTCTACAAACCGGTAATGAAATCCATTCCGATTTCCTCCCACTTCCACTCAGGTATTTTCGGTTGTAGCAATCCTGCTGGTCTTTGATGCATTGCCTTGACTCTCCGGCATACGCCGCACAATGCAACATGCTCGGCAACTTCACGCTTTCATACTCGGCCACCGAATCTCTCCTTCAAATCCCGATACATCTTGGCGCTTCCAGATGAATTGATTACTTGGAGTCATGGGCTTCTTCCGCACTAGTTGCTTTAACTCCTTCTTGTTAGGCACACAAATGCGATCCTTCATCCACAACGTGCCTTGCTCATCCAAATTTTGAAGTCCTCTCGCCTTGCCTTCCTCCTTGATGGACTTAATCCTGCGGATCTTGTCATCATCCTTCATGCCCTTCTCGGATCCGATCCTCTAGGGTAGGCTTTACTTCTAATGCGGCCAGAATCCGCCAGGTACTACCTCAATCTTCATTTTCTCAAAATCCTCACATAACTCATCCTCGACTTGTGGCTAGCAACGTACTCACGGTATGGCTTTTCCGACTCGTGAGCATCGGCTACTACGTTGGCCTTCCCGGGTGGTAATGGATTCCAACATTATAGTCTTTGATCAACTCTAGCCATCTCTCTCGCCTCATATTCAGTCCGACTGGGTGAATATGTACTTAAGGCTCTTATGATCCGTATATACTTCACATCTGCTTTCCAATCGATAGTGACGCCATATCTTCAAAGCATGCACTACGGCAGCTAACTCTAGGTCATGTGTCGGATAATTTTCCACATGCGGCCTCAATCGCCTTGATGCATAAGCGGCGACCTTTCCATTCTCAGATCAAGACACATCCAAGTCCTTGGCGCGATCGTCACAATAAATATCGAAGCTTTGAGCAACACCGGTAGAACTAACACCGGTGCCGATGTCAATCGCTTCTTCACTCTCGAAATCCTTTCTCACATTCTCAAGCGCCCATGCAAACTTCTTTTCCTTCTTCGGCAATTGCGTAAGAGGTTTCGCAATTGTCGAGAAGCCTTCGATGAAACGGCGGTAGTATCCTGCCATTCCAAGGAAACTCCGAACTGGGTCACAGTCTTCTACGCTCCCAATGTAACACACTTCTACTTTGCTTGGATCTACTGGCGACTCCTTCTGCGGTCATTACATGTCCAAGAAACTCCACCTTGTCCTTCCAAAAATCACACTTGCTGAACTTGGCGAAAAGTTGTCGCTCCTCACTTTTCCAAAACTCGCCTTAAGTGTTCGGCATGTTCACTCTCCTGCCTTGGAGTAGATTAGGATATCGTCTATGAACACGACGACAAACTTGTCCAAATATTCCATGAACACCTTATTCATCATATTCATGAAATAAGCCGGCGATTCGTTACCCAAAGGACATAATCAGAACTTCGTAATGTCCATATCTTGACGAGAATGCGATCTTGAATATCTTACGATCGGATCTTCAATCGATGGTATCCCGATCTCGATCAATCTTGGAGAAAACTCGGCTCCTCTCAATCGATCAAACAAATCATCAATCCTGGGTAGCGGATACTTATTCTTCACGGTGACTTCATTGAGTGCACGGTAGTCAATGCACATCCTGAAACTCCCGCCCTTCTTCTTGACAAACAAAATCGGTGCTCCCACGGTGATGAACTCGGTCCGATAAATCCTTTCTCCATTAACTCTTCTAGCTGCTTTCTTCATTTCTACCAACTCCTCGGTGGACATCCGATAGGGTCTCTTTGCTATCGGTCTTGTGCATCTTGTACAAGCTCTATCACAAACTCTATGTCCTGTGCGGCATACCGTAGATCTTCGTGAAAAACATCCGGGTACTCATTCACTAATGAGACATCCTCTATGCCGATTGCCTTGGTACTGTTAACCATCAACTGTCCATCTCTAATCGCAGTGGCTTGAAATTCCACTTTCTTCCCACACGGGCTCTCAATCGAGATAGTCCTTCGTCCACAATCCAATACGGCCTTGTGCTTGGATAACCAATCCATTCCCAATATGACGTCTAAAGTCCGGGTCTCCAAAATTATAAGGTTTGCTAGGAACTCTATCCCATCTATTAGTATTCTCACCGGAACATCCTACTTTCGCTCGGAGTTCGGAACTGTGGGTTTGAACTAAAAGCATGCACTTAAGTCTTGCAATCCTCAAATCATTTCTAGTAGCAAAGCCTTGCGAAACAAACGAATGCGAAGCTCGAGTCAAACAAAGCTGTTGCAGGTGTATCGAGTTAACAAGTAACTTACCCAAAGACGACGTCCGTAGCATTCTGCAGTGCATCTGCGGTGACATGGTTGACTCGGCCTCTCACCACGGCCTGGGGTGTGGCTCTCGTGCCGGCGCCCTAGCTGGGGTGGTTCCTAGATTGAAGCGAACTGGGTCACTCTCGCTGTCTTCTTTGGACAAGCTGTTGGCAAAGTGTCCTGGCTCGCTGCGCTTGTAGCAATGCCTCACTGTTTCCTTGTTGACTACCCGAGTAGTGTTTCTAGCGGGGCCGGGTCCGTAGTTCGATTGGCATGTGTCTTGGTGCTGGGATGGTGTCCTTGTTGCATTCTGTGGTTGGAATCAAGAATTGATTTGGTGCAACTCTCAGCGCTTTGTTGCGTTCCTCTGGCGTGATCCTTCTTTGTTGCATCCTGCGCTTCTGCTCTCATCCAGTTCCTTGCGCTTGTCCTCAAGAATAAGCGCCTTATTCACCAGCTCTTGGAAATCTGGGAAGGTGTGGGTGATCAACCCTACTTGCAATCCTGAGTTAAGTCCCTTCATAAAACGAGACTGTCTGGATTTATCCGTCGCTACATCCTCAAAGCGTAGCGTGCTAGGTGTGAACTTGTTCGTAGTCGACCATCGGCTGATTACCTTGCTTCAGTGCTCTGAACTCCTCCTTCTTAAGGTCCATGATTCCTTCAGGCACGTGATACTGTCGGAATGCAGCTGTGAACTCTTCCCAAGTGATATCTTGAGGGTTCTCTTGCGTGGCACAGAAGTTCTCCCACCACTCGGCGACTGTTCCTTCCAACTGATGAGAAGCGTAGAGTACCTTCTCATTTCCTATGCATTGAGCTATGTGTAGCTTCCTCTCGATTGATCTTAACCAATCATCGGCCTCCAATGGATTGGCATTCCCAGAGAAAGTGGGTGGGTGAGTTCTCATGAACTCTGATAGTCTTGTATTCTGGCGTGGTCCCTGATTAACTTGATTGGCTGTGGCCTGAGCAGTGACGTGCTGCATTTGTTGCATCATAGCATGCATCAACTGAGTCTGGGCAGCAAGAAAAGCTCCGAAATTCTGCATATCAACTGGCGGTGCTGGTGCTCCATCATTGGGGTTTTCTGCTGGGCGAGAACCACTCCCATTGCTTCCAAAGTTTCCACGGGTGTTCACCATCTGTCGGTTTGCTCTAGGTTTAGAGATGAGAGGGAAATAAGAATAGACAAGTAACATGGAACTTATGCGGGGCAAAAGGGGTAACTTTAAGGTCCAACTTTATTATTAATAACTTGGTATGGCTGCTTACAATGCCTAAGGGCCTTGCAACACATACTGCACACTCAGCAAACAAAGCAAATCCAAATCGAACTAACTCTGGAGTCTAATGCCTAAAGGGTGACTCTTTATTATATGACGTGACTCGGCGAAGGAGTCTCACTATAGAACCTATGCTCACTCATCGAGAAAACCTCCACGGCACGGGTACGGTGTCGTGGCATAGGCGCCAAACGATCGCCATGTCCAAATGACTATGTCCTCTGTGGTAGTCGAAGAAGCGATGTCCTCATCGAGGTCCGACTCCTCCGGATCCGGCTCGTGTAGCTCGAAATCTTGGCTCGGTCCAGTCCGCATAAGGTCATCTCCAACTCGTCAATCCTTCGTAGAAGGTGTGCCACATACTCTTGAGCTTCCCGCCATCTCGTTCTTCTCTCGCCGTGATTTCCTTGCGGGCCTTACGCAGCTCCTTGCTTGTATTATCTAGTACATCCTCCTGGCGACGACAAATCGTGCCAATCGTGTAACCGTGGCATCCTCATCCCGAATCGCCGGGTCAAGAAGGTTATTGCTGCGCGGTGATAACGGAACACCGTGCTCTCCAACTCTCTAGCGTAGATATCGGTAACGTGTCGCATTGCTCGTCGTGGATACCTCTTGGATACCCATCTGCATTGTAGACCTCCTGGCGGTGCGGTGTATCGGCGATTGCCTGGCCCTTCTTCCTAGCAGTACCTCAATCCTCACGCCACAAGCCTTGATCAACCCCGCTTGTCCGATCACTTCCACTTGGTATTGGGGCTTCTCAAAATCTCCGAGAGTCTCAGAGCATATGCCAAAGTTTTGCAGCGTGACCAACTCCCAGATCAACGTAGTTGAACTCTTCCTCCATCTGTCACAAGAGTGCTTTACGTAAGAACTCGGAATTTTTAAATTGTGACAAGGTAAGGGAAAATTTCAGCAAGAGACAAGAAAAGAGAGAAGGGGATAAGTCGAGATGTCATTTCTTGTCTTCACAAATTTTAGCTTTAGAAAATAGGTTTTATCCTAACTACGACCATTCTAGCTAGGGTTGAGCCTACAGTCAAGTATGGCTCTGATACCACCTCTGTCGGGACCCCGAATTTGCAAATCCGACCCTCTCAGGTATTCACACTAGTCCAGAACGCAGCTTAGTGCAATACAGTCTTAACATCGGTAAATATCACAATCATACCATTCGATATTATCAAAGTACCTTATTTAAATAATCAAACTGGTTACTCGACCTTATGGCCAAGTTACAAATATATGCCTCGCAAGGCGAAACTTATTAAAAGAGAGATAATAGCAGCGGAAAATCAAATAACTTCGTGGCGCCATCCAGTATACCACAGGCAACTGACTGGGCTCGCTTCCCTAAGTAGACGGATCCTCTTGGAGTTCCTTCTCCAAAGCTGGTGTAGCCTCCTCTTCAACTGGTGTTGTATTGAGGCAAGGGTGAGTACTTGGTACTCAAAGAAGTCATGCAATGTAATGCAAGCTAATATACTATATGCATGGCTTGGTACAAAGGAATAGCTCAAGGTATATTTGCAGTAAACAGCATTTGACAAGTAATATAAGTAGATTCGAAAGCAGTAGAAATAAGTAAAGCATAAATAACTTTTCAAAAAGTTTAATAAACATTTTCCCCATCCTAAACTACAATTCCATCATCTTCATTATTAAACCAACCCAACCTTTCAAACCAAAGTTATTTTTGAGAAAATCTAACCCTTGACTGTAATTCCCGAGCGATGTCCAATACCGCGGACACGGCTATTCGAATAGATTCTAAACTCTGCAGAGGTTATGCACTTTACCCACAAGATACAGTCAAACACCACAAAGGCAAGTTCCCGTAACAAAGTCTTTCGGAAACTTCTAACAATACAAGTGGTCCTCCCCGGTTATTCAAGACTAACCCTTCCTTCGCTAAGGCGAAGTCTAGGCCAATCAACCGTTAGATGGGTACTGGCCTTAGCCCCAGACGCGCTCCCCGCACAACTTACACAAAGGGTGTAGTTGACCTCCCGAGGTCCCACAGTGGGTTATTAGCAACTTAGTCAACTAGGTCCGTCCCATTACAGACATGTGGTTGCACGTTAGACCCAGTTCAAAGGCTTGCAAGGTTAAGTCCTTAGAGTGACCAGGGCAAGACTACCCAAGAACCAAAACAACACTCCCAATGCCACAAGCGGCCCACTGATTACTCTTGCCACATGCCCCTGGCCGAAATCGTTTATCAAACCCCGCTTGATTACCATGCACCACGTGCCATCAACATCACATGATACTTTTCCAAAACAGGTTCAATATGCCATTAGATCAATATTAACATTTGATTGTCCAAAATCATGTCAGAGCACGAAAGTGTGTCTAAGCAAAGATACTACAACGGCCTAAACCCATGTTGGCAATTTAATAATGTCCAACTAGTAAACCACAACTAGGGTGACAAGGGGTCATGGCACATACTTAAATAATCAAGGTGTCATACAAAGAAATTGGTACTTATCTAACCCCATGTTTAAACCAAGTATTTTTCTAATTGAACTAGCATGCAATAGTTTAAATCAAAATAGATTTCAAATAGGATCAACATGGTCAAAGCACAACTTGCCTTCAAAAAGTACTTGCTCTTGGTCTTGAGTTGGATCCTGAGTTAATACTTCTCCTTCGAATCCTTCCCAGACTTCAACGTCTACTCGTAAAAGCGTGCAAATAAGCGAATACACCAATAAACAATAGGCAAAAAGTGTCCAAACAAACAAATAAAATCCATAAACAGAGAGAACATAATATTGAGGATTATTAGAAACTGTAATCGTCAAATATGGAGTTAAAAAAAAAAAGTAATTAATATTTAAAGTTTAAATAATCAATTAAATAATGTTACAGAGAAAAACTTTAGTCCATAAATTAAATAAAATTCATATTTATGTAGATCTCAATTTTATACAAATTTAGAAATTTGAATCACTCAAATCGGAGTTGAAACTCAAATGTTATTAGCGTTTGAAGTTTGAATCTATATTTGAATCAATATTTCGAATTAATAAATCATTTTCTTTTTTCTGAAATTAATTATTGCGTCAAAGCATGGACACGTGGCAGCCTCTCGATTGGCCTGCTGACGCCAGCCGTCCATAGACTTGGTCCACGCCGGCTCGGGTCCACCGTGGACTCTGGCCCACGACTTCACGTGTCGGCCGACATGTGGGCTCACTCGGGTGACGTCATTGCCGACGTCGGCCGGGCTCACCACGGTGCCGGCAGTGGGACCACCGATGACGCCATGGGTGACGCCACGGTCGCGATCGCCGACACGCTGGCCCTGCTGCGTGTCGGTGATCACGACGCGCTGGGCGCGGCGGTTCGGCCTCCTGGACACGTGGCGCCAATCTCGACCGCTGATTTGAAATTAACGGCCGCGATTAGATCCGGTGGTTAACACGCTGAATCTACTCGATGATCGTGGGCGCTCGATCTAGATCGGACGGTCCAGATCTAATCCTATAATAATAACTACTACAAGACGCGTGGCGATTGTGAACCGCTGGATCTTGATCCAACGGTCCCGCATCTAATCGGGTTTGGAACACGTGAACTCACCTCAACCGCACGATCAAGATCGGATGGCGCACTGAGTTCGCAAGGGCGATGGCGACGCGGGCGGAGCTGCAGCCACGGAGACGGAGACGACGACGAGCCCGACGGCAAGCGCCCGGTCGCTCCGAAGTGGGTGGTCTCTTCGGTGCGTCTCGGCGGGGACTCGGATCTGGCTCCTTCGGCGGAAGACGACGGACGTCCGGCGAAAAGCGCAAGAAATCATGGCGGTCACCTCCTCCAACTACTGGCGAGCTCGCACGGCAAACGGCGGCGGCCAGCGAGATGGCTCGGGAACGGAGTGCGCAAGGATGAGGGCAACCTGGGCGTGACTGTGGTCTTAAATAGCCTCGGCGTCTGCGGCGAACACGGAAACCTAGTTTCCTACACGGCGCGGGCGCGGCGGGCGGAGTCCGGCTCGGACTACGGAGACGACGACGCAACCGCCCACGTGGCACGATCAACGGCCACGATCGCGTGGCGCTGATCGGATCCGGCCGGATACGGCTCGAACCAGACGGGCGGATCTCACCGTTGGATCTTGATCCAACGGTTGGGATCGATTAGGTTTTGAGTTGGTTTGATCGAGTCACGTGGCTCAAGGTCGGACTCGAGTCCGACTTCGGTTCCGACTTCGATCGGATGAACGATTACTCGACCCGAGTTGAATTTCCAGCGATTTAATATTTAAAATAATTCCCGAATTCATTTAATTCATTAAAAATAGCAAAAGACTTTAAAATTCCAGAAAAATTCTGGAAAATACTTTGGATCATTTCGGACTCAAATAAAATATTTCCAACAAAATTTTATTTGCAAAATTAAATTCTTTAATTATTTCAAAATGGAATAAATTCAAATAAATTCTAAATAAATCCAAATAAATTCCAGAAAATTCCAAAAATTCACCAATGTGCCAAATCACACATGAATTTAAGAAAAGCAAAATTTTGGGGTGTTACAAAAAATTAAATAAAATTCATAATTAGGTAGATCTCAATTTTATACAAATTTAGAAATTTGAATCACTCAAATCGGAATTGAAACGCAAAAGTTATAAGCCTTTGAAGGTTGAAACAAAATCCTAAATCATTATTTCGAATTAATAAATCATTTTCTTTTTCGGAGATTAATTATTGCGTCACCGACACGTGGCGACCTCGATTGGCGGTGGCGTCGGCCGATCCATGGACTCGGCCCACGCCGGCTGGTTCACTGTGGACCGGCCCACGGCTCACGTGAGACTCGACAGGTGGGACCACTCGGGTGACGTCATTACGATGTCGGCCGGGGCTCACCACGGCAGTCGGCAGGTGGGACCATCGGTGACGTCATCAGCGTCACTACACGGGGTGGCGGCCGACATGCGGTCCGCCATGACGTCGGCGTGACGTCATGGTGCGGTTTATCGCGTCGGCCGACACGCGGGCGGCGTGTCGGCGTCACACGCACAGCGCCGACCGCGGCGGTCGCTTCCCGACACGTGGCGCAATCTCGGCCGTTGATTTGAAAATCGACGCCCAGACAGATCTGGACTCACGCGTTTGGGTTAACGCGTTTGATTCGACCGTTGGATCTAGATCCAACGGTCGAGATTGGATCTGGGATTTTGGACGGGATCTCACCGTGAGATGACGTGGCGTGATCTGGGACGTTGGATGTTGATCGGACGGCTGGCGGTGCTCGCGGGGACGGTGATGGCGTGCGGCGGCGCAGCTGACCGGTGCTGGGGACGACGACCTAGGGCATGGCGTTGCGGGGCTCCTCCGGCGAGGTGAGTTGGACGCCCGGACGCGTCGTAGCCTCCCGGTTCTGGATCTGGGCACAACGGCGGCGGAGGACGACGGAGATGGCCGCAATCGGCAAAGAACCACGGCGGAGGGAAGAGGCAACTCCGGCGAGCGATTGCGGCTCAACGGCGGCGGCTCAGGCGACGTTGTCTAGGGCTACGGGTGCGCAATGAAGTGGCGGTCACGATGGCGGTGACAGCGTAATAAATAGAGCCCTCGGCGTCCGTGAAACGCACGGAAACCGAGACCTGCTCCGATGCGACGGCGGAGTCCGGCGGCGACTCGGATTGGACGACGTGGCACGCGCACAGCCGTTGGATCGAGATCCAACGGTGCGTGAGTTTGGGTTCGGGTCGGACTCGGGTGAAATTTGCTGGTGGCTCGGTCGGGCTCGGGTCGTGGCGTGGCTCAATCGTGGCCGTTGGATCTTGATCCAACGGTCCACCAGCGTAGGGTTCGGCCGAAGTGGATTCGGCTCAACCACGGGCTCGGGTCGGGTTGGTCGGACTCGAACTCGAGTCCGACTCGGGCTCGATCGGATGAACAAGCAAACCGGTTTGGATTTTCCAATGATTTAATATTTAAAATAATTCGATAATTCATTTAATTCAATAAAAATAGCAAAATACTCAGAAAAATTCCAGAAAAATTCTGGAAAATATTTTAGGGTATTTGGGACTCAAATAAAATATTTCCAACAAAACTTTATTTGCAAAGTTAAATTCTTTAATTATTTTAAAATGGAATAAATTCAAATAAATTCCAAATAAATTCCAGAAAATTCCAAAAATTCACCAAAGTGCCAAATCATACATGAATTTAAGAAAGCAAAATTTTGGGGTGTTACAAACCTCCCCCCTTAATAGAATCTCGTCCCCGAGATTTAAGGCTAACGAAGGAATAGGTTCGGAAACTCTTTTCTCAAATCCTCTTCGCGCTCCCAAGTTGCTTCACTCTCTGCGTGGTTGCTCCATTGAACTCTGCAGAAACGGGTTGACTTGTTCCTCGTCTCTCGATCCATGGTGTCCAAAATCTTCACGGGATGCTCCTTGTAAGTCAAATCTTCTTGCAACTCAATTGACTCTAGCGGTGTCTGCTTCTCGGTACTCGGAGACACTTCTTCAATCGGGACACGTGGAACACGTCATGTACTCCTCGCTAACGATCATGCGGTAGCTCTAGCCGGTAAGCAACTTCGCCTCTGCGGCTCAAAATCTTAAATGGTCCAACATAACGGGTGCGAGTTTCCCTTTAGCATGGAACCTCTTAACTCCCCGAGAGGCGTAACTCGAGGTATACATAGTCTTCTAGTTCAAAACTCAAATCCCGGTGATTTGTCAAGATAACTCTTCTGTCATGATTGGGCTATCTTCAACCTTTCCTAATCATGGCAATCGCTTCTTCAGCTTTCTTGAAGAATATCAGGCCGAAGACACGGCGCTCGCCGGTCTCATTCCAATTCAATGGCGTCCGACAGGTCGACCATACAAAGGCCTCAAAAGGTGACATCTCAGAACTAGCCTGGTAGCTATTGTTGTAACTGAACTCGGCATACGGCAAACTCTTATCCCAAGAGGTAGCATAAGCCAATGCACATGCTCTTAACATATCCTCCAGAATCTGGTTGACTCTTTCGGTCTGTCCATCTGTCTGTGGATGATAGGCTGTACTGAAGTTCAAACGGGTTCCCATGGCTTCATGCAACTTATTCCAGAACCTTGAGGTAAATTGGGTACCTCTGTCCGATACAATCCTTTTTGGCACTCCGTGCAAACAGACGATCCTGATCATATACAACTCTGCTAACTTATCTCCCGAGTAAGTGGTCTTCACGGGGATAAAATGGGCTACTTTGGTCAAGCGATCCACTATAACCCATATGGAGTCATAACCTCCTTGAGTTTTAGGCAAACCGGTAATGAAATCCATTCCGATTTCCTCCCACTTCCACTCAGGTATTTTCAACGGCTGTAGCAATCCTGCGGGTCTCTGATGCATTGCCTTGACTCTCTGGCATATGTCGCACAATGCAACATGCTCGGCAACTTCACGCTTCATGCTCGGCCACCAGAATCTTTCCTTCAAATCCTGATACATTTTGGCGCTTCGTGATGAATTGAATACTTGGAGTCATGGGCTTCTTCTAGAATCAATTGCTTCAGCTCCTTTTTGTTCGGCACACAAATGCGATCCTTCATCCATAACGTGCCTTGCTCATCCAACTTGAAGTCCTCTGCCTTGCCTTCCTCCTTGATGGACTTAATCCTGCGGATCTTGTCATCATCCTTCTGTCCTTCCCGGATCTGGTCCTCTAGGGTAGGCTTTACTTCCAGTGCGGCCAAGAATCCGCTAGGTACCACTTCAATCTTCATTCTCTGAAATTCCTGGCATAGCTCATCCTGATTCGTGGCTATCAACATATTCACGGTATGGCTTTTCCGACTCAAGGCATCGGCAACTACGTTGGCCTTCCCGGGATGGTAATGGATTCCAACATTGTAGTCCTTGATCAACTCTAACCATCTCCTCTGCCTCATATTCAGATCCGACTGGGTGAATATGTATTTAAGGCTCTTATGATCCGTATACACTTCACATCTATTCCCGATCAGATAGTGACGCCATATCTTCAAGGCATGCACTACGGCAGCTAACTCTAGGTCATGTGTCGGATAATTTTCCTCATGCGGCCTCAACTGCCTTGATGCATAAGCGACGACCTTTCCATTCTGCATCAGCACACATCCAAGTCCTTGACGCGATGCGTCACAATAAATATCAAAGCTTTGATTAACATTTGGTAGAACTAACACCGGCGCTGATGTCAATCGCTTCTTCAGCTCCTGAAATCCTTTCTCACACTCTGGCGTCCATGCAAACTTCTTCTCCTTTTTCAGCAATTGCGTAAGAGGTCTCGCAATTGTCGAAAAGCCTTCAATGAAACGGCGGTAGTATCCTGCCATTCCAAGGAAACTCCGGATCTGGGTCACAGTCTTCGGCTGCTCCCAATGTAACACAGCTTCTACCTTGCTTGGATCAACGGCGACTCCTTCTGCGGTCATTACATGTCCGAGGAATTCTACCTTGTCCTTCCAAAAATCACACTTACTGAACTTGGCGAAGAGTTGCTGTTCCCTCAGCTTTTCCAAAACTCGCCTCAAGTGTTCGGCATGTTCATCCCCTGTCTTGGAGTAGATTAGGATATCATCTATGAACACAACAACAAACTTGTCCAAATATTCCATGAACACCTTATTCATCATATTCATGAAATATCTTTGGCGCATTAAATCGAGCACCAAAGGACATAATCAGAACTCGTAATGTCCATATCTTGACGAGAATGCGGTCTTCGGGATATCTTACGATCGGATCTTCAATCGATGGTATCGATCTTAGATCAATCTTGGAGAAAACTCGGCTCCTCTCGGTGATCAAACAAATCATCGATCCTCTAGCGGGTACTTATTCTTCACGGTGACTTCATTGAGTGCACGGTAGTCAATGCACATCCACGAAACTCCGTCCTTCTTCTTGACAAACAAAACTGGTGCTCCCCACGGCGACGAACTCGGTCTGATAAATCCTTTCTCCATTAACTCCTCAAGCTGTTTCTTCATCTCTACCAATTCTTCGGTGGACATCCGATAAGTTCTCTTTGCTATCGACGCTGTACCAGGTACAAGCTCTATCACAAACTCTATGTCCCTGTCCGGTGGCATACCAGGTAGATCTTCAGGAAAAACATCTGGGTACTCATTCACTACTGAGACATCTTCTATGCTGATTGCCTTGGTACTGTTCACCATCAACTGTCCATCTCTAACGGTGGTAGCTTGAAATTCCACTTTCTTTCCACACGGGCTCTCGACTGAGATATTTCTTCGTCCACAATCCAATACGGCCTTGTGCTTGGATAACCAATCCATTCCCAAAATGACGTCTATGGTCTGGGTCTCCAAAATAATAAGGTTCGCTAGGAACTCTATCCCATCTATTAGTATTCTCACCCTAGAACATCCTACTTTCGTTCGGACTTCGGAACCAGGGGTTTGAACTAAAAGCATGCACTTAAGTCTTGCAATCCCCAAATCATTTCTAGCAGCAAAGCCTTTTGAAACAAACGAATGCGAAGCTCGTAATCAAACAAAGCTGTGGTATCGAGTTAACAAGTAACTTACCCAAGATCACGACGTCCGTAGCATTCGCAGTGCATCTGCGGTGACATGGTTGACTTCGGCCTCTCGCCACGCCTGGGGTGTGGCTCCTGGTGCCGGGCGTCCTAGCTGGGTGGTTCCTAGATTGAAGCGAATCGGGTCACTCCTGCTGTCTTCTTTGGGCAGCTGTTGGCAAAGTGTCCTGGCTCGTTGCGATTGTAGCAGCGTCTCACTGTTTCCTTGCCGATCGCTCAAGCGGCGTTTCTAGCGGGGCTGGGTGCAGTAGTTCGATTGACGGGTCTTGGTGCCGGTGACGGTGTCCTTGTTGCATTTTGTGGCTGGAATCTGAAAACTGATTTGGTGCAACTCTCGACGCTGCTATGCGTTCCACTGGCGTGATCCTGCTGTTGCATCCTGCGATTACTGTTCTCATCCAGTACCTTGCGCTTGTCCTCAAGAATAAGCGCCTTATTCACTAACTCTTGGAAATCTGGAAAGGTGTGGGTGATCAATCCCACCTGCAATCCTGAGTTAAGTCCCTTCATGAAACGAGACTGTCTGGCTTTATCTGTCGCTACATCCTCAGGTGCGTAGCGAGCAAGCTGTGTGAACTTGTTCAGGTAGTCGGCCACTGGCTGATTACCTTGCTTCAGTGCTCTGAACTCCTCCTTCTTGAGATCCATGATTCCTTCAGGCACGTGATACTGGCGAAACGCAACTGTGAACTCCTCCCAAGTGATCTCTTGAGGGTTCTCTTGCGTGGCACAGAAGTTCTCCCACCATTCGGCGGCTGTCCCTTCCAACTGATGAGAAGCGTAGAGTACCTTCTCATTTCCCATGCATTGAGCGATGTGTAACTTCCTCTCAATTGACCTTAACCAGTCATCGGCTTCCAACGGGTTAGCATTCCCAGAGAAAGTGGGTGGATGAGTCCTCATGAACTCTGACAGTCTTGTATTCTGGCGTTGTCCCTGATTAACTTGATTAACAGTGGCCTGAGCAGTGACGTTTTGCATCTGTTGCATCATAGCATGCATCAACTGAGTCTGAGCAGCAAGAAATGCTCCAAAATTCTGCATGTCTAGTGGCGGTGCTGGTGCTCCATCATTGGGGTTTTCTGTTGGGCGAGAACCACTCCCATTGCCTCCAAGGTTTCCGCGGGTGTTCACCATCTGTCGATTTGCTCTAGGCTTTAGAGATGAGAGGGAAACAGAATAGACAAGTAATATGGGACTTATGCGGGGCGAAAGGTGTAACTTTAAGGTCCAACTTTATTATTTAATCAATAGTCACTTGGTATGGTTGCTTACAATGCCTAGGGGCCTTGCAACATATACTGCACACTCAGCAAGCAATAAAAATCCAAATCGAACTAATACTGGAGTCTAACGCCTAAAGGGTGACTCTTTATTGTATGACGCGACTCGACGAAGGAGTCTCTCTATAAAACCTACGCTCTCTCATCGAGAAAACCTCCACGGCCTGGGTACGGATGCTGCGGCATAGGCGTGAAACGATTGCCATGTCCAGCAACTGTGTCATCCGTGGTAGTCGAAGAAGCAGTGTCCTCATCGAGATCTGACTCCTCCGGATCTGGCTCGTGGCTCGAAATCTTGGCTGCAGTGCCCGTACAAAGCCATCTCCAACTCGTCAATCCTTCGCAGAAGGTGTGACACATACTCTTGAGCTTCCCGCCATCTGTTCTTCTCTGTCGTGATCTCCTTGCGTGCCTTCTGTAGCTCTTTGCTTGTATCATCGAGTACATCCTCCTGGGCGACAACAAGTCGTGCCAACTGTGTGACCATGGCATCCTCATCCTGAATCGCCTTCGGTTCAAGAAGGTTATTGCTGCGCGGGTGATAACGAAACACCGTGCTCTCCAACTCTCTGGCGTAGATACGGGTAATGTGCCGCATTGCTCGTCGTGATACTTCTTGGATACCCATTTGCATTGTAGACCTCCTGGCAGTGCAGTATATTGGGCGATTGCCTGGGCCCTTCTTCCTAGCAGGTACCACAATCTTCACGTCACAAGCCTTGATCAATCCTGCTTGTCTGATTACTTCCACTTGGTATTGCGGCTTCTCAAAATCTCCGAGTGCAGAGCATACGCCAAAGTTCTGCGGCGTGACCAACCTCGAGGTCGACGTAGTTGAACTCTCCCTCCATCTGTCACAAGAGTGCTCACGTAAGAACTCCAAATTTTTAGATCGTGACAAGGTAAGGAAAAATTCAGCAGGAGACAAGAAAGGAAAGAATGGGATAAGTCGAGATGTCATTCCTTGTCTTGACAAACTTTTAGCTTTAGAAAATAGGTTTTATCCTCTCTACGACCTTTCTAGCTAGGGTTGAGCCTACGGTCAATATGGCTCTGATACCACCTCTGTCGGGACCCCGAATTTGCAAATCCGGACCCTCTGTGTATTCAGCACTAGTCCAGGAACGCGCTAGTGCACACAGTCTTAACATCGGTAAATATCACAATCATACCACTCGATACTAGTAAAGTACTTTAATTAAATAGTCAAACTGGTTACTCGACCTTATGGTCGAGTTACAAATGTACGCCTCGCAGGGCGAAACTTATTAAGAGAGAAATAATAGCAGCGGAAAAATAAGATAACTTCGTGGCGCCATCCAGTATACCACAGGCAACTGACTGGGCTCGCTCCCTAAGTAGACGGTTCCTCGTGGAGCTCCTCCTCCAAAGCTGGTGTAGTCTCCTCTTCAACTGGTGTGGTATTGTGGCAAGGGTGAGTACTTGGTACTCAGCAAGTCATGCACGGAATGCAGGCTAATAGACTATATGCATGGCTTGATACAAAGGAATAGCTCAAGGTATATTTGCAGTAAACAGCATTTGACAAGTAGCATAAGTAGATTCGAAAGCAGTATAAGCAAGTATAGCATAAATAATTTTTTCAAGGATTTTAATAAACATCTTTCCCATCCTAATCCACATTTCCATCAACATCATTATTAATCCAACCCAACCTTTTAGATCCAAGTTATTTTTGAGAAAATCTAACCCTTGACTGTAATTCCCGAGCGATGTCCAATACCGCGGACACGGCTATTCGAATAGATTCTACACTCTGCAGAGGTTATGCACTTTACCCACAAGATACAGTCAAACACCACAAAGGCGAGTTCCCGTAACAAAGTTTTCGGAAACTTCTAACAATACAAGTGAGCCTCCCCGGTTGTTGCACACTAACCCTTCCCTTAGCTAAGGCGAAGTTTAGGCCAACCAACCGTTAGATGGGTACCTGGCCTCAGCCAGACGCTCCCCGTACAACTTACACAAAGGGTGTAGTTGACCTCCCGAGGTCCCACAGTGCGTTATTAGCAACTTAGTCAACTAGGTCCGTCCCATTCTGGACATGTGGTTGCACGTTAGACCCAGTTCAAAGGCTTGCAAGGTGAAGTCCTTAGGGTGACCAGGGCAAGACTACCCGAAGAACCAAATCAACATCCCCAAAGTACAACCGGCCCACTGATCATTCTTGCCACATGCCCCGGTCAAAAACTATTTGTCAAACCCCAGTTGATTACCATGCACCACGTGCCATCAACATCACATGATACCTTTCCAAAACAGGTTCAAAATATCATTAAATCAATATTAACGTTTGATTGTCCAAAATCATGTCATGAGCACGTAGCAGGTCTAAGCAGTATACTACAACGATCTAAACCCATGTTGGCAATTTAATAATGTCCAACTAGTAATCCACAACTAGGGTGACAAGGGTCATGGCACATATTTAAATAATCAAGGTGTCATACAGCAAATTGGTATTTATCTAATCCCCCATATTTAAATAAAGTATTTTCTAATTGAACTAGCATGCAATAAGTTAAATCAAAATAAGTTTCAAAGTAGGATCAACATGGTCAAAGCACAACTTGCCTTCAAAAAGTACTTGTTCTTGGTCTTGAGTTGGATCTGAGTCAATACTTCTCCTTGAATCCTTAGGCACTTCAACGTCTACTCGTAAAGCGTGCAAATAGCAATACACGAATAAACAATAGGCAAAAATTGTCCAAACATCCAAATAAAATCCATAAACAGAGAGAACATAATTTTATGAATTTTTAGAAACTGGAATCGTCAAATTTGGAGTTAAAATGCAAAAGTTATAGCATTTTGAAGTTTAAATAATCAATTAAATAATATTACAGAGGAAAACTTTAGTCCAAAAATTAAATAAAATTCATAATTAGGTAGATCTCAATTTTATACAAATTTAGAAATTTGAATCACTCAAATCGGAGTTGAAACGCAAAAGTTATAAGCGTTTGAAGTTTGAAACAAAATCTGAAATCATTATTTCGAATTAATAAATCATTTTCTTTTCGGAAATTAATTATTGCGTCGGCTGGACACGTGGCAGCCTCGATTGGGCGGTGGCGTCGGCCGTCCATGGACTCGGTCCCACGCTCGGCTCGGGTCTACCGTGGACCGGGTCCACGGCTCACGTGAGATTGACAGGTGGGACCACTCGGGTAGCGTCATTGCGATGTCGGCGAGGGCTCACCAGTGGCGGCAGTGGGACCCACTGGTGGCGTCATCGGCCCAGCGTCACTACACGGCTGGGGTGGCCGCTGACATGCGGGTCCGCCATGACGTCAGCGTGACGTCATGGTGCGGTTTGGTCGTGTCGCTGACATGCGGGCCCGGCGTGTCAGCGTCACACGCACGAGTCTTGTTGACATGGCGGTCAGGCTTCCCAACACGTGGCGCAATCTCGGCCGTTGATTTGAAAATCGACGGCCCAGATTAGATCTGGACTCACGCGTTTGGGTTAACGCGTTTGATCTGGACCGTTGGATCTAGATCCAACGGTCGAGATTGGATCTGGGATTTTTGGATGGAATCTCACCGTGAGATGACGTGGCGTGATCTGGGACGTTGGATCTTGATCGGACGGCTGGCGGTGCTCGCGGGGACGGTGATGGCGTGCGGCGGCGCAGCTGACCGGTGCTGGGGACGACGACCTAGGGCACGGCGTTGCGGGGCTCCTCCGGCGAGGTGAGTTGGACGCCCGGACGCGTCGTAGCCTCCCGGTTCCGGATCTGGGCACAACGGCGGCGGAGGACGACGGAGATGGCCGCAATCGGCAAAGAACCACGGCGGAGGGAAGAGGCAACTCCGGCGAGCGATTGCGGCTCAACGGCGGCTCGAGCGGCGTTGTCTAGGGATCTGGTGCGCAATGAAGTGGCGGTCACGATGGCGACGGCGCAATAAATATAGCCCTCGGCGTCGGTAAACGCGGAAACCGAGACTGCTCCGATCTGGCGGAGTCCGTGGCGACTTCGATTGGACGACGTGGCATGCGCACAGCCGTTGGATCGAGATCCAACGGTGCGTGAGTTTGGGTTCGGGTCGGACTCGGGTGAGCTGGCTGGCTCGGTCGGGCTCGGGCCCGGTGACGTGGTTCAATCGTGGCCGTTGGATCTTGATCCAACGGTCACACGTAGAGGTTCGCGAGTGGGTTCGGCTCAACCACGGGCTCGGTCGGTTCGGTCGACTCGAACTCGAGTCCGACTCGCCTCGGCCTCGATGAACAGTGCAAACC
The DNA here is from genome assembly GCA_036346355.1 of Rhipidocladum racemiflorum. NCBI lineage: Eukaryota > Viridiplantae > Streptophyta > Magnoliopsida > Poales > Poaceae > Rhipidocladum > Rhipidocladum racemiflorum. Next base: position 65,248,633 of record CM070572.1, read on the forward strand.
CGGTTTGGATTTTCCAGCGATTTAATATTTAAAATAATTCCCAGTAATTCATTTAATTCAATAAAAATAGCAAAATACCCAGAAAAATTCCAGAAAAATTCTGGAAAATATTTTAGGGTATTTGGGACTCAAATAAAATATTTCTAACAAAACTTTATTTGCAAAGTTAAATTCTTTAATTATTTTAAAATGGAATAAATTCAAATAAATTCCAAATAAATCCAAATAAATTCCAGAAAATTCCAAAAATTCTCCAAAGTGCCAAATCACACATGAATTTAAGAAAGCATTATTTTGGGGTGTTACATAGCGTTAAGCCGATAATCTTTGCTTATCGGCTTTGATCAAATTACAAATTCTACCTTGTCAATTTCAGGTCAAATTGAGTGGCACACTCTGCAAACCCGGTGTTTGTCTTGTGTGTTCGAGGCTAAGGATCCTGCTTCACATTTTTAGTGCGAACAGCAGGTTTTGTATCACTTTACCCATAGCGAACTCGACCGAAGTCGAGAACCCAGAACGTTTATCACTGCTTTGGTATTAAATCTCCAACCCTGGCCCCTTCCAGTTGTACGCTATACTGATTCGATGGCACTATGACCAGGGTTAGCCAGTTATACCTCATCACAAAATTAGAAGTACTCGTTTTCCCTGGCCACTACCCGTTGTGCTACAACGCGAATCAGTGGTACTATAGACATTGGGGTAGCCAGTTGATCTCCGCCTCAACAAGCTGAGATACTCCGCCTAAGCTTTAAATATAGCGCTTCCGTTTACTCATTTCAACATTGAGTTTCGGCTGATGGATACCGTCACCGGCTATCCCATGTCCTTCTCCGGGAATCCGGCAATCCCAGATTAACACAATATACTTACCCATTGTGGAGATTTAAATACCATCGCAGGACAACCTTTTCTGGTTGTTTCCACACACTATGGTTGACACGAATTAATACGGTTCTATGTCCGAGTGAAGTGGTTTCAACCTTATATTATATCCAATGTAGAGGGCCCCACCGGCAACCTCGAACATGGCACCCTCTACCCACCATTTAATAACTCACCCCGACTCCCCGTCGGTTGAGTCCAAATCACAATCCGACTGCACTCCCAGTCGATTCCACAATCGATTTCAATTTTAAATAAATAAATTTTTCCATGCATTCATGTATTTCACAAATCTTTTAGAAACTCTTTATAAATCCATTTCATAAACATGGACAAGGAATGCTTGCCTGGATTCTGGTGGAGATATACGGCCTCACACGATTGCAGAAGATAACTGCCAGATTTAGATTGATTTCCTGAAATTAGAGAATAATACAATTTAGATAACTAATAAGTTTTTTATATGATTTGGGTGTCCAACCCTTTTCTTTCAATCTTATTGAATTGATGTAGGTTTAATAAGTGTTTTATCTTGGAGGTTCTTTAGATTAGCATATTTTGATTAGACATGTTTTAGTATGAGATAATTGACTTATCTCAATTTAGCTTGGTGTTAATTTGGTTTAAATTATACTTTAGCCTAGGTAGGATTTAACTGTTTCGATCAACATGATAATTGCTACAGTTATTTAATTCTTAATTCCTTTTATCAGATCTAGTTCATTCTCCTTTAATTGATTTCTTTTATTCTCTTAAATACTTAAATTATGACTAATTTGATTTATGATGAATTATTAAGTGAGTCATAGAATCCGGTTCTTTTCTGGATTATAGTAACACTATATTTGTTCGCTTAGCTTTATTTTCTTGATTAATAAGATTTTAATTACAAGGTTATCTGATCCATTGTGTTATTTATTTATTATTATTATGCAACTTTTTAATTATTGTAATATGGTTATAATAGGAATGTCTTGATGTTCTTTAGTTTATTAAGTCTTTGACTCGGATAGTATTGTTATTGTTATTGGTATTATTTCCTTTCTGTATATACACTTATCTACTCTTATACAACTTCTAATTATCATAATATGATTATGACATAAGGGTCTTAATGTAATTCTATTTATTAAATCTTTAATCCTAATAATAATATTTTTGATATTAGTATTTCTTATATTGGTTATTATTACCTTCTATTGTCTTCTTTTCATTTCTTTCTTTCATTGATCAGATCTTATCTTCTCTTGAATTTAATTTGATGTACATAGGTTGTTTGTTTAAATTTGATCCATATCTTGATTTGCTGCCTTTTCTATTTGGTGTATCTTAATTTCGAATGTTACAGTTTGCAATATTTTAAATTGGTACAGCCTACTTTAACGTATTGGTGTTTAAAGTATTTTGGTTTAATGCATTGGCCTAGTTACGGTTATCCATCTTTATTTATTACAATAGTTATTGATATGGTTTAGGTTTCCCGTGAATCTTCTACTTAGCTCAGCTTTTATTTTAATTTCTGCCCTATGCGAACTGTACAATTATATGAATTGATTTGCGTAGCTATTAATATGATCAACCTCTCTTATTTATTTGAGGTATTATTCCTCTTAATTGACTTGTTATGGTGACTATTAATATTGTTTATTTTATTTATCCAAACGCAGCTTAGCAGTCTAATTAGACCTAAGTGTTACAACTACTTGATTACCATATTTTTATGGTAATAAGTTTTTATATGTTTTAAAGAGCCCAAGAGTTTAATATATTGCTTTAGGATTTATAAATTTTGTTTTGCGAGTTTTAGCACTTTAATCCAGTTTTGAATGATTATATTTAATTTAGATTGGTTTACTGATTAAGTTTATAATTTAATTCTATTCAAATTATTTGAATTTATTTCGGAGATTTTACCGAGATTAAATTTATAGGTTTGGATGACATGTCCAACTTAATTATTTTTCTTGTTTTTCTCTTTTCTTTTCTCTTCTTTCTATTTTTATCATTTATTCTATTTATTCATTTGTTTTTCTTTATTCCTATTTTCCATTTTTCTTTTATCTCTTCCCTCCTTCCTTTTCTTTTCTTTCCTTTCTTATTCTTTTTTTCTTTCTATTCTTTCTCCTCATTTTCTTCTTCTTTTTTTCTTTTCTCCTCCCTACCCTGTTGGCCGGTTGGCCTCCTCTTTTCCTCACGCCTCTCTGCGCCTCTCCTTCTCTGGTTCCTCCTCTCCAATCGCCTCCGCTGGCACCCTGCCTCCTGCGACTGGTGTCGCCGGCCACCTCCCTGGTGTTTCCCCTCACCGCCCCTCCGGTCTTCTCCTGATCAGTCCGCAGCCCTCTTCACTCGAGGTAGCCGCCGACTCCGGTGCCGCCCGCGCCTCGGTCCCCTGATCTGACGCTGTCGCCAACTCCTCTCTGTTCGCCGCCTCCACCAGTGCTTCCTCCCTCTACGGTTTGATCCTTCACCCCTCCTCCATTCTCTTGATTAGGGTTGGTAACCCTAATCCTCTCTCTCTCTCTCTCTCTGGATGCCGATCTCCTTCCAGTCCATGGTTATTGGTTGTATGGGGATATTTGTGATGTGCAGTTTACACTTAATGGATTCCACTAAGCTCGATTCTCTTATGATTTGTGATGCTTAAGTGATTTGCTGGAGATCCTTTATACTAATTGATAAATGGTTGGTTTAGCAGATGATAATTCGATTGATGCTAAACATGCTTGAAGGTCTCTAAACTCTTAGGTATGGCATGAGGATACTAATTCCTTTACTGCTCTATTTACATGCTAGATGATACATGTTGCTATGCTACTTATGGCTTCTCTGAATAATTGATTGGAGTATGGTGACAGTGACTTAGAGTAGATTGTTGTATGGTAGATGATGAAATTGATACTATGTCATTGAATGATTCTCTGAATGCTTTAAAGCATGATGACAGTGGCTTAGAAAGGTTTATTGCATGGTAAATGATGGGTTGATGCTATGTCCTTGATGGAATAAGTCTTGGTCCTTTGTGGGCAGCTTTTGACTAGCCTTTTGGGCAGCTTTTAGGCAGCTTTTGACTAGCTTTTGGGCAGCCTTTAGGGCAGCTTTAAGGCAGCTTTAGACTAGCTTTAGCAACCTTTAGACTAGTGTTAGCATATGCTGCGCCAGCAGCTATAAATATGGCACTTGCCCAACCCCTTAGGGTGGCAATGGCACTTGTATGAGCAATAAAATTCAGAAAATTGCCCCAACTCCGTGTGTCATCCTCTCTCTCGATGATAGTAAGAATAGTGCTACTAACAAGTGGTATCAGAGCCGTTCTTTCTTGCAGCCTAAACATCTCTTGCTCATCTCCTTCCCACGCTCCTCCTCGCTCTCAGCAAGCAGCAGTCACAACAGCTGTTTCTGCTCACCCTTCATCTTACGAATAAATGAGCAAAGAAATGTCTGAGGCAGCTTCTTCCCCTAGCAGCAGCCCCCACTAGCGCGCCATGTCAGAAGGACAGTCTCAGCGCTCGGTCACCTCTAGCGCGCCTAGCCGGCAGGAGGCCGAAGTTGTCGCGGCAGAGGATCATGGCGAGCAGCGATAGAGACTGCGCAGCGGCGCAAAGGGCGGCAAAGCTGGCGGCGCGGCGTAGCGTAAGCGGCAAGAAAGAAGCGGCGGCGGATGCGGCGCGTAGGCGGCAGCAGAGCTTCGAGGCTACTGCCTGCAAGAGCTCCAGCAGCTCTGCTCGGCCGACGGCGGCACCGACGTGGGGCTTAAGCGGCGAGGAGGCAGCAGCGGCGGCGGCGCGATGGGCTGTGCGCACCCCATGAGCACGGTGGGAGCCCAGACAGCGCAGACGCGCCGGCAGAGCTCCGGGCGGGGACGAGCGCGGTGGCGACCGCGCTCCCGGCAGACGCGGCGGCTGGGCTGACGGAGATCGTGGCCCTTACAGGCGGCGCGGCTCTCCCTCCCCGGACCGATACCATGGCCACCGCGGGACCCATGCCATTATCAGGGACATTGGCCCCGGTAGTGGGTGGCCTACCCTCACTACCCTCACCAAGACCAACTATGTCGAGTGGGCCGCAGTGATGAGGATAAGGCTCCAGGTGCGGCACATGTGGGAGGCAGTCCGGTACGACGACGTCAACTACGACGAGGATCGACGGGCGCTGGATGCCCTCATCGCCGCAGTCCCGTCCGAGATGCAGTTCACGCTTTCCAAGAAGCGGACTACCAAGGAGGCTTGGGATGCCATCGCTGCGGCACGCATCGGCAGCGACCGCGCCCGCAAGACCACACTGCAGGCACTTCGCAAGGAGTGGGAGAACCTGGCCTTCAGGCCAGGTGAGGATGTTGATGATTTTGCTCTCCGCCTTAACACTCTACTACAGAAGATGGTGCAATTCGGTGACGACACCTACGATGAGGAGAGAGCCGTCGAGAAGCTCTTCCGTTGCATCCCCGAGAAGTACAAGCAGATCGCTCGCTCAATCGAGTCTCTATTGGACCTCTCCACGATGTCAATCGAAGAGGCAATAGGTCGTCTCAAGGTCGTCGACAGCGACGAACCACAGCCTCTCTCGGGGCCTATCACCATTGGCGGGAAGTTACATCTCACTCGGGAACAGTGGGAGGCTAGCCAGAGTAACGGGAAGAAGGGGGAGTCCTCTGCCGCGACAGGCGGTCGCAAGCACGCCAAGCCGCGCAAGGCGCGCGGACGCGTCCAGGTTGGGGCGCGAGGACGTGCCAAGGGTGACACCCGCGGAGGCGCCCAGGGCGGCGCCGGCGCAAGAACCAAAGGTCGGCAGAGGCGACTCGCCACAATCGCGGGCAAGCTTGGCCATTGGGCCAAGGAGTGTCGCCAGCCACGACGTGGCCAGGCCCACGTCGCACAGGTGGAGGAAGAAGAGCCGGCTCTGCTCCTGGCACACGCAAGCATCGAGCTATCTCCAGCGGCATCGGCCGCAGCGAATCTCCTCCACCTTGATGAGCCGAGAGCACACGCCTTTCTTGGCGACAGCTCCAGCAGTGACAAGATTGACGGGTGGTATCTCGACACTGGCGCTACCAATCACATGACCGGTCGACGGGAGTTCTTCACCGAGCTTGACTCCAACGTCCGAGGCTCCGTCAAGTTTGGGGACGCCTCCAGCGTGGAGATCCAGGGCGTCGGCTCCGTCATCCTCACCGCCAAGTCTGGTGAGCACAGGCTGCTCACCGGAGTCTACTACATCCCCGTGTTGAGGAACTCTATCATCAGCTTGGGACAGCTGGATGAGAATGGTTCGGTGTGCTAGTAAAGAACGGAGTCATGAGGATTTGGGATCGCCATCGTCGCCTTCTTGCCAAGGTAACCAGAGGCACCAATCGACTCTACATCCTCAACGTGCAGGTGGCACAACCCCTCTGCCTCGCCGCTCGTCGGGACGACGAGGCGTGGCAGTGGCACGAGCGCTTCGGACACCTTCACTTCGAGGCTCTGAAGCGACTCAGTGCCAAGGAGATGGTACGAGGCCTGCCGTGTCTCGACCACGTGGAGCAATTCTGCGACATCTGCGTAACGACGAAGCAGAGGCGGCTCCCCTTTCCCCAGCAGTCGAACTTCCGAGCCAAGGAGCGGCTCGAGCTCGTGCACGGGGACCTGTGTGGCCCGGTGACACCGGCCACACCGGGAGGACGACGCTACTTCCTGCTGCTCGTCGACGACCCTCACCCGCTACATGTGGGTAACGGTCCTCGGCAGCAAGGGAGAGGCTGCGAAGCCATCAGCGACGCAGCCGCCGCGAGGCAGAGCGCGCCAAAGCTGCGTGTCGCAGATCGACAACGGCGGCGAATTCACGGTGGCTGAGTTCGCATCGTATTGCATGGATGAGGGCATTCAGCGCCACTATTCCGCGCCGTACAGCCCGCAGCAGAATGGCGTCGTCGAGCGACGTAATCAGACGGTTGTGGGGATGGCTCGGGCCCTCCTCAAGCAGAGGGGGATGCCAGCTATTCTCTGGGGAGAGGCAGTGGTAGCGGCAGTCTACATCCTCAACCGCTCGCCCACCAAGGCTCTCAACGGCAGGACGCCGTACGAGGCCTGGCACGGACGCAAGCCGGCGGTCTCTCACCTACGGGTTTTCGGCTGCCTCGCGTTCGCCAAGGAGCTTGGACATGTTGGCAAGCTCGATGACAGGAGCACTCCGGGAGTGTTTATCGGTTACGCGGAGGGCTCGAAGGCCTACCGCATTCTTGACCCAAAGACACAGTGTGTGCGCACGGCGCGCGACGTTGTGTTCAACGAAGGGCGAGGATGGGCGTGGGACAAGGCAGTTGACAACGGCTCGACTCCGACGTACGACGACTTCACTATTGAGTACGTCCACTTCGAAGGAGCTGGGGGAGTAGGCAGCTCCTCTTCGCCGAACGCGCCTACCCCAGTCCCCGAACCCCCACTGACTCCGGCGCCCGCCACTCCAGCACCAACGGTCACACCTCCAGGCACATTCTCTCTGACACCAGCTCGTGTCGAGCACAGCCCGGTGGAGTTCGTTACTCCACTCTCCCACGACGAGGAGCGCATCGACGCGTACCACGACGGCGAGCCGTTGCGGTATCGTACGATGGAGGACCTTCTCGGCGACCAACCCGTGCCGGGACTGGTGTCTCACGATCTGGAGGCGCAGTTGCATCTTGCGTGCGACGATGGTGAGCCTCGGTCTTTCGCAGAGGCCGAAAGACACGCAGCATGGCGTGCCGCGATGCAGACGGAGATGGACGCGGTTAAGAAGAACCGCACCTGGGAGCTTGCCGATCTTCCCCGTGGTCACCGCGCGATCACCCTTAAGTGGGTGTTCAAGCTGAAGAGGGATGAAGCCGGCGCCATTGTCAAACACAAGGCTCGCTTGGTGGCACGTGGTTTCGTGCAGCAGGAGGGGATCGACTTCGACGATGCCTTCGCCCCCGTAGCACGGTTGGAATCCGTGCGACTCCTCCTCGCACTGGCTGCTCAGGAAGGCTGGCAGGTTCACCACATGGACGTCAAGTCGGCATTTCTAAACGGCGATTTGAAGGAAGAGGTCTACGTGCGCCAGCCGCCGGGATTTGCGATCCCCGGCAAGGAGGGCAAGGTGCTGCGTTTGCACAAGGCTCTCTATGGCTTGCGGCAGGCACCAAGGGCATGGAATGCCAAGTTAGATTCCACGCTCAAGGGGATGGGCCTCGAGCAAAGCTCGCACGAGGCGGCCATCTACCGGCGGGGCAATGGAGGAAATGCCCTGCTGGTGGGTGTCTACGTCGACGACTTGGTGATCACCGGCACCAAGGATGCGGAGGTGGCGGTATTCAAAGAAGAAATGAAGGCCACCTTCCAAATGAGCGACCTGGGGCTTCTCTCCTTCTACCTGGGGATCGAGGTGCACCAGGACGACTCCGGGATGTCACTTCAATAGACTGCTTACGCCAGGCGCGTCGTTGAGCTAGCTGGGCTCACTGATTGCAACCCGGCTCCCACTCCGATGGAGGAGAGGCTGAAGCTGAGCCGCGACAACACAACAGAGGAGGTGGACGCTACACAGTACCGGCGCCTTGTGGGGAGCCTTCGCTACCTCACACACACACGGCCAGACTTGGCATTCTCCGTCGGCTACGTTAGCCGGTTCATGCAAAGGATCGACAACGGAGCACCGCAGCTGTGAAGAGAATCATCCGCTACGCTATGGGGACTCTCGATCACGGTCTCCACTACCCGAGGTGCCCTGGGAGGCACACTGCCGTCGGTACAGCGACAGCGACCACGCCGCGGCGACGTTGACACCGGCAAGAAGAGCACGAGCGGGATGCTCTTCTTCCTAGGCAAGTGTCTCGTCGGTGGCGATCGGTCAAACAGCAGGTGGTGGCCTGTCGGTGTGTGAGGCCGAGTACATAGCGGCCTCCACCTCGCAACTCAGGCTCTGGCTCGCCTGATCGCTTGGTGATCTCATTGGCGTAAACACCAAAGACGGTGGAGCTCAGGGTAGACAGCAAGTCCGCTCTAGCCCTAGCAAAGAACCCCGTTTTTCATGAACGGAGCAAGCACATCCGGGTGAGATATCATTTCATCCGAAGCTGTTTGGAGGAAGGAAGCATCAAGGCAAGCTACATCAACACCAAGGACCAGCTTGCGGACCTGCTCACCAAGCCCCTTGGGAGGATCAAGTTTCTTGAGCTACGCTCCAGGACCGGGATGGTCCAACTTTCCCACAAGACGATAGACAAGACTTAGGAGGAGAATGATGGAATAAGTCTTGGTCCTTTGTGGGCAGCTTTTGACTAGCCTTTTGGGCAGCTTTTAGGCAGCTTTTGGGCAGCCTTTAGGGCAGCTTTAAGGCAGCTTTAGACTAGCTTTAGCAACCTTTAGACTAGTGTTAGCATATGCTGCGCCAGCAGCTATAAATATGGCACTTGCCCAACCCCTTAGGGTGGCAATGGCACTTGTATGAGCAATAAAATTCAGAAAATTGCCCCAACTCCGTGTGTCATCCTCTCTCTCGATGATAGTAAGAATAGTGCTACTAACAGTCCTGAGGTTTAGGTTATTTCTTCTTGGTCTGTGATGCATGATTCATTGAGCTGATCTACTGCAAGTTGGATGGCATCCATACCTGTCCTAATTGTCAGTGCACCGGGGAAGCATGTTTGGCTGGGGGTGGGCATGATGCAACCCTTGCTATGTTTTAATCCAAAATACTGAGACCAAACTTCTTCTAGCCCTTTACTGTCTATTTTTGCTTCTAGCTCATCCTTACTTCTACTGTCTATTCCATTTTGATTTCTATTCCTTTTTGTTCTTGCTGTCTCTATTATACTACTCTACATGGGATTGGTTTTCTGATGACTTACTTGGATGTAACTGAAGTATGAGTTGGGGAATGAAGGAAGTGGTTGTGCTGCTTAGGTTCGATCTCCTCCCCTTTTGGTTCCTAGTCGCTCCTGCTCCTGATGGTTGCCTCCGGTTATGGCCTCCTTGCTTCTGGTCTCGGTTAATTTGCTCCTATCGACCCTTGCTCTTGGCTTTGGAGCTCTGGCCGAATGCTTCAATTAGTCTTTGGGGAGTTCTAGGAGCTATGGTTATCTGGAGGTTTCCCCCCTTTTAGCCGGCTTGGTGGGGCTTTGGTTTGTCTGGTAGTTACGGAAATGGTTGTCTGTCCTCTTTGATGCAGACTCGGTTGAATTGGGAGGGTTGTCTTTGTCTCCTTTTGCACACTAATCGAACTCTATCTCTTTCTTCTACCGTGTGGTCTCGCATCGCTTTTGTTGAGGCACATTTGATTTCTCTGGTTTGCTAATTGATACACGCATCTACGGTCTACCCAGGTTTGTATACTGCCGAATGATGCAACTAATAGTCGCTAGAGGGGCCAGATTAGCCCCCGGATGATCTAGGGTACCTAAATTAGCGATAATTAATTAAAGACTGACGGCAGTTCTATCTCAGATTTTATATTTCAATTTAATTACTTATTTCTATTCTAATCTAATGCATGGTTGTTTTCTTACAATGCAGGTTATGCAGATGAAGACTGAAGATCATTAGATTAGAATTTTATACTTTGTAATTCTGTACAATTAGATTGTAATCAGTGGATTGAATTTTGTAACTGAGACTTTTATTGTTTCCTAATTCCATAGTTGTAATTGATTTTCAATTTATAATATAATATTTCATATACGTTAATAAAGTTTATTAACTGTTTTTGTTTAATTTTCCTCCTAATTCATCGTTAACTGTTAATTGATTGTGTGGGGTATTTCACCTCCTATCTGAACTGAAAGTGGCTTCTGATAAGATAGTGGACACCGAAACCATTAGTACATTCCATGCAAATTGCTATAACACAGAATAAATACGTTGGTGATTCTTCCACCAAAAGAGCAAGCTAAATTCATTGCGTTTCGAGATAGTGGTTGATCTCTATTTATAGATTCCATTGTAACCTGCTCGGCACTTCAAAAGATGAACTAGACGTATTGCCTTTTAGCTTCTTTCACACGCTTGAAGCGCTTGAACTGCCTGTGCTTGTTGTATTGTTGAAGTAGTTCTTCTTGCTTCACTTTTGCTACCAAATTTTTCATAATATTTATCAAAAAAATGTAAAAAAAACTTGTTATGAACATGAGTGTAGGCCTTAGAAAAATTAAGATCCAAAATAGTACCAAAACAGTAGAGATGTAGAATAGCTGTGAAATATTTTAATTTTTTTCTCTATTGGTTCAAGAATGGGTTCTAAAACATAATTATCTCTCTTGTTGTGTCTCTCAATCTCTCTCTCTCTCTCTATCGACCACCTCCCCGACCCGCCCCCTCTACCCTGGCCGCCTCCCTCGCCACCTCACCCCCTCCGGCTCTCCCTGGCTCGGCTCTTTCGCCTCCTTGCCCCCTTCCATCTCCCTTGTCCCCCTGACTCCCTCTCTCTCACCATCTACCGTCGCCGCTTCCCCCTTTCTCCCCTCCACCATGGCGTGGAGTGTGGTGTGACACATGCGGCGATCGTGATGTGATGTGGCACGTGCGCGTGGCAAGTGTGCCACGAGTGGCACTACCAAGTACGTCGCTCCCTCCCTCTCCTGCCATGTGAATTGCTGCATGCCCTGTCTCATGCCTTGTTGCAAGGCATACCACGAACAAGCTATGTCGAGCTATGCCTGTTCGCCACTATGGTGGTCTGTGCCACCCATCGTACCCCGTTTCCAACCATGACGTGCCTGTGACCCATTCGCAGACGTACTGGACCGTGCCTTGGACTAGGCTGGGCCGTATGTGCCACGGGTCGGCCCTCAAAAACCCAACCCATGTCCACGCTTAGACACGATTAATTCGAATCACACAATTGAAGGTAATACTAGCTAGTAATCACGCATGCATCTGCGGGCTACACGGTCTCCATTCTTTTGGACCTGCAGCCACTTCAGCGGCCACTCGCAATTAATCCGCGCAGCTCAATCAATACTGTTACTATGGGGGTGTTTGGCAGAGCTCCAGCTCCATCAAATTCTTGGAGAATTGGTGAAGCTGGGTATTCCTAGCTTCACTAAATTTATGGAGCTGGAGCTGTGGATATATTAAGAGTGTTTAGGTGGGTCATCTTGTTTACATTTTAGAATAAAATTATAAACTTAAATCACTTTATTTAAGTCTATAAGTTTCAGCTCTGAGGTGGAGCTGGAATCTAGAGCTCTGCCAAACAAAACCTATGTACTCGATGGACCGGCGTCAACATCTGAAATACAGAATCAACACATGCAACCCATGAGATTGAAGATCGATCACACGTACGCCCATGAATGCATGGTAGAACATCTGCTCGTTCAAAAATACCCAAATAATTCCACCATGAATTGATCCATGCATGTTGTCGATCCGGCCCGGCCATTCCGATGGCAATTAATATTGTCGATATTCGATCGACCGACCGGCCGTCAGACCCTGAAGTTTCCGCCGGAGAAGGTCTGGCCGAAGTACCAGTTGGGGCCGGCGGCGTTCCAGGAGGTGGAGGTTCGGTGGTCGCTGGCGGTGAGGCGGAAGGAGAGGGCTCCGCCGACGAGCATGGCGTTGGACTGCCAGTTCTGGCCCCAGTTGCGCGACATGGGCAGCCAGCCGGTGTGGGTGGCCTTGATGCTGGCACGGACGATGTCGCCGGCGCCGGCCACGTTGGTGATGAGCACCAGGTTGAAGTACCTGAACCCGTTGATGCTGAACCGGATCCCACCCGACTTTCGGCAAGGCACCCTACAACGCATGCAGTCAGATCAGGGTTCACCCTTACCGTTCAACACACGAATTTCGCTACTGTTGGCATCGAAAATCGCCGATTTTCAAACGAAAATCGCATAAACTCAAAATTCAAATTTATTTTAAAAAATAAAAAATCATGGAAAATCGATCGATTATTGTGGAAAATCAACAAACTTGTTCAACTTTTTTTGCGGTCGATTTTTTAGAGCGATTTTCGTCGATTTGTAACGAAAATCGAGCGATTCCCACCGTTTTTCGACCGGTTTCTGACGCATAAATTTTTTTGAATTTTTTATTTTTTTTAATTTGACCGGTTTATCGATCGGTATTTGATATCGGACCGCGGCGATATGGGCAAAAATCGTGTGATTTTCGTCGAAATTGTGACGCTGAGTTAGACAAGAACAAATATAAGACGTACTTTAATATAAAATTAATATGAAGTCCGTTTTATATCCCTACTAAATATTATGTTTTACTTTATAGATATATATTAAATATAGTACTCAACATAACAATTAGAAATAGTTTAATTATATTAAATATTTTTTTGTTGAAAAGAAATATAGCATATAAATTTGAACGGACAACCTATAGATCAATAATTGTAAAAATTTCCAATGGTCCCCGACTGTTGAAATTTCCAATGGTCCCCGACAACCTATAGATTAATAACACGGAAGGCCCAGCTGACTGTTGAAATATACCTCTTAAACAGTGCAAACCAGCTGTTCCCGTCGGCTCAATTTTTTTTAAAAAAAATTTCCAATGGTCCCCGACTGTTGAAATTTTTTTATTATTTTTTTGATCTCCAGCGTATATTTTTTTTTGAATTCAAGTGGTCCCTGACTGTTGTAATATATTTTTTATTCTGATTTTCTATTTTTCAAGCGGACTCGGTCCGCTGAATTTATTTATTTATTTTTTTTGTTTCAAGCGGACTTTGTCCATCGAATATTTGGGATTTTTTTTTCATTTTTTTCTTTTCTTTTTCGTTTTTGGAATTAATTTATCTGAAAAATCCAAAAAATACATTTTCTTAATTAGTTCGAACTACTGAGTCAAAAAATGACATCCACTCCGCTAAATCAAGTCTTTAAAATCTCAAAAATGACCAAAATACCCACCCGACCCCTTGTCCGGCCCATCTTTCTGGATTTTCCCGTTTTCCTTTCTTCTTGCTTTTCTTTTATTCGTTTATTTATTGATTTTGTTTGTTCGCGTATTTTAATACTGAAAAAGATAATTTAGAATGATATAATGTTTATGGAATTATAAAGAAATTGATGTACGTGGCGCATATAGTACGATACAAATTTGCAGGAAATGAATCTAAATTATCTTTTTCAATATTAAATTTGTACGATACAATTGGCAACTAGTACAATACAAGTTCAAAATTATAAAGAAATTGATGCACGTGGCGCATACAGTACGATACAAATTCGGAATTATCTTTTTCAGTATTAAATTTATATCGTACTAGTTGTCATTTGTATCATACTGTATGCGCCACGTACATCAATTTATTTATAATTCCACAAGCATCATGTCATTCTAAATTATCTTTTTTCAGTATTAAAATACGCGGACAAACTAAATAAATAAATAATCGAACAAACAAAGCAAGAAGAAAGGAAAACGGAAAAATCAGAAAAGACGGGCCGGACAAGGGGTTAGGAGGCTATTTTGGTCTTTTTGAGATTTTTGAAACTTGGTTTGGCAGAGTGGATCTTATTTTTGGACTCAGTGGCTTAAACTGATTAAGAAAATGTATTTTTGAATTTTTGAGATTTTACGGATTAATTAAATCTGAAAAAAAGAAAAAATGGAAAAAAGAAAAAATAGAAAAAAAGATTTCCCAAATATTCAGCGAAAAGAGTCCACTTGAAACAAAAAACGAAAAAAATAAATTCAGCGCACCGATTCCGCTTGAAAAATAAAAAATCAGAATAAAAAATATATATATTACAGCGATGAGGGGCCGCTTGAATTCAAAAAAAATAAGAAAATATATATCTAAGCGGTCGGGGACCGTTGGAAATAAAAAAATTTCAACAGTTGGAGACCGCTGGAAATATTTTTAAAAAAATTTGAGCGGACAGGAACCACTGATTTGCACTATTTAGAGGCTATTTTCATAATTTTATCAGATCAACGGTCAGTTACGGAAAAAAATTAAAGAACTAGGTTAGAACAGTAAAAAATTCTCTATCTATCTATCTCCGTAGTTAATCTCTCTTGTTGTGACAGATAAAAGGTGATCCATCTTGTTGTAACATCTATCTATCCCCGTGGTTAATCTCTCTTGTCGTGGTAGACAAAAGGTGATCCGTCTTGTTGTAACATTTCATTTCACCTACTGAGTTAGGATATCTCCAATAATACCACTTCAGCTATCTTTTAGCTACGACATGTAAGTAAAATTCTACACGGAGAAGAGAGGAGTGAGAAAAGAAAATCTGCCATCTTTTATGCAAGAGACAATCTAATCACGTAAACCAACTTAAAAGTAATAAAGTGGGAGAGAAAAAATTAACGAAGATGAATAATTTTAGAGAGAATTATTAGAGATGTTGTCTCTAGTGTTCTCTCTAGATGAGTTAAAATTCTCAAAGATAATTTTAAAGATAGATTATTGTACATGCTCTTATACGAAAGCAGTTCAATCGATCGTGCTCACTTTGGTGGGATTGCAGGATCATCCATGAACCTCGATCGATGGGGAAAAAGCTCAAAGGACCATTGATCTACCCATGTTCGCTTTAAAAGCCTATAAATTCTTAATTAATCGAAGAGGAAAGAACTACCTACAACATTGATTATGGTGGGTAAGATTACAATGGTCTACATTAAAAATAGTCTATATTAAGTACCAATCAAATTTAAATTCAAAATAAGTAAATAAAATAAGTAATTTGATTTTCAAAAGAACTCCTAGTTGATATACCTAAATAAAAATAATTTGAAATAAAATATAAATAAAAATTAGCAATTGAATTTGTATATGAATTATAACAAAATATAACTAAAATTTGGAATAAAAAATAAAATAAAATTGACATTTTTATTTCCCACATGAATTCCTAAGTAAAATCCATAAATAAATATAATTCAGAATAAAAATTAAAAAAATTATAAATTGGATTTGTATACAAATTCTAATAAAATAATTGAAATTTAGAATAAAAGATAAAATAAAATTGGCAATTTGATTTCCTTAAGAATTCCTAAGTAAAATCCCTAAATAAATAAAATTTGGAATAAAAATTAAACAAAAATATGCAATTGAATTGTATATAAATTCCCACAAATATAACTAAAATTTGTAGTAAAAATAATATAAACCAGCATTTTGATTTCAATAAAAAATACCAAAGTAAAATCCCTATATAACTATAATTAGGAAAAAAATTGGCAAATAGATTTGTATATGAATTCAATAAAAAATTATTGAAATTCTGAATAGAAAATAAAAGAAACTTTGCAACTTGATTTCCATTCAAATTCTAAAGTAAAAATCCCTAAATAAAGAAAATTTGGAACAAGTGAAACAAAATTAGAAATTTGATTTGTATACAAACACCAATACAAACAAGTGAAATTTTGAATAAAATTAAAATAAATAATGTGGATAGCACGAATGCTATCGACAACACCACGAAAGAGCGTAGAGCTATGGAGGATAGTACGAATGGTATAGAAGGATAGACAAATCCTGCAAGAAGATATTGACTCGAGGAGAAGCGAAGAGCCAAGGCAACGAGAGTGGAGATGGGGACATTGTCATGCTGCTCACCCCAACCATTCACAATGATAATATCGTGTTGTTCGCTAGATCCGTTGAAGAGAATGCTAGAGTCAAAGTGGCCAAAGAGGCTCGATGATGGAGAAACACTAGCAGAGAGGACAAGAAGCTTTGTATTGAAAGCGAGCTATGGATAATATAGAGCTATTAGGTAGTTAGGATTATGCGATCGCTAATGAGGAGCATGACATCATTGGCAATGTCAAGAAGGTTCTCTATCGTTAAACATTGAATTAAGCAAATATGATGAAACAATGAAGATGGGAGGTCGCCGCCATTAGTGAGAAAGCTGCAATGTTGAGTTGACCAATATGGAAGAAGAGGAGCGACCGATCAAGCATATATATTATCATGCATGTGTCTATACATGCATGTATTTGTATGAATAGAAGCACGAACGTACAGAAGCATATGAGCAAAGAGCTTGGAGTAGATATGTCAACTGTACGGAATAGGCTTAGAGCCACCAGAGAAAATATGATAGCTATTCACGGCAGGAATTGGTGACTGTTGCACATGTATATGTGTTGATGCCGCAATGGTCAGCATTAAGCAATAATTGGTGAGAAGTAGAAAATAAATATGTGGTATAGTATTGCATTGAAAGGGTTAGCACCTAGAGGGAGCGATCAAATATTGGGCTTGAAGTTAGAGGTTGAAGGAAAAAACTGTGGCGATAAAAAGAGATAGAAGACACATGATTTGGTAGAGTACTCAGCGTGTGAGGAAAGATAAGTTCAAGGTAGATCATCTATGGTGCATTGGTGTATGCTTGAATAAGATACTCTAATACTATGTAAACTTGTAAGATAGTTTTCTACACATAATCAACATATTGTTTTAGATTAAGGGGGTATATGGCAGAGCTCCAACTCCACCAGATTTGTGAATCTGGTGGAGCTGGGTATTCCGAGCTCCACCAAACCTGTGGAGCTGGAGCTATTGGTATATTAAGGCCCTCTTTGGCAAAGCTCCAGATCCCAGCTTCACATCAGATCTGAAATTTGTAGGTTAAAATAAAGTAAATTAAGTTTATATTTTTATTCTAAAATATAAACAAGATGGCCCACCTAAACACTCTTAATATATCTACAGCTCCAGCTCCACGGATCTAGTGGAGCTAAGAATACCCAGCTCCATCAGATCCACGGATCTGGTGGAGCTGGAGCTCTGCCAAACAAGACCTAAGAGTGTTTAGATGAGTCACCTTGTTTACATTTTAGAATAAAAATATAAACTTAATTCACTTTATTTTAACCTACAAATTTCAAATCTAAGATGGAGCTGAGATTTAGAGCTCTGCCAAACAGGGCCTAAATAGATCAGGTACATGTGTACGCATATAATTTGAACAAGAGTAACTAATGAAGGAAGAATATGGTATGCAGGTACATGATCCATGTATGATGGAGAGTGGTTACGATGCTAAAAATCCTAATAACTTATTATGCTCAATGATTTTCTTACAACAAAACTCATACTTCAATTATGTTTCTCAAGTTGTATTTCCCTTCAACTGTCTATTGTTATTTCTAATGTTTACAGTGTCTTAAAAAATTCTAAATAAGCTACAAGATACGTAAATATAATCTGAAGCATTTAAATTATCATTTGATGCTGTGAACTTTGAACATCGAAACAAATCGAATTACATAAATGCACGGACCACTTGCTATCTTCACAAATGGACAAGCTTCGGCGCTAGGGGTGGAATTGAGCCGAGCCGAGCCGAGCCGAGCCGGGCTCGGTCTAGCTCGCCAAAATTCGAGCCGAGCCAGGCTCGGCTCGGGCTCGAACGAGCCACGAGCTGGCTCGTGGCAGCTCGTGAGTCGGCTGATTTATACACGCAGGGGCGCCTCCACAGAACGAATCAGTGAAACCGAAACAAATACCCCCCCAATTCCTCCGCCCGTGCGCGTCCGCTTCACCCGTAACCCTAAACTCGTTTTCGTGCGTGGTCCCCGGCTCCGGGACTTGGCCGGCTGGCGCGGCGGCGCTGCTGTCGACCCCCCGTTCCCCGCTTCAGCCTCACTCGGGCTCCTCATGAGCCGCAGCTCCGCTGATCGCCACGGCGCCCAGCAGCTGCGCCCGTCCGGCCGTCCCTCAGCGCCTCCCCCAGCCCCGCGTGATCCCTCGGCGACTCCGACGCGGCGACGCCTCCCCTCCCTGGCCGCGTCCCTCAGCTCCTCCGACACCTCCCCCGGTCGGCCAGCCAATGGAGTGAGTTGTTGAATGTTTACTGAATTACTGTGATTATATTGTTGTTGAATGTAAAATGTTTACTGGATTAGTTTTTATATTGTTTTAGAGTTGGATATATATTTCTGGATGGCTATATGCAGCACTGAGCACTGAGGCCTGAGGGCTAATATGAGTTGTTGAATGTTTACTGTGATTTTATTGTTGTTGAATGTAAAATGTTTACTGTGATTTTATTGTTTTGGTGTAGGATTAAAGTTTGGTTGACCTTGATTTATGCCATGGTTATTTTGGTATGACTGTATGAGACATTGTGTACCATGGCTTTCAGTTTGGTTTGCTGTCCCTTCTGCATTCCTAACTTATGATGGGGATGTAGAGGTTTGCAGACTGCAGACTCCTTGAAGCATTGAGTCTCAGCCTTTTTTCATAGTTTGTAAAGGAGTTGAAAGATTTTCCAATTGTTAATTGTTAATGTCGACATTTGGATTCAGAAAAATACCAAAATTTCTGACCACATCTAGCTATGATTTGTGCTGGCTGATGCTTTTCTTTTCGAAATTGTTGTTGGATGGCTATATGCAGCACTGAGCACTTTTGTAATTGCTTGCCCAATATGCAAGTCAACTGTTGGAGGAGCATTATGGATGTTATGCATTGCTTCGTGATGACTTTCATAGTTTCATTTCTCAGTCTTTAATGTGCAATTTGAATGCATACTTTCATTTCTCGTCTTTAGTTTTGTGACTTTGTGTGCATTGCCATTTTGTTTAATATTTGCTCCTTTTGTGTCCAAATGATGATGCTGCATTTGATGTGTCGACTGATCCCTAGAAACTTAACCTACCGGCGCTAACGAGCCCAACGAGCCAACGAGCCGCTCGCGAGCCGGCTCGGGCTCGGCTCGTTAGCTAAGCGAGCCGAATAGTAGGCTCGGGCTCGGCTCACTGCCGCTTCGAGCCGAGCCGAGCTGCTTCGAGCCGAGCCGAGCTCGAGGCTCGAGCTTAATTTCCAGCCCTATTCGGCGCTAGTTGTAAAAATGAATGTGATATGCACACACACCATGTTGCTAGAAACTAGAAGTGATGTATGAGTATGACCAACTACTGGTTGTGGGAGTGTAATTTTCATTGGCAGCAGTATTTAATTTCTTGTGTGGTCGAGTATTTAAGGTAGGTACCGAAGAGGATCTCACGAGATCGATCTCGATCTCGAAAAACTTGTCCTATGGACGGATCGAGCGGCCGGCACCGTCCAATGCCATACATCTATATTAGTTGGAGCTCTTCTAGATTAGAAGACCTCACGTTAATCCTATAAATTCTCACATTAATCATAAAGAAGCTATAAATTACCGCATTAATATAAGCTAGCCTTATAAGCCTTAGCATTGGAGCCCAACCATGGTGCCATGTCGCCCCTGCGATTTTTTCAAAAAAACCCTTCGGCTTTCTCCAAATTACAAAGAGGTCCCTGCGCGATTTTATGTGAGAGGCAAATATTTTTCCCGGTTAGCATTTAGGTCCCTGGTTTGCCGTTTTGCATGGAGGACCTCCCTTCGATCTCGGAGTCGGAGCCCTTGGCAGCTTTTCTCGAGGGGGACCCGACCTGGACCAAGCCGTTCTACGACTACCTCGAGCGAGGTCGGCTGCCAGACGACGCTGCTGAGAGAAGCAAAATCAAGCGCCGAGCTTGTCCGTACAAGATCGTTGACGGCCAGCTGTATCATCAGAGCGTGTTAGGCGTCCTGCCAAAATGTGTCTCCCAGGAGGAGGGTAAGTTCCTGCTAAACGATATCCACTCAGGTCTGTGTGGTGCGCATTCCTCTTACAGGACGATGGTCGAGAAGGCATTACGCATGGGGTTCTACTGGCCAACAGCACTCCAAAACGCACGAGACATAGTCCGCGCCTGTCAGACTTGCCAATTCCATGCTCGGAAATCCCACCAACCGGCCTACGCCCTCTAGACCATCCCGCTCGCCTGGCCTTTCTCGACCCGGAGGCTGGATATCCTGGGTCCCTTCCCACAGGTCGTCAGTAGGAAAAGATTTCTCTTCATCGCCATCGACACCTTCACCAAGTGGATTGAGGCCGAGCCAGTCTCCGCGATCACTGCGTAAGCAGCGGTCAAGTTTTTTCGCTTGTCCGTGGTAACCAGGTACAGAGTCCCATGCATGATTATTACTGACAACGGAACTCAGTTCACAAGCGAGCTGTTCCAAGAATTCTGTGAAGGCATGGGAACGAAGGTGTGCTATGCCTCGGTGAGCCACCCACAGAGCAACGGGGCCATGGAGCGCGCCAATGGACATATCGTTCAAGGCATCAAGAGGCGGGTTTCTCAAGTGCTAGAGCAGCACGGTCGGTCCTAGGTCAATGAACTCCCCACCGTCCTATGGTCGATCCGTACCACAATCAGCCACACGACAGGGTCTACTCCCTTCCGGCTCGTTTTCGGCACGGAAGCAGTCCTGCCTCCGGAGGTAATGCTGGGCTCTCCTAGGGTCAGCTTGGTCAACCAGATTGACTTCGAGCAAGAACGGTTTCTCGACCTAACCCTAGCAGAAGAAGTAAGGTGCCGGCGCTGTTGTGATCGTCGCATTATCTGCAAACTCTTCGCAGACATGTGGCTAGATCGGTACGACCTAGGGAGCTCCTTATTGGGGACCTGGCTCTAAGATGAATCCAGAGCGTGTCCAACACCAACAAGCTATCCCTGTAGTGGGAGGGCCCCTATAGAGTAGTCTCAACAGATCGCACGAGGGCTTACCGGCTGGCACTACCCGATGGCAGAGAGCTCGCAAGCTCGTGGAATATCGACCAAATTCGAAAGTTTCATGTGTAAGACCCTTGCTCTAAGTTTCAATAAAGATTTCCCGCATTTGCCTATGAAAATTTCATGTCTTTGTGTCATGCTGTAATCCACGTGATTACGTGACAATCTCCATCACACTCAGCCATGACTTAAGGCAAGGTCAAGATCAAATGCCTGAGCCTATAGACTTTGAAGTCAGATCCGAGTACTATGACTTAGACGTTCGCCTCTGGGGGCCACGCCAACAGTAAGCCGATCCTTATTGTGTTACGGCTCCCCCCGTTGCAGGGCTGGACCTAAAGTCCGTACTTCGGGCAGGCAAGCGCATATAAGACCAGGTTTAACACAGGTGGCTCGAGGACCCTTGGGGTATCAAACTCAACCTTCGATATTTGTGCACCCTTTCTCGATTTTCCCTGACTTTGCAGGTCCTGGCATCGGAAGTATAAGATTCTCAGTGACTCGCATCGGGAGCTAGACCATGGACCTCATTTGCGCTCGACGTCTCGCCCGACCTCGACCGCATCGGGGGCTGGACCACGGATCTTGTTTGATCTCGATGTCCCCAACCTCGACCGCATCGGGGGGCTAGACCGCGGACCTCGTTTGCAATCGACGTCCCGCACAACCTAGGCTGCATCAGGGGCTGGACCGCGGACCTTGTTTGCGCTCAACGTCTCACCCGACCTCGACCGCATCGGGGGCTAGACCGCGGACTTTGTTTGCGATCAACATACCGCCCGACCTCGACCACATCAGGGGCGGGACCGCGGATCTCATTCGGGGCCTGGACAACCGCGGACTATAACTACGCTCGACGTCTCGCACGACCTCGACCGCATCGGGGGCTGGATGAGGGAGGCACCCTTCTACAAACAGCTAAGTACTCGAACACTCGATCGTAAACGAACAAGCTCGATTACAAACGCACAAAATACTATATTATAAATCCATCACTC
Organism: Rhipidocladum racemiflorum; assembly: GCA_036346355.1. Taxonomy (NCBI): domain Eukaryota; kingdom Viridiplantae; phylum Streptophyta; class Magnoliopsida; order Poales; family Poaceae; genus Rhipidocladum; species Rhipidocladum racemiflorum. The sequence goes on from CM070572.1 coordinate 65,271,039, forward strand.
GTTCACCTACTTCCTGTTTCCTTCATTACATTGTTCCAAAAGTTAAAACCTTATCTACCAATGTTCTTATCTACAGATCCAACATTTCATGAGCAAGTTTCTCTTGCTCGAGCTTGACGACCCTGGCCCTCAGCTCGGTAATTTCACCTTGGGGGTGGAGCATCTCGGTGGCCAAGCTGGCGGAACAGCCTCGGTCCTCTTGGAGTTGGCCAAGGCGTTCTTGGCCGTCATCACCGCCTGTCCAAGCTTCTCCTTGAGTTCGGCGACCTTCGCCTCGAGATCGGCCGAGGCTGTGGCCGACGCAGCATCCTACTCGGTGAGCTGCTTCTAAAGCCCCTCCACCCTAGCTCGTTCGGCCTCCAGGGTCTTGGCGGCTTCAGCACTCTCGGCCTCCAGGGTCTCGATGGCTTTGGGGTGCTCGGCCTCAAGGGTCTTGGAGGCCTCAGCTCGAGCAGCGTCGAGCGCTCGGGATGACCTCGCACGCTCAGCCTTGATAGCTCGGAAGCCATGCTTGCACTCGGTGTCCGCAGCCCCTTTGAGTTCAGCGGCGTGGGAGGCCTCAAGGGCTCTCATGGTGCCTCGAAGGGCGGCGAGCTCAGCAAAGTCTATCTCCATCCTCTACTGGGTCGTGCCTCGCTCGGCCTCGAGGGCTTCCTTGAGTTGCACCAAGCGGGCCTCCTGCAACTCGACCAAATTCAGCACGGCCTTCAGTGCATCTACGTGCTCCTCAAGACCTTGGAGTCCCTGGGCAACATGATCCATGGCCTGGAGAAATCAAAGAGTAAGCACACGGAGGGGAAGATGGAATAAAAAAAGAGAGAAAGAGAGGGAGACAGGAGTAAGACAACTCATACCTGTCCGAGCCGGTCTTCACAAGCGGCGCGGTAAGGGCCAACGCTCTGGCCGCTTATAGCCCCGACCGCGGCTTGCTCTTCTGACCCAGCCCAGACTAAAGAGGGGCCTGCCCGGTCCTCCTCACCGGGCCCTAGGGTCGGTCGGGCCTTGTGACCTTTGCCCTCAACTTGGTCGGGCTCAGTGTCCCGGGTCGGGGCAACCTCGGCTGTGGCCCCCAGAGCAACCCTGGAAGGGGGGGTCGCCCTTCTGGTCGGAAGAAGGCTACGGGGGTCCGCGACCAGGAGGGCTTCGTCTTCGATGACAGGGATGACCTCGGTCTCGACCACCTCGATGGCGGTGGTCGGGAGGATCTCGACCTCGGCCTCGACCACGACCGCGGCTTCGCCCATCCCGGCAGCTCGAACCTCGAGGACCTCGGGCTTGCCCGCCCCGGTAGCTCCATCCTCAGCCTCGACCTCAGCCTCGCCTGTCCTAGCTGTCTCTGTCTCAGGGGTCTCGACCTCTGGGATGCCCCTCGCTTGATCCTATGCCATGGCTTCGGTTGGAGGGGTCGGATTGGGGAGGCCGGACAGGCTCTCCTGGGGGATCCTCCGGAGGTCGGGTCCCCGAGCGATGGAGGTCGGCGGACCACCTAGAAGTCGAGCTCCTCCTCCTCAGACTCTGATTCGCCTTTAACAATAGCCATCATCAAGCTGGGTCGTGAGTGGGCTCGAGTCCCCAATGTCTACCGTTGGGAGCATTACTAAAACAGAGCAGGAAGAATCTCAAGAATGCCAGGGTAAATTCATGCACATACCTGAGTGTCGAGCCTCCTCCTCGAGGTCGGGCGTTGGGCACCTTGGGCAGTTGGCGCTGGAACTTGGGAAGGACTTGGGGCCGCAGAAGGTCTGGGCCCCGAGCCTCGGGAATGGGGGCCTGAAGCCCCCGATGGGCTTGAGGTCCTTGCCGCTGCTGCCGCTTGTTGCTACTGCGCAGGTAATGAAGAGGTCGTGAGAAGGAAAGGGTGCTAAAGCTAAACGGTCCGGGGAACGACCCGAAGTATGGGGGAAAGAGGCTTACCACCGTCCAGTCCCCCCACTCGATGTGCGGCTTCTTTGGGGCGCTGCCGCTGGGGGAGTCTGGGGGTGGTCTCTTGCCTGCCTTCTTGCCTCTGCTCGATCCGGGTAGCGGCAGCATCCACCTTGCAGCCTCGCGCAGTTCCTGGTCGTCCTTCATGCATGCTTGGGGTCAGCACGAGCTCAAGAGACCTCGAGCAAGGATTTGAGCTTGGGGAGTTGTTACCTCGGTGCTTCGACTCAACACGCACCTCAGGACGGGGTCATCCAGGGTGTAGTCGAGGGCTGCCCTCCCGAACATTTCGTTCATCCTGGCGGCCACCCAGGATTTCTTTGGCGCTGCTGAAGGCCATGTGGGGGTTAGGCTAAAGAAAAAGGAGCACACATCAACTCGAGCTCGAGGAAGCCTCTCTGATAAGGAAACTTACCGACAGGGGCCTCGCGGGTAGGGTCATCTCACCCCATGATCTCGAAGAACGGGTGGAGCCTCTTTCGCAGAGGGCACACCCAGTTCCGCAAGAAGTTGTTGGCGATGGCCTGACTGGTGAGGCCGCGAGTGGCGCAGATGTGGATGGTGGCGATGGCCTCCTAGTCCGTCCCTAGCTCGTCTGGCTCGGGGGTGTCTAGCGCTTGGTGGTGATGGGGGTCCCGTCGTAGGCGAGGGCCCCGTCCTCTCCCCTCTTCAAGTAAAACCATCTCTCGGACCAGGGACCGAGGGAGCCGCAAGCTCGAAGCAAAGGGAAGGACCAAGGGAGCCCTGGTCACAGACAAAAGTAAAGGCACCCGACCATGGGGTCCTTTCCAGTGCGGAACAGGGAGAAGTAGCGAAAGAAAAGAGAGGGGGTGGGGACAATTCCCAGGAACCCCTCACACAAATGAGAGAAGATGGAGAGGAGGAGGACAGAGTTGGGCACCAGGTTGATGAGCTCGATCTCGCATTGGGCGAGAACCGAGGCTAGGAAGTCGCTCTCCGGCGTCCGCAGGCTGAAGAGCATGTACTGCTCGGTGCTGACGAGTTCATCCTCTTGGGGCTGAGGCTCGGTCTCCGCTCTAGGTAGCCGCCAAGTCGTCGGGTTGAGCAACACCGACTTCTCGAACTCCCTCATCCTCACCGTGGTCAGCGCGCTCCTCCCAAACTTGGCCATGGGAACTTGCAAGCTTTTGGCTGGAGAAGAAAGGAAGCTTTCGTACGGGAAGAGGGAGCGGTTTCACCCGGGGATTCGGGATCGCAGAGGATTTGGGGGCTTTTTCTCGGAAAATGAGAGGGTCCGGTATACATATGGCCCCGGGTTCTGATGGCTGGGAGTTATTGCGCCTCGAAGGACGCGCTGGGGCTCTTGGGAAATTGTGCTGGTGGAGGGGTGGCAACGGTACGGATGGATTTGAACCGCCTCCCCCCATCGCTCAGGCCTGGACAGCAAGGCCTGGAAGTTCTCTGTCGAGGTCGAAACACCTGACACCACGCCAAACTAAGACCTAAACATAAGGAGCGCTCCCTCCCAGATTTTTAGGATCAAGGTTCTCTTCGGCATCTGGGAGAGACTTGAGCCTCAGGGGCTGAATGTCAGGGACTGAGGTACCCTGCCCGATCAATGACATGGTCAACGGACCCCGGCTCAAACTCGACCTGGTGAGCCAAGCTCGGGCTCTAGCTTGTTACCCTGGTCTCCAGACGGTGCCTGCTCGACCTCGAGCAAGGGACCAGAGGCAGTCACTCGACCAAGACCTGGAGCTCGGGGAGGCCAGGTCAGAGGCTTGCAATTACTGAGATACGCAAGGGCAGGACATGGCTGTGAACCTCGGGGAGCAGTTGAGATCCAGTTGGAGCATCCGTAGGGCCACCCTTCTCCGAGAACTACTCCTGATCGTTCTCGGTAATGGGTGGAGGTACTTTGTAATCCCCATATAAATACATATGGGGACCTTGGATAGAGACAACGCAATTGATACTCACCCACTTGTACTCACACATAATCAAATCCTCCGCCTCAGGGCATGACTGGAGTAGAGCTATTACCCTACTCGGGGGCTCGAACCAGTATAATTCCTGGTGTCACATGTCCACTTCTTTGTCAGATCGTAGCTAGCAGCGGCACCGACCTCTCGGGGAACGACACAAGCTCTCGGGTCCTCACACACACCCCCCGATCTCATCTCTGCGGTTAGGCGATCTCGATCGTCGACATATATATGTTGTGAATGATATGTTAGAAATTGGCCCATGGGTGGCCCATTTCCTTCAATTCCATAGCATGCATGATTTAGTACCATATTGCCTAGCCAAGTGGAGGAAGGGCAACTTAAAAGGTGAAATCCTTGCCACCTCTTGATGTGACACTTGGCATGAGAATGGCATAAGGTGGATAGTGGCTAAACACACACACACACACGCGCGCGCATTCGCGTATTTTCGCGTGAAAATCCGCGTGACTTGAGACTTGCGACAAGCGACCCCGCATCGTAGTGTGTCTCCTAACACTTTGAATTCACCTTTTGTTTTGCTGAATCTTGCAATTATCCCTCTATTCATTTTGTTTAAATGTGATTTAAACAAATATTTCAATTCGGTATAAGTGCATAAACACTGTCAGTTTCTAGTGAGTTAATTGACATTATGCTATTAGTTACTAGTAACTACCGTATTCAACTGACATAATGCTTATAATGCTGTCAGTTACAGGTGCACATCTGTATAAACACCTGGAGACGTCCAGGCCTGACACACTGAATTTCTCCTCCATTCTTCTTGCTCCTCTCTGAACTCTGTACTGGTGTGTTGAGCTGTTGAACCTCGTCGGCCTTCCTCCTCGGCGTGCACCGTGAAGGAAGGTGAGCGGTATCCCCGAGCCATTGCCATAGAGTTCACCTGCATGGGGCGGTAATAAGGTTTCTGGGCAGCGCTTCAGTGTGACCGCTCTGCTTCTTCCTCATCGTCAACTACTTTCACGATCGCGTCTACACTGCGCTGCTTCCAATTGTTCAGCAAGCCCAACTGTAAGTCGTTCGTGATCGTTTGACTCAATCATATTCTGTTTCTTGAGTATATAAATGTTTGGAAGTACAATGTGTAGCCTGCTGTTAGATTTACTATGTGCATTACTATTTATCTATGATATTTATCTCCTGGTAAAATCTAGAATTAAAATATTGCACACATTTCCAACAATCCAGAAACCTTATTGGCGATATTTTTGTGATTCAACAATGGCTAATGCTTCGGATGTTATGAAGCCTAAGAGGTTTTCTGGTGCAAATTTCCATAGATGGTAGACAAGGGCTAAGTTTTGGCTAATGTTATTGGGGCTGTGGTGGGTGATCCACCCGTAGTATCCATTTACGGTTGAGCAGCATATGCAATTTGACAGTGCGAACAACACTGCATTAGGCTGCCTTCTGACCATTTTGGCAGATCAGCTCTATGATGTGTATATGAACTACACATCTGCCACTGAGTTGTATGATGCACTTGACCAGAAGTATGCAGAAGCTGAAGCCTATCACTGGCTGTACGTGTGCGAGCAATTCTTCAATTTTTGCATGGATGATGCTAAATCGATTGTTGCACAAGCACACAACCTCCAGCCACTGGTTGGTGAGATTGCGCACTTGGGTTGTGCATTGCCTCTTAAGTTTGTGGCATCGGGCATTGTTGCCAAACTCCCCTCATCTTGGCGGGATTTTGCCACTAGTTTAAAGCACAAGAGGAAAGAGATTTCTGTTGAGGATCTCATTGCAGCCCTCGATGTGGAAGAAAAGGCAAGAGCAAAAGATGCACCAAACAAAACTAATCAGAATAATGCCAATGTCGTTGAGAAGAAATCATATGGCAAGAACTTCAAAGTTCCCAAACCAAACAAGACAACTAGCTTTAAAAAGAAGAAAATTGAGAAAAGGGACATGAAGAACATCACCTGTTTCGTGTGCGGAAAGGACAGTCATATGGCAAAAGACTGTCGCTATCACAAAAACAGGACAAATGAACAGGGCAAGAAAAATACCAACGTAACCATAGGCGAGGCCTCGACTTCAGGACGGTATGGTAATTCTCCTGTTGTTTTTTCAGCATGTCAAACCACTGATTGGTAGGTTGATATTGGTGCTAATGTTCACGTGTGTTCTAATGTTTCCTTGTTTTCTTCTTACCAGGCAGCCGGAGCTTCCACCGTCCTAATGGAGAACGGGTCTCATGCTTCTGTTCTTGGTGTTGACACGGTGGATCTGAGGCTTACTTTAGGGAAGATTGTCCATTTGAAGAACGTGCAGTATGCGCCAACAATAAAAAAGAACCTCGTTAGTGGTTCTCTCATATGCAGGGATGGTTACAAGCTAGTATTTGAGTCAAATAAAGTTGTATTATCTAAGTTTGGAAACTTTGTTGGTAAAGGCTATGAGAGCAGAGGCTTGTTCCGCATAAGTACTCTAGAGTCTTGCTATAATATGAATATTGCAACTGATTTGAATAAATGTGATGCCGATATTTGGCATTCTCGATTCTGTCATATTGGTTTTGATAGCATGGCTTGAATATCCAGACTAGAGTTAATTCCAAAATGTGATATTGTCAAAGGATCAAAGCATCAATCTTGTGTGCAAGCAAAACAGCCTAGAAAACCCTTGAAAGGATTAGAGGAAGAAAAGAACTTGGCACCATTAGATCTTGTCCATTCTGACCTTTGTGAGATGAATGGATTGTTGACAAAAGGAGGCAAAAGATACTTTCTAACTCTTATAGATGATGCAACACATTATTGTTATGTGTATTTGCTGTAAACAAAGGATGAAGTTTTAAACTACTTCAAAATCTATAAGGCTAAGGTTGAGAACCAATTAGAAAAGAAAATTAAAAGACTAAGGTCTGATCGTGGAGGAGAGTATATCTCTCATGAATTCTCCCAGTTCTGTTCTGAGCATGGTATAATCCATGAGGTTACACTACCATATTCTCCCCAATCAAATGGGGGTAGCTGAGAGAAAAAACCGAACACTCACAGATTTGGTGAATGCCATGTTAGAAAGTGTCGGTATGCCTAAAATGTGGTGGGGAGAAGTTATATTAACATCAACTTTTGTCTTAAACAGAGTAATCACAAAAAAGTGTGAGATTACTCCGTATAAAGGATGGAAGGGGAGAAAGCCCAATCTCAATTTTCTATGAACATGGGGGTGTTTGGCAAAAGTTAATATACCATTGCAGAAAAAGAGAAAGCTTGGACCTAAAACAGTTGATTGCATTTTTCTGGAATATGCACATAACAGTACGGCCTATAGATTTTTAGTAGTAAAATCAGAAAATCCCGAGATTATTACTAACACAATAATTGTAACACCCCAAAATTTTGCTTTTCTTAAATTCATGTGTGATTTGGCACTTTGGTGAATTTTTGGAATTTTCTGGAATTTATTTGGATTTATTTGGAATTTATTTGAATTTATTCCATTTTGAAATAATTAAAGAATTTAATTTTGCAAATAAAATTTTGTTGGAAATATTTTATTTGAGTCCAAAATGTTCCAAAATATTTTCGAATTTTCTGGAATTTCTGAGTCTTTTGCTATTTTTAATGAATTAAATGAATTATCGGGAATTATTTTAAATATTAAATCATTTGGAAAATCCAACTCGGGTCAGAAATCTTGTTCATCCGACCGAGCCCGAGTCGGACTCGAGTTCGAGTCAGGCAGCCACGTGACTCGGCCAGAACCCACTCTAACCCTAATCAATCCCAACCGTTGGATCAAGATCCAACGGTGAGATCCGCCTGCCGAGTTCGAGCCGTATCCGGCCGGATCCGATCGCGCCGTGCGATCGTGGCCGTTGATCGCGCCACGTGGGCTGAAAGTCGTCTTCGCCGAGACCGAAGCCGGACTCCGCCGCGCGCCCGCCGCCGTGTAGGATTAGGTTTCGTCTAGGGCACGAACGCCGAGGCTATTTAAAGCGTGAGGCGTCCCCGAGGTTGCCCTCATCCTTGCGCAGTTCCCGAGCCATCTACGCTGAGCCGCTGCCCGTTGAGCCGCAATCGCTCGCCGGAGTTGTCTCTTCCCTCCGCCGAGGTTTGCGCCGTTTTAAAGTCGTCGTCAGTCGTCTTCCGAGAAGGAGCTCAGATCTGGGATCCATGACGAGGCGCGCAGAAGGAAGGATTCATCTCGCGGAGAAGCCCCGTAGCGCCGCGCCCTTGGTCATCGTTCCCGTCTCCGGTGCCCAGGCCTCGCCGCGCCATCGCCGGACTTCGCGAGCTCGGTGAACCGTCAGATCCAGATCGGACGGCTGAGGTGAGTTCACGTGTTCCAAACCCGATTAGATCTGGACCATTGGATCAAGATCAGCGGTTCACAATCGCCACGCGTCCGTAGCAAAGGCGATTATAGGATTAGATCTGGACCGTCCGATCTAGATCGAGCGGCCCACGATCAACGAGTAGTTTCAGCGTGTTAACCCTGGATCTAATCCGCGCCGTTGAATTTCAAATCAGCGGTCGTGATTGCGCCACGCGTGTCGGGAAGTTGGGTAAGCGGTCGGCGCAATCCCACGCAGCGTGCGTGTGTGGCCCGACACGCGGGCCCGCGTGTCGAGACCCGCGTGTCGATGGTCGACAGCCAAGCGCCGCGTCACCCATGGCGTCACGGTGGGTCCCACCTATCAGACCAGTGGGTGAGCCCGGCCGACGTCGGCGATAGCGTCACCCGAGTGGTCCCGCTGTCGAGTCTCACGTGAGTCGTGGGCCGAGTCCACAGTAGACTCCGAGCCAAGCGTGGACCAAGTCCATGGGCCACTGACGTCAGCCAGCCAATCGAGGCTGCCACGTGTCCATCTTGACGCAATAATTAATTTCGAAAAAAGAAAATGATTTATTAATTGAAATATTGATTCAAATTTAGATTCAAACTTCAAGCGCTTATAACTTTTGCGTTTCAACTCCGATTTGAGCGATTCAAATTTCTAAATTTGTATAAAATTGAGATCTACCTAAATATGAATTTTATTTAATTTTTGGACTAAAGTTTTTCTCTGCAAAATTATTTAATTGATTATTTAAACTTTAAATAATCATAACTTTTAACGTTTTAACTCCAAATTTGTGATTCCAGTTTCTAAAAATCCACAAAATTATGTTCTCTCTGTTTATGGATTTTATTTGGAGTTTTGGGATCTTTTGCATAGTGTTTATTTGTGTATTTGCTATTTGCACGCTTTACTGAGTAGAGCGTTGAAGTGCCTAAGGATTCGAAGGAGAAGTATTGACTCAGGATCCAACTCAAGACCAAGAGCAAGTACTTTTTGAAGGCAAGTTGTGCTTTGACCATGTTGATCCTATTTCGAAATCTATTTTGATTTAAACTATTGCATGCTAGTTCAATTAGAAAAATACTTTGATTAAATATGGGGATTAGATAAGTACCAATTTGCTGTATGACACCATGATTATTTAAGTATGTGCCATGACCCTTTGTCACCCTAGTTGTGGATTACTAGTTGGACATTATTAAATTGCCAACATGGGTTTAGACCGTTGTAGTAAACTGCTTAGACCTGCTACGTGCTCAGGACATGATTTTGGATAATCAAATGGTAATATTGACTTAATGATATATTGAACCTGTTTTGGAAAAGTATCATGTGATGTTGATGGCACGTGGTGCATGGTAATCAACTGGGGTTTGACAAGCGATTTTAGACCGGGGCATGTGGCAAGAGTAATCAGGTGGGCGGTTGTGGCATTGGGAGTGTTGATTTGGTTCTTGGGTAGTCTTGCCCTGGTCACCCTAAGGACTTAACCTTGCAAGCCTTTGAACTGGGTCTAACGTGCAACCACATGTCGGAATGGGACGGACCTAGTTGACTAAGTTGCTAATAACGCACTGTGGGACCTCGGAGGTCAACTACACCCTTTATGTAAGTTATGTACGGGGAGCGTGCGGCCGAGGCAGTACCCATCTAGCAGTTGATTGGCCTAGACTTCGCCTTAGCGAAGGGAAGGGTTAGTCTTGCAATAGCAGGGAGGACCACTTGTATTGTTAGAGGTTTCCGAAAAGACTTTGTTACGGGAACTCGCCTTTGTGGTGTTTATTTGTATCTTGTGGGTAAAGTGCATAACCTCTGCGAGTTTAGAATCTATTCGAATAGCCGTGTCCACGGTATTGGACATCGCTCGGGAATTACAGTCAAGGGTTAGATTTTCTCAAAAATAACTTGGATTTGGAAAGTTGGGTTGGTTTAATAATGAGGATGATGGAAATGTGGTTTAGGATGGGGAAAATGTTTATTAAACTTTTTGAAAGTTATTTATGCTTTACTTATTTCTACTGCTTTCGAATCTACTTATATTACTTGTCAAATGCTGTTTACTGCAAATATACCTTGAGCTATTCCTTTGTACCAAGCCATGCATATAGTATATTAGCTTGCATTACGTGCATGACTTCTTTGAGTACCAAGTACTCACCCTTGCCTCAACACAACACCAGGCTTGAAGAGGAGACTACGACTTTGGAGGAGGAACTCCAAGAGGACCCGTCTACTTAGGGATGCGAGCCCGATCGATTGCTGTGGTATCTTGGATGGCGCCACGAAGTTCTTTGATTTTCATTGCTATTGTTTCTCTTTTAATAAGTTTAGCCTTGCGTAGGCATATATTTGTAACTTGACCATAAGGTCGAGTAACTTGATTTGATTATTTAAATAAAGTACTTTTATGGTATCGATTGGTATGATTGTGATATTTACCGATGTTAAGACTGTATTGCACTAAGCGCGTTCTGGACTAGTGCTGAATACACAGAGGGTCGGATTTGCAAATTCGGGTCCCGACAGAGGTGGTATCGAGCCAGGTTATTGTAGGCTCAACCCTAGCTAGAATGGTCGTAGTGAGGATAAAACCTATTTTCTAAAAGCTAAAAATTTGTCAAGACAAGAAATGACATCTCGACTTATCCCCTTCTCTCTTTTCTTGTCTCTTGCTGAAATTTTCCCTTACCTTATCACAATTGAAAAATTTCGAGTTCTTACGCAAAGCACGCTTGTGACAGATGGAGGAAGAGTTCAACTACGTTGATCTGGGAGTTGGTCACGCTGCGGAACTTTGGCACATGCTACAGACTCTCGGAGATTTTGAAAAGCCGCAATACCAAGTGGAAATGATCAGGCAAGCAGGATTGATCAAGGCTTGTGACGTGAGGATTGAGGTACCTGCCAGGAAGAGGGGCCCAGGCAATCGCCCGATACACCAGACCGCCAGAGATCTACAATGCAGATGGGTATCCAAGAAGTTTCACGACGAGCAATGCGGCACATTACCAGTATCTACGCCAGGGAGTTGGAGAGCACGGTGTTCCGTTATCATCCGCGTAGTGATAACCTTCTTGACCCGAAGACGATTCAGGATGAGAATGCCATGGTTACACAGCCGGCCCGATTTGTCGTCGCCCAGGAGGATGTACTAGATAATACAAGCAAGGAGCTACAGAAGGCCCGCAAGGAAATCACGACAGAGAAGAACAGATGGCGAGAAGCTCAAGAGTATGTGGCACACCTACTACGAAGGATTGACGAGTTGGAGATGACCTTGTACGGACCAGACCCAGAGCCCGTACTCGAGCTACACGAGCCAGATCCGGAGGAGTCAGACCTCGATGAGGACACTGCTTCTTCGACTACCACAGATGACATAGTCATTTGGACATGGCGATCGTTTCGCTTATGCCACAAAGACCGTACCCAGGCCGTGGAGGTTTTCTCGATGAGTGAGCATAGGTTCTTTAGTGAGACTCCTTCGCTGAGTCGCGTCATAGAATAAAGAGTCACCCTTTAGACGTTAGACTCCAGAGTTAATTCGATTTGGATTTGCTTTGATTGCTGAGTGTGCAGTATGTGTTGCAAGGCCTTTAGGCATTGTAAGCAACCATACCAAGTTATCAATAATAAAGTTAGACCTTAAAGTTACCCCTTTCGCCCCGCATAAGTTCCATATTACTTGTCTATTCTTGTTTCCCTCTCATCTCTAAACCTAGAGCAAATCGACAGATGGTGAACACCCGTGGAAACTTTGGAATCAATGGGAGTGGTTCGCGCCCAGCAGCAAACCCCAATGATGGAGCACCAGCACCGCCAGTTGATATGCAGAATTTTGGAGCATTTCTTGCTGCTCAGACTCAGTTGATGCATGCAATGATGCAACAAATGCAGCACGTCACTGCTCAGGCCACAGCCAACCAAGTTAATCAGGGGCCACGCCAGAACACAAGACTGTCCGAGTTCATGAGGACTCACCCACCCACTTTCTTTGGAAATGCCAATCCATTAGAGGCCGATGATTGGTTAAGATCAATCGAGAGGAAGCTGCACATAGCTCAATGCATAGGAAATGAGAAGGTACTCTACGCTTCTCATCAGTTGGAAGGAACAGCCGCCGAATGGTGGGAGAACTTCTGTGCCACGCAAGAGAACCCTCAAGATATCACTTGGGAAGAGTTCACAGCTGCATTCCGACAGTATCACGTGCCTGAAGGAATCATGGACCTTAAGAAGGAGGAGTTCAGGAAGCAAGGTAATCACCGGTGGCGACTACTGAACAAGTTCACACAGCTAGCACGCTACGCTTTGAGGATGTAGCAACGGATAAATCCAGACAGTCTCGCTTTTATGAAAGGACTGAACTCAGGACTGCAGGTGGGACTGATCACCCACACTTTTCCAGATTTCCAAGAGTTGGTGAATAAGGCACTGATTTTGGATGACAAGCACAAGGAGCTAGAAGACAACCAGAAGCGCAGGATGCAACGGCAAGGATCACGCCAGGAACGCATAGCGCTTGAGAGTTGCACCAAACCAATTCTTGATTCCAACCACGAGAATGCAACAAGGACACCATCCCGGCACCAAGACCTGCCAAACGAACTACGGACCCAGCCGCTTAGAAACGCTACTCGTGCAACAAAGAAGGAACAGTGAGACGCTGCTACAACTGCAACGAGCCAGGACACTTTGCCAACAGTTGTCCGAAGAAGACAGCAGGAGTGACCCCAGTTCGCTTCAACCTAGGAACCACCCCAGCTAGGACGTCAGCACCAGGAGCCACACCCCAGACCGTGGTGAGAGGCCGAGTCAACCATGTCACCGCAGATGCACTGCAGAATGCTACGGACGTCGTACTGGGTAAGTTACTTGTTAACTCAGTACCTGCAGCTTTTGTTTGACTCGGAGCTTCGCATTCGTTTGTTTCGCAAGGCTTTGCTACTAGAAATGATTTGAGGATTGCAAGGCTTAAGTGCATGCTTTTAGTTCAAACCCCTGGTTCCGAACTCCGAACGAAAGTAGGATGTTCCGGGGTGAGAATACTAATAGATGGAATAGAGTTCCTAGCAAACCTTATAATTTTGGAGACCCAGACCTTAGACGTCATATTGGGAATGGATTGGTTATCCAAGCACAAGGCCGTATTGGATTGTGGACGAAGGACTATCTCAGTTGAGAGCCCATGTGGGAAGAAAGTGGAATTTCAAGCCACCGCAGTTAGAGATGGACAGTTGATGGTTAACAGTACCAAGGCAATCAGCATAGATGATGTCTCAGTAGTGAATGAGTACCCCGATGTTTTTCCCGAGGATCTACCTGGTATGCCGCCAGACAGGGACATAGAGTTTGTGATAGAGCTTGTACTGCACAAAGACCGATAGCAAAGAGACCCTATCGGATGTCCACCGAGGAGTTGGTAGAGATGAAGAAACAGCTAGAAGAGTTAATGGAGAAAGGATTTATTAGACCGAGTTCGTCGCCGTGGGGAGCACCAGTTTTGTTTGTCAAGAAGAAGGACGGGAGTTTCAGGATGTGCATTGACTACCGTGCACTCAATGAAGTCACCGTGAAGAATAAATATCCGCTACCTAGGATTGATGATTTGTTTGATCAACTAAGAGGAGCCGGAGTTTTCTCCAAGATTGATGCGAGATCGATACCATCGATTGAAGATCCGATCGGAGGATATTCAAGACTGCATTCTCGTCAAGATATGGACATTATGAGTTCTGATTATGTCTTTTGGGTGACAAATGCGCCACCTATTTCATGAATATGATGAATAAGGTGTTCATGGAATATTTGGACAAGTTTGTCGTCGTGTTCATAGACGATATCCTAATCTACTCCAAGGCAGAGGATGAACATGCCGAACACTTGAGGCGAGTTTTGGAAAAGCTGAGGAACGACAACTTTTCGCCAAGTTCAGCAAGTGTGATTTTGGAAGGACAAGGTGGAGTTTCTTGGACATGTAATGACCGCATGAAGGAGTCGCCGTAGATCCAAGCAAAGTAGAAGGCGTGTTACATTGGGAGCACCAAGTGTGACCTGCATTCGAGTTTCCTTGGAATGGCGAGGATACTACCGCCGTTTCATCGAAGGCTTCTCGACAATTGCGAAACCTCTTACGCAATCTTTGAAGAAGGAAAAGAAGTTTGCATGGACGCTTGAGAATGTGAGAAAGGATTTGTGAGCTGAAGAAACGATTGACATCAGCCGTGTTAGTTCTAACTGATGTTGCTCAAAGCTTCGATATTTATTGTGACGCATCGCGCCAAGGACTTGGATGTGTGCTGATGCAGGATGGAAAGGTCGTCGCTTATGCATCAAGGCAGTTGAGGCCGCATGAGGAAAATTATCCGACACATGACCTAGAGTTAGCTGCCGTAGTGCATGCCTTGAAGATATGGCGCCACTATCTGATTGGAAACAGATGTGAAGTGTATACGGATCATAAGAGCCTTAAGTACATATTCACCCAGTCGGATCTGAATACGAGGCAAAGGAGATGGCTAGAGTTGATCAAGGACTACAATGTTGGAATCCATTACCATCCCGGGAAGGCCAACGTAGTTGCCGATGCTCTGAGTCGGAAGAGCCATACCGTGAGTATGTTGCTAGCCACAAGTCAGGATGAGTTATGTGAGGACTTTCAGAAAATGAAGATTGAGGTTGTACCTAGCGGATTCTTGGCCGCATTAGAAGTAAAGCCTACCCTAGAGGAACAGATCCGAGAAGGACAGAAGGATGATGACAAGATCCGCAGGATTAAGTCCATCAAGGAGGAAGGCAAGGCAGAGGACTTCAAGTTGGATGAGCAAGGCACGTTGTGGATGAAGGATCGCATTTGTGTGCCTAACAAGGAGGAGTTAAAGCGACTGATTTTGGAAGAAGCCCATGACTCCAAGTACTCAATTCACCCTGGAAGCGCCAAGATGTATCAGGATCTGAAGGAGAGATTCTGGTGGCCGAGTATGAAACGTGAAGTTGCCGAGCATGTTGCATTGTGCGACGTGTGCCAGAGAGTCAAGGCAATGCATCAGACCAGCAGGATTGCTACAATTACCCGAAAATACCCGAATGGAAGTGGGAGGAAACCGGAATGGACTTCATTACCGGTTTGCCGAAGACTCAAGGGGGTTATGACTCCATATGGGTTATAGTGGATCGCTTGACTAAAGTAGCCCATTTTATCCCCGTGAAGACCACTTACTCGGGAGATAAATTAGCGAATTGTACATGGTCGATTGTCTGCTTGCACGGAGTGCCAAAGAGGATTGTATCTGACGAGGTACCCAATTTACCTCAAGGTTCGGAATAAGTTGCATGAAGCCATGGGAACCCGTTTGAACTTCAAGATGCCTTATCATCCACAGACGGATGGACAGACCGAAAGAGTCAACCAGATTCGGAGGATATGCTAAGAGCTTGTGCATTGGCTTATACTACCTCTTGGGATAAGAGTTTGCCGTATGCCGAGTTCGATTACAACAATAGTTATCAAGCTAGTTCTGATGTCACCTTTTGAGGCCTTTGTATGGTCGACTCTGTCGGACGCCATTGAATTGGAATGAGACCGGCGAGCGCGTGTCTTTGGGCCCGATATTCTTCAAGAGGTCAAGAGCAGATTGCCATGATTAGGAAAGATCGAAGATAGCCCAATCTCGACGTAAGAGTTATGCCGACAATCGTCGCCGAGACTTGAGTTTTGAACGAGAAGACTTTGTTTATCTCGTAGTTACGCCTCGGGGAGTTAAGAGGTTCCATGCCAAAGGGAAACTCGCACCCGTTATGTTGGACCATTTAAGATTTTGAGTCGCAGAGGCGAAGTTGCTTACCACCGGAGTTGCCACAAATCGTTAAGAGGAGTACATGATGTATTCCATGTGTCCCAGTTAAAGAAATGTCTCCGAGTTCCTGAGGAACAGACACCGCTAGAGTCAATTGAGTTGCAAGAGGATTTGACTTATAAGGAGCATCCCGTGAGGATTCTAGACACAATGGATCGGGAAACTAGGAACAAGTCAACCCGTTTCTGTAGAGTTCAGTGGAGCAACCATGCAGAGAGCGAAGCGACTTGGGAGCGCGAAGAGGATTTGAAGAAGGAGTTTCCAAACCTATTCTGTAGCGAGCCCTGAATCTCGGGGACGAGATTCTATTAAGGGGGGGAGGTTTGTAACACCCCAAAATTTTGCTTTTCTTAAATTCATGTGTGATTTGGCACTTTGGTGAATTTTTGGAATTTTCTGGAATTTATTTGGATTTATTTGGAATTTATTTGAATTTATTCCATTTTGAAATAATTAAAGAATTTAATTTTGCAAATAAAATTTTGTTGGAAATATTTTATTTGAGTCCAAAATGTTCCAAAATATTTTCCAGAATTTTTCTGGAATTTTTCTGAGTCTTTTGCTATTTTTAATGATTTAAATGAATTACTGGGAATTATTTTAAATATTAAATCGCTGGAAAATCAAGTCGGGTCATCTTGTTCATCCGATCGAGCCCGAGTCAGACTCGAGTTCGAGTCCGACCGAGCCACGTGACTCGACCGAACCCACTCCTAACCCTAATCAATCCCAACCGTTGGATCAAGATCCAACGGTGAGATCCGCTGCATTCGAGCCGTATCCGCCCGGATCCGATCGCGCCGCGCGATCGTGGCCGCTGATCGCGCCACGTGGGCGGTGAGAGTCGTCGTCTTCGCCGAGACCGAAAGCCGGACTCGCCGCGCCGCCGCCGTGTAGGATTAGGTTTCCGTCTAGGGCACGAACGCCGAGGCTATTTAAAGCGTGAGACGCCCCCGAGGTTGCCCTCATCCTTGCGCACAGTTCCTCGAGCCATCTCGCTGCCGCCGCGTTGAGCCGCAATCGCTCGCCGGAGTTGTCTCTTCCCTCCGCCGAGGTTTGCGCCGCTTTCCGCCGCCTGGTCGTCTTCCGCCGAGAAGGAGCTCGGATCTGGGATCCCCGCGACGAGACGCACCGAAGGAAGGATTCATCTCGCCGAGAAGCCCCGTAGCGCCGCGCCTTGGTCATCGTTCCGCCTCGGTGCCAGGCCTCGCCGCGCCATCGCCGGACCAGCGAGCTCGGTGAACCGTCAGATCCAGATCGGACGGCTGAGGTGAGTTCACGTGTTCCAAACCCGATTAGATCTGGACCATTGGATCAAGATCCAACGGTTCACAATCGCCACGTCGTGAGCAAAGGCGATTATAGGATTAGATCTCGACCGTCCGATCTAGATCGAACGCCCACGATCAACGAGTAGTTTCAACGCGTGTTAACCCCGGATCTAATCCGCCGTTGAATTTCAAATCAACGGTCGTGATTGGCGCCACGTGTCGGAAGTTGGACCGACGCTGTCGGCCCACGCCGCTGGCGCAGACGCCGACACGCGGCCCGCGGCGTGTCGAGGGCCCGCGTGTCGCTGGTCGACCGCCAAGCGCCGACGCTACCCATGACGTCACAGTGGGTCCCACTGCCGACCGCTGGCCGAGCCCACGACGCCGATGACGTCACCCGAGTGGTCCCACCGCCGCCTCACGTGAGACGTGGACCGAGTCCACGGTAGACCCGAGCCAAGCGTGGACCAAGTCCATGGACCGGCTGACGTAGGCCAATCGAGAGGCTGCCACGTGTCCATGCCGACGCAATAATTAATTTCCAAAAAAGAAAATGATTTATTAATTTGAAATATTGATTCAAATTTAGATTCAAACTTCAAACGCTTATAACTTTTGCGTTTCAACTCCGATTTGAGCGATTCAAATTTCTAAATTTGTATAAAATTGAGATCTACCTAAATATGAATTTTATTTAATTTTTGGACTAAAGTTTTTCTCTGCAAAATTATTTAATTGATTATTTAAACTTTAAATAATCATAACTTTTGCGTTTTAACTCCAAATTTGACGATTCCAGTTTCTAAAAATCCACAAAATTATGTTCTCTCTGTTTATGGATTTTATTTGGAGTTTTGGGATCTTTTTGCATAGTGTTTATTTGTGTATTTGCTATTTGCACGCTTTACGAGTAGACGTTGAAGTGCCGGAAGGATTCGAAGGAGAAGTATTGACTCAGGATCCAACTCAAGACCAAGAGCAAGTACTTTTTGAAGGCAAGTTGTGCTTTGACCATGTTGATCCTATTTCGAAATCTATTTTGATTTAAACTATTGCATGCTAGTTCAATTAGAAAAATACTTTGATTAAATATGGGGATTAGATAAGTACCAATTTGCTGTATGACACCTTGATTATTTAAGTATGTGCCATGACCCTTTGTCACCCTAGTTGTGGATTACTAGTTGGACATTATTAAATTGCCAACATGGGTTTAGACCGTTGTAGTAAACTGCTTAGACCTGCTACGTGCTCAGGACATGATTTTGGATAATCAAATGGTAATATTGACTTAATGATATATTGAACCTGTTTTGGAAAAGTATCATGTGATGTTGATGGCACGTGGTGCATGGTAATCAACTGGGGTTAGACAAACAGTTTTAGACCGGGGCATGTGGCAAGAGTAATCAGGTGGGCCAGTGTGGCATTTGGGAGTGTTGATTTGGTTCTTCGGGTAGTCTTGCCCTGGTCACCCTAAGGACTTAACCTTGCAAGCCTTTGAACTGGGTCTAACGTGCAACCACATGTCCGGAATGGGATGGACCTAGTTGACTAAGTTGCTAATAACGTACCTGTGGGACCTCAGGAGGTCAACTACACCCTTTGTGTAAGTTGTACGGGGAGCGTCTGGCCGAGGCAGTACCCATCTAACGGTTGATTGGCCTAGACTTCGCCTTTAGCGAAGGGAAGGGTTAGTGCGCAATAACCGGGAGGACCACTTGTATTGTTAGAGGTTTCCGAAAGACTTTGTTACTGAGGAACTCGCCTTTGTGGTGTTTGATTTGTATCTTGTGGGTAAAGTGCATAACCTCTGCAGAGTTTAGAATCTATTCGAATAGCCGTGTCCGCGGTATTGGACATCGCCGAATTACAGTCAAGGGTTAGATTTTCTCAAAAATAACTTGGATTTGGAAAGTTGGGTTGGTTTAATAATTAGGATGATGGAAATGTGGTTTAGGATGGGGAAAATGTTTATTAAACTTTTTGAAAGTTATTTATGCTTTACTTATTTCTACCGCTGAATCTACTTATATTACTTGTCAAATGTCAAGCATCGCAAATATACCTTGAGCTATTCCTTTGTACCAAGCCATGCATATAGTATATTAGCTTGCATTCTCAGGCATGACTTGTCGAGTACCAAGTACTCACCCTTGCCTCAACACAACACCAGTTGAAGAGGAGACTACGCCAGCTTTGGAGGAGGAACTCCAAGAGGACCCGTCTACTTAGGGATGCGAGCCCAGTCAGTTGCCTGTGGTATACTGGATGGCGCCACGAAGTTCTTTGATTTTCCGCTGCTATTGTTTCTCTTTTAATAAGTTTCGCCTTGCGAGGCATATATTTGTAACTTGACCATAAGGTCGAGTAACCAGTTTGATTATTTAAATAAAGTACTTTTATGGTATCGATTGGTATGATTGTGATATTTACCGATGTTAAGACTGTGTGCACTAGCGCGTTCCTGGACTAGTGCTGAATACACAGAGGGTCCGGATTTGCAAATTCGGGGTCCCGACAATAATGGAGTCCAGAGATGCTTCATTCTTTGAGGATATTTATCCTATGAGACCAGCAGGTAGTACTGCACGAACTGAGAATACTCAAACTGACAATAATAATAATAATAATAATAATAATAATAATAATAATAATAATAATAATAGTGATGATGATGATGATGATGATGATAATGATAATGATAATAATGATAATGATAATGATAATGATAATGATGATGATGCTGAACCTACCATTATTTCTGAACCAATGAGTGATACACTACCAGTAGAACATATTACTGAGGATAACAATTTAGTCGCAGAAGCTCCACGTAGGAGTAAGAGACAAAGGGTTGAGAAAACCTTTGGCAATGATTTTATTGTATACCTCGTGGATGATGTGCCAAAACTCTTTCAGAGCCTTATGCACTACCAGATGCTGAGTATTGGAAAGAGGCGGTCCGTAGCGAGATGGATTCTATCATGGCTAATGGGACTTGGGAGATCACTGATCGCCCTAGTGGGTGCGAACCTGTTGGATGCAAGTGGGTTTTCAAAAAGAAAATGAGGCCTGATGGTACTGTTGATAAGTACAAGGCAAGACTTGTGGCCAAGGGCTATACCCAGAAAGAGGGAGAGGATTATTTTGATACTTATTCTCCTGTTGCCAGATTAACCACCATTAGAGTGCTCATTGCATTAGCTGCTTCCTATGGTCTACACGTTCATCAAATGGATGTAAAAACAACTTTCCTTAATGGAGAGTTGGAGGAAGAGAGCAACCAGATGGTTGTGTGATTACTGGACAGGAAAATAAAGTGTGCAAATTATTAAAATCCTTGTATGGCCTAAAGCAAGCACCTAAGCAATGGCACGAAAAGTTTGATAAAACTTTGACATCTGCTGGTTTTGCTGTTAATGAGGCAGATAAGTGTGTATATTATCATTATGATCGGGGTCAAGGTGTGATTTTGTGTTTGTATGTTGATGATATACTTATATTTGGGACAAACACTGCTGTAATTGACGAGGTCAAAACTTTCTTATCTCGATGCTTTGATATGAAAGACTTGGAAGAGACAGATGTTGTTTTGAATATTAAATTGATCAAGAATGATGATGGGATCATTTTGCACTAATCCCATTATGCTGAGAAAATATTGAGCCTCTTCGGCTTTGAGAATTGCAGAATTTCCCCAACACCATATGATCCGAGTGTTAAGCTTCAGAAAAATCAAGGGTTAGGGAAAGATCAATTGAGATATTCACAAATTATTGGGTCTCTTATGTATCTAGCTGGTGCCACAAGACCTAATATCTCATTTGCTGTGAGCAAATTAAGCCGGTTTACATCTTACCCGGGAGATGATCATTGGGAGGCATTTGAAAGAGTGTTGCACTACTTGAGAGGCACAACATCTTACGGAATTCACTACACTGTATATCCTTCTGTATTAGAAGGATATATTGATTCCAATTGGATCTCTAATGCGGATGAGATCAAAGTTGCAAGTGGTTATGTTTTTACCTTAGCTGGTGTTGTAGTTTCGTGGAGGTCTTGCAAACAGACCATATTAATGAGGTCAACCATGGAAGCTGAACTTGTAGAACTTGATACAACCACTGTTGAGGCTGAATGGCTTAGAGAGCTACTGTTGGACTTGCCATTGGTTGAGAAACCAGTACCGCCAATCCTTATGTACTGCGACAACCAAACAGTGTTGACTAAGGTTATGAGTACTAAGGATAACATGAAGTCCTCCAGACATGTGAAGCGCAGGCTTAAATCTGTCAGAAAATTGAGAAACTCCGGTGTAATTGCTGTGAATTATATTCATAATGAGAAAATTTTGGCAGATCCTTTTACAATACAATGGTAACCCATACCTTCCTGATCGGTGATCCCGTGAATTAGGTAATGGGAAAAACAAGTTGATGTTGTAACAAGATAGTAAATATTATTAAATTGTACATGTGTCCTAATAGACAAAGTATTCTCGACTGTATGGAAGGTTGGCTTAAAAGCCTTAATGTATTCTAGTGTCAAAATGAGAGGAAAAAGGTATTGGCCTACAGGATACCTATAATGAATACACCTACTTGAGCATAACTGTGAGGTCACAGTTCACGAGGATGGGACATTCTCTAGAAAGCTCATGAACAGATAAGGAAGCATGACCATATAAGGCTATGTTAAGGCGTGGTTTATTGGTACCCTAGTATCAGTTATGATTTTCAAGTGAAGTCTGATCACGAAAAGCTATGAATTCAAGGCATAGACCATTCATCAACTGTGAGAGGATGAACCTTGCTAATCTAGGTGGAAGTTCAACCCGTACGAGACTTACACCAAAAGACTGGTATATTAACAACACATCAATACTAGAGATGGCAATGGGGACCCGAAACCCGACGGTTATTTACTCCATTAGGGGCTGAGTACGAACAAATTTTCATACCCACGGGTCTATTAACGGGCAAAAATTACTACCCGCGGGTAGAGTGGGTACGGGTCCGTTCTACTGTTACTCGTACCCGTTCACCCGTGGGTATGACCAACTAATAATTTAGCCCAACAGCAGCCCACAAGCCCATAAAAAATCTAAACATTATAAACCCACCACCGGCATTTCCTACTAAGATTACATGAGAATTCCTTTCCTGTACAGTCTAGTTTGTAGCCAAAATGTGTTTCCTTTTGTCTCTTAGTCTTCCCATCGTGTTCCCCGATTCCACAGTTACTCTCTGTTGCAATGTTTTTGCACATGATTGCATCAAAGAGGGTAAGCAAATTTGGAAGTGTTAGAACTCCCTGTGGTATACTACATGGTTGTTGCTGTTGTTTGGAAATGGCATTCTTGGTATATTACTACCACCGGAACATATCGACCATAACAACTTGACAGTTTCTTGTCACCTCTCTTACTTCAATTTTTCTATCTGGTATCCACCTTAAATCTTGATGTCTACATTTAGTAAGGACAATGCATATAGATTTCGTGTGCGGGTTACCTACCGGGTACCCGGTACCCGCACGGGTACAGGTACGGATAAATTTTGTACCCGCGTATGGGTATGGGTATTGTAGCGGATGAATTTTACTAACACAGATACGGGTACGTAGTGGTGATACCTATCGGGTATATACCCATTGCCATTCCTAATCAGTATAGTGATCTTTGTTATCTTTTTTGCCGTTTGCTATGGAATTGGTGGGGGTTGTTAGAAATTGGCCCATGGGTGGCCCATTTCCTTTAATTCCATAGCATGCATGATTTAGTACCATATTGCCTAGCCAAGTGGAAGAAGGGCAACTTAAAAGGTGGAGTTCTGGCCATCTCTTGATCAATGTGACACTTGTCATGAGAATGGCATAAGGCGGATAGTGGCTAAACACACACACAAGCACGCGTGTGCACATTCGCATATTTTCGCGTGAAAATCCATGTGACTTGTGACTTGCGACCGCGCCGCGCCGTGTCGTAGTCTGTCTCCTAGCACTTTGAATTCACCTTTTGTTTTGCTGAATATTGCAATTATCCCTATATTCATTATGTTTAAATGCGATTTAAACTAATATTTCAATTCAGTATAAGTGTCATAAACGCCGTCAGTTTCTAGTGAGTTAATTGACATTATGCTATCAGTTACTAGTAACTGCCGTATTCAACTGACATAATGCTTATAATGCTGTTAGTTACTGGTGTGCATGTATATAAACACCTAGAGACGTCCAGGATTGACACATTGAATTTCTCCTCCATTCTTCTTGCTCCTCTCTGAACTCTGTTCTGGTGTGTTGAGCTGTTGAACCTCGCCGGCCTTCCTCCTCGGTGTGCACCGTGAAGGAAGGTGAGCGGTATCTCCGAGCCATTTCCGCAGAGTTCACCTGCACGGGGTGGCAATAAGGTTTCTGGGCAGCGCTTTAGCGCGACCGCTCTGCTTCTTCCTCATCGTCAACTACTTTCACGATCGCGTCTACACTGCACTACTTCCAATTGTTCAGCAAGCCCAACTGTAAGTCGTTCGTGACTCAATCATATTTTGTTTCTTGAGTATATAAATGTTTGGAAGTACAATGTGTAGCCTGTTGTTAGATTTACTGTGTGCATTACTATTTATCTATGATATTTATCTCCTGGTAAAATCTGGTATTAAAATATTGCACACATTTCCAACATGATATTCATAACGTAAACCAATCAAAAATAGTAAAATGGGCTCATCACAATCGGTTCTGACGAAGAACCAATTGTTATGAAGGGATTGTGATGAGAGGGTTATC
Organism: Rhipidocladum racemiflorum; assembly: GCA_036346355.1. Classification (NCBI taxonomy): domain Eukaryota; kingdom Viridiplantae; phylum Streptophyta; class Magnoliopsida; order Poales; family Poaceae; genus Rhipidocladum; species Rhipidocladum racemiflorum. The sequence continues at coordinate 65,295,148 of CM070572.1, forward strand.
ACAATCGATTCTAGCAAAGAATTGATTTATATTCTTTGCTAGAACCGATTGTAATGACCGTTTATTACAATCAAGGAGAAAATCGACTGTGATAACGCTTTCTCATTACTATCGTTGGACTTTCTATCGCCACCAAAACCGATTGTGATGACGAAAAAGAACCGATTCTAATGTACATTCTTGTAGAAGTGAACTCTAATTGCCAGGGACACTGATCGTGAATAGAAAAAAACTGATGACACCGTGCCTTCCTCACCACCTGTGATCTCTCCGTCTACGCATTTTATGTCCCTGCAGATGAACATACTTAATGACGTCTAATATCTCACGGCCAGCTGATGGGGAGAACTGGATAGCAGCATGCATGTTGATGACGTCCAGCCGGAGATGGATAAGAAAGCCTCGAGTAGGGGAAGAAGTTGGCCGATGAGGTATACATCGATGTGGCGGCGGTGTTGACGACATTCGGCATATATGGAGAAGACAACATCTAGTAGAGCAAGAGACCGGCGAGGTAGACATTGATGGCAGCCGGTGGCGACACTACTACAGAATGGTACATCACTACCGTTTCATCTGTGTCGGTTCCTAACTTGTGATGGAAAAACTGATTGTGATATGTGTACGTAACCAATCATTTTTAGAAACATGGTCAACATTGTTGGTTCTAGCTTAGAACCGATAGTGATGAGGGGCACTCGTCAGTGTCGGTTCTAGGCCAGAACCGACTGTGATGAGGGTGCCTCATCACAGTCGGTTCTGGCCTCGAACCGACACTGATGATGGTGTGTTAATAGTATCGATTCTGGGCTAGAACCGACACTGATGATGGTGTGTTAATAGTGTTGAATCTGGGCAAGAACCGACACTGCTGAGGTGCACCCTCATCACAGTCGGTTCTGGACAAGAACCGATATTGATGATCGCGTGTCAACAATGTCGGTTCTGGGCTAGAACCGACACTGATGACCAAAATCAGTGTCTAAATTCAAATTCACATAACTTTCACGTTTTAAATCCAAAAATTATGAAATAAATTTCTTAATTCATGTTTAATCCTATAGATTCAAGATATGCAAAAATACTCTATGTTTGACCTCTGTTTAAAATTCAGATTTGAATTTAAAGATTAGGTTAAAATAAATTCAGATTTTTTTTATTATAATGCGTTTAAAATGTAGATTTGCCAGTGCATGGTACTGTAGCATGCAGTTTTTTTTGTGCTAGTGGAGCCTAGTTCTGGAAAAAAGTAAATTATAATTTTATTATGTTTTATAAATACATTATAATAAAAAAATCACACATCGGCTAATTCTGAAAAAAAAATTGGACTACAATAGTGAAGAGTTATACCCTATATAAAAAGATATGAAATGACCTCATAAAATATGAACTAGAAAACATCTTTGACTATTAATTTCTATTATAATGTATTTATAAAACCTAATAAAATTATAATATTATGAAAGTATTTTGCAAGACAAAACTATATATATATATATATATATATGTGTTTTTTTTTTTTTTTTGATACAATAAGTAGAAACCTAGAAAAATTGTACAAGGTAAGAAGCGAACGGCTAAACTTAAAACATGATATCATATCAAGTCGCATACTATACTCCCTCCGGTCATAAATAGTTGTTGTTTTAGACATAGATATTGTCAAACTTTTAAAACTTTGATTACCAATATCTTTTTAATATTTAAATTATACATAAAAATCATATATATATATATATATATATATATAGCTTAATTTGTGTTGAAAAATACTTTCATAATATTATAATTTTATTAGATTTTATAAGTACATTATACTAAAAATTAATAATCAAAGTTGCTTTATGGTTCATATTTTATGAGTTCATGTCATGCCTTTCTATATAGGGTATAACTCTTCACTGTTATAGTCCTAAATTTTTTTTTTCTCAAACTAGACACCGTGCGATATTTTCTATTATAATGTATACTTATAAAACCTAATAAAATTATAATATACTCCCTCCGATTGGAAATGTAAGGGGTTTTAGGTCTCTATACTATTTGTAAAATATAAGGGGTTCTAGTATCCTAAGGCTAAATTTAGCCCATTTCTTCCAGTTTTGCCCTTGTTCCATTTATTACCCTTGTACAATTTTCCATGTCTCTTTTTTATGCGAACGTGCTCTTTAATGAACAATAACTAAGGGTATTTTAGTCTATTCACCAAGCTTCTAAATATGTGTGCACAAGACTAAAACCCCTTACATTTCCAATCGGAGGGAGTATTTTTTTAGAACTAGCCTACGCTTAGTACAAAAAAATGCCACGCTACAGTACTATGCAGTGGTACTGTTGCCCTGCGCTATAGTACCACTTCATAGCCATTTTTTTATTTGGAATGTCACTGATTGGAGGTGTGGTATTGCCACATGTCACATCGTAGTATATATAGTGCTCCCCGTCGTATTAGGGCCAAATTTTTTTTTAAAAATCCGATAAGAACTAATTTTAAAAAAATTGGGCCACAGCAGTGAAATGTTCACACAGGTAAGTCGATTGCTGTCCAAATTGAATACTCCTCCTCTGTACTGAAATACACTGCACTGCAGTACTGCATCTAGAGATCGATGCATGGAAGATGGATACGGCGATCGACTTGAACCCAGAAGCTGCTAGCGGCTGGCACGGCACAATTAAATTAATTAATTACCGGCCATACGATAGATCCCACACCTCTGCACTGCACGTACTGCATTCATTGCCTAGCTAAAGTTATCGTGCGTCGTTAAAACCACGGGCCGGATGGAGCATCGAACGACTGACGGCGACGTGCGAGGTAGTGTACGACGTACGTACCTTCGGTATGTGACGGGGACTATGCCGGCGCGGTAGTCGGCGATGCGGAGGAAGACGGGCATGGAGAGGTCGAAGTGCGGGCGCGGCGGGTTGCACCACCCGCCGTTGTCGGAGGGCAGCGCGTAGTTGGGCGGGCAGAAGTCTGTGGCCGTGATGTGGATGGAGGGGCTCCCCGGCCCCGGGTGGCACCGCCGTGGCTCCATGCCCCCCGCGCACTTGATCTCGAAGCACGCGCCGCAGCTCAGCCCCTCGTTAAACAGCGCCGTGCTCAGCGCCCCCGTCTCCGCCCCGTACCCCGCGCTATAGAGATCGCCGTACCCGCATGCGCCGCCTATCCACACGTATTGATGTGATATATGCATACAACAATCAATCAATGGCCGGCATTAGTAACGCATATTCGATCGCAAATTGACGAGCAGCAGAAGAAGATCAACTGCATGAGCGCATGCCTACAGGCTACAGCTAGCATACCCATGGTGCCGGAGGCGTCGCTCCCGCCGTAGAACGTGGCGTGCGCGCTCTGCCACGGCCCGCCGGTGTAGACGCCCGGGACGCGGGCGGCGGCAGCGCCGGCGAGCGCGAGGAGGGTGGCGAGGCCTGCGAGGAGCCTGCCCATTGTCACACAGGTGGCTCTATGGGAATTGGGGATGGGTGGTGGTGGTGGTGCGAATGTGGTGCTGTGAAGGAAGGCTGCAGGAGAGAGGAGTGGACAGTGGACACACAGCTAGCTAGTAATTATACCTCGCAAATCATAAATCAGATTTATTGAATCCAAATCAATTTTAGATACAAAGTTCACATACACAATAAAAATTAGAAGAAAAAGTGATGAATCATAAATCTAAACCGCATAGTACCACGGATAAACCATGTTTCTTCCAACTATGACGGTACCGCTGCTACTTATGATCTGGAGTGGAGTCACTTGTTGGAGCATATAAGTGAGCTGAGCAGAGCAGGGTGACGAGTTGAGAGGAAAGTGAGGGAGATAGTCTTTGTAACATCTCAAAATTTTCAACTTATGGAAAGCTTTAAAATTAAAAAAAACCATTTGGGTTTTATAGAATTAATAAAAGCTTAATTTGAGGTTTATATCAATCAAAAGATTTAAATCAATGAATATATTCATCAAATAAAATATTTTCAGTTGTACTTGTGTTCCTTGTGTTCCGAGGAATTTTTTAGTATTTTTTTAGATTTGTTCTAAATTATTTTGGATTTAATTGGCTTTATCTGAATTTTTAGAATTTTTTTAATTAATTTTTTTTTATTTCCTAAAGCATCTCGGACCAAATCTAGTTGGGCCTATCTCTTAGCTCGTGCCCCATCCAGACTACCCCGCATCACTTCGGCCCGCGGCCCAACCCAGCCCTCGTCGCGCAAACCCTAGACGCGCCGCCACGGAGTCCACGCCATACACGTCTCGGTGTCCGCATCCACTCTGCGTTTATTTTCACTTTTGAGCCATTTATTTTCACTTTTGAGCTTGTTGAATCTCTGTTTGGTATTATGTGTATTCGTTGATTTCTTTTCTGATAGACGTTAATCCCAGGCAGTGAGCGCAGGATTTGAAGATCAAAACTCAGCAACAGCAGTTGATCAACAAGATAAATTATAGTTCTTGATCATGTTGAACCCATGTTTACAAAAGTACTTTGTTTCATACAAATTACATGCTATTTGTGTACTGACGATTATTTACTGGGAATAGCTAAATACCTAATTGTCATTATGACGTCTTGATTAATTGTAATGCCATGTATCCATTGTTACCTTAGGTTGGGTTAGTTGATAGTTGTACAAAATTGTAATACTAACATTAGGTTATCGTAGCTGTGTTTAGACATACTTAGTTGTACGATGAGCTCGTGTCACATGATGAATAATAATAATAATAATCTTGACTTAATGAGATATAGAATTATGGTCGGTAGCCATAGTTGTAAAATTTATTGTACCATGGTAGGGTGTGTCATTGGTCTTGGTTATACAAAATTGTTTTCATTTGAGCAAGTGATTGTGCAGTAAAGGAGGTGCTGTTAGCACATTTAAGATGTGGTTGTCTTGCCTGAAGCTAATTAATTAAGAATATAATTTTGTGCGCCATTGGACTGGGTTGAACCGTACAACCACATGTCTGGTATGTGACAGACCTGGCTGGTTAATTTGCAATATCTGGATTTGAGTACTGTTGTGGTTGTGTGGGTTTCAAGATGAACGGGTAGACTCATGGCGTAAGGGGGGCTTTGAGGGGTAAAACTTTAGCGGGCAGTACTGAGTTTATACAAAGCATTATAAAAGCCTTGTCATGACCTCTCTGCCGCACACATAAGGAAGTGTGTTAATCTGAAGGCAAAAGGAGATGATCATGTCTTGTGGGTAAAGCTGTACAACCTCTGCAGAGTATGTTAAACTATTTGAATAGTCATGTCCGTGGTCATGGCGTGCTTGGGAATTTCACACGGGATATAAAGTTTTCAGTAAAATATTGGAAGGTGGAATTGTTGGTAGTGAATGGGGAGTTCACTGTTGTTTTTTATGTCTAAAGTTAATATTGTTGAGTTTAGTGGTTGATGATGGTTTCAGAAGGTGACGGGTGATGTCTTATCAATCTTTTGTTGTTGCTTACCATTGGTTTACCAGTTATCTATTATCTTTTGTCAAATATGCTTTGAATCTATTTATTGTATTTACATTTAAGTTATTTCTTCCTGCAAAAGAACCATATGACTATCATTTGTTAAGCCTTGCATTATTTGCATCATTTCCTACAGATTGCTGAGTATTTTTTTGTACTCACGACTATACGCCTTTGTTGATCAGTTGCTGAGGAAGAAAAGGGAAACATGAGTTCTACGAGGAGTACCATGAAAACTATGTGAACTAGGATTATGTTTTTCTAAACGATTGCCTATGGCATATTGAATGGCCCAAGTTATTTTATTTACATTACAAGAGTTTATTTATTTCTTAAGCCCTTAAAACATAATTATGTACACTTTAACCCTATGTTCCATTGTTATTGTTTGTTATTTTCCTAGTTAATTCGTTGAATGAAATGGTATTTTATTTTTGTTACCAATATGTATGTTAGTATGATTCTAAACTAATATGACATATACAGAGAGTTTCGGATCGGTAAATCGAGGTTGGATACTCTTCTCAGTAAAGCTAGAGACGACATCGATCGATCCATCGAAATAATGCCACTTTGCATCACCTTCATGTTACTTGCCACGTGCTGCAGTATTATTCGATCGGATTTCTGAGTCAACTAGCTAGTTCGCACATACCGCCATTGCCAGCAGCGTACGTACAAGCAGCAGCAACTCAACTACTTTACATGAATGTGATTAGCACGAGTGCATGGCTGTATATCTCTACTATTATAAAGCAACAGTTGGTGGCAGTGGTGAGTTCTACCCACGTCATTAATTGCTCTGCTTAATTGCCCTACTTAATTGCCCTGCTTAATTGCCCTACGCAAAAAACGAAGCGTTGCTTTAATTAGTGACTTTGCAAGAAACGAAGCGTTAAAGATAAATGTTTGATCTTGTGAAATAATTTTTTTATTTTTTAATCTTTATTTTTCGTTATCAATTTTGTTTTTCGTAGCAATGCACGGGCATGTAACTAGTTATATATACATTCCAGAATATGTAATTGCACAAAATGGGGAAATTAGAGAGCCTGGTAAGTCCAAAACAATCTTTGCATAACTTTCAGAAGCTCAACACATAATTTTCATCGTGGAAAATAGATCGGCACACGCTTGACATCAATTATCTGGAAAAAAAATGCACCAAATCTTATGTGGCAGAGGAGACGGCTGCACATCATAGAGCGCATGACACACACATAGTTATATAAACATTCCTCGAAGGTTTCCGCCTCCCTCACCGTGGCCACGTAGTGTGAGACCCCGGATCGGCTATCCAGAATCTCCTGTGTATTTCCGTACTAGTCCCAGATCAGTAGCTAGTACACACAGTCACAGTGATACTTCATTGCCGAACAAGACGAAATTTGTAAAATAAATACGCAAGTATGGGCCCCATGGCCACTTATTACAATACTCGGTCCAACGACCGGACACACAAAATAGCGGAAGCAAAAGAAAGCAACAAGCGAATGCCACAGGCGACGACTAGGAACGCAACAAGTCCTCCTGGCAATCCTCCTCGAAGAACTCCTCCTCCTCCTCGGCAGCATCTTGAAAGTTCTCTGATGATGACAATGGTGGTATAGCACGTGAGTACAAAAGTACTCAGCAAGTCGGGAAAGTATGATCATGAGGGGCTTTCCAAAGGAAGTTTTGTAGGGTTTATTTGCATAAAGCCACATTTTATTAAACCATACGTAAGTAAATAATTTCACAAAACATCTTTTATAAATCTTTTTAATAATTGAATTATTTAATAATGTAGTGAGGTTCTGTCCACCATCACTAACATACAGGCTCTATCCGCCAACTTTTAAAGGACCAAAGTTAATCATGTGACTCCATCCGTCAAATGTAAAACAGGTTCTATCCACCTGGTTGGCTCTTTCCGCCAAACAACATCCGAGAGTTCTAACCACTCCCGAACCCCAAAACAAAACACTTTTCGGTTTTAAAAACAAAATCAAAGTCTACCAATATGAAAGCATTTCTTGCTTTGCCTTTGACCGTAGGCACGGCTATTCGAATAGCTTTACTCTGCAGAGGTGTACAACTTTACCCACAAGACAAGATATACCCTTGATGCCATGCAATTAACACACTTCCTTAAGTGTGCCGGCAGGGATATCTTGACAAGGCCGTTACAATGTATCTACCTAACTAGACCCACCCGCTGAGGTTTCACCGCTGTTAGGGTTCCCTCCACCCAGTACAGAAGCCACCTCTTTGCGCCGTGTGAGAAAAACAACATTGCCTCCGTCCGGCATTCACATCCAACCAAGTGGTGAGTCTAAGCTAGGCTTCTACAAATTAGTTGGCCAGGTCGTACCATTATAGACATGTGGTAGTACGGTTATGCTTAAAATGGCAATCATAAGCGTCGGTCCTTAAATGACTTGGGGCGGTACTTGCACAAAAGGATCAAGGCTCGATCCGCTCCCACCCGACATTCCATGCCGCCCAAGTCAAAATCATTTTCCTTTTCTTTTTATTTTAGAAAACAGGACCAAAACCATAATAATAACTTTCAAATCACATTTAATATCATTCTTTTTGAATAATCCCACCCCTGGGTTGTTTTCATCGGAAAAGATCCTAAGCAATTCTATCGTACTACATACCAACGGATACCATATAAGCATAAGCATGGTATAAACAAGGTTCTAGGGTTACAATGGATATGATTAACAATGTCAAGGTGGAATCAACAAGTTCGGAATAACTAACACTTATATTTGACATATTTCATTAAACATAGCCATGCAACTTTATAAACAATTTAAATCAGTTCGCAAACATAGGAGCAAAGTGCATCAAGGAGACTTGCTTTCTGTCCCGGCGGAAGTGTCGAACTCGGAAGGCTCGACGGCGAAATCGGCGGTCGCAGCGGGATCGTCGACTACACGCAAAACGAGGCAATAAATAAATAATAGAAAATAAATAAAATCCAAAAATTATAAAATTAGTACTGGCAGGTAGATCTTGATTTTAGATGAATTTAGAAATTTGAATGAGGTCAAACGGAGTTCGGATGTGAAAGTTATGAGCTTCCGAAGTTTGAATTTCGAATAAATGGAAAACCGAGAATATTCTCGGAACATTCCTCTCGGGTTTGACTGGGTCAAAGTTTGACCGAGGACTTTGACTTTGACTGGGCTGGCTTTGACTAGGCTTTAGGTGTATGACAGTGGGCCCCACATGTCATAGACATGGGGTTGCTTCTCCCAGAAGCTTGCCATGGCCATGGCAATGGCCACCATGGAAGAGAGAGAGAGCTTGGAGGGAAAGGAGAGGGAGGGGGGGCGCCGGCCGGAGGAGGCGGCGACGGGCGCTGGCGCTGGCGCCGGCGAGGCGAGCGGCGCGGCGGGCGCGCTGGCGACGGGCGGCGTGACGGCATGGCGGCGGCGGCTCGCCGGCGGCGGCGGCGGCGGGCGTAGCCGGCAAGGGGCGGGCGGCGGGCGATGGCGGCGGGCGGCGGGCGGCATTGTCCGGCCGGCGGGCAGACGGCCCAAGCCCCAAACACAGAAGCTCCATCCCAACTAACAGAGAGCCCAAAACTAGAAAAAGAACACAAGTCCTTCCCAAAAACTTGATTTCTCTCCCATTTTTGCACGGATTTGATCCAAACAAAAGGCTAGAACCTCTAGATAACGTCCTTAGCAACATCTAGGAGGAAGGAATTGAATCTAAACTCACCGGAATTGGAGAATTTGACGACGAACGAAGCTTCGGCCGAATGGAAAAGAACACGAAATTCGCCGCCAAAACTTGATCCCACCTAAAACCAATTGTTAGATGTGCTTCTAGACTTCCTCACGGTCATAAGGAACTAAAACACAAGAAGAATGGCTCACCGGAAAGGACGGGACAAGCACGAACACGAAGAACGCCGAAAACTTGCACCTGGCGTCGGTTTTCTTGAGCTAGAGATTGAACGGAGGGGAGATGCCAAAAGAGGATCATACCACCGGGAAGAGGGCTTTTATACGGAGAGAATGGAGGTGGTGGTGCGCCGGTTGGACGAGAAACGGCCGAGTAAAAGAGGATTGAATGCATTTGGACGGTTTTCGGTTTTTGCCCGATCGTGCGCACTCCGGCGAGTTTTCCGGCGAGAGGCGGTGGGGAATGCGAAGGGGACGACGTTACGAATCCAACGCAACCGGCCGTTCGTCGTTTGGAGTTACGTGGAGGGAGTTACAAGCATTTAAAGAAGGTCTCCCTCCATTGTTGCTTGCTTGAGCTCCACCAACCATGCATGGCTAGAGGTTGAAGATGACACTATTCACTTGCCACGTGTCACCACCCTATTGGCCCTCTTTTACGCAAAAGATTCGCCCTAAAGAAAAATTAGGAAAAATGGCCTAAAAATTCCGGAAAAATTCCTAGAGCCATTTTAGAATATTTGGAACTCAATGGAACTGGTTTGGTTGAATTTGGATGAAATTTATGGAATTAAATATTCCAGAGCGAATTGCGGGCATTAAACAAAAGCCGCACGCAATAAAATAGGAACGGAGGTCCAAAAATTCGGGGACTGATTCCTAAAATCATTTTGGAATATTTGGAACATTTTAGAAGTGGTTTGGAGATTTTTGGAGCATTTTTGGACTCAGGTGAATTTTCGGGTACCAGCGGGAACTGGAAAATCCGATTTTTCGCCCGGGAGGGAATTAATTCCCGATTTTGGATAGGAATGGATGCCAGGTTAATATAAACACCAATGAAACTCCAAATTTTGAATTTACTTTATTTAAATTAGGTTTTTCTCCAGAAAGCCAAAATGAGGATGTTACAAACCTACCTCCCTTAGAGAGAATCTCGTCCCCGAGATTCAGACGGAGGAAGAAAGAGGTTAGGAAACTCTGCTCGAAGATCTTCTTCACGCTCCCAAGTAGCTTCCTTCTCAGAGTGGTTGCTCCATTGAACCTTGCAGAATTTGATCACTCGGCTGCGGGTGCGACGCTCGGCTTCATCCAAAATCTTGATCGGGTACTCCGGGTACGACATGTCTTCTTTGAGCTCCAACTCTTCCAACGGCATCTGATGCTCCGGCACTCGGAGACACTTCTTCAATTGAGACACATGAAAGACATCATGTACCCCTGACAGTTGTGGCGGCAACTCCAACTTATAAGCCACTTCTCCTTTTCGGGCAATCACCTTGAACGGTCCGACATAGCGAGGTGCTAATTTTCCACTGACGCGGAACCGCTTCATTCCTTTCAACGGGGATACCTTCAGGTATACATGATCACCAGGCACAAAACTTAACTCCCTTCGACGATTATCAGCATAGCTCTTCTCGCCTTGATCGCGGTCTTCAGATTCTCTCGGATCTGTTTGACTTGTTCTTCGGCTTCTTTCAGAATATCAGATCCAATGATCTGACCACCTTCTGTTTCCTTCCAATACAAAGGCGTCCTGCATTTTCTCCCGTACAGGGCTTCAAACGGGGCCATCTTCAAACTGGCTTGATAACTGTTGTTGTACGAAAACTCCGCATAGGGCAAATTCTGATCCCATGAGCCTTTATACGTTAGAGCACACGCTCTCAACATGTCTTCTAGGATCTGATTGACTCTTTCCGTCTGGCCATCGGTCTGGGGGATGGTACGCAGTGCTGAAATTCAGATTTGTGCCCAACACTTCATGCAACTTCTGCCAAAACCTCGAGGTGAACTGGGAACCTCGATCGGACACTATCTTCTTTGGTACACCGTGCAGACACACTATCTTGGCCATATACAGCTCCGCAAGCTTATCTCCAGAATAAGTTGTCTTTACGGGGATACAGTGAGCCACTTTAGTCAATCGGTCCACAATAACCCAGATGGAGTCATAACCGGATTTAGTTTTGGGAAGCCCGGTTATAAAATCCATTCCAATTTCTTCCCATTTCCAAACAGGCACTTGCAGCGGCTGCAACAGACCGGCTGGTCTCTGATGCTCTGCTTTTACCAACTGGCACACGTCACAACGTGCCACAAAATCAGCAACTTCTTTCTTCATATTGGACCACCAATACTTCTCTTTCAAATCAGTATACATTTTGGTGCCTCCTGGGTGAATAGAATACACCGAATCGTGAGCCTCCTTCAAGATCACCTTCTTGATTTCTTCTTGGTTAGGGACTACTATCCTATTTCCGAACCAAACCGTACCTTGGTCATCTACAGAAAATCCAGGGTGTTTTCCTTTCTTCAGCCCCTCTTTCAGATCCGCAATACCCTTATCATCCTTCTGAGCTTCTCGAATCTGATCCTCAAGGGTTGATTTTACCTCCAAGTTGTAAAGGCACCCTTCCGTTACTATTTCTAGGTTAAGACGCCAGAATTCCTCCTGAAGCGCTGACTGGCTGTCTTGTACCGAAACATTGTTGCAGTGTGCCTTCCTGCTTAATGCATCTGCAACAACGTTTGCTTTTCCCGGGTGATAATGAATTCCCATATTATAATCTTTCACCAACTCCAACCATCTTCTCTGCCTTAGGTTAAGATCAGGCTGAGTGAAGATATACTTCAAACTTTTGTGATCGGTGTAGATCTCACATCTATTACCGATCAAGTAATGCCTCCATATCTTGAGCGCATGCACAACTGCGGCTAACTCCAAGTCATGAATAGGATAATTTTCTTCATGAGGTCGCAGTTGTCTTGAAGCGTAGGCTATTACCTTCCCTTCTTGCATCAAAACACATCCAAGACCTTGTTTTGAAGCATCACAATACACCTCAAAGTCCTTGTGGATGTTTGGCAAAATAAGCACTGGGGCTGAGGTTAACCTCTTCTTCAACTCCTGAAAACTTTGCTCGCAAGCTTTAGTCCATTCAAACTTCTTTTCCTTTTTCAGAAGTTGAGTAAGAGGTTTGGCTATCTTAGAGAAACCTTCGATGAATCTTCGGTAATAACCGGCTAATCCAAGAAAACTGCGGATCTCCGGGACTGACTTGGGCTGTGTCCAATCCAAAACATCTCTCACTTTCGCGGGATCTACTGCTACTCCTGCAGCAGAGATGATATGACCCAGGAAAGATACTTCCTTCTGCCAGAAGTCACACTTGCTAAACTTAGCATACAACTGATGCTCTCTTAGTGTTTCCAATACTATTCGCAGATGGTCTTCATGCTCTTTTCTGCACTTGGAATAAACAAGAATGTCGTCGATGAAGACTACGACGAACTTGTCTAAATACTCCATAAACACCTTATTCATCAGATTCATGAAATAAGAAGGAGCATTTGTCAATCCGAAAGACATGACCGTGAACTCATACAGTCCATATCTGGTAGTGAAGGCTGTCTTCGGAATATCCTCTTTTCTTATCTTCAGCTGGTGATATCCCGATCTCAAATCTATCTTGGAGAAGACTTGAGCTCCCTTCAACTGATCAAACAGATCATCTATCCGAGGCAACAGGTACTTGTTTTTAATTGTGACCTCATTCAAAGACCTGTAGTCTATGCACATCCTCAGACTACCGTCTTTCTTGGTGACAAAGATCACAGGCGATCCCCACGGTGACGAGCTGGGTCTGATGAAGCCTTTCTCTTGCAGTTCTTCGATCTGCTTCTTCATCTCGACCAACTCATTGGACGGCAGTTGGTAAGGTCTCTTCGAGATGGGAGCGGTACCGGGTACTAGCTCAATCACGAATTCCACTTCTCGATCTGGCGGCATTCCGGGCAACTCGTCCGGAAAGACATCTGGGTACTCCTTGACTATCGGGACCTTTTCCAAAGAGGTACCTTTGAGACGGTTCAGGGTACTACCCCCCTTAGAGGAAAGATTAGAAGAGAATTCCACTCTACCTCCCTCAGGGCTGGTAAGAGAGACAACTCTACTGGCACAGTCTATCTGACCCTTGTATTTGGTTAACCAATCCATTCCAAGGATTACTTCTATACCCTTAGTATCCAGTAGTATTAAGTTCGCTAGGAACTTTACCCCTTTGATTATTAGATCCACTTTTGGGCAAACAGCAGTTGTTCTTAATTCTTTTCCAGGGGATTGTACTAACAAAGGGTTTCTTAACTGTATTGTATCCCAGTTATGCTTTTTAACCAAGTACTCCGATATAAACGAATGAGTGGCGCCAGAATCAAACAAAACTGAAGCAGGTACTGAGTTGACAACGAACATACTGTAAACCACTTCTGGTGCATCTTGAGCCTCCTCTGCCGTGATATGGTTCACGCGGCCTCTTCCAGCAGTCCTCGGGGTGCGCGGGGTCTGTGGGGCTCCTCTTCCTTGAGCCGGCGCTGGAGCGCGGGCTGGCGTCGATCCCAGGTTGAACCTCACTGGGGTGACGGGCGGATGTTTCTGTGGGCAGTTGTTGGCGTAGTGCCCCATCTCTCGGCAGTTGAAGCACTGCACTCCTGCCATTGCAGTCCCACTCCTCTGAGCTTGAGCTCCTGCATTGCCGGCAGGGGCTTGTCCAGTAGGGCGCGGTGTGGACATTGGAGTCCTGGGGGCATTGGAGGCTGCTGGCCTGCTGGGCTGCTGCTGCTGGAAGGTGCGGGGTCTCGAGCTGCTGGCACCCCGTTGATTCTGGAACATCATCTTTCTCTTTTTGGACTCAAAAAGCTGACGCTGGGCGTCCTCTTGGATTAGCGCCTTATTGATCATGTGTTGGAACGACGGGAAGTCGCTCGACACTAGCTGCACCTTCAAGTTTGGGTCCATGCCCTCCATAAATCGCCAAATCTTGGCCTCATCAGTAGCGACATCGGCGGCCGCATAGCGTGACAACTGAGTGAAGCGGTTCAGGTACTCCGAGACAGACAAGTTTCCTTGCTGAAGCTTGTGAAACTCCCGGCGTTTCATTTCCATAATCCCCCTCGGGATATGGGTAGCTCTGAAGGTTTCAACGAACTCATTCCATGGAATATTCTGCGGGTCAGCATGAGCAGCACAGTAATTCTCCCACCAATTGGCTGCCGTACCCTTAAGCTGAAAGGAAGCGAAATGCACGCTCTCAGTGTCATCGCACTGCGCCAAGTGAAGCTTCCGCTCAATCTCCTTGAGCAAGTCATCCGCATCAAGCGGGTCTCCGGATCCAGCAAAAGTCGGGGGTCGAGTCCTCATGAACTCCCCAAACTTGGAAGGGGGCGGTTGAGCTTGAGCTGGTGCTGCAGCGGCTTGAGGCTGGTTCAGGACATTCTGAGCTAACGCCTGAAGAATTTGAAGCTGAATCGCCATCATCTGCTCCATATTGGGCGGCTGAGCTGGAGGTGGGGGCGGTGGCGGATCATACTGAGCTGCCGGGTGCTGCACCTGCTCTTGTCCTTGCGGCTGCGGTGGCTCCACGTACTCTGCTTCTTGAAAGTGCACTGGACCACGAGCACATCCACGGCCTCTGCCGCGGCCTGCGGGTCTTCCACGGCCACGACCACGACCAGGGTTCTCCATCTGCACAAGGCGGTCAAGCACCAGGAAAGAGGGAAAAGCACAGGTAAGCAACAGGGGACTAAACCACATCCTCAACAACAAGAGCACAACCACAAAAGCACACAACAGAAGGGAGAAAACCAACTGAACTTCCATTAAAACAAAGTAGTTTTGGGGCTGGCTGTATCACAACTGCCTAAGGGCACGATACAGTCCAACAAACACTTATTTATCGTTCTAATACGATCACAGAACAAAGTAAAGGTCCTTCAGGCTAGACAACTAGTCACTAGCGTCACCCGCAGAGCCACGCGGGGACGGGTCCTCCTCCTCGCTCCTGCTGCGAGAAGGCGTAGCAGCTGAAGACGGTCCTGCTCCTCCAGAGGCAAAAAAGAAGCCCAGGGACACTCCTAACGGCGACTGGGGCCGAACTGACTTGCGCGCCGTAGTTCGAAGCTTCAGGCCCTGGGGACGCCGGACTGACTGAGCGTCCATCGGTATGTCGCGGATCGGCGGGTCCTCCTGAACCGGGGCGGGTGGTGGTGGCGACTGGGTGTCCCTCCTCTCCTCCTCGAGTCGATAGATCGTCTCTCGCGCTGCCGTCAAGTCCCGACGCAGACCCTGCAGCTCATCGGCCATCCGCACAAAGGTCTCATCCTGCGCCTGGACGAGGGATCCCAAGTGGACCACGGTCGGGTCAGCCTCCTGCGCCAAACTCTGGAACAGGCTGTGCCTCATCTCGAACTGGAAGCGGGGAAACAGACGGTACGGGGAGTCCTCCAAGCGGTCGCGGTAGCTATGCCCCAACATGAGGATAGCCTTCCTGGCCGCGTCCTGAAGCGCGTACGCCAGAATCGGTCTCTCGGCCGTGAAGTAGAACGGCCGGTCCTCGTCGCGAACTCGGCTCCTCGCGAAGACTAGCAAGCGGACTTGCCACATGTCCTGGCCAAGACCAGGCATCGACTGGTAGCGATACTCCGGGCGATGGGGGAAGCCCAACTCCTGGAGCATCAGTGACAGCTCCTCGCAAAAGCCTCCCGCCTGGGCAGCGAAGGTGGTGAAAGTCGGCATCTACAATTTGAAAAACAAAGGGGAATTAGTAACCAAATTTTTATAAAGGATAGGATGAGCGCAAGACACTAAGATAGAGGAGATAGAAGCAAAGGAACTTAAACTTTTGTAAGTATGTTTGTATAAAATATAAGTCCTTAAGGCTTTGCCATGCTAACTAGGTCACGTCCTACAGTCATCCAGGCTCTGATACCACCGCTGTGAGACCCCGGATCGGCTATCCAGAATCTCCTGTGTATTTCCGTACTAGTCCCAGATCAGTAGCTAGTACACATAGTCACAGTGATACTTCATTGCCGAACAAGACGAAATTTGTAATATAAATACGCAAGTATGGGCCCCATGGCCACTTATTACAATACTCGGTCCAACGACCGGACACACAAAACAGCGGAAGCAAAAGAAAGCAACAAGCGAACGCCACAACGCCACAGGCGATGACTAGGAACGCAACCAGTCCTCCTGGCAATCCTCCTCGAAGAACTCCTCCTCCTCCTCGGCAGCATCTTGAAAGTTCTCTGATGATGACAATGGTGGTATAGCACGTGAGTACAAAAGTACTCAGCAAGTCGGGAAAGTATGATCATGAGGGGCTTTCCAAAGGAAGTTTTGTAGGGTTTATTTGCATAAAGCCACATTTTATTAAACCATACGTAAGTAAATAATTTCACAAAGCATCTTTTATAAATCTTTTTAATAATTGAATTATTTAATAACGTAGTGAGGTTCTATCCACCATCACTAACATACAGGCTCTATCCGCCAACTTTTAAAGGACCAAAGTTAATCATGTGACTCCATCCGTCAAATGTAAAACAGGTTCTATCCACCTGGTTGGTTCTTTCCGCCAAACAACATCCGAGAGTTCTAACCACTCCCGAACCCCAAAACAAAACACTTTTCGATTTTAAAAACAAAATCAAAGTCTACCAATATGAAAGCATTTCTTGCTTTGCCTTTGACCGTAGGCACGACTATTCGAATAGCTTTACTCTGCAGAGGTGTACAACTTTACCCACAAGACAAGATATACCCTTGATGCCATGCAATTAACACACTTCCTTAGGTGTGCCGGCAGGGATATCTTAACAAGGCCGTTACAATGTATCTACCTAACTAGACCCACCCGTTGAGGTTTCACCGCTGTTAGGGTTCCCTCCACCCAGTACAGAAGCCCCCTCTTGCACCGTGTGAGAAAAACAACATTGCCTCCGTCCGGCATTCACATCCAACCAAGTGGTGAGTCTAAGCTAGGCTTCTACAAATTAGTTGGCCAGGTCGTACCATTATAGACATGTGGTAGTACGGTTATGCTTAAAATGGCAATCATAAGCGTCGGTCCTTAAATGACTTGGGGCGGTACTTGCACAAAAGGATCAAGGCTCGATCCGCTCCCACCCGACATTCCATGCCGCCCAAGTCAAAATCATTTTCCATTTCTTTTTATTTTAGAAAACAGGACCAAAACCATAATAATAACTTTCAAATCACATTTAATATCATTCTTTTTGAATAATCCCACCCCTGGGTTGTTTTCATCGGAAAAGATCCTAAGCAATTCTATCGTACTACATACCAACGGATACCATATAAGCATAAGCATGGTATAAACAAGGTTCTAGGGTTACAATGGATATGATTAACAATGTCAAGGTGGAATCAACAAGTTCGGAATAACTAACACTTATATTTGACATATTTCATTAAACATAGCCATGCAACTTTATAAACAATTTAAATCAGTTCGCAAACATAGGAGCAAAGTGCATCAAGGAGACTTGCTTTCTATCCCGGCGGAAGTGTCGAACTCGGAAGGCTCGACGGCGAAATCGGCGGTCGCAGCGGGATCGTCGACTACACGCAAAACGAGGCAATAAATAAATAATAGAAAATAAATAAAATCCAAAAATTATAAAATTAGTACTGGCAGGTAGATCTTGATTTTAGATGAATTTAGAAATTTGAATGAGGTCAAACGGAGTTCGGATGTGAAAGTTATGAGCTTCCGAAGTTTGAATTTCGAATAAATGGAAAACCGAGAATATTCTCGGAATATTCCTCTCGGGTTTGATTGGGTCAAAGTTTTTACCGAGGACTTTGACTTTGACTGGGCTGGCTTTGACTAGGCTTTAGGTGTAACACCCCAAAATTTTGCTTTTCTTAAATTCATGTGTGATTTGGCACTTTGGTGAATTTTTGGAATTTTCAGGAATTTATTTGGATTTATTTGGAATTTATTTGAATTTATTCCATTTTGAAATAATTAAAGAATTTAATTTTGCAAATAAAATTTTGTTGGAAATATTTTATTTGAGTCCAAAATGTTCCAAAATATTTTCCAGAATTTTTCTGGAATTTTTCTGAGTCTTTTGCTATTTTTAATGAATTAAATGAATTACTGGGAATTATTTTAATTATTAAATCGCTGGAAAATCAATCGGGTCGAGTACTGTTCATCCGACCGGACCCGAGTCCGAGTCCGACTCGAGTCCGACCCGTGCCACGTGACTCGACCGAACCAGCTCTAAACCTACTCGATCCCAACCGTTGGATCGAGATCCAACGGCCAGGATTGGGCCGCACCGATTCGACCGAGTCCGGCTCGGACCCGTGCGCGCCTGGCAATCGTGGCCGTTGATCGGACACGTGTACGGCCGCGGGTCGTCGTCTTCGCCCGAGTCTGGATCGGATCGCGCCGCCGCCGTCCTCCGCCGCATCCGTTAGGGTTACGGATTGAGCGCGGAAGCCGAGGCTATTTAAAGCCCGGGTCCTGCCCCAAGGACCGCCGTGACCCCGCGCTACTTTTGCCCTAGCTCGCTAAACCTTAGCAGCTGCCGCTTGCCCGGGATTGCTCGCCGTAGTAGCTTAGGGTCTTGTGTTGGTTTTTCTCACCTTCCGCCGCCGTCCGCCGCTCGAGAAGAAGGAGGCCAGATCCGGATCCTCGAGCCAGGGCGATTCGAACGTGACCACGCGACGCCACGGAGGAGCCTCGTAGCGCCGCGCCCTTGGTCGTCGTCCCCGTCTCCGGTGCACCAAGCCCAGCCACGACGCCATCGTCACCCGCGAAGATCCTCAGCCGTCCGATCAAGATCCGACAGTCACGGTGAGCCCACGTGCAACCCAAACTCCTTAAACTAGATCGGATCTGGACCGTTGGATCAAGATCCAACGCCCACAATCGCCACGCGGCCGGAAACTGCGTTAACCTAGGGTGGATCTAGACCGCCGGATCTAGATCCAACGGCCCCGATCATGCCACGTGGGCCCTAGCCGCGATGCGCATGGGGAGCACGCCATCGACGTGTGGGGCCGCTGTCGGCGACCATGAGCCGTGGGCCGAGCCCACTGCGGACCGAGCCGAGACCGCGGCGCCGTCCGTGGACCCGAGGCCACGCTGGCCGTCACCCGATTGGTCCACGTGTCCATGCTGACGCAATAATTAATTTCCGAAAAAGAAAATGATTTATTAATTCGAAATAATGATTTCAGATTTTGTTTCAAACTTCAAACGCTTATAACTTTTGCGTTTCAACTCCGATTTGAGTGATTCAAATTTCTAAATTTGTATAAAATTGAGATCTACCTAAATATGAATTTTATTTAATTTTTGGACTAAAGTTTTTCCCTGCAAAATTATTTAATTGATTATTTAAACTTTAAATAATCATAACTTTTGCGTCTTAACTCCAAATTTGACGATTCTAGTTTCTAAAAACACATAAAATTATGTTCTCTCTATTTATGGATTTTATTTGGATGTTTGGACAATTTTTGCCTATTGTTTATTCGTGTATTTGCTATTTGCACGCTTTACGAGTAGACGTTGAAGTGCCGGAAGGATTCGAAGGAGAAGTATTGACTCAGGATCCAACTCAAGACCAAGAACAAGTACTTTTTGAAGGCAAGTTGTGCTTTGACCATGTTGATCCTATTTCGAAATCTATTTTGATTTAAACTATTGCATGCTAGTTCAATTAGAAAAATACTTTGTTTAAACATGGGGTTTAGATAAATACCAATTTGCTGTATGACACCTTGATTATTTAAGTATGTGCCATGATCCCTTGTCATCCTAGTTGTGGATTACTAGTTGGACATTATTAAATCGCCAACATGGGTTTAGACCGTTGTAGTATACTGCTTAGACACCTTTCGTGCTCATAACATGATTTTAGATAATCAAATGTTAATATTGACTTAATGATATATTGAACCTGTTTTGGGAAAGGTATCATGTGATGTTGATGGCACGTGGTGCATGGTAATCAAGCTGGGTTTGATAAACGATTTTCGGCGGGGCATGTTGTAAGTGTAATCAGGTGGGCCAGTTGTGTCATTGTGAGTGTTGATTTGGTTCTTCGGGTATTCTTTGCCTGGTCACCCTAAGGTCTTAACCTTGGTAGCCTTTTAACTGGGTCTAACGTTCAACCACATGTCTGTAATGGACGGACCTAGTTGACTAAGTTGCTAATAACGCACTGTGGGACCTCGGAGGTCAACTACACCCTTTGTGTAAGTTATGCGGGAGCGCATCGGGCCGAGGCCAGTACCCATCTAACGGTTGATTGGCCTAGACTTCGCCTTAGCGAAGGGAAGGGTTAGTGCGCAATAACCGGGGAGGACCACTTGTATTGTTAGAAGTCTCCGAAAGACTTTGTTACGGAACTCGCCTTTGTGGTGTTTGACTGTATCTTGTGGGTAAAGTGCATAACCTCTGCAGAGTTTAGAATCTATTCGAATAGCCGTGTCCGCGGTATTGGACATCGCTCGGGAATTACAAATAAGGGTTAGATTTTCTCAAAAATAACTTTGGTTTGAAAGGTTGGGCTGGATTAATAATGAAGTTGATGGAAATGTGGATTAGGATGGGAAAGATGTTTATTAAATTCCTTGAAAAGTTATCTATGCTATACTTGCTTCAATCGCTTTCGAATCTACTTATGCTACTTGTTAAATGTCTTATCGCAAATATACCTTGAGATATTCCTTTGTACCAAGCCATGCATATAGTATATTAGCTTGCATTCTGCAGGTATGACTTGCTGAGTACCAAGTACTCACCCTTGCCACAATACAACACCAGTTGAAGAGGAGACTGCACAAGCTTTGGAGGAGGAGCTCCAAGAGGATCCGTCTACTTAGGGAAGCGAGCCCAGTCAGTTGCCTGTGGTATACTGGATGGCGCCACGAAGTTATTTGATTTTCCGCTGCTATTATTTTTCTCTGAATAAGTTTCGCCTTGCGAGGCATATATTTGTAACTTGACCATAAGGTCGAGTAACCAGTTTGATTATTTAAATAAAGTACTTATTTAGTATCGAGTGGTATGATTGTGATATTTACCGATGTTAAGACTGTGTGCACTAGCGTGTTCCTGGACTAGTGCTGAATACACAGAGGGTCCGGATTTGCAAATTCGGGGTCCCGACATTAGGTGTATGACAGTGGGCCCCACATGTCATAGACATGGGGTTGCTTCTCCCAGAAGCTTGCCATGGCCATGGCAATGGCCACCACGGAAGAGAGAGAGAGCTTGGAGGGAAAGGAGAGGGAGGGGGGGCGCTGGCCGGAGGAGGCGGCGACGGGCGCCGGCGCCGGTGAGGCAGCGGCGGCGGCGCTGGGCACACGGGCGCGGACGGGCACGGCTGGCGCTGGCACGGCGACGGCTCGGCCGGCGCGGCGGCGGCGCGGGCTGGCGGCGGGCGGCGGGCGGCGGCGGCGGCGTGGCCGGGCGGGCTGGCGGGTCCGGGCGGCGCACGGGCCCAAGCCCCAAACACAGAAGCTCCATCCCAACTAACAGAGAGCCCAAAACTAGAAAAAGAACACAAGTCCTTCCCAAAAACTTGATTTCTCTCCCATTTTTGCACGGATTTGATCCAAACAAAAGGCTAGAACCTCTAGATAACGTCCTTAGCAACATCTAGGAGGAAGGAATTGAATCTAAACTCACCGGAATTGGAGAATTTGACGACGAACGAAGCTTCGGCCGAATGGAAAAGAACACGAAATTCGCCGCCAAAACTTGATCCCACCTAAAACCAATTGTTAGATGAGCTTCTAGACTTCCTCACGGTCATAAGGAACTAAAACACAAGAAGAATGGCTCACCGGAAAGGACGGGACAAGCACGAACACGAAGAACGCCGAAAACTTTCACCCGGCGTCGGTTTTCTTGAGCTAGAGATTGAACGGAGGGGAGATGCCAAAAGAGGATCATACCACCGGGAAGAGGGCTTTTATACGGAGAGAATGGAGGTGGTGGTGCGCCGGTTGGACGAGAAACAGCCGAGTAAAAGAGGATTGAATGCATTTGGACGGTTTTCGGTTTTTGCCCGATCGTGCGCACTCCGGCGAGTTTTCCGGTGAGAGGCAGTGGGGAATGCGAAGGGGACGACGTTACGAATCCAACGCAACCGGCCGTTCGTCGTTTGGAGTTACGTGGAGGGAGTTACAAGCATTTAAAGAAGGTCTCCCTCCATTGTTGCTTGCTTGAGCTCCACCAACCATGCATGGCTAGAGGTTGAAGATGACACTATTCACTTGCCACGTGTCACCACCCTATTGGCCCTCTTTTACGCAAAAGATTCGCCCTAAAGAAAAATTAGGAAAAATGGCCTAAAAATTCCGAAAAAATTCCTAGAGCCATTTTAGAATATTTGGAACTCAATGGAACTGGTTTGGTTGAATTTGGATGAAATTTATGGAATTAAATATTCCAGAGCGAATTGCGGGCATTAAACAAAAGCCGCGCGCAATAAAATAGGAACGGAGGTCCAAAAATTCGGGGACTGATTCCTAAAATCATTTTGGAATATTTGGAACATTTTAGAAGTGGTTTGGAGATTTTTGGACTCAGGTGAATTTTCGGGTACCGACGGGAACTGGAAAATCCGATTTTTCGCCCGGGAGGGAATTAATTCCCGATTTTGGATAGGAATGGATGCCAGGTTAATATAAACACCAATGAAACTCCAAATTTTGAATTTACTTTATTTAAATTAGGTTTTTCTCCAGAAAGCCAAAATGAGGATGTTACACGTAGCCTCGCGTCCTCAGCCGTCCGATCGCGCGCGCGAGCGGCCGAGATCGCTCCACGTCATCCCGCGCTGGGCTATAGCATAAAAGGGAGCCGCGTGCTCCTTCTTCGCCGAAGCGGGCCGCTTGGCCCAGCGGTAGCGAACGGCGTTACCGCCCCGTTGGCGCGGGTTCGAACCCCACGCGCGCTCGCGCGAGCGCGATTTTTCCCCGGCGACACGTGTCCAACCCGCGTGACGCGTGGCGCCCCCAGTTTTTTGCCGATAAGTCCTTTGAGTTTCCAAAAACGCATGTAGGTCCTGTTTTTTTGCGAAAAGACCCTTTCTGACCGTAGGTCCTGTTTTTTTGCGAAAAGGCCCTTTCTGACAGCAAAAACCCTCCGAAAAATGCAAAAAAACCAGAAAAAATCCAGAAAAAATATGGCTTGGTCTATTTTCTTACTCCAATCCATTTCCCCTTTAAAAAATGTTTCCTTAAAAAAAACGCATGAAGGTCCTATTTTTTTTGCGAAAAGGCACTTTCTTACCGCAAAAAAACTCCGAAAGAAGCAAAAAAGCCCCGAAAAATTCAGGAAAAAGTATGGCTTGGTCTATTTTCTTACCCACTCCAAAAGACTCTCCGAAGATTTATAGAATAGGTTTCGGTATATTTTTCCTTCAAAAAAAAACTCACAAAAAAATCTAAAAAAAAACCTGAAATTATAACCGATCGCGTGCGCCGCGCAGACCTTTCTAGTGTACATCACCGGCTATAGCAGAGTAGGAGCAACGGGGAGAAAACTGCTACAGGAACACCTGAGGTCAGTATGGCAGCGAAAATGGCTATGACCGCGGCGGTGGTTTCTTGGTCACACGATATATATATGATAATTTTTTACAGAGTTGTAGAACCTCACCTCCCCTACTTATGATAATTTTTTGAGAATTTTTCAAAACCTTTACACGTGGTTTTCACGGTAAAGGAGGTTTGCACTGAATATGCCCCCATATAATATATATATATATATGAAAAATAGTTTATACTCCCGGGAGTAATTACTCCCATCTCTGAAATACCACCCAAACGTACTTGAAATACTCCTTTATCACTTTGGATACACTTATATACTAATTATAAGATATTCTAATGAGATCTACATGAAAAAATTGTAAGGGAGTACATAGATTTTAGCTTATTTTACAAATACCTTCATATACGCACATAAAAAGGAGTATCTCTAAAAAACGTACATACCACCTCCGAAAAAATGTACATACCACCTAGATGGTCTTATATACTTGTATACTACATGTACATACTCTCCGTTGCGTGAGATACTCCCTACGTTGTGAGATACGACATAGGGAGTAATTACTCCCGGGAGTAGAAAAGAGGCTTCCTATATATATATATTATATGCCGGTCAACTAATCTAGCTGACAATGGCATGGCTAGATGTATTGAAGCCATGGCCGACCTACAGTGCATAAAAATACAATACATGCACAGGACCAGCAGAACTATTGTCATTAACACAGCTGCTCGATGACTTGGCAATTGGAATCCACCCAATCTCCAACTACTGGAGCAGCTGAGCCGCCAATTTTTCTCTCCATTCATAGTTGCTCTACTCCTTGTACCTGCTCTATATATATTAATTTTAGCAGCTGGCTTGGCTTTCTCATTTCAAAAGGGCAAGGCCACAGCACCACACATGAAGTTAATTTTTTGAATGGTAGCAATAGGAAAGACCCTACGGCATAGAATTAAAAGCGTTTATGTGCAAAGATTATGTACAAAGACTAAATGATGAAGGGAAAATTACAATCTCAGTATGAGATAGAAATCAAGATAGAGTCTCTAGCCAATCAGCCGGAAGTAAGGGCGCCCAATCACGGGGTCCTTTCCGGTGCGGAATAGGGAGAAGTAGCAGAAGAAAAGCGAGGGGGTAGGGACGATTCCCAGGAACCCCTCGCACAAATGAGAAAAGATAGAGAGGAGGAGGATAGAGTTGGGCACCAGGTTGATAAGCTCGATCCCGCATTGGGCGAGAACCGAGGCTAGGAACTCGCTCTTCGGCATTCGCAGGCCGAAGAGCATGTAGTGCTCGGTGCTGACGAGCTCGTCTTCTTGGGGCTGCAGCTCGGTCTTCGCTCCAGGCAACCGCCAAGTCGTCGGGTCCACCAACCCCGCCTCCTCGAGCTCCCTCATCCTCACCGCAGTCAACGAGCTCCTCGCAAACTTGGCCATGGGAACTTACGAGGTCTTGGCTGGAAGGGAAAAGAAGTTCTCGGACGGGAAGAGGGAGCGGTTTCGACGGAGGATTCGGGATCGCGGAGAGGTTCGAAGGCTTGTTCCCCAGAAGACGAAGTGGCCCCGGTATTCATAGAGTCGCGGATTCTAACAACCGGAAGTTGATGCGCCTCGTGGGCCGCGCCAGGGCGCTTGGGAAGTTGTGCCGGTAGTGTGCTGGCAATGGTACAGGCGGATTTGAACCGTCCCAACCGCTCAGACCTTGATGGCAAGGCCTGGGAGTCCTTGATTGAGGTCGGGACACTTGGCACAGCGCCAAAGCTGAGGGACATACCCCTCCAGGACTTATAGGCTCAAGGTCTTCTTTGGTGGCGGGGAGAGACTTGAGCCTCGGGGGCTAGATGTCAGGGGCTGAGATACCATGCCCATTCAAATGGCGTGATCGACAGGTCCCAGCTCAAACTCGACCTGGAGGGCTAGGCTCGACCTCGAGCTCCTTACCCAGGTGATTAGGTCGAGACCCGCGCGACCTCGATCAAAGGGATCGAAGGCTGTCTCTCGACCAAGACCTAAAGCTCGTGGGGACCGGGTCAGAGGCTTGGTAGTTTCTGAGATCCGCGAAGACAGGATGTGGGCACGAACCCCGGGTAGCAGTTGAGATCCGATCGGGGCGGATCTGGACCCATCCCCTCCAAAGAATACTCCTGACCGACTTCCAGTAAACGGGAGGACTATGTAACCTCTATATATGCGAGGACGCACTTACTTGTAAAAGGGATTTAGAAAATTCTTCGTCTCAAGGCAAGACTGGAGTAGAGCTGTTACCCTACTCGGGGGCTCGAACCAGTATAATTCTTGGTGTCTTTAGCCCCTTTCTTCTTCAAGTCGTAACCAGCAGTAGTGCCCGCCTCCGGAGGGGGGGGGCGATGTAAGCTCTCGGGCCCTCTCACACGATCACATACGATCTCATCTCTACGGTCAGGCGATCCCGATAGTCGACAAGAACCAAAGACACAAATATTTATAACATAAGCACAGGAGCAGAGTATAAACAACCAGAACACATCAAGGGTCTCAAAAAAAATCATTAAGATCGTTAAGATAACACTGAACACAAAAGAGAGATAAATAGACAATCATAGAAGCACTTCTAAGATTTACAAGAACTCCCAAAAGACTACTAATCTCCCAACAACTAATTCTTCTCCCCCTTTGGCATCAATTGCCAAAAAGGTCACTTCTTTGCTTGGAGAAGGTCCTTTTGAGCTGACTAGAGAGTTTTGAACTTGTACTTTGCCTTGGAGAGGACATGCGTTGCTCTTCTTTAGACTCAGCTTGATGGGAACCCATGGCATGATCGTGTCAACTAGGATAGTCTGGATCTCTAGGTGCTGGGTACGTTTGGTGCTGGGGTGTTACAGTTCTTGCTACCTCTGAGCAATATGGCCTATCACCTAAGGAAGTGCCTCCCAGGGCTTTTATGGCTTAGGTGTGCTCGGCAGTGGACCCCGGTAGCCAATCATCCTCGTGATGAGGGCCATGATGTAGGGAGCAAAGTAGATCCCCTTCCTTCAATCCATGGAAGAGGTATCTATCTCTCTAATAATGAAATCTGCTACATTAAATTTTTGCCTCTGCATAATGATGTTAATCAGGTTCTAGGCATATCCCTTAATAGCATCAAATTTACCACTTTTGGGATGAATGGTAATCTTGAAGATCTTGTTGATCAGGGCTAGATGTGGGAGAAGTTCGGGTAGTTGGCCAAGCTTTCTAACTCTGGTGGCTGGGTCATAAAATGTGTTCTAATGAGTGATACCTAGCGGTCTGTCATCGTGGATTTTAGGAAATCCACTGAGCGAGATGCCAGGAGCCAGCTCAATGTCCCGCTTGGCCGCGGTCAGCCTGTCAATCCAGTCATCCAGGTGATCTCATTCAGGTCATCAGATACGAAAAGAGTGGCATAAAACTGCCTGATGAGATCATCGACGTAATCAATTCTCCTGCTCAATAACTCCATCAGCCCGGCTCCCTGGAACAGGTTTGGCACTGCAACATACAGAGGAAGATAGGAGATATGATCCCAGTTGATCCATTTCTAATCAGCAAACTCTTTATCATTATATATCTCATAATAAACCTTCTGCTAAAATGAGGTGTGAAATCTGTCCTCAGTGGTAGATCTGGGTTTGGCATACTCATTCTGATTTCTCAGTGCAAAGTAATCATCACCCTTGATTTGGCGAAGATCACTCCAAACTCCAGACTGAGGAAGCTGAACTTCCTCCTCTTCTTGAGCTTCTTCCTTTAGATTCTGACTCAGAGGTAGCCTCTTCTTCTTCCTCTTCCTCAGATTCCACAACTGGGATTTTGCCCTTGGACCGAGAGGTTCCTGCCATAACATCCTAGACCTTATCCCTGATATCTCGATCCCTCATTTGCACCATCAAGGCATCATCAATGCCAGAACTACATGGCACATTGAGTGTCAGTGAAAAACTAAGGGCCCCTTTGGCTCCGCTTTTGCTGCAGCTTTTGCCGGCTTGAAGCTATAAGCCAGGACAAACAGCTAGATTCTTGAACCGCTTTTGTCGAAGCCAAAGCTGAGCCTATACATACAAGCAGAAGCCGCCCGTTAGATGCTTTTGCGGGTGGCCTTTACAACATTACCCATGGAGTTGATGAATATTTACCAGCAAATTGCCATCAGTATAAAAAGGCCCCTTCTTGCCAAGCCACCCCGAACGGGTGTTCCTCTTTCTCCAAATCGCCTCGCATCCCCTCCGTGTTTGCCTGGCACTAGCTAGGGTTTGAAGAAGACGGATCCCAGGCACGTCGCTACCGCCGGCCGATGCTCGTCCTCCCCTCCGCCGTGTTCCCCTAGACGCGTTGCCTCCCGTGACTCCATTCCCCAAGCCTGCACCTCCTCAGATCCATCGTCTCCTCCAAGCAGGCAAGACCTCTCCGTTCGTCTCTTCGAGCTGGCGTCAGCCCCTTGTGCCTCAACCCGGCGCCACCTCCCCGACCCAGCGATAACACTTGATCCAAGAGCATTAATATTTTCCCTTCTCCTTGCATGATTGCTTATCCATTGCATGATTTGTTTGAATGGTCCAAGATCTGAAAATTTAATTGTGGTGGTTGTGATAGAGATTCCTGTAAGTGATTTGCTTGGGTATAATACGTACTGGGGATTTGATTTGTTCCAATCACAATTGAAAGCAGTTAATCCCAATCCCTTTAGATTCATTCTCAAAACAAGTATGGGCTGGGTGAGTAAGAATAGGATTCAATTCTATTTAGGGAGCGGAGTGGGTTTTGGCTATATGTTTGGTTCACCACACCAGAGCTTGGCTATGCTCCTCAAGCCATTGGTTAACACAAGATCCTTGGACTGGAATTAGTAGAAATTAACAGAACTGCTAGTTATGTCTTGTATTCTGTTCACTCTTTACTTCCATTCTTGACCTTGGAATTAGCATTGTTCTATTATAGCTTTGCATAGGTTAAGCTGGTGAGTCAAAGTACCATGATTCTTGTTATGCTGTATATTTATAGATGGAAAAAACCAAGCCAACCAAAGCAATCTGGGATGCATTTGCCAATAGGGTTTTCATAAAAAATTGTTTGGAAGAAGTGGCTATGACAAATAGACCTTTCCAATGTTTGAACAATAAAGGCTACGCTAACCTCTAAACCAAGTTCAATGAACACACAAAGAGGACTTACAACCGCAAGCAATTCAAAAATAGGTGGGATGGCTTGAAGGTTGATTATACCATGTGGAAGACATTGAATCTTAATGCATCTGGTTTAGGAAGGGATCCCGCAACTGGTGCCATTGTGGTTGATGATGATTGGTGGGCTGAACAGATAAAGGTTTTTTGTATGTGTCCCTTAGGTTTAATGCTACAATTGACTAATGTTCTTCGTACTTCTTTTCAGGATTGTTGTGTAAGCACTGTATCATCTATATTCTTGTGTTCAGACCTTAAAATGACTTTCAAGAAT
This sequence comes from Rhipidocladum racemiflorum, assembly GCA_036346355.1. Taxonomy (NCBI): domain Eukaryota; kingdom Viridiplantae; phylum Streptophyta; class Magnoliopsida; order Poales; family Poaceae; genus Rhipidocladum; species Rhipidocladum racemiflorum. The sequence goes on from CM070572.1 coordinate 65,324,390, forward strand.
GAAACCTGCTACTGCCAAGTACAGAAGCAACATATGGTGAACTTGACACTACCAATTACAGAGCAACTCCTCACGTTGGCTTCTCAATACATGACCTTTTCTTATTTGAAATTTTGTGGACATTATCAACAATTCAATTCTAAAGTTTCTGTCAGTTAATGGTTTGATTCTAAATAATCTGTAAACCAACGCAGAATCCTATCAATCCATATGGAAAGGCAAAGAAGATGGCAGAGGACATCATTTTAGATTTCTCAAAGCGATCGAACATGGCTATCATGATCTTAAGCTTTGCCTCCCCTAATCTTGGCTTGAATATAATTTATAGAGAAAACTCACTTCTCGTGTCTTTTGAATTAGACACTTCAACGTAATTGGATCATACCCAGAGGGATGGCTAGGGGAAGCTCCAAGGCCAGAGCTACGTGAGCATGGACGGATTTCTGGTGCTTGCTTTGATCTAACATTGGGAGACTATGCAGAAGTTTTTAGTGATTAGTGACCCATCCAAAATCTGCGACGAGTTGAACCGGACAGCTCGTCACACGGATCTTCACGAAAGCCTTTCAATCGCATGGAAATGGTAGAACACACACCCCAAGGGATATGGATCAGCCTGATTCAGGGCACGGCATATCTTCTGACATGTTCAGTAGTTATTGTCAATTGCTGCTACTGCTGATGTTGCTGTCAAAATTTGAGCCTTTGTGCCGTCATACTGACTTGGTAGGATTTTGGATTGGTAGTGCTAGAATTGTTTTTTAAATCATTCTATCAATTGCATGCTTGTATTTGCACATGTTCCTATGCATTTTTCAACATGCATCTTGTTTGACTTTGGCAGACTAATGTGTTGCCGTTTCACAATTCATTGTAATGAGTTAGTCCTTCCCCGAACGATCAAAATAGTGGTCCTAACCATTAATCTGTTGGAAATATGTGCAATATTTTTATTACAGATTTTATATTGAGGCAACTACTATAGATAAATAGTGATGCACACAGTAAATCTAACAGCAGGCTACACATTGTACTTCCAAACATATATACTTCAAGATACGATCAAGTTGAACGATCGCGAACGACTTACAGTTCGGCTTGATGAAGAACAGGACGATGCACAGAAGAGGTCGTCGAAGAAGTCAACGTTGAGGAAGCAGCGCAGGAGTGGTCACGCAGATGCGCTGCCCAGAAACCTTATTGCTGCCCCATGCAGGTGAACTCTGCGGCAATGGCTCGGAGATACCGTTCACCCTCCTTCATGGTGCACGCCAAGGAGGAAGGCTGGCGAGGTTCAACAGATCAACACAACAGTACAGCCCTCGCAGGAGGAGGAAGAAAGAGTGGAAACAGAAAATTCAGTCATATGGACTGGACGTCTCCAGATCTTATAGAGCCTCTAACCAGTAACTGTCTCCATTACTCACTAGTAATTGACAGCATTAAGCACTGGTAACTGACCGAATTTAAACAGACTTAATGCACTGCTAACTGCTAATTCAAACAAAATAATGGTAATTATGCAGTCTCCTGACCAGTACAGAAAGCTATATAGTTGCATGATTCGCAAAATAAAAGGTGAATTCATAGTGCCAGGAGCCACACTACGATGCGGCGCGGTCGCTCGTCGCAAGTCACAAGTCACGCGAATTTTCACAGGAAAATACGCGAATACACGCGCGCACGTGCATGTATGTGTTTTGCCAGTATTCACCCTATGCCATCCTCATGCCAAGTGTCACATTAATCAAGAGGTGGCATAGACTCCACCTTTTAAATTGCCCTTCCTCCACTTGGCTAGGCAATATGGTACTAAATCATGCATGCTATGGAATTATGGAAATGGGCCACCCATGGGCCAATTTCTAACAACCCCCCACAATTCCATAGCAAACAGCAAAAAGATAACAAAGATCATTGTACTGATGTGTTGTTAATATACCAGTCTTTTGGTGTAAGTTCCGTACGGGTTGAACTTGCACCTAGATTAACAAGGTTCATCCTCTCACAGTTGTTGAATGGACTATGCCTTGAATTCATAGCTTTTTGTAATCAGACTTCACTTGAAAATCACAACTGATACTATGCTGCTAATAAACCACGCCTACACGGAGCGTTATATGGTCATGCTCCCATATCTGCTCATGAGCTTTCTAGAGAATGCCCCATCTTCGTGAACTGTGACCTCACAGTTATGCTCAAGTAGGCGTATTCATTATAGGTATCCTGTAGGCCAATACATTTTTCTCTCATTTTGACACTAGAATACATTAAGGCTTTAAGCCAACCTTCCATACAGTCGAGAGTACTTTGTCTATTAGGACATAGGTACAATTTAATAATATGTACTCTCTTGTTACAACATCAACTTGTTTTTCCCATTACCTAATTCACGGGATCTCCGATCAGGAAGGTATGGGTTACCATTGTGTTGTAACTCAAATGGGCCTCATACCCATGTCCATAGACGCAACGGAAATCGTTTTCCTTGCAAGTCCTTTTGTAAAAGGATCTTCCAGATTTTTCTCAGTGCGAATATAATTCACAGCAATTACTCCGGAGTTTCTCCATTTTCTGACAGATTTAAGCATGCGCTTCACATGTCTGGAGGACTTCATGTTATCCTTAGTACTCATAACCTTAGTCAACACTGTTTGGTTATCGCAGTACATTAGGATCGGCGGTACTGGTTTCTCAACCAATGGCAAGTCCAACAGTAGCTCTCTAAGCCATTCAACCTCAACAGTGGTTGTATCAAGTGCTACAAGTTTAGCTTCCATGGTTGACCTCGTTAATATGGTCTGTTTGCAGGACCTCCATGAAACTGTAGCACCAGCTAATGTAAAAACATAGCCACTTGTAGCTTTGATCTCATCCGCATCAGAGATCCAATTGGAATCACTATATCCTTCTAATACAGATGGATATCCAGTGTAGTGAATTCCGTAAGATGTTGTGCCTCTCAAGTAGCGCAACAGTCTTTCAAGTGCCTCCCAATGATCATCTCCAAGATTAGATGTAAACCGGCTTAATTTGCTCACAGCAAATGAGATATCGTCTTGTGGCACCAGCTAGATACATAAGGGACCCAATAATTTGTGAATATCTCACACTCGGATCATATGGTGTTAGGGAAATTCTGCAATTCTCAAAGCCAAACAGGCTCAATATTTTCTCAGCATAATGGGATTGGTGCAAAATGATCCCATCCTCATTCTTGATCAATTTAATATTCAGAATAACATCTGCCTCTCCCATGTTTTTCATATCAAAGCATTGAGATAAGAAAGTTTTGACCTCATCAATTACAGTAGTGTTTGTCCCAAATATAAGTATGTCATCAACATACAAACACAAAATCACACCTTGACCCCCGCCATAACGATAATATACACACTTATCTGCCTCATTAATAGCAAAACCAGCAGATGTCAAAGTTTTATCAAACTTTTCGTGCCATTGCTTAGGTGCTTGCTTTAGGCCGTACAAGAATTTTAATAATTTGCACACTTTATTTTCCTATCCAGTAATCACATAACCATCTGGTTGCTCCATATAGATTTCTTCCTCTAACTCTCCATTAAGGAAAACTGTCTTTACATCCATTTGATGAACGTGTAGACCATAGGATGCAGCTAATGCAATGAGCACTCTAATGGTGGTTAATCTAGCAACAGGAGAATAAGTATCAAAATAATCCTCTCCTTCTTTCTGGGTATAACCCTTGGCCACAAGTCTTGCCTTGTACTTATCAACAATACCATCATGCCTCATTTTGTTTTTGAAAACCCTCTTGCATCCAACAGGTTTGCACCCATTAGGGCGATCAGTGATCTCCCAAGTCCCATTAGCCATGATGGAATCCATCTCGCTACGGACCGCCTCTTTCCAATACTCAGCATCAGGTGGTGCATAAGCCTCTGAAAAGGGTTTTTGGCACATCATCTACGAGGTATACAATAAAGTCATCGCAAAAGGTTTTCTCAACCCTTTGGCAACTAAATTGTTATCCTCCTCAGTAATATCTTCTACTGGTAGTGTGTCACTCATTGGTTCAGAAATAGTGGTAGGTTCGGCATCATCATCATTATTATTATCATTTTGAGTATTCTCAGTTCGTGAAGTACTACTTGCTAGTCTCATAGGATAAATATCCTCAAAGAATGAAGCATCTCTGGACTCCATTATTGTGTTAGCAATAATCTTAGGAGTTTCTGATTTTACTACTAAAAATCTATAAGCCGTACTTTTATGTGCATATCCCAGAAAAATGCAATCGACTGTTTTAGGTCCAAGCTTTCTCTTTTTCTGCAATGGTATATTGACTTTTGCCAAACACCCCCATGTTCGCAAAAAATTGACATTGGGCTTTCTCCCCTTCCATCCCTCATATGGAGTAATCTCACACTTTTTTGTGATTACTCTATTTAGGACAAAAGTTGTTATCAATATAGCTTCCCCCCCCACCAAATTTTAGGCATACCGACACTCTCTAACATGACATTTACCAAGTCTGTGAGTGTTCGGTTTTGCCTCTCAGCTACCCCATTTGATTGGGGAGAATATGGTGGTGTAACTTCATGGATTATACCATGCTCAGAACAGAACTGGGAGAACTCATGAGAGATATACTCTCCTCCACGATCAGACCTTAGTCTTCTAATTTTCTTTTCTAGTTGGTTCTCAACCTCAGCCTTATAGATTTTGAAGTAATTTAAAACTTCATCCTTTGTTTTCAGCAATACACATAACAATAACGTGTTGCATCATCTATAAGAGTTAGAAAATATCTTTTGCCACCTTTTGTCAACAATCCATTCATCTCACAAAGGTTAGAATGGACAAGATCTAATGGTGCCAAGTTCTTTTCTTCCTCTAATCCTTTCAAGGGTTTTCTAGGCTGTTTTGCTTGCACACAAGATTGACACTTTATCCTTTGACAATATCACATTTTGGAATTAACTCTAATCTGGACATTCGAGCAATGATATCAAAACCAATATGACATAATCGAGAATGCCAAATATCGGCATCACATTTATTCAAACCAGTTGCAATATTCATATTATAGCAAGACTCTAGAGTACTTAGGCAGAACAAGCCTCCGCTCTCATAGCCTTTCCCAATAAAGTTCCCAAACTTAGATAACACAACTTTATTTGACTCAAATACTAGCTTGTAACAATCCCTGCATAGGAGAGAACCACTAACAAGGTTCTTTTTTATTGTTGGCGCATGCTGCACGTTCTTCAAGTGGACAATATTCCCTGAAGTAAGCCTCAGATCCACCGTGCCAACACCAAGAACAGAAGCATGCGACCCGTTCCCCATTAGGACGGAGGAAGCCCCGGCTGCCTGGTAAGAAGAAAACAAGGAAATATCAGAACACACGTGAACATTAGCACTAGTATCAACCCACCAATCAGTGGTTTGACATACTGAAAAAACAACAGGAGAATTACCATACCCTCCTGAAGTCGAGGCCTCTCCTATGGTCACGTTGGCATTTTTCTTGCCCTGTTCATTTGTCCTGTTTTTGCTATAGCGACAGTCTTTAGCCATATGACCGTCCTTTCCGCACACAAAACAGGTGATGTTCTTCATGTCATTTTTCTCAATTTTCTTCTTTTTAAAGCTAGTTGTCTTGTTTGGTTTATGAACTTTGAAGTTATTGCCATATGATTTCTTCTCGACGACATTGGCATCATTCTGATTAGTTCTGCTTGGTGCATCTTTTGCTCTTGCCTTTTCTTCCACATCGAGGGCTGCAATGAGATCCTCAACAGAAATCTCTTCCCTCTTGTGCTTTAAGCTAGTGGCAAAATCCCGCCAAGATGAGGGGAGTTTGGCAACAATGCCCGCTGCCACAAACTTAGGAGGCAATGCACAACCCAAGTGTGCAATCTCGCCAACCAGTAGCTGGAGGTCGTGTGCTTGTGCAACAATTGATTTAGTGTCATCCATGCTAAAATCGAAGAATTGCTCATACACGTACAGCCAGCGACCGGCTTTAGGCTCTGCATACTTCTGGTCAAGTGCATCCCACAACTCAGTGGCGGATGTGTAGTTCATATACACATCATAGAGCTGATCTACCAAAATGGTCAGAAGGCAGCCTAGTCCAGTGTTGTTTGCACTATCAAACTGCATGTACTGCTAAACCGTAAATGGATACTGCGGGTGGATCACCCACCACAACCCCAATGACATGAGCCAAAACTTAGCCTTGTTTGCCATCTACGGAAATTTGCACCAGAAAACCTCTCAGGTTTCATAGCATCCGAAGGACTAGCCATCGCTGAATCACAAAAATATCGCAAATAAGGTTTCTGGATTATTGAAAATATGTGCAATATTTTTATTCCAGATTTTATATTGAGGTAAATACTACAGATAAATAGCGATGCACACAGTAAATCTAACAGCAGGCTACACATTATACTTCCAAACATGTAAACTTCAAGATACGATCAAGTTGAAAGATCGCTAACAACTTACAGTTGGGCTTGATGAAGAACAGGACGATGCGCAGAAGAGGTCATCGAAGAAGTCGACGTCTAGGAAGCAGCGCATGAGCGGTCGCACAGATGCGCTGCCCAGAAACCTTATTGCCGCCCCGTGCAGGTGAATTCTGCGGCAATGGCTCGGAGATACCGCTCACCCTCCACGGTGCACGCCGAGGAGGAAGGACGGCGAGGTTCAACAGCTCAACACAACAGTACAGCTCTCGCAGGAGGAAGAAGAAAGAGTGGAAACAGAAAATTCAGTCATATGGCCTGGACGTCTCCAGGTCTTATATAGCCTCTAACCAGTAACTGTCTCCATTACTCACTAGTAACTGACTGCATTAAGCACTGGTAACTTACCGAATTTAAACAGACTTAATGTAACACCCCGGCATTTAATATGCCCGAATGCTACCAAACATAAGCTAAACAACATCTAAATGCCACATTTAAACATAAATGCCAGCAAAGGGATATATGCTAAAAACCGATATTTCGGCAGCATCTCCTTTGTTTTTCCATGAATTAACACAATATCGAAATCATGGCAAGATATATCATAGCACACGACATCTAGAACATCAACATAAATGGACATATCATCGAACTACGCCATTAATACCACGCTCAATCACTTCATAATCTATAACGAAGCAAATAAGGAATCACAAGCATGCTAAATTAAACCATACATTAAGTTTAAGGCACAACTCTTAATATCATGTCTCCAAGTGTGTATTTAGGGATTATGAAGTGATTGAGCGTGGTATTAATGGCGTAGTTCGATGATATGTCCATTTATGTTGATGTTCTAGATGTCGTGTGCTATGATATATCTTGCCATGATTTCGATATTGTGTTAATTCATGGAAAAACAAAGGAGATGCTGCCGAAATATCGGTTTTTAGCATATATCCCTTTGCTGGCATTTATGTTTAAATGTGGCATTTAGATGTTGTTTAGCTTATGTTTGGTAGCATTCGGGCATATTAAATGCCTGGTGTTACGCTTGGTATCGAGCTGGTTTGTAGGTCCTTGGAATGCGTATTTTTAGTGTCATGCCATAGGGTACAACTAAAATATGATGTGGAATAACTTAGAAACATGGCTTAGGTTTCAACTAAAACTTTGTCATAGGATAGCAACATTAAAACTTGCAAAAAAATGGTATAACTAATCTAAAATTTGACACACCTTTGGATGCACAGTAGGAAAGGGTATGGGTATCATTTCTTTACGCTTAAATGTTGTATTTAAGCTTTGATGTTGAATGCTTCTTTTGGCAATGCATGTTGCTATGTCAATGATATATGTTGTGGTGATAAGAGTGGGGTTGTGGTACCGAAGGGTTTCGGTCACCTCTTGTTGTTTATAGTTAGGGTGAGGTTTGACAGTGTTGCAGGTTAGCGCCATCACCGAAGAACTGTTAACCCCTGTAGGAGAAAAGCGCTTACCCTTTCTGTCGTAAATCGGGTAGTTGATTGGAGACGAAAAGGAAGAGTTAATGGTGGTTTCCTTCGGAAGTTCTTTGTCGTTCTGACGGTCGGTGTTTGTTGCTTTTCTTGGCTTTAGCTGTTTTGAACCAAATGAAAAGGTGATGGGCTTTCGCGGATCGTTCCGTATGCGGTGTGTGGTTTTGTCTTCCTTGGGTGAAGACGAAGAAGAGGAGTCTAGTGTTGCGCTTCTTTTGGGCGCCTTTCCAGTTTTTGATGCCTATTAATTGCTTTATAAAGAACAAGCATTCGATTTATTCCTGTGGTTGTCTGTCTCCAAGGCTAAAGGAGTTTTGTTCGGAGTTGTGCCAGACCTGGCTGTCAGGGCTGAAGTTTTGTGGCATTTAGATGTTGTTTAGCTTATGTTTGGTAGCATTAGGGCATATTAAATGCCGGGGTGTTACACTTAATGCACTGGTAACTACTAATTCAAACAAAATAATGGTAATTATGCAGCCTCCTTACCAGTACAGAAAGCTATATAGTTGCATGATTCGCAAAATAAAAGGTGAATTCATAGTGCTAGGACACACACTACGATGCGGCGCGGTCGCTCGTCGAAAGTCACAAGTCACGCGAATTTTCAAGGGAAAATACGCGAATACACGCGCGCGCACATGTGTGTGTGTTTAGCCAGTATTCACCCTATGCCATCCTCATGCCAAGTGTCACATTAATCAAGAGGTGGCATAGACTCCACCTTTTAAATTGCCCTTCCTCCACTTGGCTAGGCAATATGGTACTAAATCATGCATGCTATGGAATTAAGGAAATGGGCCACCCATGGGCCAATTTCTAACATAATAAGCCCACGAATACGACATCAAACTTCTCAAGGGTATTTCAGATATTTCAATCAACACAATCAACTCAGAACAGCCATTTAGCCTTACAGAAACCAAACTACCAAATGACAGGCTTCCCAGAGTAGTCAGTCAAAAACAAGCTTTTGCATAAGCTCTAGCTATGCTAAATTGGGCCTAAAGATGGAATTGAAATGCACAAAATAGATTAGGAGGAGAAGAGAATGGCCTGCGACTGCGAGACATGCATGGAGCCATGTAACCACACATAGGGGTGCACGTTCGGTTTAACCGAAAAATTCGGTTTCGGTTTTTGTTTTATTTGGAAATTCGGTTATTCCAAAATAGAAACCGAATTGTGTATGAAAATTTTGGTAATCGATATTTCGGTTAACCGATAGTTCGGTTTTAACCGAATTAACCGAACTTGGCTAGAACACATGGTCAGAGTCGGAGAATCAAAGGACGCCATCACACGTATGTATTATTGGAGAGATTTTACAAGCCCTGCAGCGCTATGTATTTTGCAAGTGAACTTGTGCTAACTGTTCTCGGAAACATGCGTGCATGCTGTGTAGAAAATGGGTTGCATGCATGCATGCACAACATGCACAACCTTCAGAAAGAAGGGCATTACTAGTACTGCTTTGGAAACAAGTCCTACTCTACTACAGTCAGTCACAGAAGCAATACTAGTACTGCATCTCACTGTATGATTTGGTCCATGCCACGGTAGTTTGGTTAGTTCGGTTAACCGGGACTTAAAACCAAATTAACCAAAAAAAGTTCGGTTATTCCATACAGCTAACCGAATCAACAACCGAACAATTTGGTTTCGGTTTTTTCAGCTTCGGTTCCGCTTTTAACGGTATCAGTTTTCGTTTTTCGGTTTATTTGCCCAGCCCTAACCACACATGTGGCTAGCTAGCTAGCTATCTAGCTTAAAATAGGTAAGAAAAACACAACGCAACACAACACAGTGATTCGACTGACATGACAGTATGGAGGGAAAGGAAGCCCTGGCTAGCTACCTACACGAGCTGCAGTGATCCATATTGATCATAAGAATTAATTCCAAAAAAGAAAAAAGAATCACTGCTCATCAGATATGTATGCATGGATCGATCACGCATGCAGGCTAGGGATTCAGAATTCAGAAAGACAACCCCATGAGGCAATGGGCGGCATGCTTCACGAATCATCGTCAATTCAGCGTCAGTCTTTGAATCAAACTGCATGGCAGGTGCATGTCATGCATGCAATCAGATGCCCGAATGGAATGGTAACCAATCCGATCCTATGCTCACTACTACAGATCTGGCCTTCCATACCGGCCCATCAGTACCGGTTATGCATGAACCGGGACTAACATTTATATCAGTCCCGGTTCAACGGTCTACAGGTCCAGGGGGATCATCAGTACCGGTTTTAACTACCAACCGGTGCTGATGTTCTCACATCAGTACCGGTTGGTTACACCAACCCGTACTAAGCAGCATAGGAGCCGAGGAGGGTTCTTAGCACTAGTTGATGTAACCAATCGGTACTGATGTTCGTGTTATCAGTACCGGTTGGTTAAACCAACCGGTGCTAAGCAGCCTCCTCGGCTCCTGTGTTGCTTAGTACGGGTTGGTGTAACCAACCGGTACTGATGTGAGCACAACAGCACCGGTTGTTGTGTTTGACTGGTACTAATGCGCTTCGTCTCCCGCGCCCGATCAATCCCGCGCGCCTTTACGATGAAACTCTTAATTCGTGTTCATCCGAATTCTTGTTTTCCGATCCAGCCTCCTATAAAACCATCAGATCGAGTGAGGAGGTAGACGTACTGATGATCGGTAGTTAGCCCATTTTTTAACTATGGTAGCTTCTCCTTCTTCTCCCTCTGGCGCGCCATCATCACCACCTCGGGAGAAGGACGAGGAGGAGGAGGAGGAGGAGCGGGAGGAGGAGGAGGATGAGGATGAGGAGGACAATGAGGAGGAGGAGGAGAAGGAGGGTTGGGTCCGCTTGGGGAGAGCGCGACGTTGTCGGACGAGGATGACGATGATGAAGACGTCATCCACCACGACGACAACGACGACGACCGCCCCCCGCCTGACGACGACTCCGGCGACGACAGCCCCCTCGACAGCACGACGAGTGGTGGTATGGGTGATCGCGCCACCCATCACCCGTGCGGCGCTATGTATATTATATATATTGTAATTAATTAATATAATATGTAATGTTTTATATTATGAATTATTAATATGATATGTAATGTTTTATGTAATGAATTATCATTATAATATATAATGTTTTACCTCCCCCTTCTTGAAGCTCCTCCGCCTCTACCGTTAAATTGAAATATTCAAAAAAAATTATAAAACATAAAAAAAAAACGTTGAAAAAAATTACGCCACAATGAGCAAATCGTTCAAAAAAAATGGCTTCGAGAAACATTCGATTGGACAGTGAAAATCAGGAGAAAATCGGAAGAAAAATTATGAAAGTATGATTCGAGATGAATGTACACATATAATTTTCATGTATCCAATTTAAATATTTAAAAATATATCGATAGTTAAAGTTTTGAAGTTTGGCCATAACTATGTCCAAAACATCGGCATTTTTGAAGACCGGAGGGAGTAGTTACTTTAGATTGAATTTTTGAATTTAAAAAAAGTGTAATAGAAAACAACTTAGATACCTCACTTAACAACATTGAAAGACAAGAGATGATGCTCTCTCCAGCTCGCAAAAACTTGTCAGTTTGAGATATGTGTAGTCAAAATTTTGAAACTTTAGCTATGAATATCTTTATAAATATTTATATTAGATGCATGAAAATCATATGTGTACATTCATCTCGAATCGTACTTTCATAATAGTATAATTTTAAGAAATTTTTTCTGTCAAAATCGGTCAAAATGGGAAGAAAAATTATGCCACAATGAGAAAATCATTCAAAAATTATGTCAAACGGTTCCAACGCACATCAGTGCCAGTTGATAAGACCAATCGGTACTGATCTCTACCATCAGTACCAGCTGGTTAAATCAACCGGTACTGAATCATCCACTAAGCAGCCTGCTCTACTCCGAGGCTGCTTAGTACGGGTTGGTGTAACCAACCAGTACTGATCAGCACCGGTTGGTATTCAACTGACACAGTCTCCCGCGATTCGCCTTGATCCCGCGTGATGGCTCTTCGTGTTCATCCTGTTCTCTTCGTGTTTCGATCCTAGCGATCTATAAAAAGAGACAGGGTGAGATGGAGAAACTGAATTGACAGACACCGATGAGACTGTCTTCGCAATCTCAATCCTTCATGGCAGAGCCTGTGTCTCCCGCCAGTGGATCTGCCGACTCCTCCTCCTACTCTAAACCATTGTCCCCGGTGCCGCTTCAACCCCAGGTGCCTCCCTCCGCCACCAACAAAAGAAAGTGCGCCGACGCCGACAATAAGGAGGAGGAGGAGGACGACGAGCAGCAGGAGGAGGACGACGAGGAGGAGGAGGAGGAGGAGAACGTCACCGTCATCTGCTGGGGGATCACATCCTCCTCCTCCGAGGACGACATTCACCACGCCGCCGCCGACGATGCGGTGACAGCGATGATAGCGGCAGCCCTCCGGATAGCCCCCCGGGGAGTGAAGACGACGAGTACTTTAGGCTGTGAACCGTGAAATAAACTTTTTAATTATGTAATGTTATCCATCCACTATGTAATGTCATTATATATTTGAGCATTTTAACGGTGGACAATATTAAATATTAGCTGTTCATTCTATTTGATGAACATACGCATTGCTGTTGTTCTGATTATTTCAATTGATCGATGGGCTCGGGGGTGGTCAGTACCGGTTAAAGGTACCAACCGGTACTGATAGTTTCACATCAGTACCGGTTTGTATGCCAAACCGGTACTATCTAGTAGCACAACGGCTACAGCTGCAGCTGCTGGGCTGTGGGGATATCAGTACCGGTTCAAGTAACCAACCGTCACTAATGGTCTAACATCAGTGACGGTTGGTACTTTGAACCGGTACTGATGTCAGACTAATTTAAACTTCTTCGTCCTCCTGCTCACTGCCAGAGCAAGAACATTTCATCGCGCGAGAAGAATAGGAGCTTCGGCTAAGAGCTTCAAGGGAGGGGAGGTGCTGCCAAAATTTTAAATTTTTGGTCATTTTACTCGCAACCAAGGTAACTAAGGTTAGTAACATCATTCCTCACTACATTTGGTCTTAAATGGAGCCTCTTCTTTGCTTGAATCATGCATGAATAAATTTTGATTATTTTTCCCCATAATCGATGAAAGATTATGAATGTAAAGATCTAGCTCGATCTTTTCAAGTAGGATACAAAAACTTGTTGTGTAAGCTTAGAATTTGCTTGTATTATAATATAGCTCGCATTTAAGGTGTGGATCTGGCTCAAATTTACGTTTTAGTTACATCGATCGATGAAGGATGGGGTTTGGTTGCACGTAGTTGGGGAAATTAAGAATTGTGCATGAAAACCATGGAGTTTGGGATCTTCAAATGGCAATAGTTATGTGAAAAAGAAGAAATTTAATTTCATTTGCAAATTAAAATAATATCAGAAATATAAACGGCTTTATAGAAAATAACCGCTAAGTCCGACATAATGTAGATGGACCGGCGATGGATGTACATTTACCGACGCTCCCCGGAGTTCTTGCAAGGTTTGCAAGCTTTTCTTCGTGCGGCCGATGCTCACATGAAGTCAGGCTACATATGTTGTCCATGCATAGACTGCAAGAATGAGAAGGAGTGGCCGAAATCCAGCCACCTTCACTTCCATTTGCTCTCAAGAGGTTTCATGCCAAACTATACCTGTTGGACCAAGCACGGTGAAAAAGAGACTATACGGGAAGATGGTGAAGAAGAAGAAGAGGGGGACAATAATATACCAGATGCTGTCCAACACCGTTCGTTCGAAGATACATTGGGGGAGTTTGGCGATGATGAACTAGACCAGATCTCGCTTGATGGAGAGGAGAATACACCGATGAAAGACATTACAAAAGTTCCAGCGCTGCGAGGACCATGAAACTCTACTGTAACCAAACTGCCGATAAGGCCACAAAAAATGCGTACCACACTAGAAACTGATGCATGGAAGGCGACCAATGGATTTGTCTGATAGGGGATTCAACGAGTTGTTATGCCTCATAAAGAAGTTGCTTCCAGATGGTAACACGCTGCACGAACTACGCACGTCTGACGCCAAGCAAGTTGTCTGCCCTTTGGGGTTGGAGGTACAGAAGATACATGCATGCCGTAATGATTGTATCCTTTATCGCAATGAGTACGAGGATTTGGAAGCTTGTCCGGTGTGCAAAGCTTCGCGGTATAAGACCAGGCGTGATGACCCAGGCGAGGAAGATGGGCAGCGTAAGAAGAAGAGACCCTCGGCTAAGGTGGTGTGGTATTTCCCTATAATCCCCCAGTTGAAGCGTTTATTTGTGAACAAAGCGCATGCTCAGATGATGTGCTGGCACAAAGAAGATTATAAGGACGATGGTGTCAAGGCCCCAATTGCAAAAATTCTGGGAAATCCGGAGTGTCCGGATTAAACATCCGGAGTATCCGGATTAGCTCGCCCGAACACCTCAACCCGGAGTATCCGGACCAATTGTCCGGAGTGTCCGGGTTAGTACTACCGAAGACCTCAACCCAGAGTCTCCGGGTTGAGCATCCGGAGAGTCCGAACTTTGCGGGATTTGAGTATAAACTCTCATTTTGTGGCTCTTCACTCACCACACCTCACATTTGTTCCTCTCCACCTCTCCCGTGCGTCTCCTCCACCCCAAGATCATCTCTAGTGAGCTCCCCACTCCGGCGACCTCCCGTGGCTCCTCCCCAGTGACTCCTCCACTCCAGTGACCTCAAGTTCCTCCCCAAGCCGACGTTTCCCTCCCTCTACCCGGTTTCCCGTCCTCTCCTTCGTCCTTCTTGAAGGTGAGACCTCTTCTTGGAGTTGATCCCTTGGTTCTTGGGTTCTAGGGCGTCCATGGGGGTAAACTTTGGGAATGTTAGGGTTTTTGGTGGGTGGTTGGATTTGGGGTGGTTTTGGCATTGTAGGGTGTAGGGTGTGAGATCGGGGTTAGATGATGCCGTTCTAAGCATCGGGTTAGGCTTTGGGTTGGAGTTTTTAGAAGTGAGCGCCATTTCATCGCGTTTGGGCTAGCTCGAAACTTCTCCGGCTTAGCCATGTGTAGAAGAGTTATAGATCGGGTCCTCGCTGTGCCGTAAGACTTGGGGGCACCTCCATATAGCGCGCCATATTCCAAGCCCTGGACAATTCGGAGAGTCCGGACAAATCGTCCGGAATGTCCGGATTATCCGGACTGTTCGGATATAAAACCCGGACTGTCCGGGTTGGCTGATCTGTGACTCGTGTAGCTTCTGCCGATAGAGCCACGTGTCGGCGGGGGTTGCATTGTATTTCAATTCATCGCATGGCATGCATCTTATTTATGCATTGTACTCGTGTAGAGAACGAGACCGCGGTGACTGACGTGGCCGTGGTCGAGGGGGTTGCCGAAGAGCTAGCCGTGGGTGAGATTCAAGCAGAAGTACAAGGCAAGCACCTAAGCATCTTGAATCCGATGTGTAATCTTATTTTGTAAATAAATTGCTTATTGGGTGATTAAGTTATGCATTAGGAGTTGGATTGTGGGATTGGTACTAGTTCCTAATTGCTGCTTATACCTCCTTTGACATTGTTGACACCTCCTTTGGAGCTAGTATGGGTAATTATAATGTGTCCTTGCTTAGCTTGCTTAGACGTCGGGTACGGGCCAAGTGATGGATGGTTCCATCGCTTGAGGTTGTTACACTTCGCTAATGCTGGGTTGAATTGGTTATGGTCGTGATTGAGTAGAAATGGAAATGTAAATTGGGACCGGGTGAGAAAGTTGGGGCACTTGGGTGTGGAGACTCAAGTGTGGTAGTCTCGCTTGTGTTAGTTGAGGACCGATCCGTTGTTTGCCATGTTGATCGAGCACACCTTGTTAGTCACATGCCGGAATGGGACGGTAAAGCTATTCTTTCATCGCATGCCGTTCGATGGGGCATACAACTCATGTGGTTGGGCGTGGTTGAGGGCAAGGCTTAGGCCGACTCTCGAGGGCCAAGCCGGGCTTGGGTCGCTCGAGGGGGTGCTAGGTGCTCGGACCGCATGAAGATGTCCCCAACGGATTGGTATGGATGGGAGGATGGTTGACACGAGGTTCTTTGTGGCACGTGCCGTGCGATTAATGATCCCCTGCAGGGTGAGTAAGCGATTCGAATTGCCGCGCTCTCGGATATGAGCACGCTCGCATCATCCGACACTTCAACGTAGTAATAACTTGAACTTAATGCTAGTTGGTTGGATGATGGTGCTGGTTTGTGATGTTACTTGCTTTATGTTACTTGTAAAGTTTTAGACTTCACTCTAGTAATAGGTGATGTCCACAAGTGCTATAAACTTTGTAAGTTGAGTAGTGGATTGTAATTAAACAACAAAGTTAAGCTTTTCTGCACTTTTGCCTTCAGCTTAATTCCTTGCTACATCCCAATGCATACTTTTTCGAGTCGGTCATATATGGACCACGGGTAAGTCTTGCGAGTACCTTCTGTACTCATGCTTCTGCTTTGTGGTTTTCAGGTGAGGATCTGGGCGGATGTGAGTTCTGCCCGTACTGCCTCTCGGTGACTGGGCGGGGCACCGAGTAAAGGCTACCTACGCCGTCGCACACGCCCGGGAGTGTTCAGTGGCAGAACACTTCCGGAGAAGAATTACTTTTGGGTCTAGCTTAATCGATGTGGGTTCTTTTGCTGTATAGGTAGCTTTAAACGATGTTTTAATCACTTTAGATACTCGGTTCCTTTTGTAGTCGACTCCTGATGTATACTTGTGCCCACCTCGTACTTGTGTTCTTGTTTCTACCTTTGTTGGCCATCGTGCCCTGTTGTTGGTGGTTGTGGTCGTGGGGTTTTGTCTTTGTGCCGGGGTTTGTTTGGTTGGTTTGGTTGGTCTTGCTTCCGCGCGTATCTGGTTGTGGGGTCTTCTAGTTCGTTGCCCCCTTTATGCAAATTGATGTGATCCAACGTTGTAAACCGGTATGCGAGGATCCTGGGCGTGTTTTGGGTCGCATACCGGGGGAATACTGGGATTGTTGTCGAGTTATTCGAAAGGTCTCACCGTTGTCTCAATTGGGCTTGGGTGCTAACACTGCGAGCGCCCTCGGCGATCCGTTGTTAGCCTCCAAATCCGATTAGGATAACCGAGCCGTCAAATATCCCGGGAACGATCTGGGCGCCTCCTCTCAGATGGAAGGCTAAGGCACCCCGCTGATGGCTCTCAGTGGAGGAAAGTTGATAGAAAGTACCCGGACTTTGCTGAGGATGCGAGGAACATAAGGTTTGGGTTGATTACGGATGGGATGAACCCGTTCGGCGAGATGAGCAGCAGTCACAGCACTTGGCCCGTGACTCTATGTATCTACAACCTTCCTACTTGGCTGTGTATGAAGCGGAAGTACATTATGATGCCGTTGCTTATCCAAGGGCCGAAGCAACCTGGAAACAACATCGACGTGTACCTCAAACCGTTGCTTGAAGATCTACTAACGTTGTGGAACAATGTTGTACGTGTGTGGGATGAGTACAAAAGAGAGTATTTCACCTTACGTGCATTGCTTTTCGTAACCATCAACGACTGGCCTGCACTTGGTAACCTGTCTGGCCTATCTATCAAAGGATATAAAGCCTGCATCCAGTGCTTAGAGGATACGGACAGCAAGTATCTGAAAAACTCACGAAAGGTTGTGTACATGGGCCACTGTAGGTTCCTCCATATGAAGCACCCGTTTCGAAGGAACAGTGAGAATTTCGATGGGACAGAAGAGAAACGTAAGAAGCCCATGCATCGTAGTGGGACACTTGTATTTTCTATGGTAAAGGATCTGGAAGTAGTATTTGGAAAGGGTCCTGGTAGCAAATCTGTCCCGACTGGACAAGATCATACGAAGCCTATTTGGAAGAAGAAATCAATATTTTGGGACTTACCGTACTGGAAAGACTTAGAGGTCCGCCACTCATTAGACTTCATGCATATCACGAAGAATGTCTGCGTGAACCTGCTAGGCTTTCTAGATATGTACGGAAAAACAAAAGATACACTTCAAGCACGAAAGGACCTGCTTTTACTGGGACTTAGGAAGGACCTACATCCGGAAAAGAGAGCGAAAGGACAACATTACCTCCACCCCGCGAGCTACACTCTGAGCAAGGAAGAGAAAAAAAACACGATTAAGTTCTTGAGCAGCGTGAAGGTCCCTTCTGGATACTCCTCAAACATAAAGAGACTCATAAACACGAAAGAGAATAAAATCGTACACCTGAAATCCCATGATTGTCACATGTTGATGACATAGCTGCTCCCAGTGGCGGTGAGAGGTATTTTGCCGGACTGGGTACGAGGGACAATCATAAAGTTGTGCTCGTTCTTCAACATGGTGTCGCAGAAGGTCATCGAGCCGAATAACGTATCTCAGTTGCATCATGATGTGGTCGATAGTATGGTCAGCCTTGAGATGATCTTCCCTCCGTCCTTCTTTGATATTATGATCCATCTGATGGTCCACGTTGTTAAAGAGATAGAAATTCTCGGACCCATTTTCCTGCATAGTATGTTCCCATTCGAGAGGTACATGGGGGTCCTAAGAAGTATGTTCGCAACCGGTCTCATCTAGAAGGCTGCATTGCACAGGGTGTTGGCACAGAGGAGGTGATTGAATTTTGTGTCGATTACATTGATGATCTGAATCCGATTGGCGTCCCCGTATCACGCCATGAGGGGAGGCTACGGGGAAAAGGGACTCTAGGGGGAAAAGAATTCTTTAGCGACGATCTACTTTCATTTAAACAAGCACATTTCACAGTCTTGAAACAAGCAACTGTAGTGGCTCAGTATATCCATGATCATGAGATGATTCTGCACGACCAATACCCAGAGAAGTCAGAAAAGTCGATCGCACTAGAGCAAATGGACCGTTTCGGCGGTTGGTTACAAAATCATTTAATAGGCAACCAGACAGACAATGAACAATTCAGACTCTTGGCTCGGGGACCATCCACTACAATCATATCATTCCATGGGTATGAGATAAATGGGTACACATTTTAAACGACTGCCCAGGATAGCAAGAGCACCAACCAAAACAGTGGCGTTCGTATAGATGCCTTCGACAAAAATGGAAAGATGGACACCTACTATGGTTGCATAGAGGAGATCTGGGAGCTCGAGTATGGACCTTTGAAAGTCCTCTGTTTCAGTGCCAATGGGTCAAATTGACAGCTGTTGAGATCGACGAGTACGGTATGACAACCGTGGACCTCAAGCAAGTGGCCTATAGGAACGAACCATTCGTGCTCGCCAATGATGTGGCACAGGTATTCTATGTGATGGACATGAACAGCAAGCTCAAAAAGTAGAAGGACAAGCATCCTAAAAGCAAAAAGCAGAAGATGGAGACTATCAGCAGCGAACAACCAAGGCGCCATGTGGTTCTTCCAGGAACAAGAAGGATTGTCGGAGTTGAGGGCGTCATAGATGAAGAAGAGTAGAATCAATTTGATGAGCTACCTCCTTTTATGGTGGACATAGACATAAGTGTCTTGAATGATATAGAAGAATCTCCATATGTACGACACGATCATGACGAAGGATCACTTGTAAAAAAAAAGTATGTTAGCAAATAAGTCCAACCGTGTTGTATAAACCCGTATATGAATTATGAATATGGTTATTACAGTAATCTCTCTCTCTCTAGCTGATATAAACTCGTGTATGGCCTAATTAATGCAATTTATAGGGTTTGTCAATAATCTGAAGCTACTAATTACGAAGAAAACAGAAAGCATTCCAAAATTAACATGGTAAGATATGACCCGGTACTAGATAACTTTTACTAGATATAAAAATTTAATTACAAACAAAGAAAATACGCAAAAAGAAGTAAAATAATTATTAAGAATTAAACACGAGGCCAACAAATCTGAAATTTTTATTCAAGGTATAGTATATTTTAAAAAACCCATCATAAATCAAATTATGTCCTCAAATTAATTAATTAGTGTAATGGAAGTTATAAAAAATCCCACTTGTACCGGGTCATAACACCAACCGGTACTGACAGCACCTAGGGCAACAAGTACCGAGGGGATCAGTACCAGGTCATAACACCAACCGGTACTAATAGTATCTAGCAGTACCGGTTGGGAATACGACCCGGTACTAATTCCCCCTAGGGCAACCAGCATTTGGCGGGGTATTTTGGCAGGGAGGGAATCAGTATTGGTTGGTAATATGACCCGGTACTAATTCCCATCGTATAAAAAGTGGAGAGGTCCAAACTCTTGTCTTTCTCGCCACTGCCGCCTCCAAGTCTCCAACTCCGCCGTCCCCGCCGTCTGCGCCGTCCTCACCCCCGCCGTTCGTGCCTTCGACGACTCCGCCGTCCATGCCGTCTGCGCCGTCCTCACCCCCGCCGTCAGCGCCGTGCGCACCCCCGGTGTCAGCGCAGTCCTCTGACAACCCGCCGACCGCGTCGTCCTCCGACAACCCCGGCTGTCGTCCGCATCGTCCTCCGACAACCCCGGCCGTCGTCCGCGTCGTCCTCCGACAACCCGTCCTCACCCCTGCCGTCAGCGCCGTGCGCACCCCCGCCGTCCGCGTCGTCCGCCATCCGAACCCTCCTCTCCGGCGCCGCACGCCCTCGGTGAGCCCTCTCTAGCGTCTACTTACACTTATTGTTTACTGGATTATGTGGATGCATGTTTACTGTGGATGTTTGCTTTGGATTATGTGAAATGTTGATTACAAATGTTGATTATGCTGATTATATATGTAAATTTGAAATGTGTAAGTATATGTGAAATGTGGCTTATGAAATGAGTAAGTATATGTGAAATTTGAAATGTGTAAGTATATGTGAAATGTGTATAAGTATATGTGAAATGTGGCTTATGAAATGAGTAAGCATATGTGAAATTTGAAATGTGTAAGTATATGTAAATTTGAATTGTGTAAATTTGAAATGTGTAAGTATATGTGAAATGTGGCTCATGTAAATTTGAATTCTGAGATATATATGTATATGTGAAATGTGTAAGTATGTTGATAGTATACTCGTCGTTACCGCCCGTCTTCCTCTATCCACTCTTTCCCACCACCCTCCGAGTCGTTGCCACGCGTGACCAGTCCTCCCCTATCCCCAGCACCCTCTCTATTTCCCCCATCTCTCGATCCCTCTGTGTCCCCCCTCTCGCTCCCTCTCTGTCTCCCCCCTCTCTCCCCCCTCTCTGTGTCCCCTCTCTCGCTCCCTCTTTGTCTCCCCTCTCTCGATCCCTCTGTGTCCCCCCTCTCGCTCCCTCTCTGTCTCCCCCCTCTCTCCCCCCTCTCTGTCTCCCCTCTCTCGATCCCTCTCTGTCTCCCCCCTCTCTCTGTCATCTATTAGAATCAATGAACGCTTGTGTGGCTTGTTGCTTGTGGGTTATGGTCTCGAGAATTTATGTAATCACCAAATTTCGTATGTAAAATCAAAAATTGAATTCTAAAATGTGTAAGTACATGTTATCTATGTAATTATATGTTAAATGTGTAAGTATACTTTTGTTGATATTTTTTCGTTAATTTTTAGTGCACTTTTCTAGCCTAAGAAAAAATGATGGCGGACGAAGGATATGTTGGAGAGGAGGAGTTCATGAGGAATTTGATTGCGGGAGATGATCTTGTAGAGGCGGAGAGTCGTGAACCCGCCGAGGTCGCCGAGGCAGCAAGGCCCGTCGAGTCCGTTGAGGCCGCCATGGTAATTAGTACAAATGCGTATATGTTGGTTCCACTATCATGCTAAGTCAACATTCTAACTCGTTCATCATTGTACCATATTTTCAGACTAGTCAATCGAGTAGGCCATCACGTCACCGAGGTCCAAGCAAGAAGTCGAAGGCCAGACATATTATTACTGTAGTCGGCGATAACGGCCAACCTATTGAACCCGAGGGGGTGATTCCACCATTCAATTCGGCATGTGGCTTCCACGTCAGGGACCACGTGCCAATTAGTATCGCAAAATGTGATAATGTCCCTGAATATACAAAGAATATGATCTGGACCGATTTGAAGGAGACATTCACCTTCCCCGAAGGGACCGAAGAGAAGGTGAAGAGTTACGCGTTCAAGAAGATGGCCATCGCATTCCGCATATATAAAAGAAGTTGACCACGGAATATATTAAGAAGGACCTAACACCCGACTTCAACAAGCACCCAAAGTTGCAAGATCACTGGGATGCGTTCGTCAACTATAAGAATTCGGAAGAAGGTCGAAGTTTGACCGAAAGGAACATTCGGAATGCACAGAAGAAGCAATATCACCACCGCCTCGGCCCTGGTGGTTACCGTCGAGCGATGCCCAAATGGGAGCAGAGGAAACAGGGATTGCTTGTGAAGGGTGTCACGCCCGCGACTTTGGAATGGCCAGACAGAGCGAAAAGTTGGTTTTATGCTCACGGCGGTGCACTTGACGATGATGGAAACCCGGTGTTCGGGAATGTGATGATAGATGTCGCTAGTAGACTTGTACAGTCGATCGAGGACTCTTCCTAGGGCACCTTTGTGCCAAACAAGGAGAACGATGAGCTAACAAGGGCCCTACAAAACCCGGAGCACCCTGGATGCACACGAGGCATTGGCGTTGTTCTGTGGAAGATTGGTTTTGCTAAGGACGCCGAGACCTACAGGAGTCGGGCGAGAAGCAAGTCCCGACAGGCACAACGGATGCAAATGCTGGAAGAACGCATGAATCAAATGGTTCAAGAACATACGAATCAAACACAAGAAAGCATAAAGGAAGAGGTCCAAAGATAGGTGCAGTTAGCCTTGAGCCAGCGAGTGGATGCGAGCCAGGAACCTCCAACTAATGCAAACATCATTAGCCCCACGGGGCGACGGAGCAGCTGCGCTTCTGGTGGGCTGCCCGAAGAAGACTTGGGCCACTGGCCGGTGGACGACATCACACAATGGACACCTTGTGAGTTGCACATCCAAGCGAAGAACATCTCCTTCATGGCGGCTCACGGCATGGCTCACCAAATGGAGCCGGGGCAGGTCATCCATGGCCAACAGATACCGGCGGG
This sequence comes from Rhipidocladum racemiflorum, assembly GCA_036346355.1. Classification (NCBI taxonomy): domain Eukaryota; kingdom Viridiplantae; phylum Streptophyta; class Magnoliopsida; order Poales; family Poaceae; genus Rhipidocladum; species Rhipidocladum racemiflorum. The sequence goes on from CM070572.1 coordinate 65,347,390, forward strand.
CTATTCCAAGGTCTCGGTGGAGGAGGTATGCCCAGGGTGCGAGGACCTTGACCTCGACATGCCCGGAGGTGACGGAACTACAATGTTAGGAGAGGCAGTGCACACTTTCATTCTATGGCGTAAGAAGTACATCATTTTTAGAGACACACATAAGCGGTCATCTCTGACACCTCAGTCACCAAAATCGCTGCCCATCAGAAGAAGCCCGTCTCCTACACCAACCCCTGCACGCGAAACTCCAACTCCAACATCGTCGCCCAAGAGAAGCCAGCCAGCTCATCCAACAGCTCACAAGAAGACGGGATCCACCCAAAGCAATAAGCTGACCGCACCTTCAAAGCGGGCGTACGATATGACGAAGGAGGAGACCGCCATGGTTGTCAGGGCCGAGGTCACTGATTTTTTTAAACCCAGGTCACTAGAGAAGAAGATTCAACCTGGTACAAAGGAATTTCTAAAAGGCCTGAGGACAATAAAAGGTTTGAAAGATTTAAAGGAAAAACCTCATGTCTCTGACTACAAGCGCACACTAGTCAAGGCAAGCAAGAAGAAGATGTCATCAGCTGAGCAGAAGGCCAATGAGATGGCCAAATTCCTCGAAGAAACTGGTCTTGCCCCAGATCAAGTATTAGGCAACCAGGTTATTGAATCTGCTCAAGTCAAATGGTCATTTATACCGGGCGCACCATTGGTCAGGCGTGACGAGGTTGCCCAGCTGCCAACTAGGATGCGCCAATTCCATGAATGGTACCTGGATGCATTCCGGCATGGCATAGAGCTATTCACTGTCAAGTACAAGGACCGAGATTTTTTTCACGGCGATGGAGAATTTTATATCGAATGGCGCATAATGTACGATCTATACCAGACAGACGCCCTTGACGTGGCCATGTTAAGTTGCTGGACTCTGTAAGTTCTTATTTAATTGCAAAAATCTACTATGTGGGCCCTTTGACTATACTAACTTGCAATCCTAACTAATTTCTTCTTATGTAGAATGGAGATACAAAGATGCAGAAAGGAGGCCATTTATGACATAGGCTTCCTTGACCCTTCGGTCATTATCAACACATTTGTTACTAGCTGCCCTGTCGATATAGAGGACACCATATTCAATGGGCTAATGGGTCAGAGATATAAAGCAAAGATACTTCTACCCTACAACTTTGAGTAAGCGTTTTCGTGCCGCCTCGTTCTAACCCTTTTCCATATCACGATGTTAGAAATAATCAGTTACCTACATTGACATATGTATGTACAGCTTTCACTGGATTCTTCTCATTATCGAGCTAGATCGTGGCATAATCACAGTTATGGACTCGAGGAGGAAACCAGTTGGATGTTATCAAAACCTGATCCACATGCTCGACCGGTATTCTTGTTCCTTTCATTATCGTGCTGATTCTACTTCATTTAAAATAAATTCTAATCATGTTCAATTTGCAATCATATGTGTAGTGCATTTGCACGGTTCCGTGCCAAAATCGTCGGCGAATTCAAACAGAAATTCGCTGTTACACTTGCCTCTCGAGTACGTATGCCATCATGCTATCTTTTTAGTTAGTTAACTGAATTTCCATGCATCCATTTCACGCTCTCAGCCTTTTCCAACACAGATCTTGCTTCAGCAGCCGGGAAACAATTTATGCGGCTACTATGTGTGCCAATTTATGGACATACAGACCGGAGGTCTTTGCTGCTTGCAAGATTGTAAGAAATTCACGCCGGCGCATGTGACAGCAATCCAAGAACAACTCGTTGGCTGGATTTACGATGAGGTCGTAAATCCTAAAGGCGAGTTCCATGTTTCGACGAATAGGTGGGGCCCTTCGATAAAGGCTGGTGAACTGTCGGGGTCGACTTCTACGACTCACGAAGGCGGCCTTACGTAAACGAAGGGCCCCATAAACATTATGTAATTAAAGCTCTAATAAATGTTAGTGATACATATTGGTTATAATTGGAGTTGTTAATATAAGTTTTGCGATTTAATTATCATTTAATTGCGCATGATTGATTATATGTGCTTTCAATTAATAGATAGATATATGTAGACTTAACATATATTACATTGCCTTATTGTAAGATAGCACTATTTCTGCAGTTTTCCAAAACTATTAACTATGTGTAGAATTATCATTATTAGAATACTGATCAACCGTTGGTGTTCTGACCAGGTACAAGTGGGATTTTTTTAAAAAATTTCATTACTGTAATTAATTAATTTGAGGACATAAATTGATTTATAAATTTCTCATAAATTTATAACGGCTTTTATGAAATATACTATACCTTGAATGAAAATTTCAGATTTGTTGGATGAGTATTTAATTCTTAATATTTCTTTTACTTCTTTTTTGCAGATTTTCTTTGTTTGTAATTAAATTTTTATATCAAGTAAATTTAAGTATTATTTTAAATTTTTATGTCAACCAAGAACGGGCATCCTGCATGTGCGAAACTATTGTATCAGTGCAAGTTTACTACGATCTGCTGCTCTACAACCGCATCAAAGACGAGCACGCGGCGGTCGACGCCGAGCGCGGCGGGATCATGAAGCTAGGCATTTCTCGACTTCGCCGCCAAGTCCTACAAGACCGTGACCCGCACCGTGAGCTTCACTCAATCTCCTTAGTGAAGCTCACGGTGCGGGGCTCGGTCTTGTAGGACTTGGCGCGTCGAAAATGCCTTCATGATCCCGGCGGCAAGCGTCGGCAGCTCGTCTTTGATGTGGTTGTAGAGCAGCAGTCCGTAGTAAACTTGCACTGATACAATAGTTTCGAGCATGCAAGATGTCCGTTCTTGCTTGATATAAAAATTTAAAATAATACTTAAATTACTTGATATAAAAATTTAATTACAAACAAAGAAAATCTGCAAAAAAGAAGTAAAAGAAATATTAAGAATTAAATACTCATCCAACAAATCTGAAATTTTCATTCAAGGTATAGTATATTTCATAAAACCCATTATAAATTTACGAGAAATTTATAAATCAATTTATATCCTCAAATTAATTAATTACAGTAATGGAAATTTTTTAAAAAACCAACTTGTACCGGGTCATAACACCAACCGGTACTGATGATCTATTATCAGTACCGGTTGGACCCTCCAGCCGTTACTGATGAGCTATTGTCAGTACCGGCTGGACCCTCCAGCCGGTACTGATGTTCTATTATCAGTACCGGTTGGATGCTCCAACCGGTACTGATAACAGATAATTAGTACCGGTTGGATCGTCCAGCCGGTACTGATAACAGATTATCAGTACCGGTTGGAAGTTCCAACCGGTACTGATAATAAATCATCAGTACCATCTGGATGATCCAACCGGTGCTGAAGGGCATATCAATACCGGTTCCCCCAACCGGTACTGATGCCCATTGGGCATCAGTCCTGGATGGCTGGTACCAGTTCAAAAACCGGTATTGATGGCGCTTATGAACCGGTAGTGACGGCGAGATCTGTAGTAGTGGCTGCAGTAATGGTGTCGCATGCATCGCGGCCGCAGCTGTTAGAAATTGGCCATGGGTGACTCATTTCCTTTAATTCCAAAGTATATATGGTTTAGTACCATATTACCTAGCTAAGTGAAGAAGAGATAATTTAAAAGGTAGAGTCCTTTTTCTTGATTAATGTGACATTTGGCATGAAAATGACATAGGGTGGACAGTAGCCAAACACACGCACACGCGCATTCGCATATTTTCGCGTGAAAATCCACGTGACTTGTGACTTTGAATTCACCTTTTGTTTTGTTGAATCTTGCAATCTTCCCTCTGTTCATTCTGTTTAAATGCGATTTAGACATTCTAATGTCTGGTAACTAGTAACTGACAACATTATGTAACTGACGCATTATGCTGTCAGTTATTGATGCACGCGTGTAAAAACTCTTGGAGATGTCCAGGCTTGACACGCTGAATTCCTCCATTCTTCCTGCTCCGCATCATAGTGTGTCTCCTGGAACTTTGAATTCACATTTTGTTTTGCTAAATCTTGCAATTATCTCTCTATTCATTCTGTTTAAATGTGATTTAAACATATATTTCAATTCAGTGTAAGTGTCATAAACACCGTCAGTTTCTAGTGAGTTAATTGACATTACTCTGTCAGTTACTGGTGTGCGTATATTTAAATACCTGGAGACGTCCAGGCTAGAGGCGTTGAATTCCTCCATTCTTCCTGCTCTTCTCTACATAAGCTGTACTGTGGTGTTGAGCTGTTGAACCTCACCGGTCTTCCTCCTCGGCGTGCACCGTAAAAGAGGGTGAGCGGTATCTCCGAGCTGTTACCGCAGAGTTTACCTGCACGGGGCGGCAATAAGGTTTCTGGGTAGCGCTTCAGCCCGACCGTTTTTCTTCTTCCTCGTTGTCGATTACTTCCACGTGACCGCGTCTGCGCTACACTGCTTCCTACTCTACAGCAAGCCTAACTGTAAATCGTTCGTATGATCGATCAAATCCATTAATTTATAATACTTGAGTATATTCTGAAGTACAATATGTTATCTGCTGTTTTATGCATTTCTAGTTTTTTTGTTATATTTACCCGAGTATAAAATCTGAAATATAAATATTGTGTATGTTTTCAACAGCAGCTAGCTTCCTGCCTTCCTTGTTCCGACAGGTCCGACAAGTGCATGCATGCATATATGCAGGACTAAGAAGGTGCAAGATTAACATGCAATTGTTCTCTGCATGCTGACATGTTTTCTGTTACAGACTGCAGTACTGGCAGTTTGACAGGTCGATCTCTTCGCTCGCAAGGAAAAGCTATCTATCCCATTTTTTTCGGCGACCCTGAATCCTGATACATACATGGCAACTAGTTATATGCCCGTACGTTGCTACGAAAAACAAAATTGATAACGAAAAATAAATATTAAAAAATAAAAAATACTATTTCATAAGATCAAACATCTATCTTTAACGCTTCGTTTCTTGCAAAAGCTGGCTAATTAAAGCAACGCTTCGTTTCTTGCATAGGGCAATTAAGTAGGGCAATTAAGTAGGGCAATTAAGCAGGGCAATTAATGCATCGCTTCGTTTCTTACGTAGGGCAATTAAGTAGGGCAATTAAGCAGGGCAATTAATGTGACGTGGGAAGAAACTCTCACTTTATATAGTAGAGATATCACATGGCAGCTAGTGTCTGTGTAAGTCTCAACATCGAATCTCCAATAAACATAGAACTGTAAACGAGTCGAGTTCAAGCCAGTCTAATCTTTTAGACTCAAGCTCGATAAAACTCGAGCTGAGCTCGAATAAGCTCGAGTTAGGGTCCAAGTTTGAGCTTAGGCTCGAGCTCGACTCGATCCAAATTTATAACAATAAACAGTTCAATATGCACTTATTTTTCAACAATAAAAAAATGTTCAAGCTCGACTCGAGTAAGCTCGCTAAGAGTTAACATATCGTAATATTTAACAAGTGATTAATTTGTAAATTTACTAGCCTTGCGAGCAATTCTAGTTTGACTCGACGAAGCTCGTGAGCTCGGGATTAAGTTCGAATTCGGCTCGTTTGGAGCTCGAATGAGCATAGACCGAGCCGAACTCAAGAGGCTCGCGAGCCTCGAGCTTTTTCTACAGCCCTAAGTACGTTATGTAGGGTGAGCAATGGAGGCATGCTACGTTCCTAAGTCAAAAAAATGTTAAAAAATGTATTAACGAAAATATTATTTTATTGGTTTTTTGAATTTTGTAAGAGTTTTTTTTTCTGATTTTTAGGATTTTAAAAAGTTTTCCCTATTTTTAGAAATTTAAAACTAATTTTTGTATAAACATAAAATCTAACTTTAAGTTGGAAATAATTTTGCTACGTTCAAAATGCTTCAAGGAATTTCTGTGAATTTTTACATAATTGTTTATCTCTATTTGGAGTTGTATAAAGCCTCTTTGAATTTTCTGGAATTATCTTAAATTCAAAAATCAGTTTAAAATTTCCTAAATACTTTCGGACTGAATTCTTTTCCTTCGGCAGTTTCCTACCTTTTCTTCCCAACCCGGTCTCTTTTTCTTTTTTCGGCCCACAGGCCTTTTCTTTTACCTTCCGGCCCATCACACCCTCTCTTCTTCCTTTCTTCTTCCTCTGGCCCAACCCAACTAGCCCATCTCTTGTCTTCCTCTCACTGCCAGCCGGCCCCACCAGTCAGACCTATCTTCTTCCTCGCACCCACTCGAGCCGCCTCCACTACCACCTCGCGACCTTCGTAGCACCGGTTGTTTCTTCCCAATTTCTTGCGCATTTGATGCCATTCACCACCGCCTTCATTCATCATTGTTTCCCTGTCTTTACTCGCCTTTACGCACAATCAAGCTACACCATCGCCACAATCCCCGTCGCTGTTCTCCCTCATCGATGCCCCTGAACCCCTATAAAAGGGAGCCACGAGAACCTCTCTTCTTACTCGTCCCTTGCTTTTAATGCGTAACTATCTCTTCCCATCACTTAGCTAGAAAATCATTGTGCCCTGATCATCTTCTTCGCCTCAGCCACTACGCTCTATCAGTGGCGTAGCCAGGATTTTAGCTAAGGTTGTTCTAATTTTTTTAATAAAATCATCTAACAAGGCAACATATAAATACATAATGTATCCAAAGCACAATACAAATATAATAATAAGGCTTTGCAACAGTCAGAGAATATTACCATACTATTTTTTCTTCTTGTCGGGCTTACGCCTTCTAATAGCCACGAAAGTCTCAATTATATCATCTTCATCCAGTTTGGAGAACATATCTCGCTCAATAAAGGTGACTAGATAATCATCTAAAAGACTATCACCCATCCTATTTCTCAACTTATCTTTGACAAACTTCATTGCAGAAAATGCCCTTTCAACATTTGCCATCGCCACCGATAGAAGCAATACCAATTTGATAAGCAAGTACACCAAATCATGAATATTATGCCTCTTTGTTTCAACAAACTTATACCTCGTCAAACCTGTTATCGAGCTCTTGGCTAATTTTTTCAATTACCCCAATATACACTTCTCTTCTAAAGTGATCATCATTTGTTTGGTTTCGAGCAAACCGTGTTGATCTTCTATAAGGCACATAATTACCCTCCATTGCAGGAACTTTGACACCATGTTTATTGCAAAACAAACTGACCCTTTGAAGGAATTCAATCCATCCATCAAACCTCAATTGTTGCATTCTACTCTTTGCCAAACTAGCAATCGATATTGCATTAAGAATATATTGTTCCCTTCTTTGTAAACACTCAGATAGATCATTTGTGTATCCAAGAATGATAAGCATCAAGTGTGCACTAAAAATAAAGTCAAATGACTCAAATGCTCCAACCATGGTATGAATTTTCAGCCAATCACCCTTTTGTGTAGTATCTTCGCCAAGACTTATGAGTACGTCACGGATCATGGGATATATAGCAATAAGGTTGACAACAGTTTTGTAATAAGAACCCCATCGAGTATCACCGGGCCTAGTGTCTACGTTTGTTGTCGGCAATAATTTATATGGGGCTATGTGCTAAACCTAAAATCGATGGTAACATAAGACAAGGGATTAGACAGGTTTAGGCCCTTGACAGTGGAGGTATACCCTAGTCTTATGTTATGGGATTATGAGATGTATGTATCTCTATCATCTCTTCTCGTGTCTCTGTTGTCTCTTCTCGTGTCTCTGTTGTGTCCCCCCTGCACCTCTTGCCCCCTTTATATAGGTAGGGGGCTAAGGGATCCGAGTCGGTTATAGGGTGGATTCCTAATCGGTTACATGATGGAGATTCTATCTCCAGAATACAATCGTATCCTTCCTAACAATAGTTTGTTGCCATTCTTTATCCTATCTTGTAGGGCACTGTGACACCACGGAGTGTCGTAACCTTATATAATGTGAATGTTGAGGTCAAAAACTTTATAAAATGTGAAATTAGAGAATAAAAACTTTACGGTATGAAGTATAAACGCGTTTCGGGCCGTTTTCGGAGAGTTTGGGCCTCTCCGGGGCGAATTGGGCCTTAGGGGGGAAACCTCCATGGGCCGAGGGTGGGATTTATTGGCCCATGAGGGGGAGGAGGGCTGCACAAAGGGGCTGCATGCGCCCCTCCCTGGTTTGTGCGCCCCCTTGGTGTGCCCTAGCCGCCACCCCCAACCATCCTCTCCTTGCCTCCACCCCTCTAGCCGCCACCCTTAGCCACCCCTTGCGCCACCACCCTCTCCACCACCTCTCCACCTCCCTTACTGCCCCTAGGAGAGATCCCCACCTCAACACCTCAAAGATCCATCCATTGGAGCGCTCCGCGACGAGGAGATCTGGTGGATTTGGAGCGATGAAGGAGATCGTGCGAACCGGGAGGAGATCTATTGGGTTTTCGTGCGTCGGGCGAAGCTATGGCCATGGGAATCCTTGGAGTTGGTCTAGGTACTGTTCTTAGGGTCATTATCATGTTTTTAGATCAATTGGTGGTGCTGGAATTGAGTAGATTAGACAAAATCTAGAAGTTGCCACGTTCTCTGTTTCGGGCAGCATGAGCAGTTGACCTAGGGTTTGGATTTTCGTCAATTTAGAGTTAGAATTTGGTCGTACGGCTGTTGAAGAAGTTGTAGGTAATTTCAATATCTTTTCGTGGGTATAAAGAACGTCCAATTCCGCTTAGCCGTTTGAAAGTTATGGCTGTTTTACCGAGCGTGTTAAAATCTGTGACGTGATTGGAACAGATCACGATATTTTGTAGATTAAACAACTTTAGAGTCCGAATCAGCTTTTCCATATACTTATAAAAAGTTAGGAAATTTCCTAAGCTACGCGAGGATGTACTCGTTTAATTGATTCGGAGTTTTAGAACCCGAGTTATGCCTTTTGGAAGGCTGCTGTCCCGATGGGACAGAACCTCTGTTTTTGGGTTTTGCGAGTAGTTGGCAATGTCGGGGTAGATGAGGGTTTGCGTACTGTTTTGTGGACATGATTGTGAGTGTGTGGTACCTATGTGCAGGTGGTGTGACCCCGGGAGTGCCTTCTACTTCTCGCCAATCCGTCGCCCGTGGTTGAGGCAAGTGTATTGGAATGGGTAGCGGGTTATAGTTTGCTTGATCGATTGTGATTGAAATTTAATATATGATATGTTCACATGCCATGCTTTAATGATTGCCAATGATATGATGATTATGCTTACTATGCTATGAAGCCATGTGTTAATGTACAAGTGATTTATGATGTTGGCATGATTTGCATACATGGCATGATACATGGCCCGGGCGGTGAGAAAGTCATAACTAGTCTGGGGAAGGTCGGTGAGAAAGTTATGACTATTCCGGAGAGCCAATGAGTAAGTCCTACATCGTGATTCCATCCACCGCGGTGTGGGGAAGCGAGGAGTAGGCACCCTCCATCTTCGGGATGGAAGGGGGGCGAGGGTGCACACCGACGGGTGTGTACTCAACCATACCGGTATGAGTTTCCAGGAGATATGTGCATCGCATTGCATTGCATTACATTGCCTTATATGAGGATGTTATATGATGATGATATATGATGATGTCAATGATATGCTTACGCTATGAATATGAGATGTGTATGATGTTGTATGTGAAAAGTGGTGATGAAGGTATTAGAATGTATTTTCTTGTTCCATTGCAATATACTTGCTGAGTGATGAACTCACGCTTGTGTTTATGTTGTTATTTTTAGGTACAATGACACCGACATGTGGGAAAGGGAATTAGCTACACATCTTCACGTAGTTCCAGTCACATTTACCAAATTTTGAGTCATGATCATAATAATAGTGCCATGAATCTTGGTGTATGGATTAAATTGTGTGGTCGTGTCCCTTATTTGCTTCGTTATAGTTTATGGAGTGGTTGAACTTGATATTATTGCCTTATGTTGTTGCCATATCCATTTACATTGCTTCTTTAGATATCTTATGATATTATGTTACTTGCCTGTTATTGCTATTGTCTCAAATCATGTTAAAACAAAGGAGATGCTGCCAAAATTTTCGGTTTTAGCATTTGCTCCTTTGCTGTAATTTGTCTTTATTAGTGGTATTTAGGTGTTGTTTAGCCTATGTTTGGTAGCATTCAGGCATATTAAATGCGGGGGTGTTACAGTTGGTATCAGAGCGGGCTGTAGGTCCTTGGAATGTGTATTTTTAGTGTCATGCTATAGGATACAACTAAAATGTGATGTGGAATAACTTAGAAACATGGCTTAGGTTTTAACTAAAATTTTGTCATAGGATAGCAACATTAAAACTTGCAAAAGTGGAATAACTAATCTAAAATTTGACATACATGGATGCACAGTAGGAAAGGGTATGTGTATCGTTTCTTTACGCTTAAACGTTGTATTTAAGCTTCGATGTTGAATGCTTCATTAGATAATGCATGTTGCTATGTTTATGAGATAAAAGAATGAATTGTGCTTGTTGTGGTGATAAAGTGGGGTTGTGGTGCCGAAGGGTTTCGGTCACCACTTTTGTTCATAGTAAGGGTGTGGTTTGATGGTATGGCCGGTTAAAGCCATCACCGAAGAACTATTAACCCCTTGTGGGGAAAGAGTGCTTACCTTTTCTATCGTAGATCGGGTAGTTGACTAGAGGCAAATAGAAGAGTTTGGAGGTGGATTTCTTTGTATGCTCTTTACCGTTCTAAGGGTCGGTTTCGGTTGGTTTTCTTGGTTTTAGTTGATTGAAATTAAATGAAAAGTGTTTGGAATTGGTTTTCGCGGAGTGTCCCTTCGGTGTTTCTTGGTTTTGTCTTCCTTGGTTGAAGACGAAGAAGTGGAATTTAGCGTTGCGCCTTTTGGTCGCCTTTTGGCTTTGACACCGGTTTTGTTGGTTGCCTTGCAAAGAAAAGTATAGTTTTGGTTCTTGTGTGTCTTACTTTGAGTTTAAAGAAGTTATTGAAGCGTGTGCAAAAAGTTAAGTTGTGTAGATTTATGTTTTGTGCCTTTTTCCGCAAAGGTTTATTTGATCGTTTGGTTCCCTCCTGTGGGAGTCTTTGAGATTTAAAAGTGTTTTGGAGAATTCCTTCGCCTGACCAAGTTTGGGTTTGTCTCATTGCAATTTTGAGAGTCATGTTTCCTTATGAATTTGGGATGAGTTTTAAAACTAAAATGCTGCAAACAAAGTAAGTAGTCTTTTGACTGAAATCGTTTGTCTCTAGTAAGAATTGTTGTTTAGCATGTTATGTAGTAGGTAACAATGTGGTTTATGGAATGATGTGTTGCTAAGTTAAATTTTGAGTTGAATCAATTCAATGTGATTTTCATCTCTAGCTGGAGAATAAATAGACTACTAGTGTTGTAGTTTACTCTGTAGCGAGAATGATTAAATGGGTTAATGTACATGCTTAGAATCTGTTGCTTTGATTTGAAAGTGCTTATGAGCCTCGATAATGTTTAAAGTTGTAAACCCTGATGCATAGTTAGAACATTAAGGTGATGTAAACTACTGAGATTGTTAAAGAAACCTTGCTGGTTGTTTAAAGATGTTCTAATTTAACGTGTTAATAGAGAAATTTAATCATGCTGGCTTGTGACCTTAACTTGGTAGTTGATTAGAGTTGCTTTCTATGTTGTTGCAAACCATTAGTATATTTGGAAGTATGCGTATGTGTTCCTATAAAGGCTAGTACCGATGTTGTCGGCGTATGAGCCAACAGACCCCTCCCGGCGAGGGGTATACTAAGTTCTAACCGAGGCTTTCGTGGAGACTGCTCTAGAAAGGGAGAATCAGGGGCAAAGTATGCAAGGAGACTCAGGCGTTTTTTCAGGTTCGGGCCCTCCTGAGAGTAATAAACCTACTCCTGTGTTCTTGTATTTTGGTCTGCCTGGGGGAAGCTGGAGGATGAACAGCTACCCAAAGCAACTCAGATCAGCCCACCCAGAATGGAGAGTCTAGTCTGAGGAAAAATGATCGAACCCCTTCTCCCATGCACCCCAACTCCCTTTTATACTCGGGCTGGTGGGGCTGCGTGGGAGGCTTACACCGCAAGCTATCTCATTACACTACTCTCTAGCATTAAATGCCTCTACAACACATTTAATGACCTGGTGCAGACATCCTCTCCCCCCGCCCTTGAGCGCCGCGCCTGCCGGCTTCGCCCGCTCCACCGGGGTGGGGAAATGCACCCTGACGTCGCTCGTTTTTATGGCGTGCGTTGGGAACGCGCGTCGCCATACTGTAGCCTTCATTACCCTCATTTAATGCGCACGACATGCATTAAATGTCCTTGACTGTAACATCCCAAAATTTGGGTTTTCAAAAAATTTTGGTTTAGTTTAGCTTCCCAAAAATTTTCGTTCCTTTTCTCGCGTTTACAAAACTTGATTTGAATTTTCTAAAAGCTAAAACAATTTAATTTGATTATTCTAAACCTCAAATAAAATAAATTTTATTTTATTTGGATTCCTTGTGTTTCAAGAAGTTCTTCTGTAATTTTTGAGTTTTTCGGAGCTCGTTTGCTATTTATTGGACTTAATTGGAATTTATTTGTATTAAGCCCTTTTGTTGAAATTAATTATTTAAAAAAGTTTATATAAAGTTTGTTGAAAATATTTTATTTGAGTTCCAAATGCCTCAAAATATTTTCTAGAATTTTTCTAGAATTTTTCGGGTATTTTTGTTGCCCCTAATGAATTAATTGAATTTTTGGATTTACTTTTATTGGAAAAGTCGGAAAATCAGATTTTCTGAATTGGGCCTCATTTTCTCTCTCCTCCCACCAGCCCACCCCGCCAGCCCATCCCGCCCGCAGCCACCCCTCCCTCCTCTCCCGCGTTGCCTGGCCCACAACGAGCCGCCTCCCACCGCGCCCGCCCGCCTCGCCAAGACATGGGCCGCGCGCCACGCGCCACCTGGCCATGAGCCAAGAACAAGATGCCCCCACCTGGGCCACGTGTCGAGCCCACGCACTGCCACATCGCCCGGATCCGATTGGTGCACAGAAGGTGTTCGTTTAAATGCCTACAAGGCCCGTTTTTGCTCCAAACGCGTCCAAACTTGATTTTTCTTCTCCCCCAAACCCGAGAAATCCACCCCATGTCCTCCGGATGTCGCCCAACGTTGGCCGAACTTTGGAGCCGCGTCCCGGGAAGCTCGTCGACTCTTTTCGATATCTGTCTTTGCCATGGTGTGCCACAAGGTACCATCTGCTTGCTGTACAAAATTCAGCCAATTTGGCCCACGGGATCAAAAGTTATGGCCGTTTCAATCTCGAATCTTGCCGAGGCCATAACTCCCTCAATTTTTCGAGTTTGACCGTGAAATTTTTTGTGTAGACTCCTGGGGATGTCCTCTACGTGATGCACATCTTACCTCACGGTTTTGCCCTCTGGATTTTGCGCAGAAAATTAATCTCTCCAATCAGACTACGAACAGACTGCGTTTCAGACAGCGGCAAACTTCCTCGCGCGTTCCCTGCTGTTCCAGAAGGTATTTCTTTAAGCCACCTACGTCACGGTGTGCCTCTTGGTCTCATCTAGCTCTCAGTCAAATTTCGTTAAGTTCCGATCATTATTCTAAAAGTTATGGCCGTCCAAAGTTTTGATCCGAAACCCGTTAATCGGCAGTTTGTGATTAATCCAGAAGGGCGCCGCAAAATCCGCCTATACCGTTGAGATCGTCTCGCCGCGCTCTACGCAGTAGACATTCTCCCTTTGCCATCCCATCCTCCGGAATTTTTTATATATATATTTAGGCCGCCGTTTGCCGTCGCCGCGCGTCGCCTTTTGACGCCGGCTATTTTAGCTCGCTCCGGCCGTGTTGTCGCGTCCGGTGGATCATATTGTACTGTTTTGATCCAACCTTAAGGTTCTTTTGGTCTTCGTTTGCCTAGAAGCCCGGTGCCGGCCTTAAATCATTATTTTTCAACCTAGCCCGTGCCGCCGGTTCGCGCACCGGTTAGCCGTCCTTGGTAGCGTTTTGCCGCGGCCGTGTCGTTGTACCGACGGTCGCTACTTCGCTTCATGAGTACCCTATCATTGTTTGACCTCTGCCGTTAACGTTCCTCCGTTACCTGTTGCCGTTAACGTTTTGCCGTTAACGTTTCACCGTTAACGCTCTGCCGTTAACGTTCTGTCGTTAACGTTCCACCGTTAACATTTTGCCGTTAACGTTTCCCCGTTAACGTTTCACCGTTAACGCTCTGCCGTTAACGTTCTGTCGTTAACGTTCCACCGTTAACATTTTGCCGTTAACGTTTCCCCGTTAACGTTTCGTCAATGTTTCGCCGTTAACGCTCCGTCGTTAACGTTTCACCGTTAATGTTCCATCGTTAACGCTTGGCTCTCATCGCATGCGTGCATTCTTGCACAAACCCTAGTGCGATGCCTTCATCTGTTCTATCATCATGACGTGAGCCTAGCCTCATCGTTGTATCATCTTCAAAGCCGAATCAAAACCCTAACCTAAGATCGGTTCGATGAACTAAGTTTATCGTGAGCCGCGTTGTTATCTTTGCAATCTTTCCCGTTGTTCCAATCGTGGTAAGACACTTGTCTTGTCTTATCCCTGAAAACCTAATCTGCCATTAATCGAGAATTCATTCGTGGACTTGGTCGATAGACCATTGGCCATCTGTCATACCCCTGTGCCTGATCTATCCGTCTCTCTTTTTGTTTGACTGTGTCCGTTTGGTCAACAAAAGTCAACTTCGAGAATCAGTTTAGTTCACTGTGAACTAACATATCCTTATGGACCCGATCTATAGATCGAGAGCCCATATGTCGCTATCTGTCCAATCAAGATAATAACTTTGGAAGAAATATTCTTCGGAATATTATTCTTTCTTTCCCAGTTATTAATCTTTCCCTTTTTGGCGTTTTTTCGAAAGCCCGTTCTCTTTTATCTAACCTTCGATCCAATCCTTTCAAGTTCCTAATTTTATCCCAGCCGTTGTGCCCAATGCTGTTCGTTCTTAATTCGGAGTTTATTTGAATTGTCTTTTGAATTTTGTTGTATTTGTGTTTCTTTATCGTTAGACGCGTCGTCCGGAAATCGTCCTACGGGCTGGATCGAGAAAGTGAAAGTTGAAGCTCGAGGATCAAGGATCAAGGATAAAGAGTAAAGGACAGTAAAGTTTGCAAGGGCCAGGCAAGTTGTGCTTTGACCATGTTGATCCCATTTTTGAAACTTATGTTGTATCAAATTATTGCATGCTAGTTGGATATAAACTGATTTCAATTAATTTGGGATTAGGTATTTAACCTACTTGTTATTGCCACCTTGTCTATAATAGTTGTACGCCATGATTCATTTGTCACCCTAGGTTTGTTGATTAATAGTTGGTATCTAATAAATTGCCAACATGGGTTAGATAGAACGTATTAGTCTGCTTAGACATGCAACGAGTCAGTGCCATCATTTTGGAATTACAAATGTCAATATTGATTAATGAAATATGCAATGTATTTTGAAATGGTGTGACGTGTTGCCAACACGATGATGTTGATATGCGGAGGCCTTAGTGCTTCTTCAAGGATGTTGAGCTGTTGTTGGCATTGTGTTGCGCAATAATCAACTGGGGTGATAAAATGATTTAGACTGGGGCAAGTGGCAAGAATGAGCTGGTGGGCCATGGTTGGCACCGGGGAAATCGTTTTGGTGTTTTGGGTAGTCTTGCCCTAGTCACTCTAAGGACTTAACCTTGCAAGCCTTTGAACTGAGTCAATCGTACAACCACATGTCTGTAATGGGACGGACCTAGTTGATTAAGTTGCTAATAACTTACTTGTGGTACCTCGGGGTGTCAACTACACCGTTTGTGTAGATTGAAGGGGGAGCGTACCAGGGCTGCGGCATGGTACCCATCCAACGATATGTCGGTCCCATACTTCGCCTTAGCTAAGGGAAGGGATGGTGTAGGGCATAAACCGGAGAGGTCCACTTGTGTAGTTAGAGTCTTCCGAAAGACTTTGTTATGATCACTCATTCGCATACTCTTGTATGGCGATTCACGGCTGACGTGGTGAGTGGATTGTATCTTGTGGGTAAAGTGTGTAACCTGTGCAGAGTGTAAAACCTATTCGAATAGCCGAGTCCACGGTACTGGACAATGCTCGGGGATTACAATCAAGGGTTAGCTTTTCATGAAAATGAACTTGGGATTGGAGGCAGTTTGCCTGTGGAAAAGTGATAATTGTTTAAGGATGTGGAATGGTTTACTTGTAACAACTGTGAAATTATTACTATTGTTATCTGTTTTACCGCTTTACAATCTATTATGAATAATCGTGAATGCTGTTTATTGCAAAATAACCCCTTCAGCCTGTCATTTGGAATAAGCCATGCATGTAGTATATTAGCTTGCATTCTGTGCATGACTTGCTGAGTGCTTTATGTACTCACCCCTTGCAAACAAACAATCACCAGTGAGCAAAAGTCTACATCATCGAAGAAGAAGAAGTTCCGTGGGAATGCGATTATCTAGGAGTCGAACCCTGTCAGTTGCCTGTGACGTATTGATGGGATTCACCGATGTTCTTCGTTCCGCTGCTGCTTATTTGGAGTTGAAGCCGTTAAGGCTTCGCAAACGTAAGGTTGACCTTAAGGTCGTTCAATAGTTTATATTCTATATTTGTGTTATTTCTCTTTTCCGCTGTGTATGATTGTGATATTCATCTATGTTGAGACTGTGTGCACTAGCGTGATCCTGGACTAGTGCTGAATACACAGAGGGTCCGGATTTGCACATTCGGGTCCCGACATTGACCTCTCGAATGGCCGCGCGGGCCATTAAATGTCCTCAGGAACTGATCGCCAGCAGCATGGCCTGGTCGCCATCCTCTCGCTGGCGATCACTCAGCTGGCGATCACTCAGCTGACCGCCAGAGGCGTGGCCTGGTCGCCACCCTCCCGCCGGCGATCACTCAGCTGACCGCCAGAGGCGTGGCCTGGTCGCCACCCTCCCGCTGGCGATCACTCAGCTGACCGCCAGGGGCGTGGCCTGGTCGCCACCTTTCCGCTGGCGATCACTTCGCTAACCGCCGGGGGCGTGGCCTGGATGCCACGTGTCCGGCGGCGGTTGCTTTTACTAAAGTGCAGTGGGCACTCTAGTGTAGAATACACCAACAGATGTCAATTGGGAAAATATAGGTTTTGTTGTTGTTTTAAGAACATTGTGTTGGTCTAACTTATTAAATGTATTCTAATAGTTGGAGTATGTTATGTAGTGACAATTTGTTATGATATATGAATAGAGTAATTAAAAACATTGCAGTCGTCCTTATGATTTTGCTCATTTAATGATATTGACGACTTAGTAGTGGTGGTAATTGTTTAGATTAACTGTTGAAAATCCTTGTTAAAAATATAGGTTATTGTAACATGTTGTGATGGAGTGGACCATGGATAATTAGCATGATGTAGGATTTTATGCTTGATGAATGTATATCCTAGAATCATACGCACAAATTTTATCTTGTAGAGATAATACCTATTTGTTGAAATCAATTTATTGATTGAACAAGTTTTAATTGTCAAGATGTTGAAGTATGGATGATATAAAATTGATAGGTTGACCATGCTCAAGTAGCTGTTGAAGTACTATGTTGGAAATATAGAATACGTTGTTATATGATTTGGTGATCCGTGGGGATCATGTCAATGTAGTCTTGGTTAGGTGCCTTTGTGATAAGCATCTTAAAACCTTAACTAAAAGTGTTGGGAATGGTAACTAGAGAAAGAAATTGTTATGTAAATCTGGTTAAATCCGGTTGGACTCTCTTGATGAGTAAATAGTGATTATTGAATGTTTAAATGGTAAGTGTAGTGGAATACAAGTTTTGGTGGGATTCATGCTGAGCTGGTGTTTAAAACCTTTTGAACTAGTGTGATTGTTTGCCATTTTGGTTGAATGCCTTCGGTCAAGATATTCCTTGTGTTGTGTTTCCGAGATTCCCTAAAACCCATAGTTATTGGTGCTAATCTTTGGTTTTGGCTATTTTGTTTAATTTGTGTTATGAGTATGGATTTACACCCAAAAGTTTTTGAGTGGTCGCACTCCTTCGCGTTCACCCTGAATTATCTTTGGAATAAATTTTTTTAAAGGAAGCAGATGGACATAGTGGGTTGTGTTGAAAACTCTTGAGATTTAATTTGTAACTCTTTTTGACTGGAGTTGGATTTATTTGCATAATATGTGTGATGTGTGCGAGTGCTTCAAAAAGGTGGATTTTATGAATGTTTTATAAAGTGATTTTGTTAGTGAGGTGTTCCCTTTTGGAAATGAGTTTCCCTCTCCTTGAGAAAATTTGTGACGGTTGTGGGAGCAGATGCTCGACTTGAAATTTTGATGTTGTCTTCTAAAATGTTGAATTTGGATGAAATGCAATGTTTTGCAAGTTCAGTTTTCACTTGATGTGGGTTCTTTTATGATGTGGTGTTTTGCTGTTATCGGTGTAGCCGTCATAGTTATAAGGTTTAGCGCAACCGTCAATGTTATGTGTGTTTCAAACATGTGATACCGAGGAAGTAGTCGGTTGGTGAATGATTATTCGATATTGTTGTTACATGAAGAATGAATGGTGAAAAGGAAGCATGATGAGAGGAGCCGCCCAGACCGTCCTCGGGTTATTAGAAGGTTTAGTCGTCCTAATCGGATTTGGAAGCTAACAGCGGACCGCCGAAGGCGCTCGCAGTGTTAGCACCCAAGCCCAATCGAGACCATACAAGAACCCTTCGAATAACTCGACAACAATCCAGGTATTCCCCCGGTATGTGACCCAAAACTCGCCCAGGATACCCACATACCGGTTCCCAATACCATATCAGCTCAATTTGCATAAAGGGGGCAACGAACTCGAAGACCCCACAACCAGACACGCGCGGAAGCCAAACTAACCAACTACCAAACCACCCGGCACAAAGACAGAACCCCACGACCACAACCCACAACAACAACAGCAAGGCACGAAGGCCGGCAAGGACAGGAATAGAACGCAAGTAGGCAACAACGTACAATAGAAGTCAACTACAAAAGAAACAAGTATCAGAAGCAATAGAAACATTGTTTGAGTTAACTATACAGCAAAAGGAACCACATCTAAAAGCTAGGCCCAAAAGTAATTCTTCTCCGGAAGTGTTCTGCCACTGAACACTCCCAAGCGTGTACGGCAGCGGTAGCCTCTACTCAGTGCCCCGCCCGGTCACTAAGAGGCAGTATGGGCAGAACTCACACCCCGCTGGGTCCTCTCTTGCAAATCCACAAAGAACACAGAAGCCTGAGTACGGAAGGTACTCGCAAGTCTTACCCATGGTCCATATCTGACCGACTCCAAAGAATATGCATTTGGATGTAGCAAGGAAATCAGCTGAAGTTAAAAGGCGGAAAGCTTAACTTTGTTGATTATTTAGTATCGCTAATCGATTCACAATTTTACGCAGTTGTACCAGCACCTACTTCTACAGTGGAGTTCAACATTTTACAATAACCAAGCAAGAATCTCATGACAAATTTCGAGCTCAAGCCCAAAGGCGAACATCAGTTCAAGTATTTACTACGTGTAGTAACAGATAACCAAGCGTGCTCATATCCGAGAGCGCGGCAATTCGAATCGCTTATTTAACCCTACAGGGAAGCATTGACCGCACGACACGTGCCACGAAGAACCTCGTGTCAACCATCCTCCCATCCATACCAGTCTGTTGGGGACATCTTCATGCGGTCCGATCACCTAGCACCCCCTCGAGCGGCCCAAGCCCAGCTTGGCCCTCAAGAGTCGGCCTAAGCCTCGCCCTCTCCCACGCCCAACCACATGAGGTGTATGCCCCATCGAACGGCATGCGATGAAGAATAGCTTTACCGGCCCATTTCCGGCATGCGATCAACCAATTTGTGCTCGGCCACAGTTAAACATCGGATCGGTCCTTAACTGACTCAGGCGGGACTACCACAGTTGAGTCTCCTTACCCAACTGTCCATCTCTCCCGCCCGGTCTCCAATTATATCCTTTTCCAGAACACAACCACAACCAAACCGCCCCATAGGAGGTAAAGTGATAGACCTCAAGCAGTGGAACCATCCACCACTTGGCCCAAGACCCTACCTCTAAGCATACTAAGCATGACACAATTAATACCCATAATATAGCTCCAACGGAGGTGTTCAACAAGTAACAAGGATGGCTGTAACACCCCAATTTTTCTTACTTTTCATGAAATTAAATATTATTTGGCACTTTGGTGAATTTTTGGAATCTTCTGGAATTTATTTGGATTTATTTGGAATTTATTTGAATTTATTCCATTTTGAAATAATTAAAGAATTAAACTTTGCAAATAAAAATTTGTTGGAAATATTTTATTTGAGTCCAAAATGTTCCAAAATATTTTCCAGAATTTTTCTGAGTCTTTTGCTATTTTTAATGATTTAATATAATTTCTGGGAATTTAATTGGATTAATTAAATCAAGTCGTCGAGCATCAGGTAACCGACGGACCGAGTCCGAGTCGACTCGAGTCCGACTGAGCCACGTGACTCGACTCGACCGAACCCACTCGCCGAGCCCTAACCGCTGCGGATCGTTGGATTCAGATCCAACGGCCACGATTGAGCCACGTCACCGAGCCCGAGTCCGACCGAGCCAGCCAGCTCACCGAACCGGACCCGCATCCAACTCACGCGACCGTTGGATCGAGATCCAACGGCTCACGTTGAGCCACGTCACCCTCTCCGTGCCGTCGTCGGAATCCGCCGCCGCAGCCGTGTCGACCTCGGTCTCCACGTGATTCACGGAAGCCGAGGCCGCTATTTAATGCGCCGTCGCCGCCATCGGGTAGCCCGTTTTCGTGCGCATCCGTAGCCCTAACCCACGCTGCCGGAGCCGCCGCCGTCACCCCGCTAGAGCTCGCCGTAGTTGATCTAAGGAGCCGCCACGGTTTTCGCTTCGTCCCGCCGCCGTCCGCCGTCCTCCGCCGCCGTTGACCCCAGATCCGGACTCACCGCGACGAGGCGCACCCGAGGGGAGAACTCACCTCGCCGGAGGAGCCCGCAAACGCCAGCTGCCGCTGCCGTCCCAGCCGGCGGCCAGCTCGCCAAGACGCCATCGCTGCCGCCGAAGCTTCTCACCGTCCGATCTAGATCCAACGGTCCAGATCAAACGCGTTCACCCCAAACGCGTGAGTCCAGATCCAATCTGGGCCGTTGATTTTCAAATCAACGGCCGAGATCTAGCCACGTGCGGAGATCGACCGCCGCGTCGGGGCCGCCCACGCTGGCGTGCGCAGGACGCCGACACGCTGGGCCCGTGATGTCGGGCCGCCCCACACATCGCACCATGACGCCACGCCGACGCCATGGCGGGCTCAAGCATGTCGGGCCGTCGCCCCAGTTGCGGCGCCGACGCCAAGTGGACGCCACCCGAGGGGACCCACCACGCCGACACGAGCCGTGGACCGAGTCCACGGTGGGACCAAGCCGAACCGTGGTCGAGCCCATGGACCTACCGACGCCACCGACCAATCCAAAGGCCGATGCGTGTCATCGCCGACGCAATAATTAATTTCCGAAAAGAAAATGATTTATTAATTCGAAATAATGATTTCAGATTTTGATTCAAACTTCGAACGCTTATAACTTTTGCGTTTCAACTCCGATTTGAGTGATTCAAATTTCTAAATTTGTATAAAATTGAGATCTACCTAATTATTAATTTTATTTAATTTTTGGACTAAACTTTTTCTCTGTAAAATTATTTAATTGATTATTTAAACTTTAAATAATCATAACTTTTGCATTTAAACTCCGATTTGAGCGATTCCAGTTTCTAAAAATTTATAAAATTATGTTCTCTCTGTTTATGGTTTTTATTTGGATGTTTGGACACTTTTTACCTATTGTTTATTCGTGTATTGCTATTTGCACGCTTTACGAGTAGACGTTGAAGTGCCGGAAGGATTCGAAGGAGAAGTATTGACTCAGGATCCAACTCAAGACCAAGAACAAGTACTTTTTGAAGGCAAGTTATGCTTTGACCATGTTGATCCTATTTTGAAATCTATTTTGATTCGAATTATTGCATGCTAGTTCAATTAGAAAATACTTTATTTAAATATGGGAAATTAGATAAATGCCAAATTGTTGTATGACACCTTGATTACTTAAGTATGTGCCATGACCCCCTTGTCACCCTAGTTGTGGTTTACTAGTTGGACATTATTAAATCGCCAACATGGGAATTTAGACCGTTGTAGTATATTGCTTAGACCTGCTACGTGCTCATGACATGATTTTGGACAATCAAATATTAATATTGACTTAATGATATATTGAACCTGTTTTGGAAAGGTATCATGTGATGTTGATGGCACGTGGTGCATGGTAATCAACTGGGGTTTTGATAAATAGATTTGACCGGGGCATGTGGCAAGAATGATCGGGTGGGCCAGTTGTGGCATTGGGAATGTTGGTTTGGTTCTTCGGGTAGTCTTGCCCTGGTCACCCTAAGGACTTAACATTGCAAGCCTTTGAACTGGGTCTAACGTGCAACCACATGTCTGTAATGGGACGGACCTAGTTGATTAAGTTGCTAATAACGTACCTGTGGGACCTCAGGAGGTCAACTACACCCTTTGTGTAAGTTGTACGGGGGAGCGTACCGGGGCTGCGGCCAGGTACCCATCTAACGGTTGGTTGGCCTAAACTTCGCCTTAGCTAAGGGAAGGGTTAGTGTGCAACAACCGGGAGGACCACTTGTATTGTTAGAAGTTTCCAAAGACTTTGTTACGGAACTCGCCTTTGTGGTGTTTGATTTGTATCTTGTGGGTAAAGTGCATAACCTCTGCAGAGTGTACAATCTATTCGAATAGCCGTGTCCGCGGTATTGGACATCGCTCGGGAATTACAGTCAAGGGTTAGACTTTATTGAAAATAACTTGGATTTAAAAGGTTGGGTTTGGTTAAATAATGATGTCGATGGAAATGTGGATTAGGATGGGAAAGATGTTTATTAAACTCCTTGAAAAGTTAGTTATGCTATACTTGTTTCTACTGCTTCGAATCTACTTATGATACTTGTTAAAATGTTTCTTATCGCAAATATACCTTGAGCTATTCCTTTGTATCAAGCCATGCATATAGTATATTAGCTTGCATTCTCAGGTGCATGACTTTTGAGTACCAAGTACTCACCCTTGCCCCAACACAACACCAGTTGAAGAGGAGACTACACCGGCTTTGGAGGAGGAGCTCCCGAGGAAGACCCGCCTAACTAGGAGTCGAGTCCCGATCGATTACTGTGGTATACTGGATGGCGCCACGAAGTTATCTTATTTTCCGCTGCTATTATTTCTCTTTTAATAAGTTTCGCCTTGCGAGGCGTATATTTGTAACTTGGCCATAAGGTCAAGCAACCAGTTTGGTTATTTAAATAAAGTACTTTATTGGTATCGAATGGTATGATTGTGATATTTACCGATGTTAAGACTGTGTGCACTAGCGCGTTCCTGGACTAGTGCTGAATACACAGAGGGTCCGGATTTGCATTCGGGGTCCCGACAGAGGTGGTATCGAGCCATACCGATCAGAGGCTCACCCATAGTTAGAATGGTCGTAGTGAGGATAAAACCTATTTTCTAAAAGAATAAAATTTGTCAAGATAAGAAATGACATCTCGACTTATCCCCTTCTCTCTTTTCTTGTCTTTTGCTGAATTTTCCTTACCTTGTCACGATTTAAAATTTTCGAGTTCTTACGTGAGCACTCTTGTGACAGATGGAGGGAGAATTCAACTACGTCGATCTGGAGGTTGGTCACGCCGCGGAACTTTGGCGTATGCTACAGACTCTCGGAGATTTTGACAAGCCGTAATACCAAGTGGAAGTGATCAGACAAGCAGGATTGATCAAAGCTTGTGACGTGAAGATTGTGGTACCTGCTAGGAAGAAGGGCCCAGGCAATCGCCCGATACACTGCACTGCTAGGAGGTCTACAATGCAGATGGGTATCCAGGAGGTGTCGCGACGAGCAATGCGGCACATTACCCGCATCTACGTCAGAGAATTGGAGAGCACAGTGTTCCGATATCACCCGCGCAGCAATAACCTTCTTGACCCGAAGGCGATTCAGGATGAGAATGCCATGGTTACACAGTTGGCACGACTTGTTGTCGCCCAGGAGGATGTACTCGATGATACAAGCAAGGAGCTACAGAAGGCCCGCAAGGAGATCACGACAGAGAAGAACAGATGGCGGGAAGCTCAAGAGTATGTGTCACACCTTCTGCAAAGGATTGGAGAGTTAGAGACGGCATTGTACGCACCAGAGCCGGAGCCAATGCTCGAGCTGCACGAGCCAGATCCGGAAGAGCCGGAGCTTGAGGAGGACACTGCTTCTTCGACTACCACAGATGACACAGTTGCTGGACATGGCAATCGTTTCGCGCCTATGCCGCAGCATCCGTACCCAGGCCGTGGAGGTTTTCTCGATGAGTGAGCGTAGGTTCTATAGTGAGACTCCTTCGCTGAGTCGCGTCATAGAATAAAGAGTCACCCCTTTAGGCGTTAGACTCCAGTGTTAGTTCAATTTGGATTTTCATTGTTTGCTGAGTGTGCAGTATGTGTTGCAAGGCCCTTAGGCATTGTAAGCAACCATACCAAGTTACTATTGATTAAAATAATAAAGTTAGACCTTAAAGTTACGCCTTTCGCCCCGCATAAGTTCCATATTACTTGTCTATTCTTGTTTCCCTCTCATCTCTAAAACCTAGAGCAAATCGACAGATGGTGAACACCCGCGGAAACCTTGGAGGCAATGGAAGTGGTTCTCGCCCAACAGAAAACCCCAATGATAGAGCACCAGCACCGCCAGTTGACATGCAGAATTTTGGAGCATTTCTTGCTGCTCAGACTCAGTTGAAGCATGCTATGATGAAACAGATGCAACACGCCATCGCCAGGCCATCGCTAATCAAGTTAATCAGGGACAACGCCAGAATACAAGACTGTCAGAGTTCATGAGGACTCACCCACCCACTTTCTCTGGGAATGCCAATCCATTGGAGGCCGATGATTGGTTAAGGTCAATTGAGAGAAAGCTGCACATTGCTCAATGCATAGGAAATGAGAAGGTACTCTACGCTTCCTGTGACACCACGAAATGTCGGGATTTGAAATTAGGTGATGATATGTTAAAAAGTATGATAAAATGTGATAAGACGTCGTAAATGAGATAATTTGTGATCTTTTACATTTAGAACCCTACGGTTTGGCGTTTTAGCGCGTTTCGGGCCTCTCCGGGGTCGTTTTGGGCCGTTTTCGGGTGATCGGGCCGTGGGGGAAACAATTTGGGCCGTCAGTGGGATAAATTGGGCCCATGTGGGGGTGTGCTAGGGAAGCACACCTGCTGCCCCTCCCCCATGCGCCCCCACCTGCTGCCCCTCCCCCATGCGCCCCCATCTCTCCCCCTTGGAGCCGCCACCCCCACCTCCTCTCCCCCATCTTCCCCAAATCTCCTCCTCCACCTCAAGCTGCACCACCCTCCTCCTTGCGCCCCAAGGACGCCTCCTCGCTGCCACAACTTGCCCCGCTACTGTCCTTGCCATGGAGGAGCTCCGCGACGAGTGGATTGGACGGGATCGGCGCGTGGGAGGAAAACCGGGGAAGGAACGCGAAGATTCGGCCGTCGATTCGTGTTCCTCCAAGAAGGTAATGGGGGGATCTTGTGGGGTAGTTCTTATTCTGCTATAGAGGGTGATTACCATGTTTTTAGATCAAGGGAGGTGCTGCCATGGGTTAGATCTAATGAAAACTAGAGTTGGGAATGTTGTGTTGCCATGGTTTACAAGTTATATTTGATATGATGTTCTTAGGCCATGAATTAAATGATATCAATGATATGGTGACCTCATGCCATGATTACATATGCTTGTCGTAGATGAATGATTCACATGCCATGTTTTGTACGGTTTCCGTCGATTGTTGGGTACGGTCCTACATGTTAAGATGCCAAGTGTTGATATGCAATATTTCTATTCATGTTTACGTTGCTGTCCATTTTGCATACATGGCATATTTTCTGTTAGGTACGGTCCTACATGTTAAGATGCCAAGTGTTGATATGCAATATTTCTATTCATGTTTACGTTGCTGTCCATTTTGCATACATGGCATATTTTCATGGCCGACCGGTGAGATAAGTCATAACTATTCCGGTAGGGGCGGTGAGAACTGTTATGACTAGTCCGGGGCTATTCTTTCGAATAAGTCCTACATCGTGATTCCTTCACTGAGGTGAATGGAAGCGAGTGATAGGCACCCTCCATCTTCGGGATGGAAGGGGGAAAAGGGTGCATGCCGACGGGTGTGCACTCAACCATACCGGTATGAGTATTCCAGGAGACATGTGCATTGCATTGCATGAATGAATTTCATAAATGAAGGTGTTTATGAGATGATGATGAGAGTACTCATGAGATGCTCATGAGATGATTACCATGTTGTTTTAAAGGTTGTAAATTATGTTAAATGTGATGTGTTGTGATATAACGGTGGAGACTGGAATGATGGTTTGTTGTCTTGATCCTTGTTGTTCCATTGCAATACACTTTCTTTGAGTGATGAACTCACGCTTGTGTTTTCGTTGTTTGTTTCTTTAGGTACCATGAAATCGGGCGCAGGAAAGGGATTTAGCTACACTCCTCCACGTAGTATCACACTCTAGCTAATTCACCTTCTTTTGGAGACACTGCAATAAGTATTGCAATAATCATTAGTTTATGGTCTTAATGTTGGTTGTTTCCCTCATGTGAATCATGTGGGGCTAAGGAGTGAATTGTTATATCTTCCTAGACTTAAATTGATGCCTATTCTTTTGTTAGCGATGTCTATTGATGTGTTAGTTGATGATTAGCTATTATTATCACTGCATGTTGATATCCTGTTTGTCTTATAAATTGATATGATGCTATGTCGATCATTTTCATGCTAAAACAAAGGAGATGCTGTCGAAATTTTCAATTATTCGAAATGATTACTTGCTGTAATTTATCTTAAATCATGGTATTAAATGTGTTATGGTCTATGTTTGGTGACATTCTGGGCTTAGTAGAAGCTGGGGTGTTACACTTCCCATCAGTTGGAAGGAACAGCCGCCGAATGGTGGGAGAACTTCTGTGCCACGCAAGAGAACCCTCAAGATATCACTTGGGAGGAGTTCACAGCTGCATTCCGTCAGTATCACGTGCCTGAAGGAATCATGGACCTTAAGAAGGAGTTCAGGGCACTAAAGCAAGGTAATCAGCCAGTGGTCGAATACCTGAACAAGTTCACACAGCTTGCTCGCTACGCACCTGAGGATGTAGCGACAGATAAAGCCGCATGGGCCTCGCTTCATGAAGGGACTTAACTCAGGATTGCAGGTGGGACTGATCACCCACACCTTTCCAGATTTCCAAGAGTTGGTGAATAAGGCGCTTATTCTTGAGGACAAGCGCAAGGAACTGGATGAGAACAGGAAGCGCAGGATGCAATAGCAGGGATCACGCCAGGGAACACAACAGCGTCTGAGAGTTGCACCAAATCAATTTTTCAGATTCCAGCCACAGAATGCTACAAGGACACCGTCACCAGCACCAAGACCTGTCAATCAGAACTATCAAACCCCAGCCCCAGCTAGAAACGCCGCTCCAGGCAGTCAACAAGGAATAGTGAGACGCTGCTACAACTGCAACGAGCCAGGACACTTTGCCAATAGTTGCCCTAAAAAGACAGCAGGAGTGACCCGATTCGCTTCAACTGGATCCACACCACCAGACGCCAAAGATCAGAGCCACACCCTGCATCGTGGTGAGAGGCCGAGTCAACCATGTCACCGCAGATGCACTGCAGAATGCTACGGACGTCGTACTGGGTAAGTTACTTGTTAACTCAGTACCTGCGATAGTTTTGTTTGATTCTGGAGCTTCGCATTCGTTTATTTCACAAAGCTTTGCTGCTAAAAATGATTTGGAGATCGCAAGACTTAAATGCATGCTTGTAGTTCAAACCCCTGGTTCTGAACTCCGAACGAAAGTAGGATGTTCTGGGGTGAGAATACAAATAGATGGGATAGAGTTCCTAGCGAACCTTATTATTTTGGAGACCCAGACCTTAGATGTTATTTTGGGAATGGATTGGTTATCCAAGCACAAGGCCGTATTGGATTGTGGATGAAGGACTATCTCAGTTGAGAGCCTGTGTGTAAAGAAAGTGGAATTTCAAGCGACCGCCATTAGAGATGGACAGTTGATGGTTAACAGCACCAAGGCAATCAGCATAGAAGATGTCTTAGTAGTGAATGAGTACCCAGATGTTTTTCCTGAAGATCTACCTGGTATGCCACCGGACAGGGATATAGAGTTTGTGATAGAGCTTGTACCTGGTACAGCACCAATAGCAAAAAGACCTTATCGGATGTCCACCGAAGAATTGGTAGAGATGAAAAAGCAACTTGAAGAGTTAATGGAGAAAGGATTTATCAGACCAAGTTAAATGCGCCGTGGGGAGCACCAGTTTTGTTCGTCAAGAAGAAGGACGGGAGTTTCAGGATGTGCATTGATTACCGTGCACTCAATGAAGTTACCGTGAAGAATAAGTACCCGCTACCCAGGATTGATGATTTGTTCGATCAGCTGAGAGGAGCCGGAGTCTTCTCCAAGATTGATCTGAGGTCGGGATACCATCAGTTGAAGATCCGATCAGAGGATATTCCGAAGACCGCATTCTCGTCATGATGTGGACATTACGAGTTTACAGTTATGTCCTTTGGTCTGACGAATGCGCCAGCATATTTCATGAATATGATGAATAAGGTGTTCATGGAGTATTTGGACAAGTTTGTTGTTGTGTTCATAGATGATATCCTAATCTACTCCAAGACAGAGGATGAACATGCCGAACACTTGAGGCGAGTATTGGAAAAACTAAGGTAACAGCAACTCTTCGCCAAGTTCAGTAAGTGTGATTTTTGGAAGGACAAGGTGGAATTCCTCGGACATGTAATGACCGCAGAAGGAGTCGCTGTAGACCCAAGCAAGGTAGACGCTGTGTTACATTGGGAGCAGCCGAAGACCGTGACCCAGATCCGGAGTTTCCTTGGAATGGCAGGTTACTACCGCCGTTTCATTGAAGGCTTTTCGACGATTGCGAAACCTCTTACGCAATTGCTGAAAAAGGAGAAGAAGTTTGCATGGACGCCAGAGTGCGAGAAAGGTTTTCAAGAATTGAAGAGGCGATTGACATCAGCGCTGGTGTTAGTCCTACCGGACGTCAATCAAAGCTTTGATATCTATTGTGATGCCTCGCGTCAAGGACTTGGATGTGTGCTGATGCAGAATGGAAAGGTCGTCGCTTATGCATCAAGACAATTGAGGCCACATGAGGAGAACTATCCGACGCATGACCTGGAATTAGCTGCCGTAGTGCATGCCTTGAAATTATGGCGTCACTATTTGATTGGAAACAGATGTGAAGTATACACGGACCATAAGAGTCTTAAGTACATCTTCACCCAATCAGACCTGAACATGAGGCAGAGGAGATGGTTAGAGTTGATTAAGGACTACAATGTTGGAATCCATTACCATCCAGGAAAGGCAAACGTAGTTGCCGATGCCCTGAGTCGGAAAAGCCATACCGTGAATAGGCTGATAGCCACAAGTCAGGATGAGCTATGTGAGGATTTCCAGAGAATGAAGATTGAGGTGGTACCTAGCGGATTCTTGGCCGCATTGGAAGTAAAGCCTACCCTAGAAGATCAGATACGGGAAGGACAGAAGGATGATGACAAGATCCGCAGGATTAAGTCCAGCAAGGATGAAGGCAAGGCAGAGGACTTCAAGTTGGATGAGCAAGGCACGTTATGGATGAAGGATCGCATTTGTGTGCTGAACAAGAAGGAGTTGAAGCAGTTGATTCTAGAAGAAGCTCATGACTCAAAGTATTCCATTCATCCTGGAAGCGCCAAGATGTATCAGGATTTGAAAGAAAGATTCTGGTGGCCGATCATGAAGCGTGAAGTTGCCGAGCATGTTGCATTGTGCGACGTATGCCAGAGGGTCAAGGCAATGCATCAGAGACCAGCAAGATTGTTGCAACCGCTGAAAATACCTGAGTGGAAGTGGGAGGAAATCGGAATGGATTTCATTACCGGTTTGCCTAAGACTCAAGGAGGTTATGACTCCATATGGGTTATAGTGGATCGCTTGACCAAGGTCGCCCATTTTATCCCCGTGAAGACCACTTACTCGGGAGATAAGTTAGCAGAGTTGTATATGATCAGAATCATCTGTTTGCACGGAGTGCCAAGGAGGATTGTATCGGACAGAGGTACCCAATTTACCTCAAGGTTTTGGAATAAGTTGCATGAAGCCATGGGAACCCGTTTGAACTTCAGTACAGCCTATCATCCACAGACGGATGGACAGACCGAAAGAGTCAATCAGATTCTGGAGGATATGCTAAGAGCGTGTGCATTGGCGTATGCTACCTCTTGGGATAAGAGTTTGCCGTATGCGGAGTTCGGTTACAACAATAGTTACCAGGCTAGTTTACAGATGTCACCTTTTGAGGCACTGTATGGTCGACCCTGCCGGACGCCATTAAACTGGAATGAGACCGGCGAGCGCCGAGTCTTCGGGCCTGATATTCTTCAAGAAGCTGAAGAGCAGATTGCCATGATTAGGGAAAGGTTGAAGATAGCCCAATCACGACAGAAGAGTTATGCTGACAATCGTCGCCGGGATTTGAGTTTTGAACTAGAAGACTTTGTATACCTCAGAGTTACGCCTCTCAGGGGAGTTAAGAGGTTCCATGCCAAAGGGAAACTTGCACCCCGTTATGTTGGACCATTTAAGATTTTGAGCCGCAGAGGCGAAGTTGCTTACCAGCTGGAGTTGCCACAGTCGTTAGCAGGAGTACATGACGTGTTCCATGTGTCCTAGCTAAAGAAGTGTCTTCGAGTGCCAGATGAGCAAACGCCCTTGGAGTCGATTGAACTGCAAGAGGATCTGACTTACAAGGAGCACCCGTGAAGATTCTAGACACGATGGATCGAGAGACGAGGAACAAGTCAACCCATTTCTGTAGAGTTCAGTGGAGCAACCATGAAGAAAGCGAAGCGACTTGGGAACGCGAAGAGGATTTGAGGAAAGAGTTTCCGAACCTATTCCTTAGTTAGCCTTAAATCTCAGGGACGAGATTCTATTAAGGGGGAGGTTTGTAACACCCCAATTTTTCTTGCTTTTCATGAAATTAAATATTATTTGGCACTTTGGTGAATTTTTGGAATTTTCTGGAATTTATTTGGATTTATTTGGAATTTATTTGAATTTATTCCATTTTGAAATAATTAAAGAATTAAACTTTGCAAATAAAAATTTGTTGGAAATATTTTATTTGAGTCCAAAATGTTTCAAAATATTTTCCAGAATTTTTCTGGAATTTTTCTGAGTCTTTTGCTATTTTTAATGATTTAATTGAATTTCTGGGAATTTAATTGGATTAATTAAATCAAGTCGGGTCGAGTACTGTTCAACCGACCGGACCCGAGTCCGAGTCAGACTCGAGTCCGACCCGAGCCACGTGACTCGACCGAACCCACTCGGCCGAGCCCTAACCGCGTGACCGTTGGATTCAGATCCAACGGCCACGATTGAGCCACGTCACCGAGCCCGAGTCCGACCGAGCCAGCCAGCTCACCGAACCGGACCCGAGTCCAACTCACGCGACCATTGGATCGAGATCCAACGGCTCACGTTGAGCCACGCTGTTCTCTCCGCGGCCGCCGTTTAATCCGCCGCAGCGGTCGACCTCGGTCTCGCGTGATTCACGGGCCGAGGCCGCTTATTTAATGCGCGTCGCCGCCATCGGGTAGCCCGTTGCGTGCGCATCCGTAGCCCTAACCGACGCCGCCGAGCCGCCGCCACCCCGCTTAGAGCTCGCCGTAGTTGATCTAAGGAGCCGCCACGGTTTTGCCGCCGCCCCGGCCGTCGCCGTCCCTCCGCCGCCGTTGACCCCAGATCCGACTCACCGCGACGAGGCGCACTCCGAGGGGAGAACTCACCTCGCCGGAGGAGCCCGCAAACGCCGTTGCTGGCGCTGCCGTCGGCCCGGCCAGCTCTGGCCAAGACGCCATCGCCGTCGCTCGAGCTTCCTCAGCCGTCCGATCTAGATCCAACGGTCCAGATCAAACGCGTTCACCCCAAACGCGTGAGTCCAGATCCAATCTGGGCCGTTGATTTTCAAATCAACGGCCGAGATCTAGCCACGTGTGCGGGAGACTGACCGCCGCGGCCGCTGGCCCACGCAGGCGTGCGTGTGGCCGACGCGAGGCCCGCATGTCGGCCGCCCAGCCACATTGCACCATGACGCCACGCCGACGCCATGGCGGGCTCAAGATGTCGGGCCGTCGCCCCAGCCTGCGGCGCCGACGCCGCAGTGACGTCACCCGAGGGGACCCACCTGTCAGCGACACGGAGCCGTGGACCGAGTCCACGGTGGACCAAGCCGAACCGTGGGCTGAGCCCATGGACCGGCTGACGTCAGCCGACCAATCCAGTGCCGACGCGTGTCACTGCTGACGCAATAATTAATTTCCGAAAAAGAAAATGATTTATTAATTCGAAATAATGATTTCAGATTTTGATTCAAACTTCGAACGCTTATAACTTTTGCGTTTCAACTCCGATTTGAGTGATTCAAATTTCTAAATTTGTATAAAATTGAGATCTACCTAATTATTAATTTTATTTAATTTTTGGACTAAACTTTTTCTCTGTAAAATTATTTAATTGATTATTTAAACTTTAAATAATCATAACTTTTGCATTTAAACTCCGATTTGAGCGATTCCAGTTTCTAAAAATTTATAAAATTATGTTCTCTCTGTTTATGGTTTTTATTTGGATGTTTGGACACTTTTTACCTATTGTTTATTCGTGTATTGCTATTTGCACGCTTTACGAGTAGACGTTGAAGTGCCGGAAGGATTCGAAGGAGAAGTATTGACTCAGGATCCAACTCAAGACCAAGAACAAGTACTTTTTGAAGGCAAGTTATGCTTTGACCATGTTGATCCTATTTTGAAACCTATTTTGATTCGAATTATTGCATGCTAGTTCAATTAGAAAATACTTTATTTAAATATGGGAAATTAGATAAATGCCAAATTGTTGTATGACACCTTGATTACTTAAGTATGTGCCATGACCCCCTTGTCACCCTAGTTGTGGTTTACTAGTTGGACATTATTAAATCGCCAACATGGGAATTTAGACCGTTGTAGTATATTGCTTAGACCTGCTACGTGCTCATGACATGATTTTGGACAATCAAATATTAATATTGACTTAATGATATATTGAACCTGTTTTGGAAAGGTATCATGTGATGTTGATGGCACGTGGTGCATGGTAATCAACTGGGGTTTTGATAAATAGATTTGACCGGGGCATGTGGCAAGAATGATCGGGTGGGCCAGTTGTGGCATTGGGAATGTTGGTTTGGTTCTTCGGGTAGTCTTGCCCTGGTCACCCTAAGGACTTAACCTTGCAAGCCTTTGAACTGGGTCTAACGTGCAACCACATGTCTGTAATGGGACGGACCTAGTTGATTAAGTTGCTAATAACGTACCTGTGGGACCTCAGGAGGTCAACTACACCCTTTGTGTAAGTTGTACTGGGAGCGTCTGGGGCTGTGCGGCAGTACCCATCTAACGGTTGGTTGGCCTAAACTTCGCCTTAGCTAAGGGAAGGGTTAGTGTGCAACAACCGGGGAGGACCACTTGTATTGTTAGAAGTTTCCGAAAGACTTTGTTACGGGAACTCGCCTTTGTGGTGTTTGACTGTATCTTGTGGGTAAAGTGCATAACCTCTGCAGAGTGTACAATCTATTCGAATAGCCGTGTCCGCGGTATTGGACATCGCTCGGGAATTACAGTCAAGGGTTAGACTTTATTGAAAATAACTTGGATTTAAAAGGTTGGGTTTGGTTAAATAATGATGTCGATGGAAATGTGGATTAGGATGGGAAAGATGTTTATTAAACTCCTTGAAAAGTTAGTTATGCTATACTTGTTTCTACTGCTTTCGAATCTACTTATGATACTTGTTAAAATGTCATTTCGCAAATATACCTTGAGCTATTCCTTTGTATCAAGCCATGCATATAGTATATTAGCTTGCATTCTCATGCATGACTTGTCGAGTACCAAGTACTCACCCTTGCCCCAACACAACACCAGTTGAAGAGGAGACTACACCAGCTTTGGAGGAGGAGCTCCCAGAAGACCCGTCTAACTAGGAGTCGAGTCCCAGTCAGTTGCCTGTGGTATACTGGATGGCGCCACGAAGTTATCTTATTTTCCGCTGCTATTATTTCTCTTTTAATAAGTTTCGCCTTGCGAGGCGTATATTTGTAACTTGGCCATAAGGTCAAGCAACCAGTTTGGTTATTTAAATAAAGTACTTTATTGGTATCGAATGGTATGATTGTGATATTTACCGATGTTAAGACTGTGTGCACTAGCGCGTTCCTGGACTAGTGCTGAATACACGAGAGGGTCCGGATTTGCATTCAGGGTCCCGACAGAGGTGGTATCGAGCCATCTTATTGTGAGGCTCACCCATAGTTAGAATGGTCGTAGTGAGGATAAAACCTATTTTCTAAAAGAATAAAATTTGTCAAGATAAGAAATGACATCTCGACTTATCCCCTTCTCTCTTTTCTTGTCTTTTGCTGAATTTTCCTTACCTTGTCACGATTTAAAAATTTCGAGTTCTTTCGTGAGCACTCTTGTGACAGATGGAGGGAGAATTCAACTACGTCGATCTGGAGGTTGGTCACGCCGCGGAACTTTGGCGTATGCTACAGACTCTCGGAGAGTTTGAGAAGCCGCAATACCAAGTGGAAGTGATCAGACAAGCAGGATTGATCAAAGCTTGTGATGTGAAGATTGTGGTACCTGCTAGGAAGAAGGGCCCAGGCAATCGCCCGATACACTGCACTGCCAGGAGGTCTACAATGCAGATGGGTATCCAGGAGGTGTCGCGACGAGCAATGCGGCACATTACCCGCATCTACGTCAGAGAATTGGAGAGCACGGTGTTCCGATATCACCCGCGCAGCAATAACCTTCTTGACCCGAAGGCGATTCAGGATGAGAATGCCATGGTTACATAGTTGGCACGACTTGTTGTCGCCCAGGAGGATGTACTCGATGATACAAGCACGGAGCTACAGAAGGCCCGCAAGGAGATCACGACAGAGAAGAACAGATGGCGGGAAGCTCAAGAGTATGTGTCACACCTTCTGCAAAGGATTGGAGAGTTAGAGACGGCATTGTACGCACCAGAGCCGGAGCCAATGCTCGAGCTGCACGAGCCAGATCCGGAAGAGCCGGAGCTTGAGGAGGACACTGCTTCTTCGACTACCACAGATGACACAGTTGCTGGACATGGCAATCGTTTCGCGCCTATGCCGCAGCATCCGTACCCAGGCCGTGGAGGTTTTCTCGATGAGTGAGCGTAGGTTCTATAGTGAGACTCCTTCGCTGAGTCGCGTCATAGAATAAAGAGTCACCCCTTTAGGCGTTAGACTCCAGTGTTAGTTCAATTTGGATTTTCATTGTTTGCTGAGTGTGCAGTATGTGTTGCAAGGCCCTTAGGCATTGTAAGCAACCATACCAAGTTACTATTGATTAAAATAATAAAGTTAGACCTTAAAGTTACGCCTTTCGCCCCGCATAAGTTCCATATTACTTGTCTATTCTTGTTTCCCTCTCATCTCTAAAACCTAGAGCAAATCGACAGATGGTGAACACCCGCGGAAACCTTGGAAGCAATGGAAGTGGTTCTCGCCCAACAGAAAACCCCAATGATAGAGCACCAAAGACCGCTTGATTGACATGCAGAATTTTGGAGCATTTCTTGCTGCTCAGACTCAGTTGATGCATGCTATGATGCAACAGATGCAACACGTCACTGCTCAGGCCACTGCTAATCAAGTTAATCAGGGACAACGCCAGAATACAAGACTGTCAGAGTTCATGAGGACTCACCCACCCACTTTCTCTGGGAATGCCAATCCATTGGAGGCCGATGATTGGTTAAGATCAATTGAGAGAAAGCTGCACATTGCTCAATGCATAGGAAATGAGAAGGTACTCTACGCTTCCCATCAGTTGGAAGGAACAGCCGCCGAATGGTGGGAGAACTTCTGTGCCACGCAAGAGAACCCTCAAGATATCACTTGGGAGGAGTTCACAGCTGCATTCCGTCAGTATCACATGCCTGAAGGAATCATGGACCTTAAGAAGGAGGAGTTCAGGGCACTAAAGCAAGGTAATCAGCCAAGGTTCAACCCCAACCCCAAATCTACACACCCTACCCTACAACCAACTCCATGGAAGCCCTAGAACCCAAGAATCCCCATGAATAGACTCCAAGAAAAGGTCTCACCTTCAATGGGGATGAAGGAGAGGGAGGGGAAGCCAGGTAGGAGGAAGACGACGCCGACTTGGGGAGGAGCTTGAGGACACCGGCGTGGAGGAGCCGCCGGGGAGGAGCACGGGAGGTCGCGGGAGTGAGGAGCTCACCGGAGACGAGGTTGGGGTGGAGAGGTGCACACGGGAGAGGAGGGGAGCAAGAGGTAGGGGATGAAGTGAGTGAGGAATCAAGAGAGGCCAACTTTATACAACACACCCGATAAGTCCGGACATTCCGAAAATTTAACCCAGAGACTCCGGGTTGGGGTCTTCGGTAGTCAACCCGGACACTCCGGACATTTTGTCCGGATACTCCGGGTTAGGGTGTTCAGGCGAGCTAATCCGGATACTCCGGACTTTTAATCCGGATATTCCGGGTTATGTCCGGATACTCCGGACTTTTAATCTGGATATTCCGGGTTATGTCCGGACACTCCGGATGTTTAATATGGATACTCCGGATGTCCCAGAATTTTTAAATTGGGGGCCTTGACACATGACATTGTTTATAGATGTTTAATGATGAAATAGTCGGTGAGCCAGGTCGGTGAGAAAGTCATACATGGATATATGACTAATCTGGAGTGCTCTTGAAAAGTGTGCATGCATGTCATAAATCGAGATTTCTATTTCTGTCTGGCATGAAAGAAAACAATGAATAATTTCTGGTATGTTGGTTGTGGTGTAGGACATTTGCGTTTCCTTTGCGTCTTGACATAGGAAATTAAAATGAGTACTCCTTGGTTGTTGCCAAATTCTTTCCAAAGTGGCTTTTAGCGCTTTTGGGGTTCGAGTTGTTGTGTGTGAATCAATTTGGGGGTTCATGGTTTATGGTTGAGTTCACCCAATGCAAACCTTCTTGGAGAATCGGGTCGTTGGTGCATTCCACAGTAGGGTTGATTAAACTATTAGTGGACCACTTGGTGGTTGCAAGTAATTGCTTTATCCTATCGAAATGTATTGGATCTTTTGTCGCCGATCTTTGAGCAAGTTATGTCGACCGATGTGGATTGCTCGGTTGACAGTGTTTTTGTGGGTTTTAAGGACCCTGGTTATAAAGTAGGTTTTTCCTTCAGTGGTAACAGTGGGTGTTGGCCTAGTTGTAAAAGATCAATCTTTTGTAAGGTTTTAGCCTCGTTTGTTCAAGCAGTTGGTAGTCTTGGAGTGTTGTGTCCCGCTTGGTTCGCGTCATCTTGCTTATGACGAACCACAATAGGGAGATCGAGGGGTGAAAACACTTTTGCTCGTGAGAGCTGAAGGAGGATCAAGAGTCGGAGTTAGAGGTTGGTACCGTGTTTCTTCTGGAGAGTAGCGTTGCGTTGGTCAAAGGGATCAGGCACTCTAGTGCCAAGGAATGTATGAAATGGGAAGTGTGAGACCGTTTCTTTTGTGGTCTGTTTGAGGATTTATCCTATCGCTTGGGTCGTGCTGAGACCATGAGTGAGTACTTTGTGTTTTGATGTTGAGTAAAGTTCTCGCAAGTTTTGATTGCGAGCTATCTTAGAGCTGTTGGTCTTCGAACCTAGGCGTCCTGTCATCGAGTCTCGATCAGTGTAAATTCCAGTGGTTTTATTTAGAGAAGCGACCTGGCAGTTGAAGTCTCGCGGAGGCGAGCTTTACCCAAAGCTCTTTTCTTCAGGTTTGAACCGTGAAGATTAGATCTCTGTGTGTAGTTGGTTTGGCGTAGTGGCATGTCTTGGATTCGAGGTCGAATCCTGTTGAAGGGGGGGGGAGAATGTGACACCACGGAGTGTCGTAACCTTATATAATGTGAATGTTGAGGTCAAAAACTTTATAAAATGTGAAGTAGAGAATAAAAACTTTACGGTATGAAGTATAAACGCGTTTCGGGCCGTTTTCAGAGAGTTTGGGCCTCTCCGGGGCGAATTGGGCCTTAGGGGGGAAACCTCCATGGGCCGACGGTGGGATTTCTTGGCCCATGAGGGGGTGGAGGGCTGCACAAAGGGGCTGCAAGCGCCCCTCCCTGGTTTGTGCGCCCCCTTGGTGTGCCCTAGCCGCCACCCCCAACCATCCTCTCCTTGCCTCCACCCCTCTAGCCGCCACCCCTAGCCACCACCCTCTCCACCACCTCTCCACCTCCCTTGCTGCCCCTAGGGGAGATCCCCACCTCAACACCTCGAATATCCATCCATTGGAGCGCTCCGCGACGAGGAGATCCAGTGGATTTGGAGCGAGGAAGAAGATTGCGCGAACCGGGAGGAGATCTATTGGGTTTTCGTGTGTCGGGCGAAGGTATGGCCATGGGAATCCTTGGGGTTGGTCTAGGTACTGTTCTTAGGGTCATTATCATGTTTTTAGATCAATTGGTGGTGCTGGAATTGAGTAGATTAGACGAAATCTAGAAGTTGCCACGTTTTCTGTTTCGGGCAGCATGAGCAGTCGACCTAGGGTTTGGTTTTTCGTCAATTAAGAGTCAGAGTTTGGTGTACGGCTGTTGAAGAAGTTGTAGGTAATTTCAATATCTTTCCGTGGGTATAAATAACGTCCAATTACGCTCAGCCGTTTGAAAGTTATGGCTGTTTTACCGAGCGTGTTAAAATCTGTGACGTGATTGGAACAGATCACGGTATTTTGTAGATTAAACAACTTTAGAGTCCGAATCAGCTTTTCCATATACTTAGAAAAAGTTAGGAAATTTCCTAAGCTATGCGAGGATGTACTCGTTTAATTGATTCGGAGTCTTAGAACCCGAGTTATGCCTTTTGGAAGGCTGCTGTCCCGACGGGACGGAACCTTTGTTTTTGGGTTTTGCGAGTAGTTGGCAATATCGGGGTAGATGAGGGTTTGCGTACTGTTTTGTGAACATGATTGTGAGTGTGTGGTACCTATGTGCAGGTGGTGTGACCCCGGGAGTGCCTTCTACTTCTCGCCAATTCGTCGCCCGTGGTTGAGGCAAGTGTATTGGAATGGATAGCGGGTTATAGTTTGCTTGATCGGTTGTGATTGAAATTTAATATATGATATGTTCACATGCCATGCTTTAATGATTGCCAATGATATGATGATTATGCTTACTATGCTATGAAGCCATATGTTAATGTACACGTGATTTATGATGTTGGCATGATTTGCATACATGGCATGATACATGGCCCGGACGGTGAGAAAGTCATAACTAGTCCAGGGAAGGTCGGTGAGAAAGTTATGACTATTCCGGAGAGTCAATGAGTAAGTCCTACATCGTGATTCCATCCACCGCGGTGTGGGGAAGCGAGGAGTAGGCACCCTCCATCTTCGGGATGGAAGGGGGAGAGGGTGCACACCGACGGGTGTGTACTCAACCATACCGGTATGAGTTTCCAGGAGATATGTGCATCGCATTGCATTGCATTACATTGCATTATATGAGGATGTTATATGATGATGATATATGATGATGTCAATGATATGCTTACGCTATGAATATGAGATGTGTATGATGTTGTATGTGAAAAGTGGTGATGAAGGTATTAGAATGTATTTTCTTGTTCCATTGCAATATACTTGCTGAGTGATGAACTCACGCTTGTGTTTATGTTGTTTTTTTAGGTACAATGACACCGGCATGTGGGAAAGGGCATTAGCTACACATCTTCACGTAGTTCCAGTCACATTTACGAAATTTTGAGTCATGATCATAATAATAGTGCCATGAATCTTGGTGTATGGATTAAATTGTGTGGTCGTGTCCCTTATTTGCTTCGTTATAGTTTATGGAGTGGTTGAACTTGATATTATTGCCTTATGTTGTTGCCATATCCATTTACATTGCTTCTTTAGATATCTTATTATATTATGTTACTTGCATGTTATTGCTATTGTCTCAAATCATGTTAAAACAAAGGAGATGCTGCCGAAATTTTCGGTTTTAGCATTTGCTCCTTTGCTGTAATTTGTCTTTATTAGTGGTATTTAGGTGTTGTTTAGCCTATGTTTGGTAGCATTCAGGCATATTAAATGCCGGGGTGTTACAGGCACGATGGTGAGAGTCCGGGTAAGGCCCGATTCTTGATAACCGTCCTAGGACGCCCTCTCTTGGTGGGTCCTTGTGGCCCGTCATGTAGGTACCCGGGGTCCACATACTCCATAGTAGCTCCCGAGTGCTTCACAATCAAGTTGCCATCTTTCAGGTTGCATCCAACCGAGTCCTGCTTCATGCCGAGTGCTTCTAGTCTCCTGGCTCAGCCACCCAACCGATCCTCTTTTGATGTCGAGTGCTCTCATCCTTTTGGCACAGCTTCCCAACTAGATCTCCTTTGACGCCGAGTGCTTTGTTGCAAGCAGGGAGATTGCGAAGAACTCAATGGAGCCTCACCAATCGGGAACGCTGAGTGACACTCAATGTATCCATTAGGATACCGGTGATTAGCCCATCCTGTAGCGCACCACAATTTGAATAAGTCTTAACCGAGTGGTACTTGTACCTTGCTGCCATGATGCACAGCTGATAACCCATCAAGGGGCATACCCTCAGAACCTATTATTCAAAGTCAATTCATGATATCTGATTCCAACTTGCGGTAACCAGCGATTAGATCGACATGGGGCATATCACTGGTCATACCCAATGTAACTACTGGGACTCTAGTGATTAGCCTATCTTGGGGCGCACCATAGCTATATCCATTAGGATACCAGAGATTAGCCCAACTTGGGGCGCACCGTAGCTATATCCATTAGGATGCTGGAGATCAGCCCGACTTGAGGCGCACCGTAGCTATATCCATTAGGATACCGGAGATCAGCCCGACTTGGGGCTCACTGTAGCTATATCCATTAGGATGCCAGAGATCAGCCCGACTTGTGGCGCACCAAAGCTATATCCATTAGGATGCTGGAGATCAACCCGACTTGGGGCGCACCGTAGCTATATCCATTAGGATACCGGAGATCAGCTCGACTTGGGGCGCACCTGAAAGCATCTGGGCCCCTCAATTCTTTGATTATGCTTCATATTGGTTTTGGTGTTGATGATCAAGAAAAATATTCCTCGTGAAGTGAAGATTTGTCAGAATAAAGAAAAAAGGCTAAGGATTCTTATTGCTACTTTTGACTTGGGAATTGTTTCAAGTCATATAGCTAGGTTATTTTGTTTGAGGCATACTATTAAGAGGCATTATGCACAAGTAAGTACCTTGGTTCCCAGGTCAATCTTGTCAAAATTACTTGGAGTAAAGTTCACTTCACTCTTTTCCTCAAAGTCAAAAGTCCTTCATTCAGAAAGACTAAAATTGTCATTCACGCCAGACCGATTTTTTAGTCCAGCGCTGAAACTCTTGAAAAATCCTGTACCAAGCGTATACCATTCACACCGGACCAAGATTTTCGGTCCGGCGCTGTAAACTAAGTTTGTTGAAAAACAAACCGAGCGTATGCCTTTCACGCCGGACCGTATTTTCAAGTGTCCACCGGACCAAGCTTTTCGGTCCGGCGCCAACACAAAATTCTTTGGAAGTCCTTTGATGTTAAGTTGGATCATTTTGATAAACTTCCAGTAAGTTTTCCATGTACGCCGGACCGTATTTTCCGGTCCTGCGCATTTGATAATTTGAATGCTTCACAACGGACCAACTTTCGCAAAAGGCATGTGTACGCCGGACCAACTTTTTCTATCCGGCACAAACACTCTCACGACGGACTGAATTTTTTGGTTTGGCGTAAATGAGAGTTGTTCTGAATTTGATCCGTCGTGCATTAAACATATTGCAAATCTTTGTAATCTTTGTCCATGGCACATTGAATTTATTTATTTTGTCATTCTGACACAGTCCAATGGCTAGTAAATGCTGTAACGGTTATTTTCCGTTGTGAGGGCTATATAAGCTGTGCCATGACCTTCTTTTAGAAGAACTTTTACATCTCTTTGACATTTAGCACTCTTGAGCTCAAAAGAATTCAAAGAGACTGAATTTCACTGTTCATTCAACATTCAGAAGTGATTTAGCTCCAAGCTTGGTCTTGACAAATTGCGAGATTGTGAACCAAGAGATTGATTTTGTGCTTAGTCTATTACTCTTAGAACTTAGTGTTCCTAGACGGCCTGTGAGTTCTTGGTGCGACCTGTCCAAAGTAATCTATGGAAGGTCACCATTGATTGTGAAAGGTTTGGAACTCACGTCACCGATTGGTGAAAGAGTTACCCAGTGGATACCAAAGCTATTGAGAATAGCTATTGGTGGAGTAATACTTCTGGTGAAGTGCTCTAACGGGGACGTAGGAGTGTATCTCTGAACCTCGGTGAAAAATCATTGTCTCCTCTGATCTTCACTTTTCAGTATTTACTTTTACTGTTCAGTTCTGTTTCTTTACCATTTTCAGTAGTGGATTGTTTTGCTTTAGAACTTCTGAAAGATAACTTTTATGTTCTCTCTGTCATAGTTTCAGTATTTTGCTTTATCTCTTTTGATTTTTCGAAAAATCCTATTCACCCTCCTCTAGGCTCATCCTCGATCTTACAGCACCGTAGCTATATCCATTAGGATGCTAGAGATCAGCCCGACTTGGGGCGCACCATAGCTATATCCATTGGGATATCGAAGATCAGCCCGACTTAGGGCGCACTGTAGCTATATCCATTAGGATGCTGGAGATCAGACGACTTGGGGCGCACCATAGCTATATCCATTAGGATACCGGAGATCAGCCCGACTTGTCTAGCCCCCGAGTGCCGAAATTCGGCTCATAGCCCTTTTCCCCTGTCATGCCTTCTGAGTGACTAAAATTCACCGCTTGTGGGATCAAAGTTTCATTCGTCACGTGCTCAGAAAGTTACCTGATCGGGAGCGAACATGATTCTGTCTTCGTTGATGGAAGCCATCGAGCTTGTTGAGATTGATCTTCGCGCTTCCCCTACCTGGCGCTCCAACTGTCGATGTTTGTTGTCAGCAATAATTTATATGGGGCTATGCGCTGGACCTAAACTCGATGGTAATACAAGACAATGGATTAGACAGGTTCAGGCCCTCGACGGTGGAGGTAATACCCTAGTCCTGTGTTTTGAGATTATGAGATGTACATATCTCTGTCGTGTCTTCTCGTGTCTCTGTTGTCTCTTCTCGTGTCTCTGTTGTGTCCCCCCTACACCTCTTGCCCCCTTTATATAGGTAGGGGGCTGAAGGATTCGAGTCGGTTATAGGGTGGATTCGGTTACATGATGGAGATTCTATCTCCAGAATACAATTGTATCCTTCCTAACAATAGTTAGTTACCATTCTTTATCCTATCTTGTAGGGCACGATGGTGAGAGTCCGGGTAAGGCCCGATTCTTGATAATTGTCCTGGGATGCCCCCTCTTGGTGGGTCCTTGCAGCCCGTCATATAGGTACCCGGG
This sequence comes from Rhipidocladum racemiflorum, assembly GCA_036346355.1. Lineage (NCBI taxonomy): Eukaryota > Viridiplantae > Streptophyta > Magnoliopsida > Poales > Poaceae > Rhipidocladum > Rhipidocladum racemiflorum. The sequence goes on from CM070572.1 coordinate 65,391,155, forward strand.
GTCCACATACTCCACACATAGCTAACCCCATCTCTTGATTTAATCCACTTCCAGATTCTAGCTCACCACATTTAATTGCTTCCAAGACATGTTGAAGTCTAACATTTCGAAACATGTCATGACGTTTACAAGAAACTCCAACAATACTTAGCAAGAGAGATACTTGATCAAAAAACCACACACAATCATCATTTCCCATGGCAACAGCAACAAGAATTAGTTGTAGTTGATGTGCAAAACAATTAATATAATAAGAAGAAGGTGACCCTTTCATGATCAATGTTTTCAGCCCTTTAATTTCTCCTTTCATGTTACTAGCTCCATCATAACCTTGACCACGAATTTGAGTTATAGTCAAATGGTGACTAGCAAGTAAAGCTCCAATTACTTCCTTAAGTGATAAAGGGGTAGTATCATCTACATGAACAACTCCAAGAAAATATTCACATGGCCTTCCTAATTTATCAACATAACACAAACAAAGAGCTTGTTGTTCTTTATGTGATATGTCACTAGACTCATCAGTTAGAATTGTATAGTTCTCATCACCAAGTTCTTCAATAATTTGCTTTCTAGTTTCTATCGCACAACATTGAATAATTTGCTTGTACCTCTAGAGAAGTTAAGGTGCAATTACCTGGAGCATTCTTCAAAACAAACTTATTCACCTCTTCACTATTTCCTACAAGCCATTTTAGTAGTTCAAGGAAGTTATCTCTGTTACTAGATTCTTCACCTTCATTATGACCACGAAATGCCAATCCTTGATGTAAAAGAAATTTCAAACATCTAATTGAGTAAGTCAACCTGATCTTGTAAAGACGTAGATCCTCACTGCTCACCATCTCAATTTGATTGTTAATTGCTGCCTTGGGATTCAAATATAAGTTGTATCTCTCTTGAGCTGCATTGTGAGCACCTGTTACACCACCCTCATGTTTGATAAGTGCTCTCTACATGATGCCAATTTCTCTAACCACCAATTGTAAATGCATCAGACCGCTTCCTATTTCCCCTTTTGAACAAGTAGAATACAAAGCAAAATGCAGATTCCTTCTTGATACTATATTCAATCCATTGATATTTATAAAACCATAAAGGAGTGAATTGATGCTCCCTATTTCCAATTTTCCTTCTCTCAAAATCATGTGCATAAGGTTGGAATGGACCTTTAAGAATATATGTTCTTCGAACAGCATCTTGATCATTAACAGGATAACTTGTAATTGGCAGCCTTTCCCCTAGATCGTGTGGAAGGCGATTGATATCATAAACCAGTGGTGGCGGTGGTGGTGAGACATCTTCAAATGGAGGTGAAACTGAAGGCAGAGAAGATGGCATTGAATTATCATTTTCTTCAATTACTCTCTCTTGTTGTAATGTGACTTCTTGTTCTTCATTTTGCTCTTCTGGCACAGCCACAACCGGGGAAGGAGATGAAGAAACAATAGCCTTCTTTGCCGCATGCTTTTGGAAAAGAGATGCAATATCTCCATTCCTCTTCATGTTTCAATAATTCCTTTCGAGCTAGTTTGCAACCAGGAAAAATATCATAAAATCTTTAGTCTGAGAACTCAAAAATAATTACAGTTAACACAAATTAAGCATAGAAACACAAAAGTGCATACATGAATTACAGTTAACAAAAGGAGTGAAAGTAATTTAGCAATTAAAATGCCAACAGCTATTCTAACAAAGCTATCATTGCACTAAAAAATTCTAGTCTTCTGGCACACATGGCACAAACTCAATAAACAAATCTTGCATAAAACATTCTTCCAGCAGGACAGCTCAATAAAGTAAACTTGCAGTAAAGTTAGTAATGGCATTTGCTACAGTATTGTGCCCCATCTAATGAGAGAATAATGTTGCTAAAACTATGCAACCATGTGAATCATATGCTCCATGAGTTACATATGCAGGGTTATTCAGTGTTTAAAATATATGTGATCTTTCCAACTTGTACAAACAAGTTAAATACAGCCTAAGAGAATCGGCCTATACCAAATACATGATTCATTTCTCAAAGGTCAGAATGCATGATTCATCTTACAAATCATACATTAATTTCACTTCATTGTTAGCAATTCAGCATTACAATGAGCAAGGAATCAAATGATGTAAGCTGACCACCTTAAAATAGGCAAAAATTGCAATTCTTTCAAATTAAAATGCTATTGCCAGGATACTCCAGAAAAATTGCATCATGAATGTGTAACCACAACTATCAGATAAACACCATCTTACTTCATCACCGTGTAGCCAAAAGCAAGGTTGTTTCTCTTGGTGGAAAATAAGATATTACTATGACAATAGACCAAACAACACAGGAATTGTGCCATACAAGGCAGAGTTCAAACTGACTAGGTCCACTAGGAGAATATCAGACAGTTTTCATCATGGTATGGCATACAAAATGTGCTATCTTTGTTCAGAGACAAGACTAGTCTATTTCTCACAATACATGGATCAATTACCACAATTTACATTGCTTCACATAGATTGGCAATTTCATGCATCACCAGCTACATAAAGAAGCACAGGAAAAAAAAACTAAGACACAATGAGATCATTGGATTAGGCCAGAAAGAAACATTACCATTCAAGAATGCACTAGAGATGGTATTCATGCTTGCAACTTGTCACCTGTGAGAGAAAACACCAACAAACAGAAACAATAAGCGGCAGCCACTTTGAGTCAAAAAAATATGCTGGCCTCTTTGAGTCTCTAGGCATTTCTTTGAGTCTGTAACACCCCAAAATTTTGATTTTCTTAAATTCATGTGTGATTTGGCACTTTGGTGAATTTTTGGAATTTTCTGGAATTTGTTTGGATTTATTTGGAATTTATTTGAATTTATTCCATTTTGAAATAATTAAAGAATTTAACTTTGCAAATAAAATTTTGTTAGAAATATTTTCTTTGAGTCCAAAATGTCCTAAAATATTTTCCAGAATTTTTCTGGAATTTTTCTGAGCCTTTTGCTATTTTTAATGAATTAAATGAATTTTTGAGAATTTATTTGATTATTTAATCGCTGGAATTTTGAACCGGGTCGGTTACTGTTCACCCGACCGAGCCCGAGTCGAACTCAAGTCCGAGTCTGACCCGAACCCTACCGCGCCACACGGTCGAGCCAAACCCAGTCGACCGAAACCCTAACCCGTGGACCATTGGATCAAGATCCAACGGCCCACGAGGCGCCACGTCACGCACGCGGGGACGGATCGGACTTGTTCGAGCCGATCCAATCCGGGTCGCTGATCTAGACACGTGGATGGCCCTCGTGTCATCTTTCCCGTCCGAATCCGAGCCGGAGAGCCCTATTTAAGGAAGCGACCCCACCCCCGTGATCCTCTTTCCATTGCGCACCGTTTGCCTCAATCCGTTTCGCTCGAGCCGCCGCCATGCTCGCGCAATTGCTCGCCGGAATTGGATCTAGGGTTTGCTTCGATCTTGCCTCGCTCCGTCGTTGTCCGCCGCTCCCCGTTGCATTGGAGGCCAGATCCGAGACCCCTGGAGCGAGACGCACCCGCGGAACGTTCTCTCCTCGCCGGAAACCCACGGGAGCGCCGCGCTACGTGTCGTCTTCCCCGACTCCGGTTTGCTCGTGCCGCCGCACCACCATCGACGCCCCCGAAGCTCTCCACCGTCCGATCGCCATCCGACGCTCACGGTGAGTCCACGTGTGCCTTAGCCCGGTAGAACTCGGATGCAATTTCGGCCGTTAGATCTAGGATGGACGGATAGGATTAGATCGTGTAGTGCCGTGTAGATCTGTTAGCTGTCGTTGGATCAAGATCCAACGATCCACGTGCGTCCACGTCACGCCAGCGAAACCCACGCGTTGCGGTGGATTGATCCAATCTCGGCCAGTTGGATTTGGATCCAACGCACGAGATTGAGCCACGTTGGACCGTGTCGCGCGAAACCGGATAGATCTCAACCGTCCGATCCGGATCGTGCGGTCTAGATCCAGCGTCAATTCAACACGAGAAATCCTAGATCTAATCCGCAGTCGATTTTCAAATCAGCGGTCGCGATGGTGCCACGTGTGCCCCGGTAGCGCCCAGCGTGTGGGTGCGTGTTCTTGACTGCGTGGGGCCAGCGTGTCGATGGGCCCACCGTGTCGAGCGCGCGCGTCTTGGCGTGAGCCCGAGTCGCCGGCGGGGCGGGCCCGCTGTTAGTGGCACTTTTGCCGTGGTAGTGTCCACTGGTGAACGGCCGGCGTGGACCGAGTCCGTGAACCGGTGATGTCGGCGGACCAATCGAGAGACCGACACGTGTCCTTCTTGGCGCCAATAATTAATTTTCGAAAAAGAAAATGATTTATTAATTCGAAATAATGATTTCAGATTTTGATTCAAACTTCAAACGCTTATAACTTTTGCGTTTCAACTCCGATTTGAGTGATTCAAATTTCTAAATTTGTCTAAAATTGAGATCTACCTAATGATGAATTTTATTTAATTTTTGGACTAAAGTTTTCCTCTGTATTATTATTTAATTGATTATTTAAACTTCAAAATGCTATAACTTTTGCATTTAAACTCCGAATTTGACGATTCCAGTTTCTAAAAATTCATAAAGTTATGTTCTCTCTATTTATGAACTTTATTTGGATGTATGGGCACTTTTGTCTACTGTTTTATTCATTTGTTGCTATTTGCACGCGTTACGAGTAGACGTTGAAGTGCCGGAAGGATTCGAAGGAGAAGTATTGACCCAGGAGCCAGCTCAGGACCAAGAGCAAGTACTTTTTGAAGGCAAGTTATGCTTTGACCATGTTGATCCCATTTTGAAACCTATTTTAATTCAATTTATTGCATGCTAGTTTAATTAGAAAATACTTTATTTAATTCCGGGGAATTAGATAAATGCCAAATTGCTGTATGACACCTTGGTTAATTAAATTGTGCCATGACCCCTTGTCACCCTAGTTGAGGATTAACTAGTTGGACATTACTAAATTGCCAAGATGGGTTTGTAGATCGTTGTAGTATATGGCTTAGACCTGCTACGTGCTCATGACATGATTTTGGACAATCAAATGTTAATATTGACTTAATGATATATTGAACCTGTTTTGGGAAGGTATCATGTGATGTTGATGGCACGTGGTGCATGGTAATCAACTGGGGTTTGGTAAATAGTTTTCGACCGGGGCATGTGGCAAGAATGATCGGGTGGGCCAGTTGTGGCACCGGGAACGTTGGTTTGGTTCTTCGGGTAGTCTTGCCCTGGTCACCCTAAGGACTTCACCTTGCAAGCCTTTGAACTGGGTCAAACGTGCAACCACATGTCTGTAATGGGACGGACCTAGTTGAATAAGTTGCTAATAACGTACCTGTGGGACCTCAGGATGTCAACTACACCCTTTGTGTAAGTTGTACGGGGGAGCGTACCGGGGCTGCGGCCAGGTACCCATCTAACGGTTGGTTGGCCTAAACTTCGCCTCAGCTAAGGGAAGGGTTAGTGTGCAACAACCGGGGAGGACCACTTGTATTGTTAGAAGTTTCCGAAAGACTTTGTTACGGAAACTCGCCTTTGTGGTGTTTGACTGTATCTTGTGGGTAAAGTGCATAACCTCTGCAGATTGTAAAATCTATTCGAATAGCCGTGTCCGCGGTATTGGACATCGCTCGGGAATTACAGTCAAGGGTTAGATTTTCTTGAAAATAACTTGGACTTGAAAGGTGGGGTTTGGTTAAATAATGATGTCGATGGAAATGTGGATTAGGAATGGGAAAGATGTTGATTAAACTCCTGGAAAAGTTATTGATCTTATACTTGCTTCTATTGCTTTCGAATCTACTTTTGCTACTTGTCAAATGCTGTTTTACTGCAAATATACCCTGAGCTATTCCTTTTGTATTAAGCCATGCATGTAGTATATTAGCTTGCATTCTGTGCATGACTTGCTGAGTACCAAGTACTCACCCTTGCCACAATACAACATCAGTTGAAGAGGAGTCTACACCAGCTTTGGAGGAGGAGCTCCAAGAGGAACCATCTACTTAGGGAGCGAGCCGGTCAGTTGCTGTGGTATCTTTGGATGGCGCCACGAGTTATTTCATTTTCATTGCTATTAGTTCTCTCTTAATAAGTTTCGTCCTGCGTGGCGTATATTTGTAACTTGACCATAAGGTCGAGCAACCAGTTTGACTATTTAATTAAAGTACTTTGTTAGTATCGAGTGGTATGATTGTGATATTTACCGATGTTAAGACTGTGTGCACTAGCGCGTTCCTAGACTAGTGCTGAATACACAGAGGGTCCGGATTTGTAAATTCGGGTCCCCACAGAGTCCTTGATGGCAAGACGTCTCCCAGCGTCTGCGTCTTGACGGCAGGCAGCGTATCTTCGAGTCACTAAGTGAGCCGCCCAGCCGGGCATTGGTTGGGCCATGGCCCAACAGTGCCAACCGCTAGCTCCACCAATGTGCTCCATTGTAACATCCTCAAATTTATAAAAGTTCAAAAATAAAATATTAAAATGTGAAATCATTTTCTTGTTGAATTGCTTGATTTCATGTCTATTTGTTGAATTGTTTGTTGATTTAAATGATTATTGGAATTGAGAAAATAAGGAAAAAGAGAAAACATAAAATGGTAAAATGGTAAACGATGAAAATTACCATAGTAAATTTTGGATAACCATGCTAAGCCCTGGGATTACTTTTAGCTGGTCAAAAGATCATGTGGAAACATTTAAGTATTGAAAGGACAATTTAAATTAGTAAATCCTATTCTCGACCAGTCGGTTGTCAGGTTTTTAGAGAAATTCGTGGAGCATTTTAGACCTCAGTATTTTTACCATGTAATCCCAGTTACTTTAACCTTATCTACAAAAATTTACAAAAATTAATAAATAGGCTAGCTATTTATTTCCATTTTATTATTACAGAACAGAATTTCTGCAAAATATAGTAAAAGAATTATTAGAAAATAAATAAGGAGATTTTGGATCTGAAATTTTATGGTAGGTTCCTGTTATATATACCAACCTACTGTAAAAGTTTGGAAGTTGAGTTGGACCCTCAAATAAATTAAAAATCAAAATGGTTTTTCTTGTGCAATCAGCAATGTCAGATTTTTAATTAATTCACCGTAGATTATTTTAACCTCAAATTTTTACTTGAGGTGGGAAACGTATCCCCGCACCTAGTCAAAAAGTTAGGGAAATTCTGGAGCTGGAATGACCCATGAATTAAATGGATCATCATGATGTCTGTAAGAGAGAACCCTAATCTTCTCTTCTCCTTCTCTCTCTCTTACGTGCGGGGCCACGTGCCCAGTGGCTCTTCAGCCGGTCCAAGCGCCAGGGCCACTGCCGACGGGACCCAGAAGCTTCGTCGGCCCACGCGTCATTGCCTCACTCCTCCACCCTCTTGCTCTCTCTCGCGTCTCACTGCCGGTGGACCCAGGACCCACTTGCCAGCTCTTTCTTCCTTCTCCTCTCACTCTTTGCTGTCTCGCGCCTGAGCGAAGCCATCGGAGGAATCCGCTTGAACCGCCTCCATTTTTGTCCCTTCCTCGCTGCAATCCCGCGCCCCGAGACTACCACGCTACTGCAGCCTGGTACCATGTCCTGTCGTGCCCCTTGACCAACGGGAAGGAGCAATCCAGAGAGCGCCGAGAAAAGCCGTCGTGCCCTTCCTTTCCTAATTCTCACACCCGAGCCTCCCTTGCTTATTTAAGGAAATGTATAGCACCACTGAACCAAGGCGAACTTAAGCAACTCACCCGTTCCCCTTCTAATCCCTAGTATCACCCGAATTGCCTTCATCTTCCCCATTGCCGGCAAGACTCGAATTGGGGGAAGTTTGCAATTCCCGAGCCACGGTAAGGCATAGTTCGATTAAATTCGCATGAAGCACCCATAAGTACTCACGGACATCTTGCGCATCATATTCCAGCCCAAGGAGACCCGAGGAGCTCCCGCGCTGTGTGCCGTCATTCCGCCATTAACGCTGCTCAGTGAGAACACCACTCGGCCATCTTTTCTTCGGTTCGAGTGCATGATTAGGATCCTTGTGACTCCCTGTAACTTATGCGCATGAGCCTTGTTCGGAGTCGCTGCCGTGCGGGCCCGGGCGGTCAGTCGCCTGCTCGCTCTCTCAGCCGCGCATGACTCGTTGACGCGCTGGGACCACTAGTCAGCCACGCCATTTCTCTGCGCGCTCAACCGGTAAGTCGCAGACATGTAGGGCCGGTTGTCAGTTACAGCAACTGGATTCAAAGGTCCTGCACGCGCAAACTACGAAAAGATGTTTTCCTTAAAGGAAAACATATTTTGCAATTTCTCCGGATTAAATGAACCGAATAGATTCAAATGAATATTGCTTTTAAACTATAAGTCCAAATTAGGTGAAACAACTTTCTAAATTCATGATAAATCATATAGTTTCATAATATGCAAAAATATTTGAGACTTATTTAGCAATTTAAATTTGAATTTGGATTTAAAGAAAGAATTTAAAATATGCTCCATATAGAAATTTTGCAAACTAAGTCCAAATTGAGTGAAACCAATTTTGCTAGAATCCTTATGTTAAGTACTATCCAAATATGTGATTAGAGTTGAATTTGAAGTTATTTTGTGAAAATTTCCTATTATGGTCAAGTTCAATGCATTGAATTAATAAAATTGCTATAACTTAATCAAAAATCATTCAAATTGAATGAAACTTGTTTTATTGTGCTAGTTATGTTATTTAGAACCAGATTGTGAAATAAAAGTTAGGGTGTACCATGCAACTTTGTATCAAAAATAATTAGGCTGCCACTTGTACTAGGTGATATTAGTAAAAATAGCAATATAACCTGAAAATGAATTTTTGTAAGTTTGATCATACAATCTTAGCTTCCTGAATTCGTAGATTAAAATAAAAAAATACACAAAAGAAAAGTAGTTGTGCTATATAACCCTAAGCTGCTATCATTAGAACGAAATCCTGTAACTTGACTACACATGAAATGATAAGGCGTGCATGCTGTTTTGATTGTCCTTGTGATAATTCTATTTGATTCTTTTATTTGCTTCTTTTGCCGTTATTGAAAGTTTGATATTTGCTATTTGTTATACTCTTCTAATGACGCATAGACGTTGACGCTACCGACGCTATTGTTGACGACGTCGACCCCGCTTACGCCACTGAGGAGCAAGGCAAGCACCCCCTTGAACATCTTGAACCCAGATATTATAACAAGATAAAATGTGATTAAGAATCTTCTTGCACGCTTATAATTTGATAAATTATTATTTTGTGTTACCGGGTAATTACAACCCAAATTGATGGATTACCTCAATTATGTTGACATGTGTTCCATGATAACCCTAAGTATGGGTAGATTCATACACTTGATGGGATATAACGATTATTAATTGCACCTGCTTAGTGATGCTTAGAAGGTGTTAGCAACATATAGCCTCACACCCACCATTCTTTATGAAATCTTTTAATGGTTTAATTAAGCAGTAAAGGATACTCGTAGTTTGATAAAAAAACTATAGTTTTGACGTAGGTGATTATTGGCAATAGCCGATGTACATGTTTTAACGTGTACGGAGATAGGGTGGAGTATCGCCCATGTCACAATAAGGACCGAGCTAATGTGTTGTTTTCAGGCCAAGGTAACAGTACATCCACAAGTACTGGATACTGGATTGAGACAGTCTTAACCTATTAAAATTATTTGAAACTAGCTTTGCACATTGGTAGGCAGTTGTAGCACGGGCACTCCGGATATAGGTTTGCTCGAGGGAGGTGCCTTCACCGAGGTGTTGACATCTTCCGATGTAACGGTGTACGTCTGGCTAAGAATTGGGGCTATTATTATTCTATTTGAGTTACGGCTCCTGATGATCATCATTACTTTATTATTTATTTACTTCCATCATAGCCAGGGGTAACGTCATTGGGCTAGTGCAAAGTTAAGGTTCAGATAATCGAACGGTTCCGTTATGAACTCTCTGCGGCACACCAAAGGAAGTGTGTTAATTTTGCAATGCACAAATAGAGAACATATCTTGTGGGTAAAGCTGTACAACTCTGCAGAGTCAAAACTAATCGATTAGCTGCACTCATGGTCATGAGCACTTGGTAAAGTCATCACATAGTTAGTTGTTTCCTATTTTCTAAAATCTTGATTAAATGGTTTGGAAAATGTTTCACATTTGTTAATATCACTTATTGCTATGCTCGTTCGTATAAGACCATGGAGGGTCTTCTTCGTTATTTTACTCACAAAGGGCCGTGAGTAAATTGCTAATTTTCATTTTATTACACGTTATTTCAATTACTTATCCAACTGCTTTAATTTTATTTTATGCGTTCCATTACTATTCAGTACTACATTCAAAACTTTAGCTTTACGCAAATTTAACCTTTCAGCCTTTCATTTGTTGTAAGACCCTCACTTTTATGCTACAGTGCAAACATAAAAGCAAGGTTCTAATGTGCATACTGTGCTAGTCCCATGATCAGTAGCTAGCACGCACAAACACAATTTGGAATCACAACCATACAAAAGTTTCATATTTTATTACAGCGGAAGTAATGATACAATATGACCGAGAAGGTCAACTAAACATAGCAAAAGAATCAGATGACTTGTAGTTTGCCACATAATCCACAGGCAACTGACAAGGTAAAGCCTTAGAAAGAATCGTCGTCAATAATCCCGTTTTCCTGCGTCGCAGTACCTGTCGAGGATTCTTGTCTAAAAACAACAATAATAGCAAGGGTGAGTACATTGCGTACTCAGCAAGATTTGTAGTGTTTGCAAAACCTGGAATAGATGCAGGCTGAATAGAAAGTGGGTTTCTACGGTTGTTTTGCATAAAGCGAAATTTGAATTGTAAATACTGAATAATAGAGTGAAAGCGAAACTTGTAAAGGAAATGAAATAACAAGTATGTAAATACAAAAGTAATATGTAAGAATACCATAAAGGTGATAAAAGACTCACATCCCTTTGTGAGTGATAAACGTCCAGTCCCATCATATGAAATATTAACTGAAGAATAAACTTTTGTCCACACAGGGCACAACAGCTGAATTCAACCTTGCCAACGTAATGTCAAGTATTGAATCATCTGTAAGGGTAAGCTCACCAAAACATTTTATAAAAATAACTAACTTAGTGTGGGTTCACCAAGTCATCCATGACCGTGGATACGGCTAATCGATTAGTTTAATCTCTGCAGAGTTGTACAGCTTTACCCACAAATAATGACTTCCCTTTTTGCAAAGCTTATTAACACACTTCCTTTGGTGTGTCGCCAGGGAAACCCATATATAACCTTTACATTACTAAACCCTGACATTGCACGATCCAAGATGAGCGGACTTACTAATGGCGGCCGAAGAACATCGTATGCACGGATCATTCCTCCCCATTAGAAAATGGCGGTAGAAGCACATCGTGTATACGGATCATTTCTCCCCATTAGTAAGGCGTATACGGTTGCATCGGCAAGTGTCAACACCTCGGTGATGGCACCTCCCTCGAGCAAACCTATATCCGGAATGCCCGTGCTACTACTACCTTCCATAATGCAAGATCAGTTTTTAATAACTTAATTGGTTATAGCCGTCACTATACCGGCATTGTGGTTATACGGGTAATCTTGGATCACGGGACACTTCGTTCGGTCCTTAAAGTGACATGGGCGATAACTCCACCCTATCTACGTACACGTTAAAACATGTACAGCCGGCTATTGCCAATAATCACCCACATCGAAATTATAGTTTTATTTCCAGAAAATGAAAGTTTCAATAATCACAATATTCCAACAAGTCCATGAACAGAGTTCATTATGTCTACAATTTAAGTTCTTCACGAGCAGTATAACCATCTGTTCGTGTTCCCAGTCTAAAGCATGGCTAAGCATATGCATGTAATAATCGAATATACCCATTTTGTGTGTCCAACAACAATTTAGGGTTTCATTTATCACTACTGATTAAGGAAAGCCATCAATGAAGGTTATATCTACCATTACCCAAATACAATTTTATGGAACATAGCATATGCAAGCAAGTTTTAATCAACATTTTAGTTAATTATGAAAAATTGGGATCAATATGATCAAGGGGGTGCTTGCCTTGCTCTTCAGTGGCGTAAGCAGGATCGATGTCGTCAACTGTAGCGTCGGTAGCGTCAACGTCTACGCATCATTAGAAGAACATAGCGAATAACAAATAGCAAACTTTTCAATTACGGCAAAAGAAGCAAATAAAAGAATCAAATAAAATCATTACGTAGACAAGCAAAAATAGCAATCAAACTTCATCAATTCATGCGGTAGTTAAAGCGTAATGTTTTATTCTGACATTAATGGCTTAGGTTTACATATCACCTAACCAACTTTCTTTTGTGTAATCTTTTATTTTTAATCTACGAATTCAGGAAGCTAAGATTGTAAGATTAAACTTACAAAGTTTCATTTCCAGGTTATACTGCTATTTTTACTAATATCACCTAGTACATGTGGCAACCTAATTATTTTTGATAAAAAGATGCATGGTACGCCCTAACTTTTATTTTAGAATCGTGTTACCTACTAACAAACTAGTTTATTAAAACAAGTTTTACATTGTTGGGATAAGATATGATCATGTTATAGTAATTAAAGATTTGACACATCAGATTCAAACCTAAAAGGAATTTACTACAAACTAACTCAAATTTAAAATCTACTTGCATAACCAGATTGCATTTAGTATAGACTATAATGAAACTGGTTTCATTTAATTTGGATTTCATTTGCAAAATTTCTATATGCAGCATTTTAATCTATACACCTTAAAATTCAAATTCTTGATTTAAACTATGGAATAAGTGTCAAATACTTTTACAGATTATGAAACTATATGCTTCATCATGAATTTAGAAACTCGTTTCGTTTAATTTGGAGTTCCGGTTTAGAAGTTATATTGGTTTAAATTGGTCCACTATATTCACAGAGCTGGGAAATACGTTTTAGAGTTGAAAAGGCACACTTCAGAGTTTTGCACAAGCCTCTATTGGTTCATCTATAGTCACAGACAGAAGGGGTCCTCGAGCCAGTGACCTACACGGCGAACTCCTGCGTGGGCGTGTGAGGCTGTCCAGCCGGGCCCAGTGGCAGTGGGTCGCGTCGAAGCATGAGGTTGACCATTGGGTCTCGCCTGGCGGGGACTCCAAACAGAGCTGCGGCAGATGCAGTCTGCCGGCGACGAGGCTCAACCGAAAAGGGCAAATGGGTGACTTGTGAGACTCATCACGTACTAGTGCATCTATAGGGAAGCTTAGATATAACTTGCTCCAAACCAATCTGAGCTAGCGACTAGAACCAGGGGTGGATTCCAGTGTAATAACAAATTAGAGCATCTTAGTCTTGAACAAGGATCAATTAATGATACTTAAGGCTTATGGATGAATATGAAGTATCTCACCGAGTGGACTGAGTCTTGAGATTGGCTACCGACGGGACACCGGAGCCGGAGAAGATGAACTCGTGGCTAAAATGCTACGGCGGCTTGGCACTGGAATTGAATGAGGCAAAATGATTAGAACGCCAAGCAGAAGGTTCAATTAGGATTGATTGCTAAAGGCTCACCGTAGTTACTCAGTTGAACTCGGTGGAAGAAACCACCGTACTGTGGAAAGAGGTGGAACCAAATATATTTAATGAAGCTCCAAGTTAACTAGCAGTGAGGGGGGAGGGTCATGAAACTCTGGCAACGCTTTGCCAGTCCTTAAATAGGCAAGGAAACAGTGATAGCTACTGTGTTAGATAGAGCTTGGCCGACGGCTGGTCAATCATCTGCGAGTTCTCTCGGTCTTTCCAAAGCACCAGGGTATGGCCGATGGCAGGGCCGACAACAGCTGGTCAGAGCGATCTCGGAGAGTGCAAAGTTGCGGCCAGAAGCGACAGAGAGACGAGGCGGTGGAAGGAGATTTTTCCCTGGCAGTGATCGGCTGAGAGAACGAATAGAGGGCAGAGACTAATGGCGTGGAAGAGGGAGGTGAGGGATGACGTGTGGGGATAGCTCAAGGTCTAGGTCCATCCGTTAGAGCCTTGGGGCGAATGATGCCCACTGGGTGTGTGGCCCTACGTGTAAGAGTGGAATAAAATGGAGAGCTCTGGTTTTCCTCCTCTCAGACAGCACGGCAAGGGAATTAATGCATGGGTCATTCCATCACTGGAATTTTCTAAACTTTTTTACTAAGCTTCAGGATAAGTTTAATACCTACAGTAAAATTTTAGAGTTAAAAAGATCTACGGTTAATTTACTAAAATTCTGACAACGCAGGCTGCACAGTAAATCAAATTCGGAAATTGATTTATCAGAAGGACCAAACCAACATCCAAATTTTCGAAACTTTTACAGTAGGTTGTTATTTAGAATAGTAACCTACCATAAAATTTAAGATCTAAAATATTCTTATTTATTTTCTAATAATTCATTTACTATATTTTGCAGAAATTCTGTTCTGCAGTAATAAAATGGGAATAAATAGCTAATATATTTATTAATTTTTGTAAATTTTTATAACTGAGGATAATGATATTATCTAATCACGGTAAAAATTTTAGGTCCTAGAGTGCGCTGAAGAATTCTACACAATTCTTTTATCTCTCAGACCAGGTTTAATTATAAAGTATAAAGTTCATCATTCCAAGGTTTTAATGGTGTTCACATTATTCTTTTGACCAGCCAAAGCCACGTCCAGGGCATTCCATGGTTAGGCCAAAGTTACTAAGGTAATTTCTCACTTTTACTATTTTACCATTCTCTTTTTTTTTCTTCTTTTATTGGATTCCAATAATCATTTCAATCAATAATCAATTCAACAAATGCACGAGAAATCATGAAAAACAACATTGAAATGATTTCACATTTTTAATATTGGATTTTAAACTTTTATAATTTGAGGATGTTACATTTGTTTAGCCTGCATATAAGTAGATTTGTAAAAGTCTTGCGAGTACCAATGTACTCAACTTGCTTTAACGTGGATTTTAGGTGATCAAGAAAATCCTATCGATGAAAATGATAGTGAAGAACTCGTTATTTATGGCGACGACTGTCCTCTCTAGGTTCAACTCGTCTGTTGCCTGTGGTGTTTTGGGCTAGTCGGCAAACAATGAGATGTGGTCTTTTATTACTGCTACTTTTGGTTATGTAATATTAATATCGAACATCTGATGTAATAAAAGTTTGAACTTGTGTGGCTGTAATTCCAGATTGTGTTTTGTGCATGCCAGCCACTGATCATGGGAATGGCACAGAAAACACTAAAGAACCTTGTTTTTATGTTACTTAGTGGCATAAAAATGAGGGTCTCACATCCATCCTCGCTCCTTAGTCTCTGATGAACCCCTACATTCTTTTACTACGTCGTGACGTGTTCCACCTCACACTGACCGTTTCCCCTCACTCAATTCAGTGAATCCTGCAACTGCTTACCGGATTAGATCTCATGACCCCTGCTATTGACCGAGCATCACCGCCATCCACCTCGCCTTCGCCGGAGCATCACCACAACGCCGTCACCCAAATCTGGCTAGCTGCCTTGTCTCGCTGTTGGTCGCCTCCATTCATTCCAAGTGACCAAATCTTGCGTACCAGCACCCCCCATGTTTCCCCCCTCACATTTCGGCACCTCACCACCAAGCACTGGCGAACCTCGGTCACAGAGCTCTGCTATCTCTACCGTTGCCACATCATCACCACTAGCTGCCATATAAGCTCCTCGTCAGTGTTTCAAGCCCAATCAGCATCCGACGTGTCCTCTAGTGTGACACCAAGGTAATGTGTCATGCACTCCATCCACGATGGACCGGCATCGCAACCTGGCTCTAATACCACTAATGGGGAAAATGGTAGCACAACGGAAGCAATTTCAAAATTTTCATCCCTTAAACCTAGAAAACTCTGTGCATATGATCCAAGATTACATATTAGGGTTTTAGCGTTACCACTTGATGCATAGGTGCAACTTCATAGCAGTGGAAGAAGAGTGTCACATTACATTAGCATGTCAAGGCAATAACGGCCCCGTCCCATGAGTATCCACATGAATGAGAAGAAGAATGTCTGCGCCGATCTACTAGAACCTCTAGGGAAGGCAAAAATACTCGTGGGTACCCGACCCGGCGGGTCCAAGTTCGGGTCAAAATTTGGACCCATGGGTATATTACTTCCGGTCCGGTTTCGGGTTGGGTCCGGGTCTGGATCTTATTTTGGACCCGTGGGTACATAGACCCATACCCGAAGTGCTTTTGTACAGTTTGTAGAATATTAAATGTAGGTTTAACTTTGTGTTAGTGTTTATTTCGATGAAATGAATTATAAAATAGTATGAGAAAAAACATTGGACTCGTTCAGAACACACGAATTTTGTTCGGGTCCGAGTCCGGATCCAGATTTGGACCCGTGACTGACTTCGGGTCCGAGTTCGGGTCCAGACTTCGAGTCTCGGGTCTGAGTCCACGGAGGTTGGACTCGGAGGTACCCGGACCCGTTGCCATCCCTAAGAACCTCCGCAGCATGGCCATCATGTTTCTCTCTAGAACTAGTCTCTTAACTTCGGTTATTCCACGTAGCCCAGGTGTGTGTTTATTTATAACTGATGGAGTTAGAATTAGATAAGGCCACAATGCCTACATTTTGTAACCGAATAGGACTCGACATAACCTTTATCAATTCAAAATTATTTAAGTTTTGTAACTGGATTGGATTCTAGATAACCTTTATCAATTCAAATCCTTATCTGAAATGACTCCCTATTTAATTTGTATTGCTTTAATCCAAATCATATAAGGTTATTATTACCAATTCAAATAATTGAATCATGCAAGCACTTATTATATATTTAATAATTACAATATATTAATTATCCATATAATAATTTACAGAATTAATAAACCAATAGGTTCCTATTCTTGTGTGTGACCTTGTAGGCCCATTGTGATGTTGGCAGTGTATCGAATCACAATTCAACGCATGTCATAAATGGCTCCTAGTAGAACATTATAACTTTCCAAACTACATGGATGTCATTTATCCGACAAGCCATCAACGAATATATGTTTGATCTTTTTGTCACTTTCAGATATCAAGATTAAACCCAAGGCAAGATATGTACCATCCTTGCGTTGTTTAATCTGTTGTTTCTCGAACCTCCAAAGTTATACCAAATAGATCAAGTGATTGACACCTAAACTTGCTCAGGCATGGTCATGCACATTTTTTAGTCTATCTTCTTCGACTGGCATTAATATATATTTGTCCTCATATAGCGAGAGAACAAAATTCCATCTTGACCATACACATCCATCCACATGTCTTAATACACACCTAGTTTAACTATTATAATTATCCTATTATAGAAAATGATTATTTACATCAAATAATATGATCCTCATGTTGGGCTTCATGTATGTCTCAGGTCAGAGGATCAATCATAAATATTGTATGAAAGCAAAAGATGGCATGCATGTAATGCTCAATGCGGTATTTCATAATAGGTCCATCCAATAATATGTTCACCATACATTATCCATATAATTATGTTTATACCACATGTCCATGATCCACAAAACATGATCATCACACAGTCATATGTTGTCTATGTAAATACGTAATTGATGTTCTAATCAATTAAATAATAAGGGATAATTTATAATAATACCATAAATGTGTTACAAAGTATCATGATCAAATTACATACTTGATGATATATAACATGGTATTTATTAAAGGAACATGACAATGCAAACATCTACCAATCATCTTTATAATTGCTTACTAGGGCATATTTCCATGTCATGGCCAGGAACGGCCCCATCGTTATCACTTTTTCCCACAACTATCCAGGAATTCAGTTGCAGACAGAAGTTGCATTCATCTTACCTTCTTACGACAACGAAAGAAATATTAGACAGGGTAAGAGATAGCCTATTGGCTGAAATTATAAATATCATTATAGGCCACTGGCTCAGAGTTTAACTTACAAACCAACAATTGAAAACCCACAAGAAAGTCCTGAGTGCGGCCGTGACCCTAATATGTCAATGTTGCCAAAAACCCACGATGTAAAGGTAATCGTATGACGGTTTTATTCCTCATCATCTGAATAAGTATCAACAAGCAAGAGTGAGTACATTTGTACTCAATAAGACTTGTAGTGTATCTCAATTATAAGTATATGCACGACTATATCAAAGGATTGGCCATCCTACTATGTTCTCAAATTTTGCATGAAGTGAGATTTATTCAACAGTAATAGATTGCAAATGGAATTTGTAAAGTGCGATTGTCAAGTATGTAAACAACTAGTAAGTAACATAAATAAAAGCAAAGCACAATCCCATACACTTGACATAACATCTATATCATGGCTACCCACCATTTTTCCAACATAGGTTTTTGCATAAAAACTCAACACTAACTTAGTGTCAATGCACCAAGTCTCTTATGACCGCGAGCACAACTTTTTGAAGAGATTTACACTTTGCAGAGGCATACAGCTTTACACACAAAACATAACCAACTATTGTTACTAAGCTATTATCATACTTCTTTGGTGTGCGACAGAGATATTATGATAAAACTGTTACATTACCTAGACCTAACTTTGCACCAGCCAAATGATTTTGACCCTTGCTATGGCGACAGAAACCAAATGCACACACAATGCCAATGGCAGTTTATGCCATGTCGCAGCAATCCCCCTATAGCAAGGCATGCATCGTTGTATCGGTAAGTGTTATTCGCAACACTTCGGTGAGGGCACCCCTGCGAGCAAACCTACCTAGAATACCTTTACTACTTCGACCTTCCAATGTGCAAAAGCTAGTCCTAGATAACTTATTTGGTTATAGCCACCCCTAATAGTACTTGCGATTGCACGGGTATGTTTTTGCAGCACTACTTTTGGTCCTTAATCGACCTAGGGTATCTTGAATTCCCCCTATACTACGTGCAAGTCTATGCACTTCACATATTATATTAATAACTCACAAGTGTCAAAATTTAGTTTTGCAATTTTGATTTTATACCAGAATAAGAGGTAACCCCTCTGATCCATCATGTCAAAATTTTCATTTCTGAACAAATGTTGCAACCGTTAATTTATTCTTCCCAAAACTAAAGCATGGTTAATCATGTACATGTAGAGTCTAGTATACCCAAGATTGACATTAGATATTGCCTAACCCTTAACTTATGGATTTCAACCGATGAAGTTGTGCATGTATCAAGGAAGTTCCATGCAACAAGTGGATCTATCTACTAATACCCATAATACAACAATTTTACAGAAAGTACACGCATGCATACATAAATTTGTAAAACAACATAAATTAAATGAATGTAACACCCCGGCATCTAGTATGCCCTGGATGTCACCAAACATGATAGACACAACATCTAAATGGCACAAACAAAAGTGAAATTACAGCAAAGGTGCAAATGTTAAAACCGAAAATTTCGGTAGCATCTCCTTTGTTTTTCCATGATTTGAAGTAACAGCAATAATATGGCAATGTATAGCATAATATGAGACATCTAAAACAGCAATAACAATTGATATGGCAACATCTTACGTATAAAATAATGAATCCAACCACTCCAAAATTATAACGAAGCAAAAGATGAACTTAAGCACACAATCAAGCCATACTCCAAGTTTCATGGCACTATTCTTATTATTATGCCTCCAAATGATAAAAAATGTCTATATGTGAGGAGCTACGTGTAGAAGTGTAGCTAAACCCCTTTCCCGCATGCCGGTTTCATGGTACCTAAAAACAACATAAGACACAAGCGTGAGTTCATCACTCAGCAAGTATATTGCAATGGAACAAACGAACAGTTCAATGCTAATATCTCTATATATCATGCTTAACATTATAACCATGTTCAAATCTCATTGTACATTTCTCATTATCATCAGCATGTATGCAATGCAATACACATGTCTCCTCGAAGCACATACTGGTATTGCCGAGTGCACACCCGTCGGCGTGCACTCACTTTCCCCTTCCATCCCGTAGATGGAGGGTGCCTACTCCTCGCTTCCATTCACAACTGTGGATGGAATCACGAGATAGGTCTTATTCAATGGCGCTCCGGATTAGTCATAACTTTCTCACTGACGGATACACGTACCATGGGTACCCCCAGCAGCCCGGAACAGCGAGCGGGCTGCCTTTTAAAGCCCAGCTCTGACGAAAGGCCCATGAGCCGCAAAAGAGACTCAGTCACGACCTGGGCCAGCCTTGGAGCATTCCGACCCCCTGGGACGGAGCACTCGGCAAGCTCCGACCCCCTTGGGACGGAGCACTCGGCAGGCACTGACCTCGGCTTGGGCAGGATGCTCCACGGTTCCGATTCGGTCGGGGTCGCCTTCGCCAGCAGTCGGGGCACCGAGTCCCGCACTAGCATTTGGCCGATTGCCCTACTGACTTGACGTCTCAAGACGTCCGTGCTAGGGTAGGTAGCACCTTCCCGAGATGTCAAAAGGGCCACCGAAAAGTCAAGCACCGGTCCCATCATCCTGTCACACGGCAGAGTGGGGCGCTCCCTCCCGAAGCAGCACCAGAGTCAAACGTCATGATGCAAGCGCCAGATGGATGTACGGAGCAGTGCGTCACTTCTCCAACTGGATTAGCTGCCGACCCCCTCAGCGAGCCTACCAACCCATCGTATGGGAACCGAAGGCCAGGACGAATGACAAGACCGAAGACCAGACACCGAGGCGTACAGTACCCCTTCTTTTTCTTTCCAAACTCCCATGTAACCTGCCACCTCCGTGTATATAAGGAGAGGCAGGACACCAGCGGGAGGAGGACGGACCCGATCGATCGAACTAGAGACCGATCGAACGAACAACGAGAAACACGCTTTCACTTGTAACACCTCGTAACTATTTGCTCCCGGAGGCAATACACACCCACCACACAGACTGGAGTAGGGACATTCGGCCCGAACCAGTATACATCTTGGGCTCACTAAGTCAGGCCATTCGAGGAGAGGGAACGCGCGACCCCACTAACCAAAAATTCGTATTGCTGGTGCACGAAACACCAACAGTTGGCGCGCCAGGTAGGGGCGTTTCGCGCGTCATCACCATCGTTTCCAGATTCCCATCCACTTCCCCGATGGCTTCCTTCTCGCGCAACGGCACACCAGCATTGAGGGGCTGGATCCGCTTCGGTGCCCTTGACTTCATCGCCACTACGACGAGAGAGCTCGTGCTCATCCCTGCCGCTATCCGTGACTAGGCCACCTCCACGAGCCTGGACGCAATTGCCGACATCCTCGGCAACCTTCGCCTCGAGGCTTCCGCGCGGGCCTCGACAACGGAGCTACTCCACAGTGGCATCGCCTCTAGCAGCACCATGCGTGTGCAACAGCGGGCGGCGGCCCCGCCCCCCACGGGTTCCTAGCTCGTGGCAATGACCGGCTACGTGCCGGCCTCCCTCCACGACTTACTGGGGGACTCCTCCCGCCACGGCTCCAGCTCCGATAGGGAGCACCCCCCCGCGCCGGCTGCACTCTCGCGAGTGCAACATGGCAGGCGTGGCGAACCCCTCCGCCACCTCCGCCACCGAAGCGCGGGACGATGAGGACCAGCGTGAAAACCCCGCGCATCTCCAAGCTCGTCGCGCTGAGCTCCAGCGGCAGCGCGAGGAGCTTGAGGCCCACAAGGCCGAGCTCGACAAGCTCCAGACCGACCTGGAGCAGCGTCGGCTCGATCCACCACTAGTATCCGGCGCACGCGCGCGTGCGCCAGGTACATCACCAGCTCGCCGAGGGGTCGGACGGTCTCCCGTTCCCCCATGTGAGCCAAAACGTCGCCGCAGCTGCGATGCTGCTCCGTGGGCCCCCTGAGCCAACGGACCCGGAGGCCAAGGTCACGTACCAAAACCTCCGGGGGCTGATGGAACATGCTGTCGTGCAGCACGCGCATGGCTCCGGCTCCCACCACTCGAGCGCAACCTCGAGCTACCCGGGTCGCCCGTCCTCGCGGGGCCAGCAGAGCCCGGCGAAGACGGCGCCACAGCTCGAGCGGCCCCAAGCATCACGCACCCCGGTGCGCCACCGCCTGGGGGACAACCATGACCTCCGCGCCACTCTCGAGGCACGAAGAAGAGCTGCCGGTGCGGCAGCACAGTCGCAGGTTGCGGATAGCGGACGGCGCGACAACCGCGGTCCAAGCCCCGATGGCCCGGGACCGCGGGCATTCGCTCGTGCCATCCTCAACACCGACTTCCCGGCCAGGTTCCGGGCCCCGGTCAACATAGCCAAATACACAGGGGCGACAAACCCCAGTGTCTGGCTGGAAGACTACCGGCTCGCCTGCCGGGCGGGGGGAGCGGTTGATGATCTCTTCATCATCCAGTACCTCCCCATCAACCTCACGGACTCTGCTCGAGCCTGGCTCGAGTATTTGCCCGTGGACACCGTCAGGAGTTGGGCGGACCTAACGAACCTCTTCGTTGGTAACTTCCAGGGCACGTACAAACGCCCCGGCAACTCCTGGGACCTGAAGATCTGCAAGCAGCAGCCAAGGGAGACCATCTGAGACTACATCCGGCCCTTCTCCCAGCAATGCAACGAGCTCCCCGACGTCCACGACGCCGACGTCATCAGGGCATTCATGTATGGCACTACCTGCGAGGCCTTGGTACATAAGCTGGGCTGCGCCAAGCCCAGGACCACCAAGGAGCTCCTCGACATCGCCACCAACCACTCCTCCGGCGAGGAGGCAGTGAGGGCCATCTTTGACAAGAAGAAGGCCAATCGAGCGCCCGGCGTCGAAGCTAGCGCCACCTCCGACCGCTCTGACAAACAAAAGCGGAAGGGAAAGCAAGGCTGCGAAGGCCGCATGGTCGCCGCCACCGACCGCCCTGCCAAGCAGCAGGCCCGGCAGGCGCCCGACCACTTCGAGAAGTTGATGGATAGTCCGTGCCCAAACCACGCCTATCCTGTCAAGCACAAGTACTAGGACTGGAAGTCCTGAAGTGCTTCCTCTCTGGGAACCCCACGACGTCGTGGGGCAAGGGGAAGAAGCGTGACCCGGCGCCGGACGCCGGGGGCAAGGATGAGGAGGCGGCCGACGAGTTCCCACAACTCGACGGTTGCCTCATGATTTTCGGTGGACCAGCGTCCTATGCCGACAAAAGGCGGCTCAAGCTCGCCTTTCGCGAGGTCCACATGGTGGCCCCCGCCGTACCCAGCTATCTCCAGTGGTCGGAGTCTCCGATCACATTTGACCGGACCGACCACCCCGACCACGTCCCGCAGCCGGGACGATACCCGCTCGTCATCGACCCCATTGTGGGGTCGAAGCGCATGACCAAGGTGCTGATAGACGGCGGCAGCGGCCTCAACATCCTGTATGTTGAGACCCTCGACGCCCTGGGAATCCCTCGGTAAAGTCTCCGACCGAGCAAGGCCCCCTTCCACGGCGGCGTCCTGGGCCAACAGGCCCACCCACTCGGGCAGGTCGACCTGCCCGTCACCTTCGGGAGCCCCTAGAACTTCCGCATCGAGACCCTCACATTTGAGGTGGTGGATTTCCCCAGCTCCTACCACGCCATCTTGGGGAGGCCGTGTTACGCCAAATTCATGGCGATCCCCAACTACACCTACTTGAAGCTGAAGATGCTTGGGCCGCGGGGAGTGATCACTGTGGCCTCATATTTCCAGCTCGCCTACAACTACGAATGAAGCAGTTGCGAGTTAGCATTGGCGGTCATTGCGTCCGCCGAGCTCGCCGACCTTCGAAAGAGGGTCCCCGAGTCCGTCCCCGACTCCAGCAAGTCAGGGCCCAGCTCCTTCAAGTCCGCCGAGGACACCAAGGAGGTCTCGGTCGATCCCGAGGATCCCACAAAGACTGTGCGGGTCGGAGCCACGCTCCTCGCCAAATAGGAAGGCGCGCTCGTCGATTTCCTCCGAACCAACCGGGACGTCTTCGCGTGGAAGCCCTCCGACATGCCAAGGATCCCGAGGGAAGTCGCCGAGCACTCCTTGAACATCCGACCGGGCTCAAGGCCGGTTGCCCAGCGCCTGCGCCGTTTCGATGAAGAAAAGCGCAAGGCCATCGGGGAGGAGATCGCCAAGCTCTTGGCCGCCGGATTTGTAAAGGAGGTGCGCCACCCCGAGTGGCTCGCCAACCCCGCCAGATTTGCAATGGAGAATGTGTGTTGACTACACGAGCCTCAATAAGGCATGTCCGAAGGACCCGTTCCCATTGCCTCGTATTGACCAAGTTGTCGACTCCACCACCGGGTGCGAGTCCCTTTCTTTTTTAGATGCCTACTCAGGCTACCACCAGATCACGATGAAGGAGTCCGACCAGCTCGCGACCTCCTTCATCAACCCCTCGTATTGTTATGTAACGATGCCGTTCGGTCTGAAAAACGCGGGTGCTACCTACCAACGGTGTATGCAGATGTGTTTTTCTGACTAGATAGGCTGTAACATCGAAGCATACATCGACGACATCATCATCAATACTAGGAAGGCTGACAACCTCGTCACCGACCTAGAAGAGACTTTTGCGAACCTTCGGCGGTTCCGCATAAAGCTTAACCCCAAAAAATGTGTTTTCGGGGTCCCGAAAGGGAAGCTGCTCAGCTTCATCGTCTCCGAGCACAGCATCGAAGCTAATCGGGAGAAGATCTCTGCTATCATGAAGATGGGCCCGATCAACAACCTGAAGGGAGTCCAGAGGCTGACAGGGTGTCTTGCGGCTCTAAGTCGCTTCGTGTCTCGGCTCGGCTAGCGCGGAATGCCGCTCTACAAGCTGCTGAAGAAATCTGACCACTTCAGCTGGATGCAAGAAGCACAGGAAGCCCTCAGCCGACTGAAGGAATTCCTGACTTTGCCCTCAGTACTGGTTGCCCCAACGCCGGAAGAACCTATGCTCCTCTATATCGCCGCCACGACCCAGGTCGTCAGTGCGGCACTCGTTGTAGAGCGAGCAGAGGAAGGCCGCGTATTCAAGGTACAAAGGCCAGTCTACTTCGTCAGCGAAGTGCTATCCGAGACAAAGACCCGATATCCGTAGATACAGAAGCTACTATACGCGGTGCACATCACGAAGAGGAATCTGGTCCACTACTTCGACCGGCACCCAGTTTCCATGGTGACTTCATCACCACTCGGCGAGATCGTCCACAGTCGCGACGCTACGGGAAGGATAGCCAAGTGGGCGCTTGAGCTCAATGGCCTCGACATCTCATATGTCCCCAGGACAGCGATCAAGTTGCAGGTTCTGGCCGACTTCGTCGCCGAGTGGACCGAAGCTCAAGCTTTGCCAACAATTGAAGACCCCGAGTACTGGACAATGTACTTCGACGGATCCTACACCAAGAACGTAGCAGGGGCTAGAGTTGTCATCGTCTCCCCGCTCGGCAACAAGCTCCAGTACGCCATCTGACTACTCTTCGATGCGACCAACAACATCGCCGAGTACGAGGCCCTCGTCAACGGTCTCCGGATCGCTGTCGACCTCGGCGCCCGGCGACTCTACGTGCATGGTGACTCCAAACTCGTGTTTGACCAAGTAATGAAGGCCACGGAGCCTCGCGACGCCCGCATGGCGGCCTATTGCTTGGAGGTACGCAAGCTCGAGGAAAGATTCAAAGGTTTCGAGCTTCACCACAGCTACAGACGCTACAACGGTGAGGCCGACTCCCTCGCCAATCTCGCCTCCAGCAAAGGCCCGGTTCCTCCCGGGATCTTTGTCTCCGACCTGCAAAAGCCATCCATCCGGTTGGACTCGACGGTTAAGATCACATCTGACCCCCTAAAGGCGATCGCCCCAACCGTTGATCGATCGGTGGCAGACCCGCTTGGACCGGACCAAAATGTGCTCACAACTGATTCCGACTGGAGGCAGCCCTTCGTCGACCGACTGATCAACGGATCACTCCCCGCCGACCAGACCGAGGCCCGACGCCTCGCTCGGAGGGCCAAATCCTTTGTCCTAGTCGAGAAGGACCTGTACAAGAGGAGCCCTTCCGGGATCCTCCAAAGGTGCATCCCAGCCGACCAAGGGAGGCAGCTGCTGCTCGATGTCCACGGCGGGATCTGCGGACACCATGTCGCGCCCCGGTCCTTAGTAGGGAAAGCCTTCCGACAAGGTTTCTACTGGCCGACCGCTGTGGCTGATGCCATGCAGATCGTCCGCACCTGCGGAGGATGTCAATTCTTTGCCCGGCGCAAGCCTTATAGATGATCCACATCACGTGGCCATTCGCGGTCTAGGGACTCGATCTGGTCGGGCCCTTCAGAAAGGTGCTCGGGGGCTTCACTCATCTGCTCGTCGCGGTGGATAAATTCACCAAGTGGATAGAGGCCAAGCCGCTCGCGACCATCACTTCAGTGCAGGCGGCAAACTTCTTCCGCGACATCGTCTACCGGTTCGGAGTCCCGAACTCCATCATTACCGACAACGGGACACAGTTCACAGGGAAGGAGTTCCTCGAGTTCTGCGATGACTTCAACATTCGCGTCGACTGGGCAGTAGTGGCGCATCCCCGCGCCAACGGCCAAGCCGAGCGGACCAACGGCATGATCCTCCAAGGACTCAAGCCACGGATCTTCAGTCGACTGAAGAAGTTCGCGAGGCGATGGGCGACCGAGTTGCCCTCTGTTCTCTGGAGCCTGCGAACCACGCCAACCCGATCGACCGGGTTCACACCGTTCTTTATGGTGTTCGGCGCCGAAGCCATTTTGCCCACCGACTTGGAGTATGGCGCCCCGAGAATGCAAGCCTTTGACGTCTGTCAAGGCCCTCAGTTTAAAAAAAATTTCTGGTACATCCGGAGTGTCCGGATCCAACCCGGAATGTCCGAATAAAATGTCCGGAGTATCCGAGTTAGAGCTATCGAACACCTCAACCCGGAGTGTCCGGACAAATTGTCCGGAGTGTCCGGGGTGTTCGGAATTTGTGTTACCGAAGACCCCAACCCGGAGTCTCCGGGTTAATTGTCCGGAATGTCCGGATTGTGCGGGGATTTTGTATAAAAATCCCATTTCGTGGGTTCCATTACTCCCTCCTCCTCTCCACTTGCTCTCCACCCCTCCTGTGCTCTCCTCCACCCCAAACTCCTCACCGGCGAGCTCCCCACCGGTCGGCGACCTCCGGTGGCTCCTTTCCCCGGTGAACTCCTCGGCGCTCTCAAGCTCTTCTCCAGGCCGGCGTCTTCCTCCTGCTACCCGGCTTCCCCTCCTTCTCCTTCCCTTCCCTTGAGGTAAGGCCCTCTCTTGGAGTCTATTCGTGGGATTCTTGGGTTCTACGGTTTCCGTGGGGTTGGATGTAGGGTTAGGTTTATAGATTTGGGGTTGGGGTTGAACCTTGGGGATGTTAGGTTTCTTGGTGGGGTTTTGTGTTGGGGTTGGTTTAGGCAATGTGGGGTTCTAGGGTTAGAGATCGGGGGTGAGTGAGGCTCTCTTAAGCTTTGGATTAGGTTTGGTTGGAGGTGTTAGAGATGAGGCCCGTTCGTCGTGGTTTGAGCTAGCTCGGAGCTTTCCGGCTCGACCCCGTGTTTGAAAGCCATAGATCGGGTCCCCGCGGTGCCGTAAGACTTGGGAAAACCTCCACATCTCGCACCATCTTCCATGTCCTGGGTAATCCGGAGTGTCCGGACGAAATGTCCGGAGTGTCCGGGTAAGCCGGATTGTCCGGATAAAAATACCCGGACTGTCCGGGTTCACCTGGTCTGTCTGGATTGTGTTGATCTATCCGGTTGCGTCGTTTCGTCGGGGGTTTTTCATTCTAGTTGTTTCATTTTATTGCATGCATCTTATTGTTGCATTATATTCGTGTAGAGAACGAAACCGCGGAGGGTGATACCGCCGTGGTCGAGGAAGTTGCCGAGGGGCAAGTCGCTGTCGGTCCGGAAGCAGAAGATCAAGGCAAGCACCTAAGCATTTGGAACCCTATGTATAATCTATTTTGTTGAATTAAGTGCCTATTGGATGTTAAGTGTTGCATTAGGAGTTGAAATGTGGGATAGGCTAGATCCTAATTGCTGCATGTACCATTTTCATTGTTACTAGTTGAACACCTCCTTTGGAGCTAGATTATGGGTACTAAATTGTGTCGTGCTTAGTATGCTTAGGGGTCGGGTTTGGGCCAAGTGGTGGATGGTTCCACTGCTTGAGGTCTTACGCTTTGCAATCTATGGAAAGATTTGGTTAGGGTTATGTGGTGGAAAAAGGTACAATTGGAGACCGGGCGGGAGAGATAGACATTTGGGTAAGGAGACTCAAATGTGGTAGTCCTGCCTGAGTCAGCTAAGGACAGATCCGATGTTTAACTATGGCCGAGCACAAATTGGTTAATCGCATGCCGGAATGGGACGGTAAAGCTATTCTTTCATCGCATGTCTTTCGATGGGGCATACACCTCATGCTGTTGGACGTGGTTGAGGGCGAGGCTTAGGCCGGCTCTCGAGCGCCAAGCCAGGCTTGGGCCGCTCGAGGGGGTGCTATGTTTTCGGACCGCATGAAGATGTCCCCAACAGATTGGTATGGATGAGAGGATGGTTGACACGAGGTTCTTTGTGGCACGTGTCGTGCGATTAATGCTTCCCTGCAGGGTTAATTAAGCGATTCGAATTGCCGCGCTCTCGGATATGAGCACGCTTGGTTACCTGTTATTACACGTAGTAATAATTTGAACTGAAGTTCGCCTTTGGGCTTGAGCTCGAAATTGTTATGAGGTCACTTGTTTGGTTATCATTAAGTATTGAACTCCACTCTAGAAGTAGGTGCTAGTACAACTGCTTTAAATTGTGAATTGAATGGTGGTACTAACTAATCAACAAAGTTAAGCTTTCCGCACTTTTAACCACAGCTGATTTCCTTGCTACATCCAAATGCATACCCTTTGGAGTCGGTCATATATGGACCACGGGTAAGACTTGCGAGTACTTTCCGTACTCAAGCTTCTGTTTTTTTTGTGGTTTTGCAGGTGAGGATCCAGAGGGGTGTGAGTTTTGTCCCTACTGTCTATCGGTGGCCGGGCGGGGCACCGAGTAGGGGCCTTCTACGCCGTCGCACGCGCCCGGAAGTGTTCAGAGGCAGGACACTTTCGGGGTTGTTTTACTTTTGTCTAGTTTAGTAGTGGGGAGTCTACTTTTGTTGCATAGGTTATTTAACTGTGCTATGTTTCACTGGACTCTTGGTGGCCTTCGCGCAACTTTTATTATATTTGTGTCGCTTTAGTGTTTTGCTTGTTTTGTTTGTTGGTGGTTGCCGGGTGTGGTTTTGTGTAGTTGGGGGGCTTGTTGTTGGGTTTTGTCTTCGTGCCGTGGTCGGTTTGGTCGTTTTGTTTGTTTTGCTTCCGCGCATGTCTGGTTGTGAGGTTCCGAGTTTCGTTGCCCCCTTTATGCAAATTGGGTTGATATCACAGTGAAACCGGTATGCGGGGATCCTGGGCGAGTTTTGGGTCGCATACCGGGGGAATACCGGGATTGTTGTCGAGTTATTCGAAGGATTCCAATGTTGTTTCGGTGGGGCTTGGGTGCTAACACTACGGGCGCTTTCAGCGATCCGATGTTAGCCTCCAAATCTGACTTGAATGACTAGACCTTCTAATAACCCGAGGACAATCTGGGCGGCTCCTCTCAGGCTGGTATCAGAGCAAGGTGCATGAAGACGAACCCGAAACTTGACAACCATTTAGGGAATTGATTAGGACTGTCATTATGCATTAGGTAGAGGGTAGTATTTGTATCCCGCCCTATGTATATAAGTATCGAGTGAGGGGCACGTTGGAATCGTGCATTCATGTCATGTCATGCATATGCCATGCAATTCGCATCATGAGTTGTACTTTGGGTGTGTTAGACTTGTTGGACTCCAGTGCGGAGTGCTACAGTCTGACTTGGGGGGGTAGTTTGCAGGTTTGTTGAGTTTAGGACCTGTCCTTTCCGTGTGGTTCTGACTCTTGTTGTCTGACCTTGACTGGCGACAGAATGAGGACCCGAGGCGGAGTTGGAGGCGATGATGGTGCTGGGTGGTCTTAGCCTGGCAGTAGCGATCCGCCCCCTCCTCCCAACCTGCTGGACGTATTGCTGCGTTCAGAGCAGAACCAGCAGACCACTAACCGGATCCTAGCGATGCTGATGCAGAATCAGGCCACTGCGGGTGGCCGCGGCGATGGACGAGGATGACCCAATGGCTACCTGGACTTTCTGCACACTCAGCCACCGACTTTCTCTCGGGCCAGTGACCCATTGGAGGCCGATGACTGGCTGCGCCCGATAGAGTAGAAATTTGCTCTTATCCACTGCAAGGACCTTCAGAAGGCTCCTTTCGCGGCGCAGCAGCTTCAGGGCCCAGCCGGAGCATGGTGGGCCTGTGCCTTCTCTACGGTGCCTTCTCTACCAGCTGGAGTGGCTCGCCCTCCTGTTGCTGCTCCTCGTCCTCCTCAGCCACAGTCGGGAGTGCGAGTGGTGACAGGCTCTGGACTGGGCCCATGCTACAACTGCGGACGTGCGGGGCACTTCATCCGCGACTGCCCATTTCCAAGGCGGGGCAACAATCCTAGTGCCCCAAGACCTCAAGGCGCGACTGCACCACCTCCACTTCCTGCGTCGAACCGTGGCCGCGTCAACTATGTGGATGCTGAGGCGATTCCCGAGGGCGCCACTGTACTGACTGGTACGTTGTACATAGAGGGACATGCTGCTAGGGTTTTGTTTGATTCGGGGGCTTGCCATTCTTTCATTAGCAAGGGTTTCATCATGCAACATCAATTGGAAGTGAGTGGTAGCAAAACCTCTTTCCTAATTAAGGCATCAGGTTCAAGGATTTCTGCCAATCAAATGATCCAGAAGGCTGTTGTGCAAGTCCGCGGGGTTTCTTTCCGTGTCAATTTGCTGCTCCTTGAAATGCGTGGGATGGATGTCATTTTGGGAATGAATTGGCTCACCCGTCAGCGGGCCATCCTGGATTGTTCTCGTCGCTCCATCTCGCTCAAGGGACCGATGGGCGACCAACTGACCCTATTTCTTGAGGATGGCGGGGCCGCTCTCTGTTCCTTGAATGGCACTGAAGCTGAGGAGTTAGAGTCCATTTCCGTAGTGTCGGAATACCCGGATGTGTTCCCAGCGGAACTACCGGGAATGCCGCCAGATCGGGACATCGAGTTCGTCGTTGAACTTCGACCTGGGACAGCTCCAGTTTCCAAGCAACCGTACCGGATGCCGCCAAATGAACTGGCCGAGTTGAAGAAGCAGCTGAAGGAGCTGATGGATAAGGGGTTCATTCGTCCGAGCTCCTCACCCTGGGGCTGCTCGGCCCTCTTTGTGACCAAGAAGGACGGCTCTCTTCGACTTTGTGTTGATTATCGACCGCTGAATGCCGTCACGGCCAGGAACAAGTACCCTCTGCCTCGGATTGATATCCTGTTCGATCAGCTTGCTGGTGCTCGGGTGTTCTCCAAGATTGACTTGAGGCTCGGTTACCATCAGATCAAAATTCGGGCTGAGGATGTCCCGAAGACAGCCTTCTCCACCCGATATGGCTTGTATGAGTACACCGTCATGTCGTTCGGTCTGACGAACGCACCAGCGTATTTCATGTACCTCATGAATTCCATCTTCATGGAGGAGTTAGACTCTTTTGTGGTCATATTCATTGATGACATCCTAGTCTATTCGGCCAGTGAAGAAGAGCATGCTCAGCATCTTCATATCGTTCTCGGGAGACTTCGGGAACATCGCCTTTATGCCAAGTTCAGCAAGTGCGAGTTCTGGCTGAAGGAGGTATCTTTCTTGGGACACGTCCTCTCTGAGCGAGACGTTGCTGTCGACCCAAGCAAAGTACAGGATGTCCTCAAGTGGGAACAACCCAAGACAGTCACCGAGATTCACAGTTTCCTTGGGCTGGCTGGCTATTATCGCCGTTTCATTCAGGACTTCTCTAAGATAGCCAAACCCATGACAGAGTTACTGAAGAAGGGCACCGAGTTCAAGTGGTTGGTGGGATGTGAGCAGGCATTTCAAAATTTGAAACAGCTCCTCACTGTAGCTCCAGTTCTTACCCAGCCTGATATTCACAAGCCGTTTGACGTGTATTGCAATGCATCTGGCGTCGGACTTGGCTGTGTGCTCATGCAAGATGGCCGGGTTGTTGCCTATGCGTCTCGGCAACTAAAGCGCCATGAAGAGCACTACCCAACCCATGATCTGGAGCTTGCTGCAGTGGTCCATGCCTTGAAGATTTGGCGCCACTATCTCCTGGGAAATAAGTGCAATGTCTATACCGATCACAAGAGCCTCAAGTACATCTTCACTCAGGCAGACTTGAATATGAGACAAAGAAGGTGGCTTGAGTTGATCAAAGATTACACTCTGGAGGTACATTATCACCCGGGTAAAGCCAATGTGGTGGCAGACGCGTTGAGTCGCAAGGCTCGGTGCAATTGCCTCACTCTTCAACCCTGCAGTGCTACCATCTGTGCTGAGTTTCAAAAGTTCAACTTGGAAATGATAGAAGAAGGGACCTTGGCTAATGTGGAATTGAAGTCCACATTGCTTGATCGGATTCGAGAGGCTCAAAAGTTGGATGAGGGTGTTACCCAAATCCACACTAACTTGAAGTCTGGTCAAGCTCCTGGCTTCCGTCTGGATGATCAAGGAACCTTGTGGTTCGGTGAGCGCATAGTCGTCCCCGCCGATCAAGAGTTAAAACGGGGGATCCTTGATGAAGCCCACAATTCCTTGCTTACGATCCATCCGGGCAGCAATAAAATGTATCAGGACTTGAAGCGGCAATTCTGGTGGACTCGCATGAAGCGCGAGGTTGCTCGCTTGAGTGCGATGTCTGCAAAAGGGTAAAGGCCGAACATCTCAAACCAGCTGGCACTCTTCAGCCGCTACCCATTCCGAGCTGGAAGTGGGAAGATATTAGCATGGACTTCATTACCGGCTTGCCTCTAACTTCTTCGAGTCACGACTCGATATGGGTGATCGTCGACCGGTTGACAAAGTCTGCACACTTCCTAGCTGTCCGCACCAATTACCCTACCAAGAGATATGCGGAGTTGTATATCTCGCGGATCGTATGTCTTCATGGAGTACCTAAGCGGATAGTTTCAGATCGGGGCTCCCAGTTTGTCTCTCGCTTCTGGAAAAGTTTGCATGAGGCATTGGGCACGAAGCTACACTACAGCTCAGCATATCACCCTCAAACAGATGGGCAAACCGAGAGGGTCAATCAGATCCTCGAGGACATGTTGAGGGCATGTGTCCTATCCTATGGGAAGAAGTGGGAAGAATGTCTTCCATATGCCGAATTTGCGTACAACAATAGCTACCAAACCAGCATCCAAATGTCCCCTTTTGAGGCACTGTACGGTCGTAGCTGCCGAGCACCTCTCAATTGGTCTGAGAGTGGGGAACGGACATTTCTTGGGCCGGAACTGGTCATGGAGGCAGAAGGGAAAGTGAAGATCATTCAGGAAAATCTGAGGATAGCACAGTCGCGGTACAAGAGCTATGCCGATCGTCGTAGGAGATCCCTCTCCTTCGACATTGGCGACTTTGTCTATCTGAAGGTATCCCCACTTCGAGGCACTCGTCCCTTTGGAGTTAAGGGAAAACTGGCACCTCGCTACATAGGGCCATTTCGGATCCTTGCAAGGCGTGGTCAGGCGGCATATCAGTTAGAGCTTCCTCCCTCTCTGGCAATGGTCCATGATGTCTTCCACGTATCTCAGTTGAAAAAGTGCCTCCGTACTCCTTTTGAATCACTGGGGGTGGATGAACTTGAAGTCCAGCCTGAACCAGACCTATCTTACCAAGAACGTCCTATTCGAGTTTTGGATGAAGCTGAACGCAAGACCCGCCGAAGGGCTCTCACGTTCTATAAGATTGTCGGGACCCGAATTTGCAAATCCGGACCCTCTGTGTATTCAGCACTAGTCCAGGAACACGCTAGTGCACACAGTCTTAACATCGGTAAATATCACAATCATACCACTCAATACTAATAAAGTACTTTAATTAGATAGTCAAACTGGTTGCTCGATGTAACACCCCAAAATTTTGCTTTTCTTAAATCCATGTGTGATTTGGTACTTTGGTGAATTTTTGGAATTTTCTGGAATTTATTTGGATTTATTTGGAATTTATTTGAATTTATTCCATTTTGAAATAATTAAAGAATTAAACTTTGCAAATAAAATTTTGTTGGAAATATTTTATTTGAGTCCAAAATGATCCAAAATATTTTCCAGAATTTTTCTGGAATTTTTCTGAGTATTTTGCTATTTTTAATGAATTAAATGAATTACTGGAAATTATTTTAAATATTAATTCGCTGGAAAATCGAGTCGGGTCAAGTACTGTTCATCCGACCGAGTCGGAACCCGAGTCGGACTCGAGTCCGACCCGAGCCACGTGATTCGGTCGAACCGCGTCCAAACCCTAACCATTGTGGACCGTCGGATCAAGATCCAACGGTCAGGATCCGCGCCGCACCGTTCGATCGGATCCGATCCGGATCCGTGCGCGCCCGAGCCAATCGTGGCCGTTGATCGCGCCACGTGGACGGTCCTCCGTCGTCGTCTCCGCCCGAGTCCGAGCCGGACTCCGCCGCCGCGCCCGCCGCCGTGAGGGATTAGGTTTCCGTTTTCCGCGCGGAAGCCGAGGCTATTTAATGCCCGGATCACACCCCGAGGACCACCTTGACCTTGCGCAGCCGTTGCCCTAGCCGTCACCGTCGCAGTGCCCCTGACGCACCCGCAATCGCTCGCCGGAGTTGTAGCACTTCTCCGCCGCGGTTTTGCCGTTCGCCGCCGTCGCCGTCCCGCCGCCGTTGACCCCAGACCGGACTCACCGCGACGAGGCGCACCGAAGGACCACTCACCTCGCCGGAGGAGCCATAACGCGCCGTAGCCTGTGTCGCCGTCCCCAGCTCCGGCCAGCCAGCTCCGCCGCACGCCATCGCCGTCGCTCGAAGCTTCTCAGCCGTCCGATCAAAATCCAACGTCCCAGATCACGCCACGTCATCTCACGGTGAGATCCCAATCCAAATCCCCAGATCCAATCTCGACCGTAGGATCTAGATCCAACGGTCCAGATCAAACGCGTTAACCCAAACGCGTGAGAGCCAGATCTAATTTGGGCCGTTGATTTTCAAATCAACGGCCGAGATTGCGCCACTCGTCCGGGAAGGCTGACCGCCGCGGTCAGCGCCGTCCACGCTGGCGTGTAGGACGCCGACACGCGGCCCGCATGTCGATGATCGCCCCACCGAGCGCCGACGCCAAAGAAAGACGTCAGCCGGGTCCCACTCGCCGATCTTGTGGTTGAGCCCCGCCGACGCCGCAGTGACGTCACCCGAGGGGGACCCACATGTCAGTGACACAAGGAGCCGTGGACCGAGTCCACGGTAGACCCGAGCCGAGCGTGAACCAAGTCCATGGACCGGTGGCGCCACCAACCAATCAACGGTTGCCACGTGTCGGTGGCGCCAATAATTAATTTCGAAAAGAAAATGATTTATTAATTCGAAATAATGATTTCAGATTTTGTTTCAAACTTCAAACGCTTATAACTTTTGCGTTTCAACTCCGATTTGAGTGATTCAAATTTCTAAATTTGTATAAAATTGAGACCTACCTAAATATGAATTTTATTTAATTTTTAGACTAAAGTTTTTCTCTGTAAAATTATTTAATTGATTATTTAGACTTCAAAATGCTATAACTTTTGCATTTTAACTCCAAATTTGACGATTCCAGTTTCTAAAAATTCATAAAATTATGTTCTCTCTGTTTATGGATTTTATTTGGATGATTGGATACATTTTGCCTATTGTTTATTCGTGTATTTGCTATTTGCACGCTTTACGAGTAGACGTTGAAGTGCCGGAAGGATTCGAATGAGAAGTATTGACTCAGGATCCAACTCAAGACCAAGAACAAGGACTTTTTGAAGGCAAGTTGTGCTTTGACCATGTTGATCCTATTTTGAAATCTATTTTGATTTAACCTATTGCATGCTAGTTCAATTAGAAAATACTTTATTTAAATATGGGGGATTAGATAAATACCAATTTGCTGTATGACACCTTGATTATTTAAATATGTGCCATGACCCTGGTCACCCTAGTTGTGGATTACTAGTTGGACATTATCAAATTGCCGACATGGGTTTTAGACCGTTGTAGT
The DNA here is from genome assembly GCA_036346355.1 of Rhipidocladum racemiflorum. Taxonomy (NCBI): domain Eukaryota; kingdom Viridiplantae; phylum Streptophyta; class Magnoliopsida; order Poales; family Poaceae; genus Rhipidocladum; species Rhipidocladum racemiflorum. The sequence continues at coordinate 65,427,365 of CM070572.1, forward strand.
ATACTGCTTAGACCTGCTGCGTGCTCATGACATGATTTTGGACAATCAAATGTTAATATTGACTTAATGATATATTGAACCTGTTTGGAAAGGTATCATGTGATGTTGATGGCACGTGGTGCATGGTAATCAACTGGGGTTTGATAAATAGTTTTTCGACCGGGGCATGTGGCAAGAATGATCAGGTGGGCCAGTTGTGGCATTGGGGGTGTTGATTTGGTTCTTCGGGTAGTCTTGCCCTGGTCACCCTAAGGACTTCACCTTGCAAGCCTTTGAACTGGGTCTAACGTGCAACCACATGTCTGTAATGGGACGGACCTAGTTGATTAAGTTGCTAATAACGTACCTGTGGGACCTCAGCAGGTCAACTACACCCTTTGTGTAAGTTGTGCGGGGAGCGTCTGGGTGAGGCCAGGAACCCATCTAACGGTTGATTGGCCTAAACTTCGCCTTAGCTAAGGGAAGGGTTAGTGTGCAATAACAGGAGGGCTCACTTGTATTGTTAGAAGTTTAGAAAGACTTTGTTACAGGAACTTCGCCTTTGTGGTGTTTGACTGTATCTTGTGGGTAAAGTGCATAACCTCTGCAGAGTGTAGAATCTATTCGAATAGCCGTGTCCGCGGTATTGGACATCGCTCGGGAATTACAGTCAAGGGTTAGATTTTCTCAAAAATAACTTGGATATGAAAGGTTGGGATGGATTAATAATGACGTTGATGGAAATGTGGATTAGGATGGGAAAGATGTTTATTAAACTCCTTGAAAAGTTACCTATGCAATACTTGTTTCTACTGCTTTCGAATCTACTTATGTTACTTGTCAAATGCTGTTTACTGCAAATATACCTTGAGCTATTCCTTTGTACCAAGCCATGCATATAGTATATTAGCTTTGCATTACATGCATGACTTGCTGAGTACCAAGTACTCACCCTTGCCACAATACAACACAGTTGAAGAGGAGACTACACCGGCTTTGGAGGAGGAGCTCCAAGAGGATCCGTCTACTTAGGAGCGAGCCCGATCGATTGCTCGTGGTATCTTGGATGGCGCCACAAATTTATTTGATTTTCCTGCTACTATTTCTCTCTTAATAAGTTTTGCCCTGCGAGGCATACATTTGTAACTTGACCATAAGGTCGAGTAACTTGATTTGACTATTTAAATAAAGTACTTTATTAGTATCGAGTGGTATGATTGTGATATTTACCGATGTTAAGACTGTGTGCACTAGCGCGTTCCTGGACTAGTGCTGAATACACAGAGGGTCCGGATTTGCAAATTCGGCGTCCCGACACTCGACCTTATGGTCAAGTTACAAATATACGCCTCGCAAGGCGAAACTTATTAAGAGAGAAATAGTAGCAGCGGAAAAATAAGATAACTTCGTGGCGCCATCCAGTATACCACAGGCAACTGATTGGGCTCGCTCCCTAAGTAGACGGTTCCTCTTGGAGCTCCTCCTCCAAAGCTGGTGTAGTCTCCTCTTCAACTGGTGTTGTATTGTGGCAAGGGTGAGTACTTTGTACTCAGCAAGTCATGCACAGAATGCAGCTAATATACTACATGCATGGCTTAATACAAAGGAATAGCTCAAGGTATATTTGCAAGAACAAAGATTTGACAAGTAGCATAAGTAGATTCAAAGCGAGAAGCAAGTAAAGCATAACTAACTTTTCAAGGAGTTTAATAAACATCTTTCCCATCCTAATCCACATTTCCATCAACATCATTATTTAACCAAACCCAACCTCTCAAGTCCAAGATATTTTCATGAAAGTCTAACCCTTAACTGTAATTCCCGGCGATGTCCAATACCGCTGACACTATTATTCGAATAGATTCTACACTCTGCAGAGGTTATGCACTTTACCCACAAGATCTGATCAAACACCACAAAGGCGAAGTTCCCGTGAACAAAGTCTTTCGGAAACTACTGACAATACAAGTGAGCCTCCCCGGTTATTGCACACTAACCCTTCCCTTAGCTAAGGCGAAGTTTAGGCCAATCAACCGTTAGATGGGTACCTGGCCTCACTTCAGACGCTCCTGCACAACTTACACAAAGGGTGTAGTTGACCTCCGAGGTCCCACAGTAATGCGTTATTAGCAACTTAATCAACTAGGTCCGTCCCATTACATGTGGTTGCAAGATTGACTCAGTTCAAAGGCTTGCAAGGTTAAGTCCTTAGGGTGACCAGGCAAGACTACCCGAAGAACCAAATCAACGCTCCCAATGCCACAACCGCCCACTGATCATTCTTGCCACATGCCCTGGCCGAAAACTATTTATCAAACACCGATTGATTACCATGCACCACGTGCCATCAACATCACATGATACCTTTCCAAGCGAGTTCAATATATCATTAAGTCAATATCAACATTTGATTGTCCAAAATCATGTCATGAGCACGAAAGGTGTCTAAGCGATACTACAACGATCTATAAACCCATGTTGGCAATTTAATAATGTCCAACTAGTAAACCACAACTAGGGTGACAAGGGGTCATGGCACATATTTAATTAATCAAGGTGTCATACAGCCATTTGGCATTTATCTAATTTCCCATATTTAAATAAAGTATTTTCTAATTGAACTAGCATGCAATAATTTGAACCAAAATAGGTTTCAAAATGGGATCAACAAGGTCAAAGCATAACTTGCCTTCAAAAAGTACTTGTTCTTGGTCTTGAGTTGGAAACTGAGTCAATACTTCTCCTTCGAATCCCTCCGGCACTTCAACGTCTACTCGTAAAGCGTGCAAATAGCAATACACAAATAAACAATAGGCAAAAAGTGTCCAAACATCCAAATAAAATCCATAAACAGAGAGAACATAATTTTATGAATTTTTAGGAACTGGAATCGTTCAAATCGGAGTTAAAATGCAAAAATTATAATTATTTAAAGTTTAAATAATAAATTAAATAATTTTAAAGAGAAAAACTTTAGTCCAAAAATTAAATAAAATTCATCATTAGGTAGATCTCAATTTTATACAAATTTAGAAATTTGAATCACTCAAATCGGAGTTGAAACGCAAAAGTTATAAGCGTTTGAAGTTTGAATCAAAATCTGAAATCATTATTTTGAATTAATAAATCATTTTCTTTTTCGGAAATTAATTATTGCGTCACCGGACACGTGTCACCTACGATTGGCGGTGGCGTCGGTCCATGGGCTCACCACGGCTTGGCTGGCCAATCGGTGAACTCCCCACGGCTCCATGTGTCGCCGACAGCGTGGTCCCCTCGTGACATCATCGCCGACGCCGGGCCGGTGAGACGGCCGTGACATGCGGGTTCGCCATGACGCCGGCGTGACGTCATGGTGCAGCTTTGGCGGGTCGCCGACATGCGGGCCCGCGTGTCGATGACCCACACACGCCGCTGCGTGCATGGCGGCTCGGCTCCGGACCGTGGCACGATCGTGTCCGTTGATTTGAAAATCAACGGCCGCGATTAGATCCAGGGTTAACACGTTGAAAACTACTCGGTGATCGTGGGCCGTTCGATCTAGATCGGACGGTCCAGATCTAATCCTACGTTAACACTGCTACGGCACATGGTGATCGTGGGCCGTTGGATCTTGATCCAACGGTCCAGATCTAATCGGGTTTGGAAGCACGTGACTCACCGCTACCGTTCGATCGGAATCGGACGGTTGTTCGAGCTCGCGAGGTTGATGGCGACGCGGTGGTGCTGGCCTGGCCGGAGACGAAGACGGCAACCTCCCGAACGGCGTTCGGACGCGATTCCGGCGAAGTGAGTTGGCCTCCCGGGTGCGTCTTGGCCTGGGCTTCTCGGATCTGGACTCAACGGTGACAGGAGACGGCGGATGACGACGGAGAGGACAGAAAACCGCGGCGGAGAAGTGCTACAACTCCGGCGAGCGATTACGGCTGCGGCAGGGCGTTCCAAGCGGCGGCGGCTAGGGCAAAAGGTGCGGGAAGTCAAGGCGGTCCTCGAGGTGCGACCCGGGCATTAAATACCCTCGGCGTCCGTGCGGAAAACGGAAACCTAGACCCACACGGCGGCGGGCGCGGCGGAGGAATCCGGCTCGGACTCGGGCGGAGACGACGACGGAGGACCGTCCACGTGGCGCGATCAGCGGCCACGATTGGCTCGGGCGCGATCGGATCCGGTCGGATCGGTGCGGCTCGATTTCGGCCGTTGGATCTTGATCCAGCGGTTCCGCGAGTTAGGGTTTGGACTTGATTCGGTCGAGTCACGTGGCTCGGTCGGACTCGAGTCCGACTCGGTTCCAACTTCGGTCGGATGAGCGATGTTGACCCGACTTCGATTTTCCAAATGATTTAATATTTAAAATTATTTCCAGTAATTCATTTAATTCATTAAAAATAGCAAAAGACTCAGAAAAATTCCAGAAAAATTCTGGAAAATACTTTGGGGCATTTTGGACTCAAATAAAATATTTCCAACAAAATTTTATTTGAAAATTTAAATTCTTTAATTATTTCCAAATGGAATAAATTCAAATAAATTCCAAATAAATCCAAATAAATTCCAGAAAATTCCAAAAATTCACCAAAGTGCCAAATCACACCTGGATTTAAGAAAAGCAAAATTTTGGGGTGTTACAAACCTCCCCCCTTAATAGAATCTCGTCCCCGAGATTCAGGGCTTACTACAGAATAGGTTTGGAAACTCTTTCTTCAAATCCTCTTCGCGCTCCCAAGTTGCTTCACTTTTCGCGTGGTTGCTCCACTGAACTCTACAGAAACGGGTTGACTTGTTCCTCGTCTCCCGATCCATTGTGTCTAGAATCTTCACGGGGTGCTCCTTGTAAGTCAAATCTTTTTGCAACTCAATTGACTCTAGCGGTGTCTGTTCCTCAGGTACTCGGAGACACTTCTTCAGTTGGGACACGTGGAACACGTCATGCACTCCTGCTAGTGACTGTGGCAACTCTAGCTGGTAAGCAACTTCGCCTCTGCGGCTCAAAATCTTGAATGGTCCAACATATCTCAGCGCGAGTTTTCCTTTGGCATGGAATCTCTTAACTCCTCTGAGCGGCGTAACTCTGAGGTATACAAAGTCTTCTGGTTCAAAACTCAAATCCCGGCGACGATTGTCAGCATAACTCTTCTGTCGTGATTGGGCTATCTTCAACCTTTCCCTAATCATGGCAATCTGCTCTTCAGCTTCTTGAAGAATATCTGGCCCAAAGACACGGCGTTCACCTGTCTCATTCCAGTTCAATGGCGTCCGACAGGGTCGACCATATAGTGCTTCAAAGGTGACATCGTAAACTAGCCTGGTAACTATTATTGTAATCGAACTCGGCATACGGCAAGCTCTTATCCCAAGAGGTAGCATAAGCCAATGCACACGCTCTTAGCATATCTTCGAATCTGATTGACCCTTTGGTCTGTCCATCCGTCTGTGGATGATAGGTCATCTTGATCAAGTTCAAACGGGTACCCATGGCTTCATGCAACTTATTCGAATCTTGAGGTAAATTGGGTACCTCTGTCCGATACAATCCTTTTGGCACTCCGTGCAAGCAGACAATCTGGTCATATACAACTCGCTAACTTATCTCCGAGTAGGTGGTCTTCACGGGGATAAAATGGGCTACTTTGGTCAAGCGATCCACTATAACCCATATGGAGTCATAACCTCCTTGAGTCTTAGGCAAACCGGTAATGAAATCCATTCCGATTTCCTCCCACTTCCACTCAGGTATTTTCAGCGGCTGCAACAATCCTGCTGGTCTCTGATGCATTGCCTTGACTCTCTGGCATACGTCGCACAATGCAACATGCTCGGCAACTTCACGCTTCATGCTCGGCCACCAGAATCTTCCCTTCAAATCCTGATACATCTTGGCGCTTCCAGGATGAATTGAATACTTGGAGTCATGGGCTTCTTCTAGAATCAACTGCTTCAGCTCCTTTTTGTTCGGTACACAAATGCGATCCTTCATCCATAACGTGCCTTGCTCATCCAACTTGAAGTCCTCTGCCTTGCCTTCCTCCTTGATGGACCCGATCCTGCGGATCTTGTCATCATCCTTCTGTCCTTCTCGGATCTGATCCTCTAGGGTAGGCTTTACTTCCAATGCGGCCAAGAATCCGCTAGGTACCACCTCAATCTTCATTCTCTGGAAATCCTCACATAACTCATCCTGACTTGTGGCTAGCAACATACTCACGGTATGGCTTTTCCGACTCAGAGCATCGGCTACTACGTTGGCCTTCCCGGGATGGTAATGGATCCCAACATTGTAGTCCTTGATCAACTCTAACCATCTCCTCTGCCTCATATTCAGATCCGACTGGGTGAATATGTATTTAAGGCTCTTATGGTCCATATACACTTCACATCTGTTCCCGATCAGATAGTGACGCCATATCTTCAAGGCATGCACTGCGGCAGCTAACTCTAGGTCATGCGTGGGTAATTCTCCTCATGCGGCCTCAACTGCCTTGATGCATAGGCAACAACCTTTCCGTTCTGCATCAACACACATCCAAGTCCTTGGCGCGATGCATCACAATAGATATCAAAGCTTTGATTAACATCCGGTAGAACTAACACTGGCGCTGATGTCAATCGTTTCTTCAGTTCTTGAAAACCTTCCTCGCACTCTGGCGTCCATGCAAACTTCTTCTCCTTTTTCAGCAATTGCGTGAGAGGTTTCGCAATTGTCGAAAAGCCTTCAATGAAACGGCAATAGTATCCTGCCATTCCAAGGAAACTCCGGATCTGGGTCACAGTCTTCGGCTGCTCCCAATGTAACACAACTTCTACTTTACTTGGATCAACGGTGACTCCTTCTGCGGTCATTACATGTCCGAGGAATTCCACCTTGTCCTTCCAAAAACCACACTTACTGAACTTGGCGAAGAGTTGTTGTTCCCTCAGCTTTTCCAAAACTCGCCTCAAGTGTTCGGCATGTTCATCCTCTGTCTTGGAGTAGATTAGGATATCATCAATGAACACAACAACAAACTTATCCAAATATTCCATGAACACCTTATTCATCATATTCATGAAATATCTTTGGCGCATTAAATCGAGACCAAAGGACATAGCTGTGAACTCGTAATGTCCATATCTTGACGAGAATGCGGTCTTGAATATCCTCGATCGGATCTTCAATCGATGGTATCCCGATCTTAGATCAATTTTGGAGAAAACTCCGGCTCCTCTCAGCTGATCAAACAAATCATCGATCCTGGGTAGCGGGTACTTATTCTTCACGGTGACTTCGTTGAGTGCACGGTAGTCAATGCACATCCTGAAACTTCCGTCCTTCTTCTTGACAAACAAAACTGGCGCTCCCCACGGCGACGAACTTGGTCTGATAAATCCTTTCTCCATTAACTCTTCAAGTTGCTTTTTCATCTATACCAATTCTTCGGTGGACATCCGATAAGGTCTCTTTGCTATCGGTCTTTGTGCAGTACAAGCTCTATCACAAACTCTATGTCCCTGTCTGGCGGCATACCAGGTAGATCTTCAGGAAAAATATCTGGGTACTCATTCACTACTGAGACATCCTCTATGCTGATTGCCTTGGTACTGTTCACCATCAACTGTCCATCTCTAACGGCAATGGCTTGAAATTCTACTTCCACACGAGCTCTCAACTGAGATAGTCCTTCTTCCACAATCCAATACGGCCTTGTGCTCGGATAACCAATCCATTCCCAAAATAACATCTAAGGTCTGGGTTTCCAAAATAATAAGGTTCGCTAGGAACTCTATCCCATCTATTAGTATTCTCACCCCGGAACATCCTACTTTCGTTCGGAGTTCGGAACCAGGGGTTTGAACTAAAAGCATGCATTTAAGTCTTGCAATCCCCAAGTCATTTCTCGCAGCAAAGCCTTGTGAAACAAACGAATGCGAAGCTCCAGAATCAAACAAAACTGTTGCAGGTACTGAGTTAACAAGTAACTTACCCAGTACGACGTCCGTAGCATTCTGCAGTGCATCTGCGGTGATATGGTTGACTCGGCCTCTCACCACAGTCTGGGGTGTGGTTCCTGGTGCTGGCGTCCTAGCTGGTGTGGATCCCAGATTGAAGCGAACTGGGGTCACTCCTGCTGTCTTCTTAGGACAACTGTTGGCAAAGTGCCTTGGCTCGTTGCTTGATTGTAGCAACGTCTCATCGTTCCTTGTTGGATCGCACTGGAGCGGCGTTTCTAGCGAAGTGAAGTGCAGTAGTTCGATTGGCGGGTCTTGAGTGCTGGTGGCGGTGTCTGGTTGCATTCGTGGCTGGAATCGAAAAATTGATTTGGTGCAACTCTCGGTATTGCGTTCCTGGCGTGATCCTCGCTTTGTTGCATCCTGCGCTTCTGTTCTCATCAGTTCCTTGCGCTTGTCCTCAAGAATAAGCGCCTTATTCACCGATTCTGGAAATGCAGGAAAGGTGTGGGTGATCAATCCCACCGCAATCTGAGTTAAGTCCCTTCATGAAACGAGGTATGCGGCTTTATCTCGTCGCTACATCCTCAGTGCGTAGCGTGCAAGTTGTGTGAACTTGTTCAGGTATTCGACCACAGTGATTACCTTGCTTGGTGCTCAGAAATCCTCCTTCTTGAGATCCATGATTCCTTCAGCACGTGATCTTGACGGAATGCATTGTGAACTCCTCCCAAGTGATGTCACGAGGTTATCTTGCGTGTACGAAGTTCTCCCACCATTCAATTTGTTCCTTCCAACTTATGAGAAGCGTAGAGTACCTTCTCATTTCCTATGCATTGAGCAATGTGTAGCTTCCTCTCAATTGACCTTAACGATCGTCGGCCTCCAGCGGATTAGCATTCCCGAGAAAAAGTGGGTGGATGAGTCCTCATGAACTCGGCAGTCTTGTATTACGGCGTTGTCCATGATTAACTTGATTAGCGATGGCCTGAGCGGTGGCGTGTTGCATCTGTTGCATCATAGCATGCATCAATCGAGTCTGAGCAGCAAGAAATGCTCCAAAATTCTGCATGTCTAGTGGCGGTCTTTGGTGCTCCATCATTGGGGTTTTCTGTTGGGCGAGAACCACTTCCATTGCCCCCAAAGTTTCCGCGGGTGTTCACCATCTGTTGCTTGCTCCAAGGCTTAGAGATGAGAGGGAACAAGAATAGACAAGTAACAGGGAAACTTATGCGGGGGGGAAAGTGTAACTTAAAGTCCAACTTTATTAACTAATGATATCAATAACTTGGTATGGTTGCTTACAATGCCTAAGGGCCTTGCAACACATACTGCACACTCAGCAAGCAATGAAAATCCAAATCGAACTAACACTGGAGTCTAACGCCTAAAGGGTGACTCTTTATTCTATGACGCGACTCGGCGAAGGAGTCTCACTACAGAACCTACGCTCACTCATCGAGAAAACCTCCACGGCCTGGGTACGGATGCTGCGGCATAGGCGCGAAACGATCGCCATGTCCAGCAACTGTGTCATCTGTGGTAGTCGAAGAAGCAGTGTCCTCCTCAAGCTCCGGCTCCTCGGTGCAGCTCGTGCAGCTCGAGCATTGGCTCCGGCTCTGGTGCGTACATGCCGTCTCTAACTCTCCAATCCTTTGCAGAAGGTGTGACACATACTCTTGAGCTTCCCGCCATCTGTTCTTCTCTGTCGTGATCTCCTTGCGGGCCTTCTGTAGCTCCTTGCTTGTATCATCGAGTACATCCTCCTGGGCGACAACAAGTCGTGCCAACTGTGTGACCATGGCATCCTCATCCTGAATCGCCTTCGGGTCAAGAAGGTTATTGCTGCGCGGATGATAACGGAACACCGTGCCCTCCAATTCTCTGGCGTAGATACGGGCAATGTGCCGCATTGCTCGTCGTGACACCTCTTGGATACCCATCTGCATTGTAGACCTCCTTGCAGTGCAGTGTATCAGGCGATTCCCTAGGCCCTTCTTCCTAGCAGGTACCACAATCTTCACGTCACAAGCCTTGATCAATCCTGCTTGTCTGATCACTTCCACTTGGTATTGTGGCTTCTCAAAATCTCCGAGAGTCTGTAGCATACGCCAAAGTTCCGCGGCGTGACCAACCTCCAGATCGACGTAGTTGAACTCTCCCTCCATCTGTCACAAGAGTGCTCACGTAAGAACTCGAAATTTTCAAATCGTGACAAGGTAAGGAATAATTCAGCAAGAGACAAGAAAAGAAAGAATGGGATAAGTCGAGATGTCATTTCTTGTCTTGACAAACTTTTAGCTTTAGAAAATAGGTTTTAACCTCTCTACGACCATTCTAGCTAGGGTTGAGCCTACGGTCAGTATGGCTCTGATACCACCTCTGTCGGGACCCGAATTTGCAAATCCGGACCCTCTTTGTATTCAGCACTAGTCCAGGAACGCGCTAGTGCACACAGTCTTAACATCGGTAAATATCACAATCATACCACTCAATACTAATAAAGTACTTTAATTAGATAGTCAAACTGGTTGCTCGACCTTATGGTCAAGTTACAAATATACGCCTCGCAAGGCGAAACTTATTAAGAGAGAAATAGTAGCAGCGGAAAAATAAGATAACTTCGTGGCGCCATCCAGTATACCACAGTAACCGATCGGGCTCGCTCCTAAGTAGACGGTTCCTCTTGGAGCTCCTCCTCCAAAGCTGGTGTAGTCTCCTCTTCAATCGGTGTTGTATTGTGGCAAGGGTGAGTACTTTGTACTCGGCAAGTCATGCCTGAGAATGCAGCTAATATACTACATGCATGGCTTAATACAAAGGAATAGCTCAAGGTATATTTGCAGATGCTTGACATTTGACAAGTAGCATAAGTAGATTCGAAAGCAGTAGAAGCAAGTAAAGCATAACTAACTTTTCAAGGAGTTTAATAAACATCTTTCCCATCCTAATCCACATTTCCATCAACATCATTATTTAACCAAACCCAACCTCTCAAGTCCAAGATATTTTCATGAAAGTCTAACCCTTAACTGTAATTCCCAAGCGATGTCCAATACCGCGGACACGGCTATTCGAATAGATTCTACACTCTGCAGAGGTTATGCACTTTACCCACAAGATACAGTCAAACACCACAAAGGCGAGTTCCCGTAACAAAGTCTTTCGGAAACTTCTAACAATACAAGTGAGCCTCCCCGGTTATTGCACACTAACCCTTCCCTTAGCTAAGGCGAATTTTAGGCCAATCAACCGTTAGATGGGTACCTGGCCTCACTCGCAGACGCTCCCCGTACAACTTACACAAAGGGTGTAGTTGACCTCCCGAGGTCCCACAGTGCGTTATTAGCAACTTAATCAACTAGGTCCGTCCCATTACAGACATGTGGTTGCAAGATTGACTCAGTTCAAAGGCTTGCAAGGTTAAGTCCTTAGGGTGACCAGGGCAAGACTACCCGAAGAACCAAATCAACGCTCCCAATGCCACAACTGGCCCACCTGATCATTCTTGCCACATGCCCCGGTCGAAAACTATTTATCAAACCCCAGTTGATTACCATGCACCACGTGTCATCAACATCACATGATACCTTTCCAAACAGGTTCAATATATCATTAAGTCAATATTAACATTTGATTGTCCAAAATCATGTCATGAGCACGTGGTGTCTAAGCAAAGATACTACAACGATCTATAAACCCATGTTGGCAATTTAATAATGTCCAACTAGTAAACCACAACTAGGGTGACAAGGGGTCATGGCACATATTTAATTAATCAAGGTGTCATACAGCAATTTGGCATTTATCTAATTTCCCATATTTAAATAAAGTATTTTCTAATTGAACTAGCATGCAATAATTTGAACCAAAATAGGTTTCAAAATGGGATCAACATGGTCAAAGCATAACTTGCCTTCAAAAAGTACTTGTTCTTGGTCTTGAGTTGGATCCTGAGTCAATACTTCTCCTTCGAATCCCTCCGGCACTTCAACGTCTACTCGTAAAGCGTGCAAATAGCAATACACAAATAAACAATAGGCAAAAAGTGTCCAAACATCCAAATAAAATCCATAAACAGAGAGAACATAATTTTATGAATTTTTAGGAACTGGAATCGTTCAAATCGGAGTTAAAATGCAAAAGTTATAATTATTTAAAGTTTAAATAATCAATTAAATAATTTTACAGAGAAAAACTTTAGTCCAAAAATTAAATAAAATTCTTCATTAGGTAGATCTCAATTTTATACAAATTTAGAAATTTGAATCACTCAAATCGGAGTTGAAACGCAAAAGTTATAAGCGTTTGAAGTTTGAATCAAAATCTGAAATCATTATTTCAAATTAATAAATCATTTTCTTTTTCGGAAATTAATTATTGCGTTAGCCTGGACACGTGTCAGCCTCTGATTGGGCGGCTGACGTCAGCCGGTCCATGGGCTCAGCCCACGGCTTGGCTCGGTCCACGGTGAACTCGGTCCACGGCTCCATGTGTCGCTGACAGGTGGGTCCCCTCGGGTGACGTCACTGCTGACGTCAGCGCTCGGCTGGGACAGCCGCTGACATCTTGAGCCCGCCATGGCGTCGGCGTGGCGTCATGGTGCGGTTTGGCTGGTCGCCGACATGCGGGCTCGCGTGTCGATGACCCACACGCCAGCGTGGCGGCGGCTCGGCTCCCCGGACACGTGGCACGATCGTGTCCGTTGATTTGAAAATCAACGGCCGCGATTAGATCCAGGGTTAACACGTTGAAAACTACTCGGTGATCGTGGGCCGTTCGATCTAGATCGGACGGTCCAGATCTAATCCTACGTTAACACTGCTACGGCACGTGGTGATCGTGGGCCGTTGGATCTTGATCCAACGGTCCAGATCTAATCGGGTTTGGAAGCACGTGACTCACCGCTACCGTTCGATCGGAATCGGACGGCTGTCCGAGCTCGCGAGGTTGATGGCGACGCGGCGGCGCTGGCCTGGCTGGAGACGAAGACGGCAACCTCCCGAACAGCGTTCGGACGCGATTCCGGCGAAGTGAGTTGGCCTCCCGGGTGCGTCTTGGCCTGGGCTTCTCGGATCTGGACTCAACGGTGGCGAGAGCGGATGACGACGGAGAGGATGGAAAACCGCGGCGGAGAAGTGCTACAACTCCGGCGAGCGATTACGGCTGCGGCAGGGCGTTCCAAGCGGCGGCGGCTAGGGCAAAAGGTGCGGGAAGTCAAGGCGGTCCTCGAGGTGCGACCCGGGCATTAAATACCCTCGGCGTCCGTCTGGAAAAGCGAAACCTAGACCCACACTGCAGCGGCGCGGCGGAGGAATCCGGCTCGGACTCGGGCGGAGACAACGACGGAGGGCCCGTCCACGTGGCGCGATCGAGCCACGATTGGCTTTCGGCGCGATCGGATCCTGGTCGGATCGGTGCGGCTTCGATTTGGCCGTTGGATTTTGATCCAACGGTTCACGTGGTTAGGGTTTGGACTTGATTCGGTCGAGTCACGTGGCTCAAGTCGGACTCGAGTCCGACTCGGTTCGACTTCGATCGGATGAGCGATCTTGACCCGACTTCGATTTTCCAAATGATTTAATATTTAAAATAATTTCCAGTAATTCATTTAATTCATTAAAAATAGCAAAAGACTCAGAAAAATTCTGGAAAATACTTTGGGGCATTTTGGACTCAAATAAAATATTTCCAACAAAATTTTATTTGAAAATTTAAATTCTTTAATTATTTCCAAATGGAATAAATTCAAATAAATTCCAAATAAATTCAAATAAATTCCAGAAAATTCCAAAAATTCACCAAAGTGCCAAATCACACCTGGATTTAAGAAAAGCAAAATTTTGGGGTGTTACAAAGATCCAGTGGAGCAATCACACTGAAGACGAAGCAACTTGGGAACCCGCGGATCGTTTGGAGGCCGAGTATCCCGAGTTCTTCCAAATCATGTGAGTAACTAGTATGCGAACCCTCCGCAGTCCTAATCTTGTCGATCCGCACGTGTCTGCACCTTTTATCCGTGTTCCGCCCTGTTTGTGCGTTGTCCTGAATCTCGGGGCGAGATTCCTTTAAGGGGGGAGGGTTTTTCAAGGCCCTCAGTTTAAAAAAAAATTCTGGGACATCCGGAGTGTCCGGATTAAACATCCGGAGTGTCCGGATCCAACCCGGAATGTCCGGATAAAATGTCCGGAGTATCCGAGTTAGAGCTACCGAACACCTCAACCCGGAGTGCCGGACAAATTGTCTGGAGTGTCCGGGGTGTTCGAAATTTGTGTTACCGAAGAACCCAACCCGGAGTCTCCGGGTTAATTGTCCGGAATGTCCGGATTGTGCGGGGGTTTTGTATAAAAGTCAAATTTCGTGGGTTCCATTACTCCCTCCTCCTCTCCACTTGCTCTCCACCCCTCCTGTGCTCTCCTCCACCCCAAACTCTTCACCGGCGAGATCCCCACCAGCCAGCGACCTCCGGTGGCTCCTTTCCCCGGTGAACTCCTCGGCGCTCTCAAGCTCTTCTCCAGGCCGGCGTCTTCCTCCTCCTACCCGGCTTCCCCTCCTTCTCCTTCCCTTCCCTTGAGGTAAGGCCCTCTCTTGGAGTCTATTCGTGGGATTCTTGGGTTCTAGGGTTTCCGTGGGGTTGGATGTAGGGTTAGGTTTATAGATTTGGGGTTGGGGTTGAACCTTGGGGATGTTAGGTTTCTTGGTGGGGTTTTGTGTTGGGGTTGGTTTAGGCAATGTGGGGTGCTAGGGTTAGAGATCGGGGGTGAGTGAGGCTCTCTTAAGCTTTGGATTAGGTTTGGTTGGAGGTGTTAGAGATGAGGCCCGTTCGTCGTGGTTTGAGCTAGCTCGGAGCTCTCCGGCTCGACCCCGTGTAGGAAAGCCGTAGATCGGGTCCCCGCGGTGCCGTAAGACTTGGGAAAACCTCCACATCTCGCACCATCTTCCAAGTCCTGGGTAATCCGGAGTGTCCGGACGAAATGTCCGGAGAGTCCGGGTAAGCCGGACTGTCCGGATAAAAATACCCGGACTGTCCAGGTTCACCTGGTCTGTCCGGATTGTGTTGGTCTATCCGGTTGCGTCGTTTCGTCCGGGTTTTTCATTCTAGTTGTTTCATTTTATTGCATGCATCTTATTGTTGCATTATATTCGTGTAGAGAACGAAACCGCGGAGGGTGATACCGCCGTGGTCGAGGGATTAGCCGAGGGGCAAGTCGCTGTCGGTCCGGAAGCAGAAGATCAAGGCAAGCACCTAAGCATTTGGAACCCTATGTATAATCTATTTTGGTGAATCAACTGCCTATTGGATGTTAAGTGTTGCGTTAGGAGTTGAAATGTGGGATAGGCTAGATCCTAATTGCTGCATGTACCATTTTCATTGTTACTCGTTGAACACCTCCTTTGGAGCTAGATTATGGGTACTAAATTGTGTCGTGCTTAGTATGCTTAGGGGTCAGGTTTGGGCCAAGTGGTGGATGGTTCCACTGCTTGAGGTCTTACGCTTTGCAATCTATGTGCTCCTCGTGGTGCTTCTAGGCTCTGGGCCTTCTGCACCATCCTCGGCCCAGTCGGGTGAGGGCCCCGCTTGCGGGACCCCCACCTCAGGCATCCCACAGCAGCCCCCAAGTGCTTTAGGATCGGATTTCTCCCTCTTGTCCTGTCATAAAGGTTTTGTGGGAAAAAAGATCGTAAAGGACTTGTTAATTAAAACCATCGTGGTTGGTTGGCTCGGGGCCGAGTGGTACCCGCACTCGTTTACGTTGTGCGGCAGTTGGCTCGTAGAGCTCAATTGACCCTCATGGGGCATACCTAAAATAGGCTGGCTCGTGGCCGAGTGGTACCCGCACCCGTTTACGGTGTGCGGCGATCGACTTGTGAAGCTCAATCGACCCTCATGGGGCATACCTGAAATAGGTCAGCTCGTGGCCTAGTGGCTCATGGCCGAGTGGTACCCGCACCCGTTTACGGTGTGTGGCGATCGACTTGTGAAGCTCAATTGACCCTCATGGGGCATACCATAGTTGGTTGGCTCGGGGCCGAGTGGCTCGTGGCCGAGTGGTACCCACGCCCGTTTACGGTGTGCGGCGATCGACTTGTAAAGCTCAATCGACCCTCATGGGGCGTACCATAGTTGGTTGGCTCGTGGCTGAGTGGCTCGTGGCCGAGTGGTACCCGCGCCCGTTTACGGTGTGCGGCGATCGACTTGTAAAGCTCAATCGACCCTCATGGGGCGTACCATAGTTGGTTGGCTCATGGCTGAGTGGCTCGTGGCCGAGTGGTACCCGCACCCGTTTACGGTGTGCGGCAACTGGCTCGTTGAGCTCAATTGACCCTCATGGGGCATACCTTGGTCATTCAGAGTAATGCCCGTGCCTGCTTACGACGCACAGCTTCAGACTCTCATGGAGCGCATTCTCAAGACCGTGTTGGTAAAAATCCTCCCACGGTACCCAATCACGCTAAGCAGCGGTGACCAGCAATTGACCCCAAATTATGGAGTACATTGGAGGTTGTTCGGAAAGTGCCCGGCCCCAATCTTTCGTGTCGGCCGGCGTTGTGGACCATCATGGGGCGCACTTTATCCCAAACCTCGAACCAGACTTGACACTGGTCGCGTCTTGCGCGACCGACTTCGGCCCAACGTGGGGCGTGCCCTAGATCTGGCCCAGAATTTAGCAGGGAGGCCCTTGCTTTTTCCCGCCGTAAGGCGAAAATTGAGACTCATTTCTTATAAATGAGGAAACCCTTGTTGGGGTAAAGACATCTTGGCCCCTCCCCCACCACGGCTGAGAAATCTTCGAATCTCCTTTGGCGATCTTGGCGACCTAGGGTTTCTGGTTTCGCGCCCAAGACTCGCGGCGGTTCCTCCCACAGGGTCTTCTTCTTCGAGATGTCTTCTTCTTCTTCTTCCTCTTCGTCGTCGTCGTCGGAGGATGGCGCTGGCCCGGCGAGCACGGGGTGGGAGACCTCCATTACTACGGAGTCCCGCCTGGAGGAGCTGGTCGCAGCCGGCGTTCTTCCTCCGCTGGAATTGATCTCCGCCCGTCCCGCCGCAGGTGAACCTTACCCCCTACCCCTGGATAATGAGATCGTGGTCTTCGAGTCCTTCTTTTGGCGGGGGTTTAGCGTTCCTGGGAGTGCCTTTTTCCGAGGGCTCCTTCACTTTTACGAGATCGAGCTGATCAATTTGAATCCCAACTCCATTCTTCACATTGCTCTCTTCGTTCAACTTTGTGAGGTGTATCTTGGGATACGTCCTCATTTTGACTTGTTCCGCTCCCTCTTCCTGCTCAAGCCTCATCCGAACCGGGCTGCTCCCAATGTTATTGGGGGCGCCGGACTTCAGCTGCGAGAGGGCTTGAAGAAACATTACTTCGCCATCCCCCTCAAGACTTCCCTCAAAGGTTGGAGGCGGGAGTGGTTCTATTGTGCGAATGTTGATCCTTTTCTCGCCCCTTTCACTGGCCGCGCCCCTAAAGCTTCTCGATGCTGGAGTGATGCCCCAGATGGCGGCGGGTTGAACCAGGTCGCCGAGCTTCTGGCGCTGATTAATGATCTGAAAAGCCGGGGGCTGTCTGGCCCCGGGATCGCGATCAGCTTTGTCAAGCACCGGGTGCAACCCTTAAAGGAAACAATCCATTTGGGGTTCCAGTATAGTGGGACTCAGGATCCCACCCGGGAGACGAGCACGCCCCTTCCGAGAGATGCGTTGGCGGCGCGGGTGGTTGACTTCTTTGCGCCTGGCACCGAGATTACCAACAGGGGCTGCCCTCACAAGTTTTCGGCGGCGAGCCCTCCGCCTTCTGTGAGTATCCCTCTCTCTCTCGAGAAGTCATTCCGTAATTTTTGCCTGATTTGTGATTTTGACAATGTGCAATCGTTCACCTTTCAGGAGCGTGAATCCTTCTTTTCTGACGCTCCAGTCGTCGGCCTCTCTCGGCTGAGGAATGTTCAGGCCAAGCGTGCGGCTGACGTTTCGGCCGATGAGCTGCGCCGGCAATCGGTGGAGGAGGCTGCTGATCCTTCACCGGCCGGGCCATCGACCTTCAGTGTCCTCGGGGCACCAGACGCAGAGCCCCAGCCTCTTGGCTCAGGAGCAGTCCTGACTGCTGGCGTCAGGCCGGGCTCCCCTCCTTGTGGTGCCGGGCCGGGCCCCTCTCCGAGTGGTGCTGGGACTCGGATGAGGCCTGGGATGAAATTTAAAAAATCCAGGAGGTATTCTTTCGGGTAATCCTTGTCTTTTTGTCTTTACCCGCGCTGAGATGCTTCCTTTTTGTCAACCCAGGGCTCCTACCACGGATATCCCAGTGGGGGGTCTCCTGAAAAGGAGCCCCCGGAGCCGGCTTCTCCAAGGGGGGCCCCCTCCTCGCCGTCTCCTTCGGCGGCCGGGGCGCCGTCGCCTCCTGCTGGTGGGTTGGCCGCCGAGCCGTCGAGTGATCCAGCGGCCGACGGGCTTGATCCGGCTTCGACTCCCGAAGTGGAGGAGGTCCATCGAGAGCCACCGCCGCTTGGCCCTCTCCCGAAGCCCCCGAATCGAACCGTGTGGTGTGAGGGGGGTTCCGACTGGAAAGGGATGGAGGAGGACGAGGAAGCGGAGGTTGCGGCTCGGATGGAGCTCTACGAGCTCACCGTCAGGTGTAGCAAGCTTGTCAGGGTAAGTCTTCTGTCTTTCTTTAGTCTGCTAACATGACGAAATGCTGCCCCCATCTGAGACTTCGCTGTGTCACCTAGGACATGGGGGAGCGCTGGGAGAGATCACAGTTTTTTCGGAAGGTGCTCCCCAAGCTCCAAGAGCACAAAAAGTATCAGGACAAGATCAACGAGATCGGCGATGAAAGGTGGAGAGAGGTCCATGGGCTGGAGACCCAGTGTATGGCACTCCGAGAGGAAAAAGCGGAGCTTGAGCATACGCTCGAAGGTAAGATTCTCCCCTGGGCTTGGCATGGACGCTTTCTTAAATAACTGGGAAGAATGACGGCGCCCTCGCATTTCAGGACGCGACTCAACCATTGCTGAGCTGAGGGCGCAACTGGAGGCTTCAGAAAGCTCTAACCTCGAAACTCGGGCTGGCTTGGAGAAGACACAGCGAGAGCTGGAGGGTAAGCTCCCTTGACTTGAATTGAACGTACTTGGCACTGGGTGTGTTCTCTAGCGGCAGCTTGGCTTTGGCGCAGAATACAAGGGGAAGATAGCCGCTGCCGAACGAAGCCACAGAAGCGGCGTGGCACGTGAGCGATTCTGCACCTTCTGCGTATCGAAGGAGCCGAACCAGGCCAGGGAGACGATGCCGTTCCGCTTCTCTCGGGTGGAGCCGACAGGATCAAGGCTTATGCAAAGGAGTCGGCGACCATGAGTGCGAACCAGGCGTTGGCGGTGGTCAAATCTCACTATCCGAGAGTTGACCTTGAAGCTGTTAAAGAGGGTTTCGCTTGCGACGAAGACAAGGCCAACGCGCTGCTCGAAGAGGTTTCCAGTACATCGCAGTCCTTATTGGAGAACCTTGAATTCTGAGTTTGATGTACCTATTCGTGTCGAACGCTGACCCTTGTCTGAGTCGTTGTTCGAAGTTTTCAAGTGACTAGCCTCATTTGCACTTTGTTGGGTTGAATAGCGTTTGTCGTCCTTCTGATTGAGCGGTTCAGCCCTCGAGCGTCGGGACTTTGAGTAGCACTCGGGATAGCGCTTGTCGCCCTTCTGGCCGAGTGGTTCAGCCCTCGAGCGTCGGGACTCACGTTGTGGCTTCTTGGCTAAGTGGTTCAGCCCCCAAGCTTATGTCGTTGCCTTCTGCTTAATTGGGCCAACTTAGCGAGAAGGGCAAATTGATTTGAACTGCGCGTGACACATGTCTAGTGATATATCCCTCCGCTCTGTTCAGATTACGTCGGAACTGCGCCTGTCACGTGTTGATCTTCCTTGTGTTTCGAGGATATTGGCAACGTCGTAGCGTCGTTTCGTCTTCTGTGTCTTTAAATGGTGTCGTCTCGACTCTGGGGCCGTGCATGGCCTATAAATGGGACGTCACCGCTCTTGAGCGATCGCCCCTTTTTTCGAGTCTTCTTCCCCTTCTTCCTCCCAGCTTTCCTCCATGTCTAACATGAGGAGATTCGTTGGCCTCACGCTGGGCGTTTTTCGCGGTGAGCTTGGATCGCTTCTTCACCGGGAGGAAGCAGAGTTCTGGGAGGAGCACGACTTCGCCGTCCTGGAGGCGGAGGAGGAGGACGGGGCCGCCAGGGACGCCGCCGCCGTGGCCGCCTTGCTGGAGGTGGCGTCGGGGCTCTTCGAGGTGGCCGAGATTATCACAGAGATGGTCGGGCGCGAACGCCGCGACAACCTAGCCGTCACGGCACTCATCCGCCTTATACCACCCCTTTGGGTGGTTGAGGACGAGATCCTGGCAGCTCTGGGTCGCACGCGCCGCGTCTGACCTCGGCGATCCCGCCTCCGGCCCTCCCTCGGTAGCGGCAACGCGGCAAGAAAGACCAAAGACTGGCGAGCGGCTCAGCGTCTCTCCCTCTTCTTTTCTTTTTTTTGTGAGAGAAAATGAAAAAAGAAGATCAGCAATGTAAATTACTGTTATTATGGAATATAAATCTGTGCCCTTTTACTCTTCTGAGTTTGATCGTTTTTCTTTGAGTAGCATACACTAGTCGACAGCCCCAGCCCCCGCAGCGAGGTGTTGAAGGGCCAAATTTTTATCGACTACAGTCTAGTGACCCCGATCTCTGTTCAGTAAAATTCCTGAACTATCGATCGTTATTCTCCAGTGGTTAGTACCTACTTCTAGCTTAGTCTTTTTTAACTCGTGCGCTGGTGCAGACGTTCGGATGTTGCCGCTTGAAGCGATCTCATCGCGAACGTGCATTTTCGCATATTCTGCATCGGCACGGCTCGGATCAGACGATACGCTAGTAGGGTGGTAACCACTCGGGATTGATCGGGTCACTTTAGTCAAAACTGATAAAAGAACCAGATAGTCGGGAGCTTTATTTAATGCAGGGGAGCAAGAACATAACTTATGCGTAGAAGCGACGTAGCTGTTCGGCGTTCCAAGTATTCGCCAAAACCGCGCCATCTTCACGCCTGAGTCGATAGGCACCCGGTCGAACCGTCTCCTCTACAATGTACGGACCTTCCCAAATTGGAGAGAGCTTGTGCTCACTTTTCTGGTTCCTTCAGAGGACCAGGTCTCCTTTTGAAAAGGCTCTACTTCTGACATTGCGAGAATGGTAGCGCCGAAGTCCCTGGAGGTACTTGGCCGACTGGATGGCTGCAACATTTCGAGCCTCCTCGAGTTGATCAAGCTCTTCCATTCAGCTTTCCTCGGACTCGGCTTCCTTGTAATTCCGAACCCTCGAGGATTCGAATTCTAGTTCAGTCGGCAGAACCGCCTCTGCACCGTAAACTAGAAAAAAGGGGGTTTGCCCAGTCGCCCGGCTGGGAGTGGTTCTGAGTCCCAGTCTTGTGACAAGAACTCTTTCACCCATCGGGCAGCATATGGTTTGAGGCGATCGAAAATCCTGGCCTTGAGGCCCTGAAGGACCAAGCCATTAGCCCGCTCGACCTGGCCATTGCTTCGTGGGTGAGCTACCGAGGCGAAGCAAATCTTAATTCCGATGCCCTCGCACCACTCTTGAAATTCTTCACTCCTGAATTGGGTACCATTGTCTGTGATGATCTGGTTGGGAACTCCGAATCTGACCACGATATCCTGGAAGAACTCCTTGGCCTTGACCGCAGTGATCGTGGCGACTGGTTTAGCTTCGATCCACTTGGTGAACTTGTCAACGGCCACGAAAAGGTAGGCGAAACCGCCTTGTGCCTTCTTAAGCGGGCCGACCAAGTCGAGCCCCCAGACCGCAAAGGGCCAAGAGATGGGGATAGTTTGCAACTCCTGTGCTGGCAAGTGTGTCTGCCTTGCATAGAACTAGCAGCCTTCGCAAGTTCGAATGATCTCCTTTGCATCCGTCACCGCCGTAGGCCAAAAGAAGCCCTAGCGGTAGGATTTCCCAACTAAAGCGCTTGACGTCGCGTGATGGCCGCACATCCCCAAGTGGATTTCTTTGAGCAGGTCTCTTCCCACTTGTTCCGAAATGCACCGCCTGAGGACACCGGAGGTGCTCTTCCGAAAAAGCTCCTCCCCAATCACCACATAGGATTTGGCTTGTCGGGAAATGCGCTCGGCCAGAGTGGTTGCCTTTGGAAGTTTGTCCTTCAGGAGATAATCTAGATATGGAGCCGTCCAGTCGGGGTTGATGACCAGGATTTCAGCCTCATGATCCTTACTTGGCTCTCATCGCTTAGCAACTGTTAGCTCGTAAAGATCCTGGACAAAGATACCACTCGGGACCTCTACCCGAGTGGCTCCCATCTTAGCCAACTCGTCGGCTGCTTCGTTATTGTGGCGCAGGACATGGACCACCGCATCACAAACTTGCCTTCCAATTCTCGGACCTGCTGACAATATGCCATCATAGTCTGGTCGACGCATGACCGGGCCCTTCTCAGACTTGGCTCACCACCACCGAGTCATCAAGGACCGCCAGTCGTCGGATTCCGAGCGATATGGCGATGCGAAGCCCGTGGATGAGTGCTTCGTACTCTGCAGCGTTGTTCGAGGCCGGAAACTGAATCCGAAGGACGTACTTGAGTTTATCACCTATCGGCGAGATGAGGAGAACTCCCGCTCTGGCTCTGCTGAGCATGAGAGATCCATCGAAGTGCATGGTCCAATACTCCGGCTTTTCCTCGATGCGGGGAGCTTGGAATTCAGTCCACTCAGCCGTGAAGTCGGCCAAGGCCTGGGACTTGATGGCGGTGCGCGGCTTGAACGAGATGTCGAAGGCTCCAAGCTCGGCTGCCCATTTTGAAATTCTCCCAATAGCCTCCCGATTATAGAGGACCTCTCCCGCAGGGAAAGAGGTCACTACTGAAATCGAGTGTCCTTGGAAATAATGCTTCAGCTTCCACGACGAGATCAAAATTGCATACAGAAGCTTCTGAACTTGAGGATATCGTGCCTTGGACTCGCCCAGTACTTCACTGACGAAGTAGACAGGGCGTTGTACGCCATAGCGGTGTCCCGACTCCTCCCGCTCCACAACTATTGCAGCACTGACTACATGAGTTGTTGCTGCTATGTAAAGCAGGAGGAGTTCACCTGGGAGCGGCGAGACTAAGATTGGGGGGTGGAGAGGAACACCTTGAGTTCTTCGAAGGCTTACTGTGCCTTAGCTGTCCACTCAAAGTGGTCCTGCTTCTTGAGGAGCTTGAAGAAAAGCACCCCCTGGATCCCCAACCGGGAGATAAACCTGCCAAGCGCTACCATGCAGCCCGTAAGCTTTTGGACATCTTTCTGGTTGGTAGGTGGCGTCATCCTCATGATGGCCGCTATCTTCTCTGGATTCGGCTCGATCCCGCGATGAGAGACGATGAATCCGAGTAGTCTCCCGGAAGAAACTCCGAAAACACACTTCTCAGGGTTCAACCTCATCTGGAACACCCTTAGACTTTCGAACGTCTCGGCCAGATCGGAGGTGAGACTGTCTTTGGCTTGCGTTTTAACCACTATATCATCCACATATGCCTCCACGTTGCGCCCGAGCTGATGGTGAAAGCACCGCTGTATCGCGCGCTGATAAGTTGCGCCAGCGTTTTTCAGCCCAAACGGCATCGCGACATAGCAATATGCTCCAAATGGAGTGATAAACGAAGTCTTCTCGCAATCCTCCTCTCGAAGCCGGATTTGGTGATAGCCTGAGTAGGCGTCCAGGAAACTGAGGAGTTGACATCCAGCAGTGGAGTCCACCACTTGATCGATGCGGGGTAGGCCAAAGGGATCTTTTGGGCAAGCCTTGTTGAGGTCGGTATAGTCGACACACATGCGCCAACTTTTATTCTTCTTTTGAACGAGTAAAGGGTTTGCCAACCAGTCGGGATGATACACTTCTTTAAATAAAACCTACGGCCAACAGTTTTGTAATCTCCTCCCTGATGGCTTCTCGGCGGTCTTGAGCGAATCGTCACAACCTTTGCTTGATCGGCCTGGCCGATTCCCTTACGTTCAGCGCATGCTCGATCACCTCCCTGGGGACTCCGGGCATGTCTGACGGCTTCCAGGCAAAGACGTCTTGGTTTGCCCGCAAAAAGGTGACGAGCGCATCCTCCTATTTCTCTCCGAGCCCTGTCCCGATCAAGGCCGTTCGAGCCGAACCGGACGGGTCGAGGATAATTCTCTTGGTACCTTCTTCGGGACCAATTCCAGGGTTCGGCGCTTTGCGGGTAGGGACGCTACCTTCCGGCTTGTCGGAATCCGCCTCTTGCCGAATCGTGTCCCGACCCGCTCGCGCCTCCAGCGCCTCGGCCATCTCGCAGCTCTCCCTGTCACAAGAAAAAGACTGCTTAATATCACCGCGTAGAGCGATAATACCACTCGGGCCTGGCATTTTCAGCGTCAGGTACGTATAGTGGGGCACTGCCATGAACTTGGCTAGCGCTGGTCTCCCCAAGATGGCATGATACGCTGTCGCGAAATCAGCCACCTCGAAGCCAAGGTTCTCTGTCCGGTAATTTTCTCTTGTACCGAAAGTGACCGGCAGAGAGATTTGTCCGAGTGGTATCGCTGACGTTCCGGGTATAACGCCGTGAAAGGGCGATGACCCTCGCTTAAGCTCCGACCGTGGAATTCCCATGTCGTCGAGAGTTTTTACAAAGAGGATATTGAGCCCACTTCCACCATCAATCAATACCCTCTTGAGCTTGATGCCGCGGACAACCGGCGCCAAGACAAGCGGATATCTACCGGGGAATGGGACTCGATCCGGGTGATCCGAGCGGTCGTAAGTTATCGCGACCTCGGACCACCGTACATACTGGGGTGTCTCCGGCTCTGATACCCCCCGGCTGCCCTGACCGCCAGAGCATAAACCTGTAACCAAGCCTCTGGGTCCCTCTCACCGTCAAACCTAGTGATGCCCTTGGGATTAAACCCATCAGGCCAAACCACTCGGCGTAGGTGAGGGGTAAACGCGCGAACCCCTTCGATGACCCCGCGGCAACCCCCGGGCGGTGATCGACGTGGAGGGGATCGCGCTTGGCGTGCTTCGCGATCTCGTGGAAGGATGCCGTAACGTTCATACTCGTCGGCATGACGGTGTTGCTCCTCCCTTTCTCGGTCGCGGCGCCTGGCGTCGAGGTCGGAACGGAGGTCGCGGTTGAGGCTGTGTCGCAAGTCGTCTCCGCAGAGGGGAACATAACGTCTCTGGTGGGGGGGCTTCCCGACCTGGCCGGCTGCTGGCCGTCTGGGTCCTCGCCGGAGCGCGTAACCGCTCCTTTGCCGGCTGGTCGGTCTGGGTCTGCTGGATCGCTGCCGCCGTCACCATGGCCTTTACTTGGGCCATGATCGGGGCGACGGGGTCGCCAGCCCCCAGCATAGGGCTCAAGGTATCCAGGAGTGTCTTGGAGGCGACGATATTCTGCTGTGGAGTGCGGAAGACCGCTTGGTCCCCCATCTTGGCTTGCATAATGTCTTCATTGACGCCGCGGGCGCGATCCCGCAGGGCACACGCCCGCGCGTCCAGCTCTGTTCTTCGGCCACCTTCCAAGTCGGCGGCGGCCGATGTGTCGAAGCATTGCTGCGAATCCGTCCGCGAGCCCTCGATCACGCAGACTCTACGGAAATTCCAGCAACTCTCCAGGCTCTCTTCTGACTCGGCCGGTGAGCTGGGCGAGCCTGAAGGGGATAGCTCCAGGCGCTCGGAGGTGCCGAGTGGTTTGGCGGTGAGAACCCCCACCATTCGCATCTCGGCGCCCGTGGGTCCGACACCCTGGCGGGACCGGGCCTTCAGTCCCCTACTCAGTGCTTTAGAGCACGAGACAGGGGGATCTCCCGATCCACGCGGAAGTCATGACGATGGCTCGCCGGAGGCCTCGTCGTGCTGGAACGCGGCCTCCTCAGAGAGGGAAAGGTTCCCGAGGCTGTTGGAGGTGAAGGTCAGGCTTCCGAAGCGGAAAACCTGATCCGGGGAGAAGACTGTGGAGACTCCGCTCGTCGCAGCCATCAAGCTCGACGAAGATCTTGACACAAGCCCCCTACCTGGCGTGCCAACTGTCGACGATTGGTTTCGCCGGCAATGAGATTTGTGATTCTAGGGGATTCGTGTGGGATCAGAACTAGATGGTAACACAGAATGCGAGGGCAATCTCTTTTAGACAGGTTCGGGCTCTCGCGGAGGAGATAATACCCTAGTCCTGTGTTCTTGGATATATGGGCGTGATCTCTTTTTCTTCTCCCTTTTTCAGGGTTGTTCCCTTCTCCTTATATACTGAGGGAGGGGTACGTTACAAATGGGCGCCACCTGGCCCTGAACATGGTGGCTTCATGAATATGTTATTTGTCTCTATCGGCTGAGCCCCACTACGTCCAGGGGGTGTGGTCGTTCCTTTCCCGACCCACGCCTGCCAATCCGCAGGTTCTGGTGCCTGCAGGCTCTGCCGATGCCAGGTCGCAGGCTTTTGCTTTTGACGGGGTTGTCTGGACGCGGCACGAAGCTTCGCCGAGGGGTCGGCCAGCTGCCTTGGGGAAGAAGTCGGGCCATGCTATGGGCTCCTCGTGGTGCTTCTAGGCTCTGGGCCTTCTGCACCATCCTCGGCCCAGTGGGGTGTGGGCCCCACTTGCGGGACCCCCACCTTAGGCATCCCACACTTACGCTTTGCAATCTATGGAAAGATTTGGTTAGGGTTATGTGGTGGAAAAAGGTACAATTGGAGAACGGGCGGGAGAGAGACATTTGGGTAAGGAGACTCAAATGTGGTAGTCCCGCCTGAGTCAGCTAAGGACCGATCCGATGTTTAACTGTGGCCGAGCACAAATTGGTTAATCGCATGCCGGAATGGGACGGTAAAGCTATTCTTTCATCGCATGTCGTTCGATGGGGCATACACCTCATGCCGTTGGACGTGGTTGAGGGCGAGGCTTAGGCCGGCTCTCGAGCGCCAAGCCGGGCTTGGGCCGCTCGAGGGGGTGCTAGGTTTTCGGACCGCATGAAGATGTTCCCAACGGATTGGTATGGATGAGAGGATGGTTGACACGAGGTTCTTTGTGGCACGTGTCGTGCGATTAATGCTTCCCTACAGGGTTAATTAAGCGATTCGAATTGCCGCGCTCTCGGATATGAGCACGCTTGGTTACCTATTATTACTCGTAGTAATAATTTGAACTGAAGTTCACCTTTGGGCTTGAGCTCGAAATTGTTATGAGGTCACTTGTTTGGTTATCATTAAGTATTGAACTCCACTCTAGAAGTAGGTGCTAGTACAGCTGCTTTAAATTGTGAATTGAATGGTGGTACTAACTAATCAACAAAGTTAAGCTTTCTGCACTTTTAACCACAGCTGATTTCCTTGCTACATCCAAATGCATACCCTTTGGAGTCGGTCATATATGGACCACGGGTAAGACTTGCGAGTACTTTTCGTACTCAAGCTTCTGTCCTTTTTGTGGTTTTGCAGGTGAGGATCCAGAGGGGTGTGAGTTTTGTCCCTACTGTCTATCGGTGGCCGGGCGGGGCACCGAGTAGGGGCCTTCTACGCTGTCAAGACGCTTGGAAGTGTTCAGAGGCAGGACACTTTCGGGGTTGTTTTACTTTTGTCTAGTTTAGTGGTAGGGAGTCTACTTTTGTTGCATAGGTTATTTAACTGTGCTATGTTTCACTGGACTCTTGGTGGCCTTCGCGCAACTTTTATTATATTTGTGTCGCTTAAGTGTTTTCCTTTTTTTGTTTGTTAGTGGTTGCCGGGTGTGGTTTTGTGTAGTTGGGGGGCTTGTTGTTGGGTTTTGTCTTCGTGCCGTGGTCGGTTTGGTCATTTTGTTTGTTTTGCTTCCGCGCGTGTCTGGTTGTGGGGTTCCGAGTTTCATTGCCCCCTTTATGCAAATAGGGTTGATATCACAGTGAAACCGGTATGCGGGGATCCTGGGCGAGTTTTGGGTCGCATACCGGGGGAATACCGGGATTGTTGTCGAGTTATTCGAAGGATTCCAATGTTGTTTCGGTGGGGCTTGGGTGCTAACACTACGGGCGCTTTCGGCGATCCGATGTTAGCCTCCAAATCCGACTTGAACGACTAGACCTTCTAATGACCCGAGGACAATCTGGGCGGCTCCTCTCAACGTCACTCGGGGGCTTGACTCACAGCAAGACACCATCGACCAACTCGACGAGGCGCATGACGTAGCTGTCCTCCGATCGGCCAAGTACCAGCAAACACAGCAACGCTACCACAATCGACAAGTTCGCGGCCGGTCGTTCAGTGTTGGCGACCTGGTCCTGCGCCAGGCACATTCCAATAAGGGCAGACACAAGCTCTCACCACCGTGGGAGGGCCCCTTCACCGTCGTGGAGGTCCTCCGACCTGGCACCTTTCGTCTAAAGGATCCCGAGGGCAATGTCCTCCCCAACGCGTGGAATATAGAGAAACTAAGGAAATTTTATCCTTAGAAACTTCTTTCGTCGATGTAAACGCCCGCCTGTACTTGAGTTCACATTCGTTTTCTCATGCTTTGCGCTAAAAATGCAAACGCTCCGACTCACACCTGACCCCGCGGTCCCTAAAAGGCTACGGTCGCTGAGTGTGAATTCATAGCAAGCAAGCAAGCAAAAAACAAGAAGAACAGCGGGCAATTTTTTGACGAAATGAAAACTTTATTTCATCAAAAATATTTACATTGGGGAGAGCGAAGGACCCTGCACCATCACTCCCCCCGATCCACCCGTCCACCTCGCGGCGCCTACGAACAACTGCCTCGATCAGGGCCTGCCTCATCTCGCGGAGGCGGGGGACGGCCCGGATGAGCGCGTCAACCCACTCCGTGTCCCGCCTAATCAAGGCCCCCTCCACGTCCGCTATGATCTGTCTCCACGCCTCCTCATAGTCGAAGGTGGACGGCAAGTCAAATGGCGGATGGTCAGCCATGAAGAGGTAGAGGAAAACTACTGAAGGCGACGAGAAGAAGAGATGAAGGTGGCTGCATTGCTAATGCATCCGCCACCTCCTTTTATACCCCGAGGCGTGGAAAACGAAGAGGCTTGAGTAAGTGCATTGCCCAGAAGCCGAAGCGCCCTGCACCAACTCCAACAAGAGCACGGGCATCAAAAAGTTAAGGCGGCCCTATCCTTCTAAACTCTTTCGTTTTGTCACGTCTCTTCTCCCCTCCTCCGAGTTCAAAGTGATGTGTGGCGACTGCTACCCAGGCCCCACACTGTCACACATCACTAGGGGGCTACTTATGCTTACGCGGGTCGGTGACCCAACTTGCCCATTTGGTCCTACTCCGCGGTAACCCTCTCGACCCGGGTGCTACGACCTGCGCTCCGGCGGCTACGATTGCGAAGTGGCGCCCCGCGGAAGAAGGGACTGCCCGAGCAGAGCCACTTATGGTCGGCCGGGAACACTCCTTCCCCGCATAAACGCAAGTAAAGCTTTGCTCACACACTCGCTCAGATCGGCAGTCTAACCGGCCGATCGGTCTTCCCTCACGGCAACCCTCTCGACCCGAAGCATCAACATCGGTAAATATCACAATCATACTCATCGAAAATAGTAAAGTACTTTAATTAAAATAACCAAACTGGTTGCTCGACCTTATGGTCAAGTTACAAGAGTACACCACACAGGACGAAAAACTTATTAAAGGAAATAAATTGTAGCGGAATAAAAGCATCAACGTGGCGCCATCCAGTATACCACAGGCAACTGACTGGACTCGCCCCTAGATAGACAATTCCTCCTGAAGTTCTTCCCCCAAAGCTGGCGTCGCTTCTTCTTCAATTGGTGTTGTATTGTTGCAAGGGGGTGAGTACTTGGTACTCAGCAAGTCATGCACAGAATGCAAACTAATATTCTACATGCATGGCTTATTACAAGGAATGTTTCATGGTTTATTTGTAGTAAAACAGCAATTAACAGGTAGCATAAGTAGATTAGAAAGCGGTAAAAGCAAATATAATATCAATAACTTTTACAGGAGTTAAGTAAACACTTTCACTTTCCTAATCCACATTTCCATCAACGTCATCAATAAACCCAACCAAACTCTTCAAGTCCAAGTTGTTTTCATGAAAGTCTAACCCTTGACTGTAATCCCTAAGAAGTGTCCAGTGCCGTGGACTCGGCTATTCGAATAGGTTTTACACTCTGCAGAGGTCATGCACTTTACCCACAAGATACAGTCAAAACAGCACAAAGGCGAGTGATCGTAACAAAGCCTTTCGGAAACCGCAAACTATACAAGTGAACCTCCCCGGTTTTTGCCATACACCATCCCTTTCCCCAGCGGAGGCGAAGTATGGGACCGACATACCGTTGGACAGGTACCATGCCATAGCCCTGGTAAGCTCCCCCTTCAAGCTACACAAAAGGTGTAGTTGACACCCCGATGTTCCACATGTAAGTTATTAGTAACTTACTCAACTAGGTTCGTCCCATTATAGACATGTGGTTGCACGTTTGACTCAGATCAAAGGCTTGCAAGGTTAAGTCCTTAGGATGACCAGGGCAAGACTACCCGAAGAACCAAAACGATATCCCCGGTGCCACTCATGGCCCACCATATCATTATTGCCACTTGCCCTGGTCTAAATCTATTTATCAAACCCAGATGATTACCATGCACCACGTGCCATTATCACCATCACAACACATGATACTTCTCCAAAACAGGTTCGATATCTCATTAAGTCAATATTAACATTTGATTGTCCAAAATCATGTCGGTGCACGTAGCAGGTCTAAGCAATACACTACAACGGTCTAAAAACCCAATGTTGGCAATTTAATAATGTCCAACTAAATATCCACAACTAGGGTGACAAGGGTTCATGGCACATAATTTAATTAATCAAGGTGTCATACTGCAATTTGGCATTTATCTAAGTCCCAGAAATAATTTAAACAATTTCTAATTAAATTAGCATGCAATAATTTAAATTAAATTAATTTCAAAAGTGGGATCAATATGGTCAAAGCATAACTTGCCTTCAAAAAGTACTTGTTCTTGATCTTGAGCTGGCTCCTGGGTCAAAACTTCACCTTCGAAGCCTTCGGGTACTTCCACGTCTACTCGTAACGCGTGCAAATAGCAATAAATAATCAAGTAGTGGACAAAAAGTGTCCAAAAATTCAAATAAAATTCATAAACAGATAGAGCACATTTTTATAAATTTTTAGAAATTTGAATCGTCCAAATTGGAGTTCAAATTAAAGAATAAACCGAATTAATTCATTTATTTTTCTATTAAAAAAATCGATTTATTGCGTCATCATGACACGTTGACCAATCAGAAACCGCCACGTCGCCTCGGGTCCATGGACCCCGAGCATGGCTAGGCCCGGGTCCACCGTGAACCCGGTCCACGGGTACATGTCTCACTGACATGTGGGACCTACTACTGACGTCATTGCTGACGTCAGCAGGGCTCGGCCGAACAGCTCTAACACGCGGGCCCCACGCTGACGTCACGCATGATGTCAGCGGCGACCGGGCACGGCTCGGTTGACCGCGCCGCCTTGGCTTCCAAACACGTGGCGCAATCTGGGCCGTTGGTTTGAAATACAACGATCCAGATCAGATATAATCTCACGCGCTTTGGATCTACGTGGTCGATCTGGACCGTTCGATTCGAATCGGACGGTCGAGATCCGATCGGGTTTAACCGTGTCGTGGGGGCTGTGGCATGACCCGGCGTGCGACGCGTGGCCCAAACTACACCGTTCGATCTCGATCGAACGGTTGAGATCGCATCTAACGCTACAACGTGGGACGAATCTAACCGTACAATCTAGATCTAACGGCTGAGATCCAATCTAGCACGGTACGGTCTAGGGGCTACATGCCTTAATCTAAAGCGTTGGATCTAGATCCAACGGTCGACATTAGATCTAAAAACGCAACGTGGATTTACACGAGGGTGACGTGGACTAACCTGGGCCCTTGGATTACGATCGGACGGCTGTGGGAGTTCGCGGATCTGGCAATGTCGTGGCGGAGCTGTGGTGGCCGGAGTTGGAGACGACGATACGGCCAACGGCATTTCGCGCGACCTCCGGCGAGGAGTGGTACCCCTCGACGCGCCTTAACGCGGGAAGTCTGGATCTGGGCTCGGTGGCGGTGGGAACGGCGGACGCGGCGGGAAACAGCGAAAGACCGCGGCGAAGCACGATTCCAACTTCGTCGAGCAATCGCGAGCAAACGGTGGCGGCTTGAGCTCGGCGGCTTAGGGCAACATGTGCGCACAGAAAGGGGGAACACGGCACAGGTGGTGGCGCATTAAATAGGGCCCTCGACGTCCGTGAAAACCGTGGAAACCGAGGCCCACACACGCACGGCGGCGTAATCCGGCGGTGACTCGGACTGGGTGACGTGGCACGATCTCAGCCGTCCGCGCGCACACGATCAACGACCCGGATCCGGCCGATGCAAACTGGTTCGATCCGACCCCGCGCGGGGCGACATGGCGCAACGCTGGCCGTTGGATCTTGATCCAACGGTCGCGTGGATTAGGGTTTGGTCCGGCTCGGGTCTGGCTCGAACGTGGTTCGGTCGGACTCGAGTCAGATGAGCAGTACTAATCCGGTTGGATTTTCTAGCGATTTAATAATTAAATTAATTTCTAAAAATTCAATTAATTCAAGAAAAATAGTAAAATAATCAGTGAGACATTTTGAACTAAAGTAAAATATTTCCAACAAAATTTTATTTAAAACTTTTAATTATTTAATTATCTCAAAAGGAAATAAATTCAAATTAAATCCAAATAAATCCCAGAAAATTCCAAAAATTCTCTAAAGTGTAAAATTTCACTTAAATTCATGAAAAGCAAAAATTGGGGTGTTACATATTGCCATTGCTTTTCCCCTGAAAAGTTAAGAAAGTTTTGGTAGCACATTTAGAGAACATTCTAAAGCCTGGTACACATACGAGCACGCACTAAAAGACATAGAGAAAGCAACTGTACATGATTCTTCTTCGCAAACTCGGTGTAAGAGTAGCTATCATCCGCTTTCTCAAAAGAATTGCCTTCATCACTTGAAGTATGGCCTGATTCATGATTACAGCCATTAGCCTGGTTTGAAGAATCTGAAAAAAAAAAATTAGCGTCAATCTTACGAAAGGTCATCAAGACGTTTGCAATATTTCAGCTCCCTAATGCCATGAAAGTATCCAAATATCTCACCTTTAATCAATTTCTTCAAATCTGAGTTACTAAAAATGTTTTTGCTATCTGGACTGCTTTCCCTTCTAACTAAGAATACTTGAACTGATCAAATTATCAATCGAGTGCCAAGTAGAGCACAGGATTGTCTCTTTCTATTTGTGAAAGAAGGCAAAAGAGAACTGCTTTTGGAGATCACCTTTGGTTTTTGGGTACATCTTGAGGATATCATCAAGTGGTAGATTAGCTTTTGCCTACAAAGCTGGTAATTCTCCATTGCGCTCAACTTTTGTGATTTGAGCTTCATCTTCATCAATTGTGCGCATATCATCTTTCTGCAATGCCAACACATATAGTGTGACTCATATGTCATAGAAAAATGAAGAATGGTTCCAACGAGAAAAGAAAGATGCAGTTCTTGTATTAGAAAAATACTATAAATATATGTATACTATATTATATCTTTTGTTATTTTGAACAACGATTAATCAACAGAAAGCTGTATAAAAAATAGTAGCATAAAACAAAGAACAAAATAAATGGTAAATTGGCAATACAAAAAAAAAATATATGTTTCTCATGTTCATAACAATAACAATTGGTATTGTGATACATAGGGTTCATACAGTTCATATTCGTGTGAACAAAAAACATGAATCAGGAAAATTAAAATAATAGCTTCCCAGCTCTTCATCCAAGGAGCTATTGTAATCATCACCAATTTCCATACTATCTGTAACTATAAATTGTTAAATGCTAAAGAAAAGGGCAAATAAGACTTCTAAGGCATGCAGAATAAAGCTACACACCAAGACCACAGGTGTTGACACATTTATGTTCTCTTCTACTACTTCCACCCGGGATGGTTGATTTGTCTGCAAATGTTCATTTTCTTGTTTATGCCGATAGGGCACATTCACGAGGTTTTTAGCCAACATTGTCGAATATCTGGAAAGTTCACATCAAATAATAGAAGGTTGCTTGTAGCGAAGGCAGAGGAACTACAATAAAAATTTTGAAGTTTGAAATAGCCATAACAAAATCAACCAAGAATAGATGACAATACATTTCAGTCTGGCCTAAAAGGAAATCAAGCTGCTTATCGAGGGCCTTTTTCTTCCTTTCCTCAACCTTTAGTTGATTCTTATAGATAACCTATATTCCCCGGCATACAAATAATATAGTTCAATTGCTTCGGAAACTTGACATCCTAAAGTAAGTGGTACAAAAGCCATGAAATTAAATATGTAGAATGAATTTGCCAACTTCTTTATTTTAGTCCAGAACTTCTTCACATTATTAGAAATATTAAGGGCAACTTTTCTCAGGCGATGTTCTTCCTCTTGTAAAAGAACAATCATCAAACTAAGATAAAAATCCAATAATATTGCTACACTATGTGCATAGTACAAATTAAGGGATCACTGGACACTATAAGTTCATCCAGTAGCATTTTGGAAACAATTAAATATACTATAAAATATAAATTAGTTATATCATAGACAATACAAACCTTCTGTTTTGCTCGTCTTTTGTTGCTTGGTCAACTACACCCATATTGGCTCGTTGAGCAATCTTTTTAGCCATTGACAACTTTCATTTTCTCTCAGAATCAAACTCCTGTAAGATATTTAAAATTAAGCAAGCCAACAGGAGGAATTCTTCATCATTTTCTAGCCTTGACAAAGCCATGTACTAATAATAAGGCTGAGTATGAAGCGCTGATAGCAGGACTTGAAATAGAATAATTATAGTTTTGAGATAAAATTATGCAACTTTGCTCGATGAGGAAGAAGGATTGCAATTTATCAATTGTACTGACAGCATCTAACCTTTGCCTTGGATTCTAAAAATATATAGTAGATACATATCAGTTACCCATCATAGTTTGATGAGTACAATTTGTCAGTTGTACTGATAGCAACTAATCTATTGTGTTCTCTAAAAAATGTTACCTATTGAATCCAAGGCAATGGAAAACACACTTCCAGCTGCATTTACTGAAGATCATTCAAGATCAAGCCAAGAAAGAATAATTTAAATTGATTATTATCAACACACCTGCATGAGGGCAAGATTTGCATCCACACCTTCCACCTTTACTTAATCTACCCTATTCTTTCAAAGTAACAAAAGGTGGAAGGTGCGGATGCAAATGTGCCAACCCAGGTATGAAGCAAGAACACCATCACTGATCTCCAATGCCTTGTTTGCAAACAGTTCCTCGGTGCCACCTATACACAGAAGCAAAATACTACTGTAAACAGAAATAAAATTCTCTACTCTTTGAAATAATGAATATGAGCCTTAAGAGCATTATGGAGTCCCAATCACATTGTGCCCTTTCCCTGAACTAGACATTCACACCCAGACTGCTACGCAACATCAGTTGGTGTGCCTAAAAAAAGCAATTAGAAAAAATGCATACGAAATTTGGAAGGGGCATCCTGATAAATCCCAAAATACTAAGAACAAAATATCAAGAAAAAGAGAATTAGTGCAATTGATTTCCTCAAGGCATTACTTAACAAGAACGAACCTAACATAGTAAATCGCATAGAAAAAGAAATCAAGGCTCAAGAGATGGTTTCGGTCACCACGAGTAGCATCACAATGAGCAGGCACCAAAGCCAGGAGACAGGGGGCAGTAGCACGAGGAACGTCGACAGCTGCCCAGGGTTTAACCCTAGGAATAAGCGGATCAGAAACAGTTGAAAAGGGAGGTGGAGGCAAGCAAGCTGGGTAGCGAAGGATTGGCGGCTCAGTGCCGTAGCAGGGGCGGGTGACGCTAGTGAGATCGAAGACCAGGGGAGAATGGCACGGTGAGATTGAAGACCAAGGGAATGGGGATCGAAGACCAGGGGAGTGGGGATCGTCTAAAAATCACCACACCCCCAAGAAATCAACCACCCAACTGACAAGCAACCATCTGCTCCTCCACCCAGTCCACCGAATTAGCTCACCACCATGGAAGGGAGTTTGCGGCACTTGTGTTGGTAGAAGAAAGGAAGGTCGTGGTGCTTGTGGATCTAGCTGCAGCGGTTGTCATCGGTGGGGAGAGGGAGGAGACGGCGATGCAGGCAGCGCGGGGAGGTGGAGCCGTGGAGGGGTGACTCAGGCGTAGAGATGGGCCTG
Source organism: Rhipidocladum racemiflorum (assembly GCA_036346355.1). NCBI lineage: Eukaryota > Viridiplantae > Streptophyta > Magnoliopsida > Poales > Poaceae > Rhipidocladum > Rhipidocladum racemiflorum. Next base: position 65,463,601 of record CM070572.1, read on the forward strand.
GTACGGATATTTTCCGACCGACCGACCGACCGAATTGATTTGGATGATGATTTGGATAGTTTCACAGATATTCAGTTGATTTTTCGGGTAAGGATATGGATACAGATAATTTACATGGCTACGGATACAGATATGGAACACTGATTATCCGATGGATACGGAATATCCGAGCTTTTGTTCGGATAATATCCGAATATAATATACGGATATTATCCGAATAACACGTTTCAGAATAACATATTAACAATTTAACATGTTTCACTGTTTCAGAGACTAGGGTCTGCATTGGATGACAAGATATAATGTGTTCATGTGTGCTAGATGCTAATTTGGAGATATTTGGGTAAAGGTGGTACAGAAATTGGCAAGTGGCGTTTGGGAGGCTACTTAGGATTCAAAGAAAGATATGCCAGCTGCAAATCATTTGGTTCAATTATTGCAATGGGGTACATTGTTACTCACAGAGTCACATGTATGACAAGCTAGGGATAAAAAGGCAAAAAAAAAAGACATACAAATATATTTCTTTTGGAATTTTGAATTTAAATTTGGACCGATTTTGGAAAAAAAACTGAAATTGGATTTTAAAATATCCGACTAATATTATTCGTATCCATGTTGATTCCGATCCGTATTCGATTTGTATTCGTAACCGATATTATCCTGTATAATTCGTATTCGATTCTGTATTCGACACTATTCGTATTCGATTCTGTATTCGATAAAAAATACGGATACGGATATGAATAGGACGATATTCGACCGTATCCGATCCGATCACATCCCTACTCAGGCATGGGGAGGTGGAGAGGTGGGCGCTAGGGTTGGCAACGGGTCCGGGTCCCTCCGGGTCCAACCTCTGTGGACCCGGACCCGAAATCAGTCACGGGTCCAATCTCGAACCCGGACCCGACGGGTACCCGGACCCGACGGGTACCCGGACCCGAACCCGTTATTTGAGGTTTGCATGCATGAGGACATTGAGACATTCAAATAAAATGGAAAAAATTTAGCTAGAATGGGGTTTGAAGACAAGACCTCTTGATTCAATAACATGGTTCCCTCCATTGAGCTATGATGTGACTTGTGACAATGATGCATACTAATCTATTTTAAATTCACCTCACCTTCTACCTGGAGTCGGGTCCGGGTCTGGGTACCCACGGGTCCAACATGAGACTCGAACCCGGACCCAGACCCGAACTAATATACCCGTGGGTCCGAATTTGGACCCGGACCCATCGGGTCGGGTACCCGCGGGTACCCGGACCCACAGGTATTTTTGGCATCCCTAGTGGGCGCAATGGGGTAGGAGAAGGTGCGAGACGTGGGGATGGAGCAGTTTGGAATATAACCGAACAAGCGCAAAGAGAAGGAAGACCAACGCCCTGTTTGAAAGGGTTACAGATCTCAGCTTCACCTCAGATCTAAAATTTATAGGTTAAAATAAAGTGAATTAAGTTTATATTTTTATTCTAAAATGTAAACAAGATGACCCATCTAAACACTCTTAATATACCCATAGCTCCAGCTCTAGAGATTTGGTGGAGTTAGGAATACCTAGCTCCACCAAATTCACGAATCTGGTTAAGTTGGAACTCTACCAAACACCCCCTAACGATGGGAGCTATGTTCAACTGAGCGGAGTCAACTCATTTTTTATTAGTTAAGATATAGGTAACTGAATTCGGAGTTACTATTTTTTTAGTGCAAATAATATATATACAAGCATTATGCAATAGGTTATGCATAGAAGATTGATGCATGTGAGAATGATGTATATGAGAAGGATGTGAGAACACAAGGCTCAAGAGATGGTTTCGGTCACCACGAGTAGCATCAGAATGAGCAGGCACCAAAGCCAGGCTTGAATCCTCCTGTACAGCTGCCAGCACCAACTTGGATGAAGGAGACAGGGGACAGTAGCACGAGGAACGTCGACAGCGGCGCAGGGTTTCACCCTAGGAAATAAGCGGATCAGAAACAGTTGCAGAGCGAGGTGGAGGCAGGCAAGCTAGGTAGTGAAGGACTGACGGCTCAATGCCGTAGCAGGGGCGGGTGACGCTAGTGAGATCGAAGACCAAGGGAGAATGGCATGGTGAGATTGAAGACCAAGGGAATGGGGATCGAAGACCAGGGGAGTGCGGATCGTCTAAAAATCACCACACCCCCAAGAAATCAACCACCCAACTAACAAGCAACCCTCTGCTCCTCCACCCAGTCCACCGAATTAGCTCGCCACCATGGAAGGGAGCTTGCGGCACTTGTGTTGGTAGAAGAAAGGAAGGTCGTGGTGCTTGTGGATCTAGCTGCAGCGGTTGTCATCGGTGGGGAGAGGGAGGAGAGGGCAATGCAGGCAGCGCGGGGAGTCCAAGGGGAGACGCGGGAGCGGGGATGCTGGGGAGGTGGAGGGGTGACTCGGGCATGGGGAGGTGGAGAGGTGGGCGCAATGGGGTAGGAGAAGGTGCGAGACGTGGGGATGGAGCAGTTTGGAATATAACCGAACAAGCGCGAAGAGAAGGAAGACTAACGCCCTGTTTGATAGAGTTTCAGATCTTGGTTTTACCTTAGATCTTGGTTTTACCTCAGATCTAAAATTTGTAGGTTAAAATAAAGTGAATTAAGTTTATATTTTTATTCTAAAATGTAAACAAGATGACCCATCTAAACACTCTTAATATACCCATAGCTCCAGCTCTAGAGATTTGGTGGAGTTAGAGCATCTCCAGCAGAGCCCCTAAATCAGCCCCTAAACCTTAAAATAGGGAGTAGTAAAAAAAACCAGATCCAGCAGGGCCCCAACTCAAGCCCCTAAAATTAGGAGGCCCCTAAATTTGCCTCCTCAGCCCCAATTCTCAGGGGGCCCCAACTCAAGCCCCTAAAATTAGGAGTCCTCTAAATTTGCCTCCTCAGCCCTAATTCCCAGGGACACGAGTACAACCCCTATTATTGAAGATAGGGAAATACAAGAGAGGCTTCGAAAATTTTATCATATTTTGAAAATTTTAAATTTAAATTTGAAATATCATGTTTTTAAATTGTAAATGTTAATATGTTTATGTTTTATGTATTACAAATACTTTTGATTGAATTTTAGTGGTGTCAAATGAAGATTATACATAGCAGATATGTCAAAATAGGAGAAAAAGTAAAATAGGGGCTGAGATTTAGGGGCTGTTGTTGGACTTGTGCTCTGAAAACAGGGTCCCAAAAAATAGAGGGAGTCCCTAAATCCAAAATAGGGACCCAGTTTTAGGGGCCCTTGCAGGAGATGCTCTTAGGAATACCTAGTTGCACCAAATTCACGAATCTGGTTAAGCTGGAGCTCTGCCAAACACCCCCTAACGATGAGAGCTATGTTCAACTGAGCGGAGTCAACTCATTTTTTATTAGTTAAGATATAGGTAACTGAATTCGGAGTTACTATTTTTTGAGTGCAAATAATATATATACAAGCATTATGCAATAGGTTATGCATAGAAGATTGATGCATGTGAGAATGATGTATATGAGAAGGATGTGAGAACACACTTTCAACTCCTAAGACAACCACTCAAAAGAATATTCGCCTTCTATGCAAGTCATATCATTTACTAGATGTGATAATGATGCGGATATGTATACGCCCAATACTTTTCAGTTTATTATTTTAATTAACCGTAAAGAATTACTAAGCCACATAAAATATCAACAGGTGAATCTTTTCCTTGAGCGAGCTTCGTTATATTTCCATAAGAATTATATACTACCTAATAGAGGGTGTTTGCTTATTATTAGGTACAAAGATTATATAAATATAAATTGGTGCCAAATTGCTTCAATGTATTATGGTGGACCCCTGCTCTACTCTGCGACACCAAGGGTACGCCCTCATCGAGCTGTGTCACTTGGTCATGAGCCGCACCAAGCTGGCCACGTCGCCTCCTCAGGCTACTACCATCTGGCTACGTGGCAGCCTCACCATTGGCCTAGGCGAACTACTCTTCAACAATGTAGCGATAGTGCTACCTCTCCTTCCCCCTTTCTCAAATTGCCCAAATGATCATGCATGTGTAAAATAATTTCAAAACTGGAATGTGTGTATCATGAGGAATGTGATGGTGTGACATGCATGAGTTGATCCTTGATTTTTGGAGGTTATTTGAAGGAGAGAATGTGGGAGAAGCTTTCAGGTGTTCTTGTATTCTTATGTCCGGGATAAATGGCATGAAGAATGGGAAAATGGGGTAGGGGTGAGTGAGGGCGAAGGGCAGTGAGGGGGTTGCTTTTATACTTCCTACCTCCCTTCTTTCCTTTTGTCCTTTTGCTGTTGGTAAAGAATAAATAATGGAGTAGAGAGATAGTGGGGCTATGGTGGGGCCTATTTTGGTTTATCAGGTTTATGACATGAAATTTTATACCTAAGGTTCAATACGATACATGTCTTTTGATTCACGGATACTAAATAAATTACTGAACCTGCTCCAGAAAATCAGAGTAAAAAATTAGTACGTTACATTCCAACAGTCGCTTCGTGGACCTGCTCTATAGACCCGAAACCACAAGTAAGTGGTAGCTAGTAATTTTCTTTAGAAAATTTATTCTGGCCGAAAATCAAAATTCCCGTTGACTTCATCTTTGCATCATAATTTCTGCTTTTCTTCTAGAAATAAAATTCCATAAATCCAAAATATCTCTTGATGTCATGCTGACGTAATAATTAGTATTATTTCGTTATAAAGAAAATTCCAAAAATCTAGAAATTTGGGGAATAGTATTTTTCCTTCTTTTTTTCCCCAAATGTTAATCTTCCAGGAGCCCATTGTACTCGGTTTGACTTTGTTCTTTCTCTTAAATTCATCTAAAATCCTAAAGTACCTATTTATGCCAGTTCAGCAATCCAGAGCACCACTACCTCAACTGTAACAGCCCAAAATTGTTTGCTAGTTAATTTGTGCATGGCATGCTCATATCATTCATAATAGTGGCATAATTGACACTTAATTAAGACTATATAAATGCTAGCATCCTTCTTAGTTAGATAAGTATGAAGTTGTAATGTTCATGACACCTAAAAACTGCTACTTATTTATACCCATGCCTTATTCACCATTTGGTAGTGCCGAATTGTAAGGAGTCTTATGGTTTGGCACCCGTTTGGTAGTGCCGAATTGTAAGGAGTTGAAGCAATCCATTCTTAATGAAGCTCATAACTCCTCATTCTCTATTCATCCCGGGAGTACAAAGATGTATCAAGATCTTAAGCCGAGACTTTGGTGGACCCGGATGAAGCGAGAAATTGCCCGGTATGTTGCCGAGTGCGACATATGTCGAAGGGTGAAAGCTGACCATTTATGTTCAGCAGGCACACTCCAGCCACTACCGATTCCCTTGTGGAAATGGGAGGAGATCGGCATGGATTTCATCACCGGATTGCCCAGGACGCAAAAGGGTTTCGACTCTATTTGGGTAATCGTTGACCGGTTGACAAAAACTGCTCATTTTCTTCCCGTCAAGGTTACCGATACGGTAAGAAAGTTGGCAGAGCTGTATCTCTCTCGAATCGTATCTCTGCATGGTGTTCCCAAAAGAATTGTCTCAGATCGAGGTACCCAGTTTACCTCACGTTTTTGGCAATGTCTTCACAAGGCCATGGGGACTCAACTCTCGTTCAGCACCGCCTATCATCCTCAAACTGATGGACAAACTGAAAGAGTGAATCAAATCCTTGAGGACATGCTTAGAGCTTGTGCTCTTATATACGGCAAGGATTGGGAGAAGTGCTTGCCATTCGCGGAGTTTTCCTACAACAATAGCTATCAAACTAGTCTTCAAATGTCGCCATTTGAAGCTCTTTATGGAAGATCTTGTAGGACTCCACTCAATTGGTCTGAATCTGGATAAAGACTCATCTTTGGCCCAGACTTGGTCACTGAAGCAGAAGAGCGAGTTCGGATAATCCGAGGACGATTGCGGACAGCGTAGTCTCGTCAAAAGAGCTATGTTGATCGCCGTCGTCGTGCTTTAACTTTCGAGGTGAATGACTATGTCTACCTCAAGGTTTCTCCAATGAAAGGTATTCGTCGTTTCCAAGTTAAAGGAAAGCTAGCACCTCGCTACATCGGACCCTTCCGAATCGTAGCAAAGCGAGGAGCTGTGGCATATCAATTGGAACTTCCACATTCCCTCTCCGAGGTACATGATGTCTTTCATGTCTCTCAATTGAAGAAATGCCTCCGTGTTCCAACCGAGGCTACGAAGTTGGACACTCTTGAATTGCAACCCGATTTGTCATACAAGGAATACCCAGTTTGCATTATTGACGAACGAGAACGTGTCACTCGGAATCACACCATCAAATTCTTCAAAGTTCAGTGGAGTAACCATACTCCTGACGAGGCTACATGGGAGCGTGAAGATCACCTTCGAGCTGAGTACCCTCATCTCTTCACCGACCTAACTCAATCTCGAGGTCGAGATTCTCTTTAAGGGGGGTAGGTTTGTAACAGCCAAAAATTGTTTGCTAGCTAATTTGTGCATGGCATGCTCATATCATTCATAATAGTGGCATAATTGACACTTAATTAAGACTATATAAATGCAAGCATCCTTCTTAGTTAGATAAGTATGAAGTTGTAATGTTCATGACACCTAAAAACTGCTACTTATTTATACCCATGCCTTATTCACCATTAGTCAATGACATGTGGACCCTACATGTAAATGAGAGAGAGTGGACTGCACACACCTAATCTGTCATTTCTCACCTTATCCACCTCTACCCACTCTCCCACCCACTCTATGACATGTGGGACCTTGCCCCACATGTAAGGGATGAAGTGGTAGCCATATATAAGAGTTCTTCACCTCTTTTTCTCCTTCCATCACCTCATTTCCTGCTCCCACAACCAGAAAAACAGCAAGGAGAGCATTGCAAGAACACCTCTCCATCCTCCATTTTCCTCCACACCATTCCTCCAAAAATCAAGAACAAGCTTGTGCATGCTATACCATTGTATTCCCATCATCCCAAGCTTCAATTCCATCCAAATGGATTCTTGATGCACCAAGTATTGGGTGAGTTCTAATCGATTTCCTTCTCTCCATGTTCTGAAATTTTTGTCACTTGAGACTCATTTCATTTCTTCTCCATGGGTTACATCATCAAACCTTGAATCGGGTTGTGCAAGTCATGTTGCTACCTTAAGGAGGAGGAGGAGAAGCCATTGCAAGCTCTAGGAGGAGAAGGTGTCATCTCCAAGAGCTAGGAGGAGGAGTTGATACCGGGAAGAACATCAAAGATCACCTTCACGGCGTCATTCTTGATCTCTTCATCAAACCAACCTTCCACCAAGAGCAAGAACATCCTTGTGGTGGTAAGGTTCTACCCTACTACATTTTCTTGAAGTGTAGGAGCACAATGTGTAATAGCCATTCAAAGACTTGAACAAAAATCTTGTTGGATTGTACAGTTCGACACACATCGGAACTTCCGGCCCCAAATCGGAACATCCGATGTGGCTAAAACTCTAGAAAATGTTTAAATCCTAACCCTGTCTATGCTGAAAATTTACACATATCGGAACATCTGATGTTCACATCGGAACTTCCGAAGTTTCCAGAGAAGCACCTTTCGTGTATTCTATTAGGAAAAAAATTCTAAGTCTGGATCGGAACTTCCGATGTCGGATCGGAACTTCCGATGTGTCCAGAGAAGCACCTTTGTGAATTCCAACTAAAACTTTTCTAAGTCTGGATCGGAACATCCGATACTAAGTTCGGAACTTCCGACTGAACCAACTTCAAATGACCATAACTTTTGCATCATAAGTCCAAATTGGGTGAAACCAATTCCTATGCTTTCATAGGGTCATCCTCTATCATTTCCAAGAGAAAAACAAGACTTGGGTTGCATATATGAGGATCTATCATAGGATCTTTAACAAGTTGTGGTATTGTTGACCCTCACCCAAACGATATTGTTTTAGTGATAACTTTTGACACACAAGTCCAAACTTCACAAAGTCAAATCGTATGTTCATATTATGACTATTACTCTAAAATCATGAGCATTTCATGCATGATTGTGCATATTTCAATTATGATTTATTGTTTCGTTTGTGTTCTTGATTGGAGTTATTTGAATTGAATCCTCTCGATAGGTGTTGACGCTTCGGAGGACACTCCCGAGTACGACTACGCTTACGATATCAAGAACGAGCAGCAAGGCACTACCTTACTCCTTGAACATACTTGATCCTATTAATTGTAAATTATGTTGAAATTATTTTATCAATTGCATGCTTACTTTCAATTACAAGTATATTGGGGTAGAATGCTTAGTTACTACCTTGTTGACATGCTATCCTCTTACCATGTTCATTTTGTATACCATTGTCGCCCTAGGTGGTTGGTTTATTATTATGTATGGGTTCGTACGATTTGCTTAGCCATGCTTAGAACATCGTTAGGAACCGCGATGATGGACTTAGTCCATCAGACGCGATGATCAAAGATGATTATGATAATGATGGTTCAATTGTGGTTATTGTGTAGCAATGTTGGTTAAGGATCTTAAGGATCAAATCCTGGTGACGTCTCTTTAAGTAACTATCATGCGAACCACACGCCGTTTATGGGGCCGGCTTAGCCAAGTACTTGTGTATGACTAGGGGTGTTTAAACGACGTGCACCCGGAATTCCTTGAGCTTTGTAGAGTGTCAAGGAATGTCCGCTGGAGTTCCTTGAGCCCGTTAGAGTGTCAAGGAACGTCCTTAGAGTCCCTCGAACTTTGTGAGAGTTGGGGATGTCTAACAAACGGGTGTACTCCTTGGTCCACACACACGGAGCACTAAGCACACGGGATCAAGGGCCACAGTCACCCGGGTGGTTTAAATACACTACCATGCATACTGGAAAATGGATTTGTCACGTTCACCTCGGCCGGCACATCAAAGGAATTATGCTCATAGCTTGGCTTACGAGTGTGGCGTGTCGTGTGGGTAAAGTTGTACCTCTGCAGAGAATAAACTGTTCGAATAGCCGCGTCCATGGTCAAGGACGATCACTTAAGTTGTCAGTCACTAGGCGAGTGTTAAGGACCGGGTAAGATGGATGGTTTGGGAAAACCAAGTCTCATGAGTATTGGAGTACTCATGAGGAGAACTTCGTGAGTATTGGAGTACTCGTGGAAGGAACTTCACGGATATTGGAGTATCCGTGGGCGTAAGCGAACATGAGCGTCAAACTCATGGTTCGGAAAATGCTTGGAGGCATGAGATAAAGATGTTTATGATAATGTTATACTATGTATTAGACTTTGTAAATGTTTATCAAATAGCAGTTTCAATCTATACGTGTCTGTGTTTTTATCCCAAATGTTGCTTTACGCTAAAATTAACCTTGTGCCTTTCTTATGATGAAGTAACCACATGTAGCTAGAACTCAGCATGCAACTTATAATATTGTGCGAGTACACTCTTTGTACTCAAACGGATTGTCCACTTGCTGCAGGTGAGGATGTGGCACTGCCCGGAGACCTTTATCGGGCAGATTTCGATGATGCTAACGCTTAGGGGCACATTCTTACTTCCAGTTGGTTGCCTGAGGGTCTATGGCATACTACGCTGGCCTTTTGTCGTTCATTTATGTTTTTCCGCTGCTACTTTGATGTAAAACTACTATGTATGTCGTTTTGGACAACAGTCCTGCTTTTGTATGTAAATATGCTTATGCTTTCGTTAATTGTGTATGAGTTGTGATACAAACTGTTATGCATTGCCGCGCGTGTTGGTGAACTTTCCTGGGACCAACACGGGCATAATTGCGGGACGCCCGAGGTTCCCTTGATTCACTCGAGTTGTGTGGTGCAATGGGGTGGATCAGTGGAGTCCCAGGGACGGTTCCCCACATCAACCAAGGCAAGTTACACCCTTAATCGTGTTGATCTGAGTTCTTAAATTAATATTTTTTAAATTATTAAATGCTTAATTTTATCCCATGTAATTTGTAGTTACCTCCTATTTGTTATGACTACATTTGACATTGAAATTCATTGTACCTGCGCCACCTTAGGTAAAATCACACTAGTTGGTACAATTATATTATTAAATAGTGCTTTTGTAGCAAATGTGATGCAGATATGCATATGTTCCGCACTTTCCATTTTAATATATTAATTAATAGGAAAGAATTATTGAGCCGTATCAAATATCAATGGGTGAACCTTTTCCTTAAGCAATCTTCGCTATATTTACATAATAAACATATACTACCTAATAGCGGGTGCTTGATTGTTGTTAGATATGAAGATTGCACAAATATCAATTGGAGCCAAATTGTATCAATATACCATGGTGGAACCCAGTTGGAGGCGAGGGAGGACGACAGCCACATGGAAAGACTACAAGGCAACATGGGCCACCCAATGGGCCAAGCCCACTCGGCTAAGTGGGAGGCTCTTGGGCTCAAGTGACAAACAAGGCCACTTGACCAAGGTGCAAGGAGACAAAGCCCAAGCCCAATTCAGATAAGACAAGGAAATAAAGGAAAAGATAAGACTGAATTAAATTTGGAGAGCAAAAGAGTCTAATTCAGAATACTACATCAGTCGGAATAAAAAGACCATAATTCTCACATACGGACCGAATTGTAGCATTCTTGGACTTGTTTGAAAGCTCCGCGTAGAGAATTAGAAGATTGGAGCAATCACCACACTTGCCAACAGACAGCAAGGGTGGCTTTATATAGCTGGGCAAAGCTAGAATAGGAAGGTTACAAACAAGGTAACCGATAGCTATACATTTTATGTTTAATACCTGCCCGCGGTCGCATTGGGAGGATTCTGAACGCAAAGACTGGACCGAAATTTAGAGAACAATAGCGCGGGCAGGCCTTTGGTCATAATGTTTGCGAATTGATGTGAGAAAGGCATGTGAAGGACACGACCATGCCCAAGTGACACCTTCTCACGGACAAAGTGAATGTCGATCTCTATGTGCTTCGTGCACCGGTGTTGTATTGGATTTGATGATAGGTAGACAGCACTGATATTATCATAGTACACAATGGTCATAGAAGGAAGGGAGAGATCAACTCCTAAAAGAGTTGCCACAGCCAACAACACTCAGCGATGGCGTGGGCGATTGTGAGGTACTCGGCTTCTACACTAGAGCAAGATACTATGGTCTAGAATTTGGAGGACCAGGACACAAGATTGTCACTGATGTAGACACAGTAGCCTGAGGTGGAACACCGAGAATCAGGGCAACCTGCCCAATCTGCATCGAAGGCAACCTGCCCAATCTGCATCAGAGTATGTGGTGAGAGAAGCCACCGGTGAGGTCTCGATGTGCAGGCCGATGTCGAGAGTTCCTTTCACATATCTCAGAATGTGTTTGATCAATGCGAGATGAGGTTCCCATGGATCGTGCATAGAGACAGGTCTATTGAACTGCATATGCTAGGTCAGGACAAGTAAGTGTCCAGTACTGAAGTGCACCGATGAGACTTCAATAAGCAAACGGATCAGTAGCAATAGCACCGTCGAGGGCCAAAAGTTTAGCATGAGTGTCCACTGGTGTTGTGGTGGAGTGACACTCAAACATGCCAGCATGCTGAAGAAGCTCCACAACATACTAGCGCTGTGAGAGGAAGAGTCCCACAGTGGAATGCATGATGGAGATACCAAGGAAGAAGTTAAGGTCACTAAGGTCTATCATCACAAACTTGGAGTGAAGATGCTGAGTAATTCATCGAAGTAAATCACTCGAAGATGCATAATAATGATGTCGTCGACATAGAACAGTAAGTAAGCGAGCTAGTCTCCATCTTTGAGAACAAAGAGACCTGTGTCTAAAGATGAAGCGATGAACCCCAGGAGATGAATGTAGGTGGCGAAGTGATGATGATACCACGTGGGAGGTGCTTGCTTGAGGCCATACAAGGACTTTTGGTGCAAGCAGACATGATCCAGCAAGGAAGAATCAACAAACTCGGACAACTGCTGACAGTAGACAGTCTCGTCAAGATGTTAATGGAGAAAGGTGTTATTCACGTCGAGCTGATGTATAGGCCAGGAGCGGGAGGTGGCGATGCTGAGAACAACACGAATCATGGACGGCTTGACCACCGAGTTGAAGATCTCATCGTAGTTGATGCCATGTTGTTGGGAGTAGCCACGGACAACCCACCTTGCATTGTGGCAGGCAAGTGTGCCATTGGAATGGAACTTATGCTCGAAGATCCACTTGCCCATCACGATGTTAGCACGTGCAGGATGAGGAACAAGGTGCCAAGTGTTGTTATCAATGAGAGCATTCACCTCGGCCATTACCGCACGCCAGTTTGGATCCATGAGGGTGCTCTTGTAGTTGTTTGATAGGGGGATACCGAAGAGTGCACAGTCGACAAATTGAGGCAATCAACAAGCTTGACGATGCCCGACCTCGTGCACATCACCATGCGGTGAGGCCCTGAGGTGGGACACGGTACGGGCTTAGCAACATGAGCGTCCGCTAGTGGTGCCGCCTGTGGCACGGGACTAGCAGCCGACTGAGCCACCGGTTCAATTGCGTGTGGCACTGTAGTGGGCTCCGGGCACTGCCCGAGCAAAGCAAGAGCAATCGATGATGTAGGGCACAGTTGCTCAACATCGCTAGGCAATGGAACGGCTATACAGGGAGAAAGGCGCAACAACAAATGTGTGCCATGCTGATGAAGAGGAGTCTGCCGCTACTGCAGGGCATGGTTGCTCAACATCACTAGGTGATGGAGCAGCCACACGGGGAGGAGGCGTAGCAGTAGATGCATGCCGTGTTGATGAAGAGTAGTCCACCGTTGCTATAGCGCATGGCACAACGTGATGGGCATGGAGGTGTGTCATCGAGGAAGTTCAACAAGGGGTTCGGAGAGGAGGGCACGGACCCAGGCGTAGCACAGTCGGCAAAGGGAAAGGAATTTTCGTCAAAAATGATGTGCCATGAGATAATGATCCACTGTGTGGTGAGGTCAAGATATTGATAACCTTTGTGGGAGCTGGGGTAACCGAGGAAAACACAGGCCATAGAATAGGGAGAGATTTTGTGGTGGGTAGTTGAGATGTTCGGGTAGCAAAGACAGCCGAATACGCGAAGATGATTATATGTGGGACGTTTGGTGTAGAGTTTCTCGAAGGGTGTGGAGTTGTGAATGGAGGAGGAGGGACGTCAATTTAGGAGGTGGGTGACGGTGGCGAGGGCTTCGGCCCAGTGTGGGGGTGGTATGTGGGCATGTAAAAGGAGGGTGCAAACCATATTATTGATAGTACGGAGAGCATGTTCTGCTTTGCCATTTTGTTAAAAGGAGTAAGGGCTCAAAAATCAAATGAAAATGCCATGGTCGGAGAAGAATTTGGTGGAAGTGTTGTTAACAAATTCGGCACCATTATCCACTTTGATAGATTTGATAGTAGGGCTGGAAAATAAGCTCATGGCTCATGGCTCGGCTCGGGCTCGCCCGAGCCTGGCTCAGCTTGCACAGGCTCCTGGCTCGGACCAAGCCTATTTTTCAGGCTCGCAAAAATACCGAGCCGGCTCGGCTCAGCTCGCGAGCCAAATTGGCTCGGCGGCCCAGCCCATGTAGGGAATTTAGTATGACTAATGGCTTGTATTTTCAGGAAAAAGATGATGAGGGGCATCACTATGATATGTGGATGCATATATGTTCCAAACTTGCATGGATTAACAAAACAAAGGTCAGCATAGGCAAAGCATGCAAAGTATTTCATATTTCTCTTAATAGTTCAGTCAGTGAAGGAAACCTTATATATGTCAAGCCAGTATGTTCTCTTCACAGAATACATGACACGCAAGCCAGACAGTATGGAGCTATGCAGAACAACTGCTCCTATATGCTGCCATGGCCTGGCTCGGCAAGCCAACGAGCCGGCTCACGAGCCAGGACCGAGCCGAGCTGCCATTTCGAGATCGTCGCTTCACCGAGCCGAGCTTGGCTCGGCTCACCACCTGACCGAGCCCAGCCCAGCCGAGCTCGGCTTAGCTCATTTCCAGCCCTATTTGATAGGCAACTTGAATTTTGTGACAACATAGTTGTGGAAGTGGACGAGATTTTGGTGTACATCTGATTTCTTTTTGGGAGGAAACACCCAACAAAAGTGAGAGAAATATCTAGAATCACCAAATAATATTGAAAACCCGAATTATTGATAATAGGGGATGTCCACACATCACAAGGTACTAACTCAAAAGGCACCGAAGTGCAGGATCTAGAACTAGTAGAAGGAAGACGCACATGTTTGCCAAGTTGACATGCATGGCAAAGGGTGCGGTCTACTTTATTACATGAGATAAATGAGGATTTCTGTAGAATTGAGTATTGTTGGGCCGGTGTGACCAAGGCATTGATGCCAAAGCTTGGACAGAGTAGCGAAGTGCGCGTGGCTATAATAGTGGCAGTGACCGGCGGTAAAGAGTAGAGATCACCGACACTATTGTAGTGAAGAATCACGCACCTTGTTCGAAGGTCCTTGACAGAGAACCGAGAGTCAAATTCAATAGAGCAATTATTATCACGGGTGAACTGGCAAACAGAAATAAGATTGCGAACAAGAGTCGGGACAACGAGGACATTGTTAAGATAAAGCGAGATGGATTTGTGTGAAGAATAGAATGACCACGAGCGGAGACGAGAATTTGAGATCCATCACCTACGGTGACCACAGAGGATGGAAAGAGAGGGAGGGGTAAAAGGATTATATAGTTGTCCAATGTCATATGAGAGGTGGCACCGGTGCCATGATCCAATTGCCTTGGTTTTGCATGGCGAGTTGGTTCATGGCCGCGATCAGACTTGCCTGATCCCAAGTGAGCGTGGTTGGTAGGGTGGCGTATGATGACACGAAGGCGGTGTGGAGCACTTGCGGTGCCTGCAAACGCAGGTCGAGGATCCTTGGGCCGGCCGTAGGATGCCATTATGGCAAACCAGCAGGGGCCGCCCATGGGTTGAAGCAAACCCACAGTCCATTGGGTGTGGGTGGCGTGGTGTTGGGTGCCTAGCTGGAGGAGGAGCTGTTGGAAGATGTTGCCTATCGGCTGTGACGCCCTTTGCCACGTCGGTTTTTGCCGCCACCCGAGGAGTCACAGGCGCCAGACTGGTGACACCCGCCCGGGGGGCAACTAGACTTGGGCACCATCGAGAGGAGGGCCGTGGTAGGTTGCGGTACAAAACCATTCTATTGGCTTAATTCGTGAAGATGAAGCAGAGATCGTGTCTCGGCGAATGAGGGAAGGGCATCCTTGAAGGCGATAATATCAATGGCAGAGGAGAACTGTGGGCTAAGGCTGTGCAACATGTTGAGGATGAGCACGATGTCGTTGACGGGGTGGCTGATGTCACGAAGGGCATCCGTGGTCGTCTTAAGGCACTAGCAGTAGTCAGCCACCGAGAGTTTGCCTTGTACCAGCGAGTGAAACTGCTGGCTAAGGTGCATCGTGAGGGTTTCTCGATTAGTGTTGATGAGTGCATCGATGCGAGTCCATAGATCGGAGAGGTCTAATTGGGCTCCATGACGACATCAAGGATGTCCTTGGCAATGGAGTCATAGAGCCAGGATAGGATGGTGTAATTTGTGTGTGCCCAAGTAGTGTCGGCGGGGTTGGCCGCGATGGTGATGTCGGTGTGGGAGAGGAGGCCAAACTTGCCACACATAGCCTTGAAGAAGGTGTGCCACTTGTGGTAGTTTGATGCCTTTAGATCAAGCACGATAGGCACGTGCGACTTGACGGAGGCGACGTTGATGGTGCTTGTTGCCATGGCCAGTGAAGAGGCTGGTAGGATAGGGGTAATGGGTGCCAGGGTGGTGCCTGTCACTATGGCTGTCATGGGGGCCGACGGAGCGGCCACTAGGGAGGTGTTTGTCTCCATGGTCGCCGTGGAGTCGTTGGACATGGTGGCGTTCAGGAGGTTGGAGGACCAGCGAAAGGGCTTTAGGAAGGAAGAAAAAATGATACAATGTAGAGAATTGGATGATCGGAGCAATCACCACACTTGCCAACAGAGGGCAGGGTGGCTTTATATAGCTGGGCAAAGCTAGAATAGGAAGGTTACAAACAAGGTAACTGACAGATATACATTCTATGTTTAATATTCGGAACGCCCTCTTCATTTCACTCCATTATGAGATGTTCAGAATCGGCTTCCTTCTATCTTTAAATTAGATGATAAATATCAACTTCCAAATTTACCGAATTAGATTAGGAATTTGAGTTAGAGATAGAGTCCAGGTGGGTGGGATCCACTTTGGCCAGCCCTAGGACATGTTGCACGCCCACCCATTGTCTCTCTTATATATTTGTATTGTTATCTTTTGTAAACAAAGACCACAACTGATAATATACATCATATAACTTGTTCTTTCGCATTGATGTTGCATACACAATAGAGCAGGGAACTGGGCATTGCTTCTTCCAAAGATCGTGTGTCTTTCCATTTGGAATTGAGAGATTGATAATACTTCACTCAGTGGTCTCGTGAAGTCCAACACAAGTTTGATTTTGGCGAATCAAAGAGTTGCAAGCTCATTGCATCTGGCAGCGGGGAATCAACTAGTATTCATCAAGACAGTACACATGTTATCCTTGATCCTATGTTGTGAAAATTGGGTACCCTTGTATCAAAATGGCTTAGTCATACTTAGACTCGAATTCAAGTTTACTTGGGGAATTTATCAAGCTAAAAACTTTTGATTATAAAAGTTATATCCTTGGCATTGGTGTGTCGTAGGAAGTATATTGTTCAAAACAAAATGCAAATATGGTTTAGACTAAGAGAGTGGTTGCTAGGTAGTGCGGAGTAGCACGAGATCCTAGGTTTGTGGAAATCTCGTCTAGTCAATTAAGGATCAGTCTATGAGCTACTAATTGTAAAACCTTTCTGTACTACCACATGTATGGGAGAGATCTGGCTAATTAATTTGCAACGTCCCATTTTCGGTTGTGACATTCGGTTGAATGTGGATGTCAAGAAGACAGTTTTCCTACACAGTGCAAGAGAGGGCTTCTGACTGAGTGGTGTAACCCTTCGATCGTGGAAAACTTAACGGACATGACTCCTTTGGGATGTCACATTGTAAAGGCCTTGTGATAATCTCATACCTAAGGAAGCCTATCTTGGCTGACATATTAAGTTGATGATCTCTTGTGGGTAAAATTGTATAAATTCTACAGAATGTAAAACTAATTGATTAGCCGAGCCCACCGTTATGGACATGCTGAGCAAAGACTTTCGCAGATTAGACTTTGGTTTTGAAAAACATTTTCAGAAAAAATGGTTCATGGTGGTTTCCTTGTGGAGAAACTTATGTTGAAGCCCTGGATTTAAGCCCGCGTTTAAAAATTGGTGTTAGGTTGTTGCCTACACCAGCTTGTTTAAATTTTTTTTTTTTGCCTTATTATGTCAAGTATGATTTCAAAATTACTTATTTTATTCAAATGTTGCTTTACACTCAACTAATCGTACACCTTCCTTTGTTATTTTTTATTAATATTGCATTTCATATGTAACTTGCGGAGTACTCGAAGTACTCACCTTGCTATATTGTTGTTTAGAGGAGGAGAATTTCTTCACTGGTGAGGATTTCAATGACCAGGCCACTAACTCAGTTGATTGCTTGTAGCAAATCTATTAGGCTAACTATTCTTTTTTATCTTCCGCTGTTATCTTTTTGGTAGGCCTACGAGCTATATATTGTAAACTCTTATATTTATTTAAATAAATTCTATATGTAATCGTGATATTATTTTTTGTTGTACTGTGTTCTAATTGTTTCTGGATTAGTACAAACTAGGAAGATTTGCGTGCTACGCCGCGCCGTGCGAGATTTGATCCAAATTTTTATTTCTGAAAAAAGGCAGGAATATCCAAGATAATACACGTTTTGAAAAATGTTAGAGATTCTGGACAATATTAGATTTCGAGTTGCCCAAAAAATTATTGATGCCGAGTTTAACACCCTATGCGTTCACCGGGTAATATAAGAGATTGAGCTGCAAAAAAATTATCTCCCTTGATTTTTCACCGGGAAAAGCGAGGAAAAACAGACAAAAATGGAGAAACAACGTACGAAAAACGAATTTCTTTTTTTTTTAAAAAAACGGCCAACTAAAACAACATTTTTTCGGGTAAAACGAGGGAAAACGAGCCACGAAAACAATTTCCACGGAAAAAAATGAGGAAAAACAGAATAAAAAACGGAGAAACGACGGACGAAAAATGAATTTCCATATTTTTTTGGGAAAACGGCCAACGAAAATATTTTTTCTTGGAAAAACAGAGAAAGGAAACGGTCTTCTCTTTTTTTTTTGGGAAAACGGCTAGCGAAAAACATTTTTTCTATGCTCCGGAGAAAAGGGATCACGAAAGCATTTTTTTCGGGCAAAACGGAGAAAGGAAACGGTCCCACATTTTTTTTGGGAAAACGGCTAACAAAAATATTTTTCGCATGCTCTGGAGAAAAAACGGAC
The DNA here is from genome assembly GCA_036346355.1 of Rhipidocladum racemiflorum. Classification (NCBI taxonomy): domain Eukaryota; kingdom Viridiplantae; phylum Streptophyta; class Magnoliopsida; order Poales; family Poaceae; genus Rhipidocladum; species Rhipidocladum racemiflorum. The sequence goes on from CM070572.1 coordinate 65,482,098, forward strand.
CACAAAAACATTTTTTTCAGGCAAAACGGAGAAATGACCCAAACGTAAAACGCGAGGACCTATTTGTTATAATTTTGGACCTGTTCGCTATTTCGAAAAATTAGGAAAGGGCTCGTCCGCGATTCGTATTTAACGGGAGGTGCTTCCTGTAAAATATCAAACGAGGGACCTAAACGCGAACCGAAAAAAAGATTTTTCTCTCACATAAAATCGCGCGGGGACCTATTCATAATTTGAAAGAACATGAGGGCTTTTTCGCAAAACTGGTGGCGGACACGTGGCTAGGCTGGTTTGCCTCCAATCTCTTCAGTGTTAATATATACAAATGGTGATCGCCGGTGGTGAGGAGAGAGAGAAGATGCAAATGGTAGATCCCAATTAGATGGGCCTAAACCAAGCCCGAAGCACAGATCGTGTGGCTGTGGGCCTAATTAAATAGAGGAGAGAGAGAGAGAACCAGAAACGCCGTTTCCCTTGCCAAAAATTTGAACTCTTCTCCAAAACCGACCGAACCGGCGGCAGCACCGCCTCCACTTCCGCCTGCGCGTCTCCACCACCAACGGCAGGGGCCATGGAAGGCGGTGGGGGAGGAGGAGCCATCGAGCTTCGCCGGCGGATGGAGGCGCAGCGCAAGGCTTGCGAGCGGCAGATCGCCGACGGCCGCGACCGCACCGCGGCGGCTGCCTCCGCCTTCAGCGCCGCCCTCCTCTCGGCCCGCTCTCTTGCCAACCACACCATCTCCCACCAAGGCATCTCTCCATCTCTCGCTTTCTCGTCTCGTATTTGCTGGTTTTATTCCCGAATCCCGAGTTTTGGTGGGTTGGGCTGGGCTGGTCTGGTCTGGTCTGGTCTGGTCTGGTCTGGGATGGGATGGGATGGATTAGGTTAGGTTCTCTGTGGGATCCGCACCAAGATTTTTTTAAGATTAAGCAATTTGGAATCTTCCTAATGTTGCTGTTCCATTTGGGACTCAAAAGCTTGTGGGTTTGTGCTGAGATCTTGGGGATTGTTTGTCTAATCCTGCTTGTACATTATGCAATGTTTGTTAATAGCAGAAGCTGCAAGTGTGATCATGGTAGATTTCCCGTCCTGCATTTCTATGGGATCCGAAGGTAAAATATTAAGCGTGCACTGGTAATTGTTGGCCATTCAAGGTGGTGATGATGGTGAGCCAGCGCAAGTGGTAATCGCAGCATGTTTATACATATGCAAAATTATGCAACCTGACAACTTCCGATATAGTTTTGGGAGATTAGCTTGGGCTGTAGTACGATTTGTGACTAGCGTATCTGTTTAAGCTGAAAAGGTGAGTGGTTAATTTTACTTATTCGTGTATTTGGGGATGATGACAGGAAAGCTCAACGGACTAAAGGATGAGTTCAGGAGACTTGAAGCAGATCTTTCGGAAGCTCTGTCCAGTAAGTACAAGCATTTCTTCGCTTCTGTTTTTTGTAATAGATGGCTTGCTGCATGCACTATTCCTTTCTTTTGTTACTGTATGGTTTCGTATTGGTCTCCTTCTCTTCTATTGCATTTCATGGAAGGTCTGAAATCATGTAAAATTTCCCTGCAGTCCAAGCAAACAAAGCGTCAAAACATAAGCTCATCAGTGAGTCGATTCGGAATGCCACTGCAACGAACGAGCAGCTACGGAGCTTGGTCATGGATCAGAGGGCTAGGAGAGATGAATATGCGAATGTCATATCGAATCAACGCGAAGGTAACTTAAGATCACGGTTCTAGTACAAGAATTTCAAGTGAGATAGGTACCTTTTAAGACATTCTGCTCATACAGTCGATTTGTTGGGATATTTGAGCTCTTCTTTAGCAGAGTATAAGCCATTTCAGAATCACAACCTTTTAGGAGATAATTTATGAGGTCTTTATTTTTGTAAAGGGGGGCACCTATTTTGGTTTACTTGCACCAGTATTGCCTGGTCTCTAAAGTCTAAACCGAATACGGAATTAGAAGCACTTAGTTTGCTCTAAAAAAATACAAAGTCCAATTAGTACAGTTGAGGGGTTCTTTTGAGCTCTTTAGGTCCAATATATGTTATCCTTGAAATCTTGATCTTCTAAAAATCTAGGTTTTTCATTTTTCTGCATGCGTTTGTAGCTACTCTGGTGCCAACTTGTTTCTTTTGTTAGAATCTTTTCGTTGCCTATGCATAACTTGAAATCTACATGCCTTAATATATCTTAATTTGATGGCAGCTGTTGAAGCTCTTGAAGCTAATAGTGACGCAACAGGGAAAAAGAACGTAGAGGAAGCTATTATGTGGTACAAGAAGTTTCTTGGTTTTCAAGTAGTTGGAGGAGAAGGTAATGCAAGCTTTAGTAACATGATCTATTAAATTAGGATCGATGCCATCGTGTGTGACAGTTACCCTTTTTTTTCAAGGGGTGAAATTTGTCTTCAACAAAATTGACATGCAAAGCCCTGACAATGAGTATATGTTTTGCATAAAGCACAAGGATAGATACAGCTGTGAGTTACAAGTTTCTTGACTGAACTGTCTAATATTCATACTGCACGATTCATATAATTATATTGTTTGAAAATCTCTAGTTAAAGCACTTTTTGTGTTGATCACAGTACTTCAATGTGTGCCATTTCTGAAAGATTCTGAAGATTTGATGAAGGATCTGAACTCAAGCAACGATCTGTTCAAGTTTGTGAGAACCATGAGAGAAAAGTTCCAGGCTGCTGCAATTAGTGGTACTCCACATTTGCATTACAAAACTGTATGAGGTTCATTTTCCCCCAAATGCCAGTTAAGGGAGGCTGGTGTTGCCTTACCTGAGAGTAATTCTGTGAATGTGGTTACAATAACTTCTCTCTGCATGTATTTAGTATTAACTTATATTTCCACACAAAATATCACATTTCGTTGTTATAAATGATACATGACTACAAGGTGTAGACATTTTGGTTATTCTTTCTTTTTTAATGTGGATAATGGAAAGGACTTTGCTAATTTTAATTTCTACTTGTTATGTTCAATGAAAAAAAGTTTAATTGCTAAGATGCTTGTGACTTTGCTATATCAATGTTTCCACTCTTTCTGCATGATTGATAATTTGATATCAATCCTTATGTACAGTACTGTCCAATAGAGTGAATATCTCTTGAGTTATCTTTAATGATTAGTGTGTTAGTTATTTGACCTTGTAGAGCATAAAACCTATTGCTGAAAATGCATCTGGTTTTTTTTTTCAGAAAGTCGAAATGTTTTATCTTTGTTATCATCAATTGTTTTCTTTGATTACTGTTTATGATGTTCACACCAGTATCCAAAAAGAGCTTATATTGCTCTCTTTGTTATCATCGATTGTTCTCTTGTGCCTATCCACAAGAAACCTTGTAACTGTTAGGAAATTTTTGACAGATAATATAAGTTCTTTTGTTCGGATGTAAAACCCAGAACAATATAGAAGTTTGTTGTAGGAAACAACCATGTTTATCTCCTGTGATTGTTGTGTTTATGATTGACAGTAAATTCTCTGACTTCAAAATTAAATCCGTTGTTGGTGTTATCAGTTGAAGATGTCAAATACAAACAAAAACCTGATAACGAGATTAATATTGCTTATCTTTGCATGATGGGAGGCTGTCCAATTTCAGTAATTCCAAGTTTTAGGAGTTATACATATTGAACATGGCTTATGGTAGTTATATTGAATATTGGGTCGTCTCTCTTATGACCTATGTAAATCTTTGGTTTGCAACATCATGTAAAGTTGTAATTGCATCAAGTCACCGATCATTCCTTAGTTATATTTTCTATTGAGAGTTCTGTTTGTGTTGTCTGCAGGGGTTCTTCATTCATTTTGCCCGGCCACTTCATCCATAGCAACTGCATCACCGCCTGCTCTATCAGTTGATACCAGAAGCGAAAGTACCACCAATCAAAGTCATTCTCGAAGTCGGGCAAAGAATCAAGATATACATACTAAGAGAGGAGCCCCTCCGCTATCAGCAGCATCTCCCCATACCACGCTATCTATCACACGTCGCTCCCCACGTATTATGGTAAGTATCCTCCCAGTGTATTGCTACCTGGCTATTATTATTTACCGGGTGAAACTAGGAGCCGGACGTCCGACTTTTATTTTTTTTCGGACGCCGCGCAACATTTTTTTGAACGTATGAAACAGTTTTTTTACTGTTGTCGAATAAAAATGTTTTACTACTTAGAAAAAAAATGTTTCACTACGTAGAAAAAAATGTTTTATGCGTAGAAAAAAAATATTGCAAAAAAATCACCCCTAGCAATTACCTTGTTTACTTCATAGACAGAGAGAAAGCAGCAAAGCAGTATTGAAGCTACATTATCATACGGACTTTTCATTCACAGGCTGCCGCTGCAGGCAATAGGAGGCGTTAGGCACATAAATAAACCACTTGCGTTGCACAATCTGCTTCTAACATTCGTTGTATGATAATTTCACTGTATGATGCAACACGGCTGTATCACACTTTATATGATCATTGTAGGAACGCCGCTGAGTTGTTAGATGGAGCAAACTCTCAGTTAGACAAACTGAACTAGCAAGCAGTGGGCTGTATACCTGGTAGACACGGGGAGATAGCTTCTTGTTCTCCACCTAGCAGCAACGGCTCACAGGAACCTGTACAGGACAGCAAAGTATCTATGTTGCCTCTGTTGTTTGGCAGTTTCTCATGGAATCTCGCATTGTATGACCTAACCCTTCCTATAATCTTGGTACTGTAAGCATGGTTGAGTTTTCTTCTAGTTCCACTGTGTCTTAACGTAAGCGGTTGGAGCTAGGAAGGATGGTACGTAACAGCCTCCTGTGTTGCCGTGATGTGAGTTCCTAGATGGGTATATGGCGATGGCCAGTCTCTATTTTGCTTAATTTCTTCTGTGGAGAACCCATCAGTTCGATGTGGAGATCGTCCGGCTGTTTTGAAAAAGCAGCTAGCTCAACACTATACCACGGATGCTAGAGATGCTAATTAGCATAAAGTCATGTTGCATCTCTGTTTAGCTACATGTTGCATCTCTGTTTAGTTACTGGTTACATCTGGTTCTGGTGTATATATACAGGTATGCTGTGGCAACATGAAAAAGTTTGATGATGTTAGTCGAGGACGACAGGCATAACCAGGGTTGGTAAATAATCATCTACGGAAGGTAGCGTCCATCAGCATGATTCAACTGAGTGAGTGCAATCTAAGAGAGCATCATTCAGATGAAGTTCACCACGCATGATACATCCACGCATGATCTGTTACAGTACTGAGTTGTGCATACTGTAGCATACAACTATTATAGGGGCGGCCATGGCAATGCTCTGCTAAGAATCATGCCATGCCGGTTGCAAAATACACCAGACGTACGTAGCATGTAGCTATACATGCATTATCAGTAGGATGCGATTTGTCAGGTTCGCTGGTGAAAGAAGTGCAGAGGAAAACATGTCGGTCTCTATTTTTCGTCGCAGGCGGTTCTGTAGGCTAATAACATAGAGCAAATATCACCCCTATTATGTGGGGAAGGATTGGAGCACAACCATGCCCCCCACATGGCAAGGGTTTTTTTTGCGAAAAGCCCCTCCGGTTTTCCTGAAATTACGTTTAGGTCCTTGCGCGATTTTATGCGAGAGGAAAATGTTTTTTCCGGTTCGCGGTTCGCGTTTAGGTCCCTGGTTTTTCGTTTTGCATGAAGGCCCTCCCGTTAAGTGCGAATCGCGAGCGAGCCCTTTCTTAATTTTTCAAAATAGCGAACAGGTTCAAAATTATAACAAATAGGTCCTCGCGCTTTATGTTCGGGTCCTTTCTCCTTTTTGTCTCAAAAAAATATTTTTGGAGTCCGTTTTACTCGAAAAAATTATTTTTGTGATCCGTTTTTCCTCCGGAGCATGGGAAAAATGTTTTCGGTGGCTATTTCGCCCCCCCCCCCCCCCAAAAATGAGGGACCGTTTCCTTTCTCCGTTTTACCCAAAAAAATGTTTTCGTGATCCGTTTTTCCTCCGGAGCATGGGAAAAATGTTTTCGTTGACCGTTTATCCAAAAAAAATAGAAAACCGTTTCCTTTCTCCGTTTTGCCTAGAAAAAATATTTTCGTGAGCCGTTTTCCCTCCGGAGCATAGGGAAAATATTTTCGGTGGCTATTTCCTCCCAAAAAAAATGGGAGGCCGTTTCCTTTCTCCGTTTTGCCTGAAAAAAAATATTTTCGTGATCCATTTTCTCTCCGGAGCATGGGAAAAATGTTTTCGTTGGCTGTTTCCCCCCCAAAAAAATAGGAATTCATTTTTCGTCCGTCGTTTCTCCGTTTTTACCCGTTTACCCTCATTTTTCACGGGAAAATAAGAGCATAGGATGTTAAACTTGGCATCTAAAATTTCTTTTGCGGCTCGATCTATAATATTTTCAAGGACATGTATTATTGCCTATTGACCGCATAGGCTGTTAAACTCGGCGTCTATAAATTTTTTTTTTTTTTGGATCTAATATTTCTCGGAACATGTGTTTTTTTTTCCCCCAAAAAAACGCCGTTGTTTCGCTGGTTCGTCGACGGTTCTTATTTAGCGTCTTTTTTTCAAGAAATACCCAAGCGAACAAAAAAAACTCGGATATTCCTGCCTTTTTTTAGAGATAAATTAGTGTGATTTGCGGTGGATACCTGATAGTATCTGAACCAGCGGTAGCAAGTGGAAAAGCTCCTTAGCTACTGGGTTTTTCTCAGGTTTTAACACTGCTCTCTGCACAGATTTACATCCAAACAGAATGTGAATGATTTGCTCAGTACGGAACAACAATTTACATCCAAACAGAATGTGAGAGGCGCTATCACTAATGGAGCAGCCTTGTCTGACAGAAGAACTGGATGTTGTATTATGCTGGTGTATTGCATCTTGTCCTGCTTGGATGGATTGGCTGCTGAAGCCTGAAAGCACTTGAGCAGCAGGATTAGTATTAATGAATGGTCCTGTTAGGGCGAGCATTGATAGTACATGGAATGAAGGATTATCGGTTTGCAGTGATCCTTCTGACATCTCAACAATTGTCTCGTATATTCTACCGATAAGTCCCTTTATCTCTGATAGTACATAGTTGCTTTGCCCTCGAGCTCCAGCAACTAAAAGCATAGGAGGCCTACAAACTAAGGCCCCGTTTGGTACGGTTCCAGATTCTAGTAGAAACGGAAACAGTTTCAGATTCTTGGTAGAAACGTTTCAGGTAGAATCAGAATCACTTTCTGCAAACCGTTTGGTACGGTTCCAGATTCTAGTAGAAACTAGTGAAACGGGGTTGAGGGTGATTCATCCACGACGTGGAAAAAGAAGAAACGTTCCGAGGAGAATTGTTCCGAGTTTTAGCCCGTTTGGCTGGGTTTCTCCCAGATTCTTGTAGAAACAGCTCGGTTCCAAGTTACCAAACGGGGCCTAAATCCTGAACTACGTCACCAAGGACCATGAACTGTGCCACAACTGGGTTCTATTCATTGGCGCCATCAGCATCAGAAACCGGCTTGGCAATCTTGTACCTGTGAAAATTTTCAGATAATGTGTGCTACAGCTGATTGAACCAACAATAGTTATGTAACAAACCGCCTTTTTAGGGGCAAGTCTGAATACCTCGACAGCTACCTAGGATGATTAGGTGTCGGAGACCAAGCATTCATTGCCAGACAAAGAATTACTCCAAACCATTTTTATTGAATCTAGGGCCTACCGGCCAAGTTTTACAAAAGAGAGCGCAGTTGGGCCCAAATAACTTACAATCAAAACACCGCACAGGTAGGACCTGAGCAAAAGACTAAGACCTCAAAACCAAATCAAATTGCCATCTACGTATTCTTGGTACGCTCCAGCTTCTGGAAACTTTAAAAGGGGTGAGGTTTTGCAAGGGTGAGTACGACAGTACTCAACAAGTTGCACAGGAAAATACTGAATACTATATGCACGGAATTTACCAATGGAAAGAACAGGTTTAAGTATTGTGGATGCAGTTTTATTTTCTAACATCATTTTACATTTCAAACACAAACCATAACTAATAATAGCTGCGCGGGGGGGGGGGGTTCTAAAGTTCAACACCACTTAGCCATATTCAACCATTCCAAAACATTACTTGAGCTGGGTTACGGGTGTCACCCCAAATCAAACTTAACTTCATTTACCGGAAGTACGGCGTAATCGATTACCATTGATTAACTCTACAGATGTGCTCAGCTTTACCCACAAGATATCTAAGACCGTTAATGCCAAGCGCTAAATCATATGCAACTTAAATGCATGCGGTCGGGTCGAGATCATCACAGCATTTCGTTAAATCATTCTTGGATTCAGTTATTAACCGATAGGCCTGAACACTACATTAGAACCCACTGTTCTAATGAGTACCTACCGTTGTGAGAACTGGCGAATAATACTATGGTCCATTCCCGTTTCACCCCTTCGGTATACTCCCCTGCCAGGGAGGCCGATCCCTATTCTCCACCGAGAATAGTACCACCAATTTATTAAGTTTTCCAGGAAATGACTAATGTACTGAGCTATGTCGGAGGCAGGCCCACTGATCAGTCCGACTTGTGGTTGACCGGGAACTTAAATTATTTACTTTGCTCAAGGGGGTTTCATACTTATATTGCCACAAATTAAGCCTTAAAAGCATTTCACAAGCCCATCTGGTACCAACTGTACCAACCACCATTCCAACAATAGCATTTAATCATCAGTCGGGGATCGGACTCAATTCCACCTCGTGGATAGCCCAATACTGTCCCCCTGACTGTAGCACTTTTCACAAAATTCCGAGTCAGTGACTCGGCAGCATTTCATGTCCATTTTTAAAAGCCTTTGAAGTAACTAACAGGATTAATAATAACTGATTAACATAGTATAAGCTAATCATCTAGGATTAACAAGGATTTAATATGGCTCAGTATTTTCAAGGAAGTTCCATGAGCAATTTGGCATTATCTAGGTATCACATCATTCTAAAATAACAGTTTTCAATACTTCAATATACAACAAAATAATGAGATAGAAATTAATTTTTAATTATAACAGGCATGATTAGGTTCAACATGATCAATGGTATACGGCTTGCCTTGCTCGGCGGCGAAAACAGCTGAACCGTAGTCGATGTGGTTGTACTTGGCTTCTATCGGGTTTGGCTCCTACTCCGGGTACTGCTGCTGCTCCTCGAACTTCCCAATGGTTGGATCTAGCGCGAAAAGGACGAACGACAATAAACAAACGAAAAACAAAACGAAAACGAAAACGAAAACGAAAACTGAAACCGGGCTGAGAGAGAGAGTCGGAGGGCATCTCTGGCATTTCGGGAATTTTGGGAGCTTCGGATTGCAGAGCGGAGGTCATTTTTTGACTTAGTGGCGCGAAACGGTTCGAAATATGTATTTGTTGGAGTTTTCCGGAATTTTCCAGGAATTTTTTGGGCTTTTCTGGAATTTTAATCGAATTTTTGGATTTGTTAATTAATTAAAAAATCCGAAAAATCGAAAAGGAAAAAGAAAAAGCGGCCAAGGACCAAGCGATCTTTGGCCGACGCAGCGCTGGGCGAGGCCGGCCGGCCAGCTCAGGCGGCGAAAGGTGAGAACCGTAGGGTTCTTCCGAAGCGGCGAGGGCAGCGTGTACTGCGGTGGCGTGTGGCCAGCGGCGGCCGAGTCGAAGCGAAGGAGGAGCGCACCGAGCGGGCGAGGCGGAGCGAGGAATGGAGGAGTGAGCTCGGCTTTTATAGGGCTCAGCCGAGGCGGGCGGCGACAGCGGTAGTCACGGGGCGAAGCGGCAATGGCGGCGCGGCAAGACGCACGGCGGCGGAGGCGTCGCGGCTGACACGGAGGCTGTCGGGGCATGGTGCGGGAGGGCGTGGTGGCAGCGTGGCGCGGGCAGCCGAGGAGACGGCGCGAGCAGCGGGCTAGGCTAAACTGGCCGGCTCGGCCGAGGCCAACGGGCCGGGAAAGCAGGCCGGAGGCCCAAGAACGCAAGGAATTTCGGCCCGAAGCGAGAAAATGAATTCAAACAAATTCCAAAATTCAAATCCAAATCGGAAATTCGACTAAACTTCAATTAAAATCAAGTTTCAAAATCTGTTGAAATTTTGGGGTCATTTCAAGTTACCTTGGTTCTGCAGTTCTTACATGATGACAATGTTCACTCTGTAAAGTTGACCTTGGTTCTACTGCTGATTGAGCCAACATTTATAGGCATCACCATCTGGAAAGGTTCTTTTCCAGCAGGAGGTGCATGACAGATACTGCCATGGCTGATTTGGTGCTACGCCAGTGATGACAATGTTCACTCTGTAAAGTTGACCCTATAGGTAGCACAAGTCGAGAGAGAGGATAAGTCATCAGACAGCACCAGCAAGGCAATGAAATATGCTAGCATCGTATAATTATGTACCACGCACACACTGTAGGCCACACCGGTTTGGCTCTTGAAATGGGTACATTCTGGTACCGGTCTATACCGGTGTACCTGTTGTAGACCTGAAATATCCATTCCCTCCAGCGAGCGGGGCAAGGTCCTCAACTCCACCCAGACTATACGTATCGTGACATACAGGGAGGATGAGACAGGGCATAATTCGGACCGGGCGAGCGAAAAGACGAGGGGGCCGGCCGAAGCGACGAGGGAAATTGCGAAGGAAACCTCTCCCGACACGCCAAAAGACATGGCCAACCGGATGTTCAGCCGATTCTGCCGCCCTGTCATCACCTACCGAAGAATGCCAGGCTAGCACGTGAAATCCCGTTAGAACCCTTGAAAAGGGAACATGACAAAACGACAAAAGTGTAAATAATGTGTGAAAACCCTATGTAAAGACTATTTAGCCCTCGGTCCGGGGACAGGTGGAGGATGGTGTTTGGGAAGCGACTGAAAAAGGGCCTGTAATCCTTTGTCAGGGTTAGTCGGAAAAAGAACCTACCTTTGCATACGGTTGTAGCTATCCACCCTCAGTTTCCCTATAAAAGGAGAGGGAGATGACTTCAGGAGGTAATTCTGTTCGTGAGGTCCCATCCCACAACAGTGGTGCCATCCGTGGGGAACCAACAGGTTGAGGAAGCCATTGCTCTCCGGTGAACGGAAAAAAGTTCTCTATAGCCATGCCACCGAAGAAGGCAGCGACAACTACCTCGAAGGGAGTCGCGACGATGACTGAAGGAGGAGAGTCGGGAAGGACCCTAAGGAGCCGTTCCCGCGACCAGCCCCGGCCTCAGGGGGCCGAGAGCCCTGGCGAGGACCCAACCCCTGGTGAGGTAGGGAGAACACTAGGAGCACATTTGCCACAGCCTGCAGCGACGACGCGCAAACGTGCTCCCAAGCGGCGGCCGCGAGTTACGGCCCGATCGGCCGTAATCCCGGAAGAAGGCGAAGCGGAGGCCTCAGCTCGGCCTAGCTGCCGCAGGGTGGCTCGCGAGAACGGAGGCACTCCGGGGAGGGGCACAAGGGTACAGGAGACGCCCGACCCCAACATCCAGGCGCTGATAGAAGCGAACGCAAAGCTTACGGCCGAGGTAAAGCGTCTACAGGAGCAACGGGATCAGGGACGGGACGAATCACAAGGAGAAAGCCCAGACCACGAGATGTTGTCACCAACGTATGCAGACATGGACTGGGATGATGACGACCCAAACCCGCTTTCCGCCCGGCTCCGGAGGAAGAGATGGCCCTCCCCTGGGAACTTTAATTTCCCCACCATCAAGCCGTATAATGGTAAAGCGGACCCAAGGGAGTTCCTACGAGTCTACGACACCGCTGTGGAAGCCGCAGGGGGAGACGATGACATCAAAGCTAAGGGGCTCTTGTTGGCGCTCGAAGAGATTGCGCTCTCCTGGTACTCATCTCGAGCCAAGCTCGATCGCGAGTTGGCTGCAGCTTCGCACCAAAATGGAGTCCAATTTCCAGGGCAACTTTGACGGGATGAAAGAAGAAAGTGACCTATTCGCCGTGAGACAGCGTGAAGGGGAGTACCTGAAAAGCTACTTTCAACGTTTCTCCAAGATCAAGTGTCAAATTAGAGGCGTCAGCGACACGACCATCATAAATGCCGCTCGCTACAGGCTGTGCAAGGGTCCGCTGGCGGAAAGGTTAGTTCGCAAAGAAGTGAGAACCGTGGAGGAGCTTTTTGCCAAAATGGAGTATGCTCGTGCGGAAGAAGACAATCTTCGGAGAGAAGACGGGCCGCGATGCACACCCCCGGGACGGAAGCAATGGGGCGCAACATCCAAAGCCGCGTGGACGGAGCCCGCCCCCATGGCGTGACAAACGGGATGGTGAACTACGCGTAGTCGGAAAGGAGGAACAGGCAAGGGGGAGATACCATTGCGAATACCACGGTGAAAACAACACTCACGACTCGGCTCATTGCAAGGTGATCGAAGGATATCGACGTTTTGAGGCAAAGCGAGGGGGAGCCGGGACACTCCCTCCTCCGCCGGCGTATCCTCTAACCGACCGCCAGCGTCTGCCACCCCGAGGAGAAATAAACCACCTTCATCGAGTTATCAACGTTATAGCCGGAGGGTTGTCATCGCACCTCACCTCGAAGAGGCAAAGGAAGGCTTATGCGAGGCAAATCAACCACGTTGGAATCAGTCCGTTCGCCCCTTCACAGCTGGAGTATGAATCGGTTACCTTCACACGAGAAGATGCGTTGGGGGTACATTTTCCGCATCAAGACTCCCTGGTGGTAACCGCCATCATCGCTAATTGTGAGGTGCACCACGTGCTGGTGGACGGAGGAAGTGCGGCGGATATCCTGTCCGCGGAGGCCTTCAGGAAAATGATGATCCCCCAAGATAGGCTGAGGAAGATGGAGGTACCATTGATGGGCTTCGGGGGGAAAACAATCAGCACCCTCAGCCAGGTGGAGCTGGAGGTTACCTTCGCGATGCAGCAGGCCAGTGCTACTCATCGCGTCACGTTGGACGTGGTTGACATGCCTTTCCAATATAACGCCATATTGGGTAGGGGTTCGCTGACCGCCTTCGGGGCCGTCGTTCATCACGGGTTCCTATGCATGAAAATTCCCTCCGCCGGTGGTGTGGTCACAGTGCGAGGGGATCAAGCCCTCGCAAGGAAGATAGATATGGAGAACCCCCCCGCAAGTCAAACATGCCTATACGACGGAGCAAGGTGCTATTCAGGCGCAGCACAGCAAATGGCTTCCGAAGCCGCAGCCCCAAGGGGAAGACCAGGCGTGTGGCACTCCGGCCTGGTGGAGATAGGATGGTGACCCTCAACGCGGCGTTGGTCCCAGACGAAGAAAAGAATTTAATGCAACTTCTTCAAGAATATGAAGGGGTGTTCGCATGGGGCCAGAAGACATCCCCGGAGTTCGTCAGAGCACCATTGAGCACACCCTTGCCGTGAGTTCGGGTGCTAGGCCCAAAAAACAGAAGCTCCGGAAGCTCGCCGTGGAAAAACAAATTGCCGTGAAAGGAGAGGTGGACAAGTTACTCTAGGCGGGAATCGTACGTGAAGCCCTTCACACCGAGTGGCTGGCCAATGTGGTCATGGTCAAGAAATCCAACGGGACTTGGCGAATGTGTATTGATTTCACCGACCTGAACAAATCGTGCCCCAAGGATGACTTCCCTTTGCCTCGCATCGATCAGCTCGTCGGTTCAACCTCCGGATCAGAGAGAATGAGTTTCCTGGATGCATATTCAGGATATCATCAGGTATACAAGCGAAGAGAAGATGAAGACAAAACTACATTCATAACACCTTTCGGCACGTATTGCTTCGTACGGATGCCATTTGGCCTTAAAAACGTCGGCGCCACCTTGGCGCCACCTTCGCGTGGCTCATCGCCAAGGTCTTCGCCCACCAACTCGGGAGAAATGTGGAAGCCTACGTTGACGACATCATCGTCAAGAGCGAGAAGTAGGAAAACCACATCGCTGACCTCCAAGAGACCTTCGACAATTTGATGGCGGAGAGGGTGAAGCACCGCCATTTGAACGATGGCGTTAGGCGTAAGCTGTGAAAGCTCCGCCCGGAAGACCCGCAACACAGCACCCACCAGAGGGGCGGCAGGAAACCAAAGCCCCGCTTCCAAGAAGGCGGCGAACACCACCGCCTCGTCCGACCGTGGTTGAGGCGTCTCATCTTCGTCGGGAGGGCGCATAGTAGAACGTGCTACGCCGAATTCCCTCGTCAAAATGTCGAGCTCGTCGGGGCCCAGGGAGGAGCGCCCCAGGACCAGGGACAACGTGGCAGCTTCTTCCTCGTTCAAGACTGGCTTCATTTGAGGAGGGCGTCGGGGAGCCATGGGCAAGAGGACCACAAACGGCGAAGAATAAACAGGATGAGCGGGAAAAGAAGACAAAAAGGCGCGATAAAAAATGAACACCAGTAAGTGCCTTGTTCTCGTCGTCCACCACGCTTAAAAGGGGAAAAACCTTGCTCCCCTCAATCGTGAATCCAAACACGTGGCGTCCATCAAAAAAAAAGAGAAAGGGGGGGGGGAGACGTACAAACGTGGGCGAGTGGGCTGACGGTTTTGACACCCAGCCCGAGGCGTCATAAAGAGACATGACGCACGATTTCAAAGGACAAGACCACCCGCACAGAGATTAACCCGTCCGTACATGATAAAATAGAGCGCATGATCAAAGGCATAGAGAGGACCTCGCCCCACACACCCAAAAGAATAAATGGAAATTTGCGTCATGGCATGGCCAAGGGCGAAGCAGAGCCGGCCTGCAGCCATGAGGAGCTCCTGTTGTAGACCTGAAATATCCATTCCATCCGGCGAGCGGGGCAAGGTCCTCAACTCCACCCAGACTATACCAATCAGTATCGTGACACATAGGGAGGATGAGACAGGGCATAAATCGCACCGGGCGAGCGAAAAGGCGAGGGGGCCGGCCGAAGCAACGAGGGAAATTGCGAAGGAAACCTCCCCCGACACGCCGAAAGACATGGCCGACCGGATGTTCAACCGAGTCTGCCACCCTGTCACCACCTGCCGAAGAATGCCAGGCATTGTCAAATCGATCCCGAGCCGGCTAGCACGTGAAATCCCATTAGAACCCTCGAAAGGGGAACATGACAAAAGGACAAAAGTGTAAATAATGTGTGAAAACCCTATGTAAAGACTATTTAGCCCTCGGTCCGGGGACAGGTGGAGAATGGTGTCTGGGAAGCGACTGAAAAAGGGCCTGTAATCCTTTGTCAGTGCCAGTCGAAAAAAGAACCTACCTTTGCATGCGGTTGTAGCTATCCACTCTCAGCTTCCCTATAAAAGAAGAGGAGAAGACTTCAGGAGGTAATTCTATTCGTGAAGTCCCATCCCACAACAGTACCATTTTGAGTTTAATATATATTTATAAGTATACACATGTTCATTTATATGTACACAAAATTTCACTTAAAATATTACTCTAAATAGATAGTAGTACTATCAAATATAATATGTAATTCAATAGGCTATATTATCAATCCGATACTATCGGATGATCGGTATTAATCAGTATCAAGGCCGGTACAATATAAAGCACTACCGGCTACTTTGTACCGGTTTAGGGGCGAATGGTATATGCTGGATGGTACCGGTACGGTATTGATAACACGATGGTACCAGGGCATCGTTTGGAATGAGGTCAGTTATTTTGGCAACCGTTCAATTGGATCGGCTCTTCCATGCCTTGCTCCAGCCATTCGATGCGGTATGAACGGTCTCCAAGGCTGCTTACGAAAGTATTCTATGATAGTTAGAGCTAGAGGTTGAAGCACTAAATTGCTAAATATATGAAGCCGGGCAAATATGGATGTAGGTTTTAAAAGGAAAGGTCATACCTGCTGCGGAGCGTGGCTAGATTGGAATATTAACATACCACTTACATGCTGAAGAACTCTGTAAAGCGAGCTGGCCTATATATAAAAAGAGAAAATCAGTGTACAATACAGAGGTTTAACTGACTTGCTACACAATAACAGGTGAAATCTATATCTATAAATAGCCTGAGAAGGTACTGATGGTCATGCCACAAAGAGAAGGATTACTGGTGTGTCTCTAGAGGTCACCTCTAGCTCTTCCCCATTGAACGGGCGTGCATGTTGACCCCATTAGGTTAAATGGCTGTTTGACTGTGTAAAACAGACAGATGAACACATGGTTATTTATTCAGCATAACACATATTTAATTCATATACACCGTAATCAGAGAGAAATCTAACCAGAGAAAGAGGAAGACAATGAAACAGATTTAGTCAAAACTGTAGCACGAAGACAACAGAAGCACAAGAGTACACAGCATAATGGACTATGATCTTCCAAAGAAAACATGTAGATCCAGAGAAGTTAAGTGTATTACTTTCTGAAGCAACTTGTCACAAAGGGAATTGTACCAGCAGATGACATCTGATATAGGAAAGCATGACCAAGGCTAGGGTAAATTGCACTAAGTACTATGGTTCATGACGCAACCAGAAACCAAGGGGCTTTCCTCCAAACCTGAATAATAAGCACTTCTACTAAAGCACATCTTTAGGAACAAGTTTATTTGAACTATGCCACACTGATGAAATAGTTTACTACCATGTAATAAAAAATAAAAAATGTATTTACCGGTACAGAAGATTAAGCCTTTTATGGAATAATACAGTCTTGCTGTTACCTCATGAGTAGCTGACTAGTTATGTATTTGTATACATTACTGAAGCTTCAATACCAGAGTCAACAATTGCTTAATGCAGTTGTACTTGTACATCTCCAATCCCACTGTAAGCATAGGTGGACTTTTCTCATTTGATCTGATCATTCACCCACTCCTGTCTATAACAAACTTGTCTCAATGAATACAGCTCAGAACCAGTATATCATAGCCTTATCATCCTTGAGAGTGTGAGCACTCACCAAAAATAGTCGATCTCAGGCCATGGGTTTATAGATTGAGGAAGAGCTACCTACCATTCAACAAGTAGCATTAACCATTCTCACCAAGCAAAGTAAGTTCAGAGGTATCAGGGAGATAGCCGGAATCTTGAAGTAGACCTGTCACCTCATCCGGTACTGAATATATAATTTCTGCCTGTGGGTGCTCTCTTCCTCTTGCAATAAATGTATGAACCTCCTTCATCACCTCAATCCAACTATACCCCGGTTCCTTCACTGTTCCGGCACAATCCATCCCCTGCCTTAACTTCTGCACATCAGCCCACAGTCCTGTAGAAGCATAAATATTTGACATCAAAACATAGGGGCCACTGTCTGTAGGATCCGCCAAGGCGCCAAGTGTACCATTTCAGCAACATACCTCCCAATTTCAGCATTACCAAACAGATGGCAGGCACTCATCAAGCTCCTCCAAAGAGCTGCTGCTGGTTCGATTGGCATCCTTTCAATACACTGCTTAGCAGCATACAGTTTACCTGAACAACCGAAAATGTTGACCACAGAAGCATAGTGCTCGGTGACAGGTTCAATAGCATACTTTGTCTTCATAGAGTTAAAATGGTGCGACCCTTCATCCACAAGGCCTGCATGAGCACATGCCGGCGTCTCCCATCATTTGGAAAACCCAAACAGTTTCTTCAGCATGACCATGCTGCACATACGTCGAAATCATGTTGTTCCAACAAATGACATCCTTCGCGCATGTTGACTCAAACAACAGCCACCCTTTTTAATGAAGCCACACTTTGCATACATGTCTATAAGAGCATTTGAAACATGGAGATCATTGTCAACACCTGCTTTGATGATCTGGGCATGAAACTGTTGGCCATGGAACATGCTTGCCAGGGTACTTGCCACAGTTACTAGTGCAACAAATGTGAAATCATTAGGGGTGTTATCCCAGAGATACGAAGCTGGTTGATAAGCTTTACAGCTTCTTCCCCTTACTCATTTTGTACATGGCGAAAAATCATAGCATTCCATACGACCATATCCCTGTTCCGGATTTGGTGATGAGACCGTGAATCTGTTTGCTCAATTCGATGGCTCACTGAGATGATGACACCCTTGGAGTGAAACAAAGGTCAATAGGTTTGGCCTGAGCGAGGAATATCTCATTTTACTGAATACATCAATCGCCTCCGTAAGATAACCTTGCCTTGTGTATCCTTCAATCATCGTATTGTAAGAAATCACATCATCTTCGGCCAAGGCATCAAATACTGCTCTTGATTCAGCTAGAAGCTCACATTTAGCATACATGTCAATGAGAGCATTCTTGACATACTCGTTAGACTCTAGATTAGCCTTTATGGCATGGACATGTATCTGCCTCCCTTGCCACATCGCTATCAAAGAGCCACATGAGTTCAAGATACTTGTACAACCAAAAACATCTGGCTCATCTGGCAGAACATGGCCATGGCTTCAGCATCTAACGAATTCTGCATATAACCAGCAATCCTGGTTGTCCAAGACACAATATTACTGTTCTTCATGGAATCAAACAGCTTGCGAGCTAATGAAAGTCTGGAGCACTTGAAATACAGATCAATCAGCACATTGATCACCGACGCATCCGTTTCTGCTGCACTTCGATACACGTAACCATGTATCTGCCTGCCACCCTCAAGAAAGACAATTAGCCAAGTGTAGAGCAAGCACTGACAGCACTTGCTAGCATAAATCTATCTGGCCGGACACCCTCAGTCCCCCATCTTCTCAAACAACTCCAGGGAAACTCCACACTGCTCAATCTGAGAGTAGCCCAATCTGAGAGTAGCCCGTGTTCACTGCAGTCCAAGTAACTGGGTTCTTTACAGGGAGTGCGTCAAACACCAACATGGCCGGATCCATGCAGCCAACCCTTGCATACAAGTTGACCAGCGCAGTCCCCACGTAGACATTAGCAGCGAGGTCAAGCTTGACGGCAATGTCATGCACTTGCTCACCAAAGGAAACGGCCCTCGACTGCGCGCATGCCCGCAGGGCGCCAGCGAGCAAGAACTCATTAGGCCTCTCATCAGAGGCCTTACGGGAGTCTGCGAAGAGGGCAATAGCGTCATGGTCGCCCCCGTGCTGCGGGTACATGGAGATGGCCCAGGACCAGGAGACAAGGTAACGGTGGGCATTCGATCGAACAGGTGGCGTGCGTCGCGGTGGCGGCCGAGCTTAGAGTAGCCACGGAGGAGGAGGTTGGTGAGGAAGAGGTCGCGGAGACTTGCCGGAGCGAGCATGGGCAGCCGGGAGGAGGCAGCGGAGGCGGCCGCCGGCGAGGCATGAGAGTAGAAATTGGGGACATCGGGAGATGGGGACCGGCGGGAGGCAGCCGGCCGTCAGCATAGCCAGCAATCTCTACTATTTTAAAGCAACACTTAGTTGCATGGTCCGTTCTTCCAACGTTATTAATTGTCGCTTAATTGCTCTGCTTAATTACACTACTTAATTGCCCTGCTTAATTGCCCTACACAAGAAACGAAACGTTGCTTTAATTAGCCAGCTTTCGCAAGAAACGAAGCGTTAAAGATAGATGTTTGATTTTGTGAAATAATTTTTTTTTATTTTTTAATCTTTATTTTTCGTTATCAATTTTGTTTTTCATAGCAACGCACGGGCATGTAACTAGTCTTGACTAAGTGTATGCCTATCTGCATGTTGTGTGCGTGTGTTAGCTTGTTAGCCTTGCATGTGTCATGCGTGGAGTCTGTTGCATGAGTTAGCTAGCCTAGTCAATTAGTCACCAAGCAAACTGCATGGCGTGGAGGCGATGGATGCATGGCGTCGGCAAGACCGCTTCTTGAGGGCTGCGTGAGTTGCAGCCTCGTTCGTGCGAAGTGGCAGGAGTGCCCGGGTTATGTGGATCGTGGAGTCCGCATGCAGCTGGCCGTTGTTTTGCCTGGCCTATTTAAGATGTACTTAGTTTGCTTATTCAACATGAGCTGCATCAATACAATACAGAAAAGCCGGCGTACATCGCCGGGGGCGTTTGTCGTCACAAAAACTCTCGTGTGTGTCTTCGTGAGTGCTTCTGCCGAGGTGAGCTTGTGCGTGTTTGTCGCTACGGCAAGCTGATCCTGTTTCGGCTCCAACAATTCAGTGGTATTGCAGCAAAACTAGCACCGTGCTGTTTGCTCCTTCCTTTCTTTCTTACACCGAATGCAAAAGGACCAAGTGGTAACTGATACTGAGACAAGCAGATGAGTGCAGTTTCTGATTTGCCTTCTTCCCTTTCCTTCATTCTGACCAATTTCTTCTGGTCTGTATGCGGTGTGCTATGTTCTACTCTCATTGGCTGCGGGGATTTGATCATTTGCCCTGAAATTGATCGGTCTTTGCTCATTTGTCCAAAGTTGATCAACCTTTGATAATTTGCCCTACGATGTCTCACTGACAGTGGCCCTACGACCCACGTGTCAATAAGACATCATAGGACAAATGATCAAATACCAATCAACTTTAGACAAATGATCAAAGGCCACTCAACTTCAGGACAAATAATCAAAATTTTCCCTGTTGGCTCAATCTGTATTATTAATCACCTGCCATCTTATGTTAATCTGCTTTACTATCTTAGTTTCTTCTGTGCTAAATGGAGTATACTTTTACATGATATGGCAAATCAAGCACACTGTGCCTGGAACCCCTTGAAATATTCAGAGATCATTTCTCCATATGCATGCCTTGTGATACACTATTATTCTTCATGATTTCTTTTCATTTCTAATTAAACAATGCCAGATCCCAAATTCCGTTATTTGTTACCCAACTTTCCTTATCTTGAAAATGCCCAAGAGATGGCGATCAGGCAGTACAGTGACTCATATCCTTTTTCATTTCACTTGTATGTGAGGCTGCTATATGAACCTACACTATCAGATCTGTTACAAGAAACGGTATGGTAAATTCTCCTAAAATCTGTAGTTCTTTATAAAATAAAAGCTAAAACCTAAAGTTTTATGATAATTTATATAAAAAACATAGTTTTGTGAAATTTACGCCCCGTTTGTTACGGTTCCAGATTCTAGTAGAAACGAAAACAGTTTCAGATTCTTGGTGAAAACATTTCAGGTAGAATCAGAATCACTTTCTGCAAACCATTTGGTACGGTTCTAGATTCTAGTAGAAACGGGGTTGAAGACGATTCAGCCCCGGTGTGAAAAAGAAGAAACGTTCCGAGTTTTAACTCGTTTGACTGGGTTTCTCCTAGATTCTAGTAGAAATAGCTTGGTTTTAAGTTGCCTAACGGGGCCTTACTCTATTACGAGAGACCAAAATCAAGTAAGCAAAGGAAGCTTTTTTTAGCTCTCCAAGCAAACACTAGGTAATGTTGTAACACATTGCATGTTGATAGCTGCTCCTGTATCAATATATTACCTGTATCTTGCCTTTGCCGGCAAAAGTTTGTAAGATACTAACTATGCTTACAATGAAAATTTATATAATCATGTGCAAGTAAATGTGCAACAAGCTGTATTGTGCGGGTTTTCTTACCAGCATCTGATCATGTTGAAATATGCAAATCGTCTATAAAAATCATTTATAAGGACCAAGCAGGGTTCTTTCCCTTATTAATTTACAAAGGAAAGAGAAACCCTGGCTTGAACGGTGATTAAAGAAAGAAAAGACTTGAAAAACTAAGTTGTGAGTTTGGAATTCTACACAAATTAGTCAAATTCCTTTGGACATCTCTTCCTTATTTCTAAAGGCACAATTTTTACAGAAGGATCGATTTGCCTTTCTAGGCAAGGCATATTTCAGCAACTGGAGCTTTGCCGAGAGGTTTGTCCTGAAGCTTTGCCTGCTGCTGGGACCAGTAGGCCTGCACTGAGAGAACACGGTCCAGCAGTTCCTGTGGGACTGGCTCACCTCTCCTTTGTTGTGGGGATATACTTGCAGTGTGCACCAAGGTCTTCCACTTGTCCTGGTGCATCAATAAATATTTCACAGTTTGTTACAAAACCACAGAAATAGCGTAACCCATTGAGATATCATACAAAGTAGCAGATTTGAAATCCTCAATACTATCTATCTTAACAGAAAGAAATGAAAAGTAGCTAGCCTTAGGTAATGAACAATGCAATGCAATGCAATACAGCAGTGTGAGGATGACACGATAATGATGGTTGGAACTTGAAGCATGTGCATCAAGCTGCCACCATAGATTTTCAAATACAGCTCAAAATGAACTGTAGCAGAAAGGCAAGATTATGGTCACAGAATTACCTTAAGGTCAACATAGGTCCTGTGATCAGCATTATCAAATGCACGCATTTTAACATCTCTCCACCTGAACAAACAGATCACGAGGCCAACGTAAGACAATATGTGTACTGCAGTGACCTTGTGCCAATTAGAAGAAAATATTTGGGCACAGACCTTCCAGTTCCAAGATGCTCGATGGCTTCCACTAGCGCCTCCACCTCAGCAACAGAGAAGGGCCTCCTTATGCGTCTTTGCCCAATATCGGATCGCTTTGACTTACAAAGAGGCACAATGGTCAGACCTTGTAAGTTTGGAGAGTCAACGGGGACAATGGCTTGGGAGCTTGCTGATGTTTCTCGCGTGAGCATTTCAACAAGAGAATGAACAGAACAAGGATCACTGAGAAGGCGGTTTGGAGAAGCCTGCACAGGCTGATGGTTGTCATCACCGACCTTAATGTCAGGGAAAGGCTCTTCACACTTCATCCTAGAAATGATGAAATGTTAAAATCCTAAGATGATCCACAGATTTGGTTATGCTCCAGAATATCCACTACAAACATTAGCATCAATGGATGTTTAGTTTCAAAAACTTCTGCAAAACAACAATGCTACCAAAAACTACCAGACATGGTTACCGGATTCGTTGTAAACCCTCGCGAATCGCAAACCGGGTTCGTCGAACCCGAACCGATTTAGGGTACGGGGTTTGTGTTCGTGCAGTGGAAATTGGAAGAAAAAATGGCGAACCGCGAATCCGAATCTCATACCGCGACTTGAACGAACTACGTTTCTGGTAACTATGCTACCAAATGCATCTTGACAACACTTGTCTTACCAGTATGCCTAATCTAAATCTCTTGTGTATTAACACAAGAAACAAATTTACTGTCACTTACCGAGCTAATGGTTCCACAACGTCTGCAGCAAGGAAATCCATTTCCTCTGGTATTATGACCCCAGTGGGGGGATTATGCTCAGCTTCATACTCCAGTGTAAAGTCTATTATGCTATCTAGCTCTTCACCATGGCAAATCCCAGCCTGACGAAGTGTCTTGTTGTCATCTTGAATATTCTTTCCTTGAAGAAGAATACCGACCCGGAGACCGCCTTCAATTATACTAGTGACAACATCCATTATAGTTCTCTATAGTCAAAATGAAAAATGTTACTGGGGAACACTCATAAGAAGGTAATATTTATCTGCAGCTGGAAAAATCAATGACATGCAAGAAGTTCCAGATAGAAAAATGGATGGTAGTGAGTAACATCAAAAATATCGTGACAAGACAAATTTCATAGTATATTGCTCAAATTTAGAAATCTAACAAAACTGTTCAGCTCAACAACTATATTAAGTAATTTAGGCATTCCTTAATTACGTACATAACAGAGTAATGAAAATATTCCTAACAAACAACTGTTGCAGATTTCATTAATAATCAGTGTTACTTGGACACGAGAGTCGGAGTGTCCGATTTGGCAAATTTTTTTGGATACGGCGGGAAATGCTACTCGGAATCGGACACGAGTGTCGGAATCCGACTCGGGTTTGAGGCGTCCGATTCGGCAAAATTTTTTGGGCGCGAATATCCAAGTAACACTGTTAATAATACTAATTTATAGATGGCTAGTTGAAAGAGAACATCAGGCTGCACATACGAATGCAGTGTTGCTAACCAATTAACTTCTACAGGCCCACATAGTGTTTACCTTCAATGAACCAACTGTTGCATTTTCAGGTATATCAATGAATAGTTCTGGGATGTTGAATGACTTGATTCTTAGCTTAACTGAAAAGAGGAAAATATGATAAGCAACCGTGTTCATGAATTAAATTAAAATCTATATATCCAAGAATACCATGGTAGTCCTCAGATCCGCATAATGGATTTTGACCTTCCATTGAGAATGATGTCCCACTGGCTGAAATGGCAAGCGGTATTTTCTTTTATGAAGTGTACTAAAATAAGGATTAAGGCTATCCAATGCCATATAGAAGGCGAGTAGCAACAAGTCTGTAATGTAACAACTGTATCATCCTACCAGGCAAAAGTGAATTGACAATGTAACATACCTTCAGTTAGAATCCCTTTAGCAGATGATGGTGTAAAATGACGTTGAACTAGTTTTTTCCTCTTGAACAATGCCCTTTGCACCTTTTGACGTGTGGTGGATATCTTCTTTCTGCAGAAGTTTAGCTTGCTACCTAGTCGAATGAAACAATCGAAAGCCCTTAGTTAATACAATTCCTGCAATAATTAGTGCTATAATGGTAGAGAAGTAAAAGAAAGATGCCTCTCTATGACAGTTATGGAGCCTGTAGATGAAATAAACGTTAACTCCGTACCTTTATTGGGCATCTCTTCACATATCTTATGAGCTGCCTTCCTTAACTTTGAGGTAAACAATTTCTGTATCCTATTATCACCTATATAATGTGGCACGTAACCCTTATTTCCTGCAGTGCTTGGATGAGTGCACCCGGAAGAATTTTCGTCATCATCTCTATCTGCAGCATGTTGCACTATAGCCTGACACATGGGAGAGGTGTTATGGTCCTTGTCATGGATGCAGAAAGGCATTCCTGAGCTACTGTCAGAGCTAACCAAAGCAGGAGGTCCAGCATCCAAATCCACAAAGCCAACCAAACTGTACAAAGCTGCGGTGTCACCGTCTAGTTTAACTTGCTGCACTTGGTTCGCCTCTGGTGATCTTGTGGATCCAGGATGGCATACTCCATTAGCTCCATACTCTGGAATTTTGCCAAGATTATGACCAAGTTCACATGATTTTGTACAACCAAACAACGAGTCCTTAACCAGCATATTTGATTCCGCGGTTAGTGACTCAAATACTGAATCAGCTTTATTTCGTGTCAACGAGTTTTCTGCCAAACAGATGTTTGCTTGCTTAGAAAAGGCACAGGCACTAACAGAACCCACTATACATTTCTCCACAGCCATGCTTTTGAGCAGCAGGGCTTCATCAAACTGTTCGGCTTTAACTGATTTCCTATTTTTCGCATATCTTGCTGCTGCTTTATTGGTGTTAGGAACATTAGATGAATTATCCTGGTCTGCCAATAATGTTCCTGCAACGGTCGCAAGCAAATCAAATGCACACATCTCATCTTTCTTTCTTCTTGTAGAGCGTTTCCCCTGGATTATCATTGATCGTTAATACAGATCCAATATGCAAATTGTGGTTAAAGATGGCCAAAGAATCAAATATGTACCCGAGCTGAGCTTGGAACACGTGGCATAGTGGGAACTTGGTAACCACGGGATCCATAATCCAACCTCTTTCGCACCACCATATCTTGATCTCACTTAAAAGAATGGCTTTCACTGACAGCAAAGGAATACAAATACCACATCGATCATCTTTATCTGCACCAAATTAACTCGAATTTAGTGAACATTCACCCATTACTGATTGCTCAAACAACAAAGTTGGAAACACTGTATCACAACAAGAATAAAGACTTAATTTTCTACGCCTAAAAGGGAAAGAGGGCATCTTTAGGTCAATTCCAGCAAAGCAGTAACATTTGATAAGATGGCGTATATTTATTGAAATTATACATACATAATATACCAGAGCAACCTGAGGTCGGATACGATGCGGTAGAACTTGCCATAGCAAGAAATGGTCGATATTTAAAGGAGAGGGAGATCACCTCCAAGGAGAATCTGAAATGGGTCATCCAGATTGCGCAACTACGCATGAATCTTTTTTCATCGGTTTCTGTGGACAGATTCAGGACAAAAAAATACAAAATTTATTCAGTGTAAGAACGAAAAGGATAAGAGAAAGAGAAAAGTCAGAATCGCATTAAAAAAATCGGTGATCAAGACAAAGTACAAATGCACGTGAATCAACAAGGCAAGTTTGCAGATCCAAAGCAGATAATACACGAATCATAGTAAGCCAATTCTCAATCAAGAAACCCAAATCCCAACCACACCACATAAGGAAGCTTTACTAAACACGATCCTGATTGAGGAGAGCAACAGCAATCTTTTGCTGAAAGATGCACACGATGGAAAGATACATCATGACTCCAATCAGATCGAAGATACTATCACAAACATCTGAGAATATTACAAAATTGAACCAAGCTAGTCTGAAATGGCAAGTGTTCTACGGAATTCAGACCCAAGAGACAAACTCGCAGCTCCAAGCACAAATCCGGAAGAAAAACCCCAACCCAATCACCAGAAACCCGACGGAATCCGAGCCGCACCCAAGAAAGGCGCTCAATTCGTGTGACCCACCGGATCAAGCAACCCCCCACCAAACCACCAAGAACCCAACCAAATAACAAGATCCAAAAATAATTCGCTCAAGTAGGAGAAGATTGGTAAAAACAACAAAAAATCTCATAACTTTTTCGGTTTTTACTTTGATCTATACCGGCGCCATACCCTAGAAGTTACCAGGGCCGATGGAAGAAAAACCCCTGGAAACCACCACCCCTGTATTCCTCCCTCCTAGCTTAAACCCCAGCTATCCTTTTGTTTCTTTACACAACCACTCCTCCTATCGCCATCTCTCTCTCTCTCTCTCTCTCTCTCTGCCAGTCTGCCCCCTCTCTGGTAATGGTTTTCTGTTGTGTGTGAAGATGGTAATGGTTTTCGTGGGCAGTTGGCAATTTGGCTGCGTCAATTTGATAACTAAACTCAAATCAACAAAAAAAAAAACGTGCAAAAAATTATGCATCTTGTTTTTGTTGAAGTTATTCTGAATTACTTAATAGTATATCTCGACTCATTTAGAAGGATTCGTGACGCAGTACGTACAATATTTACCATTTAATATATATAGTATAGATAAATTGGTTGGAGTCGAAAAGTTCATTAATTGCTTGTTATTGTTCACTGCAAGTAGATTTACCATTGCTTATAGGTAGTGTTGGTACGATCTAGATTTGCATTCGGCGATGCTTAAATGCATTTTTTTTTCTCTTAGTTGTTGTTTGGCTTAAGCTCAATCCTATCTGATATATCTCATTTCTGGTCATGTACTCATGTGAGATAATAAATACGCAACATAAAATAAAATAAAAACCCCTTATAGTATTGTTGGGCCAGGTCGAATAGTCATGTACTCATGTGAGGTATACTTTTTTCTTTGCCTTGATGTTGAGCGTAGTACGGTTACAATTAGATGCACTTACTGTTGAAGTGCATAACTCTTTTGGCATGCTATTGTTTCTTTGATTTAGTGGTACATAACTATGGCAAATGGAGCAAATTAAACCATATTTTCAACATTGTTTACTTTGTCTCTGTCTAATTGTGTGCATAGTATGATTCAATATAAGATTATATTTTTCCTTTTATTTTTATATGACAACGAAAGGCGGGTTAGATTTTCTTGCTTGCACAGGGAAGGCAAAGCTGGTTCACACATTACACGGGACAAAAAAAAATACACTTTGTTGATTAAATATTATCTCCGAAGTCAGGTTGTAAGCATATAAAAATCCAAGATTGGCCAGAATTATACTGTTAACCAAACGATGAGATCATACTGTACAAGCAAACAAGTTGTGCTAATTTTCTTCTAGAGCAATACAGGTCGTGCTCCGAAGAAGATCCAGCAACACCAATTTAGAGCGTTGATATCAATTAATTGTCAAATGAATAATTAGTGATAAATACCAAGATCTGAAAACAAACAAAGTTCCAAGCAAAGGCTTTGGTATTAACCGAAGGAACGTAGGAAAATAAGAGGGAGATACACTTAGAACAAAACCAAGATCTGTTGCAACTTTCTTGTACACCTTTTTCTTATAAGTAACAACTTTCTTGTACTTTCCTTAAGGTGTACACAATGTCTATGTGAAGGGTAACACATCAATTTCTAAGCAAGGAATCTCTCCCTCGTGTATGTAATTCTTTTCAAAATAAATAATAATATCAATTATAAAATGTGTTCTTGTGGTCAAGTATTTTTTATGAGTTCAAATTATTCGATCTCATATGGAAACCTCTCCTCACCTCATTTTTTTTTTTTTTTTTGCAAATCTAGCTCACTCGTCTCTTTTTCCAGATTTGGCCTTTTTCTCACCGCGTAAACCGTTGCCACGCTCGGGGAGCATGGCAATCGGTGAGCCATGAGAGCGGGTAGGCTAGCACGGGAGTAATAGCTTCCACGGCCAGGCAACACTACAGTCGGGCCGATGCCATGGCTGGAGAGCACGCACTACTACAGAAATGCTTATATTAGACTCACCATCACAGACGGTTTTCAAAAACCGTCTGTAATATAGAACATCACAGACGATTCTATAAACCAACCGTCAGTGAAACTATCACAGACCATTCCTCGTCTGCCATCACGGACGGTTTGAATACAAAACCGTCTGTGAATTTATCATAGACGGTTTTATGAAATAACCGTCTGTGATATACTTGACTTTCACAGACGGTTTAGTGTATATAACCGTCTGTAATATATCACCGACGGTTTGTACACATCACCGTCTGTAATCTTCCCTATATCACAGACGGTTATTTTATAGAACCGTCTGCGATAAAGTTTGCCTATATATAGGCTCGAGCGCAAGTTCGAGTTTGTGGTCACCGGCTGGGATGGAATGCTAAGACCGTTATATCACCGACGGTTTGGCAATAGAACCGTCTGTAAGCTTATATAATAGGTGATTCTTGTGATCTAATTAAGGTTAGTAATGGATAATTGCATTATATATATTAATTCAGATCTAAGGTTAGTAATGGATATAAAATTGCCTTATATATATTAATTCAATATCTAGCTTGGTTATGTAAGAAATTTAAGATTGTTTAGATCTAGCTTGTAGATCCATGTTTTGGTGGTGATCTAAGCTAGCTAGTAATTGGACGTTATAATTGCAATATTATTTTCAAGCTTTAACTTGTTAAGGAAAGTGTACTTAATCAGTTCAAAAGAGGGTTCTAATTGGATTGAATATTACATGTGTAGCATAGATGGATCGAAGCTGGATGTACCCTGAGGACCGTACGAGTGTGGAGTACATTAATGGCGTCTCCACTTTTAGAAGAGCTGCAGAGGAGGACATGTTTAATAAGGGAGTGCAGTATATGCCTTGTCCATGCATCGATTGCGAGAATATGATGATGTTTCGAAACTCAGCGCAGATCGAAGCACACTTGATTATGCGAGGTTTCAAAAAGGGGTATACATGTTGGACCAGTCACGGCGAAGAGCAGAATATACAAGAAGCAGGTGGTACTGTTAACATCTTCGACGAAGTCAACGATATGCCGGATGATCACATTGATTCTGCTTCCGACGAGGATATGTTGCATGATGACAATCTGGACCAGATATTGCGCGACGCAGAAGGGAACCGTGATGAAAGGGAATATGAAAAATTCGTGGGTTTGATGGAGGACTCGAAGAAACCCTTGTTTACTGGTTGCAAGGTGAAATACACAAGGTTGTCATCCGTACTTGAACTGCTGAAATTGAAGGCAAGCAATGGTTGGTCAGACAAGAGTTTCACAGCGCTGTTACGTCTATTGGCAGACATGCTTCCAGAGGGAAATGAGTTGCCGACAACAACCTACAAAGCCAAGAAGGTTCTTTGTCCCTTGGGAATGGAGGTAGAAAGAATACATGCATGTCCGAACGATTGTATCCTATACCGCAAAGAGTATGCAAACTTGCATGTATGTCCGGTGTGCAACGCATCCCGGTACAAGCGTAAGAGTCATTCAGATGAGGAGGTGAAGAAAGGAACTCCTGCTAAGATGGCATGGTATCTGCCTCTAATTCCCCGATTGAAGCGTTTGTTCGCTAACCCAAAGGAGGCAAAATCACTGTGTTGGCATTCCGAGAAGCGTAAGAACGATGGAATGCTAAGACACCTGCCGACTCCACCGGTGGAGAAACATCGATAGGAGGTATGAAGAATTCGCTGCGGAGATGAGGAATATAAGGTTTGGACTGAGTATAGATGGAATGAATCCTTTCGGTAACATGAGCAGCCGGCATAGCACTTGGCCCGTGAATCTCTGTATCTACAACCTTCCTCCTTGGTTGTGTATGAAGCGAAAGTACATTTTATTGTCTATGCTTATCCAAGGACCGAAACAACCTGGGAACGATATTAATGTGTACCTAACTCCATTGGTGGAAGATCTAAAAACATTGTGGGTTCCTGGGGTACAGGTTTGGGATGCATACAAACAAGAGAACTTCACTTTACACTGCTTGTTGTTCTGCACCATAAATGATTACCCTGCACTTGCTAACCTGTCGGGCCAGAGTACAAAAGGTGCCAAGGCTTGCACTCACTGCCTAGACGATACTGAGAGTGTGTGGCTGAATCACTCGCGTAAAACCGTGTACATGCGTCACCGTAGGTTCCTTGGGAGGAAACACCCATACCGCAAGATGAAGAAACTATTCGACGGGACGAACGAAAACGGTTCAGCTCCAAGGCCTTTTAGCGCGAGAGATGTTCATGACTTTGTAAAGGATTTGGATGTTACGTATGGAAAGGGACGTAAAGCAAGGTCGACCCGTGAGAAGAGCTTGTGGAAGAAGAGATCAATCTTTTGGGACCTACCTTACTGGGAGCACCTAGAAGTTCGCCACTGCATCGATGTCATGCACGTGGAGAAGAATGTCTGTGATAGCTTGATTGGTCTCCTACTAAACATTAAGGGCAAAACAAAGGATGGTATCAACGCACGACTTGACTTAGTTGATATGGGCATAAGACCTGAGTTAGCACCAAAAGGGACCGTTAAAGGTGGTACGTATTGCGAACCAGCTTGTTACACTCTGTCAAAGGCCGAAAGAACTGAACTTTGCCAGTGCTTGCATGGTGTGAAAGTTCCGTCCGGCTACTCGTCCAACATGAAGAGACTTGTTTCAATGCAAGATTTAAAATTAATTGGCATGAAGTCTCATGATTGTCATGTGTTGATGACACAAATGCTCCCTATTGCAATTAGAAGTATTTTGCCAGTCAAGGTCCGAGATTCAATCACGAGGCTGTGTTATTTATTTAACACAATCGCTCAGAAGGTCATCGATCCCGAAGGACTAGATGCTCTGCAGGCTGAGGTGGTGATGACTCTATGTAATCTTGAGCTATATTTCCCTCCGTCATTTTTTGATATCATGGTCCATCTCATTGTTCACCTTGTGATAGATATAAAGATGTGCGGGCCTGTGTTCCTGCGTAGCATGTACCCGTTCGAGAGGTACATGGGAATTCTTAAGTCTTACGTACGAAATCGATCTCGTCCGGAGGGTAGCATTGTCGAAGGTTATGCAACCGAAGAGGTCGTCGAGTTCTGCGTCGATTACATGGCTCAGGCCCAACCAATTGGTGTGCCTCGATCTCGCCATGAGGGGAGGCTCCAGGGTATCGGGACCATCGGAAGGAAAGCAATCACGCCTGATCCAGTTGCGTGTGCTCAAGGCCATTTCACGGTTCTACAACACATGGCTGTAGTGTCCCCGTATATCGTCGAGCACAAGCAATGGCTAAGGCAAGAGAATCCAGCACGACAGGAGTCTTGGATCACAAGACAACATAACCTTCAGTTCAACAATTGGTTCAAAGAGCGACCCATCACTGGGAGCTCGTCATATGACACCCTGAAATGGCTGGCAAAAGGCCCAGCTTTTACAGTTGTCACATGGAAAGGATACGACTTAAATGGATACACATTTTACACGATAGATCAGGATTTGAAGAGCACAAACCAGAACAGCGGGGTCCGCATAGATGCGTTCAATACCGCTGGGTCAACAAGGAGCTCCTACTATGGGTTCATAGAGGAGATTTGGGAGCTTGACTACGTACTTTTCAAGATCCCACTATTTCGGTGTCGTTGGGTCCACCTCCAGCACGTGAAGGTTGACAAGTACAGCATCACTACTGTGGACCTCGAACGTGTCGGATACCAAGATGAACCATTCGTGCTCGCAAACCAAGTTGTTCAAGTCTTCTATGTTACCGAATTCGCCCAACAAGAAGCGCCACGTAGTTGTTCAGGGAAAAAGGAGGATTGTCGGAGTTGAGAATGTAGTAGATGAGGAAGAGTACAATCAATTTGATGATTTGCCTCCTATCGGAAATGCCAGCATGGTCCAAGAAGAACAAACTGAGGAAGTGAGCTACACACGCGTCGGTCATCGTGAAGGGATAATTTTCACTGTATAATTAAAATGTTAACTTGTAAGCAAGTGCATGCATGTATGCATAATAAAGTAATATCATAGACCTTTTGTGTAGTCACAAGTACTTCTGTATTTATCTGAACTATTTTTTGTGCTTTGAAAAAACATTAATCTGCAATGTATAATAACAAGTAACATTATTTTTTGTGCTTTGAAAAAATATGACCCTATATCACAGACGGTTGTTAAAGAGCACCGTCTGTGATATGTACTATCATAGACGGTTCTAAACTAGAACCGTCTGTGATATTATACATTACAGACGGTTCTAGTCTACAACTGTCTGTGATAGTCCATATCACAGACGGTGTTCTTTAACAACCGTCTGTGAGATCCGGCTCTATATAACTTCTACAGACCGTACCACACTTCGCCTCCCCGCACATTTCAAACCCTAACTAGCACCGCCGCCTCCCCGGGCTCGCCGCCTCCCCGAGCCCCGCCGCCTCCCCGAGCACGCTGATGGAGACCGGCGCCGCCTCCCCGAGCCCCCCCGCCGCCTCCCCGAGGCCCACTGCGGCTGTGCCTCCTCCTCCCCCAGCGACGTCTCCTCCTCCCCCGGCGACGTCTCCTGCAGCCGGTACTCCCTCCTCCTTCCTCCCCCGGTGATTTTTCTAGGGTTAACTACGGGAGGTAGGCGCTGGCCGGTCATCCTCCTGCTTGACCGTGGAGAAATCATTGAATAGTTGCTTTGATGTACATTGG
This sequence comes from Rhipidocladum racemiflorum, assembly GCA_036346355.1. Lineage (NCBI taxonomy): Eukaryota > Viridiplantae > Streptophyta > Magnoliopsida > Poales > Poaceae > Rhipidocladum > Rhipidocladum racemiflorum. Next base: position 65,515,125 of record CM070572.1, read on the forward strand.
TAACTGCTATGGTGACCGTAATTGAGAAGACAAGGTCAAGTGATAATGGTGCGCAAAAATCAGAGCCATTTGACAGTGCAACCTGCTTAAGAAACTGCCTCACGAGCGATTATTAATCATACCAACATATCTTAAGCACTAGAAAAGCCTAATCTTGAAACTGTTGAAGACTAGTGATGTTTTATAATTCGGACTGCAACCTCAACATTTGGGCACTATTGTGTTTTGATCTTATTAGTTGGATTTCTTTCAAGTAGCTAGCTGCCATGCAATAATTGTCAATATTCTGTGCAAGAGCAACTATTTATATGCGTGCGCCGTGCAGTACTCATACTGTTGCACACATGTAGTCAATAAGTTAGATTGGTCTGTATGTACCAAGTCTGGTTTGAAACTGAGATTCTGATGCCAGTGCCAAAATGAAAGTTCATTTCTCATCTTAAGTGAAAAGGCTTAATTAATTAGCACCATCATGATGAAAGACGATTTTATTATCTGCACAATTTGATTTGATCAAGAAATATTACAGTATTCTCAATGTAGAGAAAGAGAGAGAGAGAGAGAGAGAGAGAGAGAGTACTACCTCCAATTAGGAATGAACTACATGATGTAATTTTAAGCCTACCGCGGCTTGTCAAAAGAAACGGGCCTACATATATTCATGAATTGTTCAATCGGGCCTAATCTTCTCTAGGACCAATGGTTAGCTTGTATCAGGTAGAGTGTTAGACATGCTAACTAAGTGGTGTAGTATTTTAACATTTTGATGTAGATTGATCTCCAACTTAGGTGCCAGAGAGATTGCAATCAGATTTCTGATATTTTTTTATTTGCGGGAAGGGAAGGGAATTGACAATTCAGTTCTGCAAGTAGAGCTGAATAATACAATCCAATATTTCATTTAGTTAGTTAGTTTCGACCTGAACTGCAAGTTAAACAGTACTAGTGTTAGAATACTACAGTACCTGCCATAAACTACGATCGACAATGACTCGAGCAGGAGTTCACAAAACCAGTCGGTTTTCGTGAAAATCGACCATATGGATATGGTTTGAAACCCTAAATCGATCAGTAAACCGATCCAATTAAAAAAATTAATTACTCACAAACCAAAAACACTCAAGTATAATTTAGCAAACACCATCAAAAATCACGGCAGTAGTATGCAAATTCAGAATAATAGTTACTTACTTTGTCCAAGTTTATACGGCGTATTTTCTACTGATATTAAAAATGATTATAATCAAGTTATAGCGGCTATCATGTACAATCCAAATCAACAGACCAAAATAACTTTATCAATGATACACAAAGTACTTAGTGCCTCATTTTTTACTGAACTCATAGGATCTGTTTGTTTTTGTTTTAGTTTCTTTAAAAGCTAATTCTAAATTACGATTGTAGAGAAGCTGATATTATGTGTTATTTTCTTAGTCCACCTCTATCCTTTCCATTCCCTCTTTCCTACCCACTTCCTCTACCTCCGTTCCTTCCTCTATAACATAAAAATGTTTAAGTTTGGTGAATAACATTATTTCAAATTAATGTGTTATTTTCTAATGTCCATTTGGTGAATTTTCAAATTAATTGCAACCTCTGTACGTTTGGTGAATAACATTATTTGAATATTTTTTGTCCACCTTAGGCCCAACTGATGAGCCGAGTAAAGTCAAACGAACTCGCGCTCCAAGAAAAGCAAACACAAGGCCAACAGGCCGATATAGCATCACGGCGATCGATCCGAAAGATGGGTCCCCTACTGGATGTAAAAAGGTGGTGAATGCATTACGAACAATGTGCGGGATAGTTGCACGCGAACGGGTCCCCATCACATTTACATCCTGGCTATCGTTGACTGACGAGGGCCGCAACGACCTACTTACAGAAATCCTTTCCTCCTTCGATATCCCAGAAGAACTCGAGGCCCCTGTGCGACGGTATGCACTGCTAGTGGCAGGAAAGGCGTGGAAGACCTTTAAGAGCACACTTGTCAAGGAATACGTCAATAAGGATAGGACTCCCTACTCTAAGTACGGGTTCATTAGTGAGGACTCATGGCGACGTTTTGTTCAGTTGAAGACGACAGATCAATTCTTGATTGAAAGTGAAGCACACAAGGCCTTGCATGCAAGGAACACCCACCCCCCACAGACTCGGCACCGCTGGCTACGCGGGGAAGAGGATGCAATGGGACAGGGAGGACAAGGGGGACTCCACGCCATTTGCATCGATTGTTGACCAGCGCGCCAGCGACTGGCTAAGAGCGAGGTCATGTGCCACACCATCTGGCACCATCTCCTTTACAAACCCTACGGACGAGGAAGTCTGCCAACGTTTGGTAAGATATCGAACCACCATTTTGGTACGTATTTAGTTCCTAACTTCATAAGTGAAATAACTTGCTGCGATCTTGCAGGTAGAGTTGAGTGCACAATCTTCTGGTGGATCTTTTGTCCCAAACAGGGAGAGAGATGCACTCTCCACGGCATTAGGAAACAAGGAACACTCTGGTCACACGCGAGGCAAAGGGGTTTTCGTTCCCTGGAAAACGGGCTTCGAAGACACTCACATGTACCGGAGTAAGAAGAGAGGTAGAGACGAGCGCGAGAAAAAGATCGTGAAGGATCTTGAGGACAGGCTGAGAGGAGAATTCAATGATAGGATAAGAAGCCTCGAGGAAAGGCTCAATGCTCAAAACACACAGCCTGTGGAAGGCCAAGGGTTCAGCCCCACTACACGTAAGAGCTTTGTAAGGCCCGCCATACGACCAGGGTAAACATGTCGGCAAATTCCCTATCTGTGACATCAAGGTATACTAATTTAGATCTCTTGAATGCTCCATAGATATATCTTTTGGGCACATTAGCTAATTGGGTACCGTTGTGTAGGAGCCCACGCGGTGCAATCTCCAGGTGAGAGTTGCCAATTGCTCCCTTCCTATACAGGCTACTTGGGGCCTCGCGTATCCATCCATTGAAGGGGCGATGGTGCACGGTACCCTGCTAGCGCCGGGTTTCACGAAGGTCAATGTGGACGGCGTTCATGACATTTTCAAGATCATCACGCTACAATTGCCTCCAAATGACGAGCTTCAGACACTGGGGGATGTCATTGGCACATTCATCCAGTGGCCCAGCAGCGACATATCTCTAGACATCCATCCTCCACTAGAAGTACCTCTACTTCCTCGTCCAGAAGTTGATCCGATTCCCCCCAAATCGGTTATCGTGCCCTCCCCACCCAAAAACATTGACAGTGAGTTTGAATTTGACTTTGACTTTGATTGCTCTCTACTCCCCTCGTCTCCCTTGAAGATTTCCTATCCAACAAAGATAGGGAAGGGCAAATCGAAAAAGATAGCGAAGGCCTTGGAGTACTATCCGATTGCCCCGTTGGCCCGGTTATTCAAGCTAGGAGAGCCTTTAATAACGGAAGATCGCATGAAGACATTGACTTACTGCTGCAAAAGCCTGCATACATACTACATGAGACAAGCTAACAAGCCAGAGACCTGTTCGATCTCTTCAACGAGTCAGCGGGGGGCTTCTTCGCGGTCGGCTTCCAGGACCTGTTCGATCTCTTCAACCTCGACGCCCTCGACGCCTCGCTCTTAAGATGCTGGACATTGTGAGTGTGTCTTCCCTGCAATACCGATAAATGTCATATATATATATATATATATATATATTATATATATATATATATATATATATATATATATATATATGAAGTGACCCCTTTGCCTAACTTTTGTATATATAGATTCATGATACGCGAAGCGAGAAAGAACAATAGATCGGTGGGTTTCCTCGACCCACTCTTAGTCTCGCAACAAACAATTAACCAAAATGCAAAAGCAGTAGAGGAATACGTACGACATGCCTTGGATGCTCAGAAAGATAAAAGTTTCATACTTTTACCCTTTAACCCAGGGTAAGTGCTGCCCGACTTGCTATACTCTCATTTGTAATGTGCACACAATACTTTGGTGCTAATTAACCATGGCAACATACCTATGCAGGTTTCACTGGGTTCTAATTGTAATTCATCTGGCCAAGAACCGGGTTATTTACATTGATTCCTCACATACCGGCAACCACGACTTGAAACCTATCGCACTGTTAATCACCAGGTAACCACGTTGTTTAAGGTGCTTGTTGCTCCTGGAATAGCTGAGGCTAACCTTTCGAAATCACGTAGGATGGTCAAAGCTTTGCGAGATCCTTTTGTTCAAGGCGGGGATAAGGCGTTGCAGCACGATTTCAAGTTTCCGGTATCGTCTATACAGTATAATCCTATATCAAACTCCGTAGCCATGATTCTGGAACTAAGCAATTCTATTTTTGCAGTGCCACCAACAGGGACAGGGCAATAACCGATGTGGATTTTACGTTTGCCATAACATGCATCTCCTCGTCAATGCAACACAAATGAGTAAGTATAAAACTTCGTTGCAAGATAAGGATCTGGAGTCCATTCGAGGAAAACTTTCTTTTTTCTTAGCCACTGAAGTCATTAGTAAAAAAGGCGAGTTCTACGCAGGTGCCTAGCTGCAAGAGTTAGGTTTTTCTCTGTATTGCCACTTGTACTGTTTTAATTTATGAAACTTGTGCTGTAATTTGTGAAACTTGTGGACGCAGTTTTTCTCTGTATTGCTGATCTGTGAAATGGATGTAATGATGCTTGTAATGTCTTTGTGATCGCTGAAATGGATGTAATAATGCTTCTGTGTTGATCGCATATATCTTGTGGACATATATCTTGGCGTATATCTGTGCTTTCTTTTTCAGATTTTTATGCGTCACAGGATGGAAACACGGCAGCTTCAGACACTCGTCACAAAATCTGGGGTTAGTGGAGCAGGTCCGTATTGTCTACAAGATATCCTTCTAGTAATATATTTCATTTTTATGCTCATGTTTACCTTCCTGTGTATTTATAAGGCCAAGATGAGGAGGAAGACGCATTATATCCATAGCTACTTGTTGCTCTCGGTCCCAGGTATATCTCGGTCCTAGGTAACACCCTTTAATTAGGTTGGCATTGGACTTCAACTTGAATCCAAATTATTTAAGTGAAGCACTATAGGATAAATATATCACACATAATAACACCTCTAAGGAAATATAACCATGCATGTCCTATAATTTGCTTAAGTATGCCATTTATGTTCACTCATCAATTAAGTGTTAGTCGAATATCCGTATAAGTTTAAGACCTCAGTAAGAATTCCCATCTATCAACGGACTAATTTTTTTCGACAAGCCATTTAAAAAAATGTTTCCAAAGTAATTAAAATTATTTTTATCTTACTTTTTCTTCATATTAATTAGACCAATATTCCAACAATAAAGAATTGTTATAGAAAAAAAAATAAGAAAAGCAAATATGCATATGTTAACTATAAGATACTTTTTTTGTTGTCAAGCTAATCATGAAGAACAATGCATCACGTTGGTTGGAAAATACAAGCTCACTAATACACTATACATCTACTTTCTGAACGATTTATAAATTTTTTTTGCAAGTTCACAGGCTCTTGTCTTCACTAATTTTCACAATATCTGAGCAATTATTTCTTTACGCAATTCAATCAAGATTTTAGTTACTTTGTTGCAGTACTAATTGTTGCTTAGTTCATAAAAGAATATTTATATTGATATTTATTTAAAGATCCATAAACTTTTGGAAAGATTTCTAGGAACTTGACCCCACTGGCATTGAGTTTGTATCCACTACTGAAATAATATGCACTAAAAAAAGCAGCAACATTTAGATGCTAAAAATAAGGTGTACGGTATAGTTTTTTTTTTGATAGCTCACATATATACCTACAATGAAGATTATAAACCACAAGGAGTTAAATGACCCAACATTTTGTACTAGTTCAGTACAGGAATAGCATTATCAAATGATTGATTGAAAATGCACTTCAAGTACACATTGATACATGCATATAAGATAATATAGTATCGTAGTAACAATGTTAGTTTAGTTGACGCGGAGAGCATGCTCTCCCAATGCTGCGTGATGCGAGTTGCATCTTTCTTTGGCGCTGCTAACCAATTTCCATTTGCTGAGGTAACACCCTTTAATTAGGAATATTATTCGATCGATTAGATTGTGCACTGTGATGTGATGTATCTATTTGTGTTATGAATATCTGTGATGGAATATCTGTGTTAATTCTGTGATGTGATGTATCTGTCTGTGTTTTCAGAGGGCATGGCTAGCATTTCCTGAGGCTAGCCAATAAACAGAAAAAGGTCGTTGTATGAAAAGCACATCACAGACGGTTCTATTTGTGAACCATCTGTGATATATACATCACAGACGGTTCTTATTTGTTATCCGTCTGTGATATATATATATCACAGATGCTTCATACATGTGGACCGTCTGTGATAGTGTATATAACATAGACGGTTCTGACAATAAACCGTCTGTGATAGCTATACTATCGCAGACGGTTCTGACAATAAACCGTCTGTGATAGCTATACTATCGCAGACGGTTGCTATAAGGATCCGTTAGTGATAGGAACTATATCACAGACGGATGTTATTACAAACCGTCTGTAGAATCTATATATTACTGACGGTTGTAAATAAGAACCGTCTGTAATAGTATTATCACAGACGGTTCGTGAAACTGTCTGTGATGTGGCTCTATTATCACTGACCCATTGTTAGAGACGGTTTAGAAAACCGTCTCTGATGATATTTATGAACCGTCTGTGATAGGGTTTTCTGTAGTAGTGACGGTAGCCCGGCTGCCATGGCCGGGGAGCGCGGGAGGGTGGGCTTCCGTCGATATGGAGCACGGGAGACGGCTTGTGCTGTGAGGGAGGGCTAAATCTGAAAAAAAAAAAAACGAGAGACTAAATTTGAAGAGAGAGAGAGAGAGAGAGAGAGAGAGAGAGAGAGAGAGAGAGAGAGAGAGAGGGGCGGATGAGAGCGTCGTTTGTCTGCTTGCTATTAAATATGTCTACAGCAATGCCATGCCAAGAAGAATTGCTGCCACAAGTCCACTTGAGCAAACATGAGCACCTATTTATAAAATTGGTTTTCAGAAGCACAGCAGTGCATGTGAACTCGTCTATTTAATTGGTCATATTGGCTGATACAGATCCTTGGTCAAACTTGAAATGGTAGAACGGCATTATCTATCTATCTAAACCTAATATAGTTTATAGGGAAGGAGCATAAACATGTACATTTTGATCTCAATTTTATAGATCGTTCCCTGTTGATATGATGTGATGCCTTGAGAGACGCAGATGCTTTCCATGGATTATGATGGGTGAGAGGAGAGTAGGAGGCTCTCCATGTTCAGGCCTGGATGAGGAGAGGAGAGGAGACGTGGATAAGGATTGGTGGATTAGATTCCCGGCTTCTATGAACCATGCATGTATTTTGTGGAGGCACTTTTACATGGGCCCATGGACCAACGTCCCAACCACCTACACTTGCATGCTAGGACTTTATTGATGCCTTTTTAGAGCATCTCCAAGAGGGGTTTTAAATATGGTTCTAATTTGAATTATAGAGCTTTTGAGGAAAAGATTAACTCCAGCAAGAGCCCTAAATTGTTAAAATTTAGCAAATTGTTTTAGGGCCTCTAGGAGAGTAGCTATATTTAGCAACTCTGTGATTGAGCCCTATCTTCGTTGGGTTTTAGGGCCTAATTACTGGAGTGAATATTTCGTTGGAGCCTTAAATCTAATTAATTGGGGTCCTAAATTAAAATTTAAGGCTCATTTTAGGGCTCTCTCTTGGAGATGCTCGGGGTTAAAATTGTCACAGATCAAAGTTAACTCTAGCTAGCCTAGTTCATACTAGGGTAAGTTGTGCGCTATGCTGCGCCACGTGAATTTCAATACAATGCTTAAACAACAATTAGATCAATTTTAAATGATGCAGATGGCTGGAAGGTGGAAGGGTGCAAGTGCAACATGGGATAATTTAGAGGGTCCTCTGAAAACATCTATGGCTTCTGGTGATTGGCATGAGGTAGCTAGATTCAGTCTAACAAGCGGTATACCCTGCTGACGCTCCTGGCCATGCTGCCATAAGGCCGTCCCAGGTGAAGAAAAACTATTTACAGGCAACACTATGCATACTAACATGTAAGGATCGATTCCCGCAAAATGTGCAGTTCGTATGTAATAAATATGACGAAATGCACTCCAAAGTTCTCTCAACAACAAAAACTAATATGATGTATGAACGGAAAAAATATTATTGTGTATGAGAAAGTAATTATTTGTTTAACTAACATACATTTGTCGGTGCCTCCTCGTCAACTATATCCATTCGGTCATACTTGTGACCAACTGACCACTTATTCACACACTCTGAAACAATCACAAAGAATAATATTGTTGAGATCAGCAGTGCAAGGACAAGAATAACAACACAAAGAATTCCATGTTTTTACAGATGCAAAGAAATTAAGCGGGTGGTCCATTTGAGAGATGCACACACCTTTGAGAGTACGTTGCTTCTTAGAAATTTTCACACTCTATCTTTCTGTTGATGGTCATCTCCTTTGTTCATGCCCCTACCATTTTGAGTAATGAATTGGCTTGTTTTCGTCTCAACAGCTATTGAGATGTATGAAGCTAATTTTTGGTAAAATTTATGTTCTTATTAATGTCTATGCAAATAAATTTGGGTAAACATAAAAAACGTAAAATGGTACCCAAATAAGGATATGATAGATATGTCAAAAAGGATACGTTTAGTATACAAAAGGGATAACTGAATATTATTATAGAGACCAAAATGCTGTAAACCTGGCATATTATCTCACTGTAGTATAAGTAAACTACTGGACTGCAAAAGAAAAACACAAAAGTTAGGCTACATAAAAAAATTCTGAAGAGGATAAATCTTGGGGCCACCACCCATATAGCATTAGAAGGGGAGCTATTGGTGGATTCTCAACTCAATCTTAGGGTTGAACTAGTAAGGTGCCCGTGCGTTGCAACGGTATCTACATTTTGAACGGCTGTCCTGCTATTACGATAACATGAAACAAGAAAAAAAAATGTTATGCAAATAATACCTTAATGGTCTACATTCTACAATTAAAGAGGTTAATTAAAGAATGGCGGAAGCGTATCTTCCATCCACGCCTGAAGTGGTTAATTAAAGAGGTGTGTAATTAAAGAATGGCAGAACTAGTAATTTTGATGAAATGACGTGGGAAGAAACTCTCACTTTATAGTAGAGACTATTGTGCTAGATAACCACAAGTAATACATAATAACAATGGCAGACATCGCAACCGACCTGCTTTGCCTAGCAAAAAGACCACAACAACTAAATTTCCTATATCCGTATCATTGCCTCGTATCATAATATGGAATATGCATATTAATCGGCTACTCTTTTTTCCATCTTGAGTTCCTTCCATGACATGAGCTGGCTGTGAATAAACATAGAGTAATTATTTTGTAGTAGAAAGAAACAATTTATACACATATTCTTTACATAAGGATCAAATCATCAAGTAAATGCCAATTGGCACTAATGCGAACAGAACAACCCAGACAATGGAATCTACATCCATCTCCTGCACCACATAGTGATATAAGTGAAGGATCTTTATTTTTGATCCATTTGATTTTGATGATGAGTATTTGAAAAAGATTTAAAACCAGTTTGATATTTCGACAAGATTTATTTTTTTGGTTTCTTTATTTGAAAAGATCTGAAATCAGTTTGATTATTTGAAAAGCTTTTTGATTTTTGCAAAGGTTTTGGTTCGTGTTTTGAAATCGTGTTCTTAGAATATTTAATGCAATGCACTCCTGTGAGTGGTTGCATGGTTTAATGTGAGTCAAGTCGCGGATTTGTGCTCGAAATCATTTTGTGGTTTGTTCATGTGCAGGTATTGCTCGAGGGCGAATGTGGTCGATGACGGGACCGGAACTAGGTTCATGGAGGAACTGAGGTTCAGGACTAGGGTTAGGGGGAACTGAGGTCTTGGTGGTCAAGGATGTCATGCGGGACGTTCGGGCTAAGAGAATGGTGCACATGAAGAATGATTAGTCATGTGAGAATGGCAGGAGGTCATTCGCATGCAAAGTGTTAGTCACGTGAGTATGGTAGGGTTACCATACGCGTGCAAGAGTTGTACTCGGCCAGGTTGGGCCAAGAGGAGTTGTGTTGAATACATATTCTTTCTAGGATTAGGAGTGGGACTCCTAGGATTAGGAGTGGGACTCCTTCTAGGATTAGGAGTAGGAATTGTATTCATGACTCCTTGTGTTTTGCTCCTTTAAATAGGAGGGGTTGTCTCCTGTTGAAGGGCATCAAGCTTTGAGCAAGCTTTAGGGTTGTACTCTTTTGTTTGGAGTACTTTAGACAAAAGAAAGGAGAAATAAAGATCAAGTTCTTCAAATTTTTCGGCGAGCTACAATTCTAGTTAGATCTATTCTCTTCATCTTCTGTCACAGCAAGATTGCGAGATTCATAACTTTTGATCCGTAAGTCCGATCAAGATGATTCTTTTTGGGTTCGATTTGTATTGGAATCTAGTTTCTTGTGTCCAAATTTCAGATCGTTCTGACGGTTGGATCTCCAGGAATTCGCGTTTTACCAAACCTCTATCATTCTGTTTTTGTCGAATACGTGGCAATTATTTGGTTCTGTTTTGGGGTGAACTTTTAGTAGATCAAGAATTTGGTTTTAGCTTCCGCACAATCATTCACCCCCCTCTGATTGCTATATTCGTATACTTCGATCCTACAAGTGGTATCAGAGCTTGGCTCTACTAATCCATCTTAACAGGTGATTAGTAAACGGTAAGTTATGGCAACAGAGAAATACTCGAACAAGCCGCCAATCTTCAATGGCACAGACTTTCCCCACTGGCAGATTCGGATGACTGCATACCTTCAAGCTCAAGGTAACGCTATTTGGCGCAAGGTAAAGATTCCATACGAGCTTCCTTCAAATGATGATATTGATAAAATCGAGTTTGAAAAAGATGTTGAAAATAATAATAGAGCTAGAAACATATTGCTTCAAGGACTTGCTAGAAAAGAATTCGATAGAGTCTGTCATTTACTCACTGTTCATGAAATTTGGAAATCTCTTCAAGATTATCATGAGGGCACTGACTCTGTAAAAGAAGCTAGGCAAGATCAATTTAAAAAGGAATACACTAGATTTGAAATGAACTCTGGAGAATCTCTAGATGATTGTTTTGCTCGCTTTAACAGAATCTTAAACAATCTTAGAGCTGTAGATGTAAAGTACACTGACTCTGAAAATGCTAGACATTTCCTATCATCTCTTGATCTTAAAATATGGCTAATGAAAGTGACTGCTTTTAGGGAAGCTCACAAGATGAGTGAAATAACTTTGGATAAACTATATTCTAGTCTCAAGATTTTTGAGATAGACATTGTTTCAAGAACATCCAATGATAACTCTATGGCTCTTAATGCTAATTCCTCTTCATATGATAATGCTACTAGTTCTTCATCATCATATTCCATTACTGCTTTGAGTGCTCTTAGTGATGAACAGCTAGATCAAATACCAGAAGATACACTTGCTCTTCTTTCCAAGCGTGTTAATGCAGCTTACATGAGATCAAGGGAGAGAAGAGGAGCCTCCATCCACTGCTACAACTGCGGCAAGGCAGGGCACATCCGTGCTAACTATTTCAAGAACAAAGATAAAGAGGAGAAGGAGCAAAGCAACTCCTCCAAGTCCTTCCGGCCAAGAGAGAGCAAGGATAAAAATAAGCAACGGACGAAGAAGATGATCAACAAAGTCTTCGCGGCAATTGGTCGCTTAGACTTAAGCAACATTGATGACTCAACTGAAGATGAGAAGGAAGCGAAGCAAATGAAGCTGAATGAGAAGGATTTCACCGGACTGTGCTTCATGGCAAAAGGGAACACTAGTGATTCTAGTGACAACGATAGCACCTCCAGCGACGGTGATGAGGTAATGCCTTCGTATGATGAGCTTTGTGAAGTTTTAGTCATATTGAGAAAATCTTTAAGAAAATCTTCACTAAAAAAAAACTTAGAAAAAGATCTATCCATGCTAAAATCTGAAAACTTTGATCTTAGAAATTCAAATTCTGAAAATATTTGTGATACTTGCTTAGATCTCAAATTTGAAATTAAGTCTCTAAAAGAGGAACATGTGATTAAACTAGAACAAGCTTATGCCGAACAATTGAAAAATGAAAAACTTGTGAAAAATATTGGTTGCTCTACTGATAGTTTACATGATCAAATTGCTTGCTCTAAATGTTCAATTCTTGAGTTGAAATTAACAGATGCAAATTGTAGTGTTACCCAATTAACAAATGACATGTTCACTCATGAAATTAACTCGTGTTCAAATTGCCATAAACAGAAAGCTAAAATTGACACTCCTTGTGATAATTGTTTAAATCTTGCTAAAAAGGTTGACTACTTGCAAGATTCTCTTTCTAGGTTCACTAAAGGGAAGAAAAATTTGAACATGATTTTATATCAATCTAAAGTGAACTCCAACAAACAGGGTTTAAGTTTTAACTCTTATCCTTCTACTATCATTAAACCTGTTGAGAGCAAAAATGTGAAAATTGATAATGAGCCTAAAAGAACTTTGTTTAAATCTGCCGGCACTCTATCTCCCACTATTTCAAGTGCAAAAGTTACTTCTAATGCCAAACCATATGTTAAGTACAATTGCACTCATTGTGGGAAAGATGGTCATTTGGTGAATTTCTGTTTTAGACTAGCCAAACAACAGAGAAAGGAAAATTCAAAGGCTAAGTCTAACTTTAGACAAACACGTATCATTTCTCAACATGTTCCCCTAGTGAAAGCAAACAAAATTCCTCGTAATTCATCTCCTTTGCATTCACAAGCTTTTGTTCGATCACCTCCTCGTCGAGTGATTCGATCTTTGGATACCTAAAGCATATTTCTCTAAACCCAGCGCTGAATCCTCGGCATCTTCTGTTCATGACATGTAGGTGGTACGAGAAGGGAAGGAGAACATCTGGGTTGTTGATTTAGGATACTGCCAACACATGACAGGCAACCCAAGTTGGTTCTCCTCCCTAACAAAAGCATCTGGGAACGAAATGATCACTTCTGTACTTGACTGCTTCGAGGCCTGACATACATTTTGTAGTATGTTTGTGCGCTCGATTTCAAGCCTCTCCTCGAGAATCACATCGACAAGCAATTCAAAGAATTTTCAGGTATCTTCGCTCCACTTCTGAATTTGGCATTTGGTATTCTTGTTCTTCTTCTCTTACACTCCTAGGATATTCTGATGCAGATTTTGCGGGGTGTAGATTAGATAGAAAGAGTACTTCTGGCACTTGTCATTTTCTTGGCACTTCACTTGTTTCATGGTCTTCTAAGAAACAGTCCTCACATTGCACAATCCCATCAAGCTGAATATGTTGCAGCCGCTAGTTGTTGTTCACAAATTCTTTGGATCACTTCAACTCTTAAAGATTATGCCATTAACTTTAATAGTGTTCCACTTCTTTGTGATAATACTAGTGCAATTCACATTGCTAAAAATCCTGTTCAACATTCAAGGACTAAACATATTGATGTTCGATATCATTTTCTAAGAGATCATGTTGAAAAAGGAGCTATTGAACTGAAATTTGTTGATTCGGGTGCTCAACTTGCTGATATTTTCACTAAACCGCTTGATTCTTCTCGTTTTGCTTTCTTACGCGGTGAACTTGGGATTATTCATCCCCATGGGTTGATTTGAGGGGGAGTCTTGAGTTTATCTCTTTTTGGGTTACTTGACTTTGGTTCCTACAAGTGATTTTTTTTATAAGTGGTATTTTGACTTTACACCTCAAGTAAAATCCCCTGTTTACATTGCATCATGTAGTACAAAGCTTTGGTGATTATTCTTGTGTATATAGCCAAGTTAATGCTCAATGCTTTACTTATCACTAAAAGGCTAAAATAATTCAATTTGAGATGCTTTTCGAGAATATTTTGGCTCTTGCTCATTATGGTATTGCATTTGTGAAATAGGCTTAAAAGTTTCTTGTCATCTGTTGAAAGGCTAGAGCTGATTAGAAACTATGTGTGAGCTTTTTGTTGGACTTCAAATGATCATTATGAGTCTCAAGCAAAATCAGTGTTTTAATGTTAAAAGCAAGTTGAAAAAGATGCAAGCAAAAGCTACTTGGCTAAACACAAGTTTAGTACAATGTGCAGCTTCCTTGCCAGGGATTTAAATGCAAAAGATGCAAGAAAATGCTACTTGTCTAAACAAAAGTTCAGAACAGTGTGAAGCCACTTGCCAATTTAAACTGAAAAAGATACAAGAAAGAACTACCTACTCATACACAAGTATGGGCTAGTGTGCAGTTACTTGTCATCCCTGTTGATCACAAAGCAAAATTGTCAAACTTGCTAAAAGAGAAATAGGAAATTCAAATGGTTGATAAAGGCTTGAGACAAATATTAGTGAATTTGAAAGTCTCTCTATGCTCATGATAGATTTCTTTTTCGCTTTGGCAAAATCAGTTTATGACATTTTACTTGTTTGCTCTAATTTGCTTATGCAATAACTATTCTATGTGTTAGAGCCTCCATATTCTCACAATTTGCTTTCTCATTGGATAAATTGATACAAAATGAGAAAGTTCTCCTAAAAACTCTCCAAATGCTTTACTTTGATTATATACCTTGAATATACTTCAAAGCTTGAGATACTGCATTCATTAAGGGGGAGTTTTGAGATCTTGATGACTATTTTGTCAAAAAGGGGGAGAACAAGTCAAGGAGGTTTTTGAATTGGGATTTTTTGGTCTTTTGGTTCTTGCTCAATCTCTTGTCAAATCTTATATTGTGTTGTCAAATTACTCATCAAGGGGGAGATTGAAGGATCGTTATTTTTGATCCATTTGATTTTGATGATGAGTATTTGAAAAAGATTTGAAACCAGTTTGATATTTCGACAAGATTTATTTTTTTGGTTTCTTTATTTGAAAAGATCTGAAATCAGTTTGATTATTTGAAAAGCTTTTTGATTTTTGCAAAGGTTTTGGTTCGTGTTTTGAAATCGTGTTCTTAGAATATTTAATGCAATGCACTCCTGTGAGTGGCTGCATGGTTTAATGTGAGTCAAGTCGCGGATTTGTGCTCGGAATCGTTTTGTGGTTTGTTCATGTGCAGGTATTGCTCGAGGGCGAATGTAGTCGATGACGGGACCGGAACTAGGTTCATGGAGGAACTGAGGTTCGGGACTAGGTTCAGGGGGAACTAAGGTCTTGGTGGTCAAGGATGTCATGCGGGACGTTCGGGCTAAGAGAATGGTGCATATGAATGTCGGGACCCCGAATTTGCAAATCCGGACCCTTTGTGTATTCAACACTAGTCCAGGAACGCGCTAGTGCACACAGTCTTAACATCGGTAAATATCACAATCATACCACTCGATACTAATAAAGTACTTTAATTAAATAGTCAAACGGGGTGCGAGTTTCCCTTTGGCATGGAACCTCTTAACTCCCCTGAGAGGCGTAACTCTGAGGTATACAAAGTCTTCTGGTTCAAAACTCAAATCCCGGCGACGGTTGTCAGCATAACTCTTCTGTCGTGATTGGGCTATTTTCAACCTTTCCCTAATCATGGCAATCTGCTCTTCAGCCTCTTGAAGAATATCAGGCCCGAAGACACGGCGCTCACCGGTCTCATTCCAATTCAATGGCGTCCGACAGGGTCGACCATACAGTGCCTCAAAAGGTGACATCTGTAAACTAGCCTGATAACTATTGTTGTAACTGAACTCGGCATACGGCAAACTCTTATCCCAAGAGGTAGCATAAGCCAATGCACAAGCTCTTAACATATCCTCCAGAATCTGGTTGACTCTTTCTGGTCTGTTCATCCGTCTGTGGATGATAGGTGTACTAAAGTTCAAACGGGTTCCCATGGCTTCATGCAACTTATTCCAAAACCTTGAGGTAAATTGGGTACCTCTGTCCGATACAATCCTCTTTGGCACACCGTGCAAGCAGACGATCTTGATCATGTACAACTCGCCAATTTATCCCCGAGTAAGTGGTCTTCACGGGGATAAAATGGGCTACTTTGGTCAAGCGATCCACTCTAACCCATATGGAGTCAGAAGCTCCTTGAGTCTTAGGCGCACCGGTAATGACATACATCCCGATTTCCTCCCACTTCCACTCGAGGTATTTTCGTGGTGTAGTAATCCCGCTGGTCTCGATGCATTGCCTTGACTTTCTCGGCATACATCGCACAATGCAACATGCTCGGCAACTTCACGCTTCATGCTTGGCCACGAGAATCTTTCCTTGAGATCTGATACATCTTGGCGCTTCAGTGATGAATTGAATACTTGGAGTCATGGGCTTCTTCCAAAATCGCTTGCTTTAACTCCTTCTTGTTAGGCACACAAATCCGATCCTTCATCCATAACGTGCCTTGCTCATCCAACTTGAATTCCTCTGCCTTGCCTTCTTCCTTGATGGACTTAATCCTGCGGATTTTGTCATCATCCTTCATCCTTCTCGGATCTGGTCCTCTAGGGTAGGCTTTACTTCTAATGCGGCCAAGAATTCGCTAGGTACCACCTCAATCTTCATTCTATGGAAATCCTCACATAACTCATCCTCGACTTGTGGCTAGCAACGTACTCACGGTATGGCTTTTCCGACTCAGAGCATCGGCTACTACGTTGGCCTTCCCGGATGGTAATGGATTCCAACATTGTAGTCCTTGATTAACTCTAACCATCTCCTTTGCCTCATATTCAGATCCGATCGGGTGAATATGTACTTAAGGCTCTTATGATCCGTATATACTTCACATCTGCTTCCAATCGATAGTGACGCCATATCTTCAAAGCATGCACTACGGCAGCCTAACTCTAGGTCATGTGTCGGATAATTTTCCTCATGCGGCCTCAATCGCCTTGATGCATAAGCTTTACCTTTCCGCTTCGTGACAAGACACATCCGAAGTCCTTGGCGCGATGCGTCACAATAAATATCAAAGCTTTGATTAACATCCGGTAGAACTAACACCGGTGCTGATGTCAATCGCTTCTTCAGCTCTTGAAATCCTTTCTCACATTCTGGCGTCCATGCAAACTTCTTCTCCTTCTTCAGCAATTGCGTAAGAGGTTTCGCAATTGTCGAAAAGCCTTCAATGAAACGGCGGTAGTACCCTGCCATTCCAAGGAAACTCCGGATCTGGGTCACAGTCTTCGGTTGCTCCCAATGTAACACAGCTTCTACCTTGCTTGGATCTACGGCGACTCCTTCTGCGGTCATTACATGTCCGAGGAATTCTATCTTATCCTTCCAAAAATCACACTTGCTGAATTTGGCGAAAAGTTGCTGTTCCCTCAGCTTTTCTAAAACTCGCCTTAAGTGTTCGGCATGTTCATCCTCTGTCTTGGAGTAGATTAGGATGTCATCTATGAACACAACGACAAACTTGTCCAAATACTCCATGAACACCTTATTCATCTTATTCATGAAATATCTTTGGCGCATTAAATCAGTCAAAGGACATAATCAGAACTCGTAATGTCCATATCTTGACGAGAATGCGATCTTCGGATATCTTACGATCGGATCTTCAATCGATGGTATCCCGATCTTAGATCAATCTTGGAGAAAACTCCGGCTCCTCTCAGCTGATCAAACAAATCATCAATCCTGGGTAGCGGATACTTATTCTTCACGGTGACTTCATTGAGTGCATGGTAGTCAATGCACATCCTGAAACTCCCGCCCTTTTTCTTGACAAACAAAACCGGTGCTCCCACGGCGACGAACTCGGCCTCGATAAATCCTTTCTCCATTAACTCTTCTAGCTGTTTCTTCATCTCTACCAACTCCTCGGTGGACATCCGATAGGGTCTCTTTGCTATCGGTCTTTGTGCAGTACAAGCTCTATCACAAACTCTACGCCCCTCGCCTGGCGGCATACTGTAGATCTTCAGAAAAACATCCGGGTACTCATTCACTCTTCGAGACATCCTCTATGCAGATTGCCTTGGTACTGTTAACCATCAACTGTCCATCTCTAACTGTAGTGGCTTGAAATTCCACTTTCTTCCCACACGGGCTCTCAACTGAGATAGTCCTTCGTCCACAATCCAATACGGCCTTGTGCTTGGATGACCAGTCCATTCCCAAAATAACGTCTAAGGTCTGGGTCTCCAAAATTATAAGGTTTGCTAGGAACTCTATTCCATCTATTAGTATTCTCACCCCGGAACATCCTACTTTCGTTCGGAGTTCGGAACTGTGGGTTTGAACTAAAAGCATGCACTTAAGTCTTGCAATCCCCAAATCATTTCTAGTAGCAAAGCCTTGCGAAACAAACGAATGCGAATCTCGAGTCAAAGAAAATGCAGGTGTATCGAGTTAACAAGTAACTTACCCAAGACGACGCCTGTAGCATTCTCGCAGGCATCGGCGGTGACATGGTTGACTCGGCCTCTCACCACGGTGCAGGGTGTGACTTCGTGTCTTTGGCGTCCTAGCTGGGTAGCTCCTAGATTGAAGCGAATCGGGTCACTCCTGCTGTCTTCTTTGGACAAGCTGTTGGCAAAGTGTCCTGGCTCGTTGCGCTTGTAGTAGCGTCTCATCGTTCCTTCTTTGTTGCTCGAGCGGCGTTTCTAGCGAAGTGGGGTGCAGTAGTTCCGATTGACAGGTCTTGGTGCCGTGACGGTGTCCTTGTAGCATTACGTGGTGGAATCGAAAAATTGATTTGGTGCAACTCTCAAACGCCGCTGCGTTCCTCGGCGTGATCCTTCTTTGTTGCATCCTGCGCTTCCGGTTCTCATCCAGTTCCTTGCGCTTATCCTCAAGAATAAGTGCCTTATTCACCAACTCTTGGAAATCTGGAAAGGTGTGGGTGATCAATCCTACTTGTAGTCCTGAGTTAAGTCCCTTCATGAAACGAGACTGTCTGGCTTTATCTGTCGCTACATCCTCAAAGCGTAGCGTGCTAGGCTGTGTGAACTTGTTCATGTAGTCGGCCACCGGGCTGATTACCTTGCTTGATGCTCACGAACTCCTCTTTCTTAAGGTCCATGATTCCTTCCGCACGTGATCTCGACGGAATGCAGCTGTGAACTCTTCCCAAGTGATATCTTGAGGGTTCTCTTGCGTGGCACGAAGTTCTCCCACCATTCTAATTTGTTCCTTCCAACTGATGAGAAGCGTAGAGTACCTTCTCATTTCCTATGCATTGAGCTATGTGTAGCTTCCTCTCAATTGACCTTAACCAATCATCGGCCTCCAATGGATTGGCATTCCCAGAGAAAGTGGGTGGGTGAGTCCTCATGAACTCGGCAGCCTTGTATTCTCGCGTTGTCCTGATTGACTTGATTAGCCGTGGCCTGAGCAAAGGACGTGTTGCATTTGTTGCATCATAGCATGCATCAACTGAGTCTGAGCAGCAAGAAATGCTACAAAATTCTGCATATCAACTGGCAGTGCTGGTGCTCCATCATTGGGGTTTTCTGCTGGGCGAGAACCGCTTCCATTACTTCCAAAGTTTCCGCGGGTATTCACCATCTGTCGATTTGTTCTAAGTTTTAGAGATGAGGGGGAATCAAGAATAGACAAGTAATATGGAACTTATGCGGGGCGAAAGGTGTAACTTTAAGGTCCAACTTTATTAACTAATGATATTAATAACTTGGTATGGTTGCTTACAATGCCTAAGGGCCTTGCAACACATACTGCACACTCAGCAAACAAGGAAAATCCAAATTGAACTATCACTGGAGTCTAACGCCTAAAGGGTGACTCTTTTTTCTATGACGCGACTCGGTGAAGGAGTCTCACTATAGAACCTACGCTCACTCATCGAGAAAACCTCCACGGCCTGGGTACGGATCTTTGCGGCATAGGCGCCGAAACGATTGCCATGTCCAAAGAATCGTGTCATCTGTGGTAGTCGAAGAAGCGGTGTCCTCATCGAGATCCGACTCCTCCGGATGGCTCGTAGCTCAAATCGGCTCAGTTCTGGTCCGTACAAAGCCATCTCTAACTCTCCAATCCTTTGCAGAAGGTGGGACACATACTCTTGAGCTTCCCGCCATCTATTCTTCTCTGTCGTGATCTCCTTGCGGGCCTTCTGTAGCTCTTTGCTTGTATCATCGAGTACATCCTCCTGGGCGACAACAAATCGTGCCAACTGTGTAACCATGGCATCCTCATCCCGAATCGCCGGTCAAGAAGGTTATTGCTGCGCGGGTGATAACGGAACACCGTGCTCTCCAACTCTCTAGCGTAGATACGGGTAATGTGCCGCATTGCTCGTCGTGATACTTCTTGGATACCCATCTGCATTGTAGACCTCCTGGCAAGGTCAGTTGTATCGGGCGATTGCCTGGCCCTTCTTCCTAGCAGGTACCTCAATCTTCACGTCACAAGCCTTGATCAATCCCGCTTGTCTGATCACTTCCACTTGGTATTGGGGCTTCTCAAAATCTCCGAGAGTTTGTAGCATATGCCAAAGTTCTGCAGTGTGACCAACTCCCAGATCAACGTAGTTGAACTCTTCCTCCATCTGTCACAAGAGTGCTTACGTAAGAACTCAAAATTTTCAAATCGTGACAAGGTAAGGAAAAATTCAGCAAGAGACAAGAAAAGAGGGAAGGGGATAAGTCGAGATGTCATTTCTTGTCTTGACAAATTTTTAGCTTTAGAAAATAGGTTTTATCCTCACTACGACCATTCTAGCTTAGGGTTGAGCCTACGGTCAGTATGGCTCTGATACCACCTCTGTCGGGACCCCGAATTTGCAAATCCGGACCCTCTGTGTATTCAACACTAGTCCAGAACGCGCTAGTGCACACAGTCTTAACATCGGTAAATATCACAATCATACCACTCGATACTAATAAAGTACTTTTATTTAAATAACCAAATCGGTTACTCAACCTTATGGTCAAGTTACAATATACGCCACAGGCGAATCTTATTAAGAGAGAAATAGTAGCAAATGAAAATAAGATAACTCGTGGCGCCATCCAAAGATACCACAGGCAACCTGATCGGGCTCACTCAATAAGTAGACGGATCCTCTTGGAGCTCCTCCTCCAAAGCGGGTGTAGTCTCCTCTTCAACTGTGTTGTAGGGTGGCAAGGGTGAGTACTTCAGACTCAGCAAGTCATGCAGAATGCAGGCTAATATACTATATGCATGGCTTGGTACAAAGGAATAGCTCAAGGTATATTTGCAAAGAAACAGATTTGACAAGTAGTATAAGTAGATTCGAAAGCAGTAGAAACAAGTAAAGCATAAATAACTTTTCAAGAAGTTTAGTAAACATTTTTCCCATCCTAAACCACATTTCTAACATCATTGTCAATCCAACCCAACCTTTCAAGTCCAAGTTATTTTTGATAAAATCTAATCCTTGACTGTAATTCCCGAGCGATGTCCAATACCGCGGACACGGCTATTCGAATAGATTCTACACTCTGCAGAGGTTATGCACTTTACCCACAAGATACAGTCAAACACCACAAAGGCAAGTTCCCGTAACAAAGTCTTTCGGAAACTTCTAACAATACAAGTGGTCCTCCCCGGTTATTGCACACTAACCCTTCCCTTAGCTAAGGCGAAGTCTAGGCCAATCAACCGTTAGATGGGTACCTGGCCTCACCCAGACGCTCCCCGTACAACTTACACAAAGGGTGTAGTTGACCTCCTGAGGTCCCACAGGTACGTTATTAGCAACTTAGTCAACTAGGTCCGTCCCATTACAGACATGTGGTTGCACGTTAGACCCAGTTCAAAGGCTTGCAAGGTTAAGTCCTTAGGGTGACCAGGGCAAGACTACCCGAAGAACCAAATCAACATCCCCAATGCCACAACTGGCCCACCTGATTACTCTTGCCACATGCCCCGGTCGAAAACTATTTATCAAACCCCAGTTGATTACCATGCACCACGTGCCATCAACATCACATGATACCTTTCCAAAACAGGTTCAATATATCATTAAGTCAATATTAGCATTTGATTTTCCAAAATCATGTCATGAGCATGTAGCAGGTCTAAGCAGTATACTACAATGGTCTAAAACCCATGTTGGCAATCTAATAATGTCCAACTAGTAATCCACAACTAGGGTGACAAGGGGTTATGGCACATACTTAAATAATCAAGGTGTCATACAGCAAATTGGTATTTATCTAATCCCCCATATTTGAAAAAAGTATTTTCTAATTGAACTAGCATGCAATAGGTTAAATCAAAATAGATTTCAAAATAGGATCAACATGGTCAAAGCACAACTTGCCTTCAAAAAGTACTTGTTCTTGGTCTTGAGTTGGATCCTGAGTCAATACTTCTCCTTCGAATCCTTCCGGCACTTCAACGTCTACTCGTAAAGCGTGCAAATAGCAAATACACAAATAAACAATATGCAAAAGTGTCCAAACATCCAAATAAAATCCATAAACAGAGAGAACATAATTTTATGAATTTTTAGAAACTGGAATCACAAATTCGGAGTTAAAACGCAAAAGTTATGATTATTTAAAGTTTAAATAATCAATTAAATAATTTTACAGAGAAAAACTTTAGTCCAAAAATTAAATAAAATTCATATTTAAGTAGATCTCAATTTTATATGAATTTAGAAATTTGAATCACTCAAATCGGAGTTGAAACGCAAAAGTTATAAGCGTTTGAAGTTTTGAAATTCAAATCAATTATTAAACCGAATTATTAAATCATTTTCTTTTTCGGAAATCATTTATTGCGTCAGCGAGGACACGTGGACCAATCGGTGACGACGCGTGGCCTCGGGTCCACGGACCCGCAAGACGGTCTCACTTTCGGCCCACCGTGGCTCGGCCCATACCACGGCCGCCGATGTGGGGCCTTCGACACGGCGTCACACGCACGCGTGCGTGGACGGCGCTGACCGCGATGGTCAGGCTTCCCGACACGTGGCGCAATCTCGGCCGTTGATTTGAAAATCAACGGCCCAGATTAGATCTGGCTAACGCGCTTGGAAAACAACTCCACCGATTCGACCGGTCGATCTTGATCGGACGGTCAAGATCCAATCTCTTGCTATGAACGTGGTTCAATCTCAGCCGTTGGATCTAGATCTAACGGTTGAGATTAGATCTAGAGATTAACACGTGATTCTTTACCGTGGGTGACATGGACGACCGACTGCGGCGATGAAGATCCGACGGTGGAGAAGCTTCGCGTCTGCGATGTCCACGGCGAGCTCCGGCGGGCGTTGAGAACGAAGACCACACCGACGGCGTTTCGCACGCGCTCCGGCGAAGTGGGTGGTCTCTTCGGTGCGTCTCGGCGGGGACTCGGATCTGGCTCCTTCTCGGCGGAAGACGACGGACGGCGGCGAAAGCGCCAAGAAACCGCGGCGGACACCTCCTCCAACTACGGCGAGCTCAGACGGCAAACGGCGACGGCCAGCGTAGATGGCTCGGGACACGGTGCGCACGGAGGAGGGCAACCTCGGGCGTGACTCGGCTTTAAATAGCCTCGGCGTTCGTGCGACGGAAACCTAATTCTCCACGGCGGCAGGCGCGCGTGAGTCCGGCTTGGACTCGGGCGGAGACGACGGTCGGCCGATCACGTGGCGCGATCAACGCCACGATCGCGACAGCGCGATCGGGTCCGGTCATCTCGGCCGAACCGATGCGATCCAATCCGACCGTTGGATCTCGATCCGCGATCGGAATCAACTTGGGTTAGGGTTGGGTTCGACCGACTCGGTGCTCGGGTCGGACTCGAGTCCGACTTCAGTGCGGCTCGGTCGGATGAACAGTGCAAACCCATTCGCATTTTCCAGCGATTTAATAATTAAAATAATTCCCAGAAATTCATTTAATTCATTAAAAATAGCAAAATACTCAGAAAAATTCTGGAAAATATTTTGGAACATTTTGGACTCAAATAAAATATTTCCAACAAAATTTTATTTGCAAAATTAAATTCTTTAATTATATCAAAATGGAATAAATTCAAATAAATTCCAAATAAATCCAAATAAATTCCAGAAAATTCCAAAAATTCACCAAAGTGCCAAATCACACATGAATTTAAGAAAAGCAAAATTTTGGGGTTTTACAATGTAGAATGGTTAGTCATGTGAGAATGGCAGGAGGTCATTCGCGTGCAAAGTGTTAGTCACGTGAGTATGGTAGGGTTGCCATACGCGTGCAAGAGTTGTACTCGGCCAGGTTGGGCCAAGAGGAGTTGTGTTGAATACATACTCCTCTAGGATTAGGAGTGGGACTCCTTCTAGGATTAGGAGTGGGACTCCTTCTAGGATTAGGAGTAGGAATTGTATTCATGACTCCTTGTATTTTGCTCCTTTAAATAGGAGGGGTTGTCTCCTGTTGAAGGTCATCAAGCTTTGAGCACGCTTTAGGGTTGTACTCTTTTGTTTGGAGTACTTTAGACAAAAGAAAGGATAAATAAAGATCAAGTTCTTCAAATATTTCGGCGACCTACAATTCTAGTTAGATCTATTCTCGTCATCTTCTGTCACAGCAAGATTGCGAGGTTCATAACTTTTGATCCGTAAGTCCGATCGAGCTGATTCTTTTTGGGTTCGATTTGTATTGGAATCTAGTTTCTTGTGTCCATATTTCAGATCGTTCCGACGGTTGGATCTCCAGGAATTCGTGTTTTACCGAACCTCTATCATTCTGTTTGTGTCGAATATGAGGCAATTATTTGGTTCTGTTTTGGGGTGAAATTTTAGTAGATCAAGAATTTGGTTTTAGCTTCCACACAATCATTCACCCCCTCTGATTGCTATATTCGTATACTTCGATCCTACAATAAGTAATCTAGGAAATACAAAAAATAAGCCGCCTCTAGCGTAGATCTCCTACTATTTTTTTTTGTAGAGATGACATGGTTTAGATCAAGGACAATGGCACAACATAGAGCAGTAAAGCTGATAGATAAATATTGGAAATAGGGGATTTTATTCAAGCTTGTTGCATGGATAGAACAATACATTAGCTGTAGTCGGAATGCACCAAATCTGTTCATCTATGGGGCAGTAAATAACCACAAGCATAACGATTGTGTTTTCCTTATGTGAAATCATGTGCTGAAAATTTGGCTTAAGAATTGAATTTGCAAAATGTGTTTGTGCATGTGTTTGACAAATTGACAAGAAACAGTATCTCTTTTACGCCGGACCAAAGTTCTAAGAAACAGTAAGTTTTCACTCTTACGCTGGACCATTGTGCCAGACCAAAACTTTAGTCCGCCGTGAATGAGCTTTTGAAGCCTGTTTTTTTACATTGCGTCGGACCAAACTTTTGGTCCGTCGTGAACGGGATTTTGAGCGTTGTTTTCGTTTTTGTGCTGGACTAAGTTTTTGAAAAACAGTAAGCATCTATGTTACGCCGGACCATGCACGCCGGACCAAAAGTTTGGTCCGTCGTGAATGCATTTTTGAGCGTTGTCTTTGCATGTACGCCGAACCAAAAAGTTTGGTCTGTCGTGAACATGTTTTTGAATATGTTTGCTTTGAATTGAACCGAGACTTTCGCATGTACGCCGGACCAAAAGTTTGGTCCATCGTGAGTTGCGCCGGGGCGATGTTTGGTCCGGCGTGAATGGTTTTTTGCTCGGGGTTGATTTTTTGTGATTTTGAAAATTGTTTGGTGATTGATCTGTGGTTATGAAATTTGTTTGAATTTCATAATGCATGTTTTGAACTTATGCAATGCTCGTGTGAGTATTTGCATGGACTAATGTTGAGTCAAGTCGCGGACTTGTGCTCGGAATCGTTTTGTGGTTTGTTCATGTGCAGGTGTTGCTCGAGGGCGAACGTGGTCGATAATAGGACCGGAACTAGGTTCATGGAGGAACTGAGGTTCGAGACTAGATTCAGGGAGGAATCGAGGTTTTGGTGGTCAAGGATATCATGCTGGACGTTCGGGCTAGAGGACGGTGAGTATGGCATGGTGGCCGTAAGCGTGCAAGAGTTGTTAGTCACGTGAGTATGGCTGGGTTGCCATACGCGTGTAAGAGCTGTATTTGGCCAGGTTGGGCCAAATAGAGTTGTGTTGAATACATACTCCTTCTAGGATTAGGAGTGGTACTCCTTCTAGGATTAGGAGTAGGAATTGTATTCAGGACTCTAATTGTTTGCTATGTATAAATAGGGGGAGGCGCCTCCTGTTTATGCATCAAGCATAGAGCAGAGCTTTAGGGTTTGTACTCTTTTGATTGGAGTATTTTAGACAAAAAGAAATAAAGATTAATTCTTCTAGATCCTTTGCGTCCTACAGTAATCGCGAAGCTACAGTGCACGCATTGCTACAGTGTTTCCTGTTTTGGTTCTTGTTTGCATGCTTATTCTTGTTCTAGATTGGTTTTTGTCTTATGAGTTTCATCTTGATTTGATCCATCCAAAACCTCTCTAGGGTATTGATATAGAGTTCCTCAAAGTTTAGTTGATTAATCTTTTGAAGGTCTTATTTAATATTGAAGTTTCGGTTAGATCAATTCTCGTCATATTCTACCACAGCAAGCTTGCGAGGTTCATAACTTTTGATCTGCAAGTCCGATCGAGCTGATTCATTTTGGGTTCGATTCGTATTGGAATCTAGTTTCTTGTGTCCAAATTTCATATCAATCCGACGGTTGGATCTCCGGGAATTCACGTTTTACCGAGCATCTGTCAATCTATTTTTGTCGAATACTAGACAATTATTTGGTTCTGTTTTGGGGTGAATTTTTAATAGATCAAAAATTTGGTTTTAGCTTCCACACAATCATTCACCCCCCTCTGATTGCTATATTCGTATACTTTGATCATACACCTTAAAATCTGTACACAATAGCACCAGCAAAAAAACAATTAATCAATCCTAATTTACAAAAATAATCATGGATAGCACTCAAAATACAAAGAAGCCTGAAAATCTTATCCTCCAAAATTCTAACTAGAGCAAGATAAAGCATTTATAGCTGAAGAAATCAACATGACAAATTATACATCATCCCAGTCCTTTACCTGGCATCCAGTAACATCTCAAATACGCACCATTCCATCAAGACTACCAGTGAAAAAACAATCATCATTGCTAGGCCGAAATTGAACACATGTCGCTGCATAATAAACAAAATTCAGAATGCGAGCATTGAATGCAATGAAGCACCGGATAGTGAAATCCAGTGGAGTCCCCATTTTGATTGGTATATGTTGCAATTCTTATTGCAATCAGGTGTTTTCTATTCAGACTTTTTATTTGAAATTGTACAGATAGTAACAAGCACAAATAAAAGGAACAAACACATCTATTAATGGACAAAGAAGCATAACCCAACAATCGCACAACAATTCATAGGTAAGAAAGCACTCACCTGTTGAGTGACTCATCAATCTTCCCTTTTATGATGGTTCCTTTCCACCGAATCTTGGTTTGTAGCAAGTACACAAAGGTGAAACCATTCCACCTCGAAGGCTTGAGAAACCAACACAAACAAGAAGGAAGACAATGAATAGCACTGTAACACCCCAAAATTTTGCTTTTCTTAAATTCAAGTGTGATCTGGCACTTTGGTGAATTTTTGGAATTTTCTGGAATTTATTTGGATTTATTTGAATCTATCCCCTTTTGAAATAATTAAAGAATTTAACTTTGCAAATAAAAATTTGTTGGAAATATTTTATTTGAGTCCAAAATGATCCAAAATATTTTCCAGAATTTTTCTGGAATTTTTCTGAGTCTTTTGCTATTTTTAATGAATTAAATGAATTTCTGGGAATTAATTAGATTATTTAATCGCTGGAAAATGCGAATGGGTTTGTACTGTTCATCCGACCGAGCCCGAGTTACACTCGAGTCCGAGTCCGACCCGGACCCGACCGCGACGCACGGTTCGGTCGAACCGCGTCCGAACCCTAACCCCGTGGACCGTCGGATCGAGATCCAACGGCCCACGTTGGCCCACGTAGCCTGCGTGCGTAAATCGCACTTGACCCTAACCCGGGATCAATCCGGACCGTTGGATCAACATCCAATGGTCAGGATCAATCCGCGCGTAGCACGGCCGCGCCTGAACTATCTCCGCCGTTGATCGCACCACGTGGACGGCCCATGTGCGTCCACGTCACCTAATCCGAGTCCCCGCCGGACTCCGCCGTCGCCCGCGAGTGGGCCTCGGTTTCCGCGAGATTCACGGAAGCCGAGGGCACTATTTAAAGCGCCACCGCCACCACCGGGTTCCTCTCTTCCGTGCGCACCCGTGCCCCCAAACCATCTCGCCTGAGCCGCCGCCGTTCACTCATGCGAGCTCGCCGTATTTGATTCTCCCCTCCGCCACGGTTTCTTGCGTTTCCCGCCGCCGTCCGTCGTCCTCCGCCGCCGTCAAGCCCAGATCCGGATTCCCCAGGCCGAGACACGTTCGGGAGTGCCACTCACTTCGCCGAAGACGCACGGAAATGCCGTTCGAGAGGTCGCCGTCCCCAGCTCCGGCCAACCTAGCTCCGCCGCACCCTCGCCGTCCCCGCGAGCTCTGCCAGCCGTCGGATCTTCATCAAGCGGACCAGATCGCGCCACGTCATCCTCGGTGAGTCCCCCGTTGAAAATCCCAGATCTAATCCCAACCGTCGGATCTAGATCCAACGGCTTAGATTGTGCCACGTAGCTAGAACTGCACCAGGCTAGGATAGATCTTGTCGGGACCCGAATTTGCTAATCCGGACCCTCTGTGTATTCAGCACTAGTCCAGGAACGCGCTAGTGCACACAGTCTTAACATCGGTAAATATCACAATCATACCACTCGATACTAATAAAGTACTTTAATTAAATAGTCAAACTGGTTGCTCGACCTTATGGTTAAGTTACAAATATACGCCTCGCAGGGCGAAACTTATTAAGAGAGAAATAATAGCTGCGGAAAATAAGATAACATCGTGGCGCCATCCAGTATACCACAGGCAACTGACTGGGCTCGCTCCCTAAGTAGACGGTTCCTCTTGGAGCTCCTCCTCCAAAGCTGGTGTAGTCTCCTCTTCAACTGGTGTTGTATTGTGGCAAGGGTGAGTACTTGGTACTCAGCAAGTCATGCACAGAATGCAAGCTAATATACTACATGCATGGCTTGATACAAAGGAATAGCTCAAGGTATATTTGCAAAGAAACAAAGATTTGACAAGTAACATAAGTAGATTCGAAAGCAGTAGAAGCAAGTAAAGCATAACTAACTTTTCAAGGAGTTTTAATAAACATCTTTTCCATCCTAATCCACATTTCCATCAACATCATTACTAATCCAACCCAACCTTTCAAGTCTAAGTTATTTTTGAGAAAGTCTAACCCTTGACTGTAATCCCCGAGCGATGTCCAATACCGCGGACACGGCTATCCGAATAGATTATACACTCTGCAGAGGTTATGCACTTTACCCACAAGATACAGTCAAACACCACAAAGGCGAGTTCCCGTAACAAAGTCTTTCGGAAACTTCTAACAATACAGGTGAGCCTCCCCGGTTATTGCACACTAACCCTTCCCTTAGCTAAGGCGAAGTTTAGGCCAATCAACCGTTAGATGGGTACCTGGCCTCAGCCCCGGTACGCTCCCCCGTACAACTTACACAAAGGGTGTAGTTGACCTCCTGAGGTCCCACAGGTACGTTATTAGCAACTTAATCAACTAGGTCCGTCCCATTACAGACATGTGGTTGCACGCTTGACTCAGTTCAAAGGCTTGCAAGGTTAAGTCCTTAGGGTGACCAGGGCAAGACTACCCGAAGAACCAAAACAACATTCCCAGTGCCACAACTGGCCCACCTGATCATTCTTGCCACATGCCCCGGTCGAAAACTATTTATCAAACCCCAGTTGATTACCATGCACCACGTGCCATCAACATCACATGATACCTTTCCAAAACAGGTTCAATATATCATTAAGTCCATATTAACATTTGTTTGTCCAAATCATGTCATGAGCACGTAGCAGGTCTAAGCAATATACTACAACGGTCTAAACCCATGTTGGCAATTTTAGTAATGTCCAACTAGTAATCCACAACTAGGGTGACAAGGGGTCATGGCACATATTTAAGTAATCAAGGTGTCATACAACAAATTGGTATTTATCTAATTTCCCATATTTAAATAAAGTATTTTCTAATTGAACTAGCATGCAATAAGTTAAATCAAAATAAGTTTCAAAATAGGATCAACATGGTCAAAGCACAACTTGCCTTCAAAAAGTACTTGTTCTTGGTCTTGAGTTGATCCCCGAGTCAATACTTCTCCTTCGAATCCTTCCTAAAGACTTCAACGCTCACTGTGAAAGCGCAAATAGCAATACACGAATAAACAAGAGGCAAAAAAGTGTCCAAATGATCCAAATAAAATCCATAAACAGAGAGAACATAATTTTATGAATTTTTAGGAACTTGAATCGCTCTAATTCGAGTTAAAACACAAAAGTTATGATTATTTAAAGTTTAAATAATCAATTAAATAATATTACAGAGGAAAACTTTAGTCCAAAAATTAAATAAAATTCATAATTAGGTAGATCTCAATTTTATACAAATTTAGAAATTTGAATCACTCAAATCGGAGTTGAAACGCAAAAAGTTATAAGCGCTGAAGTTTGAATCAAAATCTCAAATCATTATTTCGGAATTAATAAATCATTTTCTTTTTCGGAAATTAATTATTGCGCCACGGTGACACGCGGTCGGGTCTCTCGATTGGTCCGATGACGCTACCGTTCACGGACTTCTGGCCCACACTCGCCGTTCACCGTGGACCCGGCCCACACGCGCAACTCAGACGGACGGGCTGAGATTTGACGACTCAGCGGCCGCACACGTGTCCGATCAACGGCCACGATTGCCAAGGCGCGCGACGGGTCCGAGCCGACCGCCGAAACAAAGGTAGCTCAATCTCGATCATTGGATCTCCGATCCAACTGGCCAGATCGATTAGGTTTAGGGTCCGTTCGGTCGAGTCACGTGGCTCGGTCGACTCGAGTCCGACTCTGGTTCCGACTCTGGCCGATGAACAATAAACCGACTCCGCTTTGATTTTCCAGCGATTTAATATTCAATTAATTCCCGTAAATTCATTTAATTCATTAAAAATAGCAAAAGACTCGTAAAAATTCTTAAAAATTTCGAAAATATTTTGGAACATTTTGTACTCATATAAAGTATTTCCAACAAAATTTTATTTGAAAAGTTTAATTCTTTAATTATTTTAAAATGGAATAAATTCAAATAAATTCCAAATAAATCCAAATAAATTTCAGAAAATTCCAAAATTCACCAAAGTGCCAAATCACACATGAATTTAAGAAAAGCAAAATTTTGGGTGTTACAGATCTCACTGCTAGATCAAGATCGAACGGTTACGGAGTCACGTGTTTCCCAAACCCGTGAAGAATTCAGATTGATCTAGACCGCTGGATCAAGATCCAACTACCCAGATCGACCACGCCCGCCTCCAACGCTGTAGCTCAGATCTAATCCTAGCCGCCGGATTAAACCAACGGCTACGGACGAGCCACGCGGTCCGGGAGCCGAACCGCCACACGCCCACGCGGGTGAGCGTAGGCACCGACACGCCCGGGCTTCGCGTGTCGGTCGATCACACCGCGGACGCCACCCATGACGCTACCTGGTCCCACCTCGCCGACGCCTTCCGAGCTCGGCCCGACATCACCGAGGGGTCCCACCTCGCTACCGACGTGGAGCCGCGGATCGAGTCCACGGCGATGGACCCAAACCGAACTCGGACCCGGGCCATGGACCTACGACGCAATAAATCGATTTTTCATTAGAAAATAATTCGGAGGAAAATCACGCTGACGTCATAATCGATTTTATTTTAAGAATAAAGATTTAAATTCGGTTTATTGATTTCAGAATTTGATTCAAACTTCAAACGCTTATAACTTTTGCATTTTAACTCCGATTTGAGTGATTCAAATTTCTAAATTCGTATGAAATTGTGGTCTACCTAATGATGAATTCTATTTAATTTTTGGACCAAAGTTTTTCTCTGTATAATTATTTAATTGATTATTTAAACTTCAAAATGCTATAACTTTCGCGTTCAAACTCCGAATTTGACTATTCCAGTTCCTAAAAATTCATAAAATTATGCTCTCTCTGTTTATAGGCTTTATTTGGATGTTTGGACACTTTTTGTCTACTGTTTATTTATTATTTGCTATTTGCACGCTTTACGAGTAGACGTTGAAGTGCCCGAAGGCTTCGAAGGAGAAGTGTTGACCCAGGAGCCAGCTCAGGACCAAGTACTCTTTGAAGGCAAGTTGTGCTTTGACCATGTTGATCCCATTTTCAAATTAATTTGGTTTTAACTATTGCATGCTAGTTTAATTAGAAAATACTTTATTTAATTCCGGGGAAATAGATAAATGCCAAATTGTTGTATGACACCTTGGTTAATTAAATATGTGCCATGACCCCTTGTCACCCTAGTTGAGAGGTTTAAATAGTTGGACATTATTAAATTGCCAACATGGGAATTTAGATCGTTGTAGTATATCGCTTAGACCTGCTACGTGCTCATGACATGATTTTGGACAATCAAAATGTTAATATTGACTTAATGATATATTGAACCTGTTTTGGAAAGGTATCATGTGTTGTAATGTTGATGGCACGTGGTGCATGGTAATCAACTGGGGGTTTGATAAATAGTTTTGACCGGGGCATATGGAAAGAATGATCGGGTGGGCCAGTTGTGGCACCGGGAACGTTGTTTTGATTCTTCGGGTAGTCTTGCCCTGGTCACCCTAAGGACTTAACCTTGCAAGCCTTTGAACTGAGTCAAGCGTGCAACCACATGTCTGTATTGGGACAGACCTAGTTGATTAAGTTGCTAATAACGTACCTGTGGGACCTCAGGATGTCAACTACATCCTTTGTGTAGTTGTACGGGGGAGCGTACCGGGGCTGCGGCCAGGTACCCATTTAACGGTGGATTGGCCTAAACTTCGCCTTCGCTAAGGGAAGGGTTAGTGTGCAATCACCGGGGAGGACCACTTGTACTGTTAGAAGTTTTCGAAAGACTTTGTTAAGGAAACTCGCCTTCGTGGTGTTTGACTGTATCTTGTGGGTAAAGTGCATAACCTCTGCAGAGTGTAAAATCTATTCGAATAGCCGTGTCCGCGGTATTGGACATCGCTCGGGAATTACAGTTAAGGGTTAGACTTTCTTGAAAATAACTTGGAAGGTTTGGTTTGGTTTAATAATGATGTTGATGGAAATGTGGATTAGAATCGGGAAAGATGTTTATTTAACTCCTGAAAAAGTTATTGATGCTATACTTGTTTTTACTGCTTTCGAATCTACTTATGATACTTGTTAAATGCTCTTTACTGCAAACATGCCTTGAGCCACTCCTTTGTATTAAGCCATGCATGTAGTATATTAGCTGCATTCTGTGCATGACTTGCTGAGTACCAAGTACTCACCCTTGCCGCAATACAACACCAGTTGAAGAGGAGTCTACACCAGCTTTGAAGGAGGAGCTTCCAGAGGAACCGTCTAACTAGGAAGCGAGCCCATTCAGTTTCCTGTGGTATATTGGATGGCGCCACGATGTTATCTTATTTTCCGCTGCTATTATTTCTCTTTTATTAAGTTTCGCCCTGCGAGGCGTATATTTGTAACTTGACCCTAAGGTCAAGCAACCAGTTTGTTTATCTAATTAAGGTACTTTATTAGTATCGAGTGGTATGATTGTGATATTTACCAATGTTGAGACTGTGTGCACTAGCGCGTTCCTAGACTAGTGCTGAATAACAGAGGGTCCAGATTTGCAGATTCGGGTCCCGACAAGCACCCACGTCGGTGAGGGGCACATAGCGGATCTTGACGGACTCGACCTCGCTGAAGGCCGCGAACTCCTTAGTGAGCACTTTCCGGTTGGTCCGCAGCGGAAGGTTCCCCACGAACATCGTCCTGAGCAGCTTGCTCTCATCTTCGAACGCCTCCTCCTCATCCTCCCCTGCCACCGATGCCGCAGTAGCCTAGTCGTCAGGCATTTTCCTTTCCTCTCACTCGGCCAGCGGCGACGCCCGCGAGGGTGAGGGCACGGAAGCATTGCGGATCTCGGAAGGAGGAGCGCGGGACGGGGAGAAGGGAGAGGAGGGCTGTACCGAGGGTGGCAGCGGCGGCTGACGAGAGCACGTGGGTCGCGGGGGCTCCAAGAGGTCTCCGAGAGGGCGGCCAGGGCCGGTCCTGGCATTTTGGAGGCCCAGGGCGAAAACTTATATGGAGGCCCCATTCACCTCCTCATATATATATACACACCTTTTTTTTCTCTCTATACGTCGCCACGTCCGTGCGATTGACCGCCTGCCGCCCCTCCTGTTTTTACTTTTTCCCTAGATGAAACCCCTAGCTGCCAGCCGCCAGGAAGCATTCTTTTGATGGAAACCCTCTTTCCTCAAAAGACTTCTAGTCGCTCACGCCCTGGCGTCCTGCACAAGCACAATTAGTCCAATGCCAAATTGCCATCGCACCAATCTATATATATGGGCTACATATCCAGTGCAATTAAAGTTTTCGTGCAACCCTACTAAAAAAAGTTTCAAAAAATTCTGAAAAAAATCATGGATGTATATCTCAACTTACCCCATCTACGTATAAAATTTCATGATCAAATTCATCCTATGTTAGAAGTTACAAAAAAGACAAATTTTGGACAAACTTGAATAGTTCAAATGCACACCAAAATTTGTTTTTTTTTTTGTAACTTCTAGCATTGGATGAATTTGATCATGAAATTTTATACGTAGATGGGGTAAGTTGAGATGTACATCCATGATTTTTTTAAAGATTTTTTTGAAACTTTTTTGTAGGGTTGCTCGGTGGTTGCACGAAAACTTTAATTGCATTGGATATATTGTCATATATATGGACCGGCACTTTGCATAATTAGTTTGGGGACCCTTAACTTTTGGGGGGCCCTGGGCGGCCGCCCACCCTATCCCCCCTCAGGGCCGGCCCTGAGGGCGGCGGTGTGGGCTGAAGGGCTACCGAAGGAGCGTTCCCACTAAGATTGAAGAGGCATCTATTGGGAGGCGCGGAATGGTAGGCAGGAGATGGATGGGCTGGCTCATGGTGAGGAGGAGGAACTGGTGGCGCCGCCAACCGATGTCGTCGAGGAAGCGGAGGAGCCGGGCATGCGGTGCGGGCGAGCGACGCGGCGTAGTGGAGCGCATGGGGACTACAGTGCAAGAGACGATGCCGCTGCCTCCATTCAATCCAAACCGAGGTAGAGGTGGAGCGCACGAGGCTTGGTGAGGGGGCAACGGAGCATCAGAGACGGCGGCAACACGACTGTCGAGCTGGATCCAGCCGGGGGCCGAGCCGCTAGGGTT
This sequence comes from Rhipidocladum racemiflorum, assembly GCA_036346355.1. NCBI lineage: Eukaryota > Viridiplantae > Streptophyta > Magnoliopsida > Poales > Poaceae > Rhipidocladum > Rhipidocladum racemiflorum. The sequence continues at coordinate 65,550,537 of CM070572.1, forward strand.
TCGAGGGGATTGGGGCAGGAGCTGGAGCGCCACCGGGGGTTGGAGGCGAAGCTGTGCAGGCGACGGCAGAAGAGTGGCGTGATGGTTCAGGTGAGGGCGATGGCGCCGAGGGCTCGAGGAGGCTGGATCGAGGATGCGAGGGGGATGAACTGAGGACTCGAGGCCTCGAGAGCTCCGTGAGGCCCAATTCCACGATGCTTTATTGGCCGTCGATTGAGATGCGTGATGAGCAGATAGGCATCGAACTGAGAAGGCTGAGGGCCTGAGCAACGCGGAGCCGCGCTAAAAAACGAGAAAAGCCAAGGTTCTCTGCTCATAGAAGGCCGACGTGACATAGCCGAGAGCCCCCGAATCCCAGGCGCTATAAGATAGTTAACCGAGAAGGCCCACGCGGAGCCGCGCGCAAAAACGAGAAAAGCCTAGGTTCTCTGCGCGTAGAAAGCCGACGTGGCACAGTCAAGAGCCTCCGAATCCTAGACGCTACAAGATAGTTAATATTAGATGGGTTTTTTTCTTCTTTTTGAGACCGAGAGCTTGTATTATACTAGTATTAGTCAACACAAGTACAATCTACGCCTACTTGGCGCAAAGATGAGCTGCCAATTAAGTTTAACATTAACAATACTAAGCGAAACAATTAAGAGGGTGTTTGGCAGAGCTCTAGCTCCATTAGATTCTTGGAGTTGGAGCGGGTATTCCTAGCTCCACTAAATTTATGAAGCTGAAGTTGTGTGTATATTAAGAGTGTTTAGGTGAATCATCTTGTTTACATTTTAGAATAAAATTATAAATATAAGTCACTTTATTTCAGTCTACAAATTTCAGCTCAGAGGTAGAGCTGAGATCTAGAGCTCTGCCAAACAGGACCTAAATCTCCTGCTTAGCTCTTGTATTTCGGCCAAGATAGAGATAATGGCCGCATGGTGCTGCTCCAAACGAGTTCCACGTCACCACCAACTTTAAGAGAATCCGTTTAGCAACTATAGTACTCATGCGTGTGCGTTAAATATTACGAGTCTTCACAGGTCCTTCGCACTTCCTTAGTTAATGTAACCAATAGCATCAGAGAGCTATCTATCTTATCAAGTGATGTCGTAGCTGTTTCATATACTGTAAAAGTCCCTGTCATCGATCCATAGCGCCAAACAAATACCAATCCAATTATACTAGCTAGATAATAAGTCTTGCAATCACATCTTATGTACAGTACACGCCACAACATAGATTTCTGAGTGGCTTCGTGTCAACTCAATCCACATCTCATATCCATATGTGTATGTATAATAACGGGCTCTTTTACATTACACTAAATTAAATACGAATCGTTTATTATTTCCGATCTAATAGATCGGATTAACTAAAATTTACTTATATTTTATCTGATAGTACAGTAGTAGAAACACCTTTAACAAATTAACGGTTAGATTTAATTTCTATTACACGCTATATACTACCAGTATAATGCACCGTAAAATTTCTCATAATTAATTGTCTATGCGCAAGTGTCCAACTGGTGTGACATGCATGTTCAATCGAAGGTACGCATGCAGAAAAATTGATAGCGAAGAGATGATGATGAGGATGAGGTTGCAGCTAGCGCCACCAATCAAAGTGATTACACCCACCACGAACCACCAGCTCAAAAGCGCAAAGCAAACTAGCCAAGAACAGTGGGATATAGCAGCATAAATTGTATTCATGTGGCCATGGCACCCTCACTGGTCCATATCAAACTAGAATGCTGTCATGGGCAGCATCGGCTGTCATAGTCTCGTAAAGTACATAGATTACATGCAAGCATTCGAAAAGAGGGTGGCATGTTAGAACCAATAATTACTCACGCGAATACAGTGGTCATAACTAGCACTTTCACGTGATACACAATGAAAAAGAGCACACACAGAGTTTTTCCGGCACAACACAGCTAGTGCCTTATCTCTTATTTCTCCTCTGTATAATTTAACAGCCAAATACATGAGTTAAATAGCCACACGGCGACGACTCGCACTTCTCCAGCCTACCCGCGTCTTCCGGCCGGCCATGCGCCCATGTCCATCGCGCGGAGTCGCCCTGATGACTCGGCCACGCACATCTTGCGGCCACACGCGCCCCTACGAAGTCCACTCGATCCTAGGGACTCGGTCGCTACATGTGACTAGCCACACACACCACCTATGCATCACACTAATCTAGTGTGCATGCTGGACTCACTAGCTTGCACCAACTCATCTAAATGTAAGTTCTAAAATAAAATAAACATGTATAATTAAACAACAAGATTAATTTCCTAACATGGCATTCATCAAGTATACATTCAGAGCAATTCCTTGATGACAGAAAACGAAAGGGCTGTATTCATCAACAAATCCTCATATGCAGTTTAACTGTTTTTCCTCCTGGATCAGCTAACCAGGCCTAAGAACAGACAAATGAGCTCTGATTATGCTCCACAATCAATTATGGTAGAAAATAGGGCTCCGTAAAAAAAAATTATGTGTTCCACGGATGCATAATTTAGCCGTAGGCAATAGCCGTGAAACATGCATGAATCTTGTCAATCTGCGGCAACTGTATGCACGTGTGCGTTTCAAACATCAAATTGCCTAGCAAAGTAAATTCATGTGCACCCAAGCTTAGAGAGGACATTTGTACAGTGATTAACCGTGATTAGCAATACTTCTTGCGCCATATTGTGAAATCATGTGATGAAAAATTGGTTTAGAATTGAATTTGCAAAATGCACTGTTTCATATAATTACTTAATATGCTTGTGATAGTATGGTAATGGTTTTGATCTTTTGCAATGCTCGTGTGAGTAGTTGCATGGACCGATGTTGAGTCAAGTTGTGGACTTGTACTCGGAATTGTTTCTTGTTTGTTCATGTGCCAGTGTTGCTCGAGGGCGAACGTGGTCGATGACGGGACTAGAACTAGGTTCATGGAGGAACTGAGGTTCGGGACTAGGTTTAGGGAGGAATCGAGGTCCTAATGGTTGAGGATGTCATGCGGGACGTTCGGGTTAGAGAACGGTGCACGTGAAGTCTATTGAGTCACGTTAGTGCGGTAGGTGGGCCGTGCGCATGCAGTTGTAATCGTTTGGGGTAGTTTGCATGTATTGGGTCATGTTGGGCTAAGTGGACATGCATACGAACTCTTCTAAGGTTTACTTCTTATAAATAGGAGGGGTTGTCTCCTGTTTATTGAAAGTGTAGTTTTAGTGCTAAGGGATTGTACTCTTTTGTGGGAGTGTTGTAACCAGACAAAGAAGAAATAGAAAATCAGATTTTCCTCAACTAGCCAAACGCATGGACGGAAATCTTCTCAATCAGCTACATTAATTGTGCGCTGATTTTCTGATTTTGGTTGCCCGGTTTTCGGTTTAGTAGATTGATTCATTGTCTCTCTTGATTCAACAAGTTTAATCTTGATTTGATCCATCCAAAACCTTTCTAGGGCATTAATTTAGTATTCCTCAAAGTTTTGTTGGTTAATTTTTTGTAGATTTTGTTTAATCACGAAATTAGGGTCTAATCAATTCTCGTCATTATTGATACAGTCAACTTACGAAGCTTATAACTTTTGATCTATAGATCCGATTGAGCCTATTCTTATTGGGTTAGTTTTTAAATTAAATCTAGTTTCTACAGTTGAAATTTCACATCAATCCGACGATTGGATCTTCGGGAATTATGGTTAGATCAATTCTCATTATAATCTATCACATCACGCTTGCAAGGTTCATAACTTTTTATCCGTAGGTCCGATCGAGCTGATTCTTTTTTTTAGATTCTTATTGGAATCTAGTTTCTTGTGTTCAAATTGTAGGTCAATCCGACGGCTGGATCTCTAGGAATTTGCGATTTACTGAATGCATCTACTCTGTTTTGTTGAATACGAAGCAATTATTTGATTCTGAATTGGGGTGAATTTTTAGTAGATCAAAAATTTGATTTTAGCTTTCGCGCAATCATTCACCCCCCCCTTCTGATTGATATACTAGTATATATCGATCCTACAAGTGGTATCAGAGCAAGGTTTTTCTAATTAATCTTAACCAGTGATTAGAAATTATAGCAATGGATAGGTATTCGACAAAACCTTGTGTTTTCGATGGTGTTGATTTTCTGTTTTGGAAAGCAAAGATGGAGGCATACATTCAAGTTCAGGGCTTTGCAATTTGGGAGAAGGTGTACAAGCCTTATCAAGTACCCGAGAATAATGAAGTTGACGATACAAATAGAGCGCATGTGGAGGCTAATAGCAAAGTGAGAAATCTAATCATCCAAGGATTTGGAAGAAGCGATTTCGACCATGTGATCCATCTCAAGTCTGCATATGAGGTATGGAAATCTCTTTGCGATTACCATGAGGGTTCTAACATTGTCAAAAAGGTTCATCAGGATATATATAAGAAAGATTACATGTGATTTGAGATGAAGCCTGATGAGTCACTAGATGATTTCTTTGCATATTTTAATAAAAATTTTAGCAATCTACGTGCTATTGGAGTTAGCTATGATGCTGCTACTAATGCTAGACAATTGATTGGTGCATTAGACATGTCAATTTGGGAGATAAAAATAACATCTATTAGAGAATCAACTGTCATGAGTAAACTTACATTAGATGTTTTTTATTCTATGTTGAAAACTCATTAATTAGATGTTCTTGCTAGGAAGAATGATCATAAGTCAATTGCTTTGATCTCTCAATCTAACATGTCTCACGATAACTCTTTTTCATCAAGTTTTGTTTTTTCTTTCTTGCCTTCACTAACCAATGAACAAAATGAGGAATTTTCGGAAGAAGACTTGACATCACTTTCTTCTCGTTTTAATAAAGCCTTGCAGAATGTCAAAATGAGAAAGAGAGTAGGCGGTGGTCCTCCAAGATGCTATGAGTATGGTGATCTCAACCACATGCATTAAAATTATCCTAAACTTGCAGGTAAAGCATCAAAGGAGGAGAATGACAATGACTAAATAAAAGAGAAGAAAAATTTCTCTCCAAGTGATAGAAAGAAGAAGAGCTTCATCAACCGCAAAGTTGTCCACTGAGTTCTTTCCACTCTTGAACAAGTTAATTTGAGTGATGTGGACTCAGAAAGCAGTGAAGAATTCACAACAAAACCAACCAAGCGTGAACTTACAACTTTGTGTCTTATGGCAAGAAGTGATGAAAGCCTTACTGAAGATGGCCACGACAGCGACTTCAATGAGGTAGAGCCTTCTTATGATGAATTAGCGATAACTGTTGCATGTCTTGGTAAATTGCTCGATAAACGTGATAGAAAAATTAAGAAACATGATATTCTTGTGGAATCATTGAATGCTGAAATTGTTAGACTTAAATCTTTGATTCCGGATGACGATGCTTGCAAATCATGTGAATTATTTTACAATGATCTCACCTTGCTTAGGAAAGAACATGTTTTCTTGTTACATCAAAATGAGAAAAATAAGAAATATGTTAAACATGCTAGCTGTTCCACTGATGATTTGCATAGTTCAATTTCTTGTTCTAAATGTTCAATTCTTGAATTAAAATTGAAAGATGCAAATACTAAAGTTTCTCAGATGACTAATAATATGCTCACTCATGAGGTTCTTTCATGCTCAAACTGTCAGAAGCAAAAGGCTAAAGTGGACGTTCCATGTAATAATTATTTAACTCTTACTAAAAAAGTTGATTACTTACAAAATTCTTTAGAACGTTTCACTAATGGCAAGAAAAATGTGAACATGATTTTGGACCAATCTAAGGTTAGCTCAAAGAAGAAAGGTTTAGGTTTGGATCACTATGCTTCATATGAAACGAAACCTCGTACTGTTATTCAGGCTCTTTGCAATGACAAAATTGAGCTTCTTAATGAACTTAAGAAAATTGGTTTTAAATCTGCTGGTCTTTTATCTTCCTCTGTGATGAATGCAAAATGTGCTTCTACTGTTAAAGCTAAACATCATGTTAAGTACACTTGCACTCATTGTGGTAGAGATGAACATTTAGTAGATTTTTGCTTTAGACTAGCTAAACAACAAAAGAAAGAAAGAGCTAAGGCTAGATCTAATTTCAGAAAGGCACGCTTTACTCCTCATGATGTGCCTAGGGTGATGTAAACACCTTTTGTTGCTAAAAACACGGGAAAAGACAAATCTATTTTTGTGTATAAGAATACTCGTGTCATGCCTACTGTTGTGCGTCGTGTGTCTCAGTAATGGATTCCTAAACATCTTATTTCTAACCCAAGTACCGAGGCCTTGATATTTTTTACTTCTATGTTGGCTTCTCACGCGGGGAAGAAGAACATATAGTTTGTGGATTCCGGATGCTCACGCCACATGTCCAGTGATAAAAATTGGTTCTCCTCCTTCACTCGTGCATCTCGTGCTGAAAGTGTTACTTTTGGAGATACTTTTTTCACTTCTGTTGTGGCAAATGACACTAGTCCAAATGATGCAGGTACATGTGCATATGTTCAGGGGGAGAGTATCCTTGTTCATGAGTATGATTGCTTTGGGATGGAAAACTACTAGCTGATCATGTGAATCTCAGTAAGACATGCCATGCATCTACAATGGAGAATATATAGTTTTCTAAAATTCAATATAAACACATCCATTGGACTGACAAATCACTTCATATTTATCGAATCTCAAAGTTTTGTCATATCAATATGTGCAAAGCGGCATTTGTGTCCGTCTTTTCCAATGGATGGGCCATGTCAAAGAGCACATATTTGTTGAACTGTATAACATCGCGCAGCATTCTGGAAACTTGGCCATCATATATGAAGTCATTTCCAAAAAAATGGATTGCACTACAGAACTGACATTATCGACAGCGAAATAGTTCTATCAGTGATACAGAATTAAACCAAAACTGAACATCATGCATTATATTATTATTGACTTATTCCATCTACTAAAACTGCAAAGGAAAATGCCAGCCAATTTTTTCCATGGTATTTCTACCTCTGAATTACTAAAAGAATTGATACTTCCCCTATGTTAACTCTGATACCCCTTCTTATACGCAGCAAACTCCGGATCAGATCATAGTTTTGTGAGATACGATACGAGCGTACACGATCTCAAGAACGAAGAAGATGACTCTCCCAAAGAAAACCAAAATAATGTCGTTGAAACAACCATGATAAAAGAGAGAAGATTTGGTGATGATGACCACAAATTCTTTAATCACAACCTCAAAAGAGTACAAGCGATTGTCGCTCTCTCACAACCCTCTCAAACCTTTAAGGACCCTCGGATCCTTGCCCTCACTACTACATAATGGTACAACACTATTGCTTCATTTAGGTCGGTTCTCAACTTTTTAGAAAAAAAAAACCCGATTGTGATAGATGATTCGATGATGGTTTAATAATTGGTGAGGAATCATACCAATCGGTTCTCATGTTAGAACTGATTGTGATGTAGCATTAGGCACATCACAATCGATTCTAACATGAGAACCAATTGTGATATACATGGCACATCACTAGCGGCGTACTAATAAAAACAGAAAATGTGTCCTTATAGGGTGTAACACCCGTGTTTTGTAATTAAGCTTAATGAAGCTAATTAAGTGTTAATTAGTGCTTTGATTTGTTTTCAAATCTTAATTTGGAGTTATTCGCTTTCGATTTCCCTTTTACCGTTTCGTTCGGTCGTTTTCCCCGATCGGAGCCCCTGGATTCGATTTCGGATGAAATTTCGATTCGTGTAGGTTAGATCCTAAACTTAAGTTCCTAAACCTTCATTCGGATTCCCTGAACCTATTCCAAAAGATCTCAAGTGAATTGGTTGAGCGTCGTTGTGAAAATCGTAGAAATCTAAAAGTTTCAACCGTTTGGCGGCAGTACCGCCAGCTTGGGTGTGGTACTACCGGCCGAGCGGCAGTACCGGCCAAATCGAGCGATACTACCGCTCGATAGGTCAAACGCGCGGGCGACGCACATGTCGCTGCCTCGTCCTCTCTCCTGTAGCCACGCCGGCTTGCTCCCTCCCCCAAAAAGCTCGCCAGTGGATAGCTCCTCCCTCTCTCCTTCTCCCTCGTTTCCTCTCCTCCCTCTCCATCTCCTTCCTCTCCTCCTCCATTTCTCCCTCCTCCTGAGCTCGCCCCGGTCGCCTCTGTTTCCGGCCGTGTGGTGCAAGGTGAAGCAAGAGCAAGCTCCTTGGAAGCATCCTTAAGCCCCCAAGAAGCTCCTTGCTTGGTGGATTCGAAGTTTGAGCTCAAGGCCTCAAGGTTTGGTTCAAACCCTAGCTCCTCCTCTTTTCTTCCTTTTTATTCCTTTTATTTTAGCTCAAGAATTCCTAGTTCTAGTGGTAGATTACCATTTCCATAAGTTTTTAGGCCTAGGTTAAGCTCGTAGAAGTTTGTTAGCGCAATCGGTTCGGTCCAAGAACCCTAATTGGTCATTTGTCGGATTTAATCGCCCAAAAGTTATTTTCTTGTGTTCTTGGAGTTTTTCCTTGAGACCCAAATTCCTTGAACCAATGAAATGACATTCGATTGTATCCGATGCCGCCAAGGTTCGGTTTTCGCAAAAAGAATCGAGTTTGAACTCGATTCGGGTCGTAAACCGAAGTTTGGAATTAATTCGGGTTATTGAGAGCCAAAAAGTGAATTTGGCTTTGCCGAGCTCGAAACCTTGAGTAAAGGGCGTAGATGAGTCCTTAGCACCGTAGAGGTCCCAATGCCGCGAAGAAAACCCGAGTTTCGACGCGTTTCAAGTCGAAATCCATTTTCGTATCATTTTCGGGATCCGTAAGGGCAAAAAGCGAAATATTGAGCAAACAAGCTCGGAACTTGACATAATCTGCGTAAATGGGTCCCTAGTGTCCCTAGGAACCTAGTCATGCCCTCGCGTCGAAGTTTCAAAATCATTTGCGTGAAATTCCACTTTTTGCAAAACCTAAACCTGGAAATCCGGCACTACCGTCGTTGAGAGTCCGGTAGTACCGCCCGAGCGGTAGTACCGGGAATACAACGCCGGTAGTTAAATTTCAGAGGGTGCTGCTTTTGGCCTCTGTAAATGCGGCACTACCGTTGTGGTAGAGCCGGTACAACCGCCCGAGCGGCAGTACCGCAACTTGTAACCCGGTAGCTAATTTCCAAGGAGGGCTATTTGTGGCCTTTGGAGGCCGGCACTACCGGTGCCTGGGGCCGGTACTGCCGCCCAAGCGACAGTACTGTGAGCAACACTCCGGTAGTTAATTTCCAGAGAGTATCCTTTTGCGAGTTCCCAGAGGTTGGCACTACCGCTGGTGAAGGTCGGTACTACCGCACATAAGCTGCTGGTACTGCCGAGCTCAGGGTAAAACCCTGATTTTTTTTCCAACCGAGTTCTCATTTTCGGTTCTTATTGGTGTTTGATCCCTTCTTTCCCTGTTTTGATCGATGATATTGATCTTATTGCTTTTTGCTAGACGTTGACGTGTCGCACGAGGCAGACGACCCCAACTACGTCCCGAGACCGATCTCATCGAAGAGCAAACAGGCAAGCACCTCCTTTGACCATTTTGCTCCCATAATTGCAAATCATAATTTCCGATTGTCAAAACTATTATGCATGCGTGTATGTTCACTATAATGCTACTTTGTGGGAATTGGTAGTTAATCCCAAAATTGGTGGATTTCCTTAATCAGAATTGAACTGAGAACCTTGTTAAACTGTAATCTAGTGTTAGACATAACAAAAAATATCAAGTGGTTAATAAAGTGTAATATTTGCATATGCTTAGCCTTGCAGTAGTAATGGTTGCAAGAGATCGTGATTCACTCAATTAGATATCCCCTGGAACTATTCAGTGGTTGGTTGGAGTTTGGACCTTGGGTTGGGAATTCATGTGGATGAGTTGGTTTTCCTGGAAAGGGAATGGTTGCGTGAGTAAAATGGAAAATTCAGAGAGTTTAGACCCAGGTGAGATGTGTGGAGTTGGTGGTTTGGAATTGGTTTGGTTTGGTTTGGTCTGGTTGGTCTGGATCGGTTGGTTGGAATGGTTGTTGGATTGGATTTCAAGCTAGGGGCTTGATTTGGTTTGGTTCCTTGCTATGGGGAGGTTGCGGACTAGTGGGTGCTCCGTGGGGCCGCTTGGGTCGATCCTCTGTGGCCATAACAAGTGGTTTGGAAGATCTCGCCTGAGTCACCCTAAGGACTGAACTTGATGCTATTACTGGGTCAAACAGTACAACCACATGTGCTGGTTATGGGACAACCTTGACTTAGTAAACTGGAAAGGATTTGGGTCTTGCATCATTAGGAGGCGGGAGAGTTGGACACACCTGCCGTGTCGGTGTGTTCTAGGGACTCCCTCGTTGAGGCATCGAGGGGGAGTTTGCCCAATACAACGATAATGCCTTTTATGGGGAGGTTATGGGCTAGTGGGAGCCTGTAGGGACCACTAGTGCCATCCTCTATGGCTGTAGCAAGGGATGCACATTACCGGGCTAGTGCAAGGTTTACATTCCAACCTATCGAAAGGTCTCGTCACAGTCTAGCAAAATGGGTACGTTGAGTATCGCGTGGCATGGTTGACATGATTGCTAGAATGTGTCATGTGGGTAAAGTGTACAGTCTCTGCAGAGATAAATAAACTAATCGATTAGTCGTGCTCACGGTCATGAGCATCTTGGGAAGTACTGTCAAGTATAGTTGTTGGATTCGGTTTTGGTTTTGGAAAACTGTTGGCTTCTGGTTGGTATGGTTGGGAAAGAGTTTGATTTGTTGGAAAAAGGTTGGTTCGGTAAATGGGTGTGGTTTAGGGAAATGGAAAGGTTTGGCTAAAGGTTGGAATTGGAATGGTTGGATTTGGTTATGATTCAAATATTGCTTATTATTGTTGTTACTTTGAAATGACTTTTGGAAACCTCTTTGTAAATTGCGCATATTGAAATCTATTATCGTATTGCAAATAAATCCTGCTTTGTGCTCAAATAGACTTAGTGTAGAAACCTGTTTCCTTTGTTACAACCTGCATGTATATATAAATGTTCCATACACTAAAGTCTTGCGAGTGCATACGTGTACTCAACGTTTGCTTTAACGGATTTTGGTCAGAGGAAGAAGAAGGTAACGAAGACAACCTCGATGAGTCGCAGTTCGCTGTGGAGTCCGACGATTTTGCTGAGGGCTAACTGGATTCCTTCCAGTTAGTTGCCTGAGGGGAATGGCACACTGCGCCTTTCTTTTGGATTTCTGTTGTGTTTTATTCCGTCTTTTGGACTTGTGCAGGCCATGATGCCTTAACCTGTTATATTAATTAGTTGTAACAACTTTACCTTTCGGATGTAATATATTTACTCTTGCATAGTCGTGACCTATCTTGTATGACAATGTGTGGGTACTGGGCTACTGATCCAGGGAACTAGTACTAGACACACGGTTGCGGGAAGCTCGGGTCGTGTTCAATCGGTTGGCACGTGCACTCGTGTTGAGTGTCGCCGATCAATTGACCTCAATCTGAGTACGGATTTAGCTTAGCGGTCGGAAGTTGTTACAAGTTGCATTATTTACCAGTCCAATGCAACAGTAATGACACAGTTCGCTAATATGATTCTGGAGCCCCCACATAGGGTAGAAATGATTTAAGAATCAAATAGGTAGAGTTCCATTTAATTGGTATATTCAAACCAAACTTACATGGACGTACATCCACTGCAACACAATAGTTCCTATATGCTGCTACTCGTTGATTAGAATTATTTAAGAAAGATATCGCAGTGCGAAAATGTTCAATATATGGGTTTAACCTCTTCAAACTAGATTTAACTATAAGATTAATAATATGGCAAGCACAACGTTGATGCAACAAGAAAGATTCGGTGTATGTATTAAAAAGTGGAGTCATAATATTCATTGTAGAAGTGTTTGCTACAACATTATCTAATGTTATTGCAAAAAATTTATCGTGAGTCCAAAATCTTAAACAACTTTTACAATACAATCAGCAATATTCTCACCAGTGTGTACTATGTTAATTAATTTGAATCATATAATTCTCTTCTCTAGTTGCCAATCATTCCACGTAATGAGCAACTGCACTAAGGTAATCCTCTCTAGCCCTACCACTCCATATGTCTGATGTAAAAAAGGTACAGAAAAAATACAGGTATTAAAGAGCTCTTTTAGCTTACCACGACAATTATTATAGTATTTAATCAGATATCTAGTTGTTGTTTATCTAGAAATTGTAGAAAACCTAGGATTATGAGCAATCCTAATATAGTTTTCAAATGTTGTTGATTCACCAAAGTTTAAAGGTAGATCTTGAGAAGCGATTAAACGATAAATATATTCATGAGCTACCATGAGATTATAGTCCTAGTGATGTACCATACCGTCGGGGTTGTACTGCAATTGCGTCTGTCTCATAGTCACTCCCGCTACTGTAGTTGCATCTGTCTCATAGTCACTCCCACTTTTTTTCTACAGCTCTCATCATGTCTCTTCAAATGTCTAGTTCCATATGAAGATTTTACAGTTAATTTATGCTTACAATATTTACAAATAGCATACATGCTCCGAACGTCGTCTGATGTCTCAAAAATCTACTAGAAATCTTCGTAGACTCCCGATGTACTACGTCTTGATCTTTTTACGCCGGTGCTTGCTGACACAGTAGCACTTGTAGAGCCTAAGGATGGTACAGGTACTGTAGCTTCTTGTCGGGACCCCGAATTTGCAAATCCGGACCCTCTGTGTATTCAGCACTAGTCCAGGAACGCGCTAGTGCACACAGTCTTAACATCGGTAAATATCACAATCATACCAATCGATACCATAAAAGTACTTTATTTAAATAATCAAACTGGTTACTCGACCTTATGGTCAAGTTACAAATATATGCCTCGCAAGGCGAAACTTATTCAGAGAGAAATAATAGCAGCGGAAAAGAATCAAATAACTTCGTGGCGCCATCCAGTATACCACAGGCAACTGACTGGGCTCGCTTCCCTAAGTAGATGGATCCTCTTGGATTTCCTCCTCCAAAGTCGGGCGTAGTCTCCTCTTCAATCGGTGTTGTGTTGAGGCAAGGGTGAGTACTTGGTACTCGGCAAGTCATGCATGTAATGCAAGCTAATATACTATATGCATGGCTTGGTACAAAGGAATAGCTAAAGGTATATTTGCAAAGAAACAAGATTTGACAAGTAATATAAGTAAATTCGAAAGCAGTAGAAATAAGTAAAGCATAAATAACTTTTCAAGAAGTTTAATAAACATTTTTCCCATCCTAAACCACATTTCCATCATCTTCATTATTAAACCAACCCAACCTTTCAAACCAAAGTTATTTTTGAGAAAATCTAACCCTTGACTGTAATTCCCGAGCGATGTCCAATACCATGGACACGGCTATTCGAATAGATTCTAAACTCGCAGAGGTTATGCACTTTACCCACAAGATACAGTCAAACACCACAAAGGCGAGTTCAGTAACAAAGTCTTTCGGAAACCTCTAACAATACAAGTGGTCCTCCCTGGTTATTAGACTAACCCTTCCCTTCGCTAAGGCGAAGTCTAGGCCAATCAACCGTTAGATGGGTACTGGCCTCACCCAGACGCTCCCGCACAACTTACACAAAGGGTGTAGTTGACCTCCCGAGGTCCCACAGTCGTTATTAGCAACTTAGTCAACTAGGTCCGTCCCATTACGAGACATGTGGTTGCACGTTAGACCCAGTTCAAAGGCTTGCAAGGTTAAGTCCTTAGGGTGACCAGGGCAAGACTACCCAAGAACCAAATCAACACTCCCAATGCCACAATGGCCCACCTGATTACTCTTGCCACATGCCCTGGCCGAAAATCGTTTATCAAACCCCGCTTGATTACCATGCACCACGTGCCATCAACATCACATGATACTTTTCCAAAACAGGTTCAATATATCATTAAGTCAATATTAACATTTGATTGTCCAAAATCATGTCATGAGCACGAAAGGTGTCTAAGCAAAGATACTACAACGGTCTAAAACCCATGTTGGCAATTTAATAATGTCCAACTAGTAAACCACAACTAGGGTGACAAGGGGTCATGGCACATATTTAAATAATCAAGGTGTCATACATCAAATTGGTATTTATCTAATCCCCCATATTTAAATGAAGTATTTTTCTAATTGAACTAGCATGCAATAGGTTAAATCAAAATAGATTTCGAAATAGGATCAACATGGTCAAAGCACAACTTGCCTTCAAAAAGTACTTGCTCTTGGTCTTGAGTTGGATCCTGAGTCAATACTTCTCCTTCGAATCCTTCCCAAGACTTCAACGTCTACTCGTAAAGCGTGCAAATAGCAAATACACGAATAAACAATAGGCAAAAAGTGTCCAAACATCCAAATAAAATCCATAAACAGAGAGAACATAATTTTATGAATTTTTAGAAACTGGAATCGTCAAATTTGGAGTTAAAACGCAAAAGTTATGATTATTTAAAGTTTAAATAATCAATTAAATAATTTTACAGAGAAAAACTTTAGTCCAAAAATTAAATAAAATTCATATTTAGGTAGATCTCAATTTTATACAAATTTAGAAATTTGAATCACTCAAATCGGAGTTGAAACGCAAAAGTTATAAGCGTTTGAAGTTTGAATCTAAATTTGAATCAATATTTCGAATTAATAAATCATTTTCTTTTTCGGAAATTAATTATTGCGTCATCACGGACACGTGTCAGCTCCTGATTGGTTGGCTGACGTCAGCCGGTCCATGGACTTGGTCCACGCTCGGCTTGGGTCTACCGTGGACCCGGTCCACGGCTCACGTGAGACTGACATGTGGGCCCACTCGGGTGACGTCATTGCTGACGTCAGCAGGGCTCAGCCCACGGTGCTGACAGGTGGGTCCACCGATGACGTCATGGATGACGTCACGGTGCAGTCGCTGACACGCGGGCCCCGCGTGTCAGTGGCCACGCACGCGCTTACGACGCTGACCGCGTCGGTCCAACTTCCCGACACGTGGCGCAATCACGGCCGTTGGTTTGAAAATCAACGGCGCGGATTAGATCCAGGGTTAACACGTTGAAACTACTCGTTGATCGTGGGCCGTTCGATTTAGATCGGACGGTCCAGATCTAATCCTATAATAACACTACTACGGCACGTGGCAATTGTGAACCGTTGGATCTTGATCCAACGGTCCAGATCCAATCGGGTTGGGGACACGTGAACTCACCTCAACCGTCCGACCGATCTCGACGGTTCACCGAAGCTCGCTGGTCCGGCGATGGCGCGGCGAGGCTTGGGCACCGGAGACGAACGACGACGAGCCCGATGGCGTTTCGGGTTGCTCGGCGAGATGAATCCTTCCTTCGGTGCGTCTCGTCACGGTGGTTCCGGATCTGGCTCCTTCGGCGGAAGACGACGGACGGCGGAATCGGCGTTCAACCGCTGCGCAAGGGGCTCCAACTCCGGCGAGCACGCACGGGCAAACGGCGACGGCCAGGCGAGATGGCTCGGGAACGGTGCGCAAAGATGAGGGCAACCTCGGGACGTCTCACGCTTTAAATAGCCTCGGCGTTCGTGCTCGAGACGAAACCTAATTCTACACGGCGGGCGCGGCGGCGAGTCCGGCTTCGACTTCGGCGGAGACGACGGCGCTTTCGGCCGTCCACGTGGCACGATCAATGGCCACGATCACGCGGGCGCGATCGGATCCGGGCCGGATACGGCTCGAACCGGTACGGGCGGATCTCAGCCGTTGGATCTTGATCCAACGGTTGGGATTGATTAGGTTTAGGAGTGGGTTCGGTCGAGTCACGTGGCTCGGGTCGGACTCGAACTCGAGTCTGACTCGGGCTCGGTCGGATGAACAGTAACCGACTCGGTTTGATTTTCCAGCGATTTAATATTTAAAATAATTTCCAGTAATTCATTTAATTCATTAAAAATAGCAAAAGACTCAGAAAAATTCCAGAAAAATTCTGGAAAATATTTTGGATCATTTTGGGCTCAAATAAAATATTTCCAACTAAATTTTATTTGCAAAATTAAATTCTTTAATTATTTCAAAATGGAATAAATTCAAATAAATTCCAAATAAATCCAAATAAATTCCAGAAAATTCCAAAAATTCACCAAAGTGCCAAATCACACATGAATTTAAGAAAAGCAAAATTTTGGGGTGTTACACTTCTTCAGCTTGATAGGATGCAAGAAGCTCCTTGTGTGAAATCCCGAAATCAGAAGCTGGGAACGACGCAAAATCCTAGTTCTCCATGAAGAAAACCGCAAGAAATAATTACGCTATTATTAATTTCATCTCATTGAAAATAATAATAATATTAAAAAATTTAATCATTATTCTTACCATGATTTCTTGATAGAAGCTGGAAGCTGAATTTTAGATTTTTGGATTTTTGGCAAAACTATTTTGAATTTTGCCAAATTATCACCAAGAGTAACAGAATTTTCACAAGAGAATGCAGAGAAGAAATTACAAGTTTGCTGGTGGGGAAATGAGGAGGGGGGGTACTACCCTATTTATAGGAAAAATTTTGGGATTTCTCAGATTTTTTTAGATTTTTTATGCCTCTAACGGCTAAAAATGGCTATATTTCAAATAAACCGGATGTGATCATGCTCGTGCCTTGCCGTGCTGACGTGTCAGCCCAAACACGGCCCATTTATAGTTGGGTTGTGTCTACACTGCCATGTCTCGGGACAGCCCGTTTGGCATGGCCCATTTGGCCACCTCTATTATGTATCATGGCAAGTGTAATTTGTTGTAAAACAGATAGACTCCTAATCCAAGTTGGATGGACTCTATCCGTTGGTGGCCGAATATGAACCTATCTCCTACTTTTCTTTCTATATATTGGGCATCCCCTTGTACAAAGAAAGTTGAATAAAATAAAGAGAGAGCTTTGCCTCCATTCATCTGTGTGCTTGTACTTGCGCTTCTACTTTTATTCGTGTGTTCGTGTGGGCATACTGTCGATTGGTATGGGTGAACGACTATGTTTCACAATGCGTTATCAGCACGATTGTTCTACATGTGGCCGATTGTGATCGTCTACATTGCATCATCTACCTACATTGATCGATAGTGCATCGAGTTCATCCTGTGATACGCAATCATCCTACCGCAAGCCCTACGTAAGTTCGAACTATGCATGATGATTGCGCATGAATGATAAATTAAAATTCTGTAGATTGTTTTCTTTGTTAATCAGATTACATGTTAATATAATCCCTTTTAGATCAAAGTTACTATTCATCTTTTGTAATTAAAAAAAGAGAAATAGAGGTCATGCATAATGGAGCCTTGGCTTCCACGCATGACAACGGCAACCAGCCGCACAGCAATGCACCCGAGGCACCGTCAGTCGATCCGCCCCTTGGCCCCACCGGCCGACAAGCGCCTCGGCCCCATCGACTGTAACATCCCAAAATTTGGGTTTTAAAAAATTTTTGGTTTAGTTTAGCTTCTCAAAAATTTTCGTTGATTTTCTCGCGTTTATAAAGCTTGATTTGAATTTTCTAAAAGCTAAAATAATTTAATTTGATTATTCTAAACCTCAAATAAAATAAATTTAATTTTATTTGGGTTCCTTGTGCTTCAAGAAATTCTTCTGTAATTTTTGAAATTTTTCAGAGCTCGTTTGCTATTTATTGGATTTATTCGGGATCGATTTTTATTAAGCCCTTTTATTGAAATTAATTAATTATTTGAAAAAGTTTATATAAAGTTTTATTGTAAATATTTTATTTGAGTTCAAAATATCTCAAAATATTTTCTAGAATTTTTCGGGTATTTTTATTGCTTCAAATGATTTATTTGAATTTTTGGAATTGTTTTTATTGGAAAAATCCGAATTTCCTGGGTGTGCCACGTGTCGCCACCAGATCACGCCACTTGTCGCCACCAGAATCGGCCACGTCAGCCCTAATCCGAGGCACACACCAACTGCTCGATAAAATGCCTATTTGACCCGTTTTTGCTCCAAACGCGTCCAAACTTGATTTTTCTTGATCTAGCCACCACCCCAACCTAGTATAGACATCCCATGACCTCTCTCATGCATCTTCAACCTCCGGATCATCTCCAAAACTCCGAAACTGCCGCCATGTCCTCTGGATGTCGCCCAACAATGGCCGAAGTTTGGAGCCGCGTCCTGGGCAGTTCGTCGACTCTTTGTGATATCCGTCTCCGCCACAGTGTGCTCCTAGGTACCATCTATTTTCCCTCCAAATTTCATCCAATTTGGCCCACGGAATCAAAAGTTATGGCTGTTTCAATCTCGAATTTTGCCGAGGCCATAACTCCCTCAATTTTTCGAGTTAAGTGCTGAAATTTTTTGTGTAGACTCTTGCAGATGTCCTCTACATGATGCACATCTTGTATCACGATTTACACTGTGGATTTTGTGCATAAAAATATTTTCTCCGATCAGACTGCGTTTCAAACAGTGACAATCATCCTCGCGCGTTCCCCGTTGTTCCAGAAGGTAATTCTTCGAGCCACCTATGTCACGGTGTGCCTCTTGGTCCCATATAGCTCTCGGTCAAATTTTGTTAAGTTCCGATAATTATTCTAGAAGTTATGGCCGTCCAAAGTTTAGATCCGAAACCCGTTAATCGGCAGTTTGTGATCAATTAGGAGGGGCACCGCAAAATCCGCCTATACCGTTGAGTACATCTCTCCGCGTTCTACGTGGTAGATGTTCCCCCTTTGCCATCCTGTCCTCTGAATTTTTTTTTATATATTTAGGCCGCCGTTTAGCCGTCGCCGCGCGCCGCCTTTTGACTTCGGTTATTTTAGTTCGCTCAGTCATGTTGTAGCATCCGGTGGATCATCATGTACTATTTTGGATCATCTTTAGAATTCGTTTGGTCTCCGTTTGCCATCGGAGCCCGATTCCGGCCTAAAACCGTCGTCTTTGACCTAGCCGTTGCCGCCGGTTCGCGTATCGGTTAGCCATCCTTGGTAGCGTTTTATCGCGACCATGTCGTTGCACCGACGAGCGCTACCTTGTTTCATGAGTATCCTATCATTGTTTGACCTCCGCCGTTAACGTTCGCTGTTAACGTTTTGCCGTTAATGTTTCCCCGTTAACGCTCCGTCGTTAACGCTCCACCGTTAACGTTCCTCCGTTAACGTTTTGCCTTCAACGTTTCACTGTTAACGCTCCACCGTTAACGTTCCGTCATTAACATTCCACCGTTAATGTTTCCGTCGTTAACGCTCTGCCGTTAACGTTTTGCCATTAACGCTCCGCCGTTAACATTTGGCTCTCATCGCTTCGTTGTCATCGCATGCGTGCATTCATGCAAGAGCCCTAGGCGATGTCCTCATCTTCTCTATCATCATGACGTGAGCCTAGCCTCATTGTCATGTCATCTTCAAAGCCGAATCAAAACCCTAACCTAAGACCGGTTCGATGAACTAAGTTCATCGTGAGCCGCGTTGTTATCTTTGCAATCTTTCCCGTTGTTTCAATCGTGGTAAGACACTTGTCTTGTCTTATCCTTGAAAACCTAATCTACCATTAACCTAGACTTCATTCGTGGACTTGGTCGATAGACCATTGGCCATCTGTCATACCCCTGTGCCCGATCTATCCGTCTCTCTTTTGTTTGACTGTGTCCGTTCGGTCAACAAAAGTCAACTTCGAGAATCAGTTTAGTTCATTGTGAACTAACACATCCTTATGGACCCAGTCTACAGATCGAGAGCCCATATGTCAATGTCTGTCCAATCAAGATAATAACTTCGGTAGAAATATTCTTCGGAATATTATTCTTTCTTTCCTAGTTATTAATCTTTCCCTCTTCGGTGTTTTCCCGAAAACTCGTTCTCTTTTGTCAACTCTTTGATCTAATCCGTTCAAGTTCCTAAATTCTTCCAAGCCGTTGTGCCCAATGTTGTTTGTTCTTAATTTGTAGTTTTACTTGTCTTTTGAATTGGTTTGTATTTACTTCTTCTTTAATCGTTAGACGCTTCATCCGGAAATCATTCTACGGGCTGAAGATCAAGGAAGTGAAGATCGAAGGTCGAGGATCAAGAGTCAAGGATAAAGAGTAAAGAACAATAAATGTTGCAAGGGCAAGGCAAGTTGTGCTTTGATCATGTTGATCCCATTTTCGAAACTTATGTTGTTTCAAATTATTGCATGCTAGTTTGAGTTAAACTGATTTCAATTAATTTGAGATTAGATAATCAACATACTTGTTATCGCCACCTTGCCTATAATGATTGTATGCCATGCTTCATTTGTCACCCTAGGATTGTTGATTAATAGTTGGTAGCTAAATACTTTGCCAACATGGGTTATTTAGACCGTCAGTAGTTCGCTTAGCCATGCAACGTACCTTTGACATCGTTTTGGAAATACAAATGCCAATATTGATTAATGGAATATGCAATGTATTTTGAAATGGTGTGACGTGTTGCCGACACGATGATATTGATATGCGGAGGCCTTCGTGCTTCTTCAAGGATGTTGAGTTGTTGTTGGCATTGTGTTGCGCAATAATCAACTTGGGTGGTAAAATGATTTAGACTGGGACAAGTGGCAAAATTTATGGTGGGCCAGCTTGGCGGTTGGGATTGTTTGAAACATAATATATGTATGAGTGATGGTGAGATGGATTTCTTTGAAAGTATTGATGTAAGTCTTGCCCTGGTCACTCTAAGGACTTAACCTTGCAAGCCTTTGAACTGAGTCAAACATACAACCACATGTCTGTAATGGGACGGACCTAGTTGAGTAAGTTACTAATAACTTGCATGTGGTACCTTGGGGTGTCAACTATATCTTTTGTGTAACTTGAAGGGGGGGGCGTACCAGGGCTGTGGCATGGTACCCGTCCAACGGTATGTCGGTCCCATACTTCGCCTTTGTTAAGGGAAGGGATGATGTATAGCAAAAACCAGAGAGGTTCACTTGTGTAGTTAGAAGTTTCCGAAAGGCTTTGTTATGATCACTCATTCGCATACTCTTGTATGGCGATTCACGGCTGACGTGGTGAGTTGATTGTATCTTGTGGGTAAAGTGTATAACCTCTGCAGCGTGTAAAATCTATTCGAATAGCTGTGTCCACGGTACTGGACAATGCTCGGGGATTACAGTCAAGGGTTAGCTTTTCATAAAATTGACCTGGGCTTGGAGGCAGTTTGCCTGTGGAAAAGTGATAACTGTTTAAGGATGTGGAATGGTTTACTTGTGAAATAACTGTGAAATCTATTACTGTCATTATTTGTTTTACTGCTTTACAATCTATTATGTTTATTTGTGATTGTTACTTTTCTGCAAAATAACCATTCAGCATGTTACTTGGAATAAGCCATGCATATAATTATTAGAGTTGCATTCTGTGCATGACTTGCTGAGTGCTTTATGTACTCACCCCTTGCAAACAAACAATCACCAGTGAGCAGAAGTCTACATCGTCGAAGAAGAAGAAGTTCCGTGAGAAGGCGATTATCTAGGAGTCGAACCCTGTTAGTTGCCTGTGGCATATTGATGGGATTCACCGATGTTTTTCGTTCCGCTGATGCTTATTTGGAGTTAAGCTGTCAAGGCCTCGCAAATGTAAGGTTGACCTTAAGGTCGTACATTAGTTTATATTTTATAATTGGGTTATTTTTATTATTCCGCCGTGTATGATTGTGATATTCATCTATGTTGAGACTGTGTGCACTAGCGTGATCCTGGACTAGTGCTGAATACACAAAGGGTCCGGATTTACAAATTCGGGTCCCGACATCAACCGATCCCGCCCCTCGGCCCCGCTGGCCGATCCCGCGCCTTGGTGCCGCTGGCCGCTCCACGCCTTGTGTGCGTCGGCTGCTCCTAGCACTTTGGCCCCGCCGGCCACTCCTGCACTTCAGCCCCACCGGCCACTCCCTGTGCTTCTGCCCGCTAGCTGCTCCCCGCGCCTCGGCCCCGCTGACCACTCCCGTGCTTGGCACCTACCATCCGTGTGGAGGAGAGACGGCTAGGGCATGGGAACGCTAGCCACCGATTTATCCTAGGCCAGATGGGCCTTGTGGGCCGATTGGGCCAGACTGCCCGTTCATTTTTCGTTCCCATATAAAAACGGCAACTTTAATTAGTAAATTATGGGAACTACTGTTAAATACCTTAAATTAGTTTACTAGATTTATAGACTTTGTAAAATTAAAAAAAATGATATTTAGCACATATTGGAAATTCCATACCCTGGGTTTATTTTCTAGCTTTTCGCCATGTTTAATATGAACTAAAATTAATTTTTAGTTATTAAAGTAATTATGAAAATTGCTTAATTATTAACAAAAAATTATGAAAATTGCTAGAAAAAAATTCTAGGAAAATTATGGATGACACATTGATTATGCCATGTCCCTGGTTTAATTTTTCTTATATTATTTCATATTTTATGTGTTGGAATTTTATTTTACTGTTTTGTAGTAATTCTAAAAATGGCTAAATAATTAACAGAAATTATGAAAAATGCTAGAAAAATTCTCAAGAAAATTTAGATAATTATCTACTGAATAGATATAGACCAAAATTTTCTGATTTAATGAGATGCGTGAAATATAATATTTTACCAATAGAAAAATTCAATATTGCTTGCATATAGGATATATTTGACATCGCAAAAAGGGAGTTTACTGAGCTTGCCCTATGTAACACTCCAATTTTTTCTTTTCATGATTTTGGAATGAATTTGTGCCAATTATGAATTTTTGGAATTTTCTGGAATTTATTTGGATTCATTTGGAATTAATTTGAATTTATTCCATATTGAAATAATTAAAGAAATTAAATTTTCAAATAAAGTTTTTTTGGAAATATTTTATTTGAGTCCCAAATGCCCTAAAATATTTTCCAGAATTTTTCTGGAATTTTTCTGAGTATTTTGCTATTTTTCGTGAATTAAATGAATTACTGGAAATTATGTTAAATATTAAATCGCTGGAAAATCAATCGGGTCTAGTACTGTTCATCCGACCGAGTCGGAACCCGAGTCGGACTCAAGTCCGACCCGAGCCAGTCGACTCGACCAAACCTGCTCCAAACCCTAATCGATCCCGACCGTTGGATCGGGATCCAACGGTCAAGATCATCCCGTACCAATTCGAGTCGTAACCGGACCGAATCCGGTTCCGCCCGTGCGATCGCGACCGTTGCTTGCGCCACGTGGACGGCCCAGATTGTTTCGTTCTCACCGAGTCCGATACGGACAGCGCCGCCGTGTCCTCCGCCGCGTGAGCCTAAGGTTCCGGATTCCACGCGGAAGCCGAGCCTATTTAATGCCCGGGTCACACCCCGAGGACCGCCTTGACCTCGCGCTGCCGTTGCCCTAGCCGCCGCCGCCGCAGTGCCCTGACGCGCCCGCAATCGCTCGCCGGAGTTGTTCTTCTCTTCCGCCACGGTTTGGCTTGCTCGCGCCGTCGAGCCGACTCCGCCACGTTTGGGCTCGGATCCGAGTTCCCCAGGTCGAGACGCACCCGAAGAGAGAACTCACCCCGCCGGAGAAGCCCCGAAGCGCCGCTGCCGTGGTCATCATCCTCGGCACCGGTGAACCCGCGCCGCCACGAAGCCATCGCCGTCCCGAGCTCGGTGAACTGTCGGATCTAGATCGAACGGCTGAGGTGAGCCCACGTTCTCTCCGAACCCTAGATTCCCAGACTAGATCTGGACCGTTGGATCAAGATCCAACGGCCCACGATCACCACGTGCCGTAGCTGCGTTAACATAGGGTTAGATCTGGACCGTCCGATCTAGATCGAACGGCCCATGATCATCGTATAGATTATAACGGAGTTAACCTAGGATAGATCTAGACCGTTGGATCTAGATCCAACGGCCATGATCATGCCACGTAGCCGCCGCCGCGCGCGTATTGAGTCATCGGCCGGCCCGCGTGCCGCCGAGCCTGGCGTGATCGCGCAGAATCGACATGCGGGCCCGCATGTCGATGTCTCGCCGAGAGTCGCACCGCACGTGACTCCATCGACGGGTGGGACCCGCGTGTCGGGCCGACTCGAAGCCGTGGACCGGGTCCACGGTGGACCGAGCCGCACTGCGGCGCCGAGTCCGTGAGCCTACCGACGCCAGACGACCAATCGAGCCGACACGTGTCACCCATGACGCAATAAATAATTTCCGAAAAAGAAAATGATTTAATAATTCGGTTTAATAATTGATTTGAATTTCAAAACTTCAAACGCTTATAACTTTTGCGTTTCAACTCCGATTTGAATCATTCAAATTTCTAAAAATTCATAAAATTCAGCTCTACTCAAATATGAATTTTATTTAATTTTTGGACTAAAGTTTTTCTCTGTAATATTATTTAATTGATTATTTAAACTTTAAATAATTATAACTTTTGCATTTTAACTCCGATTTGAACGATTCCAGTTCCTAAAAATTCATAAAATTATGTTCTCTCTGTTTATGGATTTTATTTGGAGTTTTGGGATGCTTTTGCCTATTGTTTATTTATGTATTGCTATTTGCACGTATTACGAGTAGACGTTGAAGTGCCCAAAGGCTTCGAAGGAGAAGTGTTGACTCAGGATCCCGCTTAAGACCAAGAACAAGTACTCTTTGAAGGCAAGTTATGCTTTGACCATATTGATCCTATTTTGAAACCTATTTTGATTTAACTTATTGCACACTAGTTCAATTAGAAAATACTTTATTTAATTCTGGGGAATTAGATAAATGCCTAATTGCTGTATGACACCTTGGTTAATTAAATATGTGCCATGACCCCTTGTCACCCTAGTTGTGGTTTACTAGTTGGACATAATTAAATTGCCAACATGGGTTTTAGACCGTTGTAGTATATTGCTTAGACCTGCTACGTGCTCATAACATGATTTTGGCAATCAAATGTTAGTATTGACTTAATGATATATTGAACCTGTTTTGGAAAGGTATCATGTGATGTTGATGGCACGTGGTGCATGGTAATCAACTGGGGTTTGATAAATAGTTTTTCGACCGGGGCATGTGGCAAGAATGATCGGGTGGGCCAGTTGTGGCACCGGGAATGTTGGTTTGGTTCTTCGGGTAGTCTTGCCCTGGTCACCCTAAGGACTTAACCTTGCAAGCCTTTGAACTGAGTCAATCTTGCAACCACATGTCTGTAATGGGACGGACCTAGTTGATTAAGTTGCTAATAACGTACCTGTGGGACCTCAGGAGGTCAACTACACCCTTTGTGTAAGTTGTACGGGGGAGCGTACCGGGGCTGCGGCCAGGTACCCATCTAACGGTTGATTGGCCTAAACTTCGCCTTCGCTAAGGGAAGGGTTAGTGTGCAATAACCGGGGAGGCTCACTTGTATTGTTAGAAGTTTCCGAAAGACTTTGTTACTGAACTCGCCTTTGTGGTGTTTGATTTGTATCTTGTGGGTAAAGTGCATAATCTCTGCAGAGTGAAAAATCTATTCGAATAGCCGTGTCCACGGTATTGGACATCGCCGGGAATTACTGATCAAGGGTTAGACTTTCATAAAAATAACTTGGATTTGGAGGAAGTGATTTTGTTTAATGGATGACATAGATGGAAATATGGACTAATAATGGGAAAGACGTTTAAAAAACTCCTGGAAAAGTTATTCATATTAAATACATCTCTTTCTTGCTTTGAATCTATTTACGATACATGTTAAACGCTGTTATCTGCAAATGAACCATGAGCTATTCCTTGTACCAAGCCATGCATGTAGTATATTAGTTGCATTCTCAGGCATAACTTGTCGAGTACCAAGTACTCACCCTTGCCACAATACAACACCGCTTGAAGAGGAGTCTACACCACTTTGGAGGAGGAGCTCCAAGAGGAACTGTCTACTTAGGGAGCGAGCCCGGTCGGTTGCACGTGGTATCTTGGATGGCGCCACGGGTTATTTTATTTTCCGCTGCTATTATTTCTCTCTTAATAAGTTTCGCCCTGCGTGGCGTATATTTGTAACTTGACCATAAGGTCGAGCAACCAGTTTGACTATTTAATTAAAGTACTTTATTAGTATCGAGTGGTATGATTGTGATATTTACCGATGTTAAGACTGTGTGCACTAGCGTGTTCCTGGACTAGTGCTGAATACACAGAGGGTCCGGATTTGCAAATTCGGGTCCCGACACCCTAGATGGCAACAATTACGTCACTCAAATAATGGATGCCAAGATCAACCTAATAGCCCGTGTACTTGGAGCTGCTATTACTCAATAAATTGTCATTTCCTAGAACATTTGCTCATTAATGCTATGCTTATTCTATATTTTCAATATGTTCTTGTTGTAATAATTGAATTGATTGAATTTATTCTTTTAATATAGAACAAGTGTATAATCCAATAGCGGAGGAGGAAATCTATCTTGTAGACAGTTGCAACACAAATACCATTCTTAGGGAGACTAAATATTTTCATACCTTGACTAAGAAAAATGAAAATATTATGCAATCGCCGAAAGCGATGCACTCATAGTTGGCACTAAAAGAGCCATTGTAGTCCTCCCTATGGGACTCGTATAATAATTGAAAATGCTCTAGTATACCCTGAGTCCAGTCATACTCTACTAAGTTTCAAAGACATTCATCTTAATGATTTCCATATGGATGCTGATAATTAGGATGGTACCGAATACCTTCTCATGACTAAGTTAAATGAGTGCAATAAACGTGTGGTTGAAAAACTTCCTTCCTTCTCCCCCGGGTTATATTATACATATATAAAACTTGAAGTTTATGTTACGATGAAAACCATCCTTAAAGACCTAGAAATATTTAAAATTTGGTATATGATAGACTAGGTCATCTTAGGTTGAATATGATAAGAATAATAATTAATAATTCTGCACGCCATAGCATAAAAACACAATTTTTTTCTAAATCTGAAAATTTTGTGTACCCTGCTTATGGTAAAGAAAAGCTTATAGTTAGACCCTCTTACCAAAAGGTTAGGGAGGAATCCTTGAATTTCCTGGAGAGAATTCAGGATGATATCTGTGGATCTATTCAGCCCTATCGGGCCCCTCAGATATTTTATGGTACTAATAGATGTTTCTACTAGATGGTTCCACGTATGTCTCTTATCTACTAGGAAATATGTCTTTGCTAAATTAATTGCCTAAATTATTAAGTTGAGAGCCTCCTTTCCAGAAGAAAAGATAAGTCTATTCGAATGGACAATGCTGGTGAATTTACTTCAAAAGCATTTAATGATTATTGTATGGCTCTGGCATTAAGTAGAGCATTATATATCTCATAACCACACTCAAAATGGCCTCGCGGATTCATTAATTAAAAGAATAAAACTTATTACTGTGCCACTTTTGCAGTATTATAGGCTAGCGACCAGCTGTTGGGGCCACATAGTGCTGCATGCTATGGCATTATTTAAACTTAAACAAAGTGCATATTATGAAATTTCCCTTTGCAGATAGTGCATGGAAAGAACCAAGTATTTCTCATTTGCGAAAATTTGGTTTTGTTGTATGTGTGCCAATTCTCCACCATACCGTACCACCATGGGCCCTCACCGGAAGTTGGGGATCTATGCAGATTATAAATCTTCGTCAGTAATTAAATACCTTAAGCCTATGACAAGGGATATGTATACGGCTCGGTACGCTGATTGTATTTTTGATGAGGATAATTTTTTGGCATTAGGTGGAGATAGGTACCACATTAAAGAATGTTGGGAAATTGATTGGAATGCCACTGGCATTCAGTCCTTAGATCCACGCAATAAAGAAACCAAACTTGAAGTTTAGAGGATAATAAATCTACAACAAATAGCTAATAATCTGCCAGATGCATTCACTGATAATAAGGAAGCGACAAAATCTCATATACCTGCAGTAAACACACCTAAAAGAGTGGAAATGCCCCTGAAGGATATTGAACCCACTCTTGCTCCTCATGATAAAAAGAGGGGAGGCCTCCAGGTGCACGGGACTCAATTTCATGAAGACGTCGGCAGAAACAGAGAACCGATCAAATGAGATCACTACCTGTGATAATGGAAAAAGCTCAACCTAACGTTGAGAAAATCCCTAAAGTGAGCCATCCTAGAGATGGTAATATCCCTGAAGTGACCCATCCTAAGATGATAATCTTAGCATACATTTACGCGCACAATCTAACGCTAGGAAGTCGAACACCTAGACTCCATCGTTACAGAAAATCACGAGGAGCTGGAAGAAATAAATGAAGAAATATTTACCAATTATGTGGATTGAAGATAAATATATAAGAGAAAGACTATAATTGTCGATATTTATTTTGCCTCTAAAATTGCTAAAACTCTTGAACTAGATCCAGAACCAAAGTCCATGGCAGAGTGCTAGAAGCGCTCAGATTGGGTCAAATGGAAAGAAGCAATTGAGTCATAATTGTGCTCGCTTAATAAGAGGAAGGTTTTTTGTTCTGTTGACCAAACACCTCCTAAAGTGTTCCCTGTAGGATCAAAATAAGTTTTCATCCGGAAGAGAAACGAAAATAACCAGGTGGTGAGATATAAAGTGAGGCTTGTAGTACAAGGATTCACGTAGAGACTCATCATCGATTATGATGAAACATATTCTCCTATAATGTGTGAAATAACGTTCTGATATTTAATATCAATGGTAGCAAGCTTAAATTTAACCATGCAATTGATATATGTAGTGATCGCATATTTATATGGGTCACTGGATGTGGATATTTATATGAGAGTTCCTGAAGGAGTCAAAGTTCTGGATCCTAATAATCGCAACATGTATAGCGTCAAACTGCAATACAAACGATTTAGTGTATTCCTCCTAAAGAAGGGATATTCAAATAATGATGATTGTCCCTGTGTGTTCATAAAGAAATCCTAAAATGGATTTTGTATTATATCGGTATATGTCGATGATTTTAATATCATCGGAACCAAGAAGAAGATAAAGAAAGTTAGTGCTTATCTCACAACAAAGTTTGAGATGAAAGATTTGGGTTAGCACTACAGCTTGAGCAATTTCAAGAAGGAATTTTTGTTCACCAGTTTGCCTATACTAGGAAAGTATTGGAAAGATTTAATATGGATAAATTTCATCCTTTAAAAACTCCATGGTTGTGAAATCCCTTTAAGCGGATAAAGATCCATTTATACCAAGGATGGAAAATGAGGAAGTTTTAGGACCTGAAGTCCCATATATAAGTGCTATTGGTGCACTTATGTATATTGCGAATTGCACAAGCCCTGATATTGCTTTTGCAGTAAATTTGCTAGTAAGAAACAGTGCAGCCCTAACCAGAAGATATTAGGCTGGTGTCAAAACATTACTTAGATACATCTAAGGTACCCAAGATCTTGGTTTATTTTATTGAAAGAACCAAGACTTAGTCATGGCGGGATATACGGATGCTGGCTATCTGTCTGATCTCCACAGTGCTAAATCTCATATTGATTTTGAGTTTCTCCGTGGTGGTATAGCCATTTCTTAGTGGCCTTTTAAGCATACCTTGGTAACTACTTCTACAAACCACTCAGAGATTATAGCTTTGTATTAAGCCTCACGTGAGTGCGTTTAGTTGAGACGTGTAATAAAACCATATCTAGAAGTCATGTGGTCTTAATACCATCGACACCCCCACCATTATCTATGAAGATAATGCTGCTTGTGTTGCACAAATACAAATGGGTTATGTAAAGAGTAATATCACAAAGCATATTGCCCCTAAATTTTTTATCCTCACGAACTTCAGAAGAATGGTGAGGTAACTAATTCATGGGAAATCTAGCAGATTTATTCACAAAATCTTTGCTAAAGTCTACTTTCCAAAGATGCATTAACTGCATTGGAATGAGGTAACTTAGAGATTTGAAGAGTTCAGGGGGAGTGAATCCCCGAATCATGACCCCTTTTGCATGATCCTGAATATCATATTTTATATCCTGAAGATTATAAGTTATACTCTTTTTCCTTAGTGAGTTTTCCTGAAGTTTCTTACATCAAGGTTTTTAATAAGGCAATTAGTGTAACATGGAGTGTGAGTGCAATGTAGTCTTTTCTCTATCCACTTTTTTCACTGGGTTTTTGGGAGGAGTTTTTAACGAGACATGTGCATTATGCGGTATTCGCCCAAAGGAGAGTGTTGTAAAACAGATAGACTCCTAATGCAAGTTGGATGGACTCTATGCATTGGAAGGCAAATCCGAATCTATCTCCTGCTTGTCTTTCTATACATTGGGCATCCCCTTGTGCAGAGAAAGATGAATAAAATAAAGAGAGAGCTTTGCCCCCCATACATCTGTGTATTCTTATACTTGCGCTTCTACTTTTGTTTATGTATTTGTGTGGGCGTGCTGTCGATTGGTGCGGATGAATGACTACGTTTCACAACATAATTTATCTTTTGTGGTAACTTATGAGGACATACATGGATTTGTTAGTACCTTCTTTGGAAATCATTACCTTTTTAGTCCCATGTGTGTCTATATATACTCTTGGGAATACGTACTCCCACCTCCATATTTTGATGAAATGTTTCGTATAACTCAATTGGCTAGAAAAGTGATTATTTCCATGCTTCGTTGGTTAGACTATGTCCAGCGGTTTCCCAACACTCCATTCCCTTCCCATCTCCTGAAGAGAATCCCTTCCCATATTCCATTCCCTTCCCAGACTGCATCTCCAACAGCATCCCTTCCCTATTCCCTTCCCATCCCTTCATACATATTATAAGAATATACTATAACCGCCAAGGTGTGTACCCTATTTTGTATGGTAGATGTATTCCATTTATTTTTTGTTTTATCCCGTACTTTGTAGGATGGAAGTATTAATTTTACATGTGTTGCTTACGCGAGAAGGAAGTAGTAGTTTTATATGTGTAGCTTCCTGGAGAAGGAAGCAGTAATAGTATATGTGTAGCTTATTGAAGAAGGAAGCAGTAATATTTTATTTGTAGCTTGCCAGAGAAGGAAGTAAAAATCTCGTGCTATATATAGAAGGTTGGGTGTTGTGGCAAACATCATCAAAGCTGTGTCGTAGACAGAACCATGAGTTGGTCTGAGGGTTGGCCGAGCTTTTCTCGGCGAACTCATCAACTTATTTTGCTAGAGAATGAAGAGGAAGATTTGCTTCTGCGCATTGCCATTGAGGATGAGGAACTAGCAGCACAAGAGAGCGTCCCATGGTGGGGGGGCTCAGTTCCCGGTCGGGCGGTGGTCCACCGAGGACACCTAGAGGGTGCGGCTAGGCTATACAATGACTACTTCTCCGACACACCCATGTATGGCCATGCATTCTTCAGGCGTAGGTATGTGAGAGGTGGTTATTTTCGACTATGAAACCCGCTATTGCATTGATATGTGCTATGCCCGTCCAGGTTCCGGATGAGCAGGAACCTCTTTGTTAGGATTGCAAGTGCTATCGAGGCCCACAATCCTTGGTTCGCTCAGAGAAGAGATGCTGCCGGAAGGATGGGCTTGTCTTCTCTTCAGAAGATGATGGCCGCTATGCATCAACTTGCATACGGTATCTCTGGTGATGCTACTGACGAGTAAGTTCATATTGGCGCTAGCACTGCCATCGAAGCCCTAAGGAGGTTTGTTCGTGCCGTAGTGGAGGTATTTGTCGGGACCCGAATTTGCAAATCCGGACCCTCTGTGTATTCAGCACTAGTCCAGGAACGCGCTAGTGCACACAGTCTTAACATCGGTAAATATCACAATCATACCACTCGATACTAATTAAGTACTTTAATTAGATAGTCAAACTGGTTGCTCGACCTTATGGTCAAGTAACAAATATACGCCACGCAGGGCGAAACTTATTAAGAGAGAAATAATAGCAGCGGAAAATAAGATAACATCGTGGCGCCATCCAGTATACCACAGGCAACCGATCGGGCTCGCCTCCTAAGTAGACGGTTCCTCTTGGAGCTCCTCCTCCAAAGCTGGTGTAGACTCCTCTTCAACTGGTGTTGTATTGTGGCAAGGGTGAGTACTTGGTACTCAGCAAGTCATGCACAGAATGCAAGCTAATATACTATATGCATGGCTTGATACAAAGGAATAGCTCAAGGTATATTTGCAGTAAACAGCATTTGACGAGTAGCATAAGTAGATTCGAAAATAGTAGAAACAAGTATAACATCAATAACTTTTCCAGGAGTTTAATCAACATCTTTCCCATTCCTAATCCACATTTCCATCGACATCATTGTTTAACCAAACCCACCTTTTAGTCCAAGTTATCTTCAAGAAAGTCTAACCCTTGACTGTAATTCCCGAGCAATGTCCAATACCGCGGACACGGCTATTCGAATAGATTATACACTCTGCAGAGGTTATGCACTTTACCCACAAGATACAAATAAACACCACAAAGGCGAGTTCAGTAACAAAGTCTTTGGAAACTTCTAACAATACAAGTGAGCCTCCCGGTTATTGCACACTAACCCTTCCCTTAGCGAAGGCGAAGTTTAGGCCAATCAACCGTTAGATGGGTACTGGCCGCAGCCTGCACGCCCCGCATAACTTACACAAAGGGTGTAGTTGACAACCTGAGGTCCCACAGGTACGTTATTAGCAACTTAATCAACTAGGTCCGTCCCATTACAGACATGTGGTTGCAAGATTGACTCAGTTCAAAGGTTTGCAAGGTTAAGTCCTTAGGGTGAGCAGGGCAAGACTACCCGAAGAACCAAACCAACGTTCCCGGTGCCACAACTGGCCCACCTGATCATTCTTGCCACATGCCCCGGTCAAAAGCTATTTATCAAACCCCAGTTGATTACCATGCACTGTCGGGACCCCGAATTTGCAAATCCGGACCCTCTGTGTATTCAGCACTAGTCCAGGAACGCGCTAGTGCACACAGTCTTAACATCGGTAAATATCACAATCATACCACTTGATACTAATAAAGTACTTTAATTAAATAGTCAAACTGGTTACTTGACCTTATGGTCAAGTTACAAATGTATGCCTCGCAGGGCGAAACTTATTAAGAGAGAAATAGTAGCAGCGAAAAATCAAATAACTTCGTGGCGCCATCCAGTATACCACAGGCAACTGACTGGGCTCGCTCCCTAAGTAGACGGATCCTCTTGGAGCTCCTCCTCCAAAGCTGGTGTAATCTCCTCTTCAACTAGTGTTGTATTGTGGCAAGGGTGAGTACTTGGTACTCAGCAAGTCATGCACAGAATGCAGGCTAATATACTATATGCATGGCTTGGTACAAAGGAATAGCTCAAGGTATATTTGCAAAGAAACATTTGACAAGTAGCATAAGTAGATTGAAAGCAAAGAGAATCAAGTATAGCATAGATAACTTTTCAAGGAGTTTAGTAAACATCTTTCCCATCCTAATCCACATTTCCATCAACATCATTATTAATCCAACCCAACCTTTCAAATCCAAGTTATTTTTGAGAAAATCTAACCCTTGACTGTAATCCCCGAGCGATGTCCAATACCGCGGACACGGCTATTCGAATAGATTGTACACTCTGCAGAGGTTATGCACTTTACCCACAAGATACAGTCAAACACCACAAAGGCGAGTTCCCGTAACAAAGTCTTTCGGAAACTTCTGACAATACAAGTGAGCCTCCCCGGTTATTGCACACTAACCCTTCCCTTAGCTAAGGCGAAGTTTAGGCCAATCAACCGTTAGATGGGTACCTGGCCTCAGCCCCAGACGCCCCGTACAACTTACACAAAGGGTGTAGTTGACCTCCTGAGGTCCCACAGGTACGTTATTAGCAACTTAATCAACTAGGTCCGTCCCATTACATACATGTGGTTGCACGTTAGACCCAGTTCAAAGGCTTGCAAGGTGAAGTCCTTAGGGTGACCAGGGCAAGACTACCCGAAGAACCAAATCAACATCCTCAATGCCACAACTGGCCCACCTGATTATTCTTGCCACATGCCCCGGTCGAAAAACTATTTATCAAACCCCAGTTGATTACCATGCACCACGTGCCATCAACATCACATGATACCTTTCCAAAACAGGTTCAGTATATCATTAAGTCAATATTAGCATTTGATTGTCCAAAATCATGTCATGAGCACGTAGCAGGTCTAAGCGGTATACTACAACGATCTATTTTCCCATGTTGGCAATTCAATAATGTCCAACTAGTAAACCACAACTAGGGTGACAAGGGGGTCATGCAACATATTTAAGTAATTAAGGTGTCATACAGCAAATTGGTATTTATCTAATTCCCCATATTTAAATAAAGTATTTTCTAATTGAACTAGCATGCAATAGGTTAAATCAAAATAGATTTCAAAATAGGATCAACATGGTCAAAGCACAACTTGCCTTCAAAAAGTACTTGTTCTTGGTCTTGAGTTGGATCCTGAGTCAATACTTCTCCTTCGAATCCTTCCCAAGACTTCAACGTCTACTCGTAAAGCGTGCAAATAGCAAATACACGAATAAACAATAGGCAAAAAGTATCCAATCATCCAAATAAAATCCATAAACAGAGAGAACATAATTTTATGAATTTTTAGAAACTGGAATCGTCAAATTTGGAGTTAAAATGCAAAAGTTATAGCATTTTGAAGTTTAAATAATCAATTAAATAATTTTACAGAGAAAAACTTTAGTCCAAAAATTAAATAAAATTCATATTTAGGTAGGTCTCAATTTTATACAAATTTAGAAATTTGAATCACTCAAATCGGAGTTGTAACGCAAAAGTTATAAGCGTTTGAAGTTTGAAACAAAATCTGAAATCATTATTTCGAATTAATAAATCATTTTCTTTTTCGGAAATTAATTATTGCGTCAGCCTGGACACGTGGCAACCGCTGATTGGTTGGCTGACGTCAGCCGGTCCATGGACTTGGTCCACGCTCGGCTCGGTCTACCGTGGACTCGGTCCACGGCTCCTTGTGTCACTGACATGTGGGCCCCACATGCCAGTGTCACGCACGCAATTAACCCGTGCGGTCCAACTCGCTGACATGCGGGCCCCACCGTGACGTCATGGTGACGTCATGGTGCGGTTCGGTTGTCCCGCTGACACGCGGGCCCCGCGTGTCAGAGACACGCGCTCACGCGCGCGTGGCGTGGCTTGGGTACACGTGGCACAATCTCGGCCGTTGATTTGAAAATCAACGGCCCAAATTGGATCTATGCTTCACGCGTTTGGGGTGAACGCGGTCAATCTGAGCCGTTGGATCTTGATCCAACGGTTGGAAACGATCCTAACCCGTAACGTTATCCACAGTACGGGCGACGCGTGGTCGATCGTGGGGCCGTTGGATCTTGATCCAACGGCCCGCATCTAATCTGGATTCTAGGGTTTGGGAGAACGTGGGCTCACCGCCGCTCGATCGGGATCGGACGGTCCGTAAGCTTTCCAGCGCGGTTGATGGCGGCGGCGGGGCTCAAAGCACGGAGATAAGGGCAGCGACCTTCCGCGGCGTTTCCGAGGCCTCCGGCGAGATGAAGTACGCGCCAGTGTTCGCCTCGTCGCGGGGTTGCGGATTCGACCACGGAGGCGCGTGAGCGCTACTGGTTTCATGGCGAAGAACGAAGAACACACGGCGGCTGTTCTTAACTACGGCGAGGAATTGCGGCGGCGCTAGGGTTTCCCTGCAGGCGTGGGTTAGGGCAACGGGCGCGGCGTCAAACGACGGTCCTCGGGAGGGGGTCCACGGCTTTTATAGCGCGGAATCCGAGTCCGACGCGGCTGCGGAGGGCAACGGCCGCGGCGAGGTCTTCGGATCGGGGACGATGACCCCGGACCGTCCACGTGGCGTGATCAATGGCCACGATGGCTTGGCGCGAACGGGTCCGACCCGGATCCGGTCGGATCGGGCTCGCGTGACGTGGCGCCGTCATGGCCGTTGGATCCCGATCCAACGGTCACGTACGTGGCTAGGGTTCGGCCGAGTGGGTTCGGCTCGACCACGTGGCTCGGGTCGGACTCGAGTCGGACTCGGACTCGGGTCCGGTCGGATGAACAGTACAAACCCACTCGCATTTTCCAGCGATTTAATAATTAAAATAATTCCCAGAAATTCAATTAATTCATTAAAAATAGCAAAAGACTCAGAAAAATTCCAGAAAAATTCTGGAAAATACTTTGGATCATTTTGGACTCAAATAAAATATTTCCAACAAAATTTTATTTGCAAAGTTTAATTCTTTAATTATTTCAAAATGGAATAAATTCAAATAAATTCCAAATAAATCCAAATAAATTCCAGAAAATTCCAAAAATTCACCAAAGTACCAAATCACACATAGATTTAAGAAAAGCAAAATTTTGGGGTGTTACATGCACCACGTGCCATCAACATCACATGATACCTTCCCAAAACAGGTTCAATATATCATTAAGTCAATATTAACATTTGATTGTCCAAAACCATGTCATGAGTACGTAGCAAGTCTGAGCCATATACTACAACGATCTACAAACCCATGTTGGCAATTTAGTAATGTCCAACTAGTAATCCACAACTAGGGTGACAAGGGGGTCATGGCACATATTTAAATAGTCAAGGTGTCATACAGCAATTTGGTATTTATCTAATTTCCCATAATTAAGTAAAGCATTTTCTATTTGAACTAGCATGCAATACATTAAATCAAAATAGGTTTCAAAATGGGATCAATATGGTCAAAGCACAACTTGCCTTCAAAAATTACTTGCTCTTGGTCCTGAGCTGGCTCCTGGGTCAACACTTCTCCTTCGAATCCTTCCGGCACTTCAACGTCTACTCGTAACGCGTGCAAATAGCAACAAATGAATAAAACAGTAGACAAAAAGTATCCAAACATCCAAATAAAGTTCATAAATAGAGAGAACATAATTTTATGAATTTTTAGAAACTGGAATCGTCAAATTCGGAGTTTAAATGCAAAAGTTATAGCATTTTGAAGTTTAAATAATCAATTAAATAATATTACAGAGGAAAACTTTAGTCCAAAAATTAAATAAAATTCATCATTAGGTAGATCTCAATTTTATACAAATTTAGAAATTTGAATCACTCAAATCGGAGTTGAAACGCAAAAGTTATAAGCGTTT
This sequence comes from Rhipidocladum racemiflorum, assembly GCA_036346355.1. Taxonomy (NCBI): domain Eukaryota; kingdom Viridiplantae; phylum Streptophyta; class Magnoliopsida; order Poales; family Poaceae; genus Rhipidocladum; species Rhipidocladum racemiflorum. Next base: position 65,587,537 of record CM070572.1, read on the forward strand.
GAAGTTTTGAAATTCAAATCAATTATTAAACCGAATTATTAAATCATTTTCTTTTTCAGAAATTATTTATTGCGTCAGCAGTGACACGTGGCAGCCTCTGATTGGGCGGCTGACGTCAGCCGGCTCATGGGCTCAGCCCACGGCAGCAGTCCACCGTGGACTCGGTCCCACGGCTTCCGCGTGTCGCCGGTGGCCTCGGGTGACGTCATTACGACGTCGGCGGGCTCACCGCAGTCTTGGCGGGTGGGATCCACTGGTGACATCATCGCTGACGTCACTACACGGCTGGGGTGGCCGCTGATGTGCGTTCGCCATGACGTCGGCGACGTCATGGTGCGGTTTGTCAGCGTCGGCCCGACACGCTGCGGGCGGCGTGTCGATGTCACACGACGCGGGTGCGCCGCCATGGTCAAGCTCCCCGTCACGTGGCGCAATCTCGGCCGTTGATTTGAAAATCAACGGCCCAGATTAGATCTGGACTCACGCGTTTGGGTTAACGCGTTTGATCTGGACCGTTGGATCTAGATCCAACGGTCGAGATTGGATCTGGGATTTTGGAACGGGATCTCACCGACGGTGACGTGGCGCAATCTGGACCGCTTGATGAAGATCCGACGGCTGGCAGAGCTCGAAGTCCGGCGATGGCGAGCGGCGGCGCTGGGTCACCGGCGCAGGGGACGACGACCTAGCCGACGGCGTTTCGGGCGCGCTCCGGCGAGGTGAGTTGGACTCCCGGACGCGTCTTGACCTCCCGGTCCCGGATCTGGGGTCAACGGCGACGGAGGATGGCGCACGGCGGCGGGATTCGACGAAAACCGCGGTGGCTCCTTCTCCTTACTCCGGCGAGCTCTAGCGGCGCAACCACGGCGGCTCAGGCGAGGTGAGTTAGGGCTACGGGTGCGCAATGAAGTGGCGGTCTCGACACGGGTGGCGGCGCAATAAATAGGGCCCTCGGCGTCCGTGAAACGGACAGAAACCGAGGCCCACTCCGTTGCGGCGGCGGAGTCCGGCGGCGACTCGGATTGGGTGATGTGGCTCAATCGTGGCCGTTGGATCTGAATCCAACGGTCACGCGGTTAGGGCTCGGCCGAGTGGGTTCGGTCGAGTCACGTGGCTCGGGTCAGACTCGAGTCCGACTCGGGTTCGACTCGGTCGGATGAACAGTACTTGACCCGACTCGATTTTCCAGCGATTTAATATTTAAAATAATTTCCAGTAATTCATTTAATTCAAGAAAAATAGCAAAATACTTTAAAAATTCAGAAAAATTCGAAAATATTTTAGGGCATTTGGGACTCAAATAAAATATTTCCAACAAAACTTTATTTGAAAATTTAATTTCTTTAATTATTTCAATATGGAATAAATTCAAATTAAATCCAAATAAATTCCAGAAAATTCCAAAAATTCACAAATGTGCAAAATAATATTTAATTTCATGAAAAACAAAAATTGGGGTGTTACAGTATTCAAGGATGAGTACCTCCGAGCACCAACTCAAGCTGACACGGAGCGTCTGCTTGCGGTTGGGACGGCGTGAGGATTTCCTAAGATGCTTGGAAGCATTGACTGCATGCATTGGCATTGGAATAATTGCCCGAAGGCATGGCAGGGTCAATTTACTGGGCATGCTCGGAAGCCCACATTAGTTTTGGAGGCTATGGCCTCGTACGATCTTTTGGATTTGGCACGCCTTCTTCGGCATGCCAGGTAGCTTGAACGATATTAATGTGCTGCACAGATCTAACGTTCTTTCCAGGTTAACGGACGGTACTAGCCCCCCAGTTAACTACACCATCAACAACAATACGTACGGAATGGGGTATTATCTGGCGGACGGTATTTACCCCGAATGGGCCACATTTGTGAAACCAATTCAGGCGGCTCGAGGGAACAAGCGTGTCCATTTCGGCTCTGTGCAAGCTGCAGTGCGCAAGGATGTGGAGCGAGCTTTCGGTGTAATGCAATCCCGCTTTGCTATTGTTGCAGGGTCGGCCAGGTGTTGGGACCAATCCACCTTACACGATATCATGACTGCATGTATCATCATGCATAACATGATTATTGAGGATGAGAGGGAAGTCCCACCCAGGAATTCATGTATGACTTCATGGATGATCACGTCCCTATGTCTCGTCTGCCGCGCAGGTCGGTCCTCTATTTCATCGAGGTGACACAAGAGATCCGTGATAGGAAGAAACATCGCATGCTTATGGACGACCTTGTCGAGCACCTTTGGTCCATTCATGGAGGGTGCTAGAGTTAGAGTAGCACTATGAATTTCTATTCGGCAATGTAATGTGTGTTGTCATGTAGGTGGTTCAAGAATCTATCTTATATATTCATACAAGTTTCTATTCGCATGCTTATATATTGTACGTGGTTCAAGAATCTATCTTATATATTCATCCAAGTTGTCATGTGTGTTTAGTGCACATATCTGTATAAAATCAAGTGAAGAAAGCATCAATCAGCATATACTCCATGATTATGTAGACATTAAGGGCATCCTCACATGCATCATAAAACTTGACAATATTTGAATGCCCAGACAAAGCCTTCAGAATTTTCACCTCTCTACGCACATCCACAATAGATATTGCTGTTGTCATCTGCTAGAGAAGAAAAAAATGTTTATATCAATTGTAAAGAACAAGCAGACATTATCTTGTAGTATATCAGTTGTGAGGTATATACTTCTCTCGGTAACTATACAATCACACAAGTCTTGAAGCCATCGCTCGTCTGCTAATGTGCCAGAACCAGACAGAAAATCACACAAGTCTGGCTCCAGCGGATCAGATAGAAAATCACATAAGAAAATCATGCTAGTGTGCTAATTACAAGCCCCCAACTGCTAATGTGCCAGAACCAGAATCACGAGAAGCAATCAGACAGAAAATCACACAAGTCTTGAAGCCTGATTGAACTGCAGCATGTCCAATTCACACAAGTCTTGAAGCCTGGTATATAAAGAACAACAACCAGCAATGTTGCACAAAATAGCTGCAATGGTCCACATACTAGCAGCAATACACCCTAGCAGAAATTGAACGATAGAAATTATTGAACATCCAACCACAACCTAGTAGTACCATTACACACACAGGAAGTTGTACGGTAGCACCACACACAGCAGCAGATAGGATTAAACATCCAACCACAACCTAGCAGATAGGATTAAACATCCAAGCACAACCCAGCAGGTAGGATTAAACATCCCACCCGGACCTAGCAGTACCATTACATTACCTGAACCTCCTGGCAATAATCTCCGCCTTGCGACGCGAGAAGTAGTCACGAGAAGCCTCATCCATGTGAGTTATATCCATTGACATTATATTGTCATCCTCGGTGCGCCTCATGATGGACACCTCCTCACACCATAGTTCTACCAGGTCAGCCTTGTGCTTGTTCAGTTCTGTTATCTCATTTTTGTACGCGGAGCCGCTAACCGAGGACGTGCTGCCACTTGCACCTCGTGCTCGAGCCTTCCGTGCGCCATCACGGCCAATTGACCTAGGTAACTCACCAGATCCAGCGGTCATCAAATTGTCAGGTACACTAGACATAGAATCGTGCCCAACGGCACTAGACTGTGTAGACGACACGTACTCGGTCTTCTGTCGCTTTGCATCTATGTGAGCGCACCACTTCGGGTGCTGACTAAGAGTGGACCACAGGTGGAGAAAACCAAATGACCTTCCCTCGATTTCCTTGAACATCTTCATCGCCATGGCAATCTTGCAAACGGCAAATAAGCAATGATATTAGTGCTAACTATACAATGTTGGCCAAAATTAGACATTCGAACTGGCAATTAACCTAACTTCCTTACCCTATTTTCCTGAGTAGTGTCGCTACGGTGAATCTCATGGACCTTCCCCATGTAAGCTGAAAATTTGCTCGAATCTGCACTGATAGTAGCCCAATGATTGATTAAACCCTTCTCAGATCTTGTAGTCCAGTTCGCAGTCCCATTCTCCTCACAATACTTCAAAATGTTGCCCCAGTAGGTCTCGGCTGACTGATCAGTGCCAACGACTGAGTCCTGGCTAACATTCAACCATGTAGACATTAGTACCTCCTCCTCAGCTGCTTTCCATGTTTTCCTCGAAGTCTTCGGCACGCCCTTTTTCTTCTTACCCTTTCCTGAACTACTTTCTGCCCCATTCGATTTGGACCAACCCGGGGAGAAGTTCGCTACCTCTGGTAATGGGAGGCCTGTCTGTGTGCAGTTCATGCTATCAACAGCCTCATTCAGCATACTCTGCAGAAATGGATCCATGATACCCCTGTTTACAAATTCCATGACAGAACAATTAAGTACAATACAAAACACGAGACATGGCAAGTAGATAACATTCCACCATAGATAACATTCAAGCATACATATCATTACACAAGCATAGTAGTTCAACCTAATTGTTCATAGATAACACACCACCATACATTTCATGACACATGGATAGTACATAAAACACCACCATACATACCATTCCAGTATACGTGACATAAGACATGCAACCATACACACCACCATACTACAAGTACTACGACAGGGCCTAGTGGTTCAGATGGAACGAGCGGTCGGACTCCCATCCATCGGAGTCCGATGGCTCCGAGCTAGCCCCACCACTGCCGGTCTGCACAGGCACCGGTGGTTCCTCACTTGAATGATCATCATCGACATAATGCCCTGCATTCTCTGCTGCTGCCACAACTTCTGCAGTTTTCAAGCTAAGTTCGTCCAAGCGAGTAGCGATGTCATCCACAGCAAGGAGGGCATAGTTCAGGTCGATAGAATGGCAACACTGTGCCGGGCTAAAATTGTCATTAACTATCTTCCTAAGAGCTTCGACCTGCAACTCAACATTTTCTTTCATGATTCGCAGATATGCTACGAGCTTTTCTTCATCCATCTACAGAAAGTAGACCCATATATGCATCAACTTTTTGTTTCACAATCTTTTTTATACCAACAGATTGACAAGATTATGCACTAACATCAACTAGTTACGCACATATGTTGTAGCTAAAAACATCAACTGGTTACACATTTTGTACTAACATCAACTAACCCCAACAGAATGACAATAATGTAGCTGGAGGGATCCTCCTCAAGTAGAGAAAAAAGAAGGCAATATTGTGAGTGCTATCAGTCTGCAAAGAAAGTTCACTTTCATAGTTGATGTTTTTAGCAGGTGTCTACTTGGTGTATATAGACATCACTGTCTATTGAAGATGTGTTTAAGTAAAAATACTTTTATAACCTGTTGTCAGTCTGCAAAGAATGTAGCTTTCCTTTGATAACCTGTGGATTATCCAGCCACTGAAGCCTTCGATCAATACTTTTATTTAAGACCAAATGGTAATGACTTGTAAAACGTAAAACATGACTTAGTTGTCTGAATAAATGGATTTGATGAAGAATCGGACATATAGGTCACTTCCTTTCTCCCACCACAAATCATGCGCCAATTTTCTATCAACTAATGTTATAGAACTGGCTTTTTCAACGAAACAAGCTATAGCTGACTAATGTTGCACATGTTCTACACTGAAGTAACTGAACTGCTACATAACATTGGTCAGTCATTGGCACATGTTGTACACTGAAGTAACTGAAGGTTACTCTATATCTTTTATCTTACCAAACTGACATACCACAAACAAGTGTCCACAATAATTCCAGTAGCACCAGTATAAGCTACATCTAAGCACCAGTAGCACCAATGTTTCCAGTAGCACCAATAATTCCAGTAGCACCAATAAATCCAGTAGCACCAGTAGCACAATAATGTCCACAATAAGCAAAACCAAGAGCAGATCGAAGCACATCTAAGCTAGGTTTGGCCATTGGAAGCTCATGTAAGCAAATCTAAGCACATCGAACCAAGAGCACATGTAAGCAAATGTAAGCAACTCTAACCAACAGCACATCGAAGCGGATCTAAGCAAAACTGCCTTGATCGAAGCAGATCGAAGCATTCTGAACCACATCTATGCTAGGCCGAAGCAGATCGAAGCTGCCGAAAACCCTAGACAAGCAAATCGACTACACAAATCGATCCACCGTCGAGCAATAACTACAAAATACGATCGGCATCACACATTCTACAACCTCATAGGGCCGAAATTTGGGGGAAATTGGGGAGGGGGTGGGGGAATGTACCTCGCGTCGACGCGGCAGTCGCCTCCGTGCATGCCGGTGATGAAGAGGCCCAGCTCCTCCCTCTTCAGCAACCACCGCCGCCGCCTGCTTCGCCTTCCCCCGACCTTCATCGTCGCTAACTGGTGCTCGGTTCCGCGCCACTCCTTCCCCGCTTCCGCCCCACCGCGCGCAGCGTCCCCCAACCGCTCGTCGCCTGGAAGGGAAAGGAGAGAGAATCTCCCCACATCGGGATTCTCTCTCTTATCCCTTCCGATCCGCACCCGGGACGGGAACCCGCTGGAGTATCACTGTTCCCGTGCGGGTGGCTTTCCCATCGCGAAGGGAAAGAGGGGGTGGACGGGAACCGTTGGAGACAGTCTTACTTACTAGGCTTCCCATTGCTTGCTATAGCAAGGGGCTATACGTCGCAAGGGGCTATTTAATATACTTTGTCAGCAACCCACCCAAGCCAACCCATCGGCCACCCACCCCGTTAACCCAGCCACTCTTAACTCATCCCACCCATGCATGAAGCAACATCCCACGTGACCAATCACAGCGAAAGCCAAATTTTGATTCTTCGTTTACAATTGACAGCACTCAAACAACATTGGGATTTAATTTCCTTTTACAATTCCAAGTAGCACCCAAACACAAAAATTGAAGTTGGAATCAGGGTTACACTTTTCGTTTTTGGAAAAACCGACCGAAATTCGAAATTCGAAAATCAGTAAAAACCGTTCGAAAATTGTTCGAAATTCGCTCTAAATCGAACGGTTCGAAAGTCAAACGAATTCAAAAGTTGGTCAAATTGCTGAGCGAATTTTGCGAAATTTGAACGAAATTCCTTCGAAATTATTGAAATTCGATCGAAATTCTCGAAAACCTAAGCATTCTGATTGAAAAATGTCTTCAAACTTGATTTTTTCAAAAAATATTAAAAAAATTGTAAAAAAATTATAAAAAAATCTTTTAAAATCTCATTTCATCTATAAAACATTTGAGAGAAATTTCAACAATTTTTGAATTCATTTAGTGCTTTTCTAAAATCAAAAGCAAAGAATTAATAAATACGAATAGATACACTGTTAAATTTTTATAAAAAATTACATGAGTAATAACACTCTGAAATTTGAATATCATAATAAATAGTACCCAAGGATAATTTAGTAAAATTTTTAATTCTTATTAACAATTAGTCCAACAATGAATATGTTTAATGATGCAAAAGTGATACTAAATATTACTACTTGACATACTTCAACAAATATTGCTACCATAATTAAAATATACCATAGGAAGATAACATTAACATATTAAATATACTATAGAAATACAAGTAAGCTTTTCAATATTGAAAAACATTAACATATTAAATATACCATACCTTTGCTATGTTTTAGATAATTAAAAGTTGTCACATATCAATACAAGTGCAAAATAGGCATTCACATAATTAAAATATACCATAGCAAGATAACATTAACATATTAAATATATTGTAGAAATACAAGTAAGCTTTTCAATATTGGATAACATTAACATATTAAAATATACCATACCTTTGCTATGTTTTAGATAATTGAAAGTTGTCACATATCAATACAAGTGCAAAATAGTCATTCACATAATTAAAATATTAAAATATACCATAGCAAAATAACATTAAAATATTAAATACACTTTGATAGTTTCACCCCTAAAAGATCCTTTATTACTTCATTGACTTTTATAAGGCATCCACACATTTCAAGATTCGAACTATTTAATTCTTATTAGCAATTAGTCCAACAATGAATATGTTTAATCATGCAAAAGCGATACTAAATATTGCTACTTAACATAATTGAAAAAATATTGCTACTTGACATACTTCAACAAATATTGTTACTTGACATATTTGAACAAATATTGCTACTAAAAATACTTCTAATTTCTTTTTTTATTATTTTTTCTATTTTCTACATTTTGAACGCTTCAAAAACGTCTCCAAACTTCATATTTTCAAAAAATATTCACACTAGAGGTCATAAGACTATTAATACTAATTATAGGGAAAATTTGGATAAATTTTGTCAAATTTTTGAATTTTTTTAAATTTGAATTTGAATTTGAACGAAAAACCGAACGAAATTCCTTTTCGATACGGGTCGGTAAGGTCGAAATTCACGAATTCGTCGGCTTTTGAAACCCTGGTTGGAATCCAATTGCCAGCCGACGGTAGAAGGTGCGTCAGCCCCGACTGACCGTTGGGTCTGCCCCTGGAGGCAGGTCATACTCCTCATTTGTTCCTCCACACCATCAGAACTATTAATTATTTCATATCCAAAAGGACAAAACGAAACAAAAAAAAATATGAATGCTCAAAAATATCTGGATAGTTGAATTAGGGTGTGTTTGGTTGTTTGTATTAAGTAGTATATGTATGAGTTGATTCAAGAAAAAAATCATTCATGTGTTTGGTTGTTTAAATGGAACCAATCCATCTTGGATGGTGGGTTACAAATTTGAGGAATATTCTCTGTAGATGCTAAACCATTCCTTTAACCCAAATCAGTAGAGCCAAATGGTACAGGATCATCTCATTCTATTCAAGCTCATGCCACCAACCAAACACATCTCGAGCAAGAAAGGAACAAGAAGAAACATCTTATGCATAAGAGCAGTGCTTCTATGTTCCTCCTAATATAAGTTGCATAAATCTTGAAGCAAGCGAAGGGGTAAGTAATCACCATCTACCCTTCATTCATGCTTTAATAGTTGTGCAACTTTTAAAAAGAAGAGCATAGAAGCACCTCTCTATGCATAAATATTACAAGTCTCTCTTCGTACGAGGATTAGTTCTTCTCGATGTAAATAGTTTAGATTTTGAGCCACTGATCAAATTATGACAAAGAAATTTCCTGCTTCCTTGCAAACTGTCTACTCTACTTCCTAAACACAGCAAGTACGAGCATTAACTTTCAGCATCTACCAAATGCAACGCTGTTAGCCTGTTAAGTGTCATATTCACCAGCCACTCTCTGCGTTTGCTGGACGTGCACAGCACCAACTATACTTGCCAAACCGTGTACATAACACAACCACTATTCTATTCTATTCTGTTCTGTTCTGTTCTATTTATGTGCACCCTATGGTGCTTCACTGCATGCCGCCGCTGTATCTCGAGCTAGCGTAAGAACCGAATTTTGTATGAAATGGTTTTATACTGCAGCTTCATAAAAGAAAAAGAAAAGTTGTGATGGAAAACATGGTCACAAAAGAAAAAAGAAAAAAAGAAAAAGAAAAGAAGGTCATCCAGAAAGTCTTCTTCTTGGCCAAGAATTCAATATTAATTAAAAACAGCTTTAAGCTTGGACCAATCTTGGATTGCACCGGGCTCAAAGGAAGGCCAGCCGCGTCCACATCAAATTCTATTTTGCTTTGTGACCTTTCTTTCTCGTCGAGAAGCATCTCAGGCAGCATCAGATTCCGTTTACTCGTCGTCTAGAGAATGCAGCATCAGATTTTACCGACCTGTCGTCAACAAGAAGATTAAAGGCTGGCATTTAATTAACAGACAGGACCTCGCGAGTTCGATTAATTTTGAAGTCTGGGAACCCCAGGCTGGTGAGGATACAAGCACAAGTTTATGTTAAAAGTACATGGCCCTGGTTTCTCTGTAATGTAAATGCCAAATGAAATAAACTAGCCGACCTATGAGTTTCTACTTCAAAGAATTGGTTAAGTTAATGGACTCTCGCCCACACACACAAACACTGAATGAATAATTTTAGGCCTCACAATTTACAAATAATTCAGCAGCTGCACAAGTAATGAAAATGTGTTACACAAACATAAGTATCTTTTCTGGTTCCTCTGAGCATCACCGGATGTGGCTTCTTGAAAATGACCAGAGTCCAATATCACGAACAGGAGCCTGAATGCAAACAATATGACAGTCAAAGTTAGAAGCGGTCAAAAGAATTCTAAGATGTGCCATACTGAATGCTTCTGGAGCTTTAGCCCACCTGCGTCTTCACCGAAGGGAAAATGTTCCAAAATCTGAGGGTTTCATCGCCGGCTCCTGTCACTATTGTCTGCAAATGAAAAACGTACATTACATCCCCTATTCCCAAGAACATATTTCTGGATGGAATGATGTGTTATTCGGAAAAGGAGTTACCTGTCCATCAGGTGACATTGCAAGGTAAAGCACACGCAATGTATGTCCGGTTAGAGTTGCGACCTGTTTTTCAAAAATATTCAATGGTAACCAATGGTAAGTGGTAATGTACTAGTATAAACCTTTCTCGAACCTAATGACATGAAACATTGCTTCAACAAAAAGCTATACAAATATTAAAAGTTTAAAGGAACTCATCTAGTCCTAACCTCTAAATTGGTAAAATGTAAATGGGATAGCCCCTTGCAGAATATTTAATCGATAATGTTGTTTTTAAGCATCAATGCCCATTATGGACGCTGCCATAGCAGATGGACTAGGTTCATAACAAGGATAAACACCATCGGAGGGGGTGGTGCTCTGGTGCTTCTGGCGCTTGTCCGGACCGACGGGGTTGCTAGGGCGAACCACTTCGACCATCTCTAAGCTCTTCTTGTCGCACCTTACCGCAGAGCGTGCGTCACTTTTTATGATGAGGATTCCCTTGGGCACTGGCATTTTTATGATTTGGTAAGCGTAATGTACCACTGCCATGAATTTTGCCAACATGGGGCGACCCAAGATCACGTTGTACGCGGTTTCAAAGTCCGCGACGTCAAAGAGGAGCTCTTCGGTACGGAAATTTTCCAGTGTGCCAAACGTGACTGGTAGCTCGATTTGCCCAAGCGGTATTGACGATGAGTGCGGAGTTATGCCGTGGAAAGGCTCTGCTCCGGCTTTGATCTTTGTTCGGGAAATACCCATCTTATACAACGTTTTGGCGAAGATGAGGTTCAAAGAACTTTCTCCACTCGGATGTTAAGTATGGTGGGCGTAGGGTATCGACCAGGTTTGGGGATCACAGCTGGGTGATCTCGCTGGTCGAAGGTGACTGGTGCCTCCGACCATTTGAGGAACTGAGGAAAAGATGGGGTTATCAGACTAACCTCTCTTTCGACTAGCTGGGTGATCTCGCTGGTCGAAGGTGACTGGGCCTCCGACCATTTGAGGAACTGAGGAAAAGATGGGGTTATCAGACTAACCTCTCTTTCGACTGCCTTGTACTATCGTTTGGATTCGTACGTGGCAGATCCTCCGAAGATATGGGCCACCTTGTGTTCAGCTTCGTGATACTCGGGCTCGTCTTCGTTGGCCTTTTCCTTGGTTTGCTCGAGGCCGCGTTCGGCTAGGGCTGCCTTTAGTTTCCCTTCGACCTTCTTGCCAATAACTTGGCAATCGTCAAAGTCATGTTTAACGGGGCAGTACTTCTTGCCGCCGTGGCTCTGGCCCTTGTTGTCGCCAATATTCCGTGCTTTGTTCCTATTGACCGCGGCCACGGTGGAATCACCCTTCCGCTTTTCTCCGTGGTTCTTGTTCTTCTTGGCCCCTTGTTTGGACGACTCAGGCTTGTCGTGCTCAGATTTGGGGTTGTCGAGGAAGTTGCGGGCCTCGGCACAGCGTACTTGTCAGCTAACTCGAACAACTCACGAGTGGTTCGAATCTTTCGGGTGGCGAGCTTTCCTTTAAGCTCGCGGTTCTTGACTCCGTTTTCGAAGGCCATAATTACGGCTTCGTCGGAGATGTCGGGGATCATGTTGCGCTTGCTACTGAAGCGCCTGATGAAGTTGCGCAGCGACTCGGTGGGTTCTTGGATTACTCGATGTAGGTCGCTGCGGGTCCCGGGGCGCTCGTACGTGCCTGAAAGTTGGCGATGAACTGTGCTCGCAGCTCGGCCCATGAGGAAATGGACTGAGGAGGGAGGTTGAGTAGCCAGGATCTTGCTGCACCATTGAGGGTAGTGAGCAGGTAATTGGCCATCACCTTCTCGTTCCCGCCAGCCGCCCTCATGACAGTGGTGTAGATCTGCAGCCATTCAACCGGGTTAATCTTACCATAGTACTTTTCGACAGGCCCTGGCTTGAACTTGTCCAGCCATCTGACGGCTCGGAGCTCAGGAGCAAAAGCCTGGCATCCTTCTTTCGGCATCCTTCGTCGATATCATCGGGCAATGTCTGCCGTTGGTGATATCTTCTCTCTGGTCGAGGACTTCTGGTTCTGACCGGTGATTGGCTGGCCGGTTGGAAGGACTCACTTGGACGTCTTTGAGGAGAAAAATTTTCCTCTCTCGCGTAGTACGAGGCGCAAGTCCCGCCGGTTGTGGGGAATGCGATCTCGGAGATCTTCTGGGTGCTTTGGGTAGTTGTTATGTCGTAGCTTCCCGGAAGTATGGTGCCTCGAGGTAGCCGCCGCCGTTCTCGAGTCTAGGCGACTGCGGTATGAGGGTCGCGGCGTGCGACTCAATGCGCCCTGCTGATGGGTGCGCCCTGGCCTCGAGTTGGTTACTCGAGCGGTTTGGGCCTACACCGCGTGAAGGAGTGCTCTCATCTGATCGAGCACGGGAGTCATCGGGTTCTCTGGGCCCGATGGAGGGAGTGTCTTTAACAGCATGTGGGCACACTAGATGTTCACTTCAGGGTTGCTGAAGACGTCGTTGCCGCGATGCTGTTGAGAGGTTGACCCTGCGACATGATCGGACCCGTTAGGGTGGTCATGTCCTTATAGGTCCTGTACCATGTTGGCAACTATCGCCCCTGGGCGAGGTGTCGCCAAATTGACCTGATCGAAACGCTTTGTCAGATTGGCCGTCATTCCGATTGCAGTTATGGCGTTGGTGTCTCGTCGATGGTCCGTCGTGCCTGGGGCGATGACGTTAGCCACGAAGGCTGCTAGTGGGTCTCTGGGTATTTCCAAAGGAGCTTGGTGCCCTAGATTGCCCACAGCCTCTGCTTGGGTAGTCTTTTCTTGGGAGTTTTCCGCAAAGGTGGTGTTGTCGTTCATGGCCACATACACGTGGCGGTCGACTTGACTGCTACTGCAGTGGCTACTGCTATCCTCGCCTAGAGCTGTCGCTATCAGTTTCGATGCACTTTAGGAGAATGTCTCCCATAGGATCGAAATCGAGAAAGGACACTACTCGGCTTGGATCCCAAGATCGGGACTCGATGAAGCCAAGATGCTCGAGCGTGCCTCCGGGTCCCCACTGGTAAATCATTGTTCCGAACGCAATCTGGGACCTGATGGTGGGAACTTGGTCGATGAGGATGTTGGAGTCGGTAGTGCTGCTGATACCGTTGCTGACCCCACGAAAAGTGCTTGCCATCGTTGGATTGATTTGCAAAATCTGTTGAAGGCCCCTACCTGGCGCGCCAACTGTCGAAGGTTAAGAAATCGACGGTAAATTTGTAACGGGTACCTTTGGAGTTCGCGGGATCAACAGACACAGACAAGGCAAGATTTAGACAGGTTCGGGCCTCTGAGAAGAGTAATACCCTACTCTTGTTGTTTTGTACTATCGGATCGATGAACACGAAGTACAAATCTGGGGGGGGGTGTCTAATCTCTGGTTACAATGAAGACAGGAAGGCTATGACTAGATCTAATATGGTTGCTAGGATCTAGTAGGCGCTCTTCTCTGATTCCTCCTTGCGTGTGTACTCATGATGGCCCCTTTCTCCAGCCCTTTGGTCCCCCTCCTCCATGCATCTCCTTCTGTATTTATAGCTGGGTACACCATCCTCTTCGAGATATCGCCGGATGAGGACACCGTATCGTTCCCGATCAGAGATCTTCGTTCCGAGATCCTCGTATGGAACTGATTTTCCTTATCTGTTTGATGTACTCGATCTGGTCTCCTCGTGGTGGGAGCAGGATCGAGTCTTTCCTAACGTAGATATACCTTTTCCGTTAACCGTGTCTCCCATAGAGATGGGGCTCTTGGCGTCCGGGGTATATGGTATAATTTCTGTCTTTCCAATACACGTGCATATCCCATATTTAGATATTCGACAGTTCGGACGGCTTCGACTTGAGATAGAACGCCACTAGATAAAGGAGGGCACCGATTTGGGGGGAGAGGATCCGGGAGAGATATTGGACTAGAGGGAACTTCTTAATTCATTATTGCTTAATGTGCCAAGAGGCTGCCGTATGCTCTTATAGGAGCTAGCCCCAACAGATTAGCTAACCAACTAACCAATTGATAAGATTCTCTTAAACTAATACTATCTCAATCCTAACTAATCTAATCTCTCCCTTGTGAGCTACAGTACCACGATACTGTTATTTCCAACACATGACACCTTAAGTCAAATGTCTCGGCCCACAGAAAGAAAATGAGATTTTTCAGAAGCAAACCAACGAAACCCAGTTACATAACTTGCAGAATGAAGTCCTTGCAGGGCTTTATCCGCACAACATGATTTTATAATGTACAATTGTCTTACTGTCGTATCATGAGATGTAAAGTAGAGAGATATAGAATTATGTAAGCTTACCTTTGACATATATGGATACTTCCACACCATAATTTGGTTTTGGGAATACCCATGGGTGCTCACAATTTCATTCACATTTTTACACCAGGCAAGATTGCAAACCTGAAATAGAAAGCAGTTGATGAGGAGAACAGTATATATTTAGAGAAAACACGACCTAAAGGCTAGTGTTTTATTCAGAACTATGACTTGCCTGGCTGCCTGTGTCAATTGAATTCAGCATGTTTCCATTAGCTGTGTTCCAGAACCTGATACACCTATCGGCTGTTCCACCTCCTGATGCCAGGAGGCCTTGTTGATGTGGTGACCAGGCTATTGCTTTAACTGCAGCTGTATGTTCTGTCAGTCTCAACACCGGCTGTTGCGAACGTTGGTTCCATACAAGTAGCTGGTTGTCATTTCCACCAGATGCAAGCTCACGGTCGTCATGTGACCATTTTAGTCCACAGATCTGACAAAATTTGTCACTTCATGTTCAGTTCTGAGGTCCAAGTGTTACACAGGATGCTTTTTAATTTGCATAGTGAGTGATTTATTTTCCAGGGTGGTATGTCTTGGAAGTCTCACCTCTGATCGGTGACCGGAAAACTTGCTGATGTAATCACTGGGGACACGGATGTCATGCTGCAGTATGTTCTTATCCCTGCTACCGGAGGACAAGATGCACGAGCTCCATGCCAATACTCCAGCCCGTGTTTGGTGACCTCCCATGTTCCTAATCCGTTTACAGCGAGAGCTATCCCAAATCTGTTGGGGGTATACTTGTATATATCATATTCTCGTAGATACCAAAGACCCAAGTTCACAGTGTTTACTAAAACTCTAAGCTAATTCAAGTAGAAATAATTTGAAATAGAAAACTGTAAGCTTAGATGTCACACGTTGAAAGAAACACTTCTGTTTTGTAATTCTATATTAATACTTGAAGCAAATGAAGTGTTTCAATTTTTAGCAATACGCATGTGCTGTGTTTCAATTCCACATTAGTGCATTATGTGAAGTTGTGAACCAAACAAGCTGCATCATTCCAGAACTCTAGACACTTGAACTACATTTCGATTGGGCACAAGATTCTTAATTGCATTGATCATTTCCACAGAGTTGACAACACAATGTCCATATTTTTGAACCCGATCACACAAGTAATGCACTAGCATGGTGAGAGGGCAAACCTGGACATCTCCAAGGCTGGTGCCAATGGCAAGATAGGAGCCTTCACGCGTCCACTGCACGGCGCAGACACTGTCCCTCGGCCCCAGATCGCACAACTTGGTCACCTGGATGTTAATTACGGTGTACCATTAGCACCATACATACGCATAGCTCTCACTGCATTCAAGAAATAACAGCAATCTATTCCTCTTCACCTTACTATTGGAAGCCGACCACAGGTAGATGCAATTCCCGAGGCCAACGGCGAGCATGTTCTGCGACGACCAGTCGACGAGGTTCAGGTAGAAGTCGTCATGCAGCGACGGCGCGTCGAGCACCTGCGAGCACGCGCACAAAAGACGATTAGTCCTAAGATTCTACCGCGCCCACGAGTTGTATGTGGAATTGCCCAAGCAAGAAGAAGGAAAGACTTGGTACCTTGTGCGGGGTCTTGGGGACCTTCCTGGGCTGCTTATGCGGCGTGGAAGCCTCTCCGGATCCCGCGGTGCAGTCCTGCTGGCCCGCGGCGGCGAAGGGCGAGGAGGGCGCGGAGTGGTCGGTCTTGAAGCGGAAGAGGTTGGTGCTGGGGGAGGAGGGAGCGTCTGCGGCGGTGGGGGCTGGGGATTCCGGACCGAAGAGCTCTGCACGGAGGAGGCGGGAGTAGGGGGTGTCCTGGGCGGCGGCGGCGTCCTTGGAGGGCGACGGGCGGTCAAGGAGGGCGAAGTTGTGGAGGCGGGAGGAGGAGCGGCAGGGGATGAAGCGGTCGCTGTAGGTGGTCTTGGAGGGGGAGGGCGTCTTGGGGATCTCGAGGAGGCGGGAGGGGGAGGCGACGGGGTCGAGGCGGAGCGCGCCCGCCATGGCCGGCGGCACGTTGAGCCGCGGCGCCGGCGGCTTGGCGGACACGTCCGTCGCCATTACTCGAAAAGATCCCTCTTGCTGTTGTGGCCACTCTCCCCTCCGCCGCCTTCGTTCTCTCTCTCTCTCTCTCTCTCCCCGGCGTGCCGCTGCTGCTGCTGCCGCTGCCGCTGCGTGTTGGGCGAGGCGACAAGGGAGGAGGGGAGGAGACGAAGAAGCTGCAACGGTCACTTGCTGGTCGTCGTAGCTCTGCTCGCCCAAGTAGCCGTTGTAGATGCCTATGCCATGCGGGCCCATGCCACGTTCCCTTAGAATTAGATCGTGTCTGTGTGGGTCCACACGCCAGGTGGGCCTAGTTTGATGCTACTTGCGCCTATACTGGGCTTCGAGGCCTCATCCGTCCTAACTAGTAAAATGACCAACAAGGCCCAAAAAACTACTTGCAGTTTTTTGTGGAATTTTTTTTAAAATAATATTATTTTAATTAATATTTATAAAAATAATATAACATTTAAAAATAAAAAATATACCCTACTGTGTCCAATTGAAATGGCGACAGGGGCCTGTCGCCATTTCTATTGGTGACAGAGCAGGACTAACTCTATGTCGTCATTTCAAATGGACATAGGAGGCAAAATTCTTTTTTTACCTTCTGTCGCCATTTCAAATGGACATATGATCCTGTCGTCAATTGGAATGGATATATGAGCAATAAACTAAGAAAAAAATAATATTTATCAGTGATAATTCATGTAGTATTGTATAAAATTATTATTGCCACCCAAAAAGTTGAAATTTAAATTATTGTAGTTAAATCATTGAATAAACTAAATGACTATAAGAAGTCTCTCGTGCATGCAACATGACCTAGTTAAAATATAGATAAAATGATCATGAAATTTGGTAAAACCAGTTTTGTTGTGTTCTTGGTGTCATAAGGATCCCAAATATACAAAAATATTTAAGTTTAGCCATCGTATGTATTTTTTTTGTAGCCAAAGTTTCAATACTAGAAACGCTTAATCCTTTTCAGTAGCCTGTAAAATATCATGTTTAAATGTATTTTTTTTTAGGAAAAATGGATCATATCTGCTCTTTGATATATGGACTACCATATTCTGCTCTTTGAATGGCCATACCTGCTATTCAATAGTTTAATGTCAGCAATTACAAAATGAAAACAACAATTACAAAAATAATATACATACAAAATGAGCAATTACAAAAATGAAAACAACATTTTCAGAAAGAATATACATACAAAATGAACAATTAAAAAAAAAATGAAAATAGCAATTCAATAGTAAAACTCGAATATACATACAAAATGAAAACAACAATTACAAAAAGAATAGAATTTAAATGAAGTAGCTGCATACCAAATCTGAATAAGATAATCTGACATTGCAAATTGAACACAACAGTTACATATATAAAGTCCACACATTCATTACATATAAAATTGTGACACACTCAATTTGAAGTACAATAATTTCATATGCAAAGTCGATACAACAATTTTATAGCCTTTGACCCGTGGGGCAATACTTGAAAGTGTGGCCCGCCTCTTTGCAAACTGAACATTTCTTTACACGACGCCCGCTTTCCGCTGCATCCATATTGTTCCTTATACGCCTTGTCTGCTGCCGCCCTACACCCTTCAGCCTGCTTACATCCAGAACCCACCGTGTGTCCTCCCATCTCTGATGCTCCGTGAATAAACCCACCACTCGAAAACCATAAATTTCAGCACTCCAAGTTGCCGTAACCGCTTCCTTAACGAAGAATTCTGACAAGAATATACCTGGATCCATACGGATTGTTGAACAGACAGCCATGATGTGTGAGCATGGCCTGTGTAACAGATGAGGCTTGTTGCAGGTGCATACACATGTTTGCCTATGTAGGATGCATTCATGAGCAGCTTTTCGACGGTTTGTCCCACGACCAGCTTTTTTCTTCTCTTTTCTCGGCCACTTGGTGAGGGAGAGAGTCCCGATCACAATTAAGGACTAGAGGAAGGATGTCAGCATCGAGCAGAAGAACCGGCTGTGGAAAGAAGTCAAGGGAAAATGGATTCTACAAGAGGAAGATAAAATAAATGCGAGACGGTACGCCTTGTAGAGCATGGGTGTGTCTTTCAGGCAATTCAAGGTTCTCATGCATGCTGAGTACGTGCTGAAAGGCCGTACTCCCTTCCAGAGTTATCCGTTTGTTACTCCCGAGGTTTGGGAGGAGTTCACAACAATGAGGAGTATGCCCGAGGCGGAGGAGCTAAGAGAGAAGAACATCGCTATACAGAGCCAGAACACCCACACGCACAACCTTGGTTCCGGTGGCTATGTAGGAAAAAAAAGACAGAGTGAGCGTGACTAGCCGAGGAGTGTTTGAACTCTCGGATGGCGATGTCTTACTCCCACATATTTGAGGAGCGGGCACACGACTTGGTATTAGCAAGGACGAAGAAAGCCTCCGATGACCGGCTTCTGATTCCAAACCCTTCGACCGCGCAGATCGTCTCCACCATCGTAAGACATCTAACTTAGTAAATTGTAGTTGACCCTTTCCGCTGTATTTTAGCACTAATTTATATTCACTTCTTGCAGGAGGAGGTAAGCCAACAGAAAGATTAGGGGGCATTTCAAAGCTAAGGGTCAAGGGATATCCTGTCTGCGGTGATCGGAAAGCCCGACTATAAGGGTCGGGTGATTGCCGCAGGTGCAGGGCATATGAAGAAGTCCTTCTCAAACGAGGGTGGTTCCAGCGCCATATCAAGATCATGGGCAGCAACACGTGAGGTGCGCTTTGTAGGATCGGATGGCGTCAATCAAAGGGGGGTGAATGATTGAGCGGGTGCTAAAATAAATTTTTAGTGGTTCTTTAAACCCCCCTAAACAAAATATAAAATATTGCTTCGGTTTAACGCAAAAATAGATTAATAGATGTTCATTAAATCGTGAATTCTTGGAGATCCAACCGTCCAATTGATGTGAAATTTTTACTATATAAACTAGATTCAATTTAGAAACTAACCCAACAAGAATTGACTCAATCGGATATACGGATCAAAAGTTATAAGATTTACAAGTTGACCGTTTGAATAATGACGCGAATTGGTTAAACCCTAATTTCGTGACTAAACATGCAACGACGATGAAAACGCTAGGAGGGTGACCGAGTGCACGATGCGTACACCAAATTGTTTCTCAATAATTTTTCCTCGTGTTCTGTACGGCTTCCAAATCTTTGTGTCTAACAGTACTCCAAACAAAAGAGTACAAACCCTAATCTCCCAAGCACACATAAACAGAGGACACCTCCCTCTATTTATAAGAAAACCCTAGAAGAGTTCGTATGCATGTCCACTTGGCCCAACATGGCCCAATACATGCAAACTACCTCAAAACGATTACAACTGCACGCGTACGGCCCACCTGCCGCACTCACGTGACTCACTAGCATCGATGTGCACCGTTCTCTAGTCCGAACGTCCCGCATGACATCCTCAACCACTAGGACCTCGATTCCTCCCTGAACCTAGTCCCGAACCTCAGTTCTTCCAAGAACCTAGTTCTGGTCCCGTCATCGACCACGTTCGACCTCAAGCAACACCTGCACATGAACAAACACAAACCGTGTACGAGCACAAGTCCACGACTTGACTCAAGATCAGTCCATGTAACCACTCACACGAGCGCATTGCATCAAACAAAACAACTACCATGCTATCACAAGCATATCACTTAATCACCTGAAACAACACATGCACATGCACCACACACGTCATGAGCACAACCACTTTTTCATCACATATCAAATTCACATACCAAATTCATCACTCAGCCAATTTTTCACAACATGATTTCACACGCTTGAGGCCCGAGATGAGGGAGGAGATGATGGAGTAGATGATGGCACATGAGGAGTGCCAAGGGCCGAGATGATGGCGATGATCACCCAGACTCAAAGTAATATGGCCTCGCTAACCATACAACTGCCTATGGTATTCCCTAGCAGCTGTGGTTCCAGCAATAAGCAGCCCGATCCCCAGCTGAAGGTAATAAGTGTTTCTTACTAAAAGGTACAGGAGCAAGCTAAACAATGATTCCGATCAAGTTGCCTATTTCTTGCAGGCGCCTGCCAAGTGCAAGCTAGTCATGATCAAAGATGGATTTACCATTGAGGTTGCACTCAGGATTGCATTTTCATGCAAAGATGATGACATGGTGCATGGTAGCCCTTTGGGGAAGGGCTACATGAGGGTGCAGATGGATTGTGTTCACGATGAATAACTATCTCATGTGCTGCAGTTTCCCCCGAATGAAGATATTACCACTCTTGAGCAAGCACAGATGTTGTTCATCGAGTGGCCCACGTCGAGTATTGTACTGCTAAAGGTATAAATCCCCGCGTCTTCTCCATCATTCCAATATTGCAACACATCATGTTACATATGCATGCGCTTTGCAGGTACTACGACAGCTCCTGCACTCATAGACATAGCAACATGTTTTATTAAATGAAGCATTCAACATCATAGCTTAAATACAACATTTAAGCGTAAACAACGATACCCATACCCTTCCTACTGTGCATCCATGTGTGTCAAATTTTAGATTAGTTATACCACTTTTGCAAGTTTTAATGTTGCTATCCTATGACAAAATTTTAGTAAAAACCTAAGCCATGTTTCTAAGTTATTCCACATCACATTTTAGTTGTACCCTATAGCATGACACTAAAAATACACATTCCAAGGACCTCTGACCGCTCTCGATATTAATTGTAACACCAGGCATTTAATACGCCTGAATGCTACCAAACATAAGCTAAACGACATCTAAATACCACAAGTAAACATAAATTCTAGCAAAGGCGCACATGCTAAAAACCAAGATTTCGGCAGCATCTCCTTTGTTTTAACATGATTTGAAGGAGCAACACAGTAAAGCAATATAAGGCAATAAGAGAGACAGCTAAGACAACAATAATTAAAGACTTAACGACAATATAAGTCTACTTTCAAGCATATAATGTCTCCAAGAGTCAAACGAACAATAAGACTCTCATAAAGCAAAGCTAAACCTTAAAGCAATAATCATCACACGCAGTTTATTATCAAAAACTAATGGAATGACTTGTGGAATCAAATGAGTGAAGCTACGTGCGGAAGTGTGACTATTTCCCTTCTCTGCATGCCGATCTCATGGTACCTAAAACAACAAGAAAACACAAGCGTGAGTTCAAAACTCAGCAAGCATATTGCAATGGTACAAACATAAACAATTACATAGCAATAATATCTCACATCATGTTAACCATCTCATTCATGGTCACATATTATCATCATCATCAATATGTATAAAGTGCAATGCGATGCTCATGTCTCCTTGGAAACTCATACCGGTATGGTTGAGTACACACCCGTCGGTGTGCACCCTCTCCCCCCTTCCATCCCGAAGATGGAGGGTGCCTACTCCTCGCTTCCGTTCACCGCGGTGAATGGAATCACGATGTAGGACTTACTCATTGGCTCTCCAGAATAGTCATAACTTTCTCACCGACCTTCCCCGGACTAGTATGCCTACTCCTCGCTTCCGTTCACCGCGGTGAATTGGGCCTTATGAAGTGATGTGTCACCACGGAGTGTCAATGAGTAAGTCCTACATCGTGATTCCATTCTGGAGAGCCAATGAGTAAGTCCGGGGAAGGTCGGTGAGAAAGTTATGACTATTCCGGAGAGCCAATGAGTAAGTCCTACATCGTGATTCCATTCACCGCAGTGAACGGAAGCGAGGAGTAGGCACCCTCCATCTTCGGGATGGAAGGGGGAAGAGGGTGCACACCGACGGGTGTGTACTCAACCATACCGGTATGAGTTTCCAAGGAGACATGAGCATCGCATTGCACTTCATACATATTGATAATGATGATAATATGTGACCATGAATGAGATGGTTAACATGATGTGATATATTATTGCTATGTAATTGTTTATGTTTGTACCATTGCAATATGCTTGCTGAGTTTTGAACTCACGCTTGTGTTTTCTTGTTGTTTTAGGTACCATGAGATCGGCATGCGGGGAAGGGAAATAGTCACACTTCCGCACGTAGCTTCACTCATTTGATTCCACAAGTCATTCCATTAGTTTTTGATAATAAACTCCGTGTGATGATTATTGCTTTAAGGTTTAGCTTTGCTTTATGAGAGTCTTATTGTTCGTTTGACTCTTGGAGACATTATATGCTTGAAAGTAGACTTATATTATCGTTAAGTCTTTAATTATTGCTGTTTTAGCTGTCTCTCTTATTGCCTTATATTGCTTTACTGTGTTGCTCCTTCAAATCATGTTAAAACAAATGAGATGCTGCCGAAATCTCGGTTTTTAGCATGTGCGCCTTTGCTGGAATTTATGTTTACTTGTGGTATTTAGATGTTGTTTAGCTTATGTTTGGTAGCATTTAGGCATATTAAATGCCGGGGTGTTACATTCTCCTTCTCCTGTTGTTGCACCTGCTCCTCCTACTGCAGCTGAACCTGCAGCTTCTACAACTGTACCTGCTCTTGCAGCTTCTCCAGCTCCTGCACCTGCTCAAGCTCCTTCAGCTATTCCTACTCCTGCAGATGCACATGCTCCTATATAGAGTGCAGAGCTTGTGCGCAAAGGATTACTAGCACTATAGAGAAAGAACCATAGGAGAGCTCAGAGAATCCTTCTGTTAAGAAGGCCAAGTTGTCAGAGGCCACAGGGTCACCTCCAATACAATCAAAGCCTCTTGTTAAGACCTCGGAGACTCCGTCTAGCAAGAAAGAAAAGTCAGTTGCACATGCTCCTACACCTGCTCCTCCTTCTACTGCTATACCTGCTCCTGCAGCTGAACTTGCAGCTTCTCCAACTCCTGCACTTGCTCAAGCTCCGTCTGGCAAGAAAGAAAACTCAACAAATGCCCTGACGCCCCCATACGATTTTAAGGCATACATGCATGGATAACCCCTTGTCTCTGCCCAATTATTGAATTCTTTGGGCAAAGCTGGTCGCTTGCTGCATGGATGGTACTACGACAAGGCAAATGCGGCTGAGCGTCAAGTCGATTTCACTGTTCGGTATCGAGGGGGACATTTCCATCGCTTGGAGCACGGGACATTCCCTGTGAGTTTTGAGGATTTGTTTCGGTCGTACAACCTGAAAGCCATTGATATTTTTACTGTACGAACCTAGACGCTGTGAGTATCGCACCATACACATGAGCCTATAACTCTTATAGAATTTTATATTATGTTTGTGTTCGTGCAAAAAACGTGAAGTATGGTTTCTTGCCTCAAACACACAAGACAAACGCCGGGTTTGAGAGCGTGCCAGTCAATTTGACCTGAAATTGACAAGGTAGCAAAAAAACGTGAATCTAAACAGCCGATAGAGACAACTATCGGCTTGACACCGATCGGCTAAGGGCCGATAAGGGGATAACTAGACTGGCCGATTAAGGCTAATCTAAGGGTAAGGGTAGATCGACTTTGAAAGGCGATGCGCAACAAGCAAAGTAGATCGAACCTAGAATCAAGTCGACAAGAAAAACAAATTGGCGATGCGCAACTCTTTATTGATCTCGACGGCTTACAAAGGAGAGATTGCTACGAAACTAGAAAAGCGTAAAACGAAGTGTATTGGTTGGTTGATGTGTTGATTGATGTTTCGTTTCTTCTCCACTTGTCCCTTTTATATTGCTCGAGCCGATCCGAGTCCTTCCTGGATAAGGCAATTGAATTCGTATCGGTTCTGACTCAAACTCCTCCTTTTTGGTAGCTGAATCCACGTCGTACATGAGACAAGACCAAATCGCATCCTTTTATTCTAAATTGAGCCGACGTTATCTACACATGCCGAATTTTGGTGTAAACATATGCCCCCCGTTTTTGGAAGATTACTTGTTGTCTTCCAAAAATTCTATCGGCTTCCCATCCGTATCGGCTTATGGGAGAATCCTTTTTGGGAACCATCCCATTAACTGTGCCGTAATAATTTCGGTGCATTTTAAATGCGATAACTGTTCCCGCCTGTTCACCTTTTTCACCGCGGTATAAATATGGGGGTCCCCCCACGGTCATTTCCACGCCTTCAAGCTCTCGCACTCTCAACGATCGGCTTTCTCTGCATCTTTGGTCTTCCTGAAAGTGACCTCCCTTCGTGCTTTCATCATCCTTCTCCCTTCTGAATCGGCTGAAATGGACACCTCGCAGGTACTTATCCCAATCCCTAATAGCGATAACCAGTACTTCTTAGGACCGATAGGGACTATAGAAGCCGATACCGTTGTTAGCGATGAAATCCCTAGGCTTCCTCTTTCGGCTCCAGGTTACGCTGTAAACGAATGGGGCAAGAGTTTTAGGGCTTGGCCGACAACTCTTAGGGGCTGGAGGTCTTAGTACATTAGAATATCGGCCCAAAAGAGAGCAGAGTGGGAAAGGATGGGCATATCCGAAAGTCTCCTTTTATCTTTGGCCGCCCCCGAGCCTAACGAACCCTTAGTGGCCGCTGCCTGCTATTTCTGGTCGGACTCTTTCAATGCCTTCTTCTTCCCGACCGGTCCCATCGGCCCAACCCTTCTAGACGTAGCTGAGTTGTGCTGCCTCAGGCCCGACGGTGACCAAGTGTCGGCTTTCAGCGGGAAACCTAGGCGCAAGTTGATCCGTTCTAAAGGGGAGGGTTGGCACAAGTATATCCAGAATAACAATAAGGTAATCGGCCCGGTATCGGACGAAGAACATGTTGCTTTTCTTAACCTGTGGCTGGACCGATTCCTCTTTTGTGGGGCTTCCTTAGGGCCAACCCAAGCCTACCAATTTATAGCTGAACAATTAGTAGAGGGGCGTCGGCTAGCTTTGGGTAAGACGTTGCTAGGAGCCGTCTACCAAATGATGCATATCATTCGGAGTCGACTTTTTACTGGCAACGGTCGTTACGTCGTTGGCAACATCGGTGGTCCCTTGTGGTTCATTCAGGTTTGGCTTTACTGTGTTTTTGGTCATATTATCATCTTTGACCCTTCGGATGAATCGGCTTTTCCCACAGAGGATTATCCTGAGGATGCTCCCCCTAGGTTCCAGCCTAGCCGATCACCTAGTGAGAAATACATCATGTACTCTAGTGACCAAAAGATGTCCCTGGCCGGTTTCCACAGATACATCTCTTTCTTCCTAAACTTGAACCATACCAATTTCAACCACCGAGATTATTTTACCTATAGTCAAACAGCTGACTTCCCCTGGCAGTCTTTTTTTCGGCTAAACGCTAACAGCTCTTTGATGCCTCAGTCCACTCTCGACCTCTTTCCTCTATTGATCTCCCCTTGCATTCTCCATGTCGGCTTGAGTACCCGTAATAGGACTTTTCAGCCGACTTATGAATTCTACCACCCCTCTGTTTACGCACGCCAATTGGGCTTTGGGCAAGTTATCCCTTGCTTCCCACTGCTCAATTGGATTGAACCACGAAACAAAGTTACCAATGCTACCGCTGCAGAGCTTATTCTTGAGTTGGCCGATGAGCTCCATGTTGTGGACCTGCCTTTTCTCGTGTTAAACACGCGTCGGGCAGGCCAATTTACTTCATGGTGGGCCACCGTGGCGGAATCACTTTTGTCGAGGCGGACCCTGCAGGACGTCATTTCCTCGTTTCTTCCCGATTTTCATGAGCCGACGGAGGCTGTTTCTGGGTCTAGCTCGAGTTCTGGTTATACTAACTCGTCTTTAGAGGTATTTTATCCTTGGCATGCTTTCATCAAAATAAATTTCTGTTGGCTAACTGTATTTTCAATTTTACAGTCCAGCAAAAGGTCAGCCCCGCCACGCGCATCATCGGCCGACGAGAGATCCAAACGACAGAGACCGTCGGCCACTCTCGCGGGTCTTTCCTCCGGAACTTTGGGTATTAGCAGCCCGTCGCTGTCAACCCTTGCCAAGCAGCGCGCGGAGAGTAAGTCCTTTTTGGCTAAAATACTCATTTTAACAGCCAATCCTAAAATACTTGTTTTAGCAGCTAATCCTGATGCCCGTTATTTTTAGAGAAAAAGAAAAAGGTGAGCTGCAGGGTTGTCATAAGGCGGTCTCCCAAGCCTGCTGGGCGTGACGTGGCGTCTTCCCCTGCCGGATCAGCTACTGCAGTTAGTTCTACTCCTCAAGATCCTTTCTTTGTATCGGCTTTCACTTATACCCTGATGTGGAATCT
Organism: Rhipidocladum racemiflorum; assembly: GCA_036346355.1. NCBI lineage: Eukaryota > Viridiplantae > Streptophyta > Magnoliopsida > Poales > Poaceae > Rhipidocladum > Rhipidocladum racemiflorum. The sequence continues at coordinate 65,614,404 of CM070572.1, forward strand.
TGCTTTTGAGGAAACTCCTTCTGTTCAACTAATCGATGCTTTAGCCAATACTCAAGGAACTTCAGCAGCCGTGCTTCCCTTATCGGCTCTTGCTCCTGCACTGCCACCCGCTTCTTCGACTCCAAACCCCCTGCTGCTCCTTCACAACTACCGTCGACTACTGCCCCAGCTGCACCTGTGATTCCTCATGTCGAAGTCTCGATTTCTCCGACGCCTGAAGCGGACCCTACTGATCTCCTGGGCTTCTCTTTGGATGAGCTGGGTGATCCTGAGGTTCTGGCAACCGATGACTATCCAGCGATATTCAACATATTATCAGCGCGGCTTCAGAGGCATCGGTTGTTGTAACTTCTGTGCTCGGGATGCAAGAGAGGCTTAATCGTCTATTTAACGAAGTCATGCAGCCCGAGACTCAACTCTTGGCCGACACGCAACCCCTGCGGACAGCCATGGCCGCGGTCGAAGCCGACCTTCCTCCAGAGGTGATGCGAGCCCTTCTGGACGTTTGCCACCTAGACTCTCAAAGGGAGGCGATCGCGGCTGCAAGAGCCAAAATAGCTCAGCGGGCCGCCCAGCAGGCTGATTGGGATGCCCTAGACAGGCTAGTAGCCAATACGAAGGCCAAGAAGCAACAATATGATGAAGGCATTTCTAGCTTTAAATCGGCCAAGATGGAGCAGAAGAATTTGGAATCTACGAAGAAGTCTCTTGAGGAACAACTAGCCAAAGTGACCCAGCAGTTGACCGATCTCGAGACATCTCTCTCTGCGTCGGCTTCATCGTTATCAACGCAGAAACACACCCTAGGTGATATGGTGGCTGCGGTGAAAAGCCAATCGGCCAAAATCAAAATAATTCCCGGGAGCGCAGATGAAGATAAACGCATGGTCGACAACGTTCAGGACATTATTGCCAAAGCCGCAGGAGCACTGTCGGGCCTGCGAGCTCATTTGCCTGGGTCAAGGTCGTAATTTTAATTCCATACTATACTGCTTGGCGGCTACTTGATATCATCGGCTATATAACCATTTTGTGATGTAAACAACCTTTGGATGGTGTGATGTAGAACAGCTTTTGGATGGTTTGACTTGATCGGCTGTGTAACTGATCTTTTAATATGCTTTTGTAATTGGTTTCTCACCAATCTCTGTTTCTGCGGTTAGGATCCAATCCATACACTAGGGTAATACGCTTTCAAATATTTCCCGTTGATTGCTTTAGGTAGGACCAATCCGTCTAGTGTCTCAATTATGTACGAGTTACTATCAATTGGCCGATTTATCTTATAGGGTCCTTCCCATGTTGGAGACCATTTTCCGAATCGGCCATCCTTAGACCCAATAGGCAACACTGTTTTCCATACTAGATCGGCTTCGTTAAAGATTTTAGCCACGACCTTTTTGTTATATGCCCGGGCGACTCTTTCCTTATTCCTTTTTAGCCGATCCAACGTGGTCAGCCTTACTTCTGCCAGATCGTCTATATCACCTAGCATTGCTTCTTTGTACTCATCGGCTGTTAGGTCGTTTTGTTTAGTTACTCTCACCGAGCCGATATCGATCTCTATGGGCAAAACGGCTTCGTGTCCATATACCAACTGGAATGGTGACAGCTTGGTTGACCCGTGGTATGAAAGCCGATAGGCCCATAAAGCCTCCGATAACATCGAATGCCAGTTCCTTGGTTTCTCCTCGATTTTTCTTTTTATCAGCTTTATCAATGTCTTGTTCGATGACTCTGCCTGCCCATTGGCCCGAGCATAATAGGGGGAGGAGTTGAGTAGTTTTATCCCAAGACTTTCTGCAAAGTCTCTGAATTCTTTAGACATGAACACCATCCCTTGATCGGTTGTGATTGTCTGGGGAATCCCAAACATATGGACGATGTGTTCGTTGACAAAGCTGATTAATTCCGTACTGGTGACCTTTCGGAGCGGTATGGCTTCTACCCATTTTGAGAAGTAATCGGTTGCTGCGAGAATAAATTTATGTCCTTTGCTGGATGCTGGAAAAATCTGGCCAATTATATCTATACCCCATCCTCTAAACGGCCAAGGTTTGACGATCGGGTGTAAAGCCGATGCTGGTATTGATTGTACGTTACCGAATTTTTCGCACGTTTGGCATCCCTTATAGTACCTGAAGCAATCCTCCAACATTGTCAGCCAAAAATACCCCGTTCGCCTCAATATCCATTTCATTTTGTGAGCCGATTGGTGCGACCCACATATCCCTTCATGGATTTCCCCCATCACTACTTTGGCTTCCTCTGTCCCCAAGCATCTTAGCAATAGGCCTTCCATGGTTCGAAAATATAATACGTCTTCCAGTAGAACGTACTTGAGCGCCTTTCGCCTGATCTTTTGCTCAGTCGGCTTAGATGGATCTGACAAATAATCTTTTATTTCTGTTCTCCAGTCGACAGGATGGACACACATGATCGGCCAATTGTTAAGCTCGATTGGTCCCTGTCGGCCTTTTCTCTTATAACCTGATGCCCATTGTGCCAACAGGTTTGCCTTGTCATTGGCTTCTCTGGGGATATGTTCTATGGAGAATGTTGTGAATGTCTCAATAATTTGAAGGCACTGATGCAAATATTGAGCTAACGTTTCGTCATTGCATCGGTATTCTCCCTTGATTTGATGCACAATTAACATTGAATCCCCGAAAGCCTTGACGTCTTTTACCCCGACGCTTCAAAGTGGAGCCCTTCAAGAAGCTTCGTATTCTGCTTGATTATTAGAACATCGGCTATCAAGCTGATACATAAATTCAAAATCCTGTCTTTTGGGCGAAATTAGCACTATGCCGATGCCTTCACCCTCCTGGCAAACGGATCCGTCGAAGTACAATTGCCAAGGAGCGACATCGGCTATCCCGGCTAAAGTGGCGCTTCCAGTGAGAAAATCAGCTATAGCTTGCCCCTTTACCGCCTTAGCTGATTCATACGTTAAGTCAAACTCGGTTAACGCATACGCCCACTTACCGAGTCGGCCTCGTAGAATTGGTGCGGATAGTATATATTTGACTACGTCGGTTTTACATACTATGACGCATTTTGATGTCAGGATGTAATGTCTTAATTTGGTGCAGGTGAAGTACAAAGATAGACATAACTTTTCCACTAGAGGGTACCTGATTTCTGCGTCCAAAAGCCGTCGACTTAAATAGAATATGGCTCGTTCCTTTCCATCGGCTTCCTGTGTTAGAACTGCTCCTATCGTGTCTCTTTCAACCGATATGTACAATTTGAAAGGGGTGCCATTCTTTGGGGCGACCAATACCGGATGCTTCATTAGATAACTTTTCACATCATCGAAAGCCTTCTGTTGATCGTTTACCCACATGAAGTCTAGGTCATCTTTCGCCTTTAATAGTGGAGTGAAAGCACGAATTCATCCTGACAAATTTGAAATAAAGCGTCGCAAGTAATTAATTTTACCGATCAGTACTTATAGCTCTTTTTTATTTGTCGGAGGTTTGGTATCGACTATGGCTTTTACTTTTGCCTGGTTCACTTCAATCCTTTTTTCATGTACTGTGAATCCGAGGAATTGTCCAGCCGATACCCCAAAAGCGCATTTGAGTGGATTCATTTTTAATCCATGTGACCTTGTGCTCTCGACCATCTTTTCCAAATCGGCTAAGTGTTTCCAGTCTTCTTTGGATTTCACAACAACATCATCAATATAGATTTCTACGGTATGGCCGATTAGGTTATGGAAAATATGATTCATGGCGCGTTGATAAGTGGCGCTGGCATTTTTCAAGTCGAACGTCATGACGGTCCATTCATAGAGCCCTAAAGCTCCTGGACATCTGAAGGCTGTTTTGGGTATATCAGCTTCTGCCATGAATATTTGATTATATCCGGCATTTCCGTCAAGAAAACTTATGATTTTATTTCCAAATGCAGCATTGATGAGCATATCGACTATAGGCATTGGATATTCGTCTTTTGGTGTGGCCTTGTTTAAATCTCTAAAATCGACACACACCCAAAGTTTGCCATTTTTCTTCTTTACAGGGACGATATTTGAGACCCACTCAGCGTATCGGCAAGGCTTGATAAACTTGGCCTCTAGTAATCACCCTACTTCTTCCTTTATAGCATCGTGCAGTATGGGATTAAATCATCTTGGATACTGTTTAAATGGCCGATACCTGGGTTTTATGGGTAGCCGATGTTCGACCAACTGCCGGCTTAAACCTGGCATTTCATAGTATTCCCAAGCAAAGCAATCTCTATATTTTCTGAGTATCTTGACCAACTTTGCTTTGTAACTGGGCTCTAATTTAGCACTTACAAACGTTGGTCTTTTCCTATCGCCTTCTCCGATGTCGACTTCTTCAAGCAAATCGGCAGAGGTAAATCCTAGCCCTCGTCTTTCTTCTTCGAAATCTTCGATAGCTTCCTTATATTCTTCTTGCCGATAGCTTCTTGCTTTCTCTTGTAATCTTGCTATTGTCTTGGACTCCATCTCCTTACCACTTCGCTTGTCTGATCAAACGTGTTGGGTTTAACGCTGATCAGCTTGAATCCTGATTTCTCGATGCAGATGAAATCACAATCGTCCAAGACTTTTCCTGATATGCATTCAGCTTCTTCATCTGGCCAGTTAGTATCAGGGTTGGCCATGGCAATATGAGCCGATGTATCAGCAGATACAACCTCAACCGCATCGTCGTTCCATTGCACTAATTTCTGATGCATAGTCGATGGTATGCAGCAATTAGCGTGGATCCAGTCCCGTCCAAGGAGCACACTATAATTGCCCTTTGCTTCTATCATAAAAAATGCAGTCGGCAAAGTCTTACTGCCGACTGTTAATTCCGACATCATCACGCCTTTAGCTTTGGTGGGATCCCCCGTGAAGTCGTTCAATACCATGTTTGTTTTAATCAAGTCTTCATCGGCTTTGCCCAATTTTTTAAAAGTGCTTAAAGGCATAAGATTAACTGTTGCCCCGTCATCGACCAACATTCATGATATTGGTCGGCCATTGATATATCCTTTGAGATATAGTGGTTTTAGATGCCGATGCATGTCTTGTGGTTTCTCAAATACGGCATCTGGTGCACCAAGGCACAGCTGGGCGAATACTTCCTCAGCCGATTCTACCTCGGTTTTGAACTCGACGGGTAAAGTGAACACCATGTTTATATCCATTGGCGGTGTATCGTCTCGGATCATTGGAGATCCAGATTCGACCGATTGATCTGAATCACTATCGGTTTGCTCTTTTTTCCTCCATTCTTGTTTTCCAACTGGTATAGGCCTTAGCTTATTGAATACCCGATCTCTCACTCTCTCCTTTTTAGCTTCCCTTTCTTCTTGTGTCTTTAGCCGTTGAAGCCTTTTGCGTTGTGATTTGCTAAGACCTGAGGGACACCACCTGGGTTTGGGTTCTATCGGCTTTCTGATTTTTCCAGCCAGATTGCTCATTTCACTGTCGGACTCCGTCCTGAATGTGTCGTGAGAGGCCGATGTTTCTCGAGCTCGGGAGGATTCGCCTTGTTCTAGTACTGACAACCTTTCATGGACCGGCCTTCTATTTCCCACCCCTAGTCGATCGTGTACTGGCCTAGACAGCCTGTCTTTAGCCGATCGGTTTGGCCGATGCATGGGTGAGTGTTGCATAGGGCATGATAGCACTGTAGGTAAGATCATCCTTCTTTCCCAGCAAAATTGCCAAAAGGGGCACTGCCGGTGTTCTTCTTCTTCAGTATTTGGCCGATGAGGCACATCTGGCTGATAGTATTTGTCCGGTATTTGATTTGGCCGGTGAAAGTAGTTGGATCATCGGGCATTTTGTCTGTGGGTTATCCTTTCATATTTTCCCAAAAGTTGTGAGAAGGTTGGCTTTGGCTTGAAGCTGGCTTTCCTTGGAGCCCTCTCCGCCTTATACCATCTCCCGATTTTCAAATCTCCTCTCGGTTTTACCGTTCTTGAGTTTTGCCCATTTTTATCGGCTTCTATTTGTATTGCCACTTGCAATACCTTCGCTTTTTGATCTCATCAGCCGACGGGATGACGTGCCCTTCGGGTAATTTTATAAGTTTTTCATGAAGCAACAAATCGAATATCTTATCACATTTCAACACATTGTACGAATATTTGAATTCTGTTTTGTTTTTTGTCGGCTTAAGCAGAGAGCAAACGAGCGGCCTTTTAGTGCCCTTAGTCCACTCGGCTATGTTCATATCTGCTTCGTCATCCTCGGAAGTGCCGCTTGGATTATACTCCACCATATTTATTTTGGCCTTCTCATTGCTATTCGACCTAAATTTATCTTTGAACCCTTTGTTATCCGTATATCGGCTTTCATGTGCCAATACACGGTGGAGCAGATGGCCTAGATCGGAGAACTCCTGTCCTGACAATTTCTCCTTTAGCGGTGGGATCAGTCCTTGAAATGCCAGATCTGCTAATTGATCATCGGGAAGTGTTACACTAAAGCATCTGTTTCGTACGCCCCTAAATCTCCTAATGTAATCTGAGACTGATTCACCGTATTTCTGTCGGACTGAGCTAAGGTCAGAGATCCTAAGCTCCATAGTCTCGGAAAAGAAGTATTCCTGAAATTGGCTTTCCAAATCGTTCCAGATGTGAACCGAATTTGGAAGTAAATTGGTAAACCAAGTGAATGCTGCCCCTGATAATGACAAAGGAAATAATCTAATTTTTAACCCATCGGACTGTGCGGCTTCACCACACTGAGCCAGGAATCGTCCGACGTGTTCGATAGTAGTAACGGAATCATCACCCGAAAACTTGGCAAAATCTGGTATCCTGTAGTTATGAGGGTAGGGCATGCGATCTATATAATCGGGATACGGCTTTTTGTAGCCGATTACCTTCCCTTTGGGCTGTAAGCCAAATTGTTCTCTTAATACTGCAGCAATTTGTTCCGCCCAATTAGCATTGTTGGCTTGTGGTACAGCCTGACCTTGCCAATTATCGTTATTCATACCCTACCCCTCGAGTGTAAACTCGGGTCGATGTCCAAATCGCGTCCCAGGGGGCCTTGGTGCATGATCATAATCGTGGTTCCTAACAGCCAATGTATCGGGTATGGGTGCGAAAGGTTCAACGTATGACACTACCCTATGTGGGGCTGGGCTTCTGGTCGCGATCCCTTGGAACTGTGGAACCTGGTCTGTTTCAATCGGCCTGGAAGCCGATGGATTATTCCCGTTCGTAGTGGGCACATTGGACATACTTGGCATGTTTATTTTGGCCCCATTGGTATATCCATGGTAATGTGCTACTCCGCTCCTATGTGAGCTAGGCTTTAACACAGTAGGCTGGATCGGCATCATGCTAGGTATCGGAGCCGATGCACTTACCGTGCTGGTGCTGGGTGGTAGAGAGTACACTGGATACGTCGGGAGAGGCTGTAATGGATCTAACAGGCTCCTGCATTACGGCCAATTCCTGAGCAATTGTCTTGACACTATTCTCTATCATCGGTTTTAACGTAGACACTAGAGCCGATGACTGGTTAATTAGTGCGTGATGCACAGATTGCTCAATCATACTTGATAGATCAGCTTGAGCAGGCGCATATCGGCTTACCGGGTCAGACGGTGAATCGCCGATAGGATTGATTGTTGGAAGTGCAATTTTTTGAGTAACGCCGCCTCGTCGTGTTTTCTGGAAGCATTGCAACATCATCTCTTCTAATGCTGCCTTCCGATCTTCAATCTCCTTCCGTTGCTCGGGGGTTAAATCGGCCATTTTAGGCGCGATTATAGCATCCGTGTTGATGTCGGCGGTCACTGCGGTTTTATCAGTCGACGACATATCTGATTTTCTTGGTCCCACCGGGCGTGCCAAAATATGTTCGTGCAAAAAACGTGAAGTATGGTTTCTTGCCTCAAACACACAAGACAAACGCCGGGTTTGAGAGCGTGCCAGTCAATTTGACCTGAAATTGACAAGGTAGCAAAAAAATGTGAATCTAAACAGCCGATAGAGACAACTATCGGCTTGACACCGATCGGCTAAGGGCCGATAAGGGGATAACTAGACTGGCCAATTAAGGATAATCCAAGGGTAAGGGTAGATCGACTTTGAAAGGCGATGCGCAACAAGCAAAGTAGATCGAACCTGGAATCAAGTCGACGAGAAAAACAAATTGGCGATGCACAACTCTTTATTGATCTCGACGGCTTACAAAGGAGAGATTGCTACGAAACTAGAAAAGCGTAAAACGAAGTGTATTGGTTGGTTGATGTGTTGATTGATGTTTCGTTTCTTCTCCACTTGTCCCTTTTATATTGCTCGAGCCGATCCGAGTCCTTCCTGGATACGGCAATTGAATTCGTATCGGTTCTGACTCAAACTCCTCCTTTTTGGTAGCCGAATCCACGTCGTACATGGGACAAGACCAAATCGCATCCTTTTATTCTAAATTGAGCCGACGTTATCTACACATGCCGAATTTTGGTGTAAACAGTTTGTTAATAATTAACATGAGTTGCAGGATAATGAGGCAATGAGCCGCGATGGATCCACATCTAGTTGGGTTCGTGGACCCCGAGATGGTGTCTTCGACCATGGCTAGGCTTGAATTGGAGTTCATTGCCAACTATATCAAGCATGTATTTCATGTTGAATTGAAAAATGACTTCATTCTCTTCCCGTACCACGAGGAGTATGTACAACTCTGTTGATTACCATTCAATTACTAGTACGCACATAAACCGTATATGAACTTATTTTCTTGCACTGCATACCATTTTAAAAGAAACCATTGGGTTCTGCTCGTCGTCGCTCCAAAGGAAAAGAAAGTCTACACTTTTAACTCCCTCGTGAAGAAATCAATGCCCTACATGATCAAGCCTATTTTGCAGAAGTAAGTACATTCTTTTAAAGCAACACTTTCTGTAATTAATTATGTTCATTTTTTCCCTCAATGACATTTCTCCAATGTATGTAGGACTTTCTCGTTGTATATTGCTGAAGCAGGGCAACACAATAACAAACTAGGCGACAAGCTGTAGTGGAAACGTTACCAGGTACAAATCTCTAGCATATGATTTTTTGCTAACATCTATAGTTCGTCTCCTAATATGATTTTCGTTCTTCACATCGTTATCAATAGGGGAGCAACAACTTTTGCGGCTTTTACGTCATGCATCACATGAAGGTCCTGGTTGACTGTGTAGACATGTTCCCTAATATCACAATCCCCCGCCAGAGCCTAGAGATCAAAGACCTCAGCAGAATACGAGACCACATATGCTTGTGGTACTGGACAGAGGTTGTAGCCTCGAACGGTAGGTATAGAGCGAGAATGCTTCCTACTAGTACATACAAATATTGTAAACAATATTATATTATGTCAATACATACAAATGTTGTAGACAATATTATATTATGTCAATGTGACATGTGTTCTGTGAATGTGATGTGCAATGTGGGTTACTGTGAATGTTCCGTGATATTGTCATGTACTGTGATTTTTGTATTGTGATTCTGTGAAATTGATGCTGTTTTCGGAATGTGTACAGTGATGAAAACCTCATCACAGTCGGTTCTAACCTAGAACCAACTGTGATGGTATATTCATCATTGTTGGTTCTTAAATAGAATCGACACTGATGAAACATTATCACAGTCGGTTTTAGTTGAGAACCGACACTGATAATATGCCTTTAGTGTCGGCTCGTAAATAAAACCGATACTGATAGTCATATTATCGATGTCGGTTCTGATTAATGATGATATTTTTTATTAGTGTCGGTTCTAGTTAAGAACCGACGGTGATGAGTGATTATTGCTGTCGGGTGAGAACCGACTGTGATAGAAATCCGCTTATCACTGTTGTTGGACTTTGTGTAGCCACCAAAACCGACAGTGATATTTTTTTATTAGTTGGTGATGAGTGATTATTGTTGTCGGGTGAGAACCGACTGTGATAGAGTCTGCTTATCACTGTTGTTGGACTTTGTGTAGCCGCAAAACCGACAGTGATGACGAAAAAGAACCGATTGGGATGTATATTCCTGTAGTAGTGACGATTTCTAATAACCTACCAAACAACACAAGTATTAACGAAACCATAATGATTAAACTAACTCTAACCCCAAGCTTCCACAATCTCAATGGTTGTATATGTTATTTTTAGTTGAGTACGTAGAAATTATCTCAGGGAGCAACAAAGAGATGCATTTCGAAAATGTAGATCGAACGGAAAATAACATAATATCGGCTTAATACTACTCACAGCACAATTAATTATTTAACACACGTACATCAGGTCGATCGATCGATCTATACTATACTCACACATGAATCTCATCTTTCTGAAAGCGACGACAACTATTAGCTAGTACTGCTAGGTACACACTAGCTTGAAGCTCGTGTACATGTATAGGTAACCAACCTCCTAAGAGATTAATTAAAGAGAAGCAATAAACACCTTGGAAGAATTAATGTTGCTGAACGTCCTATAGCTAGCTAGAAGATGTTGGAGAGTATGGCCATATCGATATAGGGCGACGTCGGGGTCCAGGAGACGGAGGACGTGGAGGGGGACGGCGACGACACCGGCGGCGGCGAGTTGAGCGACGAGGTGGTGGTGGCCGCCGAGTTGCACGGCCGCCGGACAAGCAGCGGCACCACGTCCTCGAGAAGCCCGCCGTCCGAGCTCATCATGATCTGCTCCTCGTGATCATCGAATACGCCGTGTAGTAAATTACCAGCTGCTGCTTCATCGAGATACGACGACGAAGAAGGCGCTACCGCGTGCTCGAACAAGAAGCCATCGACAGTACTGTTACCGTAGTCTCCGGCCGCAGGCACGACCTGGGTCTGGGTGCCAATGGCCACGGCAGCGCCGTCGGCCAGTTGGGCCATGGAGGATGGGCCGTCCAGCAGCGAGGTCGGGCTGTGGGCCTCTGGGCCGCAGGGCTGCAGCTTGGGCTTCTTGGGGAGGCTGACGGGTGGGCCCTGGTGCTGGTGCTGGTGCAGGAAATGGGAGTAGGTGTAGTGGAGGTGGAGGCCCTCGTAGGTGACGATGAGCGTCTCCGGGTCGTCCGTGGCGCGCTCCACCTGCTTCTTGGCGTTGCACCGAGGGTTCGTGCACCGGTAGTAGCTCCTGCATGCACGCATGTCCATTCGTCAGAACGAGTCCAATCCAGAAACCAATTTGATATCGCCCATTAATTAGAACGGTGCACACAGCATCGAGCTAGCTTGCTTGGAGCTATCTCGATCTAGTTTTCGTTTGCTGTCACGTTCGTTACTGGCCTAGCTAGTGAATAGTGATGCATACTAGCTATATTAAGCCTGCATGCACCTGCCTTGATTTGCAAATCTTTAATTAGGTACAGGTGATCGATCGAGAAAGCGTACGTACTATAAATATATATGATTCATTGGCAAGCAGGCTCTGGAGTATCGATGCGGTTGTCCTGGGAATTTTTGGTTGGAAGAGCTGGGCCAGTGCACAGGTTAGCTAGCTGGCTGGCTAGCTCTCCCTTTATTTGGTTCACTGGATCGGAGAGTAACTGATCGAACAGCCTCTAGCTCATCATATATAGCTCGCGCTGGGATGCCAATCGATGTGATGGACTATTAATTCATTAATTTCTAGTATGTGGCTCAACTTTGAAAAAGTGAACAGCAGATGTAATGTTGCCGGACATATGCCAAGTTGCACACCATGCATGCATGCTGATGGTAACTAAAAATTACGTACGTGAAAGTTATTTATATATCTAGCTAAAAACAATTAATTGTCATGTGGATCGATATGCTTACTCGACAGAAACACATGAGGAATTAAGGACTGTGTATATGCATGCATGTTTACCTTGGGTTGGGGCTATTCTTGATGGATTTCTGCCCATACTTCCTCCATTTATATCCATCGTCGGCAAGCCCATTCCCACGAGTTTTGATCTTTAGCGTGTATTTGTTCTCCATCTTGCTCAGTACCTTCTCCGGAGAGAAACCCTGAATGATATGACAGCAGAAGCAATTATATACTAATCCACGCACGTAGGTAAGGAAAATTAAGCTGCTAATTAAACAACGGTTAATTAATTGGCTACCGTCAAAAGAAATCAGAATTTCTCACAGCATATACATCTGTATAATATACATACACCGGGCTAGAGTTGTAGTACTGCTGTTCGCCGCCGCTGGTGAAGGAGAGCGCGCTCTCTATGTCGCTGATGGTGGGACCGGAGTAGACCGTGGAGATGAGCTTGTTCACCATGGACTCCCGCCGGCGAGGTCCCTCCACCTCCCCGTCCTTGGAATCCGCATCCACCGTCGGCGCCGCCGCGGTCTCGTCGAGGAGCTCCCTCATGAGCTCCTCCCCGAAGTCGTCGACGTGCCAATACTTGCTCTCGTCCAGCTCCTCCATGGCCCTCCTTGCTTCCAAGCTAGCTCTAGTTGTGTGTGCGTTCTAGTAGTACCAGTATATATGGCGGTTACCAACCGAGAGAGCTAGCTAGCTAGCGCATGCAAGAAGAGGTACTGCATTCGCTTAATTCGATTTCCTACCTAGCGACTTGATTCACCAACCCAGCCCCATGGTACGCATATATATATATAATGGAACTTTTCACCATGCCAACTGACCGATATACCCCTGAGCGTTACAGTACTACTGACTAAATTCACTCACCGAACAGGCCAGTTTACTTCTACTAGCACTACTAGTACTACTAGTACTGGTAGTAGACCAGCTAGCTAGGCACGGCACGAACGGGCACGAAATCACGAATTAAGGCCTAAAAGTTTGCAGATATTGTTGATTCAGGGCATCTTCAATCATTGCATTTATGTTTGACATTTTGTTGATGTGATTAGTCTCTTATGTAATTAAAATAGGTAGTTTAGTAGTAGTGATGTGTTTTATTTTTTTATTCGTCACAATAGTGAAAATGGGTCGGGCCTGGGCGTACGGCAAGCGAGCCGCACGGCGCAAATGGGCCGGGCTTGGGCTCGCCAAAGGCGAGTCGGGCTGGCACGGTGGGCACGATGGGCCGTCGTGGCACGGCATGGTTCCGGCCCGAAGCACGATGCCCACCTCTATAGTAGACCAGCTAGCTAGGAGTGGCACAACGCAAGCGGTGCAATTAAGTTGAAGGCTCAGCAGGTATTAGGTGCATGCCCTTTGATTGATATACCCGCATATATTCCATCTATTATGTTGGAAAGAATTGGAGCTCTCTCAAGGCATCCACCTCACCCCCCATGTCATTTTGCAAAAAAACCCTCTATGTTATTTAAATTATGGATAGGTCCCTGTAAATTACAAATAGATCCTTTGCGGTTTTTTGTGAGTATAAAAAAAACTTTTTTAAGTTACGTTTAGGCCCCTGGTTCGTTATTTACAGCAAAGCCCATCGCTAAATACGAATCTCGAACGAGCCCTTTTCTAATTTTTCATAATAGCGATTAGGTCCGAAAATATAACAAACAAGTCCCCGGCCCTTATGTCCAGGTCCTTTCTCCGTTTTCCCCGAAAAAAAATATTTTCGTTAATAGAAATATGTGTACATTTTCCCAACTCGATCTCTAATATTTTTTGAAACATGTATTATTACTCGGTGAACGCATAGAGTGTTAAACTCGATAAAAGAAGGTTGACATCTCTAATATTTTTCGGAACATGCATTATCACCCTGTTAACACATAGAGTATTAAACTCGACAGAAGGAGGTTAGTCGGGTAATGATAAAGTGTTAATCAAATTCGTCAAAAGAAATATATGTCTAGGTTCTTTCTTCGTTTTTCCCGAAAAAAATATTTTCATCAACAGATATATGTGTACGGCTCTATCTCTAAATATTTTCTCCCAACTCGATCTTTAATCTCTAGACTTTTTCCCAAACTCGATTTCTAATATTTTTTGAAATATGTATTATTACTCGGTGAACGCATGGATTATTAAACTCGACAAAAGAAGGTTGGCATCTCTAATATTTTTCGGAACATGTATTATTACCTGGTTAACGCATAGTGTTAAACTCGACAAAAGAAGGTTGACAGGTAATAATAAAGTGTTAACTAAATTCGTCAAAAGAAATATGTGTGCAACTCAATCTCTCTATTTTTTTGTAAATCGATTTCTGATATTTTCCGTAATAAGAAATAAAAGTATACAACTGTATCTCTGTAGTTTTTTTTGCAACTCGATCTATAATATTTTTTGAAAAATGTATTATTCACCGGTGAACATATAGTGTTAAAATCACTCTGAAAAAAAACATTTAGGTCCTCCTACAGTTTTTTTAGAAAAAAATAGATTAAATTTTACATGGTGCGGCGTGCGCCGCACATTCTGGCTAGTATGGAATGGAATACAGGCCCATCAAAGACCTGGGAGTTCTTGGTCCTGCTGGTTTTAAGGTCATCTTTTGATCTGTTCATGTTTCCTGAGAAGCTTGTCTTTCCTTTGGATTTTATGTTCTTTTTCTTAGCATGATACTGTGATATAATTTTCCTATTATGATGCTACCTACTCCTTGGGTACCATGTTGACTGTTGTGTGCTGTTTTTATATTAAATTCACATGGATAGTTTTGTAGCAGTTGAATTCATTGAACACTCCTGTTTTATTTCTTCTATCAACAAGATAACTAATATGTGCAGTGATAAGCAATAACCATCTTAGTGGGCTATTAATTGCAGTTCCCAGTGCTGCCTTTTATCCTGCTGGGCACTGCTAAACTTTACTTAACACTTTTCTCAACTATTTTACCTTGGAAATTTTATTTATTTTCCATATCTACCTTCTAAATAAGTAAATATTAAACTTACATCTGGATTGTAACATGAACCTCCATATCTGGAATTGCAGAGCTGTGAGAGAATAGGATTAGATACTTCACATGCACTTTATAAGTTGGTTGCCCTGCTGTCATGTTGGGCCTCTCGTTGCAAGAAGGCAGAAGCCAAGCGCGCTCGGCAGAAGATCTGGCATAGCAATAGTCCTTTATATTAACTAGAAAAATTTAGCTAGTCAATGGAGAAAAGAATCTAGCCAAAATTTGGTTGCAAACCAAATACTTGCCAAATTTGGTCAACACTACCAAAATTTGGCATGGCAAACATTGGCAACCAATGGACACAAACCAAACAGCCCCTTAAACTTTTCATCGAGATTTCGGATAAGTTTGCCGAACAAAATTCAAATCAGAAATTTTTTAAACCAAGATTTCATATGAAATTTCGGCGAATTTGACCGAAATTTTTGTCATAATCAAACACTCTTAAATGGTCTTTTGGCGCTATATAAATTTCGTTATCTCTTCCATGGCAAGAAGTTGTGATTGCCGAGTCGGTTTAATGCTCTGGCTAGAGCATGGTTCAACTTTTCATCGAAAACCACGCGTACCGCGCCGGTTCAAAATGCAAAACCGTTTGGTTTACTGGTCAAGTTCAAATTCAAATTCAAAAAATTTAAAAATTTGAAAAAAAAATATCAAAAAATTCCCTAAAATTAGTATTAATAGTTTTATGATCTTTGACGTGATTTTTTTTTTTTTGAAAAAAACGAAGTTTGATGACGTTTTTGAGCCATTCAAAATGTAGAAATTAGAAAATCCTAAAAAAAAGAAATTAAAAGTATTTTTAGTAACAAATTTGTTCAAGTATGTCAAGTAGCAATATTTACTTCAATATATTTTAGTAATAATATTTCTTCAATTATATTTAGTAGCAATATTTGTTGAAGTATATTTAGTACCAATATTTGTTCAATTATATTTAGTGGCAATATTTATTGAAGTATATTTAGTAGCACTGGACGACATCCAAAAATGGTACTATTTGTTCAAGTAGCAATATTTGTATCCACAAAAAGTATCTTGCAATAGTATATTTTAATATGTTAATGTTATCCAATGTTGAAAAGCTTACTTCTCGTTGTATACATGCATGAACTACCAAAACTTATCGTTCCAATATTATTTTCTTACATTTTAAATTTATAGTAAAATTTATCTTTAGACATCTATTATTATTTAACGTGTCTATTAATAACTTGATATGGCTATATTAGTAAGTGATCCAATTATATTGATTAACGTTAAAGAGCTCTTGTTCGAACGGAACACAAAGCATCCCATAGTTCACAAAGTATAACAAACTTAAGCTAGTTTTTATGTTGAGTATAATCCATAGTTCAAAAAAAAAGATCAATTAATGTTGTTGCCCAAAAAACAATGCTAACGCAAGATTGTGATTCATTTGGTGAATTGGGTGCTCTGTGACAATATTGAAGATGATATGGTATTTAGTGTTTTTTTTTACAAATTTCACAATATGTTTTCTACATTTCCCCAAAAAATTTCCTATTTTTCAACTATCAACAATTTTTTAGCCTTTTCAAGTGGTTTTTGTCCAAAAATTGTGAAAATCGCTCGACGGTTTGACCAGATTTTAAATTTATTTGACTTTCAAACTGTTCGGTTTAGAGCGAATTTCGAGCGGTTTTTTGGAAATTTCGATCCCGTCACGTGATCGAAATCCGGGTTCGAAACCAAAAAAAAAAAGAAACCCTGAGCTAGAGCCATCCTCTTAGTCGTGGGTTCGAATCCCACTTGGACTTTATTTACAGTTTGATGCATAAAAAAGGTTGGCTTGATGAGGGATAGAACCCACGACCTCTTGCATGAGCCGTGAGCATTCAACCAAGTTAGCTCACATGTTATTCCGTTCAAATCCAGTCCTAGAATTATCGAATCCCGCTAATTTTGTAGCAATTTTTGTTTGGAGATTGAAATCTTGGCGAAATTGGACAAAATTTTGCTGAAATTCACCGAATAACTGTAGCAATTTGCTTTTTTTTTTTTCAAAATTTTTAATTCCGTCGGGATTATGAATCGGGGGATCCAAGATTTCACCAAAATTTCGCCGGGATTTTTTAACCTTGGCTGTAGTTCCTTTTAACACCATCTTAATTAATTATAATAGATAGCCATTTTTAACGACAAGTCTATTCCTTCTATTTTATACTTTCTACAGATCGAAATGTTTAAAAGATATTATTAATCATAAACAAAAATTGTTTAACTACGGGCCTCATAAGGCGACAAAAAAAAAAATATTTGACGAAGGCCTAAATTTAGGTATACAAGTTTTTTTTTTTCCAGCACGAATCAACTAAACTACATACAAGCATAGAAAACGAGTTTCAAGTACTTGATGGAGAGCTTAAGCTTTCTATCGATATTCATGAGGGTTACAATCAAATTTTAGGTACTCGATGGAGAGCTTAAGCTTTCTATCGATAATCATGAGGGTTACAATCAAATTTTAGGTACTCGATGGAGAGCTTAAGCTTTCTATCGATATTCATGAGGGTTACAATCAAATTTTAATTACTCGATGGAGAGCTTAAGCTTGCTGTCGATAATCATGAGGGTTACAATCAAAATTTAATTACTTGGAGAGCTTAAGCTTTGTATCGATATTCATGGGTGCTACAATCAAGTTTTAACCAAAAGCTCAAGCTCATAACAAAAGTAGAGTAATCTTTCCGGTCAGACCATCTGCCCTAATTCCCGTTCCGACCGATTGGAGTGCTATATTTGCCCTCTACACGTAATCATCGGTCGAAATACGTACAAACTCTTTCCGCTATTACGCCCTACTCAATTTCGAGGATCCAAGTTGCGTCTCCGAAACTAACAGTGCAGAATATATGAGATATCCTGCCAGTTTTTGGCAAGTGGATGGCACCATATTTGCCCCTCTCTATCGTTTCAATCCCATTACCCGGATCTGTATAAACAAGATTACAAAGGGAAAAGCTATTTTTGCTCTATGGAAGGGATAATTATTGATTAACCCGCAGCCACCCCCCCCCTCTCCTTTCATCACATCAGCTGGTTGCAACGCAAGAAACTCCTCTTGTCATGCACTTGATATAGAGCGTGTTTAGTTGTTTATATCAAGTGTTATATATATATATATATATATATAGTAAATGCCCGTGCGTTGCAACGGATCACAAATAGATGATGACACCACACGTTCTAAACTCTTAAAAACAAAAAAAACAATAATTTAAAACTTGAGCTATCACTTATTTGAGATCCGTTACTGAAGAATCACTGAATAAGGGAATACAATGAAATACAAATAAGGCTAGATAAACAGCAAATAGCTACAGAATTTCTCACCTATTGGGCATTGGGCTCCTACTGTTCTGGCCCAAGAACGGCCTGGCAGACTCACCATCACCACCAACTCATTCTTATAATAGTTAAGATTAGTTTGTTTCCTTTTTATTAGAGATTGTTCCCTCTTATTTAGGAGATCACTTTCCCTTGTTACAATTTGGTTTGTCTACTTAAAGAGACTTGGCGTGAGGAAATAAAGTTACAGTTTGGTTTGTCTACTGGATGTCTACTTAAAGAGACTTGGAATGTGAGCATCATCTCCGATGCTGGTAAGCACACCACCGCACCATTGCTGTTCTGGTGGTTTTCCTTGCTCAACATCCGCGTCATTGTCTTCCTTGAGCTCCACCCTTACCTCTCTGGTGCTTATTGTCATATCTAGAACCTAGGGAAGCCGTGTCACCATCAACTTCCTCATTCTGACGACATGCTCGAGACAAGCCACTATGATCAGCCATTCTGGTTGAGCTCCTGAGCCTCCTTCCCTTCTCTTTCGTGTCACGTCATGTTCTACCATCTACTCTTGCTAACCCCCCACTTAATTTCCTAGGACCAACAGTGAATCATTATAGCCGCACTTTCCCCTTTTTGGCCATTGATGCCATAACTAATGATTCTTGCTACTTCGGTGAGCCACTTAGCAATTTCTTTTGTCTAAGCCATCTTAAGCATTCATACAAGCTTATGTAAGTCTCATTACAGCTTCTTCTTTAGTCAAGTTCACTATCGACATATCCTTTTTGTAACTATTGTTCATCATTGACTAGCCTATCCAAAACCTTACTATCATCACCAGACCACCCAAGAAACACCAAGTAGTCCCTAGATGCTAAGGCACTCGTTAAATTTTAGAAGGCAACATAGAAAGCGAAGTTTCGCTGTCACTAACCATGGAATCGCCGCAGAGAAAGCCTCCCCATCCCTCCGAAAACCATTGATCCCTTGCCTATCACCATAGCATTGCCTAGGTCCCCTATAGCCAATGTGATGACCCGATCGACTTCAGCTGTTGTCTTTTGCCTAGTATTAAGCTAAGGGTTGTTAATTTGGAGTACTTTCGGACGGTGCAAGAGACATGTGTTTAGGGTACTGCCTGCTACATATTAAGTATAGTTGCATGCCGAGAACAAGTGAAGAACCAACTGACCCAACAATGAGCCCCGGTGCAACTAATGCAATTGTCAACCACTAAAGCGTGTGTATATATGCATGATTGGACGGATCGACCTAGGTAGCTTTCAAGTCTCAACCGATGCACGCACCACTTTCCTAGCTCCCAATTCGAGTGGATATTTTTTTTTTAGAGGAGCTATTTTACAAGATGCAATTAATTCGAGTGGGTATTCATCTCTGTCTTATTCTCATTCCCCACCAAATCAAAGAATTTAAGGGAATTTAAGCCGGCTGTATGCTCTACTACTCACTAGATTTAATTTCGATCCCCAACTCCGCGATGACAATGATCTACCACTACTACAAAACCGGGTATCACAAGCGGCCTATTAGCAATGGTTTGGTGCGAACCGGTTATAATGCTCACAACAGAAGCAGTTTATGGCAACAGGTCGGAGGGGATCTCTAGAAGCGGTTCGTGGCACGAACCCCTTCTAAAGCCCCACCTTTAGAAGGGGTTCGTGACACGAACCCCTTCTAAAGCTCTTTACAAGCGGTTGGTGTCGCCAACCCCTTCTAAAGCTTTAGAAGGGGTTCGTGTCACGAACCCCTTCTAAAGGTGGGGCTTTAGAAGCGGTTCGTGACACGAACCGCTTCTAAAGACCCCCTTCAGAAGGGGTTCGTGTCACGAACCGCTTGTAGAAGCCCAGTTTTAGAAATAATAAAAGGAATGCGTGCCCTACTCTATCAGAGAGCACGCGTGGGTGGGTTGGCTAGATGGATGAGGCGAGTCACGAGGTTGGAGTGCTGGTCGTGGGTTCGAATCTCGTTCCCACGATATTATTACTACCTTTTACCGCCTGGTGTCGCACCACCAACCCTTCGAGGTATCACAACCGGTTGCCTAGAAGCAGTTGTAAAACCGCTTCTAGAGGTGGTTTCGAACCGCTTCTAGAAGCTGATTCTGTAGTAGTGTACTAATTGCATGATGCTGTTTATCAAATCCCTAGAGTTTTTATGCATGTAAGCTGATTAATTGGTTGCCTCACATTTATAGTATACGCTAATTCATTCATTTGGAGTGTGGAAGCACAACAGAAAGTGATCGACTAGCTAGTTTAACTAATCTAGTTCCACGTACTTGAACTGCTCTGCTTAATTAGCTAGGGCAGTGCCTCACAGCCTCCATAATAAGGGCCTAAAATGCCAAGGCTCTCATACCTAATCATACCCTTTTCTCTCCTAAAGAGAGACCTACAAGTTGTCCAGCCACATGAATAAATGGAGGCAAGAGGACAAAGCCCCCTCTTTAATCAATCGGCCAAACACATGTATATATATATCAACTTAATTTGCATATGTGCCAATTAAGTACGTACCACACCCCACCTAGCTATATATATCTGGATTTGGATACATGATACTTTTGGATTGCAATCTCTTTTAAGGCAGCTTGAATATTCAACCCTGCCTCTAAATTGATATGCAGCTTGATCTTTCATAAAAGCTAGATGCATATATTTGTTAGTGTCATATGCGCAGAATTAATGGGGAAATAAACATTAAGAGTAACCGGTGCCAAAATAGGGAAGGGGAGCATATTCTGGTGATCCGCATGCCTAGCTACCTCGATTTTTCATGGGTATTGCTAGGAATCAGACGCCTGTTTTTTTTGCAACATTTTTTTTGTATGTGTGAAACATTTTTGTTGTACATGTGAAACATTTTTTTATACGTGTGAAACATTTTTGTTCGACAAACAGTAAAAAAAATGTTTCATACGTTAAAAAAAAATGTTTCATGCGTATAAAAAAATGTTTCACGAGTACATAAAAAATGTTGCAAGGGCGTCCGAAAAAAAGCACAAATCGGACGTCCGGATGGAAGTACTGCCCTTGCTAGGAATCAGACGCCTGTTTTTTTTGCAACATTTTTTTTGTATGTGTGAAACATTTTTGTTGTACATGTGAAACATTTTTTTATACGTGTGAAACATTTTTGTTCGACAAACAGTAAAAAAAATGTTTCATACGTTAAAAAAAAATGTTTCATGCGTATAAAAAAATGTTTCACGAGTACATAAAAAATGTTGCAAGGGCGTCCGAAAAAAAGCACAAATCGGACGTCCGGATGGAAGTACTCATAAAAAATGTTTCAAGTGTGGAAACTGCAAGGTAATTAAGCTAGCTGCTGGATGGATGAATTGGATAACATTCTTGTGAACCCTATCTCCTACAAAATCCAACCAAAAACTGCTATATGTACACGCCTGCCCATGAAAGCATACAGATCTGATCTGCCCTGGCTTCTTGCGTTTGGAGTTTGACCTTCTTGGCAATTTGATTAGTCCACGAGACCCAGACCTAGCCAGCTGGATGGATGGGCATGCATTATTCCCATGAAAGCATACAGCCTGGAAGCCGATGGATTATTCCCGTTCGTAGTGGGCACATTGGACATACTTGGCATGTTTATTTTGGCCCCATTGGTATATCCATGGTAATGTGCTACTCCGCTCCTATGTGAGCTAGGCTTTAACACAGTAGGCTGGATCGGCATCATGCTAGGTATCGGAGCCGATGCACTTACCGTGCTGGTGCTGGGTGGTAGAGAGTACACTGGATACGTCGGGAGAGGCTGTAATGGATCTAACAGGCTCCCAGACACAGCCAATTCCTGAGCAATTGTCTTGACACTATTCTCTATCATCGGTTTTAACGTAGACACTAGAGCCGATGACTGGTTAATTAGTGCGTGATGCACAGATTGCTCAATCATACTTGATAGATCAGCTTGAGCAGGCGCATATCGGCTTACCGGGTCAGACGGTGAATCGCCGATAGGATTGATTGTTGGAAGTGCAATTTTTTGAGTAACGCCGCCTCGTCGTGTTTTCTGGAAGCATTGCAACATCATCTCTTCTAATGCTGCCTTCCGATCTTCAATCTCCTTCCGTTGCTCGGGGGTTAAATCGGCCATTTTAGGCGCGATTATAGCATCCGTGTTGATGTCGGCGGTCACTGCGGTTTTATCAGTCGACGACATATCTGATTTTCTTGGTCCCACCGGGCGTGCCAAAATATGTTCGTGCAAAAAACGTGAAGTATGGTTTCTTGCCTCAAATACACAAGACAAACGCCGGGTTTGAGAGCGTGCCAGTCAATTTGACCTGAAATTGGCAAGGTAGCAAAAAAATGTGAATCTAAACAGCCGATAGAGACAACTATCGGCTTGACACCGATCGGCTAAGGGCCGATAAGGGGATAACTAGACTGGCCAATTAAGGATAATCCAAGGGTAAGGGTAGATCGACTTTGAAAGGCGATGCGCAACAAGCAAAGTAGATCGAACCTGGAATCAAGTCGACGAGAAAAACAAATTGGCGATGCACAACTCTTTATTGATCTCGACGGCTTACAAAGGAGAGATTGCTACGAAACTAGAAAAGCGTAAAACGAAGTGTATTGGTTGGTTGATGTGTTGATTGATGTTTCGTTTCTTCTCCACTTGTCCCTTTTATATTGCTCGAGCCGATCCGAGTCCTTCACGGATACGGCAATTGAATTCGTATCGGTTCTGACTCAAACTCCTCCTTTTTGGTAGCCGAATCCACGTCGTACATGGGACAAGACCAAATCGCATCCTTTTATTCTAAATTGAGCCGACGTTATCTACACATGCCGAATTTTGGTGTAAACAGTTTGTTAATAATTAACATGAGTTGCAGGATAATGAGGCAATGAGCCGCGATGGATCCACATCTAGTTGGGTTCGTGGACCCCGAGATGGTGTCTTCGACCATGGCTAGGCTTGAATTGGAGTTCATTGCCAACTATATCAAGCATGTATTTCATGTTGAATTGAAAAATGACTTCATTCTCTTCCCGTACCACGAGGAGTATGTACAACTCTGTTGATTACCATTCAATTACTAGTACGCACATAAACCGTATATGAACTTATTTTCTTGCACTGCATACCATTTTAAAAGAAACCATTGGGTTCTGCTCGTCGTCGCTCCAAAGGAAAAGAAAGTCTACACTTTTAACTCCCTCGTGAAGAAATCAATGCCCTACATGATCAAGCCTATTTTGCAGAAGTAAGTACATTCTTTTAAAGCAACATTTTCTGTAATTAATTATGTTCATTTTTTCCCTCAATGACATTTCTCCAATGTATGTAGGACTTTCTCGTTGTATATTGCTGAAGCAGGGCAACACAATAACAAACTAGGCGACAAGCTGTAGTGGAAACGTTACCAGGTACAAATCTCTAGCATATGATTTTTTGCTAACATCTATAGTTCGTCTCCTAATATGATTTTCGTTCTTCACATCGTTATCAATAGGGGAGCAACAACTTTTGCGGCTTTTACGTCATGCATCACATGAAGGTCCTGGTTGACTGTGTAGACATGTTCCCTAATATCACAATCCCCCGCCAGAGCCTAGAGATCAAAGACCTCAGCAGAATACGAGACCACATATGCTTGTGGTACTGGACAGAGGTTGTAGCCTCGAACGGTAGGTATAGAGCGAGAATGCTTCCTACTAGTACATACAAATATTGTAAACAATATTATATTATGTCAATACATACAAATGTTGTAGACAATATTATATTATGTCAATGTGACATGTGTTCTGTGAATGTGATGTGCAATGTGGGTTACTGTGAATGTTCCGTGATATTGTCATGTACTGTGATTTTTGTATTGTGATTCTGTGAAATTGATGCTGTTTTCGGAATGTGTACAGTGATGAAAACCTCATCACAGTCGGTTCTAACCTAGAACCAACTGTGATGGTATATTCATCATTGTTGGTTCTTAAATAGAATCGACACTGATGAAACATTATCACAGTCGGTTTTAGTTGAGAACCGACACTGATAATATGCCTTTAGTGTCGGCTCGTAAATAAAACCGATACTGATAGTCATATTATCAGTGTCGGTTCTGATTGACAGTGATATTTTTTTTTATTAGTGTCGGTTCTAGTTAAGAACCGACGGTGATGAGTGATTATTGCTGTCGGGTGAGAACCGACTGTGATAGAGTCTGCTTATCACTGTTGTTGGACTTTGTGTAGCCACCAAAACCGACAGTGATATTTTTTTATTAGTTGGTGATGAGTGATTATTGTTGTCGGGTGAGAACCGACTGTGATAGAGTCTGCTTATCACTGTTGTTGGACTTTGTGTAGCCGCAAAACCGACAGTGATGACGAAAAAGAACCGATTGGGATGTATATTCCTGTAGTAGTGACGATTTCTAATAACCTACCAAACAACACAAGTATTAACGAAACCATAATGATTAAACTAACTCTAACCCCAAGCTTCCACAATCTCAATGGTTGTATATGTTATTTTTAGTTGAGTACGTAGAAATTATCTCAGGGAGCAACAAAGAGATGCATTTCGAAAATGTAGATCGAACGGAAAATAACATAATATCGGCTTAATACTACTCACAGCACAATTAATTATTTAACACACGTACATCAGGTCGATCGATCGATCTATACTATACTCACACATGAATCTCATCTTTCTGAAAGCGACGACAACTATTAGCTAGTACTGCTAGGTACACACTAGCTTGAAGCTCGTGTACATGTATAGGTAACCAACCTCCTAAGAGATTAATTAAAGAGAAGCAATAAACACCTTGGAAGAATTAATGTTGCTGAACGTCCTATAGCTAGCTAGAAGATGTTGGAGAGTATGGCCATATCGATATAGGGCGACGTCGGGGTCCAGGAGACGGAGGACGTGGAGGGGGACGGCGACGACACCGGCGGCGGCGAGTTGAGCGACGAGGTGGTGGTGGCCGCCGAGTTGCACGGCCGCCGGACAAGCAGCGGCACCACGTCCTCGAGAAGCCCGCCGTCCGAGCTCATCATGATCTGCTCCTCGTGATCATCGAATACGCCGTGTAGTAAATTACCAGCTGCTGCTTCATCGAGATACGACGACGAAGAAGGCGCTACCGCGTGCTCGAACAAGAAGCCATCGACAGTACTGTTACCGTAGTCTCCGGCCGCAGGCACGACCTGGGTCTGGGTGCCAATGGCCACGGCAGCGCCGTCGGCCAGTTGGGCCATGGAGGATGGGCCGTCCAGCAGCGAGGTCGGGCTGTGGGCCTCTGGGCCGCAGGGCTGCAGCTTGGGCTTCTTGGGGAGGCTGACGGGTGGGCCCTGGTGCTGGTGCTGGTGCAGGAAATGGGAGTAGGTGTAGTGGAGGTGGAGGCCCTCGTAGGTGACGATGAGCGTCTCCGGGTCGTCCGTGGCGCGCTCCACCTGCTTCTTGGCGTTGCACCGAGGGTTCGTGCACCGGTAGTAGCTCCTGCATGCACGCATGTCCATTCGTCAGAACGAGTCCAATCCAGAAACCAATTTGATATCGCCCATTAATTAGAACGGTGCACACAGCATCGAGCTAGCTTGCTTGGAGCTATCTCGATCTAGTTTTCGTTTGCTGTCACGTTCGTTACTGGCCTAGCTAGTGAATAGTGATGCATACTAGCTATATTAAGCCTGCATGCACCTGCCTTGATTTGCAAATCTTTAATTAGGTACAGGTGATCGATCGAGAAAGCGTACGTACTATAAATATATATGATTCATTGGCAAGCAGGCTCTGGAGTATCGATGCTGTTGTCCTGGGAATTTTTGGTTGGAAGAGCTGGGCCAGTGCACAGGTTAGCTAGCTGGCTGGCTAGCTCTCCCTTTATTTGGTTCACTGGATCGGAGAGTAACTGATCGAACAGCCTCTAGCTCATCATATATAGCTCGCGCTGGGATGCCAATCGATGTGATGGACTATTAATTCATTAATTTCTAGTATGTGGCTCAACTTTGAAAAAGTGAACAGCAGATGTAATGTTGCCGGACATATGCCAAGTTGCACACCATGCATGCATGCTGATGGTAACTAAAAATTACGTACGTGAAAGTTATTTATATATCTAGCTAAAAACAATTAATTGTCATGTGGATCGATATGCTTACTCGACAGAAACACATGAGGAATTAAGGACTGTGTATATGCATGCATGTTTACCTTGGGTTGGGGCTATTCTTGATGGATTTCTGCCCATACTTCCTCCATTTATATCCATCGTCGGCAAGCCCATTCCCACGAGTTTTGATCTTTAGCGTGTATTTGTTCTCCATCTTGCTCAGTACCTTCTCCGGAGAAAACCCTGAATGATATGACAGCAGAAGCAATTATATACTAATCCACGCACGTAGGTAAGGAAAATTAAGCTGCTAATTAAACAACGGTTAATTAATTGGCTACCGTCAAAAGAAATCAGAATTTCTCACAGCATATACATCTGTATAATATACATACACCGGGCTAGAGTTGTAGTACTGCTGTTCGCCGCCGCTGGTGAAGGAGAGCGCGCTCTCTATGTCGCTGATGGTGGGACCGGAGTAGACCGTGGAGATGAGCTTGTTCACCATGGACTCCCGCCGGCGAGGTCCCTCCACCTCCCCGTCCTTGGAATCCGCATCCACCGTCGGCGCCGCCGCGGTCTCGTCGAGGAGCTCCCTCATGAGCTCCTCCCCGAAGTCGTCGACGTGCCAATACTTGCTCTCGTCCAGCTCCTCCATGGCCCTCCTTGCTTCCAAGCTAGCTCTAGTTGTGTGTGCGTTCTAGTAGTACCAGTATATATGGCGGTCATAACTAAAGTAGAGTAATCTTTCCGGTCAGACCATCTGCCCTAATTCCCGTTCCGACCGATTGGAGTGCTATATTTGCCCTCTACACGTAATCATCGGTCGAAATACGTACAAACTCTTTCCGCTATTACGCCCTACTCAATTTCGAGGATCCAAGTTGCGTCTCCGAAACTAACAGTGCAGAATATATGAGATATCCTGCCAGTTTTTGGCAAGTGGACGGCACCATATTTGCCCCTCTCTATCGTTTCAATCCCATTACCCGGATCTGTATAAACAAGATTACAAAGGGAAAAGCTATTTTTGCTCTATGGAAGGGATAATTATTGATTAACCCGCAGCCACCCCCCCCCCCCTCTCCTTTCATCACATCAGCTGGTTGCAACGCAAGAAACTCCTCTTGTCATGCACTTGATATAGAGCGTGTTTAGTTGTTTATATCAAGTGTTATATATATATATATATATATATATATATATATATATATATATATATATATATATATATATATATATATATATATATAGTAAATGCCCGTGCGTTGCAACGGATCACAAATAGATGATGACACCACACGTTCTAAACTCTTAAAAACAAAAAAACAATAATTTAAAACTTGAGCTATCACTTATTTGAGATCCGTTACTGAAGAATCACTGAATAAGGGAATACAATGAAATACAAATAAGGCTAGATAAACAGCAAATAGCTACAGAATTTCTCACCTATTGGGCATTGGGCTCCTACTGTTCTGGCCCAAGAACGGCCTGGCAGACTCACCATCACCACCAACTCATTCTTATAATAGTTAAGATTAGTTTGTTTCCTTTTTATTAGAGATTGTTCCCTCTTATTTAGGAGATCACTTTCCCTTGTTACAATTTGGTTTGTCTACTTAAAGAGACTTGGCGTGAGGAAATAAAGTTACAGTTTGGTTTGTCTACTGGATGTCTACTTAAAGAGACTTGGAATGTGAGCATCATCTCCGATGCTGGTAAGCACACCACCGCGCACCATTGCTGTTCTGGTGGTTTTCCTTGCTCAACATCCGCGTCATTGTCTTCCTTGAGCTCCACCCTTACCTCTCTGGTGCTTATTGTCATATCTAGAACCTAGGGAAGCCGTGTCACCATCAACTTCCTCATTCTGACGACATGCTCGAGACAAGCCACTATGATCAGCCATTCTGGTTGAGCTCCTGAGCCTCCTTCCCTTCTCTTTCGTGTCACGTCATGTTCTACCATCTACTCTTGCTAACCCCCCACTTAATTTCCTAGGACCAACAGTGAATCATTATAGCCGCACTTTCCCCTTTTTGGCCATTGATGCCATAACTAATGATTCTTGCTACTTCGGTGAGCCACTTAGCAATTTCTTTTGTCTAAGCCATCTTAAGCATTCATACAAGCTTATGTAAGTCTCATTACAGCTTCTTCTTTAGTCAAGTTCACTATCGACATATCCTTTTTTTTGTAACTATTGTTCATCATTGACTAGCCTATCCAAAACCTTACTATCATCACCAGACCACCCAAGAAACACCAAGTAGTCCCTAGATGCTAAGGCACTCGTTAAATTTTAGAAGGCAACATAGAAAGCGAAGTTTCGCTGTCACTAACCATGGAATCGCCGCAGAGAAAGCCTCCCCATCCCTCCGAAAACCATTGATCCCTTGCCTATCACCATAGCATTGCCTAGGTCCCCTATAGCCAATGTGATGACCCGATCGACTTCAGCTGTTGTCTTTTGCCTAGTATTAAGCTAAGGGTTGTTAATTTGGAGTACTTTCGGACGGTGCAAGAGACATGTGTTTAGGGTACTGCCTGCTACATATTAAGTATAGTTGCATGCCGAGAACAAGTGAAGAACCAACTGACCCAACAATGAGCCCCGGTGCAACTAATGCAATTGTCAACCACTAAAGCGTGTGTATATATGCATGATTGGACGGATCGACCTAGGTAGCTTTCAAGTCTCAACCGATGCACGCACCACTTTCCTAGCTCCCAATTCGAGTGGATATTTTTTTTTTAGAGGAGCTATTTTACAAGATGCAATTAATTCGAGTGGGTATTCATCTCTGTCTTATTCTCATTCCCCACCAAATCAAAGAATTTAAGGGAATTTAAGCCGGCTGTATGCTCTACTACTCACTAGATTTAATTTCGATCCCCAACTCCGCGATGACAATGATCTACCACTACTACAAAACCGGGTATCACAAGCGGCCTATTAGCAATGGTTTGGTGCGAACCGGTTATAATGCTCACAACAGAAGCAGTTTATGGCAACAGGTCGGAGGGGATCTCTAGAAGCGGTTCGTGGCACGACCCCCTTCTAACGCCCCACCTTTAGAAGGGGTTCGTGACACGAACCCCTTCTAAAGCTCTTTACAAGCGGTTGGTGTCGCCAACCCCTTCTAAAGCTTTAGAAGGGGTTCGTGTCACGAACCCCTTCTAAAGGTGGGGCTTTAGAAGCGGTTCGTGACACGAACCGCTTCTAAAGACCCCCTTCAGAAGGGGTTCGTGTCACGAACCGCTTGTAGAAGCCCAGTTTTAGAAATAATAAAAGGAATGCGTGCCCTACTCTATCAGAGAGCACGCGTGGGTGGGTTGGCTAGATGGATGAGGCGAGTCACGAGGTTGGAGTGCTGGTCGTGGGTTCGAATCTCGTTCCCACGATATTATTACTACCTTTTACCGCTTGGTGTCGCACCACCACAAGCGGTTCCTAGAACCGCTTGTGATACCCTTCGAGGTATCACAACCGGTTGCCTAGAAGCGGTTGTAAAACCGCTTCTAGAGGTGGTTTCGAACCGCTTCTAGAAGCTGATTCTGTAGTAGTGTACTAATTGCATGATGCTGTTTATCAAATCCCTAGAGTTTTTATGCATGTAAGCTGATTAATTGGTTGCCTCACATTTATAGTATACGCTAATTCATTCATTTGGAGTGTGGAAGCACAACAGAAAGTGATCGACTAGCTAGTTTAACTAATCTAGTTCCACGTACTTGAACTGCTCTGCTTAATTAGCTAGGGCAGTGCCTCACAGCCTCCATAATAAGGGCCTAAAATGCCAAGGCTCTCATACCTAATCATACCCTTTTCTCTCCTAAAGAGAGACCTACAAGTTGTCCAGCCACATGAATAAATGGAGGCAAGAGGACAAAGCCCCCTCTTTAATCAATCGGCCAAACACATGTATATATATATCAACTTAATTTGCATATGTGCCAATTAAGTACGTACCACACCCCACCTA
Organism: Rhipidocladum racemiflorum; assembly: GCA_036346355.1. NCBI lineage: Eukaryota > Viridiplantae > Streptophyta > Magnoliopsida > Poales > Poaceae > Rhipidocladum > Rhipidocladum racemiflorum. Next base: position 65,644,628 of record CM070572.1, read on the forward strand.
GCTATATATATCTGGATTTGGATACATGATACTTTTGGATTGCAATCTCTTTTAAGGCAGCTTGAATATTCAACCCTGCCTCTAAATTGATATGCAGCTTGATCTTTCATAAAAGCTAGATGCATATATTTGTTAGTGTCATATGCGCAGAATTAATGGGGAAATAAACATTAAGAGTAACCGGTGCCAAAATAGGGAAGGGGAGCATATTCTGGTGATCCGCATGCCTAGCTACCTCGATTTTTCATGGGTATTGCTAGGAATCAGACGCCTGTTTTTTTTGCAACATTTTTTTTGTATGTGTGAAACATTTTTGTTGTACATGTGAAACATTTTTTTATACGTGTGAAACATTTTTGTTCGACAAACAGTAAAAAAAATGTTTCATACGTTAAAAAAAAATGTTTCATGCGTATAAAAAAATGTTTCACGAGTACATAAAAAATGTTGCAAGGGCGTCCGAAAAAAAGCACAAATCGGACGTCCGGATGGAAGTACTGCCCTTGCTAGGAATCAGACGCCTGTTTTTTTTGCAACATTTTTTTTGTATGTGTGAAACATTTTTGTTGTACATGTGAAACATTTTTTTATACGTGTGAAACATTTTTGTTCGACAAACAGTAAAAAAAATGTTTCATACGTTAAAAAAAAATGTTTCATGCGTATAAAAAAATGTTTCACGAGTACATAAAAAATGTTGCAAGGGCGTCCGAAAAAAAGCACAAATCGGACGTCCGGATGGAAGTACTCATAAAAAATGTTTCAAGTGTGGAAACTGCAAGGTAATTAAGCTAGCTGCTGGATGGATGAATTGGATAACATTCTTGTGAACCCTATCTCCTACAAAATCCAACCAAAAACTGCTATATGTACACGCCTGCCCATGAAAGCATACAGATCTGATCTGCCCTGGCTTCTTGCGTTTGGAGTTTGACCTTCTTGGCAATTTGATTAGTCCACGAGACCCAGACCTAGCCAGCTGGATGGATGGGCATGCATTATTCCCATGAAAGCATACAGCCTGGAAGCCGATGGATTATTCCCGTTCGTAGTGGGCACATTGGACATACTTGGCATGTTTATTTTGGCCCCATTGGTATATCCATGGTAATGTGCTACTCCGCTCCTATGTGAGCTAGGCTTTAACACAGTAGGCTGGATCGGCATCATGCTAGGTATCGGAGCCGATGCACTTACCGTGCTGGTGCTGGGTGGTAGAGAGTACACTGGATACGTCGGGAGAGGCGTAATGGATCTAACAGTTCCTGCACAGCCAATTCCTGTTCAATTGTCTTGACACTATTCTCTATCATCGGTTTTAACGTAGACACTAGAGCCGATGACTGGTTAATTAGTGCGTGATGCACAGATTGCTCAATCATACTTGATAGATCAGCTTGAGCAGGCGCATATCGGCTTACCGGGTCAGACGGTGAATCGCCGATAGGATTGATTGTTGGAAGTGCAATTTTTTGAGTAACGCCGCCTCGTCGTGTTTTCTGGAAGCATTGCAACATCATCTCTTCTAATGCTGCCTTCCGATCTTCAATCTCCTTCCGTTGCTCGGGGGTTAAATCGGCCATTTTAGGCGCGATTATAGCATCCGTGTTGATGTCGGCGGTCACTGCGGTTTTATCAGTCGACGACATATCTGATTTTCTTGGTCCCACCTGGCGTACAAAATATGTTCGTGCAAAAACGTGAAGTATGGTTTATTGACTCAAACAAACATCACAAACGGCGGGTTTGAGTGCGTGCCAGTCAATTTGACCTGAAATTGACAATGTAGCAAAAAAATGTGAATCTAAACAGCCGATAGAGACAACTATCGGCTTGACACCGATCGGCTAAGGGCCGATAAGGGGATAACTAGACTGGCCAATTAAGGATAATCCAAGGGTAAGGGTAGATCGACTTTGAAAGGCGATGCGCAACAAGCAAAGTAGATCGAACCTGGAATCAAGTCGACGAGAAAAACAAATTGGCGATGCACAACTCTTTATTGATCTCGACGGCTTACAAAGGAGAGATTGCTACGAAACTAGAAAAGCGTAAAACGAAGTGTATTGGTTGGTTGATGTGTTGATTGATGTTTCGTTTCTTCTCCACTTGTCCCTTTTATATTGCTCGAGCCGATCCGAGTCCTTCCTGGATACGGCAATTGAATTCGTATCGGTTCTGACTCAAACTCCTCCTTTTTGGTAGCCGAATCCACGTCGTACATGGGACAAGACCAAATCGCATCCTTTTATTCTAAATTGAGCCGACGTTATCTACACATGCCGAATTTTGGTGTAAACAGTTTGTTAATAATTAACATGAGTTGCAGGATAATGAGGCAATGAGCCGCGATGGATCCACATCTAGTTGGGTTCGTGGACCCCGAGATGGTGTCTTCGACCATGGCTAGGCTTGAATTGGAGTTCATTGCCAACTATATCAAGCATGTATTTCATGTTGAATTGAAAAATGACTTCATTCTCTTCCCGTACCACGAGGAGTATGTACAACTCTGTTGATTACCATTCAATTACTAGTACGCACATAAACCGTATATGAACTTATTTTCTTGCACTGCATACCATTTTAAAAGAAACCATTGGGTTCTGCTCGTCGTCGCTCCAAAGGAAAAGAAAGTCTACACTTTTAACTCCCTCGTGAAGAAATCAATGCCCTACATGATCAAGCCTATTTTGCAGAAGTAAGTACATTCTTTTAAAGCAACATTTTCTGTAATTAATTATGTTCATTTTTCCCTCAATGACATTTCTCCAATGTATGTAGGACTTTCTCGTTGTATATTGCTGAAGCAGGGCAACACAATAACAAACTAGGCGACAAGTTTGTAGTGGAAACGTTACTGTACAAATCTCTAGCATATGATTTTTTGCTAACATCTATAGTTCGTCTCCTAATATGATTTTCGTTCTTCACATCGTTATCAATAGGGGAGCAACAACTTTTGCGGCTTTTACGTCATGCATCACATGAAGGTCCTGGTTGACTGTGTAGACATGTTCCCTAATATCACAATCCCCCGCCAGAGCCTAGAGATCAAAGACCTCAAAGAATACGAGACCACATATGCTTGTGGTGCTGGGCGAGAGGTTGTAGCCTCGAACGGTAGGTATAGAGCGAGAATGCTTCCTACTAGTACATACAAATATTGTAAACAATATTATATTATGTCAATACATACAAATGTTGTAGACAATATTATATTATGTCAATGTGACATGTGTTACGTGAATGTGATGTGCAATGTGGGTTACTGTGAATGTTCCGTGATATTGTCATGTACTGTGATTTTTGTATTGTGATTCTGTGAAATTGATGCTGTTTTCGGAATGTGTACAGTGATGAAAACCTCATCACAGTCGGTTCTAACCTAGAACCAACTGTGATGGTATATTCATCATTGTTGGTTCTTAAATAGAATCGACACTGATGAAACATTATCACAGTCGGTTTTAGTTGAGAACCGACACTGATAATATGCCTTTAGTGTCGGCTCGTAAATAAAACCGATACTGATAGTCATATTATCAGTGTCGGTTCTGATTGACAGTGATATTTTTTTTTATTAGTGTCGGTTCTAGTTAAGAACCGACGGTGATGAGTGATTATTGCTGTCGGGTGAGAACCGACTGTGATAGAGTCTGCTTATCACTGTTGTTGGACTTTGTGTAGCCACCAAAACCGACAGTGATATTTTTTTATTAGTTGGTGATGAGTGATTATTGTTGTCGGGTGAGAACCGACTGTGATAGAGTCTGCTTATCACTGTTGTTGGACTTTGTGTAGCCGCAAAACCGACAGTGATGACGAAAAAGAACCGATTGGGATGTATATTCCTGTAGTAGTGACGATTTCTAATAACCTACCAAACAACACAAGTATTAACGAAACCATAATGATTAAACTAACTCTAACCCCAAGCTTCCACAATCTCAATGGTTGTATATGTTATTTTTAGTTGAGTACGTAGAAATTATCTCAGGGAGCAACAAAGAGATGCATTTCGAAAATGTAGATCGAACGGAAAATAACATAATATCGGCTTAATACTACTCACAGCACAATTAATTATTTAACACACGTACATCAGGTCGATCGATCGATCTATACTATACTCACACATGAATCTCATCTTTCTGAAAGCGACGACAACTATTAGCTAGTACTGCTAGGTACACACTAGCTTGAAGCTCGTGTACATGTATAGGTAACCAACCTCCTAAGAGATTAATTAAAGAGAAGCAATAAACACCTTGGAAGAATTAATGTTGCTGAACGTCCTATAGCTAGCTAGAAGATGTTGGAGAGTATGGCCATATCGATATAGGGCGACGTCGGGGTCCAGGAGACGGAGGACGTGGAGGGGGACGGCGACGACACCGGCGGCGGCGAGTTGAGCGACGAGGTGGTGGTGGCCGCCGAGTTGCACGGCCGCCGGACAAGCAGCGGCACCACGTCCTCGAGAAGCCCGCCGTCCGAGCTCATCATGATCTGCTCCTCGTGATCATCGAATACGCCGTGTAGTAAATTACCAGCTGCTGCTTCATCGAGATACGACGACGAAGAAGGCGCTACCGCGTGCTCGAACAAGAAGCCATCGACAGTACTGTTACCGTAGTCTCCGGCCGCAGGCACGACCTGGGTCTGGGTGCCAATGGCCACGGCAGCGCCGTCGGCCAGTTGGGCCATGGAGGATGGGCCGTCCAGCAGCGAGGTCGGGCTGTGGGCCTCTGGGCCGCAGGGCTGCAGCTTGGGCTTCTTGGGGAGGCTGACGGGTGGGCCCTGGTGCTGGTGCTGGTGCAGGAAATGGGAGTAGGTGTAGTGGAGGTGGAGGCCCTCGTAGGTGACGATGAGCGTCTCCGGGTCGTCCGTGGCGCGCTCCACCTGCTTCTTGGCGTTGCACCGAGGGTTCGTGCACCGGTAGTAGCTCCTGCATGCACGCATGTCCATTCGTCAGAACGAGTCCAATCCAGAAACCAATTTGATATCGCCCATTAATTAGAACGGTGCACACAGCATCGAGCTAGCTTGCTTGGAGCTATCTCGATCTAGTTTTCGTTTGCTGTCACGTTCGTTACTGGCCTAGCTAGTGAATAGTGATGCATACTAGCTATATTAAGCCTGCATGCACCTGCCTTGATTTGCAAATCTTTAATTAGGTACAGGTGATCGATCGAGAAAGCGTACGTACTATAAATATATATGATTCATTGGCAAGCAGGCTCTGGAGTATCGATGCGGTTGTCCTGGGAATTTTTGGTTGGAAGAGCTGGGCCAGTGCACAGGTTAGCTAGCTGGCTGGCTAGCTCTCCCTTTATTTGGTTCACTGGATCGGAGAGTAACTGATCGAACAGCCTCTAGCTCATCATATATAGCTCGCGCTGGGATGCCAATCGATGTGATGGACTATTAATTCATTAATTTCTAGTATGTGGCTCAACTTTGAAAAAGTGAACAGCAGATGTAATGTTGCCGGACATATGCCAAGTTGCACACCATGCATGCATGCTGATGGTAACTAAAAATTACGTACGTGAAAGTTATTTATATATCTAGCTAAAAACAATTAATTGTCATGTGGATCGATATGCTTACTCGACAGAAACACATGAGGAATTAAGGACTGTGTATATGCATGCATGTTTACCTTGGGTTGGGGCTATTCTTGATGGATTTCTGCCCATACTTCCTCCATTTATATCCATCGTCGGCAAGCCCATTCCCACGAGTTTTGATCTTTAGCGTGTATTTGTTCTCCATCTTGCTCAGTACCTTCTCCGGAGAGAAAACCCTGAATGATATGACAGCAGAAGCAATTATATACTAATCCACGCACGTAGGTAAGGAAAATTAAGCTGCTAATTAAACAACGGTTAATTAATTGGCTACCGTCAAAAGAAATCAGAATTTCTCACAGCATATACATCTGTATAATATACATACACCGGGCTAGAGTTGTAGTACTGCTGTTCGCCGCCGCTGGTGAAGGAGAGCGCGCTCTCTATGTCGCTGATGGTGGGACCGGAGTAGACCGTGGAGATGAGCTTGTTCACCATGGACTCCCGCCGGCGAGGTCCCTCCACCTCCCCGTCCTTGGAATCCGCATCCACCGTCGGCGCCGCCGCGGTCTCGTCGAGGAGCTCCCTCATGAGCTCCTCCCCGAAGTCGTCGACGTGCCAATACTTGCTCTCGTCCAGCTCCTCCATGGCCCTCCTTTCTTCCAAGCTAGCTCTAGTTGTGTGTGCGTTCTAGTAGTACCAGTATATATGGCGGTTACCAACCGAGAGAGCTAGCTAGCTAGCGCATGCAAGAAGAGGTACTGCATTCGCTTAATTCGATTTCCTACCTAGCGACTTGATTCACCAACCCAGCCCCATGGTACGCATATATATATATAATGGAACTTTTCACCATGCCAACTGACCGATATACCCCTGAGCGTTACAGTACTACTGACTAAATTCACTCACCGAACAGGCCAGTTTACTTCTACTAGCACTACTAGTACTACTAGTACTGGTAGTAGACCAGCTAGCTAGGCACGGCACGAACGGGCACGAAATCACGAATTAAGGCCTAAAAGTTTGCAGATATTGTTGATTCAGGGCATCTTCAATCATTGCATTTATGTTTGACATTTTGTTGATGTGATTAGTCTCTTATGTAATTAAAATAGGTAGTTTAGTAGTAGTGATGTGTTTTATTTTTTTATTCGTCACAATAGTGAAAATGGGTCGGGCCTGGGCCGGCACGGCACGAAGCAGGCACGAAGCGCAAATGGGCCGGGCTTGGGCTCGCCAAAGGCGAGTCGGGCTGGCACGGTGGGCACGATGGGCCGTCGTGGCACGGCATGGTTCCGGCCCGAAGCACGATGCCCACCTCTATAGTAGACCAGCTAGCTAGGAGTGGCACAACGCAAGCGGTGCAATTAAGTTGAAGGCTCAGCAGGTATTAGGTGCATGCCCTTTGATTGATATACCCGCATATATTAAGCTAAGGGTTGTTAATTTGGAGTACTTTCGGACGGTGCAAGAGACATGTGTTTAGGGTACTGCCTGCTACATATTAAGTATAGTTGCATGCCGAGAACAAGTGAAGAACCAACTGACCCAACAATGAGCCCCGGTGCAACTAATGCAATTGTCAACCACTAAAGCGTGTGTATATATGCATGATTGGACGGATCGACCTAGGTAGCTTTCAAGTCTCAACCGATGCACGCACCACTTTCCTAGCTCCCAATTCGAGTGGATATTTTTTTTTAGAGGAGCTATTTTACAAGATGCAATTAATTCGAGTGGGTATTCATCTCTGTCTTATTCTCATTCCCCACCAAATCAAAGAATTTAAGGGAATTTAAGCCGGCTGTATGCTCTACTACTCACTAGATTTAATTTCGATCCCCAACTCCGCGATGACAATGATCTACTAATTGCATGATGCTGTTTATCAAATCCCTAGAGTTTTTATGCATGCAAGCTGATTAATTGGTTGCCTCACATTTATAGTATACGCTAATTCATTCATTTGGAGTGTGGAAGCACAACAGAAAGTGATCGACTAGCTAGTTTAACTAATCTAGTTCCACGTACTTGAACTGCTCTGCTTAATTAGCTAGGGCAGTGCCTCACAGCCTCCATAATAAGGGCCTAAAATGCCAAGGCTCTCATACCTAATCATACCCTTTTCTCTCCTAAAGAGAGACCTACAAGTTGTCCAGCCACATGAATAAATGGAGGCAAGAGGACAAAGCCCCCTCTTTAATCACTCGGCCAAACACATGTATATATATATCAACTTAATTTGCATATGTGCCAATTAAGTACGTACCACACCCCACCTAGCTATATATATCTGGATTTGGATACATGATACTTTTGGATTGCAATCTCTTTTAAGGTAGCTTGAATATTCAACCCTGCCTCTAAATTGATATGCAGCTTGATCTTTCATAAAAGCTAGATGCATATATTTGTTAGTGTCATATGCGCAGAATTAATGGGGAAATAAACATTAAGAGTAACCGGTGCCAAAATAGGGAAGGGGAGCATATTCTGGTGATCCGCATGCCTAGCTACCTCGAATTTTCATGTGTGGAAACTGCAAGGTAATTAAGCTAGCTGCTGGATGGATGAATTGGATAACATTCTTGTGAACCCTATCTCCTACAAAATCCAACCAAAAACTGCTATATGTACACGCCTGCCCATGAAAGCATACAGATCTGATCTGCCCTGGCTTCTTGCGTTTGGAGTTTGACCTTCTTGGCAATTTGATTACTCCACGAGACCCAGACCTAGCCAGCTGGATGGATGGGCATGCATGCATGAAAAGAAAAACCTTCTTTTTCTTCACGTACGATTGTAAGGCCATGTTTGGATCTTGGGCTAATTGTTAGCTGGCTAAAAATTAGACCTAATCTATCCAAACAGGAAGACCAATAGGTGAGCTAATTTTTAGCCAACCCCCAGCTAACAATTTGGGCTAATAGTAGGTAACACGCTGGGAAAAATCTAAAATACCCTCGCGCTGGCCTTATCCTCACTTCCTCACCCGTGCGTCCACTCCCCAGTCCGCGTTATGAGGGGCAAACATGACTTTTCTAAGAAATTAGCCTAACCATTAGCCATGTATCCAAACAGCCGTAGGCTAATTTTAGATAGGCTAATTATTAGCTGGCTAACATTTAGCTCTAGCCATTAGTCAGCTAACAATTAGCTTTAGCCTATCTAAACATGGGCCTAAATCTCCCAAATTTAATAAAAAGGCACACACGCAAAGCCTTCGCGTGACGTTCCTTAAAAGAAAAACCTCCAAAATTAACTGCCGGTTGGATCTCGAGTGGATTTCACCGTGCAATAATAACGAAGCACGCCGGTAGATCATTTCACATGCAAGATTAGTTCACGATTTGTTGGCATTATGAGTTGACCTTTGCTCGAGTGGGCCGGGTTCATGAGCAATGGACCAAAGGGGAATTAATTAGGGGTCGAGCTCCAAGCCATGAGATACGACAAGGGGTTGACCTGCAGCACAGGGCATCTGCTAGTAGCGGTACAAGCTCTACACTAGTACGTGGGCGGCCTTGCCTGCCTGTGCAGCTAGCAGTGTGCATGATTTCTGTCGTGTGCACTGGACTGCATGGGCTGCGTCTAACCTTTCACTGTGCAACACCTGTGATACCGACACGTGGGTCAGCCATGCAACCGGATCCTGCAGGCAGGCAGGCCGGCCGGCCGGCTTCATAAATGAAAAGCTATAGCTGACCGATCGATCGATCGAGCAGTCAGCAACAGGGAGTCAGCTCCAACTTGCGTCGATCGGCAGCCCTGATCTCTCTCTCTCTCTCTTCAACGTTCATGCATGGATTGGACACGTTCATGCATGGATTGGACCTAGCTTGGACCATCACTACATGTTCTATTGTCTTAATTCAGATCGATCATGTGATATTGCAAGCAGCACATTGACGAATTAATTATGTTACACTGTCGCGTGTGCTAGCTAGCTCTTGGATCCGGCTATAGGTCTTGACTGGCTTCAGTTCAAAGCCTAAGTCAACTTTCAGGGCTAAAAAATTCCTCTTTTGAGACGGGAAATAAAACAAGGAGGTACTTCTATGCACCATCATTTAAAAATTATATAGATATTAAAGCATAAATTAATGGTAGATGGTCCCTTCTCTTGCTTTAAAAATTGTACAACTTGTATTAGAGAGTGACGCATAGAAGCACCACTCAATAAAGATCTTGACTTGGTTTAGATTTGATACAGAATCAGTTTTAATTGCATGGGATCGATCGAAGTCGAATGCATATATCTTTCTCTTAATTTGGTTATAGATCTATTAGCATCACGAATTTGGTTTATTATTGGACCCATTAAGCTTACAATAGCTAGCTACTCCCTCCGGTCGCAAATACATATCGTTTTAGATATCCACACGGCCTCCAAAACACAACTTTGATCATCAATTTCTATTCACTATTACCAAAGAGCACATAGGTGACACCCTATTTGTGATGGTTTTTTTGGAATCGTCACAAATAGAATTATCAGTGATGGTTTTAAAATTCAGAATGATGGAAAGACTATTTGTGATGGTCTTTGTTTGGAACCGTTACAAATAATGAATGTTTTGTGGCGGTTTTTATGTGAAATTATCACAAATACTTTTCGAACTATTTGTGGTGGTTAAAAAAAATACCACAAATAGTCCAATGATTTGTGGCGATTTTTAGCTAAAGCTGCCACTGATGCCGATGAGTATTTGTAGTAGTTTTAGCCAAAAGCCGCCACTAAAACCGTCACTAACAATATTATATGTGGCAGTTTTAATTTAAAACTGCCACAAATAATATTCCCTATAAATACCCCTGTAGCATCTCCATGTGGTCGTCTTCCTCCCCGAGAACAAATCAAAATTTCTAGATTTCAAATTTTGTTTGCAAAGATTCTTGTGCTTCTACTTCCTTTAGTTGTTCCAAGGTGAGTGATTTGTTCTCCTCTCTTTATTTATAGTGATGTAGTTGCAATTTAATGTTTAGATCTAGTTTAATTAAGGTTAATTTATATGTAGTTCAAATGCAAGGTTTAGATTTAGTTTGTTTTTATTCACCTAGCATTTCGTAGATTATGAATTTATTACATTGCTCCATTAGATTAAGTTGTCAAACTTTTTTAGATGATGAATTATCATCAAACATATATTAAATTTATTTAATTAAGATTACTGGATATTAATAAACATTTAATTTTAGTTAATATGGTAGATGGGTGATCATGAAGTTGCCTTGCATTTTGAGATGATGAATTTATTATCTAGCTCCTTTAGAGGATAAATTTAATTTTGGTTAGGTATGAGTATATATAAAAATTAAGTAATTAAGATTAGTTTTTTAATTACCATTAATTTTTCATCGTTAGTGCGTGTATACACATCTTGCTAGATTAGTGGCTATTGTTAGCTAATTTTTATCAAGCATATATTAAATTTATTTAATTAAGATTACTGGATATTAACTAACATTAAATTTTAGTTAAATGGTAGGTTGGTGATCATGAAGTTGCCTTGCATTTTGAGATGATGAATTTACTATCTAGCTCCTTGAGAGGATAAATTTAATTTTAGTTAGGTATGAGCATATATTAAAATTAAGTAATTAAGATTAGAAAATTAATTAGCATTAATTTTGTACCGTTAGTGAATATTGGATTAATAATTTATTTAATTAAGATTATTAGATATTAATAATTGTTTACATTAATTAATTATAGATGGGCCGAAGATGGATGTACAATGCGAACCGTTATAGTCAAGAATACATCGACAACGTATCTGCTTTTCTAAGAGCCACCGAGGAGAATAGCTTGCAAAAGAAGACGGAGTAAATACATTGTCCATGCATTGATTGCAAGAATGAGAAGATGTTTTCGGACAAAGACCATATCCACTTGCACTTGATTCGGAGGGTTTTTGTACCTGGCTATACATGTTGGACAAGGCATGGTGAAGTGGAGATCAAACTTCAACGTGATAACATTGATGATGACAGAGACGGCAATATGGCAGTTAACATCGGTTATGGATCTAATGAGGATAGGTTGGTCGTCGATGACGACAATAATCTGACTCAAATGTTGCACGACGTAGAAGGGAACTACACTAGTCAGAGAGAGTTTAATCAATTCAAGGGTTTGATGGAGGACTCGGAGAAACCTTTATTTCCAAGTTGCAAGGAGGAATACACAAAGTTGCATACTGTGCTTTCACTGCTGAAATTGAAGGCAGACAATGGTTGATCCGACAAGAGTTTCATGACGTTGTTATATCTCTTAGCGGACATACTTCCATAGGGAAATGTGTTGTCTAAAACCACGTATCTAGCCAAGAAGGTTGTATGTCCCTTGGGATTAGAAGTAGAAAGAATACATGCATGTCCAAATAACTGTATACTCTATCGCAAAGACTATGCAGGCACGCATGTATGTCCGGTGTGCAAAGCATCACGATACAAGCATAAGGGCGATGACAGCGAAGGCATGGAGGTGAAGAAAGGATCTCCCGCTAAAGTGGTGTTGTATTTGCTAGTAATACCTCATTTCAATCATTTATTTGCAAACAAAAAGCATGCCAAATTGATGCGATGGCACTTGGAAGAGCGTAAGAGGGATGGAAAGCTGAGACACCCTGCTGATTCTGCCTATTGGAGAACCATCGATGACTCTTCAAAGAGAACTTCAGAAATGAACCGAGGAATATAAGGTTTGGGTTGAGTACGAATTGAATGAATCCTTTCGTTAACATGAGCAGCATTCATAGCACTTGGCCCGTGACTCTTTATATCTACAACCTTCCTCCTTGGTTGTGTATGAAGCGAAAGTACATTATGATGTCGCTGCTTATCCAAGGGTCGAGGCAACCTAGCAACGATGTTGATGTATAGCTACAACCATTGGTGGAAGATCTTTTGATATTGTAGAACAAAGGTGTACAGGTATGGGATGTCGTGGGGGCACCGGTCCTGATACAGTGATTCCACCTCTACTGCCGCGCTGGCCTGGTTAATTGCGCAACTAGTATAGTTACTGATCACGGCATCATCACCGACTCAGATTGAGACCACTTGGTCGACACGACACTCGACTCATGAGGTCATATGCCATCCAATTGGTTCCAATCCGAGCTTCCCGCAGATATGTGATTGTCACTAGTCCCTGGATCAGTAGGCTAGTGTCACATATTATGTTAGGTTGTATCATTCCATGCAAACACAAGTTAAGAGTAGAAGTAATATATTACATCGATAGATAATATTACAACTTGTTCTTGTTTACAAAAGGCCGACTGGCTTAAAGTAAACTAAAGAGAAGAGCATAGAAGGAACAAAAGCAAAGCGGCCACGGTGTGCCTCCATTCCCACAGGCAACCGATGAGCATGTCACTCCGCTAGCTGTCAAACGCACAACCCGCATCTGGATCGCTGATTTCCTAGACATTTCCGTCTTCACCTGCATCTTCTGCTCCTCACGCAAGTTTTCAGAGCAAACGGTGAGTACACGTATGTACTTGCAAGACTTTATTGTTTGCAAGTATATTACTAATGCATGCTAATCAATGAAGATGGTTGCTAATCTAGTTCAGACTTGCGTGAAGCAGAATTTATTTGCAATAAGCTAATAGATTTGAAATGCTGCACATTTCACAATGCATTTAGTAAGAGAAGGTAATTCAATACATATTTGTACAATTCATACCATATTCAATTTTCCTCCAACAAATCCAATTTAACCATCGATTAACATCAAGAATCATTGCCACAGATGATTGAATCCACCATTCTAAAAGTTCCTTGAGCCCAATGGCTCAACATCACGCTTATTCCAACCCAACCTTTTAAAAGATATACCATTTCCAAATCATTTTCCGAAAACAAAATCAAAATACTATACTTGACATCAAATACCCAAGTTGCTCGTGATCGTGAGCACGGCTAATCGATTAGTTTAATTAATCTCTGAAGAGAATGCACACTTTACCCACATGACACATTCTAGCAATCATGTCAACCATGTGTAACACCCCAAAATTTTGCTTTTCTTAAATTCATGTGTGATTTGGCACCTTGGTGAATTTTTGGAATTTTCTGGAATTTATTTGGATTTATGTGGAATTTATTCCCTTTTGAAATAATTAAAGAATTTAACTTTGCAAATAAAAATCTGTTGGAAATATTTTATTTGAGTCCAAAATGATCCAAAATATTTTCTAGAATTTTTCTGAGTCTTTTGCTATTTTTAATGAATTAAATGAATTTCTGAGAAATTAATTGGATTATTTAATCGCTGGAAAAACCTAACCGGTTTGTACTGTTCATCCGACCGGACCCGAGTCCGAGTCAGACTCGAGTCCAACCCGAGCCAGCCATTCCGGTCGAACCCGCTCGGCCGAACCCTAACTCGCGTGACCGTTGGATCTTGATCCAACGGCCACGATTGAGCCACGTCGACCGAACCCGAGCCCGACCGAGCGCGGCCGGCTCGCCGAGCGGACCGCGCCCAAATCCCGCACCGTTGGATCTTGATCCAACGGCTGACGTTGAGCCACGTCACCCAATCCGAATCCCTTTCGGATTCCGCCGCCGCAACGGAGTGGGCCTCGGTTTCCGTGCGTTTCACGGATGTCGAGAGCCCTATTTAATGCGCCGCCGCCGCTGTCGTGTTGCCGACTTCCGTGCGCACCCGTAGCCCTAGCCCACGCCGCCTGAGCCGCCGCCGTTTGCCCACGCGAGCTCGCCGAGTTGGCTTAGCGCTCCGCCGCGTTCGTTTGCAGATTCCGCCGCCGTTCGCCGTCCTCCGCCGCCGTTGAGCCCAGATCCGGAACCGTGCGGTCAAGCCGCGTCGGTGAGCACCACTCACTTCGTCGGAGGAGCCCCGCAGCGCCGTCGGGAGTGTCGCCTTCCCCGTCTCCGGTGACCTTGCTCCGCCACAAGCCATCGCCGTCGATCGAGCTCCACTAGCCGTCCGATCCAGATCCAAGGGCCCAGATCGCGCCACGTCACCCCTCGGTGAGTTCCACGTTGAAATCCCCATATCTATTTCCAACCGTTGGATTTAGATCCAACGGCGTAGATTGTGCCACGTAGCCTTAATCGCACAGTACTAGATCCATTCTCAGCCGTTAGATCTAGATCAAACGGTTAGGGTTAGCCGCGTTGTTTTCCTTAGATTGGATCTTGACTGTCCGATCAAGATCGAACGGTCCAGATCAGCCGAGTTGTTTTCCAAACGCGTTAAGCCAGATCCAATCTGGGCCGTTGATTTTCAAATCAACGGCCAAGATCAAGCCACGTGGCCAGGAGGCTGACCGCCGCGGTCAGCGCACGCGTGCGTGCGACGCTGACACGCCGGGCCCGCGTGTCAGCGGCTGTCCCAGCCATGCGGTGACGTCACCCATGACGTCACCGGTGAGGCCCGCTCGGCCGCGGGTTGCTTCACGCCGACGCCGGCCGATGACGTCACCCGATTGGTCCCACCTGTCAGTGAGACATTGGAGCCGTGGACCGAGTCCACGGTGGACCGAGCCAAACCATGAGCCGGATCCATGGACCCGAGGCGATGTGGCGGCTCCTGATTGGTCCACGTGTCACTGCTGACGCAATAATTCAATTTCCGAAAAATAAAATGATTTATTAATTCGAAATATTGATTTCAGAATTTGTTTCAAACTTCAAACGCTTACAACTTTTGCATTTTAACTCCGATTTGAGTGATTCAAATTTCTAAATTTGTATAAAATTGAGATCTACCTAATGATGAATTTTATTTAATTTTTGGACCAAAGTTTTTCTCTGTAATATTATTTAATTGATTATTTAAACATTAAATGCTTGTAACTTTTGCATTTAAACTCCGAATTTGACGATTCCAGTTTCTAAAAATTCATAAAATTATGCTCTCTCTGTTTATGAACTTTATTTGGATGTTTGGACACTTTTTGTCTACTGTTTATTTATTATTTGCTATTTGCACGCTTTACGAGTAGACGTTGAAGTGCCCGAAGGCTTCGAAGGAGAAGTGTTGACCCAGGAGCCAGCTCAGGACCAAGAACAAGTACTTTTTGAAGGCAAGTTGTGCTTTGACCATGTTGATCCGATTTTCAAATTAATTTGGTTTAAATTATTGCATGCTAGTTTGATTAGAAAATACCTTACTTAATTATGGGAAATTAGATAAATGCCAAATTGCTGTATGACACCTTGGTTAATTAAATATGTGCCATGACCCCTTGTCGCCCTAGTTGTGGATTACTAGTTGGACATTATTAAATTGCCAACATGGGAATTTAGATCGTTGTAGTAGATTGCTTAGACTCACACGCGCTTAAGACATGATTTTGGACAATCAAATGTTAATATTGACTTAATGATATATTGAACCAGTTTTGGAAAGGTATCATGTGTTGTGATGTTGATGGCACGTGGTGCATAGTAATCAACTGGGGTTTGATAAATAGCTTCCGACCGGGGCATGTGGCAAGAATGATCGGGTGGGCCAGTTGTGACACCAGGAACATTATTTTGGTTCTTCGGGTAGTCTTGCCCTGGTCACCCTAAGGACTTAACCTTGCAAGCCTTTGAAATGAGTCAAACGTGCAACCACATATCTGTAATGGAACGGACCTAGTTGATTAAGTTGCTAATAACGTACCTGTGGGACCTCAGGATGTCAACTACACCCTTTGTGTAGTTGTACGGGGGAGCGTACCGGGGCTGCGGCCAGGTACCCATCTAACGGTGAATTGGCCTAAACTTCGCCTTCGCTAAGGGAAGGGTTAGTGTGCAATCACCGGGGAGGACCACTTGTACTGTTAGAGGTTTCTGAAAGACTCTGTTACGGACACTCGCCTTTGTGGTGTTTGGCTGTATCTTGTGGGTAAAGTGCATAACCTCTACAGAGTGTAAAATCTATTCGAATAGCCGTGTCCACTGTAATGGACATCGCTCGGGAATTACAGTCAAGGGTTAGACTTTCTTGAAAATAACTTGGACTTGAAAGGTTGGGTTTGGTTTAACAATGATGTTGATGGAAATGTGGATTAGATTTGGGAAAGATGGTTATTTAATTGATGGAGAAGTTATTGCCCTTAAACATGTTTCTACTGCTTTTGAATCTACTTATGTTACTTGTCAAGATGCTGCTTTACTGCAAATATACCCTGAGCTACTTATTTGTATTAAGCCATGTATGTAGTATATTAGCTTGCATTCTGTGCATGACTTGCTGAGTACCAAGT
The DNA here is from genome assembly GCA_036346355.1 of Rhipidocladum racemiflorum. Lineage (NCBI taxonomy): Eukaryota > Viridiplantae > Streptophyta > Magnoliopsida > Poales > Poaceae > Rhipidocladum > Rhipidocladum racemiflorum. The sequence goes on from CM070572.1 coordinate 65,661,441, forward strand.
ACTCACCCTTGCCACAATACAACACCAGTTGAAGTGGAGACTACACCAGCTTTGGAGGAGGAGCTCCAAGAGGAACCGTCTAGCTAGGAAGCGAGCCCAGTCAGTTGCCTGTGGTATACTGGATGGCGCCACGATGTCATTTTACTTTTTCCGCTGCTATTATTTCTCTTTTAATAAGTTTCACCCTGCGAGTCGTATATTTGTAACTTGACCTTAAGGTCAAGCAACCAGTTGATTATCTAATTAAAGTACTTTATTATTATCGAGTGGTATGATTGTGATATTTACCAATGTTGAGACTGTGTGCACTAGCGTGATCCTGGACTAGTGCTGAATACGCAGAGGGTCCGGATTTGCAAATTCGGGTCTCGACACCATGCCACGCGATACATAAAGTACCCGTCTTGATAGATTGTGACGAAACTTTTCCAATTATCAGTTTTCAGTCTTGCGTCAGCCCAAGCGATGTGCGCCCTTTGCTATGGGTGAGGGCTTCACACACACACAGTATACCATCGGGCCGGGCGAGCGTGCCACAAATATTTGCAGTTAGGCACCAAAACTCCAAACTCGCTTCACCCACACGGTTCTGACGATGGCTAGCGCTCCATCGTGCCTTTTACCGGCCCACAGCAAAGCATCCACCGTTGTAACGAAAGTTTCCAACACCTGCGCGAGGTGAGGGACTATTCTGAACAACACCAGTACGTCGGTGACTGTCCAACTACTTTGACCTACCACGGCGCAAGACCAAATCCCAACTCCTATACTGGGTTCAGGCTGTCCTATACTGCACATGTGGTTGTACGAAAAGACTCAGTTAAGAGCGTCAAGTTCAGTCCTTAGGATTGCACAGACGAGACATCCCATCATCCGTCCGGCATAAAATCACCTTTCACCTTTACCTTTTTCACCTTTTTACCAACATAATCTTTCTTATAATTCACCAGTTCAGAAATTCCAATAATAGCTCATAAAGGTTTTGATTGACTGAGTGCACCAATCAACATTCAATTAGTCTAATGCTGGGCTAAGCATATGCAACTAATAGACTTATATTCCCAAGAGACATTTAATATAGCGTCTAACCTTATCCTAAAGTTAAACAAGGTTCGCATGACAATATCATGATTGAGATAAACCATCCAGATTCGGATCTATCTACCATTTCCCACCATTTAAATATTTGTACCACTTACTTATGCATGCGTAATAGTTTGGGAGAAGACAAAGTACATTTGCAATTATAGGTTCAATATGTTCAAAGGGGGTGCTTGCCTGTTTGCTCTGCGTCTCGTCACACGTATTCTTGGGATCGTAGTTGGGATCCTCGTCGACTGCTCCCGAGGCATCAACGTCTACTTGAGCGCGCAATAAAAGAAACAACTAGAAGCGAATAAGATCCATTGAAAACCAAGTCATTATACTCTCAAAATTAGTCAACAATAAATAAACTAACACAAGGAAGAATAATCGAACGAAAACCGGATTTTTAAACCAAGCCCGGCAGTACCGGCGCCTAAACCCTGGTAGTACCGGCCACTAAAATCGGTAGTGCCGGAAAATGGAAAACTCGAAATTAGACCTCTCTGGAAATTAACCTCCAGCAGCTTAAATCCGGTAGCTCCGGTCGGGCGATAGTACCGGACTTTGAGCTGCGGTAGTGCCGGACCTAGCGATCGAAAAAGAAAAACCTTCTGGAAATAAGCTACCGGCGTTTTGGGAGCGGTAGTGCCAGCCAGAGCGGCAGTACCGGCCTCACCACGTCGGTAGTGCTAGCCAGAGAAAAACTAGGGTTTTCAAAAATGGGTTTTTGCGCAAATGACTTCGGAACTTCGCGGCGATTGCATGGATGGGTTCTCGGCGATGGTAAGGACCCATTCACGTGAAACCACACAAGGTTCCGACTTCATTTGACCTAGTTTCACATCTGAGGAACTCGAGGGCCCTAAATCACGCTGAATTTCGACTTTCGACCCGAATCGAATACAAACTCGATTCTTTTCGTGAAACTCGAACTTCAACGGTGTCTAATAAATTCTAGTGTCATTTTCCTAGCTTTTGGAACTAGGGTTTCAAGGATATTTTCCAAAAGTTACGAAAACGACTTTTAACCGAATAATCCGATGAAATAAGAAACTAGGATTTCGAACTCGGCTTTCGCGCTAACTAAAACTCTAGCATCTATCTTAGGTCTATAGTTGCAACTAACTAAAAGTTGAGCATGACCTCTAAGTTTTCTAGGGTTTTAGCTAAAAGAAAGGATTGTAGAAACAGAGAGAAATGGATGATCGAGCTCAAATAACGAAGATTCAATTCCTAACTTGCTTCTACTCACCTCGAAACTTTTCTAGGGTTTGAGAGCAATGTCGAACTCCTTGTCTAGCTTCTCCTCGAGCTCAGGAACAGCGAAGGGAGTAGATCAACTGGAGGGAAAGCCGGAGAAAGAGATGGAGAGCTCCATGGGATAGGAGGGAGAGTTAGGAAATGAGAGAAGGAGAGGGAGGAGGAGAGTGAGAAGTGAGGGAGAGGGAGAGTAAGCGTGGGAGAGTGAGGGAGTGAGGAACCCTCTAGAAAAGGCTGAGGTGGCTAGGGCAACGGGCAGCAGCGAGGGCTTCTGCCCCCTGTCCGGTCGCCATGACCGGTAGTATCGGCCTAGGGCCGGCGGTACTGCCGCCCAGGCTAAAAAAACCGCAAAACATTCTGAAAAGCTCCAAAACTTGGAAATTCTTCCTGGGAACTTTTGGGATGGGTTCTAAGATAGATAAGGAAGATGTAGAAACTACGGTTGCTAAGAAATTCTAGCCACAACATGATCTAAGGTTTTGGGGCAAATTTTTTTTTGAAACAACTCGAACAAACAAATCCAAACACAATTAACTCCAAATTGGAATCCAATGATTCTCAAGGCGATAATTAACATTTAAAAAGGATGGTTACAAACTCAGGATGTTACAGTTCTACTGCCCTTACAATAATCTCGTCCTAGAGATTACAAGGACTCGGAAAAGAAAGATGGCAACTCGGATCGAAAATGATCTTCGCGTTCCCAGGTTGCTTCCTCTTCAGTGTGATGGCTCTACTGAACTCGAAGCATCTTGACAACGTGATTACGAGTATGACGTTCAGCTTCATCCAGAACGCGAATTGGATATTCACGATAAGTCAGATCTGGTTGAAGATTAATTATGTCCAGGGGAGTGAGCTCAGTAGGAACTCGAAGACACTTCTTCAACTGAGAAACATGAAATACGTTGTGCACATCCGCAAGTTGAGGTGGAAGCTCCAACTGATAAGCTACTTCACCTTTCCTTGCAAGAATCACTACAGGAATCCGACTTATTTACGTCGGCCAAGGCAAAAGCCGATGTAAATAGGCCGTCGTAAGCCGAGCGACGTAAATAGCACTTATTTACGTCGGTGCCGACGTAAATAGAGATTATTTACATCGGCCAAGTGGCCGACGTAAATACGAATAGTAGTCCAAGTCCGTCTGGAAGGAAGGTGATGTGGCACTTATTTACGTCGGCCAAACCTCGGCCGACGTAAATACTCTACATGTATTTACGTCGGCCAGGGCCTAGCCGACGTAAATACTTGGATCTATTTACGTCAGCCAGAACCTGGCCAACGTAAATACTTGGCTCTATTTACGTCGGCTAGACCCTGGCCGACGAAAATACGTTGAGATATTTACGTCGGTCAGGGTCTGGCCGACGTAAATACTTTGATCTATTTACGTCGGCCAGACCTTGGCTGACGTAAATAGATCGAAGTATTTACATCGGCCAGACCCTGGCTGACGTAAGTACTGGGGCCAGACCCTGGCCGACGTAAATACTGGGGGCAGCCTACCAACACTAGCCTTCTGGATTTGGATTTGGACGGCAAAAATATCAGTTTAGAATAGCAAAAATATAAATCCATTCATATCAAATTGGAGAGTTCAAGACAGCAAAAATATCAAGCCATTCAACCATGGATTCATTATCAATCCATCCATTCAAATGACATAATTCAGTTTGCAAATATGACAACACATAGAAACTTCAATTTGCAAATATGACATACAACACATAGAAACTTCAATTTGCAATGACATACAACACATACAAACTACTCATTGTTCATACAAACATCAATTTGGCAGAGTATCTTCAGAACGATGCCCACTACCGGCGTCACCTCCCGAGTTTAAGAAGCCACCAACCGACGGCGGAGTCCTCGAAGAAGAAGCGCTAGTGCCTCCAACATGTGCATCCGGTGTGTGGGCCGCTGAACCCTATATCAACAAACATATGTTAGAAATAGCTAGATTGCGTTAAAACAAATTTAAATAATTGATGATACCATGTTGGGAGATTGTGGGGTAAAGAAGGGTGGAGGTTGGAACGGGGGAAGATTTAGTGGTCTTCCGAACTGCTGCGCTATATATTCCTACCAAAAAAATGTAATTGGCATGAATACAATCATTGACATATCACTAAAATTAAAACATGAATACATAACTAAAATTAAAACATGCATACAATCATCGACATATAACTAAAATTAAAACATGAATGCTAAAATACATAACTAAAATTAAATTTGTAGTTTGCTTCTAATAAGTTTAAATTTTTATGTATATATAGCAAGAAGACTAGGAGGTTGCCAAACTTAATAAAAATTTCGGCAGCACCTCCCCTAAAATAGTGAACATCCACTTAGCAGACAAAAGACAACATTCAATGTAATATCAACAACAACAACCAGTCATGGTATCCACTAATCATCACGACCAACTAAGCACATATAGCAAGAACGACCAATCATCGACATATACAAGGCTAGCTAATTAAAGCACGAATACAATCATACAACGAAATAGACATAAGTATATGATTTTTTTTTGATTCAACCATACGACTTACTTGTAGAGCCGCCTGCTGCTGCGCCTGCCATGCAACAAAGTACTCTTGTTGCTGTCGCAGCTGCTCCTGAAGTCGACTCTCACGGGCTGCTTGTTGTCTCAACTCCTCCTCCAGTCGAGTCTCACGAGCGCTACGCCCATTGCTTTGAGAAGATTGAGACGACCTTGCCGAACCTAAGATTGTGGTGGAATCAACAATTCCATTAAACATGTTAAACCGACCATGTTTCTTGCCACCCCCGCTATTGTACAAAGCGACAGGGTCAACATCTTCTTTCCTCCAGTCAAACTCAAGCCCGTGAGTGTCTGTCATCACTTTCCCGTAACTAGCCTACAAAATTTGCAATTCATGCATAAAATTTAAACGAAAAATAGTCAATAGAGTTGTTTATAACCATTACATACTAACCAAGCTCTGGGTCGCCGTGTCACTGCATAGCTGCTCAGGCTGTGTAGGATCAGAACCAATGTGACCCCGTATGTAAGTTTCAATGTCCGTGGGCCGAGTGCCACTTTGAGCTTCCTGTAAATCAGTGTCATTAGCCAATATTTCGAAGAGATCGAAAGATAAATTTGACAATTAAAAACCAAACATTATGAAACATACCATCCGTCGTGCAAGACGAAGATGTCCATCGGCTCCGTACTGTTGAACTACTCTCGGACCCGCCTCCCTGCTGCCTCTCTTTTTGTTAGATTTCTAAACAAATTCAGGAGAGGCCTAGTAGTGGCTGAGAGCTTCCCATTCATCGGGGCACTTGTTAAACCAAGACAACATAGCCTCTCGGTACTGATCCTCACGAAGGTAGATTTTTGAAGCACCAAGCTTCTTGCTCATCTCCTGGTGAAGCACTCGCTTGTAGTACAAGTTGACTGCTTGGATGCGAGCCTGATACATCATCTACTTACAGTCTTGGTGGCTGCGTTGTCAAAGACACTTTTAGCCTTAGCTTGCAACGACTGCTCCTGATCACTTGGCAAACGGTACCTCTCCTACAAAGAAAAAGGATTGAGTTAAATATCATATGTATTGATCGCAAAAACCAATGAAAGTGGAAAAAAATACTTACCCAAAAATCCACCCACACCCGTTGGGCAACAGTTCCATGCACCCCATCTATAGCCGTCCGGTAGTGCGCCCACTTCAAGGTTGGCTTGGGTTCACCATTGATTACCACTAAACCAGGATAATGGTACGCAAGAGAGATCCTAGCGTACCATTCACTTGCCTCAATCTGTTTCTGCCCGTCCAATCTACATCAACCCATTGCCTACAAAAAAATAACATTGTATAACTTGAAAGATGGTTCAGTTTTAAGTTTAATGCTCAGAATTTTTAATAATTTACCAATCTCCATGTGGCACAATCAGTCTCCGTGCTTGAGGAACTGCTACCGGAGGAATCTGATTAGTCCCTCTATACCTGAAATAAGCATAGAATTCATGTTCATGACAAATGCAATACATAATTAACACTTACTAGTTATTTGTAAATAATACCTGAAGACAGGAGCATCCGCTCCCTCTTCACCATCTCCCCCCTCACCATCCCCATCGTCCTCGCATTCCTCCTCCGCAAATCCAACCGCTGTGTCCTGTACAGCTACCTCCTCCACAGCCTCCCCCACTGCTTCCTCTTGTACAGCCTCCTCCGCTGCTTCCTCTTGTACAGCCTCCCCCGCGATATTAGAAGTAATCGACATCGTTAGGAACATGGTGAGAGTCATTTGCACGGCGTCATTTCATCCGTCTGATATCCTCCACGATAACATCTGTCGTGTCCCCAACTAATTCATTTAGTGTTAACCCAATGTCCACATCAAATGACCCAGGCAATTGATCTTCTTAGTAGGCCCCATCAACCGTGCTGTCTAACCCACTTTCAATATACTCATCACTCGCAGGAGTGTTTAAGCGACCAGGAGGATTCACTTTGTAAACAACCCACCATGATTTTAAATTTTCCTTTGGACATGGATATCGAAGGTAGTACACTTGCTCAACATGGTGAGCAAGTACGAATGAGTTGTGACCTGCAAGGCGTGACTGATGTCTAACCTCCACTAAGCCAAGATTGTGGTTTCACCGTATCCCCATTTTATCGTTGAACCAATCACAATAAAAGAAAGTTACTTTCAATTCCTTTCGGCCGCCAAACTTAATCTCCACTATGTTCTGAAGAATGCCATAATATTCGGTTTGTCGACCATCCGCACCCTCTACAGTAGTGACAACTCCGCTATTTATTGTGGCTGCTTGAGGACGGTTTGCTTCTAACGATGCAGTACGAATTCGAAACCCATTCACATTGTAGCGACCAAACTTTCTTATGGTCGTGCTACTGTGCGATAGCTGCCGAAGGTCCTCATGGACAGCAGGATCACGCATGCACTGCAAATGTCGGGAATACAATTCAATATGGATGATAAGAAATTAGGGCCACTACATAAACCAGTGTGATAAGAAATATACGTGCTGTCGAAACCAAGTCACGAAGTTAGGACCACCACGTAAACCATTGCGTCGAAAGTTGTCAAGTTGTGCACTTGTAGGTTTTCGCGACGAATTCCATTGTTCTTGATCAAACAACCTACATTTTAATCGATTCATTTAGGTTGTAATGGGACAAATCAAGTTAGACATAAATGACAAGTACTTACAGGAAATATTTTTCCATTTCTGGAATGTTGGAGTACATGTATAACAGTGCTTCATTCCACTCTTCGCGAGGCAGCTCATGATTCGAACTGGCCCCGACAGCATGTCCATGTCCTCGGAATATCTGAAGATCGAAACCATGTGTTTCATCCGATAGCTGGTATCTCGGAATATGAGCATTAATGTTGTGCTCATATGAAAAATATGTACTTTAGAAATATGAAATTTCTTTTAAAAAAATGCTTCTGCGATGCAGCCTTCCAACTCGTGCTTTGTTACCCATAGTTGCCCTAATTTTCTTAAGGTTTCGTTCTATCGGATACATCCATCGATATTGTACTGGCCCACCAACCTCTGCTTCGTACGGTAGATGTACCAATAAATGTTGCATTGCATTCATGAAACCTGGTGGGAATAACTTCTCCATCTTGCATACTAGCACAGGTATAACTTTCTTCAACTTTTGCATCGTTGATTTCTTGATTTCCTTCGAACATATCTGTCTGTACATGAAACTAAGCTCTGCCAACATTGTCCACACATCATCAGGGAAGTTGAGAGGAGCCGCCCAGATCGTCCTCGGGCTATTAGAAGGTTTAGTCGTCCTAATCGGATTTGGAGGCTAACAATGAGCCGCCGGAAGCGCTCACAGTGTTAGCACCCAAGCCCAACTGGGACAACATCGAAACCCTTCGAATAACTCGACGATAACCCCGGTATTCCCCCGGTATGCGACCCAAAACTCGCCCAGGATCCCCGCATACCGGTTTCACTGTGATATCAACCCAATTTGCATAAAGGGGCAACGAAACTCGGAACCCCACAACCAGACAAGCGCGGAAGCAAAACGAACAAAATGACCAAACCAACCACGGCACGAAGACAAAACCCAACAACAAGCCCCAACTACATAAAACCACACCCGACAACCACCAACAAACAGAAACAAGAAAATCACTAAAGCGACACAAATATATTAAAAGTTGCGCGAAGGCAACCAAGAGTTCAGCGAAACATAGCACATTTAAACTACCTATACAACAAAAGTAGACTCCCCACTACTAAACTGGACAAAAGTAAAACAACCCCGAAAGTGTTCTACCTCTGAACACTCCCGGGCGTACACGACGCCAGCAGCCTCTACTCGCTGCCCCACCCAGTCACCGATATGCAGTAGGGGCAAAACTCACACCCCTCGGGATCCTCACCTGCAAAACCACAAAAGCAGAAGCCTGAGTACGGAAGGTACTCGCAAGTCTTACCCGTGGTCCATATATGACCGACTCCAAAGGGTATGCATTTGGATGTAGCAAGGAAGTCAGCTAAAGTTAAAAGTGCGGAAAGCTTAACTTTGTTGATTAGTTAGTACCGCTATTCAATTCACAATTCAAAGCAGTTGTACTAGCACCTACTTCTAGAGTGGAGTTCAATACTTAATGATAACCAAACAAGTGACCTCATAACAATTTCGAGCTCAAGCCCAAAGGCGAACTTCAGTTCAAGTTATTACTACGTGTAGTAACATGTAACCAAGCGTGCTCATATCCGAGAGTGCGGCAATTCGAATCGCTTAATTAACCCTGCAGGGAAGCATTGATCACACGACATGTGCCACGAAGGAACCTCCAACCCCCTCCCATCCATACCCATTCCCGGCATGCGATCAACCAATGTGTGCTCGGCTACGGTTAAACATCGGATCGGTCCTTAGCTGACTCAGGCGGGACTACCACATTTGAGTCTCCTTACCCAAATGCCTCAATCTCCCGCCCGGTCTCTAATTGTACCTTTTTCCACCACATAGCCAAAACCAAACCTTTCCATAGATTGTAAAGCGTAAGACCTCAAGCAGTGGAACCATCCACCACTTGGCCCAAACTGACTTCTAAGCAAAGTAAGCATGACACCATTAGTACCCATAATCTAGCTCCAAAGGAGGTGTTTAACAAGTAACAATGAAAGTGGTACATGCAGCAAATAGGATCTAACCTATCCCACATTTCAACTCCTAATGCAACACTTAACATCCAATAGGCAGTTAATTCACAAAAATAGATTATACATATGGTTCAAGATGCTTAGGTGCTTGCCTTGATCTTCTGCTTGCGGATCGACAGCGACTTGCCCCTCGGCAACTCCCTCGACCACGGCGGTATCACCCTCCGCGGTTTCGTTCTCTACACGAATATAATGCAACAATAAGATGCATGCAATGCAATGAAACAACTAGAATGAAAACCCCCGACGAAACGACACAACCGGACAGACAAACATAACCCGGACAGACCAGGTGAACCCGGACAGTCCGGGTTTAATATCCGGACAATCCGGCTTACCCGGACACTCCGGACACTCCAGACCTGGCGCGTTTCACCCTACTACTCAACGGACCGAGGTGCCGCCAAGTCCCACGGCACCACAGGGACCTGATCTACGACTTTCCTACACGTGGTCGAGCCGGAGAGCTCCGAGCTAGCTCAAACCACGACGAGCGGGTCTCATCTCTAACACCTGCAACCAAACCTAATCCAAAGCTTAAGAGAGCCTCACTCACCCCCGATCTCTAACCCTAGCACCGCACATTGCCTAAACCAACCCCAACACCAAACCCCACCAAGAAACCTAACATCCCCAAAGTTCAACCCCCAACCCCAAATCTACAAACCTAACCCTACATCCAACCCCATGGAAGCCCTAGAACCCAAGAATCCCATGAATAGACTCCAAGAGAGGGCTTTACCTCAAGGGAAGGGAAGGAGAAAGAGGGGAAGCCGGGTAGGAGGAGGAAGACGCAGGCTTGGGGAGGAGCTTGAGAGCGCCGAGGAGGAGTTCACCGGGGAAGGAGTCACCAGAGGTCGCCGGCCGGTGGAGATTTCGCCGGTGAGGAGTTTGGGGTGGAGGAGAGCACGGGAGGGGTGGAGAGCAAGTGGAGACGAGGAGGGAGTAATGGAAACCACGAAATCTGACTTTTATACAAAACCCCCGCACAATCCGGACATTCCGGAGAATTAACCCGGAGGCTTCGGGTTGGGGTCTTCGGTAACACGAATTCCGAACACCCCAGACAATTCGGTCCGGATACTCCGGGTTGAGGTGCTCGGTCAGGTTAATCCGGATACTCCGGACAATATATCTGGACATTCCGGGTTGCATCCGGACATTCTGGATGTTGATCCGGATACTCCGGATGTCCCAGAATTTTTTGAAATTGAGGGCCTTGACAAACCCTCCCCCCTTAAAGGAATCTCGCCCCGAGATTCTGGACAAACGCACAAATATTGCGGAATACAGATAAAAGGGTGCAGACACGTGCGGATCGACAAGCTTAGGATTGCGGAGAGTTCACATAGTAGTCACTCACATGGTTTGGACGAACTCGGGATACTCAGCCTCCAAATGATTCGCGGGTTCCCAAGTAGCTTCGTCTTCAGTGTGATTGCTCCACTGGATCTTATAGAACTTGAGAGCCCTTCGGCGGGTCTTGCATTCAGCTTCATCCAAAACTCGAATAGGATGCTCTTGGTAAGACAGGTCTGATTCAGGCTGGACTTCAAGTTCATCCACCCCAGTGATTCAAAAGGAGTACGGAGGCACTTTTTCAACTGAGATACGTGGAAGACATCGTGGACCATCGCTAGAGAGGGAGGAAGCTCTAGCTGGTACGCCACTTGACCACGCTTCGCTGTAGGATCGAAGTATACGAATATAACAATCAGAGGGTGGGTGAATGGTTGTGCTGAAGCTAAAAACAAATTCTTGATCTATTAAAAGTTCACCCCAAAACAGAACCAAACAATTGCCTCGTTTTCGACAAAAACAGAATAACAAAGGTTCGGTAAAATGCGAATTTCCAGAGATCCAACCGTTGGAATGATCTGAAATTTGGACAAAAGAAACTAGATTCCAATACGAATCTAACTCAAAAAGAATCAGCTCGATCGGACTTATGGATCAAAAGTTATGAACCTCGCAAGCTTGTTGTGACAGAAGATGACGAGAATTAATCTAACCAAAACTTCAAGATTAAACAAGAACGACAAAAGTTTAATTAACTAAACTTAGAGAAACCCTAAATCAATTCTCTAGAAAGGTTTTGATGGATCAAATCAAGATGAACCTCAAAGAACAAAAACCAATCTAGAACCAGAACAAGCATGCAACCAAAAACCAAAACAGAGACACTGTAGCAACGCTGCCATCGTGAGCACGCAAGGATCTGGAAGAATTGATCTTTATTTCTTTTGTCTAAAGTACTCTCATCAAAAGAGTACAAACCCTAAAAACTGAGCTCAAGCTCTCAATGCGCTCAGCTCTACTTGATGCCCTTCAACAGGAGACACCCCTCCTATTTAAAGGAGCAAAACACAAGGAGTTCTGAATACAATTCCTAATCTAGAAGGAGTAGGTATTCAACACAACTCCTCTTGGCCCAACCTGGCCGAATACAACTCTTGCATGCGTATGGCAACCCTACCATACTCACGTGACTAACACTTTGCACGCGTATGGCCACCTGCTATACTCATGTGACTAACACTTTGCACGCGAATGACCTCCTGCCATTCTCACGTGACTAAGCATTCTTCATGTGCACCATTCTTTTAGCCCGAACGTCCCGCATGACATCCTTGACCACCAAGACCTCAGTTCCTCCCTGAACCTAGTCCCGAACCTCAGTTCCTCCATGAACCTAGTTCCGGTCCCGTCATCGACCACGTTTGCCCTCGAGCAATACCTGCACATGAACAAGCCACAAAACAAATCCGAGCACAAGTCCACGACTTGACTCAAGGTCAATCCATGCAACTACTCACATGAGCATTGCATAAATTCCACTTCAAAACAAGCATCATGAAATTCTCACCAATTTCATAATCTCAAGGTCAAACCAAAAACTCAATTCAATTCTTGCAAAACATCCAAACCGAGCAAAACACGTTCACAACGGACCAAAAATAAAAACCCTAGAAAAATTCCATTCATGACGGACCAACAAAATCGGTCTGTTGTACAAGTGAAACTCTCGTTTCAAGAAGAAAACATTCCGACGAAAACACGTTCATGATGGACCAACAAGATCGGTCCGTTGTACATGCGAAATCAATCCTCAAAAAGCCGTTCACGACTGACCAAAGAAATTGGTCCATCGTACATGCAAAACTCACTGGTTTCTTGGAAAATTGAATGAGCTCAAAAACATGTCCACAACAGACCCAAAAACTTGGTCCGTTGTACATGTGTAGGCCCCCGGATCGGCTATCCGGAGTCCTCTGTGTATTTCTGTACTAGTCCCAGATCAGTAGCTAGTACACACAGTCAAAAGTGATGAATCAACAACCATATCACGAATACAAATAACTAAATAAGAATAATACCAAATGAAAGCAAAGACCTTATGGTCAAGGTTTACCATTACGGCCTGAACAGGCTGAACAACTTGAACAACCGCAGCGGAAGACGAAAACGCCAATGCGACCCATCCAAATGCCCACAGGCAATCGAGTGGAGAACGCACCCTAGTCGTTGGAACTCCTTGACAGCTTCTTTCACTTCTGAGAGAGGATTAGAATGTAGCACGTGAGTACATAAAATACTCAGCAAGTCGGGGAAATTATGCACAATGTAGGCTATCCAAAGATGGCTTAATATGGTTCTTTTGCATAAAGCCAAGTTTCAAGAAAACATACTTGATAATAATTTTCACAAAACATATTTGAGCAATTCTTTTTAATAATTGAATTATGTAATATTGTAGTGAAGGTTCTAACCACCACTCACTAATATACAGGCTCTATCCGCCACAGCTCAACAAAATCAGGGTTCAATCCAATCACATGGCTCTGTCCGCCATGGTTCACAAAATCAGGTTCTTTCCACCTACTTGGCTTTAACCGCCAGAAGCACACCCGAGAGTTCTAACCGCTCCCGGATCCCAAAACAAAACATTGTTTAGTTTGAAATCAAAACCCAAAGTCTACCAGTATGAAAGCATTCAGCAAGCTTTGCCTTTAACCGTAGGCACGGCTATTCGAATAGTTTTAACTCTGCAGAGGTGTACAACTTTACCCACAAGACATGATATTCCCTTGATGCCATGCAATTAGCACACTTCCTTGGGTGTGCCGGCAAGGATATCATGACAAGGCCTTTACAATGTATATGCCTAACCCGACCCACCCGTTGAGGTTTCACCGCTGTTAGGGTTCTTTCCACCCAGTACAGAAGCCCCCTCTTGCGCCGTGTGAGAAAAACAACAACAACAACAACAACAACAATGCCTCTTTCCGGCTCTCACACAACAACCGAGTGGTGAGTCTAAGTTAGGTTTCTACAAATTATTCAGCCAGGTCGTGCCCACTTTGACATGTGGTTGTACGGTAATGCTTAGAATGGAGACAGTCATAAGCGTCGGTCCTTAATTGACTTGGGGCGGTACTTGCACAAAAGAACCAAGGCTTGGTCCGCTTCCACCCGACATTCCATGCCGCCCAAGTCGAAATCATTTTTCATTTTATTTTTATTTTGTAAACCATTGGCAATACTCCTTGCCTATAACTTCCAATACAAGTTTTCAAGAGATAATTGAAAGTCCCACCCATAGGTGAATATTGACCGATGGCGAGGCTAAGCATTTCTACCGTACTATTCTATTCCACCAATAGTTTATTTTATAAAATACAAAACTCAGTGTTTGATAAAAATTATGATAATCCGTTCTATCATCTCCAAAATTCATGAGACCACCAACATTCCCCCATTATTATCATGGCATTATATAATCCAATCCAATTTAGTACTCCAACAAGTAAAACCTATATCATGTGCCATCATAACTCCAAAATCATGCTAAGCTACTGACATCATTGTATATGAAACAATCTCCTCAAAATATAAGTCTTCTTAGGGGTTACCCATCATCTATACATCGCTAAATCTTGTAATCTACTTGATCCACCGAGAATAATTCATAACCTCATCCCCGAGCATATTTCATGAAAGATTCTACAAATCCAAGATTTCATTGATTCATTGCCTATAGCTGTTTCCCTAAACAATGACACCAAGTTGGCTAAACAAATCACATACAATCCTCATTATTCATAATCCCACCTAGATGGTTATCGCAACACCATACTTCACAAAATCATCTACTAAACCACCGAGTACGATTCTCAATATTATTCACTGAATCCATCGAGTATATTTGATAATATCATTGACTGAATCATCGAGAATACTTCACGATATCGACTCTAATCATTTAGGCTACAATCCACCGATAGCACTTCATAACGTCATGTATTTAATCCTTCACATTATCACCTCTAAATCATCTACTTTAATCCACCAAGAATACGTAATATTATCATCCACTAAACCACCAAACATTCTGGATCATTCACAATATCCATAAAGGATTATCATATAATATTCTTGTTAAAATCCAATCAAATATAATTCACCACTTATTCTATTTGATCCACAAGTATGCCTCCCAATATTATTATTTACTTCTACCGACTATTATTCTGGATATCATACATCTTCCAATATTCTCCGAATCTACACAAGTTATATGGCGAATCACTATCACAATCCAACTCCTTAGTAGTTCAACTAATCGCCAATCATAGATCAATTTCATAACTACTACACCCACATCATCACTAATAGTAATCTAACTCCAATTTGCATTCTGTACCATTTGATTTATCTAAAATGTCTGTCAAATAGTCTTTTCCCTTAATTAAAGAATAGTTTTCCAAAAACATTTATATTGGTGGAGTACTTATACTAGGGCGACAAAGGGTCAGGGATAACAATGTCAAGGAGGTAGGAACAACAGGTATAACTAATAATCTAACGTTAACATCATCCATTTAATATAAATAGCAATGCAATTTGTAAAACAGTGGAAAACATTTATAAACAATGGGATCAACATGCGTCAAGGAGACTTGCCTCGGTCACAGCGAGAAGGTTGAACTCTTCGAAGTCCGGCGGTGGGATCGGCGGACTCGGCGGAATCGTCGACTACGCGCAAAACGAGGCAATAAATAAATAAAAGAAAATAAATAAAATCCAAAAATTACAAAAGTAGTACTGGCAGGAAGATCTTGATTTTAGATGAATTTAGAAACTTGAACGGAGTCAATCGGAGTTCGGACGCAAAAGTTATAAGCGTTCGAAGTTGGAAAATGATGGAAAATCAAGAAAAAGAGAAAAGTTACTATTTGCTACAGTAACTTGCGAGAATTTTGTTCCAGAACAGACCCAAAGCTACAGAGCCCCTTTTGCTTCAAAAAAAAAAAATGGATTTTTGCCCCATTTTCGCACGGATTTGGATCAAACAAAAGCCTAGAACCTCTAGATAACATCCTTAGGGACATCTAGGAGGAAGGGATTGAACCAAAACTCACCGGAATCGGAGAAATCGACGAAGAACGGAGGTTCGGCCAAATGCACAAAAGCTCCAAATTCGTCGCCCACGGTTGAGAAATCCTAAAATTGATGATTGGGTTAGAAGCTAGACTCATCCACGGTCACAAGGAACCAAGTGGCATGAAGAATGGTTCACCAGAGAAGAAGCTATGAGCAAGAACACGAAGAGCACCGAAAAAGTGTGACACACCGTCGGTTTTCTCGATCTCACGGGCAAATGGATGGAGTAGAGGGAAAGGGGAGCACACTCCCGAAACGGCGATACTTATACGAAGAGGATGGAGGTGGTGGTGCGGCGTTTGGACGAGAAACGGATGAGTTATTGGCAATTGAGTGGAAATCGGTTTTTGCTTGGTTGTTCAACTTCTGGCGAGCGTTGGGATTAAAGATGGTGGGGAATGGCAAGAGATCGACGCTACGAATCCAACGGAATCGGCCGTTCGCATTTTGGAGTTGAGATGAAGTTATGAGAACTTGAATTAACCTTAGCCATTGGAGCAAGTTGAAGCTCTTCTCTGTTCTTGGAGTTGGCTGGAGGTTGAAGATGACTACTGTAGCAGTGCCACGTGTCAAGCTTCGGTTGGCTCTCCTTTACGCGAATGATTCGCCTTAGAGAAAAATAGGGAAAAATGGTCTAAAAATTCTGGAAAAATTCCTAGAGCCATTTTAGAATATTTGGGACCCAATAAAATTGGTTCCGCTGAATTTGGAGGATTTTTGTGGAATTGAATATTCGGACGCGGATCACAGGTATTAAACAAAAGCCGCGCGAGATAAAATAGGAACGGAGGTCCAAAAATCCGGGGAATGATTTCTAAAATCATTTTGGAATATTTGGAACACATTTGAAGTGGTTTGGGGATTTTTGGAGCACTTTTGGACTCGGGTGAAATTTCGGGTACCGGCGGGAATCTGGAAAATCGATTTTTCAACCGGAGGGGAATTGATTCCCGATTTTGGAGGGGAACGGATGCCAGGTTAATATAAACACAAAACAAACTCCAACTTTTGAATTTACTTTATTTAAATTAGGTTTTTCTCTAGAAAGCGAAAACTAGGGTGTTACAACATGTGAAAATCTCTGATTCTTTGGAAAAAAGAGTTTGGCTCATGAGTTCAAAAACATGTCTACGACAGACCCAAAAACTTGGTCTGTTGTACATGTGAAAGTCTCTGATTCTTTGGAAGAAAAAGTTTGGCTCATGAGCTCAAAAGCATGTCCACGACAGACACAAAAACTTGGTCCATCGTACATGCAGAACTTACTGTTTTCTTTAAGCTTGGTCCGGCGCCAAAGCGAAACTTACTGTTTCTTGGAAAATTGTCAAACACAAGCACAAGCACATTTTGCAAATTCAATTCTAAGCTAATTTTTCAGCACATGATTTCACAATCTCCCCCTTGATGAAAACATTGGCAACACCACTTAGAATTGAACATTTGGCATTCACTTTACAAAAGATTTTGAAATCCAAGGGATCAAAGACCAAAGTAAGAAAACACATAATTCCCCCTTTGACCAAAAAGCAAAACAAAATCCCCCCCTGAGAAGGAAAATGTGTGTGAAAATGCAATGTGCTCAAAAATTCCAAAATTCTCCAAACTTCTCCCAAAATTCCAGAAACAACTCCCCCTTTTTCTTCTCCCCCTTTTTCATTAATCTTTTCAACAATTCCCAATTTTCTCCCCCTTTGACAATGGATTCATCAAGAGTACAAAAGAGAGAACATGTTCAAAATTTTTCTGAAACAATGATTTCACAAGGAGAAACAAGGGAGTGCCAAGATAGGAAAAGATGAGCTCATTCGATCATATAACCTTATATATCACATAATATGCAAAATACATGATCTTGATGTGATTTTAACAAGTTAGGGAATGACATGCATCTCAACCTCAATTTAGTCAACTATAGCCAAGTACTAAGCAAAACCTTTAGTAGAAAAACAAAGGCTCAAAGTTGAAGCAACTAACAAATCAGGGCGAGCAAGTAGTTTCAACTCCAATCTAGTAGACCAATTTAATCTTTAAACAGTAAACGACATGTGGCATGCTTGAAGCATACTTCTTTTATTTCTTTGGAGTGGCATGCTTGAAGCATACATCTTGTCTTTTGAGGGAATGGCATGCTTGAAGCATACATCTTATCTTTTAGGGAAAGCATCCTGAAGCACATAACTTGAGGTTTTTGCTTTTAACAACCCTTTTTTTTAACTGATTCCCTTTTCCTTTATTTTTTGATTGTAAACATGCAAGGAGATTAAAAGGTCTTTTGAAAGAGTAAAGCTGAAAACACACTTGCTTCATAGCCCAAATTTGTCAAGAAGATTCAATAACAAGCCTAGAAGAGTAAGATATCACAGAGTATTTAGCTATAGGCAATCAGTCCAGGGAATTCCACAATGTCATTTTTAGTTCAAGTGAGACAATTAGATTATCATATATTAGCTCAATTACATAACATATAAAGAAATATGATAAAGTGAGCTCATCAAGTGAAAGAACTTGGCAAGGAAACTCCCCCTCAAAACAAACTCATTGGATGAACAATCCCAAGTTCTCCCCAAATAAAAGCAAAACGAGAAGAAGACAAAGGTTTTGTGAAAATGTCTGCCAATTGATGTTCAGTATCCACATGGTGAAGCACAATGTTGCCTTTTTCAACATGATCTCTAAGAAAGTGAAATCTGATGTCAATGTGTCCAAGAAAGAGAATTACTCAAGAAGTGGCATGAACCAGATGTACTTTTTCTATCAATTCTACATCCTCCAAATTCAGCATCAGAGAAAGCTCTTAAACTAATGCATGAGGAAGCAGAAAGCCAAATGCCAAAATCTTGAGTACCACGGAGATACCTTAAAATCCTCTTGATAGCTTGTCGATGTGAAGCACGCGGGGAAGCTTGAAAACGAGCACACAAGCACACAGCAAACTCCAATTATCTCATCCTCAACAGCATCATCATCATCTTCATCAACAAAGATACTCTCCCCCTGAACATATGCACCTGTACCTGCACTATTTGGACTAGTGCCTTTTGCGAAAACAGAGGTGGAAGAAGCATCTTGAAAAATAACACTTTTAGCACGAGATGCACGAGTGAAGGAGGAGAACCAATTCTTATCATCGGACATGTGGCGTGAGCATCCGGAATCCACTAGCCATATGTTCTCCTTCCTCGCGTGAGAAGCCTACATAGAAGCAGAAAGTGTCGAGGTCTCGGTACTGGGGTTAGAAATAAGATGTTTAGGAATCCAGTACTGAGACACACGACGCACAACAGTAGACACAACACGAGCATTCTTATGCACAAAGATAGATTTGTCTTTTCCCGTGTTCTTACCAACAAAAGGTGTTTGCATCACCCTAGGCACATAATGAGAAACAAAGCGTGCCTGTCTGAAATTAGACCTAGCCTTAGTTCTTTCTTTCTTTTGTTGTTTGGCTAGTCTAAAGCAAAAATCTACTAAATGTCCATCTCTACCACAATGAGTGCAAGTGTACTTAACAGGATGTTTGGCTTTAGAAGTAGAAGCATCATTTGCATTCATCATAGTAGAAGATAACACTCCAGCAGACTTAAAGACAATTTTCTTAGGCTCATTGACAATTTCAAATTTTCCTCCTTCAAGTGATTTAACAACAGTGGGAGCATGTGATTTATGATGAGCATAAGAATCAAAACCTAAACCTTTGTTATGAGTGCTGACTTTTGATTGATCCAAGATCATGTTTAGGTTTTTCTTTCCTTTAGTGAAACGTTCTAATGACTTTTCCAAATAATCAATTTTTCGAGAAAGAGTTAAACAATTATTACAGGGAACGTTCACTTTTCCTTTTTGCTTGCAACAAGTTGAGCATGAAAGAACCTCAAGTGTAAGCAAATCTTCTGTCATTTGAGAAGCCCTAGCATTTGCATCATGCAACTTCAATTCTAGTATGGAGCATTTAGAACATGGAGTTGTATCATGCAAATCAATGGTAGAACAACTAGCATGTTTAACAAGTTTCTCATTTTTCTCATTTTCAGCATTGATTTGCTCTAACAAGGAAACATGTTCTTTCCTAAGCAAAGTAAGCTCATTGTAAATTAAGTCACATGATTTGCAAGCATCATCATCAAGAATCAAGGTTTTAAGTCTAGCAATTTTAGCATTCAATGACTCCACAATAAAATTATGTTTCTTAATTTTCTTGTCACGTTTATCAAGCTATTTACCAAGTCGAGCAACAGCAATAGCTAATTCATCGTAAGAAGGATCTACCTCATTGAAGTCGCTGTCGTGGTCGTCCTCAGTAAAGCTGTTGCTGCTTTTAGCCATGAGACACAACCCCGTCAACTCATGCTTGCTTGGAGTTGCATCGTCCTCACTGCTCTCCGAATCCACATCGCTCAAATTGACTTGTTCAAGAGCGAAAAGAACTCGGTGGACAACTTTGCTGTTGATAAAGCTCTTCTTCTTTCTATTACTTGAAGAGAACTTCTTCTCTTTTCTTCTGTCGTTGTCCTTCTCCTCCCTTGATGCTTTACATGCAAGTTTAGGACAGTTTGGACGAATATGGTCGAGATCACCACACTCATAGCATCTTGGAGGATCACCACCACCTCTCTTTCTCTTTCTCACATTTTGCAAAGCTTTGTTAAAGCGAGAAGAGAGTAGTGATAAGTCTTCTTCTGAGAATTGCTCAATCTGTTCATCGGTTAGTGAAGACAAGAAAGATAGAGCAAAACTTGAAGCAGCACCATTATGAGATATGCTAGATTGAGATGTCAAAGCAATTGATTTATGATCATTCTTTCTAGCAAAAACATCTAATTCATGAGTTTTCAACTTAGAATAAAGAACATCTAAAGTAAGTGTACTCATGACAGTGGATTCTTGTATAGATATTACTTTCATCTCCCACACCGACATGTCCAAAGTACTAAGCAATTGTCTAGCATTTGCCGCATTAGTATAGTTGACTCCAATAGCACGTAGATTGCTAAGAATCTTATTAAAGCGTGCAAAGAAGTCATCTACCGACTCACCCGGTTTCATCTCGAATCGCATGTACTCCTTCTTGTAGATGTCTTGGCGAACCTCTTTCACAGTGTTAGAACCCTCATGGTAATCACAAAGAGATTTCCATACCTCATATGCGGATCGAAGATGAACCACACGATCGAAGTCGCTGCGTCCCAAGCCTTGGATGATCAAGTTGCGCGCCTTGCTATTTGCTTCAACATGTGCACGATTGGCGTCGTTGATGTTGTCGTTCTCGGGAACATCATATGGCTTGTAAACTTTCTCCCAAATTGTGAAGCCCTGAGCTTGGATGAATGCCTCCATCTTGGCCTTCCAAAACTGAAAATCAACACCATCGAACACACATGGTTTTTTCGAATAACGATCCATTGATCTAATCACCGGTTAAGATAGATTAGAAAGACCTCGCTTTGATACCACTTGTAAGATCGAAGTATACGAATATAGCAATCAGAGGGGGGGTGAATGATTGTGCTGAAGCTAAAACCAAATTCTTGATCTATTAAAAGTTCACCCCAAAACAGAACCAAACAATTGCCTCATTTTCGACAAAAACAGAATGACAAAGGTTCGGTAAAACACGAATTTCTGGAGATCCAATCGTTGGAACGATCTGAAATTTGGACACAAGAAACTAAATTCCAATACGAATCTAAATCTAAAAGAATCAGCTCGATCGGACTTACGGACCAAAAGTTATGAACCTCGCAAGCTTGCTGTGACAGAAGATGACGAGAATTAATCTAACCAAAACTTCAAGATTAAACAAGAACGACAAAAGTTTAATTAACTAAACTTAGAGAAACCCTAAATCAATTCTCTAGAAAGGTTTTGATGGATCAAATCAAGATGAACCTCAAAGAACAAAAACCACAACCAAAAACAAAAACAGAGACACTGTAGCAACGCGGTTACTGTAGCACGCAAGGATCCGGAAGAATTGATCTTTATTTCTTTTGTCTAAAGTACTCTCATCAAAAGAGTACAAACCCTAAAAACTGAGCTCAAGCTCTCAATGCGCTCAGCTCTACTTGATGCCCTTCAACAAGAGACACCCCTCCTATTTAAAGGAGCAAAACACAAGGAGTTCTGAATACAATTCCTAATCTAAAAGGAGTATGTATTCAACACAACTCCTCTTGGCCCAACCTGGCCGAATACAACTCTTGCACGCGTATGGCAACCCTACCATACTCACGTGACTAACACTTTGCACGCGTATGGCCACCTGCCATACTCACGTGACTAACACTTTGCACGCGAATGACCTCCTGCCATTCTCACGTGACTAACCATTCTTCATGTGCACCATTCTCTTAGCCCGAACGTCCCGCATGACATCCTTGACCACCAAGACCTCAGTTCCTCCCTGAACCTAGTCCCGAACCTTAGTTCCTCCATGAACCTAGTTCCGGTCCCGTCATCGACCACGTTCGCCCTCGAGCAATACCTGCACATGAACAAGCCACAAAACAAATCCAAGCACAAGTCCACAACTTGACTCAAGGTCAATCCATGCAACTACTCACATGAGCATTGCATAAAGTCCACTTCAAAAGAAGCATCATGAAATTCTCACCAATTTCATAATCTCAAGGTCAAACCAAAAACTCAATTCAATTCTTGCAAAACATCCAAACCGAGCAAAACACGTTCACAACGGACCAAAAATAAAAACCCTAGAAAAAGTCCATTCATGACGGACCAACAAAATCGGTCCGTTGTACAAGTGAAACTCTCGTTTCAAGAAGAAAACATTCCGACGAAAACACGTTCACGATGGACCAACAAGATCGGTCCGTTGTACATGCGAAATCAATCCTCAAAAAGCCGTTCACGACTGACCAAAGAAATTGGTCCGTCGTACATGCAAAACTCACTGGTTTCTTAGAAAATTGAATGAGCTCAAAAACATGTCCACAACAGACCCAAAAACTTGATCCGTTGTACATGTGAAAATCTCTTATTCTTTGGAAAAAAGAGTTTGGCTCATGAGTTCAAAAACATGTCTACGACAGACCCAAAAACTTGGTCCGTTGTACATGTGAAAGTCTCTGATTCTTTGGAAGAAAAAGTTTGGCTCATGAGCTCAAAAGCATGTCCACAACAGACACAAAAACTTGGTCCATCGTACATGCAGAACTTATTGTTTTCTTTAAGCTTGGTCTGGCGCCAAAGCTAAACTTACTGTTTCTTGGAAAATTGTCAAACACAAGCACAAGCACATTTTGCAAATTCAATTCTAAGCCAATTTTTCAGCACATGATTTCACAATCGCACTCAGCCACATAGCGAGCAATATTATGCTTCATGCGAGTCCACCAAAATCTCGGCCTCAAATCTTGGTACATTTTGTTGCTGCCTGGATGAATTGTGAGCAAAGAGTTGTGGGCTTCATCCATGATCTCCCGCTTCAATTCTTGGTTATCCGGGACAACTATGCGCTGGCCGAACCACAAAGTCCCCTGATCGTCCAGGCGGAATTCAGTAGTCTGGCCAGAATTCACCTTGTCGCGAATTTGGGTGATACCCACATCCTCCCTTTGAGCTTCCCGAATCTGCTCAAGTAATGTGGACTTCAATTCCACATTAGCCAAGGATCCTTCTTCTATCATCTCCAAGTTGAGTCTCCGGAATTCAGCACAAAGAGTGGCACTCCGGGGTTCAAGAACGAGGCAATTGCATTGAGCCTTGCGACTCAACGCGTCAGCCACCACATTGGCTTTCCCCGGGTGGTAATGGACTTCCAGATTGTAGTCCTTGATCAGCTCAAGCCACCTTCTTTGCCTCATATTCAAGTCTGGCTGAGTGAAGATGTACTTGAGACTCTTGTGATCGGTATAGACGTTGCACTTGTTCCCCAGGAGATAGTGGCGCCAAATCCTTAAGGCATGGACCACTGCAGCAAGCTCCAAGTCATGAGTTGGGTAGTGCTCTTCATGATGCTTCAATTGGCGAGATGCATAGGCAACGACCTAGCCTTCTTGCATAAGCACACAACCAAGGCCGATACCTGATGCATCGCAATAAACATCAAACAGTTTGTGGATGTCCAGTTGTGTGAGGACAGGAGCTGTAGTGAGGCGCTGTTTCAAGGCCTGAAATGCTTGCTCACAGCCCGTTGACCATTTGAATTCCACACCTTTCTTCAGCAACTCCGTCATAGGCTTGGCAATCTTCGAGAAGTCCTGGATGAAGCGGCGATAATTGTAACACCCCGGCATTTAGCATGCCTGAATGCTACCAAACATAGGCTAAACAACATCTAAATACCATAAATTAAGGTAAATTACAACAAAGGAGCAAATGCTAAAAACCGAAATTTCGGTAGCATCTCCTTTGTTTTAACATGAATTGAAGGAACATCAACAGCATAGCAATATATGGCAATATAAGAGGCATCTAAAACAGCAATAATTAAAGGCATGACAGCAATATAAATCTAATCCCAAGCATTCAATGTCTCCATGAGCCAAACGAACAATAAGACTCTCATATCGCAAAACTAAACCATAAATCAATATGCATCACACTTAATGTATTATCAAGACCCAATTGAGTGACTGTGGGAACAATTGAGTGACGCTACGTGTAGAAGTGTGACTAATTCCCTTCCCCGCATGCTGATCTCATGGTACCTAAAACAACAAGAAAGCACAAGCGTGAGTTTAACACGCCCACTGCTGCGAATCCGCCCGCGAGCCCTCGATTACACAGACTCTACGGAAATTCCAGCAGCTCTCTAGGCTTTCTTCTGACTCGGCCGCTGAGCTGGGTGAGCCTGAAGAGGATAACTCCAGGCGCTCGGAGGTGCCGAGTGGTTTGGCGGCGAGAACCCCCACCATTCGTACCTCGGCACCCTTGGGTCCGACTTCCTGGCCGGACCGGGCCTTCGGTCCCCTACTCGGCACTTTAGAGCGCGAGACAGGGGGATCCCCCGATCGGCGTGGAAGTCACGACGATGGCTCACCGGAAACCTCACCGTCCGCAAAGACGGCCCCTTAGAGAGGGAAAGGTTCCCGAGGTCGTTGGAGATGAAGGTCAGGCTTCCGAAATGGAAGGCCTGACCCGGGAAGAAGACTGTGGAGACTCCGCTCGTCGCAGCCATCAAGCTTGACGAAGATCTTGACACAATCCCCTACCTGGCGCGCCAACTGTCGACGATCGGTTTCGCCGGCAATGAGATTTGTGATTCTAGGGGATTCGTGCGGGATCTGAGCTTGATGGTAACACAGGATGCGAGGGCGATCTGTGTTTAGACAGGTTCGGGTTCTCTCGGAGGAGATAATACCCTAGTCCTGTGTTCTTGGATATATGAGCGTCCTCCCTTTCTTGTTTCTCCCTCCTCCCCTTATATACTGCGGGAGGGATATATGATAGATGGGCGCCACCGGGCCCTCAACATGGTGGCCTCACCAACACGTACTTTGTCTTAAATGCTATGGCGCACTACGTCTTGGAGAGGTGGTTGTGCTTTCCCCGACCCGCGCCTGCCGCCCTGTCAGGTTCCAGCGTTTGCAGGCTCTGCGAATGTCAGGCTGCATGCTTCGCTTTTGGTAGGTTGTTTGGGCGTGGCGCGAAGCTTCGCCGAAGGATCAGGAGTTGCCTTGGGGAACAAGTCGAAACCTCCTCCGGGCCCGTCGTGGCGCTTCTGGGCTTTGGGCCTACTGCTCCGCCCGTCTAGCCCAGTCGGGTATAGGCCCCACTTGCGGGACCCCTATCTCGGACATCCCACAGCAGCCCCCAAGTGCTTTAGGATCGGATTTCTGTCTCTTATCCTGTCATAAAGATTATACGGGAAAAAAGATCGTAAAGAACTTGTAGTGTGAAGCCACCGTGGTTGATTGGCTCGTGGCCGAGTGGTATCCGTGCCCATGTACGGTGCGCGGCAACCGGCTTGTTGCTCAGCTGACCCTCATGGGGCATACCATAGTCTTTTGGCTCGTGGCCGAGTGGTATCCGCGCCCGTTTACGGTGCGCGGCAACCGGCTTGTCGCTCAGCTGGCCCTCATGGGGCGTACCGTAATCTTTTTGGCTCGTGGCCGAGTGGTATCCGCGCCCGTTTACGGTGCGCGGCAACCGGCTTGTCGCTCAGCTGACCCTCATGGGGCATACCGTAGTCTTTTGGCTCGTGGCCGAGTGGTATCCGCGCCCGTTTACGGTGCGCGGCAACCGGCTTGTCGCTCAGCTGACCCTCATGGGGCATACCGTAGTCTTTTGGCTCGTGGCCGAGTGGTATCCGCGCCCATGTACGTGGCGCTGCCACCGGCATGTCGCTCAGCTGACCCTCATGGGGCATACCGTAGTCTTTTGGCTCGTGGCCGAGTGGTATCCGCGCCCGTTTACGGTGCGCGGCAACCGGCTTGTCGCTCAGCTGACCCTCATGGGGCATACCGTGGTCATATAGAGTGATGCCTGTGCCCGTTTACGGCGCACTGCTTCAGACTCTCATGGAGCGCATTCTCAAGACCAGGTTAGTGAAAATCCTCCCACGGTACCCAATCACGCTAAGAAGCAGTGACCAGCAATTGACCCCAAATTATGGGGCATACCGCTTGAGGATGTTCGGAAAGTGCCCGGCCCCAAGCTTTCGTGGCGGCCCGCGTTCAGGCCCATCATGGGGCGCACTTTATCCCAAACTTCGAACCAGACTTGACACCTGGTCGCGTTTTGCGCAACTCAGCTATCGGCCCAACATGGGGCGTGCCCTAGATCTGGCCCAGAATCGAGCGCGAAGGCCCTTGCTTTTCCCGCCGTAAGGCGAAAATTGAGGCTTATTCCTTATAAATGAGGGAAAACTTGCTAGGCGAAGATACCTTTGTCCCTCCCCCAGCGCGGATGAGAAATCTTTAAGTCTCCTTTGGCGATTTGGGTGACCTAGGGTTTCTAGCTTTGCGCCCAAGACCCTCGGCGGTTCCTCCCACCGGGTCTCCTTCACCGAGATGTCTTCTTCTTCGGAATCCTTATCAGCGTCGGAGGGTAACGCCGACCCTGCGACCGCGGGGTGGGAGACCTCCGTCACCACGACGTCCTGCTTGGAGGAGATGGTCGCTGCAGGCGTCCTTCCTCCGCTGGAGTTGATCTCCGCCCGTCCCGCCGCAGGTGACCCTTACCCCACACCTCTAGAGAATGAGATTGTGGTGTTCGAGTCCTTCTGGCGAGGATTTAGCGTTCCTGGAAGCGCCTTCTTCCGAGGGCTCCTTCACTTTTACGAAATCGAGTTGATCAATTTGAATCCCAACTCCATTCTTCACATTACTATCTTCGTTCAGCTTTGTGTGATGCCTTAGAATTTGGGAGATTACTGTAGGGGGGTTTTCTCCCTTGTTTCGATTTTGGAAGGAATGAGGGAAATGTTGGGAGACGAAATAATTGAGTTTTATGCTGCAATTAATATTAGAAATTGGACTTTTGGGCTAGTTTTAGCTGGGCTGAGGCAACCTGGGCCTGGGCCGGGAATTCCCTTCCCACCCCCTCCCTCCCCACGCCCTAGTGGGCCGGCCCACCTTTCCCTCAAGAGGGGTGGCGCCCCCACCCTTTGCAACCCTAGGGCGCCTCCCCCTTCCTCCCCTAGCAGCCGCACCACCCCTCCTCTTCCTCCCCCTGCGTGGTGGCTCAAGATCCGCCGCGAAACGCGAAGGAGAAAACGAGAAGAGGATCCGTGGAGGCGTAGAGGACGAGCAGATTTCCGTTTAGGGGATCGTCGCGCATTCTTCGTGGGTTCTCAAGGGAGAATTCTAGGTAAAATTCCCAAACTTTTACCCCTGTTCTACCTAGGGATTAGGAGTGTATTAGATCTTGTGGTGTGTGGTTTGGATGGATCATGATGGGGGAGAAGGGTAGTTGTTCACGTGGTGCTGTTTCTGGAAAGGGAGATTCTGCAGCGCGGATTGTTTCACATTTTACGTGGTATAGATGATTTTTCCTGCAAAAACCTATAACTAGAAAGTTGTATATAACGTTGAGACGTAGCTTCTGTAATTTTTTCAGAATTTTTGGGGCGTCTGTCTGAGAGTTATCGCTGTTGGAAGATGACAAACAGAATCTGGAAACAGATTTCGTCCACTGTGTTGGACGGTTGTTTAGGCATATTTAACAGTGGAATTGAAATTTGTGATCTACATGAAAGTTGTAGATCTCATCAATATCTAGCTACTGTAATTTTTTTGTATTTTTATGAACAGTATAAAAAAGATACGAAATTGGGAAGAGAGGGTGTTGCTGTTCGATCCGGACAGATCGGGGTTTTCGGTGTTTAAAAGGGGAACGGGTTGTAGGAAACGCATGTTTGAATTGTGTGATCAATTGTGATGTTATTATATACTGAAAGTATGCTTGTTCAGGTGGTGCCCCTTCTGGACGCAACTAGATTCATCATCTACATCGGTAAAGGCAAGTGGAAGTAGTTGTATTGTTAAGCTATACATCGTTGTTTGCTTCGCCTTCATTATAAACTCCAATTACAGCAATCATACATGGTTTAATCACTTGCTTTGAGGATTGCAATATCTTGACTGGCATTGTGATGTTGTGGTTTGGCTATGAATCATGAGTAAGGTGAAGAATGATATTGTTTACCTGATGAATTGTCTAAACATTTCATCTCAATGATATTTGCTTTCTATCCATGCTATATGATGATATGCAAACATGTGGACTCAGTGGGGAAGGTAATGAATGAATTCATGCATGAAGCATTAACTGCATAATCATGCATTGGAAGTTTTGTCGACGCCTTGGCGTCTTGGCGACCGTACCGGTACAACACCGTGTGTTCCTAAGAAAGGGCACGGTGAGGAGGATCATGGCATAAGCATGTGCACAATCATATGCATTTTACTGAGGTTGTGTGGACTCTATGATGTGGTATTGGATATGAGGAATGTGGTATGCTAGTTTTATGGTGGATGTGTTATTTGTATTAGTTGTTCCGCTTGCTGAGATTTACCCAATCTCACTACTTGTTGTTTTGATGTTTTCAGGTAGCGCTTGTGAGTCGTAAGCATGAAGGGTGGGCTAGCAACACAATAAATCTTCTGGGGTCGTCACGACTCACTTGAACTAGTGCTTTAATTAATTCATTAGTTGTTTGAAATATTATTACACCTAGACCCATTGTTGCCCCCTTTAAACTTGATTTCGTTTATGGTTGTCCCTTTAGAGATGTGTTATGTTTATGGTTGATTCCTGTTTGAATTAGACTTGTTGTCTCTAGTTTTGATATCGTGATGTTATTCCCATTTGAATTGCTTCCGTATTGTCCTTTTTTAGGGGAAACGCTGTTGAATTTTTCTTGTACAACAGTTTAGTTTTATGGGGTGTTACACTTTGCGAGGAGTATCTTGGGATACGTCCTCATTTTGACTTGTTCCGCTCACTCTTCTTGCTCAAGCCTCATCCGAACCGGGCTGCTCCCAGTGTCATTGGGGGCGCCGGGCTCCAGCTGCGAGAGGGCTTGAAGAAACAGTACTTCGTCATCCCCCTTAAGACCTCCCTCAAAGGTTGGAGGCGGGAGTGGTTCTATTGTGCCAATGTTGACCCTTTTCTGGCCCCTTTCGCTGGCCGCGCCCCTAAAGCTTCCCGATGCTGGAGCGATGCCCCGAATGACGGCGGTTTGGACCAAGTCTCCGAGCTTCTGGAATGGATTAACGATCTAAAGAACCGAGGGCTGACGGGCCCCAGAATCGCCATCAGCTTTGTGCAGCACCGGGTGCAGCCCTTAAAGGAGAGAATCCATTTGGGGTTCCAGTACGGCGGG
Source organism: Rhipidocladum racemiflorum (assembly GCA_036346355.1). Taxonomy (NCBI): domain Eukaryota; kingdom Viridiplantae; phylum Streptophyta; class Magnoliopsida; order Poales; family Poaceae; genus Rhipidocladum; species Rhipidocladum racemiflorum. The sequence goes on from CM070572.1 coordinate 65,691,242, forward strand.
TCTCAGGATCCCACCCGGGAGACGGACACGTCCTTATCGAAAGATGCATTGGCGGCGCGGGTGGTTGACCTCTTCGTGCCTGGCACTGTGATCACCAACAGGGGCTGCCCTCACAAATTTTCGGCGGCGAACCCTCCCCCTCCTGTGAGTGCACCACTCTCCCGAAAAACTGTCCCATGATTTTTGCCTGATGTGTGATTCTGACAGCGTGCGATCGTTCCTTTTTCAGGAACGCGAGTCCTTCTTTTCTGACACTCCGGTCGTCGGCCTCTCTTGGCTGAGGAATGCTTAGGCCAAGCGAGCGGCTGACACCTCGGCCGATGAGCTGCGCCGGGAATCGGCGGAGGAGGTTGTTGGCCCTTCGTCAGCCGGGCCTTCGACCTCCGGCGTACCCGGATCACGAAGCGCAGAGCCACAACCCTCTGTCTCAGGGGCAGCCCCGGCTGCTGGTGCTGGGTCTGGTTCCCCTCCGAGTGGTGCTGGGACTCGGATGAAACCTGGGATGAAATTTAAGAAATCCAGGAGGTATTCTTTTGGGCAATCCTTGTCTTTTTGTTATTACCTGTGCTGAGATGTTTTCCCTTTTTTGCCGATTAGGACTCCTACTATGGACGTCCCAGTGGAGGGGTCTCCTGAAAAGGAGCCCCCGGGACCGGCTTCTCCAAGGGGGACCCCCCCTCGTCGGCTAGGTCACCGTCTCCCTCGGCATAGGCGTCGCCACCTCGCCTTGCTTGGCCCGGCCAGCCCGAGCCGACAAGTGGCCCAGCAGTCGAGGAGCTTGACCCGGCTCCGCCTCCCGAAGTGGAGGAGGTGCGTCGAGAGCCACCGCCACTCGGTCCCCTGCCGAAACCCCCAAATCGGACCGTGTGGAGCGAGGGAGATTCCGACTGGAAAGGGATGGAGGAGGACGAGGAAGCGGAGATAGCTGCTCGGATGGAGCTTTACGAGCTCACCGTCAGGTGTAGTACGCTCGTCAGGGTGAGTTTTCTGTCTTTCTTTGGTCTGTTCTTATTAGGGAATGTTGGCCTCCACCTGAGACTCTGCCCTGTCGCCTAGGACATGGGAGAGCGCTCGGAGCAGAGGTCGCAATTTTTTCGGAAGGTACTCCCGAAGCTTAAGGAGCACCAGAAGTATCAGGACAAGGTCAACGAGATCAGCAGCGACAGATGGAAAGAGGTCCACGGGCTAGAGGCCCAGTGTATGGCGATCCGAGAGGAGAAGGTGAAGCTTGAGCATGCGCTCGAAGGTGAGATCCTCCCCTGGACTCGGTTTGGACATCTTTTTGGACAATTGGAAAGGATGATGACGCTCTTGTGTTTTAGAGCGCGATTCGACCATTGCTGAGCTGAGAGCCCGACTGGAAGCTTCAGAAAGTTCTGACCTCGAAGCTCGAGTCGGCTTGGAGAGGATACAACGGGAGCTGAAGGGTAAATTTCTTTGACTTGGATTGAACGTACTTGGCGTCGGGTGTGTTTCGATGGCGGTTCGGCTTTGGTGCAGAATGCAAGGAGAAGATGACCACTTCTTTGAACGGAGTCGATCGAGTGCTGCGTCGCTGCGAGCCAGTTCTGCACCTTCTGCGTATTGAAGGAGCTGAGCCGGGCCAGGGGGACGACGCTGTTCCGCTTCTCTCTAGAGGAGCCGATAGGATCAGAGCTTATGCCAAAGAGTCCGCGACCATGAGTGCGAACCAGGCGTTGGCAGTGGTCAAGTCTCATTATCCGAGAGTTGACCTTGAAGCTGTGAAAGAGGGTTTTGCCTGTGATGAAGACAAAGCCAACGCACTCCTCGAAGAGGTCTCCAGTACATCGCAGGCCTTGTTAGAGAATCTTGAATTCTGATTTCGATGTGAACCTTAATGCCGAGTGTTGGCCCTCCCCTCCTTATTTGAAACGTTGTATTTTCTCACTTGAATATAATTTGTCTGTATTGTCCTCTGCTAAGTGGGCTCCAGACCTCTTTTACTCTTTCCCCCTTGTCTGAGTTGCTAGAATATAGGCCCACGGCCTTTTGGCCCCGCTGCGCCTTTACGGGTGGCTTTCGATGACCGGGTATGGCTCCCAAGCGCCAGGGTCTTGGGCCGTGGCCTTTTCGCCCAGACACGCTTTTCCGAGTGGCTGAGAGGTTCAGCCCTCGAGCGTCGGGACTTGCGTTGCGGCCTCCTGGCTGAGTGGTTCGGCCCCCAAGTTTGTGTCGTCGCCTCCTGGCTCACAGCCCCCGGACTTCTCGCTTAACTGGGCGAAGTGAGCGGGAAGGCCGAATTAACTTGAACTGCTCGTGACACATGTCTGGCAAAATGTCCCTTAATTTTGTTCAATGTGCTGATCTTCTTTGGTATTCGCGCAGCCGCTTTATTTTTTGCGCTTCATTGATTGCGGGGTCGCCTCGGCTCCGGGGCCACGCCCAGCTTATAAATGGGACGTCACCGCCCTTGAGCGATCGTCCCTTTCTTCTTCCTCTTCTTAGAGATTTTTTTGTAGTGCCGCTTCCAATTTCGGATAGCGATTTGGAGAACGCCGAGCTCTGGTTGGACCTTGACTTCGCCACGATGGAGTTGGCGGAGGAGAGGGCGGCGGCGAGAGACGCGGCCGCTGTCGCCACTCTCATCGAGGCTGTGCCGGCGCTTGCGGAGGTGGAGGACGTGCTGAAGGAGATTCTCGGGCGGGAGCATCGTGACGCCGACGCCGTGGAGGCCCTTCTTCGTCTCGTGCCTTCACTCTGGGTGGTTGCGGACTTGATCCACGAAGCCCTCGGGCGGTTGCGTCGCGGTTAGCCGCTCGCATCCAGCTCCGTGGCATCAGCAGCAGCACCAGCAGGATTGGCGGCAGGAGCCGCCCCTCCCCCCCTTTTTTTTGGCGCGAGAAAATAAAAAAGAAAGTCAGTAATGTAAATTATTAATATTATGGAACGAAATGTGAAACCTTGCCCAGTCCATGCCATCAGAATTATCCCGAGTTTAAGGTTCCGCCTAATCAACCGTTCTAGTCAGTTGCTCCAGCGCCAGCAACGAGGCGTTGAGGCTCGAGCTTTTGACAGCTAGAAACCCATGACTAGGCGAATCTCGGTTAAATTCTGGCGCTGCGCATTGTAGTCCCCGAGTGGTTAGCGCTTTCAGGATCTACCCTTCCCGCTTCGCGCGCTGGTATAAACCGCCGGAGTTGTCCGCTTATCGCGGTCTTTATTTCCGTGCGTTTTGCACCGGCGCGACCAGGGTTAGGTGCTACACCAGTCGGGAAATAACCACTCGGGACTAGCATTGCACAGTAGAAGTTCAGAAAATGAAACGGATCACCATTTTATTTAGCATGTGAGAATCGGGTATATAACTTATGCGTAGAAGCGACGGAGCTGTTCGGCGTTCCAAGTATTCGCCAAAACCTCGCCGTCTTCATGTCTGAGTCGATAGGCACCCGGCCGTACCGTCTCCTCCACAATGTACGGTCCTTCCCAAATTGGAGAGAGCTTGTGCTCACTTTTCTGGTTCCTCCTGAGGACCAGATCTCCTTTTGAAAAGACTCGCCCGACATTGCGAGAATGGTAACGCCGAAGTCCCTGGAGGTACTTAGCCGACTGGATGGCTGCAACGTTCTGAGCCTCCTCGAGTTGATCAAGCTCCACCATTCGGCTCCCCTCGGACTCGGCCTCCTTGTAATTCCGAACCCTCGTGGATTCGAATCCTAGTTCGGTCGGCAGAACCGCCTCTGCGCCGTAAACTAGGAAAAAGGGTGTTTGGCCAGTTGCTCAGCTGGGGGTGGTTCTGAGTCCCCAGAGTACCGACGGTAACTCCTTCACCCATCGGGCAGCGTATGGTTTGAGGCGATCCAAGATCCTGGCCTTGAGGCCCTGGAGGACCAGGCCATTAGCCTGCTCCACCTGCCCATTGCTTCGTGGATGAGTGTCGGGACCCCGAATTTGCAAATCCGGACCCTCTGTGTATTCAGCACTAGTCCAGGAACGCGCTAGTGCACACAGTCTTAACATCGGTATATATCACAATCATACCAAACGATACTATCAAAGTACTTTATTTAAATAATCAAAGAGTTACTCGACCTTATGGCCAAGTTACAAATATATGCCTCGCAAGGCGAAACTTATTAAAAGAGAAATAACAAAGAAATGAAAATCAAATAACCGTGGCGCCATCCAAGATACCACAGTAACCGATCGGGCTCGCATCCCTAAGTAGACGGGTCTTCTTGGAAATCCTCCTCAAATCGTGGCGTAATCTCCTCTTCAACTGGTATTGTGTTGAGGCAAGGGTGAGTACTTGGTACTCAGCAAGTCATGCACAGAATGCAAGCTAATATACTATATGCATGGCTTGGTACAAAGGAATAGCTCAAGGCATATTTGCAAGAAATGACTTTTGACAAGTAATAAAAGTAGATTCAAGCGAGAAATAAGTAAAGCATAAATAACTTCTCAAGAAATTTAATAAACATTTTTCCCCATCCTAAACCATATTTCCATCAACTTCATTACTAAACCAACCCAACTTTTCAAATCCAAGTTATTTTCAGAAAATCTAACCCTTGACTGTAATTCCCGAGCATTGTCCAAGATCGTGGACTCGGCTATTCAAATAGATTCTACACTCTGCAGAGGTTATGCACTTTACCCACAAGATACAGTCAAACACCACAAAGGCGAGTTCAGAATAAAGCCTTTCTAAGCCTCAAACAACACAGTGGTCCTCTCAGGTTCGTGCTCTACACCATCCCTTCCCTTAGCCAAGGCGAAGTATGGGACCAACACACCGTTAGATGGGTATCCGGCCACAGCCACGATCACGCCCCGCACAATCACACAAACGGTGTAATTGACACCCCGAGGCTCCACAAGTGAGTCCTTAGCGACTTAATCAACTAGGGCCGTCCCATTCCACCATGTGGTTGCAAGTATGACCCAGTTCAAAGGCTTGCAAGGTTAAGTCCTTAGAGTGACCAGGGCAAGACTACCCGAAAACCAAATCAACATCCCCAATGCCACAATCGGCCCACTGATTACTCTTGCCACATGCCCCCGAAATCAAGTTTTATCAAACCCCGCTTGATTACCATGCACCACGTGCCATCAACATCACATGATACTTTTCCAAAACAGGTTCAATATATCATTAAGTCAATATTAGCATTTGATTATCCAAAATCATGTCATGAGCACGTAAGGTGTCTAAGCAAAGATACTACAACGATCTAAACCCATGTTGGCAATTTAATAATGTCCAACTAGTAAACCACAACTAGGGTGACAAAGGGTCATGGCACATACTTAAGTAATCAAGGTGTCATATAGCAAATTGGTATTTATCTAACCCCCATGTTTAAACAAAGTATCTTTCTACTTGAACTAGCATGCAATAGTTTAAATCAAAATAGATTTCGAAATAGGATCAATATGGTCAAAGCACAACTTGCCTTCAAAAAGTACTTGCTCTTGGTCTTGAGTTGGATCCTGAGTCAACACTTCTCCCTCGAATCCTTCCGGCACTTCAACGTCTACTCGTAAAGCGTGCAAATAGCAAATACACAAATAAACACTAGGCAAAAACATCCCAAAACTCCAAATAAAATCCATAAACAGAGAGAACATAATTTTCTGGATTTTTAGAAACTGGAATAAATCAAATTTGGAGTTAAACGCAAAGTTATGATTTATTAAAGTTTAAATAATCAATTAAATAATATTACAGAGAAAAACTTTAGTCCAAAAATTAAATAAAATTCATATTTGAATAGATCTGAATTTTATACAAATTTAGAAATTTGAATCACTCAAATCGGAGTTGAAACGCAAAAGTTATAAGCGTTTGAAGTTTGAATCTAAATTTGAATCAATATTTCGAATTAATAAATCATTTTCTTTTTTCGGAAATTAATTATTGCGTCAGCATGGACACGTGTCAGCTCTGGATTGGTCGGCTGACGCCAGCGGTCCACGGACTCGGTTCGGGTCCACGGTGGATCTGGTCCACCGGACCGGTGCGGCTGACACGCGGGTCCCACCCGTCAGTGGGTCGCCTACACGGTGCGGCAAGGCTACGTGGCAGCCTCGGGTTGGCTCGGCTCTCGGTCAATCTCGACCGTTGATTTAAGCTCCAACGGTCCAGATCAGTCCCACCGACACGCTTGACCCGAGCACGATGCGTGGCGAGATCTCAACCGTGCAATACCAATCCGACGGCTAAGAACCAATCTACCGATAAAACTTGATCCAATCGACCCGCACGATCTAAAATCAACGGTGGAGATTCAATCTAAAACCGCAACGTGGGGAATACACGGGGTAATGTGGGCTAACCCGACCGCTTGATCGAGATCCGACGGCCGATGGGGCTCAAAACGACGGCGATATGCCGGGCGGGCGCGGTTCGGCCGGAGCGGGGAAGACGACGACGGCCGCCGCCGGCGCGTCTCTGCGTGATCAAGACGTCCCTCAGCGCGCTTTGTCTTGAGGGTTCCAAACCGGCTCCAACACGGCGGGAAGGGCTAACGGCGCCGGAGAAGACGGGAAAAACCGCAGCGGCTCCACCCAACTTCGGCGAGCAATCGGCACGGCTTGGCGGCGGCTTGAGCTCTAAAAGCTAGGGCAAACAGGGCGCACGGGAGAGGGCAACCTCGGGGACCGGTTCGAGCTTTAAATAGCCTCGGCGGTCGGGCGCAATCCGGATCCCTAGATTCCCGCGGCGGCGGAGTCCGAGCTCGCAACGGAGTCGGGCGGCGCTACGTGGCTGCATCGCGTGCATACACGCGTCCCGGATCGGACGCAGATGCACGCACGCGGCGACGCGGTCTCTTGGCCGTTGGATTCGGATCCAACGGTCGGATCTCAATAGGGTTAGGGTTAGGATTCGGAAACGCGGTTGAGTCAAGTCACGTGGCGCGGGTCCGGCTCGGGTCGGAGGAACAGTACTAAACCCGACTTGGATTTTCCAGCGATTTAATATTTAAAATAATTCCCAGTAATTCATTTAATTCATTAAAAATATCAAAATACTCAGAAAAATTCCAGAAAAATTCTGGAAAATACTTTGGATCATTTTGGACTCAAATAAAATATTTCCAACAAAAATTTATTTGCAAAATTAAATTCTTTAATTATTTCAAAATGGAATAAATTCAAATAAATTCCAAATAAATCCAAATAAATTCCAGAAAATTCCAAAAATTCACCAAAGTGCCAAATCACACATGAATTTAAGAAAAGCAAAATTTTGGGGTGTTACAAACCTCCCCCCCTTAATAGAATCTCGTCCCCGAGATTCAGGGCTTACTAACGGAATAGGTTTGGAAACTCTTTCTTCAAATCCTCTTCGCGCTCCCAAGTTGCTTCGCTTTCTTCATGGTTGCTCCACTGAACTCTACAGAAACGGGTTGACTTGTTTCTAGTTTCTCGATCCATTGTGTCTAGAATCCTCACGGGATATTCCTTATAAGTCAAATCCTCTTGCAACTCAATTGATTCTAATCTGTTCTGCTCCTCGTGAACTCGGAGACACTTCTTTAATCGAGACACATGGAATACATCATGTACTCCTCGCCAACGCATCGTGGCAACTCGGTGATAAGCAACTTCGCCTCTGCGGCTCAAAATCTTAAATGGTCCAACATAGCAGGGTGCAAGTTTCCCTTTGGCATGGAACCTCTTAACTCCTCCGAGAGGCGTAACTACGAGGTATACAAAGTCTTACGGTTCAAAACTCAAATCTCGGCGACGATTGTCAAGATAACTCTTACATCGAGATTGGGCTATCTTCAACCTTTCCTAATCATGGCGACTGTTCTTGACTTCTTGAAGAATATCAGGCCCAAAGACACGGCGCTCGCGGTCTCATTCCAATTCAATGGCGTCCGACAGGTCGACCATACTAGGCCTCAAAAGGTGACATCTGTAAACTGGCCTGATAACTATTGTTGTAACCGAACTCGGCATACGGCAAACTTTTATCCCAAGAGGTAGCATAAGCCAATGCACAAGCTCTCAACATATCCTCCAGAATCTGGTTGACTCTTTCGGTCTGTCCATCCGTGCGTGGATGATAAGTCAGATCTTGAAGTTTAAACGGGTTCCCATGGCTTCATGCAACTTATTCCAGAATCTTGAGGTAAATTGGGTACCTCTGTCCGATACAATCCTCTTTGGCACTCCGTGCAAACAAACAATCCCGATCATGTACAATTACGCTAACTTATCTCCCGAGTAGGTGGTCTTCACGGGGATAAAATGGGCTACTTTGGTCAAGCGATCCACTATAACCCATATGGAGTCATAACCTCCTTGAGTCTTGACAAACCGGTAATGAAATCCATTCCGATTTCCTCCCACTTCCACTTAGGTATCTTGGTAATTTGTAGCAATCCTGCTGGTCTCACGATGCATTGCCTTGACTCTCGGCATACGTCGCACAATGCAACATGCTCGGCAACTTCACGTTTCATACTCGCCCACCAGAATCTCTCCTTCAGATCCTCATACAACTTGGCGAATCCAGGATGAATCGAGTACTTGGAGTCATGGGCTTCTTCCAAAATCAGTCGCTTTAACTCCTCCTTGTTAGGCACACAAATCCGACCCTTCATCCATAACGTGCCCTGCTCATCCAATTTGAAGTCCTCTGCCTTGCCTTCCTCCTTGATGGACTTAATCCTGCGGATCTTGTCATCATCCTTCTGTCCTTCTCGGATCTGGTCCTCTAAGGTAGGCTTTACTTCCAATGCGGCCAAGAATCCGCTAGGTACAACCTCAATCTTCATTTTCTGAAAATCCTTACATAACTCATCCTGGCTTGTGGCTAGCAACGTACTCACGGTATGGCTTTTCCGACTCAGAGCATCGGCTACTACGTTGGCCTTCCCGGGATGGTAATGGATTCCAACATTATAGTCCTTGATCAACTCTAACCATCTCCTCTGCCTCATATTCAGATCCGACTGGGTGAATATGTACTTAAGGCTCTTATGATCCGTATACACTTCACATCTGTTTCCAATCAGATAGTGACGCCATATCTTCAAAGCATGCACTACGGCAGCTAACTCCAAGTCATGTGTCGGGTAATTTTCCTCATGCGGCCTCAACTGCCTTGATGCATAAGCGACAACCTTTCCATTCTGCATCAGCACACATCCAAGTCCTTGGCGCGATGCGTCACAATAAATATCGAAGCTTTGAGCAACATCCGGTAGAACTAACACTGGTGCTGACGTCAATCGCTTCTTCAGCTCCTGAAATCCTTTCTCACATTCAAGGCGTCCATGCAAACTTCTTTTCCTTCTTCAAAGCAATTGCGTAAGAGGTTTCGCAATTGTCAAAGCCTTCAATGAAACGGCGGTAGTATCCTCGCCATTCCAAGGAAACTCCGAATCTGGGTCACGATCTTGGTGCTCCCAATGTAACACAGCTTCTACTTTGCTTGGATCTCTGGCGACTCCTTCGCAGTCATTACATGTCCAAGAAACTCCACCTTGTCCTTCCAAAAATCACACTTGCTGAACTTGGCGAAAAGTTCTTTGTTCCTCGCCTTTTCCAAAACTCGCCTTAAGTGTTCGGCATGTTCATCCTCTGTCTTGGAGTAGATTAGGATATCGTCTTTGAACACGACGACAAACTTGTCCAAATATTCCATGAACACCTTATTCATCATATTCATGAAATAATTTGGCGCATTCGTCGGCCCAAAGGACATAACTTGTGAACTCGTAATGTCCATATCTTGACGAGAATGCAGTCTTGAATATCTTACGATCGGATCTTCAATCGATGGTATCCCGATCTCAGATCAATCTTGGAGAAAACTCGGCTCCTCTTAATCGATCAAACAAATCATCAATCCTGGGTAGCGGATACTTATTCTTCACGGTGACTTCATTGAGTGCACGGTAGTCAATGCACATCCTAAAACTCCCGTCCTTTTTCTTGACAAACAAAACTGGTGCTCCCCACGGCGACGAACTCGGTCTGATAAATCCTTTCTCCATTAACTCTTCTAGCTGTTTCTTCATCTCTACCAACTCCTCGGTAGACATCCGATAGGGTCTCTTTGCTATCGATCTTTGTACAGTACAAGCTCTATCACAAACTCTATGTCCCTGTCGGCGGCATACGAGGTAGATCTTCGGGAAAGACATCTGGTACTCATTCACTCTTGAGACATCCTCTATGCTGATTGCCTTGGTACTGTTAATCATCAACTGTCCATCTCTAACTGCAGTAGCTTGAAATTCCACTTTCTTCCCACACGGGCTCTCAACTGAGATAGTCCTTCGTCCACAATCCAATACGGCCTTGTGCTTGGATAACCAATCCATTCCCAATATGACGTCTAAGGTCTGGGTCTCCAAAATTAAAAGGTTTGCTAGGAATTCTATTCCACCTATTAGTATTCTCACCGGAACATCCTACTTTCGCTCGGAGTTCGGAACAAGGGGTTTGAACTAAAAGCATGCACTTAAGTCTTGCAATCCCCAAATCGTTTATAGCAGCAAAGCATTGCGAAACAAACGAAATCTAAGCTCCAGAGTCAAACAAAACTGTAGCAGGTACTGAGTTAACAAGTAACTTACCCAAGACGACGTCAGTAGCATTCTGCGGTGCATCTGCGGTGACATGGTTGACTCGGCCTCTCACCACGATGCAGGGTGTGGCTCCTGGTCTTTGGCGTCCTAGCTGGGGTGGTTCCTAGGTTGAAGCGAATCGGGTCGCTCTCGCTGTCTTCTTTGGACAATCTGTTGGCAAAGTGTCCTGGCTCGTTGCTTGATTGTGGCGCCTCACTTTGTTCCTTCGCACGGAGTAAGCGTTTCTAAGCGGGGGCTGGGGTTTGGTAGTTACGATTGGCAGGTCTTGGTGCTGGGATGGTGTCCTTGTTGCATTCTCGTGGTTGGAATCAAGAATTGATTTGGTGCAACTCTCAAGCGCTGCTGCGTTCCTGGCGTGATCCTTCTTTGTTGCATCCTGCGCTTCTGTTCTCATCCAGTTCCTTGCGCTTGTCCTCAAGAATAAGTGCCTTATTCACCAACTCTTGGAAATCTGGAAAGGTGTGGGTGATCAACCCAACTTGCAATCCTGAGTTAAGTCCCTTCATAAAACGAGACTGTCTGGAGTTATCTCGCTACATCCTCAGTGCGTAGCGTGCTAGCTGTGTGAACTTGTTCGTAGTCGGCCATCGGCTGATTACCTTGCTTGATGCTCTGAACTCCTCCTTCTTAAGGTCCATGATTCCTTCAGGCACATGATCTTGTCGGAATGCAAATTGTGAACTCTTCCCAAGTGATATCTTGAGGGTTCTCTGCGTGGCACGAAGTTCTCCCACCATTCGGCATTGTCCCTTCCAACTGATGAGAAGCGTAAAGTACCTTCTCATTCCCTATGCATTGAGCTATGTGTAGCTTCCTCTCGATTGATCTTAACCAATCATCGGCCTCCAATGGATTGGCATTCCCAGAGAAAGTGGGTGGGTGAGTCCTCATGAACTCGATAGTCTTGTATTACGGCGTGGTCCCCGATTAACTTGATTGGTCGTGGCCTGGCGGTGACGTGCTGCATTTGTTGCATCATAGCATGCATCAACCGAGTCTGAGCAGCAAGGAAGGCTCCAAAATTCTGCATATCAATCAAGGCGGTCTTTGGTGCTCTATCATTGGGGTTTTCTGCTGGGCGAGAACCACTCCCATTGCTTCCAAAGTTCCCACGGGTGTTCACCATCTGTCGATTTGCTCTAGGTTTAGAGATGAGAGGGAAACAAGAATAGACAAGTAGTATGGAACTTATGCGGGGCGAAGGGTGTAACTTTAAGGTCCATCTTTATTATTAATAACTTGGTATGGCTGCTTACAATGCCTAAGGGCCTTGCAACACATACTGCACACTCAGCAAACAAAGCAAATCCAAATCGAACTAACTCTGGAGTCTAACGCCTAAAGGGTGACTCTTTATTCTATGACTCGACTCGGCGAAGGAGTCTCACTATAGAACCTATGCTCACTCATCGAGAAAACCTCCACGGCCTGGGTACGGGTGCTGCGGCATAGGCGCGAAACGATTGCCATGTCCAGCAACTGTGTTATCCGTGGTAGTCGAAGAGGCAGTGTCCTCATCGAGATCTGACTCCTCTGGATCTGGCTCGTGTAGCTCGAGTACTGGCTCTGGGTCTGGTCCGTACAAAGTCATCTCCAACTCATCAATCCTTCGTAGAAGGTGTGCCACATACTCTTGAGCTTCCTGCCATCTGTCACAAGCGTGCTTTACGTAAGAACTCGGAATTTTTAAATTGTGACAAGGTAAGGGAAAATTTCAGCAAGAGACAAGAAAAGAGAGAAGGGGATAAGTCGAGATGTCATTTCTTGTCTTCACAATTTTTTTAGCTTTAGAAAATAGGTTTTATCCTCACTACGACCATTCTAGCTTAGGGTTGAGCCTACAGTCAAGTATGGCTCTGATACCACCTCTGTCGGGACCCCGAATTTGCAAATCCGGACCCTCTGTGTATTCAGCACTAGTCCAGGAACGCGCTAGTGCACACAGTCTTAACATCGGTATATATCACAATCATACCAAACGATACTATCAAAGTACTTTATTTAAATAATCAAAGAGTTACTCGACCTTATGGCCAAGTTACAAATATATGCCTCGCAAGGCGAAACTTATTAAAAGAGAAATAACAAAGGAAAATCAAATAACTTCGTGGCGCCATCCAGTATACCACAGGCAACTGACTGGGCTCGCATCCCTAAGTAGACGGGTCTTCTTGGAAATCCTCCTCCGAAACTGGCGTAATCTCCTCTTCAACTGGTATTGTGTTGAGGCAAGGGTGAGTACTTGGTACTCAGCAAGTCATGCACAGAATGCAAGCTAATATACTATATGCATGGCTTGGTACAAAGGAATAGCTCAAGGTATATTTGCGATGCTTGACTTTTGACAAGTAATAAAAGTAGATTCGAAAGCAGTAGAAATAAGTAAAGCATAAATAACTTCTCAAGAAATTTAATAAACATTTTTCCCCATCCTAAACCATATTTCCATCAACTTCATTACTAAACCAACCCAACTTTTCAAATCCAAGTTATTTTCAGAAAATCTAACCCTTGACTGTAATTCCCGAGCATTGTCCAGTACCGTGGACTCGGCTATTCAAATAGATTCTACACTCTGCAGAGGTTATGCACTTTACCCACAAGATACAGTCAAACACCACAAAGGCGAGTTCCCGTAACAAAGCCTTTCGGAAGCCTCAAACAACACAGGTGGTCCTCTCCGGTTCGTGCTCTACACCATCCCTTCCCTTAGCCAAGGCGAAGTATGGGACCAACACACCGTTAGATGGGTATCTGGCCACAGCCACGATCGCTCCCCGCACAATCACACAAACGGTGTAATTGACACCCCGAGGCTCCACAAGTGAGTCCTTAGCGACTTAGTCAACTAGGGCCATCCCATTCCAACCATGTGGTTGCAAGTATGACCCAGTTCAAAGGCTTGCAAGGTTAAGTCCTTAGAGTGACCAGGGCAAGACTACCCGAAAAACCAAATCAACATCCCCAATGCCACAACTGGCCCACCTGATTACTCTTGCCACATGCCCGATCAGCGTTTATCAAACCCGATTGATTACCATGCACCACGTGCCATCAACATCACATGATACTTTTCCAAAACAGGTTCAATATATCATTAAGTCAATATTAGCATTTGATTATCCAAAATCATGTCATGAGCACGTAGTGTGTCTAAGCGACATACTACAACGATCTAAACCCATGTTGGCAATTTAATAATGTCCAACTAGTAAACCACAACTAGGGTGACAAAGGGTCATGGCACATACTTAAGTAATCAAGGTGTCATATAGCAAATTGGTATTTATCTAACCCCATGTTTAAACAAAGTATCTTTCTACTTGAACTAGCATGCAATAGTTTAAATCAAAATAGATTTGAAATAGGATCAATATGGTCAAAGCACAACTTGCCTTCAAAAGTACTTGCTCTTGGTCTTGAGTTGGATCCTGAGTCAACACTTCTCCCTCGAATCCTTCCGGCACTTCAACGTCTACTCGTAAAGCGTGCAAATAGCAAATACACAAATAAACACTAGGCAAAAACATCCCAAAACTCCAAATAAAATCCATAAACAGAGAGAACATAATTTTCTGGATTTTTAGAAACTGGAATCGTCAAATTTGGAGTTAAAACGCAAAAGTTATGATTTATTAAAGTTTAAATAATCAATTAAATAATATTACAGAGAAAAACTTTAGTCCAAAAATTAAATAAAATTCATATTTGAATAGATCTGAATTTTATACAAATTTAGAAATTTGAATCACTCAAATCGGAGTTGAAACGCAAAAGTTATAAGCGTTTGAAGTTTGAATCTAAATTTGAATCAATATTTCGAATTAATAAATCATTTTCTTTTTTCGGAAATTAATTATTGCGTCAGCATGGACACGTGTCAGCTCTGGATTGGTCGGCTGACGCCAGCGGTCCACGGACTCGGTTCGGGTCCACGGTGGATCTGGTCCACCGGACCGGTCTGGTGACACGCGGGTCCCACCCGTCAGTGGGTCGCCTACACGGTGCGGCAAGGCTACGTGGCAGCCTCGGGTTGGCTCGGCTCTCGGTCAATCTCGACCGTTGATTTAAGCTCCAACGGTCCAGATCAGTCCCGCTGACACGTTTGACCCGGAGCACGATGCGTGGCGAGATCTCAACCGTGCAATACCAATCAAGCGGCTAAGAACCAATCTACCGATAAAACTTGATCCAATCGACCGTCACGATCTAAAATCAACGGTGGAGATTCAATCTAAAACATAGCGTGGGGAATACACGGGGTAATGTGGGCTAACCTGGACCGTTTGATCGAGATCCGACGGTCGATGGGGCTCAAAAACGACGGCGATATGCGCGGCGCGGTTCGGCCGGAGCGGGGGAAGACGACGCACGGCCGTCGCTTCGGTGCGTCTCCTGCGTGATCAAGACGTCCCTCAGGCGCGCCTTGTCTTGAGGGTTCCGAAACCGGGCTCCAACACGGCGGGGAAGGGCTAACGGCGCCGGAGAAGACGGGAAAAACCGCAGCGGCTCCACCCAACTTCGGCGAGCAATCGGCACGGCTTGGCGGCGGCTTGAGCTCTAAAAGCTAGGGCAAACAGGGCGCACGGGAGAGGGCAACCTCGGGGACCGGTTCGAGCTTTAAATAGCCTCGGCGGTCGGGCGCAATCCGGATCCCTAGATTCCCGCGGCGGCGGAGTCCGAGCTCGCAACGGAGTCGGGCGGCGCTACGTGGCTGCATCGCGTGCATACACGCGTCCCGGATCGGACGGTACGCACGCGCGGCGACGCGGCGGTCTCTTGGCCGTTGGATTCGGATCCAACGGTCGGATCTCAATAGGGTTAGGGTTAGGATTCGGAAACGCGGTTGAGTCAAGTCACGTGGCGCGGGTCCGGCTCGGGTCGGAGGAACAGTACTAAACCCGACTTGGATTTTCCAGCTATTTAATATTTAAAATAATTCCCAGTAATTCATTTAATTCATTAAAAATATCAAAATACTCAGAAAAATTCCAGAAAAATTCTGGAAAATACTTTGGATCATTTTGGACTCAAATAAAATATTTCCAACAAAAATTTATTTGCAAAATTAAATTCTTTAATTATTTCAAAATGGAATAAATTCAAATAAATTCCAAATAAATCCAAATAAATTCCAGAAAATTCCAAAAATTCACCAAAGTGCCAAATCACACATGAATTTAAGAAAAGCAAAATTTTGGGGTGTTACAATGAGCCACCGAGGCGAAGCAGATCTTGATCCCGACGCCTTCGCACCATTCTTGAAATTCTTCACTCCTGAATTGGGTGCCATTGTCCGTGATGATCCGGTTGGGCACTCCGAATCTAACCACGATATCCTGGAAGAACTCCTTGGCCTTAACCGCAGTGATAGTGGTGACTGGTTTAGCTTCGATCCACTTGGTGAACTTGTCAATGGCTACAAAAAGGTAGGCGAAGCCACCTTGAGCCTTCTTGAGTGGGCCCACTAAGTCGAGCCCCCAGACCGCGAAGGGCCAAGAGATGGGGATAGTTTGCAGCTCCTGCGCCGGCAAGTGTGTCTGCCTTGCATAGAACTGGCAGCCCTCGCAAGTTCGAACGATCTCCTTAGCATCCGTCACTGCCGTAGGCCAAAAGAAGCCCTGGCGGTAGGCTTTCCCAACCAAGGCGCTTGACGCCGCGTGGTGGCCACACATCCCCGAGTGGATTTCTTGGAGCAGATCTCTTCCCACTTGTCCCGAAATGCACCGCCTGAGGACACCTGATGCGCTCTTGCGAAAGAGCTCCTCGCCAACCACCACGTAGGATTTGGCTTGTCGGGAGATGCGCTCTGCCAGAGCGGTTGCTTCTGGAAGTTTGTCCTTCAGGAGATGATCAAGGTATGGGGCCGTCCAG
Source organism: Rhipidocladum racemiflorum (assembly GCA_036346355.1). Taxonomy (NCBI): domain Eukaryota; kingdom Viridiplantae; phylum Streptophyta; class Magnoliopsida; order Poales; family Poaceae; genus Rhipidocladum; species Rhipidocladum racemiflorum. The sequence goes on from CM070572.1 coordinate 65,707,693, forward strand.
TCGGGATCAATGAGCAGGACTCCGGCCTCAGGATCTTTGCTCGGCTCCCGTCGTTTCGCAACGGTTGGTTCATAAAGATCCCGGACGAAGATACCACTCGGAACCTCGACCCGAGTGGCTCCCATCTTGGCCAATTCGTCGGCTGCCTCATTATTGCGGTGGAGGACATGGACCAGCTCCAGACCGTCAAACTTGCCTTCCAATTCTCGGATTTGCTAGCAATACGCCGTCATAGTCTGATCGACACACGACCAATCCTTCTGTACTTGGCTCACCACCAACTGGGAGTCACCACGAACCGCCAGTCGCCGGATTCCGAGCGATGTGGCGATGCGGAGCCCATGGATGAGAGCCTCGTACTCTGCGGCATTGTTCGAGGCCGGGAAGTGAATCCGAAGGACGTACTTCAACCTGTCGCCCTTCGGCGAGACAAGGAGAATTCCCGCCCCTGCTCCACCAAGCATGAGAGATCCATCGAAGTGCATGGTCCAATATTCGCTCTTCTTCCGTGCGGGGACTCGGGATTGATCCACTCGGCCGTAAAGTCGGCCAAAGCCTGGGACTTGACGGCGGTGCGCGGCCTAAATGAGACGTCGAAAGCTCCAAGCTCGGCAGCCCACTTTGAAATTCTTCCAGTAGCTTCTCGATTATGGAGGACCTCTCCCACGGGGAAAGAAGTCACCATCAAATCGAGTGTCCTTGAAATAATGCTTCACTTCCACGACGAGATCAAAATTGGCGCATGCCAGCCTTCCTCGAATTTGAGGATATCGCGCCTTGGATTCGCCCAGCACTTCGCTGACAAAATAAACCGGGCGTTGCACGCCGTATCGGTGTCCAGATTCTTCCCGCTCCACAAGTATCACGGCGCTGACTACATGAGTTGTTGCCGCTATGTAGAGCAGGAGAGGTTCACCTGGCACCGGCGAGACTAGAATTGGAGTGGTGGAGAGGAACACCTTGATTTCTTCAAAGGCTTGCTGTGCCTCTGCCGTCCATTCAAAGCGGTCCTACTTCTTGAGGAGCTTGAAGAAAGGTATTCCCCGAACTCCCAACCGGGAGATAAACCTGCCAAGCGCTACCATGCAGCCAGTAAGCTTTTGGACAACTTTTTGGCTGGCAGGCGGGGCCATCCTTATGATAGCCCCAATTTTCTCTGGGTTTGGCTCGATCCCACGGTGAGAGACAATGAACCCGAGTAGTTTCCCGGAAGAAACTCCAAAAACGCACTTCTCAGGGTTTAGCCTCATCTGGAACGCCCTCAGACTTGCGAACGTCTCGGCCAGATCGGAGGTGAGGCTGTCCTCTGTCTTGGTTTTAACCACTATATCATCCACATAAGCTTCCACATTGCGTCCGAGCTGATGGTGAAAACACCGCTGTATCGCGCGCTGATAAGTTGCGCCAGCATTCTTCAGCCCAAACGGCACGGTGATGTAGCAATATGCTCCGAATGGGGTGATAAACGAAGTCTTCTCACAATCCTCCTCTCGAAGCCGGATTTGATGATAGCCTGAGTAGGCGTCAAGAAAACTAAGTAGTTGGGATCCAGCAGTGGAGTCTACCACCTGATCAATGCGGGGGAGACCGAAGGGATCTTTCGGGCAAGCCTTATTGAGGTCGGTGTAATCAACACACATGCGCCAGCTTTTATTCTTCTTTTCGACGAGTACAGGATTTGCCAACCAGTCGGGGTGATACACTTCTTTGATGAAGCCTGCGGCTAGCAGCTTCGTGATCTCCTCCCTGATGGCTTCTCGGCGGTCTTAGGCAAACCGTCGCAACCTTTGCTGGACCGGCCTGGCCGATTCGTTTACATTCAGCGCGTGCTCGATCACCTCCCTAGGGACCCCGGGCATGTCCGATGGCTTCCAGGCAAAGACGTCTCTGTTTGCCCGCAGAAAAGTGACGAGCACGTCGTCCTATTTATCTCCGAGCCCTGTCCCGATCAAGGCGGTTCGCGCCGGATCGGATGGGTCGAGGAGGATTCTTTTGGTACCTTCCTCGGGGCCGATCCCGGGGTTTCGCGCTTTGCGGGTAGGGACGCTGCCTTTCGGCTTGTCGGAATCCGCCTCTCGCCGAATCCTCTCGCGACCCGCTCGCGCCTCCAGGGACTCGGCCATCTCGCAGCTCTCCTTGTCACAGGAAAAAGACTGCCTTATGTCACCGCGTAGAGCGATGATGCTACTCGGCCCTGGCATCTTCAATGTCAGGTATGCGTAGTGGGGTACTGCCATGAACTTGGCCAGCACCGGTCTCCCCAAGATGGAATGATACGCTGTCGCGAAATCAGCCACCTCGAAGCCAAGGTTCTCTGTCCGGTAATTTTCCCTTGCGCCGAAAGTGACCGGCAGAGTGATTTGTCCGAGTGGTGTCGCAGAAGTGCCAAGTATGACACTGTGGAAAGGCGACGACCCGCGCTTTAGCTCCGACCGCGGAATCCCCATATCGTCAAGGGTTTTGACAAAGAGGACATTGAGCCCGCTTCCACCGTCGATCAATACCCTCTTGAGCTTGATGCCGCGGACGACGAGCGCCTAGACAAGAGGATATCTGCTGGGGAATGGGACATGATCTGGGTGATCTGAGCGGTCGTAAGTTATCGTGACCTCGGACCACCGTACATATTGGGGGGTCTCCGGCTCCACTGCGTAGATGTCCCGGGCTGTGAGCTTTTGCTTCCGCTTGGACTCATATGCAGTCGAGCCCCCGAATATGTAGTTGAGCTCGAGATCGACTTCCTGATAGTCCTCCTCGGCTTCGGGGGGAGGTGGCTTGCCGGCGGCGTGTCCACTCGGACCTTGTCCAGCCTGCTTCTTGCTCTCGCGGGCGAATCTCTTCAGAGTGAAGCAGTCCTTGGCGGCATGTCTCCCCTTCGGATGGAAGGGGCAAAGCGAGTTCATCACCTTGTCATACCCATCTTCTTTGAGGGCGCGTGGGTGAGTTGGTGTAGCGATTGCCACCAGCTCTTCGCCCTTGCGCTTCTTTTCCTTCCGCCGGGGGGGGGGGTTCAGCCTGATCCTTCCCCTCGTCACGCCATTCCGCCAAAGCCTCGGAGGCTGAAGCGTAACGGTCCGCTAGGGCGAACAGCTCACGAACCGACCTTGGTGGCTTCCGAGACATCTTCTTGATGAGATCGGGGTCGCTGACTCCCTTCTGGAAGGCAGCTATCACAATCGCATCCGTGACATCCCGAACGGTGCTTTTCCTATGCATGAAGCGCTTGACGAACTCCCGGAGGGATTCGTTCCTCCTTTGGTGTAGCTGATATAGGTCCCAGGGGGTGCCTGGGCGCTCGTAAGTGCCTTGGAAATTTGAAATGAACTGCTCACACAGATCTCCCCAGGAATCTATAGAGTTATTTGGGGAGTCGATGAGCCATGCTTGGGCCAGGCGAGAGGGTAACCGGCAAGTAGTTTGCCATTACTGATCCCCGGCCACGATTGCGCAGAGCATATACCTGTAGCCAAGCCTCCGGGTCCATCTCACCGTCAAACCTAGTGATGCCTTTAGGATTAAACCCATCAGGCCAAACCACTCGGCGTAGGTGAGGGGTAAACGCGCGAACCCCTTCAATGACCCCGCGACAACCTCCGGGCGGTGATCGACGCAGAGGGGATCGCGCTTGGCGTGCTTCGTGATCTCGTGGAAGGATGCCGTAGCGTTCATACTCGTCGGCATGGCGGCGTTGTTCCTCCCTTTCTCGGTCGCGGCGCCTGGCGTCGAGGTCTGAACGGAGGTCGCGGTTGATGCTATGTTGCAAGTCGTCTCCGCGGGGTGGTACATGATTCGTCTGGCGGGCTACCCGACCTGACCGGCTGCTGGCCGTCTGGGTCCTCACCGGACCACGTGATAGCTCCTTTGTCGGCTGGTCGGTCTGAGCTTGCTGGATAGCTGCCGCCGTCACCATGGCCTTTACTTGGGCCACGATCGGGGCGACTGGATCACCCGCCCCCAGCATAGGGCTCAGGGTATCCAGGAGTGTCTTGGAGGCGACGATATTCTGCTGTGCGGTACGGAAAACAGCTTGGTCCCCCATCTTGGCTTGCAGAATGTCTTCATTGACAGCCCGGGCGCGGTCCCGCAGAGTACGCACCCGCGCGTCAGGTTCAGTTGCTCGGCCACCTTCCAAGTCGGCGACGGCCGAAGTGTCGAGCGCTGCTGCGAATCCGCCCGCGAGCCCTCGATTACGCAGACTCTACGGAAATTCTAGCAGCTCTCTAGGCTTTCTTCTGACTCGGCCGCTGAGCTGGGTGAGCCTGAAGAGGATAACTCCAGGCGCTCGGAGGTGCCGAGTGGTTTGGCGGCGAGAACCCCCACCATTCGTACCTCGGCACCCTTGGGTCCGACTTCCTGGCCGGACCGGGCCTTCGGTCCCCTACTCGACACTTTAGAGCGCGAGACAGGGGGATCCCCCGATCGGCATGGAAGTCGCGACGATGGCTCACCGGAAACCTCACCGTGCTGCAGCACGGTCCCCTTAGAGAGGGAAAGGTTCCCGAGGTCGTTGGAGATGAAGGTCAGGCTTCTGAAACGGAAGGCCTGACCTGGGAAGAAGACTGTGGAGACTCCGCTCGTCGCAGCCAACAAGCTTGACGAAGATCTTGACACAATCCCCTACCTGGCGCGCCAACTGTCGACGATCGGTTTCGCCGGCAATGAGATTTTTGATTCTAGGGGATTCGTGCGGGATCTGAGCTTGATGGTAACACATGATGCGAGGGCGATCTGTGTTTAGACAGGTTCGGGCTCTCTCGGAGGAGATAATACCCTAGTCCTGTGTTCTTGGATATATGAGCGTCCTCCCTTTCTTGTTTCTCCCTCCTCCCCTTATATACTGCGGGAGGGATATATGATAGATGGGCACCACCGGGCCCTCAACATGGTGGCCTCACCAACACGTACTTTGTCTTCGTCTGCTATGGCGCACTACGTCTTGGAGAGGTGGTTGTGCTTTCCCCGACCCGCGCCTGCCGCCCTGTCAGGTTCCAGCGTTTGCAGGCTCTGCGAATGTCAGGCTGCATGCTTCGCTTTTGGCGGGTTGTTTGGGCGTGGCGCGAAGCTTCGCCAAAGGATCAGGAGTTGCCTTGGGGAACAAGTTGAAACCTCCTCCGGGCCCGTCGTGGCGCTTCTGGGCTTTGGGCCTACTGCTCCACCCGTCTAGCCCAGTCGGGTATAGGCCCCACTTGCGGGACCCCTATCTCGGACATCCCACACTAAGCATCAAAGCTGGAAAGGCGACCAAAAGAAGCGCAACACTAGACTCTTCTTCTTCGCCTTCAACCGAGGAAGACAAAACCACACACCGCATACAGAACAATCTGCGAAAAATCCAATGCCAAACACTTTTCTTTTGGTTTCAGTCAACTAAAACCAAGAAAACCAACCAAGATCGACAACAGAACGATAAAGAAGATCCGAAGGAATCCACCACCAAACTCTTCTATTTGCCTTCAGTCAACTACCCGATCTACGATAGAAAAGGTAAGCACTCTTTCCCCACAAGGGGTTAATAGTTCTTCGGTGATGGCTTTAACCGGCCATACCGTCAAACCACACCCTTACTATGAACAAAAGTGGTGACCGAAACCCTTCGGCACCACAACCCCACTTTATCACCACAACAAGCACAATTCAATCTTTTATCTCATAAACATAGCAACATGCATTACCAACTTTAGCATTCAACATCAAAGTTTAAATACAACATTTAAGCGTAAGCAACGATACCCATACCCTTTTCCTTCTGTGCATCCATTGTGTGTCAAATTTTAGATTAGTTATACCACTTTTGCAAGTTTTAATGTTGGTATCCTATGACAAAATTTTAGTTAAGACCTAAGCCATGTTTCTAAGTTATTCCACATCACATTTTAGTTGTACCCTATAGCATGACACTAAAAATACACATTCCAGGGACCTACTGCCTGCTCTGATACCAACTATAACACCCCGGCATCTAGCATGCCTGAATGCTACCAAACATAGGCTAAACAACATCTAAATACCATAAATTAAGGTAAATTACAGCAAAGGAGCAAATGCTAAAAACCGAAATTTCGGCAGCATCTCCTTTGTTTTAACATGAATTGAAGGAACATCAACAGCATAGCAATATATGGCAATATAAGAGGCATCTAAAACAGCAATAATTAAAGGCATGACAGCAATATAAGTCTAATCCCAAGAATTCAATGTCTCCATGAGCCAAATGAACAATAAGACTCTCATATCGCAAAACTAAACCATAAATCAATATGCATCACACTTAATGTATTATCAAGACCCAATTTAGTGACTGTGGGAACAATTGAGTGACGCTACGTGTAGAAGTGTGACTAATTCCCTTCCCCGCATGCTGATCTCATGGTACCTAAAACAACAAGAAAGCATAAGCGTGAGTTCAACACTCAGCAAGCATATTGCAATGGTACCCAAAAACAATTACAAGGCTATAACAACTCATATCATGTCTTTCATCTCATTCATGATCACATATCAATATCATCACCATTATGTATGCAATGCGATGCGATGCTCATGTCTCCTTGGAAACTCATACCGGTATGGTTGAGTACACACCCGTCGGTGTGCACCCTCTCCCCCCTTCCATCCCGAAGATGGAGGGTGCCTACTCCTCGCTTCCATTCACCGCGGTGAATAGAATCACGATGTATGACTTACTCATTGGCTCTCCAGAATAGTCAAAACTTTGTCACCGACCTTCCCCGGACTAGTTATGACTTTCTCACCGCCCGGGCCATGTAACATGCCATGTATGCAAATATGCCAACATCATAATTAACTTGTACATTAACACATGGCATCATAACATAATAAGCATGCTCATCATATCATTGGAAATCATTAAAGCATGGCAAGTGATCATATCATATAATCAATTTCATCTATTCTCAACAAGCAACCTACAAACCGCTATCCATTACAATACATTTGCCTCAACCATGGGCAACGGATTGGCGAGAAGTAGAAGGCACTCCCGGGGTCACACCACCAGCACATGGGTACCACACACTCACAATCATGTCCACAAAATAGTAAGCAAACCCTCTTCTACCCCGACATCGCAAACTACTCGCTAAACCCAAAAATAGAGGTTCTGTCAGCAGCGTTCCAAAAGGCATAACTCGGGTTCTAAGACTCTGAATCAATTAAACGAGTACATCCTCGCATAGCTTAGGAAATTTCCCAACTTTTTCTAAGTATATGGAAAAACTGATTCGGACTCTAAAGTTGTTTAATCTACAAAATACCGTGATCTGTTCCAATCACGTTACAGATTTTAACACGCTCGGTAAAGTGATCATAACTTTCAAACGGCTGGGCAGAATTGGACGTTCTTTATACCCACTGAATGGTATTGAAATTACCTACAACTTCTTCAACAGGTGGCCGACCAAATTCCCAATCTAAAATGGCGAGAACCCAAACCCTAGGTCGACTGCTCAATCTGCCTGAAACAGAGAACGTGGCAACTCTAGTTTTCTCCCAAATCTACCCATGGACAGCACCACCACTTGATCTAAAATCATGAAATCGACCTCTAGAACAGCACGTAGACCCAACCCATAGATCACCCATGCCATACCTTCGCCTGACGAACGAAAACCCAACGGATCTCCTCCCGGTTCGCGCGATCTCCTTCCTTGCTTCCAAATCCACCGGATCTCCTCGTTGCGGAGCGCTCCAATGGATGGATCTGCGGGGTGGTGAGGTGGAGAACTCCCCTAGGGGCAGCAAGGGAGGTGGAGAGGGGAGGAGAAGGGTGGAGGCGCATGGGGGGCTAGGGGGTGGCGGCTAGGGTTGGGAGAGGGAGTGGGGGGCGCACCAAGGTGTGGGCGCCACATTTGGCTGCCCAAAAGTCCCCCCCTTGGGCCCAAACCCTTCCACCGGAGGCCCAACTCAACCCCCAAGGCCCAAAGTCCCCCGGAGAGGCCCAAACACCTGAAAACAGCCCAAAAACACGCTATAAACGGCATAACGTAAAGTTTTAACCTCCATTTTCACATTTTATAAAGTTTTTGACCTCAACATTCACATTTTATAGATACGACATTTCATGGTGTCACAATAATAACGTGTGAGGAGCTCCAAGGTGAGGAGCTCGGGCGAATGAATCCCCCGGAGAGAACCGTCCTTCTTGGTCACGAAGAGAGCCGAGCAGCCCCAAGGTGAGGAGCTCGGGCGAATGAATCCCTTGTCCATCAGTTCCTTCAGCTGAGTCTTCAGTTCGGCCAATTCATTTGGCGGCATCCGGTACGGTTGCTTGGAAAATGGAGCTGTCCCGGGTTGAAGTTCAACTACAAACTCAATGTCCCGATCAGGTGGCATCCCTGGCAGTTTCGCCGGAAACACATCCGGGTACTCTGACACTATGGAAATGGACTCTAACTCCTCAACTTCAGTGCCATTCAAGGAACAGAGAGCGGCCCCGCCATCATCAAGAAACAGGGTCAATTGGTCGCCCACCGGTCCCTTGAGCGAGATGGAGCGACGAGAACAATTCAGGATGGCCCGCTGACGGGTGAGCCAATTCATTCCCAAAATGACATCCATCCCACGCATTTCAAGGAGCAGCAAATTGACAAGGAAAGAAACCCCGCGGATTTGCACAACGGCCTTCTGGATCATTTGATTGGCAGAAACCCTTGAACCTGGTGCCTCAATTAGGAAAGAGGTTTTGATACCACTCACTTCCAACTGATGTTGCATGACGAAACCCTTGCTAATGAAAGAATGGGAAGCCCCGGAATCAAACAAAACCCTAGCAGCATGTCCCTCTATGTACAACGTACCAGTCAGTACAGTGGCGCCCTCGGGAATTGCCTCAGCATCCACATAGTTGACGCGGCCACGGTTCGGCGCAGGAAGTGGAGGTAGAGGTGGTGCAGTCGCGCCTTGAGGCCTTGGGGCGTTAGAGTTGATGCCCCACCTCGGAAATGGGCAGTCACAGATGAAGTGCCCCGCACGCCCACAGTTGTAGTATGGGCCTAGCCCAGAGCCTGTCACCACTCGCACTCCCGACTATGGCTGAGGAGGACGAGGAGCAGCAACAAGAGGACGGGCCACTCCAGCCGGTAGAGAAGGCACAGGAACAGGGGCTCTCGGTGGTGGAAGAGCAACTCGGGCCCGCTGTGAACTGCCACCAGCTGAGTACTGAACTGACCTCTTCCGCTTCTTCTCATCTTGATGGCTTTTCATCTTATGCTCCATAGTAATCGCCCGACTCACCAAAGCATTGAAGTCGGCGAAGTCACAGACTGAGAGCTTGTCCTGCATCTTCCCCGTCAGCCCATTCATGAACCGATCCTGCTTCTTCTGATCGGTATCAACCTCCTCCGGTGCATACTGAGCCATGTAATTGAACTCTCGCGAGTAGTCCATCACCGACTTGCTCAACTGCTTGAGGGCAAGAAACCGCTGCTTCTTGATATCCATGAGCCCCTTCGGGATGTGGTATGCCCGGAAGGCCTCACGGAACTCTGCCCATGTCACCTGGTGACCGGCGGGCTGCATCACCAAGAAATTGGCCCACCATGCTCTGGCGGGACCCTGAAGCTGTTGCGCTGCGAATGGAGCCTTCTGAAGGTCTTCGTAGCGGATAAGAGCAAACTTCTGCTCGATCGTGCGCAGCCAGTCGTCAGCCTCCAATGGATCACTGGCCCTGGAGAACGTCGGCGGCTGAGTGTGCAGAAAGTCGAGGCAGCCGTTGGGTCAGCCTCGCCCTTCACCGCGGCCACCCGGAGCAGCCTAATTCTGGACAAGCATCTCCAGAATGCGGTTGGTTGTCTGCTGGTTCTGCTCCGACCGCATCAGAACATCCAACAGGTTGGGAGGAGGAGGCAGATCGCCATGGTCGGGCTGCGATCGCCCAGCGCCATCATCACCTCTCATACCACCGCGGGTCCTCATGCTGTCGTCAATCAAAGTCAGACAACAAGAGTTAGACTCCACACGGATGGGAATAGACCTTAAGCTCAACAAACTCACACGCTAAACCCAAGCCAGACTGTAGTACTCCGCACTGGAGTCCAACAAGTCTAACACACCCAAAAGCACAACTCCTGATGCAAATTGCATGGCATATGCAAGACATGACATGAATGCACGATTCCAACGTGTTCCTCACTCAATACTTATATACATAGGGCGGGATACAAATACTACCTTCTACCTAATGCATAATGACAGTCCTAATCAGTTCCCTAAATGGTTGTCAAGTTTCAGGTTCGTCTTCATGCACCTTGCTCTGATACCAGCGCTGAGAGGAGCCGCCCAGATCGTCCTCGGGCTATTAGAAGGTTTAGTCATCCTAATCGGATTTGGAGGCTAACAGCGGGCCACTGGAAGCGCTCACAGAGTTAGCACCCAAGCCCAACTGGGACAACATCGAAACCCTTCAAATAACTCGACGACAACCCCGGTATTCCCCTGGTATGCGACCCAAAACTCGCCCAGGATCCCCGCATACCGGTTTCACTGTGATATCAACCCAATTTGCATAAAGGGGCAATGAAACTCGGAACCCCACAACCAGACACGCGCGGAAGCAAAACGAACAAAACGACCAAACCAACCACGGCACGAAGACAAAACCCAACAACAAGCCCCAACTACAGAAAACCACACCCGACAACCACCAACAAATAGAAACAAGCAAATCACTAAAGCGACACAAATATATTAAAAGTTGCTCAAAGGCAACCAAGAGTTCAGCGAAACATAGAACATTTAAACTACCTATACAACAAAAGTAGACTCCCCACTACTAAACTGGACAAAAGTAAAACAACCCCGAAAGTGTTCTGCCTCTGAACACTCCCGGGCGTACACGACGCCAACAGCCTCTACTCGGTGCCCCGCCCGGTCACCGATAGGTAGTAGGGGCAAAACTCACACCCCTCGGGATCCTCACCTGCAAAACCACAAAAGCAGAAGCCTGAGTACGGAAGGTACTCGCAAGTCTTACCCGTGGTCCATATATGACCGACTCCAAAGGGTATGCATTTGGATGTAGCAAGGAAGTCAGCTAAAGTTAAAAGTGCGGAAAGCTTAACTTTGTTGATTAGTTAGTACCGCTATTCAATTCACAATTCAAAGCAGTTGTACTAGCACCTACTTCTAGAGTGGAGTTCAATACTTAATGATAACTAAACAAGTGACCTCATAACAATTTCGAGCTCAAGCCCAAAGGCGAACTTTAGTTCAAGTTATTACTACGTGTAGTAACATGTAACCAAGCGTGCTCATATCCGAGAGCGCGGCAATTCGAATCGCTTAATTAACCCTGCAGGGAAGCATTGATCACACGACATGTGCCACGAAGGAACCTCATGTCAACCCCCTCCCATCCATACCCATTCCCGGCATGCGATCAACCAATGTGTGCTTGGCTACGGTTAAACATCGGATCGGTCCTTAGCTGACTCAGGCGGGACTACCACATTTGAATCTCCTTACCCAAATGCCTCAATCTCCCGCCCGGTCTCCAATTGTACCTTTTTCCACCACATAGCCAAAACCAAACTTTTCCATAGATTGTAAAGCGTAAGACCTCAAGCAGTGGAACCATCCACCACTTGGCCCTAACCGACTTCTAAGCATACTAAGCATGACACCATTAGTACCCATAATCTAGCTCCAAAGGAGGTGTTTAACAAGTAACAATGAAAGTGGTACATGCAGCAAATAGGATCTAACCTATCCCACATTTCAACTCCTAATGCAACACTTAACATCCAATAGGCAGTTAATTCACAAAAATAGATTATACATATGGTTCAAGATGCTTAGGTGCTTGCCTTGATCTTCTACTTGCAGACCGACAGCGACTTGCCCGTCGGCAACTCCCTCGACCACGGCGGTATCACCCTCCGCGGTTTCGTTCTCTACACGAATATAATGCAACAATAAGATGCATGCAATGCAATGAAACAACTAGAATGAAAACCCCCGACGAAACGACACAACCGGACAAACCAACATAACCCGGACAGACCAGGTGAACTCGGACAGTCTGGGTTTAATATTCGGACAGTCCGGCTTACCCGGACACTCCGGACGTTTTGTCCGGACACTCCGGACCTGGCGCGTTTCACCCTACTACTCAACGGACCGAGGTGCCGCCAAGTCCTACGGCACCGCGGGGACCCGATCTACGACTTTCCTATACGTGGTCGAGCCGGAGAGCTCCGAGCTAGCTCAAACCACGACGAGCGGGTCTCATCTCTAACTCCTCCAACGAAACCTAATCCAAAGCTTAAGAGAGCCTCACTCACCCCCGATCTCTAACCCTAGCACCGCACATTGCCTAAACCAACCCCAACACCAAACTCCACCAAGAAACCTAACATCCCCAAAGTTCAACCCCAACCCCAAATCTACAAACCTAACCCTACATCCAACCCCATGGAAGCCCTAGAACCCAAAAATCCCATGAATAGACTCCAAGAGAGGGCTTTACCTCAAGGGAAGGGAAGGAGAAAGAGGGGAAGCTGGGTAGGAGGAGGAAGACGCAGGCTTGGGGAGGAGCTTGAGAGCGCCGAGGAGGAGTCACCGGAGGTCGCCGGTCGGTGGAGAGTTCGCCGGTGAGGAGTTTGGGGTGGAGGAGAGGACGGGAGGGGTGGAGAGCAAGTGGAGAGGAGGAGGGAGTAATGGAAACCACGAAATGTGACTTTTATACAAAACCCCCGCACAATTCGGACATTCCAGACAATTAACCCGGAGACTCCGGGTTGGGGTCTTCGGTAACACGAATTCCAAACACCCCGGACACTCCGGACAATTCGGTCTGGATACTCCGGGTTGAGGCGCTCGATCAGGTTAATCCGGATACACCGGACAATATATTCGGACATTCCGGGTTGCATCCGGACATTCCGGATGTTGATCCGGATACTCCGGATGTCCCAGAATTTTTTGAAATTGAGGGCCTTGATAGAAGTATCCACGGAACATTACAGGAATTAATCTTTCCATGATTATATGGTAATCATGACTCTTCAAGCCATTTAGCTTACCTGTCGTGATACTCACTGCACGCCTAAGGTTCGCGGCGTATTCGTCGGGAAACTTTATGTTTTTCAACCACACAAGGACTTCCTTCTTTTCAGAGCTCTTAAGACAGTAAGGGGCACGTGGCTTCCCCTGCCGTCCTACTTGGTCCTCCCTCACCTCAAGACTTGGTCGACTGCATATTTCAGCATATCTCTTCGAGCTTGCACATTATCTTTGGTCCTGTCTTTGAAGTCGAAACACATGCTGACAATGCTTTCTACAACATTGCGTTCTTGGTGCATAACATCAACATTGTGTGGTAGGATCAGGGACGTTGCATAGGGCAAGCTCCAGATACTAGACACATGGATCCAGTTGTGTGACTCTCTAACCCCTTCGAAGCCATCCTCCGTGGGAATTAATTGACGATGCCAGGCAACAATCTCCGCACCGGTTAAGTGTTTCGGCGGACCCTTTGTGACTATCGTGTCCTTGCAAAAGGCATTTCTCTGTCTTTTGAATTCGTGACTAGGAGGCAGGAAACGTCGGTGGCAATCAAAGAAATAGAATTTGCGACCATGATTCAGACGAAAAGCATCTGTGTCATTCATGCATATTGGGCAAGATAGTCTACCATGCGTGCTCCATCCCGAAAACATACCATATGCTAGAAAATCATGGATGGACCAGATGTAGGCAACACGCATGTTGAAGTTCTCACTTCTACTCTTGTCATAGGTCGTGACCCTTGTCCATAGCTGCTTCAGCTCCTCGACCAAAGGCTGCATTAAGATGTCTAATTACTTTCCAGGATGGTCCGGCCCTGGTATGACAAGAGATAAGAACACGTACTCATCTTTCATGCACAGCGAAGGTGGAAGATTGTACGGAATTGAGAAGACAGGCCAACAAGAGTACGATGCAGCACTCATGTTGAAAGGCGAGAATCCATCTATCGCCAAACCAATACGAACATTTCTTGGCTCTTTCGCGAAGTCTTCGTCATGGCGGTCCAATGCCTTCCAAGCCTCACCATCAGATGGATGACCCATGAAACCTTCATTCAAACGCACACCTTCCTTATGCCACCTCATATGCCATGCAGTCTCCTTAGATAGGTACATTCTTTGTAGTCTTGGTGTTAGAGGAAAGTAACGCAGAACTTTCATCGGTGTTGACGTTGTCACCAAATTTCCCTCTTCGTCAGTTATTTGTACAAATCTACACTTGCCGTAGAGTCGACATTGACTGTCATCTACGTTCTCCTTCCAAAACAACATGCAATTGTCAACACACAGATCTATCTTCTCGTAAGGCATCCCTAGACCTGCCAACATCTTCTTTGAATAGTACATATCTTTTGGCAACTTATGGTTTTCTGGGAGGACATCACTAATCAAGTTGACCAACTCGTTGTAACAGCCTTGGGAGAATCCATACTTTGCTTTTATAGTCATAAGTCTTGTCACAAAGGCAAGAAGTGAAACCTTAGTGTACTCATGCAAAGGCTTATCCGAAGCATCTAGGAGCCTATAGAATTCCTCAACTGCCGGGGTTGGTCGATCCTCTTGAACCGCAACTCGATCCTCCGAAACATTATGAAATTGTCGGCTTAAGTCCTCAACCTTCTCATCCATCCTATCCTCCACTATATCGATAGTATCTGCTTGATCTGATGTCTCTCTCCTCCATGGCTCACCATGTTCATACCACGTATGGTAATTCGGCATAAATCCAAATTTGCATAGGTGGCCAGCCATCACTGTCTTCGCCTCTCGAGAGAAAAGACAACACTTCGCACAAGGACACTTTGCTAACCCACCAGGAGGAGTTGGGGGGAAAACCCGATCCAGAAAAGCCTGTGTGTTTACTTTCCAATCTTGTGTATGATTCATACATCTATCCCAGTGATATACATCCACCCACGGTCCTGTGCCATCTTTTCGACTGTTGAATGAAAAAACAATATGTGAGAAAGGGTTAAACCACGTAATTTTAAATTGGGCAATAAACTACCTTAATTTAAATTAGTATAGCTACATGAGTCATCACTGATGGTTTTATACTAAAACCGTCTGTGATATTGCTGTATATCACTGACAGTTTATTAATAGAACCGTATGTGATGTTTGCACTGACAGTTGCACTGTAGAACCGTTTGTGATGTTCCTTATTACAGACGGTTTTTCAAAACCGTTGTGATGAGGCACTAATCAAGTTGCCAACAAACAATCCACACGTCACCAGCTCAATTTTTGGTAATATATGGTAAGTTATCCACAGCTAATTCCATCTGCTCCATGCATGAGGGGGTAAACTAGCCAATCTTACTCTTAGTAAACTAACGAAATTACAAAAAAAAATTCATTTGTTCTTGTATACCTACTGTAAATTACCTGCATTAGGATAAAGATGGAGTCTGGAGGAGTCATGACTCATGAGGGACTGCTTTTAACTACAAACAAGCACATAGTAGTGGAATAAGCTTCCTATCTTTTTTTCCTTTTCTTTGTGACAAATAGGTGTTCTACAGTAGTTAAACTTCCAAAGCAAGATTACTTTTGTGCTAGCTGCCAAGAACATCTCCTCGAGAAAAGGCTAAAAAGAAGACACAAATTGTGTCGTCCCAATCTATCCAGCTGGCTAGCTAGCTCCTCAAATCAGTTAGTACAAGGCACATAACTATTAATTCAATGCTTCCAACATCATCTATATCGACCAGACTAGTCAGGAGGGTTCCGTTGCTAACTTCTTATCCTCTCTCTGCCATCTTCTAACTAACACAGGTTGCTACAATGCTACTTGCTAGAGAAGGCAGACCAATAAAATATGATCGGATACAATTTACTAATTTGCCTACTCCTAAAAAAAAGCAATGCATAAAACTAAAAGGCCCCTACAGATCTCCATGATAAGATATAGTAGCCCATTTTCTTGAGAGAACAAGCATCATAGTATTTCAGTGGTCAGAGACATGTAGAACTCACATAAGAGCAGATGATGACCCTCAAAATGATGAGGTCCAAAGGTACAACAACAGCTAAGTTAGTTGCAATTTCAACAAGCGCCGTCCACACGTTATGGAATTCACCAAAGTTTGGATGGTAAACTTGCCTACATATCAGGACAAAGAAATATTACTGAATGTTCCAGTAAGGGAAATTAGAGTTTCTCTGCTATTTAATATCCCCAGTAATCGTTATGAATCTCATCATCAAACTTCCGCTTGAGTTCGGGATACTTCTCAAACTACTCATCTACTATCATTGTGCTGATCTTTTTCTATGTGTATGAGCAAGATGTTAAAACGAATGTAAAAGCAACCGATTCCAAATTTGTTAAGGATCCACCTCACCTTCATGTCCTTCATTTCAGCAATATCCTTCTCTATCCGCTCTCATTACTTCAGAGATGCCTTTTCTGCTTTGTTCAATTCGATTAACTACATACGTCAAAAAGGAGACTTCATAAATATCTGAAGGGGAGCAGAAGTCGCAATCCAGTTGTACCAAAGCAGGCATATTAGGACACAACAGGAAAGATGAAACATAAACATAACGGTGAATCCTTCACTAGAGCATCAAACTTTAGCTTGTACTGAGGAGTGACAGTTTAAACATACTTGGGGATCTCAATACCTGCATTGGCTCCATGGTAGGTATCTCAATAAGAGGTCAAACAGATGAAAAGGATAGACCCACGATACTAACAGTTGTACTAAAAGGTAGAAAAACCAGTTACTGATCATTTGGTATGCATTAAATCCATGAACATTGTGCAGTTCAATGTTATAACATTACTTTCGTACAACATATTTTTAGTGGTGCCCAGAAAAGCAAAACTTTGTAATATTCACTGAATTTATAAAACCTAACAGATCTGCAACCTATGGGTAAAAACTACTAGAAATTATTAGAATGTACATATGAAGTATTCATCACTTAGACCATATTGTGATTGGGCCATTTTAAACAAAGATGTAAGCAAGATACATTTGATATCCAAATTCACACATCAATCATAAGTTGTCGATCCCAAATGATATCAAAACCTATTTGCTTCCAATTCAATAGAACACCATTTTCCTAGAAATGGAAAAAAAGGTGGAGAATAGAAAGGTACATACTTTCATAAGCCTCCTTGTACATATCCACAACTATTGATCCAATTCCTTTTCTGTAGTATTCCCAGGCAATTGGCTGGGGTTCCTGCAATAACAAAATAAATACATCTCAGAGACCACCCAACATGTCAAAAGAGATAATGCATGCTTCTAAGGTTGCCATAACATTTCCACACAAGATCAATACAAAGCTAGCAAATAGCAACGTTTTAAATTTTATCGATTGCAAAACAATTAATTATCTCTATTAAGGTCAGTAGTATATGTTACTACCGATCCAAGATTCCAAAAAAATGAAGCTAAAACGTACATCCTAGTAAGCATCGTCAGTACTTCAAACCGTCAATTAGTCCACCGCATTGTCACCCCCAAATCCAACCAGTAGCTCCTAAAAGATTTGATTTTTTCCAACTTGACTACGAACTAACTGCAAATTCCCCGTCATGTTGACCAAAGAAAGCATAATAAAGACTCGATTTTGATCACCTCTCGCGTGTGCTGGAGACGGGTGACGCTAGCGTGGGATGAGGCGGGAGCGACTGGAGGCGGGCGGAGGTGGGCGATGCTGGCGCAGGATGAGGCGCCGCGCACGACGAAGCCGAACGGGCGTGCACGGAGGTTGCGGGACGAGGCGGGCGCGGCTGGAGGCGGGCGATGCTTGCGCGGGCGGATTGCGTGGAGCCGACGATTCCGAGTGGGGGCAGGGAGCAGATCCACTGTCGAGCGGTGGGGAAAAAGAGGCGCCGCGCACGACGAAGCTGACCGGGCGGGCGCGGAGGTTGCGGGACGAGGCGGGCGCGGCTGGAGGCGGGCGATTCTTGCGTGGGCGGACGACGCGGAGCCAACGGTGCCGAGTGGGGGTGGGGAGTAGATCCACTGTCGAGCGGTGGGGAAAAAATAGCGCGCGGTGCTAGGGCCAATCGGGCGGGATAGGGCCAATCAGGTGGAAAAAAAGACAGACCTATTTACATCGGCCTGATCAAACCGACGTAAAAAAACACGTATTTATGTCATCCTGGCTAGGCCGACGTAAATAAACGCCATGTGGCATATTTACGTCGGCCAGGCCGATGTAAACTTGTGTGCTGAATTTTAAAATTTGTCTGGCGGGCTTGAGAGCTATTTACGTCGGCCAAGCCGACGTAAATATAGTTATTTACGTCGGTTTATTGTAGCTGACGTAAATAATACCGCATTTACATCGGCTTTTTTTAGGCCGACGGAAATATATTTGGCCAACGTAAATAGATCAGATTCCTGTAGTGAATGCGATACGGGCCGACGTATCTCGGCGCCAACATTTCGAGAACTTGAAATCGTTTCATGCCACGCAAAGGTGAGACCTTGAGATAAACAAAGTCGTCTACCTCGAAACTGAGTTCACGGCGGTGATTATCGGCATAGCTCTTTTGCCTAGATTGAGCATCTTTCAGCCGATCACGGATCAACGTAACTTGCGTCTCAGCTTCTTGAATCACTGTTGGTCCAAAGAACTCTCTTTCACCCACTTCGGACCAGAAAAGAGGAGTTTGACACTTTCTCCCATACAGTGCTTCAAACGGAGACATTTGAAGGCTTGCTTGATAGCTGTTATTGTAGGAAAACTCAGCAAATGCTAAGCATTTTTCCCACTTTGAGTTATATGAAAGAACACAAGCTCTGAGCATGTCTTCCAGGACTTGATTTGTCCTTTCAGTCTGCCCATCTGTCTGGGGATGGTAAGCTGTACTGAAGAGCAGCTTAGTCCCGAGAAGTTCATGCAGATTCTTCCAGAACCGCGAAGTAAACTGGGATCCACGGTCAGACACAATGACCTTAGGAACTCCATGCAATCGAACAATGTGGTTCAGGTAGAGCTCTGCAAGCTTAGCTCCATCATAGGTAACGCGTACCGGTATGAAATGAGCCACTTTGGTTAATCGGTCAGCGATCACCCAAATAGAGTCATGGCCATTGGCCGATCTTGGTAGGCCAGTGATGAAGTCCATTCCGACCTCATCCCACTTCCACTCCAGAATCTTCAAAGGTTGGAGCATTCTAGCTGGTCGCTGGTGCTCTGCCTTAACTCGCTGACACACGTCACAAATGGCAATGTATGCGGCGATATCTCTTTTCATACCAGGCCACCAAAACTTCTTCCGGATATCCTGGTACATTTTAGTACTCCCAGGGTGGATCGACAATGGAGTCTCGTGAGCTTCCTTCAAGATCAAATCCTTGATCCCCTGATCATTCGAGATGTAAATTTGATGTCCACACATGATCAGACCATCAGCTCGTTCTGAAAACTCCGATGATGCGCTTTCTCCCAGTTTGCGCTTGATCTCAGCTACTCCTTCATCGTTAAGCTGAGCAGACAAAATTTGAGACTCAAGGGTAGGTCGTAAGGTCAATGTAGCAACAAATCCTTCCTTAACCACCTCCAAGTTAAGTTTACGAAACTCATCCAGTAACTGGGGTTGACAGACAACTGTCAAGGCATTAACAGTGCATAGCTTGTGACTGAGGGCATCAGCTACCACGTTAGCCTTTCCTGGATGATAATGAATTCCCAAATCATAATCCTTGATCAGCTCCAACCACCAACGCTATCTTAAGTTTAGATCTGGTTGACTGAAAAAGTATTTTAGGTTATTATGGTCGGTATATATCTTAGTTCGATTTTTGATGAGATAATGATGCCACAACTTAAGAGCGTGAATTACAGCAGCCAATTCTAGATTCTGAGTTGGGTAATTGGCTACATGAGGCCTCAGTTGTCGTGAAGCATACGCCACGACTTTTCCTTCTTGCATTAGTACACAACCAAGACCCTGACGTGAGGCATCACAGAATACGTCAAAGTTCTTGTGCACATCAGGCAAGACAATAATCGGAGTTGTTGTGAGTCTTCGCTTCAACTCTCGGAAACTAGCCTCACAAGCTAACGACCACTCAAACTTCTTCTCCTTTTTGAGTAGCTCAGTCATCGGCTTGGAAATTTTAGAGAAGTTTTCAATGAATCGCCGATAGTACCCGGCTAAACCAAGAAAACTTCGGACTTCGGGAACAGTCTGTGGCTGTTCCCAGGCGAGTACATCTCTCACCTTACTGGGATCAACTGCAACTCCTCCTTCGGAGAGAACATGCCGTATGAAGGCAACTTCTTTGAGCTAGAACTCACATTTACTGAACCTAGCATACAACTGATGTTCACGAAGCTTGTCAAGCACGGAATGCAGATGAAGTTTTTGTTCTTGTTCACTCCGAGAATAGATAAGAATGTCATCAATGAACACCACCATAAATTTATCCAAGTTTTCCATGAATACCTTATTCATGAGATTCATGAATGTGGCTGGCGCATTGGTGAGTCCAAAGGAAACCACTGTGTACTCGTATAGACCATACCGAGTAGTAAAAGCAGTCTTTTGGATATCTTTGGGTCGAATCTTAAGTTGAAAGTATCCAAGCCCCAAGTCAATCTTGGAAAATACTCGAGCCCCACTTAATTGATGAAACAAGTCATCAATTCGGGGAAGAGGATACTTATTCTTGATGGTGACTTCGTTCAAGGATCGATAGTCCACGCACATGCGTAAGCTACCGTCTTTCATCTTGACGAAAAGCACTGGACTACCCCAACGAGATGAACAGCTGAGTTAGTTACAATTTCAACAAGCGCCGTCCACACGTTATGGAATTCACCAAAGTTTGGATGGTAAACTTGCCTACATATCAGGACAAAGAAATATTACAGAATGTTCCAGTAAGGGAAATTAGAGTTTCTCTGCTATTTAATATCCCTAGTAATTGTTATGAATCTCATCATCAAACTTCCGCTTGAGTTCGGGATACTTCTCAAACTACTCATCTATTGTCATTGTGCTGATCTTTTTCTATGTGTATGAGCAAGATGTTAAAATGAATGTAAAAGCAACCGATTCCAAATTTGTTAAGGATCCACCTCACCTTCATGTCCTTCATTTCAGCAATCTCCTTCTCTATCTGCTCTCATTACTTCAGAGATGCCTTTTCTGCTTTGTTCAATTCGATTAACTACATACGTCAAAAAGGAGACTTCATAAATATCTGAAGGGGAGCAGAAGTGGCAATCCAGTTGTACCAAAGCAGGCATATTAGGACACAACAGGAAAGATGAAACATAAACATAACGGTGAATCCTTCACTAGAGCATCAAACTTTAGCTTGTACTAAGGAGTGACAGTTTAAACATACTTGGGGATCTCAATACCTGCATTGGCTCCATGGTAGGTATCTAAATAAGAGGTCAAACAGATGAAAAGGATAGACCCATGATACTAACAGTTGTCCTAGAAGGTAGAAAAACCAGTTACTGATCATTTGGTATGCATTAAATCCATGAACATTGTGCAGTTCAATGTTATAACATTACTTTCGTACAACATATTTTTAGTGGTGCCCAGAAAAGCAAAACTTTGTAATATTCACTGAATTTATAAAACCTAACAGATCTACAACCTATGGGTAAAAACTACCAGAAATTATTAGAATGTACATATGAAGTATTCATTACTTAGACCATATTGTGATTGGGCCATTTTAAACAAAGATGTAAGCAAGATACATTTGATATCCAAATTCACACATCAATCATAAGTTGTCGATCCCAAATGATATCAAAACCGATTTGCTTCCAATTCAACAGAACACCATTTTCCTAGAAATGGAAAAAAGGTGGAGAATAGAAAGGAACATACTTTCATAAGCCTCCTTGTACATATCCACAACTATTGATCCAATTCCTTTTCTGTAGTATTCCCAGGCAATTGGCTGGGGTTCCTGCAATAACAAAATAAATACATCTCAGAGACCACCCAACATGTCAGAAGAGATAATGCATGCTTCTAAGGTTGCCATAACATTTCCACACAAGATCAATACAAAGCTAGCAAATAGCCATGTTTAAAATTTTATCGATTGCAAAACTATTAATTATCTCTATTAAGGTCAGTAGTATATGTTACTACTGATCCAAGATTCCAAAAAAATGAAGCTAAAACGTACACCCTAGTAAGCATCGTCAGTACTTCAAACCGTCAATAATTCCACCACATTGTCACCCCCAAATCCAACCAGTAGCTCCTAAAAGATTCAATTTTTTCCAACTTGACTACGAACTAACTGCAAATTCCCGTCATGTTGACCAAAGAAAGCATAATAAAGACTCGATTTTGATCACCTCTCGCGTGTGCAGGAGACGGGTGACGCTAGCGTGGGATGAGGCGGGAGCGACCGGAGGCGGGCGGAGGTGGGCGATGCTGGCGCAGGATGAGGCGTTGCGCACGACGAAGCCGAACGGGCGTGCACGGAGGTTGCGGGACGAGGCGGGCGCGGCTGGAGGCGGGCGATGCTTGCGCGGGAGGATGGTGCGGAGCCGACGGTTCCGAGTGGGGGCAGGGAGCAGATCCATTGTCGGGCGGTGGGGAAAAAGAGGCGCCGCGCACGACGAAGCCGACCGGGCGGGCGCGGAGGTTGCGGGACATGGCGGGCGCTGCTGGAGGCGGGCGATGCTTGCGCGGGCGGACGACGCGAAGCTGACGGTGCCGAGTGGGGGTGGGGAGTAGATCCACTGTCGAGCGGTGGGGAAAAAATAGCGCGTGGTAATAGGGCCAGCCGTGCGGGATAGGGCCAATCAGGTGGAAAAAAAGACAGACCTATTTACATCGGCATGATCAAACCGACGTAAAAAAACACGTATTTACGTCGGCCTGGCTAGGCCGACGTAAATAAACGCCACGTGGCATATTTACGTCGGCCAGGCCGACGTAAACGTGTGTGCTGAATTTTAAAATTTGTCTGGCGGGCTTGAGAGCTATTTATGTCGGCCAAGCCGACGTAAATATAATTATTTACGTCGGTTTATTGTAACTGACGTAAATAATACCGCATTTACGTCGGTTTTTTTAGGCCGACGTAAATAGATCAGATTCCTGTAGTGAATGCGATACGGGCTGACGTATCTCGGCGCCAACTTTCCGCGAACTTGAAATCGTTTCATGCCACGCAAGGTGAGACCTTGAGATAAACAAAGTCGTCTACCTCGAAGCTGAGTTCACGACGGTGAATATCGGCATAGCTCTTTTGCCTAGATTGAGCATCTTTCAGCCGATCGCGGATCAACCTAACTTGCGTCTCAGCTTCTTGAATCACTGTTGGTCCAAAGAACTCTCTTTCACCCACTTCGGACCAAAAAAGTGGAGTTTGACACTTTCTCCCATACAGTGCTTCAAACGGAGACATTTGAAGGCTTGCTTGATAACTGTTATTGTAGGAAAACTCAGCAAATGCTAAGCATTTTACCCACTTTGAGTTATATGAAAAAACACAAGCTCTGAGCATGTCTTCCAGGACTTGATTTGTCCTTTCAGTCTGCCCATCTGTCTGGGGATGGTAAGTCGCATCAAGAGCAAACTTTAGTCCCGAGAAGTTCATGCAGATTCTTCCAGAACCGCGAAGTAAACTGGGATCCACGGTCAGACACAATGACCTTAGGAACTCCATGCAATCGAACAATGTGGTTCAGGTAGAGCTCTGCAAAGCTTAGCTCCATCATAGGTAACGCGTACCGGTATGAAATGAGCCACTTTGGTTAATCGGTCAGCGATCACCCAAATAGAGTCATGCCCATTGGCCGATCTTGGCAGGCCAGTGATGAAGTCCATTCCGACCTCATCCCACTTCCACTCCGGAATCTTCAAAGGTTGGAGCATTCTAGCTGGTCGCTGGTGCTCTACCTTAACTCGCTGACACACGTCACAAATGGCAATGTATGCGGCGATATCTCTTTTCATACCAGGCCACCAAAACTTCTTCCGGATATCCTAGTACATTTTAGTACTCCCAGGGTGGATCGACAGTGGAGTCTCGTGAGCTTCCTTCAAGATCAAATCCTTGATCCCCTGATCATTCGGGATGTAAATTTGATGTCCACACATGATCAGACCATCAGCTCGTTCTGAAAACTCCGATGATGTGCTTTCTCCCAGTTTGCGCTTGATCTCAGCTACTCCTTCATCGTTAAATTTGAGCGCATAAAATTTGAGACTCAAGGGTAGGTCGTAAGGTCAATGTAGCAACAAATCCTTCCTTAACCACCTCCAAGTTAAGTTTACGAAACTCATCCAGTAACTGGGGTTGACCGACAACTGTCAAGGCATTAACAGTGCGTAGCTTGTGACCGAGGGCATCAGCTACCACGTTAGCCTTTCCTGGATGATAATGAATTCCCAAATCATAATCCTTGATCAGCTCCAACCACCAACGCTGTCGTAAGTTTAGATCTGGTTGACTGAAAAAGTATTTCAGGTTCTTATGGTCGGTATATATCTTAGTTCGATTTTCGATGAGATAATGATGCCACAACTTAAGAGCGTGAATTACGGCAGCCAATTCTAGATCGTGAGTTGGGTAATTGGCTTCATGAGGCCTCAGTTGTCGTGAAGCATACGCCACGACTTTTCCTTCTTGCATTAGTTTACAACCAAGACCCTGACGTGAGGCATCACAGAATACGTCAAAGTTCTTGTGCACATCAGGCAAGACAAGAATTGGAGTTGTTGTGAGTCTTCGCTTCAACTCTCGGAAACTAGCCTCACAAGCTGACGATCACTCAAACTTCTTCTCCTTTTTGAGTAGCTCAGTCATCGGCTTGGAAATTTTAGAGAAGTTTTCAATGAATCGCCGATAGTACCCGGCTAAACCAAGAAAACTTCGGACTTCGGGAACAGTCCATGGCTGTTCCCAGGCGAGTACATCTCTCACCATACTGGGATCAACTGCAACTCCTCCTTCGGAGAGAACATGCCCTATGAAGGCAACTTCTTTGAGCTAGAACTCACATTTACTGAACCTAGCATACAACTGATGTTCACGAAGCTTGTCAAGCACGGAATGCAGATGAAGTTTTTGTTCTTGTTCACTCCGAGAATAGATAAGAATGTCATCAATGAACACCACCATAAATTTATCCAAGTATTCCATGAATACTTTATTCATGAGATTCATGAATGTGGCTGGCGCATTGGTGAGTCCAAAGGAAACCACTGTGTACTCGTATAGACCATACCGAGTAGTAAAAGCAGTCTTTTGGATATCTTTGGGTCGAATCTTAAGTTGAATGTATCCAGGCACCAAGTCAATCTTGGAAAATACTCGAGCCCCACTTAATTGATGAAACAAGTCATCAATTCGGGGAAGAGGATACTTTTTCTTGATGGTGACCTCGTTCAAGGATCGATAGTCCACGCACATGCGTAAGCTACCGTCTTTCTTCTTGACGAAAAGCACTGGACTACCCCAACGAGATGAACAGCTGAGTTAGTTACAATTTCAACAAGCGCCGTCCACACGTTATGGAATTCACCAAAGTTTGGATGGTAAACTTGCCTACATATCAGGACAAAGAAATATTGCTGAATGTTCCAGTAAGGGAAATTAGAGTTTCTCTGCTATTTAATATCCCCAGTAATCGTTATGAATCTCATCATCAAACTTCCGCTTGAGTTCGGGATGCTTCTCAAACTACTCATCTACTGTCATTGTGCTGATCTTTTTCTATGTGTATGAGCAAGATGTTAAAATGAATGTAAAAGCAACCGATTCCAAATTTGTTAAGGATCCACCTCACCTTCATGTCCTTCATTTCAGCAATCTCCTTCTCTATCCGCTCTCATTACTTCAGAGATGACTTTTCTGCTTTGTTCAATTCGATTAACTACATACATCAAAAAGGAGACTTCATAAATATCTGAAGGGGAGCAGAAGTGGCAATCCAGTTGTACCAAAGCAGGCATATTAGGACACAACAGGAAAGATGAAACATAAACATAACGGTAAATCCTTCACTAGAGCATCAAACTTTAGCTTGTACTGAGGAGTGACAGTTTAAACATACTTGGGGATCTCAATACCTGCATTGGCTCCATGGTAGGTATCTCAATAAGAGGTCAAACAGATGAAAAGGATAGACCCACGATACTAACAGTTGTACTAAAAGGTAGAAAAACCAAGCATCGATCATTTGGTATGCATTAAATCCATGAACATTGTGCAGTTCAATGTTATAACATTACTTTCGTACAACATATTTTTAGTGGTGCCCAGAAAAGCAAAACTTTGTAATATTCACTGAATTTATAAAACCTAACAGATCTGCAACCTATGGTTAAAAACTACCAGAAATTATTAGAATGTACATATGAAGTATTCATTACTTAGACCATATTGTGATTGGGCCATTTTAAACAAAGATGTAAGCAAGATACATTTGATATCCAAATTCACACATCAATCATAAGTTGTCGATCCCAAATGATATCAAAACCGATTTGCTTCCAATTCAACAGAACACCATTTTCCTAGAAATGGAAAAAAGGTGGAGAATAGAAAGGTACATACTTTCATAAGCCTCCTTGTACATATCCACAACTATTGATCCAATTCCTTTTCTGTAGTATTCCCAGGCAATTGGTTGGGGTTCCTGCAATAACAAAATAAATACATCTCAGAGACCACCCAACATGTCAGAAGAGATAATGCATGCTTCGAAGGTTGCCATAACATTTCCACACAAGATCAATACAAAGCTAGCAAATAGCCACGTTTAAAATTTTATCGATTGCAAAACTATTAATTATCTCTATTAAGGTCAGTAGTATATGTTACTACCGATCCAAGATTCCAAAAAAATGAAGCTAAAACATACATCCTAGTAAGCATCGTCAGTACTTCAAACCGTCAATTAGTCCACCGCATTGTCACCCCCAAATCCAACCAGTAGCTCCTAAAAGATTCGATTTTTTCCAACTTGACTACGAACTAACTGCAAATTCCCCGTCATGTTGACCAAAGAAAGCATAATAAAGACTCAATTTTGATCACCTCTCGCGTGTGCTGGAGACGGGTGACGTTAGCGTGGGATGAGGCGGGAGCGACCGGAGGCGGGCGGAGGTGGGCGATGCTGGCGCAGGATGAGGCGCCGCGCACGACGAAACCGAACGGGAGTGCACGGAGGTTGCGGGACGAGGCGGGCGCGGCTGGAGGCGGGTGATGCTTGCGCGGGCGGATGGCGCGGAGCCGACGGTTTCGAGTGGGGGCAGGGAGCAGATCCACTATCGGGCGGTGGGGAAAAAGAGGCGCCGCGCACGACGAAGCCGACAGGGCGGGTGCGGAGGTTGCGGGACGAGGCGGGCGCGGCTGGAGGCGGGCGATGCTTGCGTGGGCGGACGACGCAGAGCCGACGGTGCCGAGTGGGGGTGGGGAGTAGATCCACTGTCGAGCGGTGGGGAAAAAATAGCGCGCGGTGCTAGGGCCAATCAGGTGGAAAAAAAGACAGACCTATTTACATCGGCCTGATCAAACCGACGTAAAAAAACACGTATTTACGTCGGCCTGGCTAGGCCGACGTAAATAAACGCCATGTGGCATATTTACGTCGGCCAGGCCGACGTAAACGTGTGTGCTGAATTTTAAAATTTGTCTGGCGGGCTTGAGAGCTATTTACGTCGGCCAAGCCGACGTAAATATAGTTATTTACGTCAGTTTATTGTAGCTGACGTAAATAATACCGCATTTACATCGGGTTTTTTAGGCCGACGGAAATATATTTGGCCGACGTAAATAGATCAGATTCCTGTAGTGAATGCGATACGGGACGATGTATCTCGGCGCCAACTTTCCGTGAACTTGAAATCGTTTCATGCCACGCAAAGGTGAGACCTTGAGATAAACAAAGTCGTCTACCTCGAAGCTGTGTTCACGGCGGTGATTATCGGCATAGCTCTTTTGCCTAGATTGAGCATCTTTCAGCCGATCGCGGATCAACCTAACTTGCATCTCAGCTTCTTGAATCACTGTTGGTCCAAAGAACTCTCTTTCACCCACTTCGGACCAGAAAAGAGGAGTTTGACACTTTCTCCCATACAGTGCTTCAAATGGAGACATTTGAAGGCTTGCTTGATAACTATTATTGTAGGAAAACTCAGCAAATGCTAAGCATTTTTCCCACTTTGAGTTATATGAAAGAACACAAGCTCTGAGCATGTCTTCCAGGACTTGATTTGTCCTTTCAGTCTGCCCATCTGTCTGGGGATGGTAAGTCAGATCAAGAGCAGCTTAGTCCCGAGAAGTTCATGCGGATTCTTCGAACTGGCAAGTAAACTGGGATCCACGGTCAGACACAATGACCTTAGGAACTCCATGCAATCGAACAATGTGGTTCAGGTAGAGCTTTGCAAGCTTAGCTCCATCATAGGTAACGCGTACCGGTATGAAATGAGCCACTTTGGTTAATCGGTCAGCGATCACCCAAATAGAGTCATGGCCATTGGCCGATCTTGGCAGGCCAGTGATGAAGTCCATTCCGACCTCATCCCACTTCCACTCCAGAATCTTCAAAGGTTGGAGCATTCTAGCTGGTCGCTGGTGCTCTGCCTTAACTCGCTCACACACGTCACAAATGGCAATGTATGCGGCGATATCTCTTTTCATACCAGGCCACCAAAACTTCTTCCGGATATCCTGGTACATTTTAGTACTCCCAGGGTGGATCGACAGTGGAGTCTCGTGAGCTTCCTTCAAGATCAAATCCTTGATCCCCTGAATTACAGCAGCCAATCCTAGATCGTGAGTTGGGTTTGGCTTCATGAGGCCTCAGTTGTCGTGAAGCATACGCCACGACTTTTCCTTCTTGCATTAGTACACAACCAAGACCCTGACGTGAGGCATCACAGAATACGTCAAAGTTCTTGTGCACATTTGGCAAGACAAGAATCGGAGTTGTTGTGAGTCTTCGCTTCAACTCTCGGAAACTAGCCTCACAAGCTGACGGCCACTCAAACTTCTTCTCCTTTTTGAGTAGCTCAGTCATCGTCTTGGAAATTTTAGAGAAGTTTTCAATGAATCGCCGATAGTACCCGGCTAAACCAAGAAAACTTCGGACTTCGGGAACAGTCCGTGGCTGTTCCCAGGCGAGTACATCTCTCACCTTACTGGGATCAACTGCAACTCCTCCTTCGGAGAGAACATGCCCTATGAAGGCAACTTCTTTGAGCTAGAACTCACATTTACTGAACCTAGCATACAACTGATGTTCACGAAGCTTGTTAAGCACGGAATGCAGATGAAGTTTTTGTTCTTTTTCACTCCGAGAATAGATAAGAATGTCATCGATGAACACCACCATAAATTTATCCAAGTATTCCATGAATACCTTATTCATGAGATTCATGAATGTGGCTGGCGCATTGGTGAGTCCAAAGGAAACCACTGTGTACTCGTATAGACCATTTCGAGTAGTAAAAGCAGTCTTTTGGATATCTTCGGGTCGAATCTTAAGTTGAAAGTATCCAAGCCCCAAGTCAATCTTGGAAAATACTCGAGCCCCACTTAATTGATGAAACAAGTCATCAATTCGGGGAAGAGGATACTTATTCTTGATGGTGACTTCGTTCAAGGATCGATAGTCCACGCACATGTGTAAGGTACCGTCTTTCTTCTTGATGAAAAGCACTGGACTACCCCAAGGAGATGAACTAGGGCGAACAAAACCCTTAGCCAACTGCTCCTTGAGTTGTTTCTTCAACTCCAACAACTCATCAGGGGGCATTTGATAAGGTCGTTTGGATAATGGTGCTGTTCCGAGCAACAGATCTATGACAAACTCCAAATATCGATCTGGAGGCAATCCCGATAACTCTTCAGGGAAGACATTGGGATACTCACAGACCACTGGCACCTGACTTATCACCGTCACAAAGAGAATGAAGAGATGCATTGGGTGCAACTAATCGACTGGAGTGATACTCGATTTGAATTCCGTCCGGATAGTCCAGAGAAATGGAACGGTTAGCGCAATCAATGCGTCCCTGATTCTGGGACAACCAATCCATCCCAAGGATGACATCAAGTCCAAGGGTACCAATTTGAACAAGATTACCTAAGAATTGGACCTCATTGATCACAATGGGTACTCTAAGACAAATACGCTCAGCTCGCAAAACTGAACCAGGAGAATAGACTAACATCTGACTTAGCAGTCGGTTAGTCTCAAATTTCTTCTTCTCAACAAACTTCGAAGAAATAAAGGAATGTGAAGCTCCTGAATTGAACAAAACCATTATGGGCATTGAATGTACAAGAAACGTACCAAGTACCACATCTGGCGCATTGCTGGCCTCTTTCGCAATCACCAAATTAAGACGACCACGGACTTGACTCTAAGCTAACTTCTGGTTAGAACGTCCTCCTTGGTGTCCTCCACGCCTGGTTGCAGAACCTTGAGGGCGAATGGGACCACCAGGAGCTTGAGGTCGAGTAGCAACAGGATGTCTGATTGGACAAACAGTGGAGATGTGCCCTTTCTCACCGCAAGCATAGCAGGTGAGAGCGGCCATCCTGTCCTGCCCTTCATGAATCTATCCTCCGCAGCCAGAAGGCTGAGCCGTAGACGGAGCAGGTCGGGAAACATTCCTTTGGAATCATGGAGGCGGTGATGCCACGGTCTGGGCACTGGCAGCCTGTCCAAGACGCGATCTCGAAGAGGGCACCAGCATATTTCCGAGCCATCTACTTACGCTTCCGGATCTCTGAAAGTGCTTGGCCACTATCCTCAATGCAAATAGCCTTGTCCACAAGTACTATCTCCTCGTTGAGATGCTGCCAAAACAAGGAAACTCTTTGGGCTTCGCTCGGAACTTATTCCGCAACATAGCGGGCCAGATAGTTGAACTTATGAAGATAAGCCATCACTGACATGGACCCCTGATGAAGACTAAAGAACTTCCGTTTCTTTATCTCCATCAGACTAGCTAGAATGTGCACTACACGAAAGGCTCCCTTGAAATCCTCCCAAGTCATGACCTGACCGGGTGGACGAATCGCCTTAACACTATCCCACCAAGCTGCCGCGGCACCTTGGAGATAGTATGCAGCGTACTGAACCTTCTCCTCATCAATACACCTCACGAGTTCGAGTTTGCCCTCGACATCACGAAGCCAGTCGTCTGCATCTAGAGGATCGGTCGCTGACGAGAAGTTTGGCGGGCGAGTTCACTGAAACTCAGCCAACCATGACTGGGGTTGCATTGCTGCCAATCCACCGTGAGCAGCGGCACCAAGGTTATTGGAATTCTGCACCAGCCGCTCCAGCAAGCGGGTCTGCATGACAAGAACCTGGGCCATCGACGGAGGAGGAGGTAATTCTTCAGTTTGGGTGTCATGATGGCTAGGCGACGCCTCCTGATTACCTACTGGGACATTGGAGTGATGGGATTCTTGGCTATGGGATCTTGGCAAAGGTGGATCATGATGTTTCGGATTCGGCACTACTGCAGCTGGATCATGGCTATCTTGAGTAGCACCCCGGGTCATCACTGAATGGACAACACGTCTCTTCGGCGGCATCCTGCTGACATAAGGTTTTAGTAACAAGTACAACAGGAGCAATCGAGAACGAGACGAACTGGAGCAATAATTGAGGAAATTCATGCATATCCAACACGCAGTAATACAAGACATAAAGCATGCATCATGGTGAAAGGATAGCAAGTGCGATAGATTTACAGATGGTAACTTAGCACGTCTTTTTGCGCTACAGGTGGGTTAATTACAACAACACCATCAACTACCACAAGTTCCACAGGGATATTACAACAAAAGGTTCCTTCAACCAGCTTGTACTTACAGCAAAAGCGAGCTGTAGATCCAACTACCTACTATGTTAAAGACTTAAACCTAGACACGACCACCATTCGCGGCGGGAACATTCGAGGTGCCTAGGGCTGCAAAGGAAGCAGTCGACTCTGGAGGAAACATCAACTCGTACTCACGGCCGTCAAACAAAAGATTCCGCCCCGGCATGGCAGTCGCAGAAGCACTGGGGCGTACGGTCGAGATACAGCGATGGTTACCACCTCGAACAGACATTCGGGCGCTGCGAGAGACTCGACGATATGATCCATAAGGATGGGGTAACTCCTCAGAAGGCTTGAGGTCATCATGCTCCCCGTATACCATCCCGGTAGTGAAGAAACCATAGTGAACGAAGGGTGCCATGTTGCTCTCTAACTCAGAGATACGGTGTCGAGCAAGTAACAGTTCTTCCCAGAGATGAAGCAGATAGCGATCGAGACATCTTATATACCCAGTCTGCCAAGCCTATACTAGATCCATCAATGGGTTGAGAGATGCATACATGTTCTCCTGACCGTCCGGCTCACGAGAGGGACAACTTGGGAACAACTGGGCCATCTCCGGTACATCGAAATGAAGCCTCAGGATTGCAATATTTGCCCAATCAAGTAGAGCTGCAAGAGGATTTGGCGCTGTACCGTGATACTGGCGGGTTTTCTCCTCTTCGTGGCGTCCACGAATGGAAACGTCTACCACGTACAGGGAGGAAGCGGGACTAAGTCCAGCATGTGAGATTAAGTACCCTGGCGGCTCGGGAAAGCCATCACGCAGCATCATATCCCAGAGGGTAGCCTGAACTGAGCCCTCCAGAATCGCAGACGTGAAGTAACAGGGTTCCCAACGTCCAGATGTGATGCCTTAGAATTTGGGAGTGACCGTAGGGGTTTTTTTCTCTCTTCTTTCGGTTTCGGAAGGAATGAAGGAAATGTTGGGAGATGAAATAATTGAGTTTTAGGCTGCAATTTAATATTAAATTTGGAGTCTTTGGGCCGAGGAAACCTGGGCCTGGGCCGGGAATTCCCCTTCCCACCCCCTCCTCCCCACGCCCTAGTGGGCCGGCCCACTTTTCCCTCAAGAGGGGTGGCGCCCCTTGCAACCCTAGGCACCTCCTCCCACCACCCCCTGGCAGCCGCCCCCTCCTCCCTCTTCCCAGCGTGGAGGCTCAAGGATACACCGCGAAACCCGAAGGGAAAATCGAGAAGAGGATCCGAGAAGGTGTGGAGGACGAGCAGATTAAAAGATTTGGTGTTCGTCGCACGTTCTTCGTGGGTTCACAAGGGAGAACTCAAGGTAAAATTCCCGATCTTGTACCCCCTGTTCTACCTAGGATTAGGAGTGTATTAGATCTTGTGGTGTTTGATTTGGATGGATTTTGATGGAGTAGAAGGGTAGTTATTCACGTGGTGCTGTTTCTGAAAGGGGAGATTGTGCAGCGCGGATTGTTTCGTGTTTTACGTGACATATATGATTTTTCCTGCAAAAACCTATAACTAGAAAGTTGTAGATAATGTCGATACCTAGCATCTGTATTTTTTTCAAAATTTTTGGGCCGTCGTTCTAAGAGTTATCGCTGTTGGAAGATGATGAACAGAATCTGGAAATAGATTTCGTCCACTGTTTTGGACGGTTGTTTAGGCATGTTTAATAGCGGAATTGAAATATTTGACCTTCATGAAAGTTGTAGATCTCGTCAATATCTAGCTACTGTAATTTTTTTTGTATTTTTATGAACAGTATAAAAAAGATACGAAATTGGGAAGAGAGGGTGCTGCTGTTCAATCCGGACAGATCGGGGTTTTTTGGCGCTTAAATGGGAACGGGGAGTAGGAAGCGTGTGTTTGAATTGTGTGATCAATTGTGATGTCGCTATGTACTGAAATAATGTTTGTTCAGGTGGTGCCACTGCTGGGCGCATCTAGGTTCATCGTCCACGTCGGTAAAGGCAAGTGGAAGTAGTTGTATTGTTAAGCTATACATCGTTGTTTGCTTCGCCTTCATTATAAACTCCAATTACAGCAATCATACATGGTTTAATCACTTGCTTTGAGGATTGCAATATCTTGACTAGCATTGTGATGTTGTGGTTTGGCTATGAATCATGAGTAATGTTAAGAATGATGTTGTTTACGATGAATTGTCTAAATACTTCATCTCAATGTTATTTGCTTTCTATCTATGCTATAAGATGATAGGCAAACATGTGAACTCAGTGTGTGAGATTCTGAATGAATTCATGCATGAAGCCTTAACTGCATAATCATGCATTGGAAGTTTTGTCGACGCCAACAGGCGCGATCGCAGTGCACAACATCGTGTGTTCCTGAGAAAGGGCACGGTGAGGAGGATCATGGCATAAGCATGTGCATAATCATATGCATTTTACTGAAGTGGTGTGGACTCCTTGATGTGGTATTGGATATGAGGAATGTGGAATGCTAGATATATGGTGGATGTGTTATTTGTATTAGTTGTTCCGCTTTGTCGAGATTACCCAATCTCACTACTTGTCGCTTTTGATGTTTCCAGGTAGCGCACGTGAGTCGTAAGCATGAAGGGTGGGCTAGCAACACAATAAATCTTCTGGTGTCATCACGACTCACATGAACTAGTGCTTTAAATAATTCATTAGTTGGATGCAATTTTATTACATATCGACTCATTGTTGTTCCCTTTAAACTTGTTCTCGTTTATGGTTGTCCCATTAGAGTTGTGTTATATTTATAGTTGATACCTGGTTGAATTAGACTCGTTGTCTCTAGTATTGATGTCGTGATATTATTCCTATTTGAATTGCTTCCGTATTGTCCTATTTTAGGGGAAATGCTGTCGAATTTTTTTCTTATACAACAGTTGAAATTTATGGGGTGTTACACCAGACATCTAGGATCAAGTAGGGGAAACAGATTAGTAACAACCTCAACAAGCAGAAATCCAAAATAACCTGAAACCAAAATAAACGAAAAGACACTGCAATAACTTAACAAACAGAAATTCACGGCTTAAGCCTTAACCCTACCATTACTCGATTCTTAACTAAATCTTGAAGTAGATAAGCTTCCCAGAAATTCTAAGTCATATTTTGAATGGGATAGGGTAAATAGATTAAACCAGATGCCCCTTTTACTCTTACCCTAGAAATCTAACTTTGAAACCCGAGATAAGGGGAAAATTTTCATTTTGAAACTCAAAACCAGAAGAGATACTATAGAAGAGGAAAGATTGGCATTCTACGTTTTCACAAATAAGAAATGTATAATAAAAATAAATTTTAAGGAAAAAGACTCTTCCTTAATCCTATCGATTACTACCTAAATTTTTTTTTCAAACCTGCATAGCTCTGATACCACTTTGTCGTGGGGGCACCGGTCCTCATACAGTGATTCCACCTCTACTGTTGCGCTGGCCTTGTTAATTGCACAACCAGTATAGTTACTGATCACGGCATCACGACCGACTCAGATTGAGACCACTTGGTCGGCACGACACTCGACTCATGAGGTCATATGCCATCCAATTGGTTACAATCCGAGCTTCCCGCAGATATGTGATTGTCACTAGTCCCTGGATCAGTAGGCTAGTGTCACATATTATGTTAGGTAGTATCGTTCCATGCAAACACAAGTTAAGAGTAGAAGTAATATATTACATCGATAGATAATATTACAACTTGTTCCTGTTTACAAAAGGCCGACTAGCTAAAAGTAAACTAAAGAGAAGAGCATAGAAGGAACAAAAGCAAAGCGGCCATGGTGTGCCTCCATTCCCACAGGCAACCGGCGAGCATGTCACTCCGCTAGCCGTCAAACGCACCACCCGCGTCTGGATCGCTGAATTCCTGGACATTTCCGTCTTCACCTGCATCTTCTGCTCCTCACGCAAGTTTTTAGAGCAAACGGTGAGTACACGTATGTACTCGCAAGACTTTATTGTTTGCAAGTATATTACTAATGCAGGCTAATCACTGAAGATGGTTGCTATTCTAGTTCAGACTTGTGTGAAGCAGAATTTATTTGCAACAAGCTAATAGATTTTAAATACTGCACATTTCACAAAGAATTTAGTAAGAGAAGGTAATTCAATACATATTTGTACAATTCATACCATATTCAATTTTCCTCCAACAAATCTAATTTAACCATCGATTAACATCAAGAATCATTGCCACAGATGATTGAATCCACCATTCCAACAGCTCCTTGAGCCCAACGGCTCAACATCACGCTTATTCCAACCCAACCTTTTAAAAGATCTACCATTTCCAAATCATTTTCTGAAAACAAAATCAAAATACTATACTTGACATCAAATACCCAAGTTGCTCGTGACTGTGAGCACAGCTAATCGATTAGTTTAATTAATCTCTTCAGAGAATGCACACTTTACCTACATGACACATTCTAGCAATCATGTTGTGATGCCCTAGAATTTGAGAGCGATCCTAGGGTTTTCTTTCTTGGTTGTTCCGGAAAGAAAGAGGGTTTTGTCGGGGAATGAAATAATTGAAGATTATGCGGCAATTTAATATTAAAAATTGGAGTTTTGGGCTAGTTTCCGCTGGGCTGAGGCAACCTGGGCCTGGGCCGGGAATTCCTTTTTCCCCCTCTCCTCCCCATGCCTTGGTGGGCCGGCCCACCTCCCCCTTTAAGTGGCGCCCCCTCCCCCCAAACCCTAAGGCGCCTCCCTTCCTCCCCCCTAGCAGCCGCACCCCCTCCTCTTCCTCCCCTGCGTGGTGGCTCAAGATCCACCGCGAAACGCGAAGGAGAAAACGAGAAGAGGATCCGTGGAGGCGAGGAGGATGAACAGATTTCCGTTACGGGATCGTCGCGCGTTCTTCGTGGGTTCGCAAGGGAGAACTCAGGGTAAAATTCCCAATCTTTTACCCCTGTTCTACCTAGGGATTAGGAGTGTATTAGATCTAGTGGTGAGTGGTTTGGATGGATCTTGATGGGGGAGAAGGGTAGATGTTCACGTGGTGCTGTTTTTGGAAGGGAAGATTGTGCAGCGCGGATTGTTTCGCGTTTTACGTGGCATAGATGATTTTTCCTGCAAAAACCTATAACTAGAAAGTTGTATATAACGTCGAGACCTAGCTTCTGTAATTTTTTCAGAATTTTTGGGGCGTCGGTCTGAGAGTTATCTCTGTTGGAAGATGACGAACAGAATCTGGAAACATATTTCGTCCACTGTGTTGGACGGTTGTTTAGGCATATTTAACAGTGGAATTGAAATTTGTCACCTTCATGAAAGTTGTAGATCTCGTCAATATATAGCTACTGTAATTTTTTTTGTATTTTTATGAACAGTAGAAAAAAAGATACGAAATTGGGAAGAGAGGGTGCTGCTGTTTGATTCGGACAGATCGGGGTTTTTGGCGTTTAAATGGGAACGGGGAGTAGGAAGCGTGTGTTTGAATTGTGTGATAAATTGTGATGTCGCTATGTACTGAAATAATGTTTGTTCAGGTGGTGCCACTGCTGGGCGTAACTAGGTTCATCGTCCACGTCGGTAAAGACAAGTGGAAGTAGTTGTATTGTTAAGCTATACATTGTTGTTTGCTTCGCCTTCATTATAAACTCCAATTACAGCAATCATACATGGTTTAATCACTTGCTTTGAGGTAAGGTGAAGAAGGATGTTGTTTACCGGATGAATTGTCTAAACATTTCATCTCTATGATATTTGTTTTCTATCCATGCTATATGATTATATGCAAACATGTGGACTCAGTGGGAGGAGTTATGAATGAATTCATGCATGAAGCATTAACTGCATAATCATGCATTGGAAGTTTGTCGACGCCAGCGCGCGCGACCGTACCGGTACAACACCGTGTGTTCCTGAGAAAGGGCACGGTGAGGAGGAACATGGCATAAGCATGTGCATCAATCATATGCATTTTATTGAAGTGGTGTGGACTCTTTGATGTGGTATTGTATATGAGGAATGTGGACTCTTTGATGTGGTATTGTATATGAGGAATGTGGACTGATAGATATATGGTGGATGTTTTATTTGTATTAGTTGTTCCGCTTGCTGAGATTACCCAATCTCACTACTTGCTGTTTTGATGTTTTCGGAGTAGCGACGTGAGTCGTAAGCATGAAGGGTGGGCTAGCAACACAATAAATTTTCTGTTGTCATCACGACACACATGATCTAGTGTTTTAAATAATTCATTAGTTGGATGCAATTTTATTTCATTTAGACCTTTTGTTGTCCCTTCATAGATGTGTTTTATTTATGGTTAATACCTGGTTGAATTAGACTCGTTGTCTCTAGTTTTGATGTCGTGATATTATTCCTATTCGAATTGCTTCCGTACTATCCTGTTTTAGGGGAAATGCTGTCGATCTGTTCTTGTACAACAGTTTAGATTTATGGGGTGTTACACATGTCAACCATGCCACGCGATACATACAGTACCCGTTTTGCTAGATTGTAACGAAACTTTTCCAATTGTCGGTTTTCAGTCCTGCGTCATCCCCGGCGATGTGCGCCCTTTGCTATGGGTGAGGGATTCACACACACAGTATACCCCCAGGCCAGGCGAGAGTGCCACAAATACTTGCAGTTAGGCACCAAGACTCCAAACCCACTTCACCCACACGGTTCTGACAATGGCTAGCACTCCATCGTGCCTTTTACCCACAGCAAAGCTGTCATGGCCCCGAAATTTAATTTGACTCGCGTGGCAAATTTAAGCCCTAACCGGTCTATAGCCGCAATTGGGTTCGAGTAATAACTCCCTAGGGTATC
The DNA here is from genome assembly GCA_036346355.1 of Rhipidocladum racemiflorum. NCBI lineage: Eukaryota > Viridiplantae > Streptophyta > Magnoliopsida > Poales > Poaceae > Rhipidocladum > Rhipidocladum racemiflorum. The sequence continues at coordinate 65,746,301 of CM070572.1, forward strand.
CCAAAACGCCCCTTAGTAGTGTCCAAAGCTCAACCGCAAGTTTGGAGCTTGAACACTCCAATCGGCAAATGTGTCTCCCATCCAAGTTTGGGGCCTTGCAACTCGAGATCCGGGATGATCCAAGATGCGCATGTTGCTTGGTCACAAACTTGGAACTTTTCTCTCTGACGTGGTGAGGTTTGCACCAAGATCCAACGTCAAACTCTAGATTAAACCTAGCGCCAAAAATCGAATCCTGTGCTGGATTTTCTGGGCTATCCGGAGTATCTGGACCGAAGGTCCGGAGTATCCGGGTTGATGTGACTGAAGGACTCAACTCGGAGTATCCGGATAAAACATCCGAAGTGTCCGGATTGGGTTAACCGGATACCCCAACCCGGAGTTTCCGGACTAATTGTCCGGAGAGTCCGGACTTGTCGGGGGGTTCAGTATAAAGACCCATTTCTCTTAGCCTCTATCTCATTTCTTCCCCTACCTTTTGCTCTCCACTCCCTTGTGGGTGCCCTCCTCCACCTCGAGCTCATCTCCGATAACTCCCCACCGGCCGGTGTCCTCCCGTGCTCCACCCCAGTGTCCTCAAGATCCTCTCCAAGCCATTGTCCTCCTTCCCCTACCCGGTTTCCCCTCCTTCTTCATCCTCCTTGAAGGTAAGGCCTCTTCTTGGAGTTGATTTGTGGGTTCTTGGGTTCTAGGATCATTCTTGGGGGTGGATTTGGGGCTTGGTCTTGTAGATTGAGGTTTGGGGGTAAACTTTGGGAGTGGTAGGGTTTTTGTGGGTGGTTGGTTTTGGGGTGGATTAGGCAATGTAGGGTGTAGGGTGAGAGATCGGGGGTAGGTGATGCCATTCTAAGTGTGGGATTAAGTTTTGGTTGGAGTTTTTAGAAGTGAGCCTCGTTTCATCGTGTTTGAGCTAGCTTGGAGCTTCTTCGACTTAGCCACGTGTAGGAAAGTTGTAGATCGGGTTCTAACGGTGCCGTAGAACTCGGAAACACTCCAATCCCTTGAGTTATTGGGCGAAATGCGCTATGTTCGGAGTGTCCAGACAAATTGCCTGGAATGTCCGGCTTATTCGGATGAAACATCCGGACTATCCGGGTTTACCTGGTTTGTTTCGTTGGGGAATGCATTGTATTTTGTTTCTTTTGCATTGCATGCATCTCATTCATACATTGTGTCCGTGTAGAGAACGAGACCGCGGTAACTGACGTGGCCGTGGTCGAGGGGATTGCCGAAAAGAAAGTCATTGCCGATACTCAAGCAGAAGCACAAGGCATGCACCTAAGCATATTGAATCCCAACTGTAATCTTATTTTTGTGAATAAATTGCTTATTGGGTGATTAAGTCATGCATTAGGAGTTGAATTGTGAGATTGGTACTAGATCCTATTTGTTGCATTTACACCTTTTGATATTTGTTGGACACCGCCTTTGGAGCTAGTGTATGGGTACTAATATGGTGTCCACGCTTAGTTTTGCTTAGACGCTGGGTACAGGCCAAGTGATGGATGGTTCCATTGCTTGAGATTGTTACACTTCACCAATACTAGGTTGCAATGGTTATGGTTATGATTGAGTAGAAATGGAATGTAAATTGAGACCGGGCGAGAAAGATGGATCACTTGGGTGTGGAGACTCATGTGTTGTAGTCTCGCCCGTGTCGGTTGAGGACCGATTCGTTGTTTGCCATGTTGATCAAGCACATCTTGTTAGTCGCATGCCGGAATGGGACGGTAAGCTATTCTTTCATCGCATGCTATTCGATGGGCTGTACCCTCATGCGGTTGGGCGTGGTTGAGGGCGAGGCTTAGGCCGACTCTCGAGGGCCAAGCCGGGCTTGGGCCGCTCGAAGGGGTGCTAGGTGCTCGGACCTCATGAAGATGGCCCAACGAGTATGTATGGATGGGAGGAGGGTTGACATGAGGTTCCTTGTGGCACATGTCGTGCGATTGATGATCCCCTGCAGGGTGAATAAGCGATTCGAATTGCCGCGCTCTCGGATATGAGCATGCTTGTATCATCCGACACTTCAACGTAGTAATCACTTGAACTTGATGATAATTGGATATGGTGGTGATAACTATCTGTGTTGACCTTTGCTTTACGTTACTTGTAAAGTTTCAGATTTCACTCTAGTAATAGGTGCCGTCCACAAGTGCTATAAAATCTGTAAATTGAGTAGTGGATTGTAATTAAACAACAAGGTTAAGCTTTTCCGCACTCTTTACTGTAAAGCTTGATTCCTTGCTACATCCAAATGCATATTCTTTCAAGCCGGTCATATATGGACCACGGGTAAGTCTTGCGAGTACCTTCTGTACTCATGCTTCTGCCTTGTGGTTTTCAGGTGAGGATCCAGACGGATGTGAGTTCTGTCCGTACTGCCTCTCGGTGACCGGGCGGGGCACCGAGTAGAGGCTACCGGCGGTGTTGCATACGCCCGGGAGTGTTCAGGGGCAGGACACTTCCGGAGGAGTTGTACTTTTGTTTTAGTCTAGTAGTCGAGTGCCGCTTTTGCTGTATAATTGGATCTTAAACTCTGTTATGTCTTTAATTAAACACTTAGTTGCTTGTTGCAACTCTTTAGTACACTGTTGTGTTTTCCTTCCCGTTGAACCTTGTGTTGCTTGGTGGTTGTCGGGTTGTTGTTGGTGTTGTTCGTGTTCCTTGTCAGGTTTTGTCTTCGTGCGTGTGTGAGTTTGTTGTTGTGCTTCCGCGTTGCGTACTTCGGTTGTGGGGTTTCAAGTTCGTTGCCCCCTTTATGCAAATTGAGCTGATATAGCAATGGAGACCGGTATGTGGGGCGATCCTGGCGAGCTTCGGGTTGCATACCAGGGGAATACCAGGATTTTTGTCGAGTTATTCGAAGGGTCTCAACGTTGTCTCAATTGGGCTTGGGTGATAACACTTCGAGCGCCCTCGGCGGCCTGTTGTTAGCCTCCTAGACTGATTTGGATGACTGAGCATTCAAATAACTCGAGGACGGTCTGGGCGGCTCCTCTGACAAAAGCATCCATCGTTGTAACGAAAGTTTCCAACACCTGCGCGAGGTGAGGGAGTATTATGAACAACACCAGTACATCGGTGACTGTCCAACTACTTCGACCTACCACGGCGCAAGACCAAATCCCAACTCATGTACTGGGTGCAGGCTATCCCATACTAGTACTTGTGGTTGTACAAAAAGACTTAGTTAAGAGCATCAAGTTCATTCCTTAGGATTGCACAGACGAGACACCCCATCATCCGTCCGGCATAAAATCACCTTTCACCTTTACCTTTTTCACCTTTTTACCAACATAATCTTTCTTATAATTCACCAGTTCAGAAATTCCAATAATAGCTCATAAAGGTTTTGATTGACTGAGTCCACCGATCAACATTCAATTAGTCTAATGCTGGGCTAAGCATATGCAACTAATAGACTTATATTCCCAAGCGACACTTAATATAGCGTCTAACCTTATCCTAAAGTTAAACAAGGTTCGCATGACAATATCATGATTGAGATAAACCATCCAGATTCGGATCTATCTACCATTTCCCACCATTTAAATATTTGTACCACTTACTTATGCATGCGTAATAGTTTGGAAGAAGACAAAGTACATTTGCAATTATAGGTTCAATATGTTCAAAGGGGGTGCTTGCCTGTTTGCTCTGCGTTTGCGTCACATGTATTCTCGGGGTCATAGTCGGGATCCTCGTCGACTGCTCCCGAGGTGTCAACGTCTAATCGAGCACGCAATAAAAGAAACAACGAGAAGCGAATAAGATCCATTGAAAACCAAGTCATTATACTCTCAAAATTAGTCAACAATAAATAAACAAACACAAGGAAGAATAATTGAACGAAAATTGGATTTTTAAACCAAGCCCGGCAGTACCGGCGCCTAAACCCCGGTAGTACCGGCCTATGGTCAGCAGTACCGGCCACTAAAATCGGTAGTGCCAGAAAATGGAAAACTCGAAATTAGACCTCTTTGGAAATTAACCTCCGGCGGCTTAAATCCGGTAGCTCCAGTCGGGCGGTAGTACTGGACTTTGAGCTGCGGTAGTGCCGGAGCTAGCGACGGAAAAAGAAAAACCTACTGGAAATAAGCTACCGGCGTTGTGGGAGCGGTAGTGCCGGCTAGTGCAGCAGTACCAGCCTCACCACGTCGGTAGTGCCGGCCAGATAAAAACTAGGGTTTTTGCGCAAACGACTTCGGAACTTTGCGGCGATTGCATGGATGGGTTCTCGGCGATGGTAAGGACCCATTCACATGAACCACATAGGGTTCCAACTTCGTTTGACCTAGTTACACATCTGAGGAACTCGAGGGTCCTAAATCACGCTGAATTTCGACTTTCGACCCGAATCGAATTCAAACTCGATTCTTTTCGTGAAACTCGAACTTCAACGGTGTCGAATAAATTCTAGTGTCATTTTCCTAGCTTTTGGAACTAGGGTTTCAATGATCTTTTCCAAAAGTTCCGAAAACGACTTTTAACCGAATAATCCGACGAAATAAGAAACTAGGATTTCGAACTCGGCTTTCGCACTAACTAAAACTCTAGCATCTATCTTAGGTCTAAAGTTGCAACTAACTAAAAGTTGAGCATGACCTCTAAGTTTTCTAGGGTTTTAGCTAAAAGAAAGGATTGTAGAAACAGAGAGAAATGGATGATCGATCGCAAATAATGAAGATTCAATTCCTAACTTGCTTCTACTCACCTCGAAACTTTTCTAGGGTTTGAGAGCAATGTCCAACTGCTTGACTAGCTTCTCCTCGAGCTCAGGAAAACGAAGGGAGTAGATCAGCTAGAGGGAAAGTCGGAGAAAGCGAGGGAGAGCTCCATGGGAGAGGAGGGAGAGTGAGGAAATGAGAGAAGGAGAGGGAGGAGGAGAGTGAGATGTGAGGGAGAGGGAGATTATACGTGGGAGAGTGAGGGAGTGAGGAACCCTCTAGAAAAGGCTGAGGTGGCCAAGGCAACGGGCAGCAGCGAGGGCTTCTGCCCCCTGCCCGGTCGCCATGGCCGGGCAAGATCGACCTAGGGCCTGGCCAGATCGCCGCCTGTGCTAAAAACCGCAAAACTTTCCAAAAAGCTCCAAAACTTGGAAATTCTTCTTGGGAACTTTTGGGATGGGTTATAAGATAGCTAAGGAAGATGTAGAAACTATGGTTGCTAAGAAATTCTAGCCACAACACGATCTAAGGTTTTGGGGCAAAAATTTATTGAAACCGCTCGAACAAACAAATCCGAACACAATTAACTCCAAATTGGAATCCAATGACTCTCAAGGCGATAATTAACATTTAAAAAGGATGGTTACAAACTCAGGATGTTACATGGGATGAGTACAATCCAAAGTACTTCACTCTACGCACATTGTTGTTCTGCACCATCAATGATTTACCTACCCTAGGTAACCTGTTGTACTACAAAAGGAGCCAAAACATGCCCCCAGTGCTTGGATGAAACTGCTAGTGTGTGGCTCAACAATTCGAGGAAAATAGTGTATATGCGTCACCGTAGGTTTCTTCTCAAGAATCATCCATACCGCAATATGAAGAAACAATTCGACGGGACAAAGGAGGACGGTTCAGCACCAAGGCCTCTTCTTGGGGAAGAGGTATATGATATGGTTAACGATCTTAATGTTGTACTTGAAAGGGGGTACTAATAATACATGGAGGTCCTGTACTGAAAAGACCACGTGAAAGAAGAGATCCATATTTTGGGACTTGCCCTATTGGAAGGACTTAGAAGTTCAACACTGCGTCGACGTCATGCATGTAGAGAAGAATGTATGTGATAGCGTGCTTGGTCTTTTACTGAATATTATATGCAAAACAAAGGATGGACTCAAGGCACAAAGGGACCTGGAAGATATGAAAATCAGAGCTGCGCTACATCCTCAATACACCAGGAAAGGCCGACTTTACCTTCCCCCAACTTGCTACACTTTATCCAAGAAAGAGAAAACAGAACTCTGCAAGTACTTGCATGGTATGAAAGTTCCGTCCAGTTACTCCGGATCCACAAACATCAAGAAATTGGTATCGATGAAAGATTTGAAGTTTACTGGTATGAAGTCTCATGATTGTCATGTGATGATGTCACAAATGTTGCCTATTGCAATTAGAGGTATTTTGCCTCACAAGGTCCGAGAGGCAATCATGAGGTTGAGTTTCTTCTTTAACGTGATTTCACATAAGGTAATCTATCCCATTGGATATCATGGTTCATCTCATTGTTCACCTTGTGAATGAGATAAATATTTGTGGCCTCGTATTCCTACATCAGATGTACCGTTGCAAAAGAACTTACCAAGATAGTGGTGTATGTATAGATGTAACACCCCAATTTTTTTTGCTTTTCATGAATTTAAATGTCATTTTGCACTTTGGTGAATTTTTGGAATTTTCTGGAATTTATTTGGATTTAATTTGAATTTATTCCCTTTTGAAGTAATTAAAGAATTAAAATTTATAAATAAATTTTTGTTGGAAATATTTTATTTGAGTCCAAAATGTCTCAAAGTATTTTCTAGAATTTTTCTGATTATTTTGCTATTTTTCTCGAATTATTTGAATTTCAAAAAATTATTTTGAATATTTAATCGCTGAGTGGGTTTTACTGTTCATGTGACCAGGCCCGAGTCAGACCCGAGTCCGAGTCCGACCCGAGCCAGCCGGGCCATGCGGTTCGGTCCAACCGCGTCGCGCCCGAGCCCTAGCCGTGTGACCGTTGGATCGAGATCCAATGGCCAGCGTTTCGCCACGTCGCCCAATCCGAATCCAATTCATACTCCTCCGCCGCCGCCGAGTGGGCCTCGGTTTCCATAGTTTTCACGGACGCCGATGGCCCTATTTAATGCGTCACCACCCTTGTCGTGTAGCCCTATTCCGTGCGCACCCGTAGCCCTAGACCTTCGCGCCTGAGCCGCCGCTATTCGCCCGCTAGAGCTCGCCGTAGTTGGATTATGTTTCCGCTGCGGTTTTCCTCTGTTTTCGCCGCTGTACGCCGTCCTCCACCATCACCAAGCCCAGATCAGGAACCGCAAGGACAAGACGCATCGGGGGGTTCCATCTACTTCGCCGGAGCGTGCCCGCAACGCCGTTTGGGTGGTCGTCATCTCCGTCTCCGGCCAGCCAGCTTCGCCGTGGACATCGCCGACCCCGCAAGCTTCGTGAACCGTCCGATCAAGATCGGAGGGTCCAGATTCATCCACGTCATCTGTCGGGACCCCGAATTTGCAAATCCGGACCCTCTGTGTATTCAGCACTAGTCCAGGAACGCGCTAGTGCACACAGTCTTAACATCGGTAAATATCACAATCATACCATTCGATACTAATAAAGTACTTTATTTAAATAACCAAACTGGTTGCTTGACCTTATGGCCAAGTTACAAATATACGCCTCGCAAGGCGAAACTTATTAAGAGAGAAATAGTAGCAGCGGAAAATCAAATAACTTCGTGGCGCCATCCAGTTTACCACAGTAACCGATCGGGCTCGCTTCCCTAAGTAGACGGATCCTCTTGGAGCTCCTCCTCCAAAGCTGGTGTAGTCTCTTCTTCAACTGGTGTTGTATTGTGGCAAGGGTGAGTACTTGGTACTCAGCAAGTCATGCACAGAATGCAGCTAATATACTACATGCATGGCTTGGTACAAAGGAATAGCTCAAGGTATATTTGCAAAGAAATTGACATTTGACAAGTAACATAAGTAGATTCGAAAGCAAAGAGAAACAAGTATAGCATAGGTAACTTTTCAAGGAGTTTAATAAACATCTTTCCCATCCTAATCCACATTTCCATCAACATCATTATTAATCCAACCCAACTTTTCAAACCAAGTTATTTTTGAGAAAATCTAACCCTTGACTGTAATTCTCGAGCGATGTCCAATACCGCGGACACGGCTATTCGAATAGATTCTACACTCTGCAGAGGTTATGCACTTTACCCACAAGATACAGTCAAACACCACAAAGGCGAAGTTCAGTAACAAAGTCTTTCGGAAACCTCTAACAATACAAGTGGTCCTCCCGGTTATTGCACACTAACCCTTCCCTTAGCTAAGGCGAAGTTTAGGCCAATCAACCGTTAGATGGGTACTGGCCTCGGCCAGACGCTCCCCGCACAACTTACACAAAGGGTGTAGTTGACCTCCCGAGGTCCCACAGTACGTTATTAGCAACTTAATCAACTAGGTCCGTCCCATTACTGGACATGTGGTTGCACGTTAGACCCAGTTCAAAGGCTTGCAAGGTTAAGTCCTTAGGGTGACCAGGGCAAGACTACCCGAAGAACCAAATCAACATCCCCAATGCCACAACTGCCCACTGATTATTCTTGCCACATGCCCCTGGTCAAAAACTATTTATCAAACCCCGCTTGATTACCATGCACCACGTGCCATCAACATCACATGATACCTTTCCAAAACAGGTTCAATATATCATTAAGTCAACGTTAACATTTGATTGTCCAAAATCATGTCATGAGCACGAGTGTGTCTAAGCAATATACTACAACGGTCTAAAACCCATGTTGGCAATTTAATAATGTCCAACTAGTAAACCACAACTAGGGTGACAAGGGTCATGGCACATATTTAAATAATCAAGGTGTCATACAAAGAAATTGGTATTTATCTAACCCCCAGATTTAAATAAAGTATTTTCTAATTGAACTAGCATGCAATAGGTTAAATCAAAATAGATTTCGAAATAGGATCAACATGGTCAAAGCACAACTTGCCTTCAAAAAGTACTTGCTCTTGGTCTTGAGTTGGATCCTGAGTCAATACTTCTCCTTCGAATCCTTCCGGCACTTCAACGTCTACTCGTAAAGCGTGCAAATAGCAAATACACAAATAAACAATAGCCAAAAAGTGTCCAAACATCCAAATAAAATCCATAAACAGAGAGAACATAATTTTATGAATTTTTAGAAACTGGAATCGTCAAATTTGGAGTTAAAATGCAAAAGTTATGATTATTTAAAGTTTAAATAATCAATTAAATAATTTTACATAGAAAAACTTTAGTCCAAAAATTAAATAAAATTCATAATTAGGTAGATCTCAATTTTATACAAATTTAGAAATTTGAATCATTCAAATCGGAGTTGAAACGCAAAAGTTATAAGCGTTTGAAGTTTTGAAATTCAAATCAATTATTAAACCGAATTATTAAATCATTTTCTTTTTCGGAAAATCATTTATTACGTCAGCCTGGACACGTGGCAGTCTCTGATTGGTTGGCTGACGTCAGCCGGTCCATGGACTCGGTCCACGCTCGGCTCGGGTCTACCGTGGACCCGGTCCACGGCTCACGTGAGACTGACAGGTGGGTCCCCCTCGGGTGACGTCACTGCTGACGTCAGCGGGGCTCACCACGGCAGTGGGTCCCACCGATGACATCATGGGTGACGTCACGGTGCGGTCGCCGACATCGCTGCCCGGCGTGTCGCTGACTCCACGCCAAGACGCCCGCGTGGCGCAGCGGTTCGGCTCCCTGGACACGTGGCACGATTGTGGCCGTTGGTTTGAAAACCGACGGCTAGGATTGGATTTGGCCTCATGTGCTTGGGGCGCACGGGTTGATCTGGGCCGTTGGATCTTGATCTAACGGTCCAGATCCAATCTAGCCTGGTGCAGTTCCTGCTACGTGGCACGACCTAAGCCGTTGGATCTAGATCCAACGGTTGAGATTAGATCTAGGATTTTCAACGGGGAACTCACCGAGGGTGACGTGGCGCGATCTGGGCCTTTGGATCTTGATCGGACGGTTGGTGGAGCTCGGGGTCGGCGATGGCACGCGGCGGCGCTAGCTTGGCCGGAGATGAAGACGATGACCACGGTCTCGGCGTTCCGGGCGCGCTCCGGCGAGATGAAAGGTCTCTTCGTGCGCCTCGCCTGGGGTCCTAGATCTGCGTTTCTGGCGGCGGAGGCGGCTCAACGACGGCGGAACGTGCACAAAACCGAAACGCGCGCAAGCCCAACTACGGTGAGCTATTGCGAGCGCGTCGGTGAGCTACGAGCGGCGGCGGCTAGGGCAATGGGTGCGCATGGGAACGGTCAACCTCGGGGCGTGACCCGGGCTTTAAATAGCCTCGGCGTTCGTGCCCGAGACGGAAACCTAGTTCTCCACGGCGGCGGGCGCGACGGCGGAGTCCGGCTCGGATCCGGCGGAGACGACGACGGACAGCCGTCCACGTGGCGCGATCAACGGCCACGATCGCACGGTCGAAACCGGATCCGGCCCGGTCTCGGCTCGAACCGATGCGATCCAATCCGGACCGTTGGATCTCGATCCAACGGTCGGGATCAACTTGGGTTAGGGTTGGGTTCGACCGACTCGGCTGGCTCGGGTCGGACTCGAGTCTGACTCGGGTGCGGCTCGGTCGGATGAACAGTACAAACCCACTCGCATTTTCCAGCGATTTAATAATTAAAATAATTCCCAGAAATTCATTTAATTCATTAAAAATAGCAAAATACTCAGAAAAATTCCAGAAAAATTCTGGAAAATATTTTGGAACATTTTGGACTCAAATAAAATATTTCCAACAAAATTTTATTTGCAAAATTAAATTCTTTAATTATTTCAAAATAGAATAAATTCAAATAAATTCCAAATAAATTCCAGAAAATTCCAAAAATTCACCAAAGTGCCAAATCACACATGAATTTAAGAAAAGCAAAATTTTGGGGTGTTACATCATCCGAAGGTAATCCCCACGTTTATGTTTTAGATCTGCTTTCAGCCGTTGGATCTATATCCAATGGTTCAGATCAAGCCACGTAGTTGTAAACCGCACCGTGCTGGGATAGATCTCAGCCGTTAGATCTAGATCGTACGGTTAGCGTTAACCGCGTTGTAGCGTTAGAGGTAATCTCGGCCGTTCGATCGAGATCGAACGGTGTAGATTGAGCCACGTGTCATGCGCCGGGTCAAGCCACGTCACCCCCAGAGACGCGGTGAAACCTGATCGGATCTCGACCGTCCGATCAAGATCGAACGGTCCACATCAACCGTGTTATTTCCAAACGCGTGAGGATAGATCTGATATGGGCCGTTGATTTTCAAATCAACGGCCCGTGACAGTTAATGCGTGTCCAGGAGTTGGACCTAAGACGGCTCGCGCGGCCGCGCCCGTTGCCGCCGACGCCGCTGCGGACGCCGACAAGGGGCCCGCATGTCAGCGGCTGGCCCAACGTCTCCATGACACCCGTGACGTCGTGCTGATGTCACGGTGGGGCCCGCGTGTCAGTACCGTGTGGCCGAGGCGCGGTGACGTCACGCTGACATCACCCGAGGGGTCCACATGTCAGTGAGACATGTTCCCGTGGGCCGGGTCCATGGTAGACCCGAGCCGTGCCGTGCGCCGGGTCCATTGACCCGAGGCGACGTGGCAGCTCCCGATTGGTCCACGCGTCCTGCTGACGAAATAAATTGATTTTTTAATAGAAAAATAAATGAATTAATTCGGTTTATTGATTTATTTGAATTTTCAAACTTCAAACGCTTATAACTTTTGCATTCTAACTCCGATTTGAACGATTCTAGTTTCTAAATTTTTATAAAATTAAGATCTACTTAAATATGAATTTTAATTAATTTTTGAATATGAAATTTTCTCTGTTTCAATTTAATTAATAGATTCTTTAAACTTTAAACAATTATAACTTTTGCATTTTTACTCCGATTTGGGCGATTCATATTTCTAAAATTTTGAAAAATTATGCTATCTCTGTTTATGAACTTTATTTGAAGTTTTGAACATTTTGTGTACTATTTTATTTATTTATTGCTATTTGCACGCGTTACGAGTAGACGTTGAAGTGCCCGAAGGCTTCGAAGGTGCAGTTTTGACCCAAGAGCCAGCTCAAGAGCAAGAACAAGTACTTTTTGAAGGCAAGTTGTGCTTTGACCATGTTGAGCCCATTCTTTTGAAATTATGTTGTTTCAAAGTATTGCATGCTAATTTAAATAGAATTTATGTTGATTAATTCTGGGATTAGTTAAATACCTAGTTGCTGTATGACACCTTGATAAATATAATTGTATGCCATGAATCCCTTTTCACCCTAGTTGTGGATTAATTAAGTTGGACATTATTAAATTGCCAACATGGGTAATCAGACCGTTGTAGTTCATTGTTCAAACTTGCCACGTAGTCACAACATGATTTTGGATAATTACATGTTAACATTGACTTAATGACATATGGAACATGTTTTTGAGAAGTGTCATGTGTTATTGATGTTGTTATCGATGGCACGTGGTGCATGGTAATCAACTGGGGTTTGATAAATAGATTTAGACCGGGGCATGTGGCAAGAATGATTGGGTGGACCAGTTGTGGCACCGGGGAAGTTGATTTGGTTCTTTGGGTAGTCTTGCCCTGGTCAACCTTAGGACTTAACCTTGTGAGCCTTTGAACTGAGTCAAACATGCAACCACATGTTTGTAATGCGATGGACCTAGTTGATTAAGTTGCTAATAACGTACCTGTGGGACCTCGGGGTGTCAACTATACCTTTTGTGTAGTACAGGGGAGCGTACCATGGCTGCAACCAGGTACCCATCTAACGGTTGATTGGCCTAGACTTCGCCTTTGCTAAGGGAAGGGCTAGTGTGCAATAACCGGGGAGGCCCACTTGTGCTGTTAGAAGTTTCCGAAAGACTTTGTTACGGACACTCGCCTTTGTTGTGTTTGGCTGTATCTTGTGGGTAAAGTGCATAACTTCTGCAGAGTGTAAAATCTATTTGAATAGCCGTGTCCGCGGCATTGGACATCGCTCAGGAATTACAATCAAGGGTTAGACTTTCATGAAAACAACCTAGACTTGGAAATTTTGGTTGGGTTTAACGATGACGTTGATGGAAATGTGGATTAGGGAAGGGAAAGTGTTTACTTAACTCCTGGAAAAGTTATTGATACTACGTTGTTTCTACTACTTTCGAATCTACTTATGTTACTTGCTAATTGCTGCTCTACTGCAAATGAACCTGTTAACCTATCCTTTGTATTAAGCCATGTGTCGGTGTATTCCACACCAGGGTGCCCACTGCACTTTAGTAAAGGCAGCCGCCGCCGGGCACGTGGCATCAAGGCCACGCCCCCGACGGCCAGCTGAGTGGTCGCCGGGGGGAGGGTGGCGACCAGGCCACGCCCCCGGTGGTCAACTGAGTGATCGCCAGCGGGAGGGTGGCGACGAGGCCAAGTCCCTGGCGAACAGCTGCGTGATCGCCAGCGGGAGGGTGGCGACGAGGCCACGCCCCTGGCGGTCAGCTGAGTGATCGCCAGCGGGAGGGTGGCGACCAGGCCACGCCCCTGGCGGACAGCTGAGTGATCGCCAGCGGGAGGGTGGCGACCAGGCCACGCCCCTGGCGGTCAGCTGAGTGATCGCCGGCGGGAGGGTGGCGACCAGGCCATGCCCCTGGTGGTCAGCTGAGTGATCGCCAGCGGTGGGATGGCGACCAGGCCACACCGCTGGCAACCAGTTCCCGAGGACATTTAATAGCCCGTGCGGCCGTTCGAGCGGTCAAAGACATTTAACGCATATCGTGCGCATTAAATGGGGCTAATGAGGACCACAGGATGGCGACGCGTGTTCCCAACGTGCGCCATAATGGCGAGTGACGTCAGGGTGCACTTCCACACCCCTATGGAGCGGGCGAAGCCGGCAAACGCGGCGCTCAAGGGCGGGGGGAGAGGATGTCTGCACTAGGGCATTTAATGTGTTGCAGGGGCATTTAATGCTAAAGAGTAGAGTAATGAGATGGCTTGTGGTGTAAGCCTCCAATGCGCCCCCGCCAGCCCGAGTATAAAAGGGAGTCGGGGTGCATGGGGGGAGGGGTTCGATCATTTTCTCTCAAGCTAGACTCTCCATTACATGTGAGTTGATCTGGGTTGCTCTGGGTAGCTGTTCATCTTCCAGCTCTCTCCGGGCACACCAGAATACAAGAACACAGGAGTAGGGTTATTACTCTAAGGAGGGCCCGAACCTGATAAACGGCCGGTATCCTTGCATGCTTCGCCCCCTTTTCCCCATTCGTCGAGCGATCTCCACGAAAGCCCCGGTTAGAACTTAGTATACCCCTCACCGGAAGGGGGTCTGTTGGCTAATATGCTGACAGTGGCGCGCCAGGTAGGGGGCTCAGTGGTTGGATTGTTCTCCCTTATTCCATCTCCTTGCGAAGTTTGCAAGAAGCTTCGACGGTTACAAGTATGGTAACTTCCGGCTCCAAGCATGATGGTCTGCCCGAGGAGAGCAGCGCTCGTGGCCGGTCCCGACACTCGCCCAGAGCGTCGGACCCCCCGGGTCCGTCTGCCCATGTAGGGGCACGCGGCCAGTACCGGCGCCGCAAGGGGGACTGACACTTGCCCCGGCCATGCCTCGTTTCAGGAGGCCTTTTGCCGGGTACGCAAACAAACACACAGCACATTGTCAAGTTCTTCTAATCTGAGAGGCTTACCTCTTTTTTACCTTCTTTTGGGCATCTACTTCGGGTGCTCTAGCTGGGGGTGACCAGGGCATTGCAGCAGCCGCGGCAGTGCTGGCTGCGGTGGTCGAGCGCCAAGGCGACCCAGGCGACCACCAAGTGGCCGACCACCAGGTGACCGCCGCAGGGGCGGCCATCCTACCGCCCAGAGGCGGGATGGGCTTGCCGCCCACTCCGGAGGTCCCCAGCGCCTCAATCCCCTTGGCGGACGCGGATGCTCTGTTGGCCGCCCTCAGCGAACTGCACTCTAGCGTGAGCAGCCGCCTCGCGACGAGCAAGGAAAGGCTGAGGGAGGCCACCATGGAGAACAACCGCCTCCGCGCGGAGGTGCAGGACTGGCGTGGCCGAGCTGAGAGGTTAGAGCGGGACCTGCAACAGGAGAGGGAGCGAGGAGCCCTCCGCGTCGAGGCGATCACCCGAGAGTGCGACGAGGAGAAGGGCGAGCGGCTCCGCGCAGAAGCCGAGGCCACCTCCATGTTGCGTCCTGCTTTTGACCGGATGGTGGCCAGCTTGGCGCCATTGGGGTTGGAGCAGCTGGCCCCGGTGGAGCAGACGGCCTGGCACTATGCCTTCTGCATGAGCCGGATCGCTGACTTCCTCACCTTCCTGCCCGGCGCCTTGGCCACCCTGTCCAGCCAAGAAGGGCGGGCGGTCGTGGCGACCACGGCGACGTACGTGCTCGCCTGCTGCGCCAACCGTGACGCCAACTTTGACCCCCTAGTGGCCATCCAGGGAGTGGAAGGGGACTGGGCCCGTGTAGAGGCACAGGTCAGCAACGCCGCCGAACAAGTCACCGATCAGCTCGAGATGTTCAACCCGGTGCTGGAAGCAGTGGCCGAGGATGTCCCGCTCGGGCTGGACGTTGACCTGGTGGAGGACCAGGAGGCCGCAAAAGCCGCGGCGGACGAGGAGTGAAGACTCCAAATTTAGCTTTTCCTGTGTTTGTTGTTTTTTTCTTTTGTTTTGCCACCCTCTGTAAAAGACTCCTGCAAGTCAGTTTCTTATTTATTAATGCATATGCTTCCCTTCGCACGTCTTATGTTTGGATGCCTGTTCGCGCCTCCACTACGCTGGTTCTGGACGAACAAAAAGACAACTGCACGTTTTAAATGTTAGTTGGGGTGCAGGGTTCAGATCCCTCGCGCCGGAATGTTGCTATCTCAGGACCTTAGGACCCTGTGAAATTAATTACTCTCGTGGTCTCTTGGGGCCGAACACTTGGCGAGGTGTGGCAGGGTAGTAGGCTTTCGGTAGTGGTGTTTGAGTCACCGGTTCTCACAGGGACACCCTGAGCGTCATGACCGTATTGAAAACCATGCCAAACTAGCCATCCGATCACCCATCCCTTCACGCCACGCTCACCTAGTGAGCCGACTTTTACCGTCGGGAATTCAGAGAGCCTTAATGTACTGAGGGCGATTACGCGGACACGGCCCATCAGGGCGCAAACCAGGAAAAAAGAGAACAAAGGTGACAACTACTTTGAATAGAAACTGGACACTGAATTAAGCAGGGGCTTCCCCTGACCAACTTTGAAGAGGATAGCTCAACTCGGCTAGTCGGGGCGCCCAGCTCTACACTTACGGCCATTTTTAGGGATAGAACTTGCGCAGAAGCTCTATGTTTTGGGAGTTCGCCAACTCCTCTCCGTCCTCAGTGGCTAGCCTGACCGCCCCGGGGCGAAAGACTAAGACCACCTTGAAGGGGCCCTCCCACTGGGGAGACAGTTTATGCAACCCAGCCTGCATCTGAATTCTTCGCAAGACCAGGTCGCCCACTGCCAGTGATCTCTCGTTGACCCGGGTGGCGTGGTACCGCCTGAGACTTTGCTGGTACCGAGCAGCGCGCAAGGCTGTGCGATCTCGTACTTCTTCCAGGAGATTGACATCCTCTCGACGCAGATCCTCCTGGGCTTCCTCCGTGAAAGTCGCGACGCGTGGTGATCCCAAGGCTAGTTCCGAGGGCAAGACAGCTTCCGCGCCATAGATCAGGAAAAAGGGAATCTCTCCGGTGGCCCAACTGGGAGTGGTACGAAGCGACCACAGCACCGCCGGGAGTTCTTCATTCCATCGGGCTCTGTGCTTGTGGAGTCGATCAAACGCCCTGGTCTTGAGGCCCTTCAGCACCAGCGCATTGGCCCACTCAACTTGGCCATTACTCCTCGGGTGGACCACCGAGGCAAAACAAACCTTGATGCCCATTTCTTCACAGAAATTCAAGAAGGCAGCGCTGGTGAACTGCGTGCCATTGTCGGTGATGATGCGGTTGGCGACCCCAAAGCGGGCGAAGATACCTTGCATGAACTTGATCGCAGCGGCGGCCGTGATCGCCCTTACCGCTTCGGCTTCCACCCACTTGGTAAACTTGTCGATGGCGATGAACAGATGGGTGTAGTCCCCTGTGGCCCTCAGGAACGAACCTAGGATATCCAGTCCCCAGACCGTGAAGGGCCAAGAGAGCGGGATGGTTTGCAGAGCCTAGGCTGGTCGGTGGATTTTCTTGGCGTGGAACTGGCACGCTTCGCACTCC